>CM042815.1:7740184-9024412 GCA_009982885.2 Hyles vespertilio
TATGAAAAAGTTTTTATGCGAAAACGTTATTGATCAAAAGTGTTTTATTACCTTGAACCCTGTTTCTTTGGGTCTTGTTTTAACTTCTTTGTGACTAATACTTTATTTACGACTTTCTAAAATGTTTTTAAAGTAAAAGAATGTTAATATCAACTAGTATTTATGGTTTTTATCGCGGATTTGGTTTGATATTACTTTTTTAAGTTTACGCTTCGATTACATTATAGCTTTCGTGGTCACAAGGCGAGGAAGAAAAATATTAAAAATTAAACCAAATCCACGATAAAATCCGTGAACAATAGTTTTATTTCAATGTGTAACATACGCGTACACCAATGTTTTTTATAAGATTATGAGATCAGATCATGTAGATTAAAAAGCCTGCGTCCTACAAGGTTGGTGTCAGGCAACCGGTCCTAAAATTATGAGTCAGATCATTCCGCAACATATTCCAGAAGAACAGGTAAAAAACTAAGTATTTCCAAGAGCACATTATTATACTCGTATGTGCTAATATAAAAATAAATCAATTCAAATAATTTATATATTCTTGTCATAGTTTTCTCATTCACCATTAAACATACAAATTACTTTACAAATCCTTCGTAGTGGGCTAAAACAACTTACGCCTAATTAATTCAAACGGACCCAATTAATTTGTAAAGACATTCACAAAGTTATAATTTCAGAGCTCAAATAAAATATGAAAATTTAATGTAATAACATTTGGCACAGGCCCGGTCATTTCCACAAACTCTCAAAGAATCGTATAGAGTTCTCCCTCCAGATATAATTTTGGCGGCCAAGACCGCTTTTGACGGCTAATATCCGCCTAGAAGCATTTCACTAGAACAATGGCCTCGAAACTCACCAACCGACTTTTATTCACGGATTATTCTTCGGGTTATTACAAACGATTCTGAAATACAAAATTTAAAAGTTTATTCGGAATTTGGACATATTAAAATAATGACGTCGGACTTAAGAAGTTGGTTTGTTCTTGTTTGTATACTTTTATTCCCGGAATATTGGTAAAATGGTGTATAAAGCTTTGAAGTTATAAATCCAGAATTTTAGTAATTTTGATGTAATGAATTGTATCACGGGCTACATAGTATGAATAACTGATGGCCGTTGGCACCGGAAGGTTCTGGACTGGAAGCCACGTATAGGCAAGCTCAGTGTCGGACGCCCGCCTAAAAGGTGGACGGACGACCTGGTTAAGGTTGCAGGAAGTTGCTAGATGCTGGTCGCTTCCGACAAGTCGATGTGGAGATCCTTGGGGGAGGCCTAAGTTCAGCCGTGGACCTACTGTGCCTGCTACGCAAGAACGAACCAATGATTTCTGTCGACAATGGCTCAGAAGGATCGATTTTAATGCTTGTTGATTTTAATTGAGCAATAATTTTCCGTTCACTATTTATTTTTCATGTACTCGGATATTTAATAAACACAATGTAAAAAAGAGTAATAAATACCTACTCAAAAAATCTTATTCGCTGATGATTCTTTGAAATACAAGATTCAGAAATACAATACTCAAAAGTTTCCAAATACAGTGATTATAAAACAATACTAGATGGATCGATAATAACTCCCAACGAGTGACACAAATTAAAGGCAATTTCAATTATGAGAAATTAGTTAATGGTTTCATTACAGAAAGGCTTTTAATGTTTTTGTTTCGGCTCGGAGCGGGCCGTGTAAAAATAGAGCTTAATATTGGTAAAATTAAATTATTGGATTCAGATTATTGGATGTAATTTAAAATAGGGCATGAAGTTTTCGTCATTGATACAATTAAAATTACAGCAACGAGATATTTTTAGTTTATTAGAGTATATTTAAGGGATCAATAAAGATATTCGAAAAATATACCATAATTATAAGGTTATAAAATTGTAATGAACTCCGAATATGCAACTTTTTACCGCGCTGGAATAATTAAAAAAAGATTTTAGTATTCCCCACAATAAAAGACTTTGAAGGTCATATCAGAATGTATTATAATAAAAACGACCGAAATGGATATTCATCATCATTAACTTAATTGTGTCCAAGCAAAGCCTAATTGTGCTGCTACTGATCGCATCTCATAATTCTATGTAACCTCGCCCAGAATATCACGTGAAGATGAATTATTCTCTAATCCTTCTAACAAATTACTTAAGCACCCAACAATCATGTTTAATCGGTTGTCCTCACAAGCGACCATGGGTATTATCCCTTAGGCGGATTGCAAACTTAATTTTGTTGCCAGGGCCCGAAGTAAACTTCAAACAAGGCGGACTCAAACAACGTGAAATTACGGCATCAAGTCACAAAAGACGTATTAAAACGTTTTAAAGATTGTTGCGATAATTTTGAAGCAGGTGGCTGAGTAATCATTTCTTTATTGGAGGTTGACGGGCGTTGAAGGATATTCGTCAGATTTTTGCGTCTGCTCATATTCACAAGTTCTTTTATGTGTGGATGTTCTTTTGTCATTCGTTTTACTGAAGGGGCTTCGGGTCACCAGTGTAACCTTCTTGTAATAAATTTAATGTTATTTTTTTTATTGCACGTTAAACAATGAATTATACTCGCAAAGTATATATACGTACATTCAGGGCCATGTCCAATGTTCCAGATATTTAAAACTATCAGAAACCTTTAGAACATCTCGACAAAAAAATATTTATGTTATGATCTGTTACATTAACTATCATTGGGAGGTATTATTCTTTAATTGATGTTTGTAACATAAAAAAGGCAGATAAACTGACGAAGTCATCTTGTAGCCTAATTATCGACATTTCATTTACCAGACTTCTGGAGGTATTCCAGTTCATTGACATACATATTATTTAGTTTTCATAATTACAGTTTGAAATACAAAGTCTGAACTACGAACTAATGTGTAAATGTTGAACATAACGTGTTGAGGTCCAACATAATTTATGAGCAATCAATACGATCCACTATACAAGTTTCCACTAAGTTTGATTGGTGAACTAATACAATTTCTTGTTGCTATAGTTGGACGTCACGACTATGAATTTTGGTCCTTTATTGAGTATGCCTAAATTCTTAGGTGTAGAAAAGTAACATTGATGGATGACATTAATAACAGTCTCTGTGGCGTAGTTAGTTAGATGCCGGCTGTGAGCCGAGAGGCCGCGGGTTCGACCCCAAATCGAAAAAAATGTTTGTGTGATGCACAGGTATTTGTTTCCGGTTTAGGTATTTGTGAAACCGACCAGTCTCTCGTAGCTTTTGATACCCACGACACAATACAACACGAGTTAAGACTATGTATGTGACTTTAGGGTGTATTTATTTTTTATAACGTAATGGTTACAGTTTTAAAGTGAGTAATAGTCTTTTATTGCGAGGTACACGAGGTCCGGCCCGACTATGTAACACCAATATTTTCAGGAAAATATACAAAAATTGCATTGAAAGTAAATTACACAACCTGATTATCAACGCTAGGACCTCGCATTCCGCCGCGTGCACTAATCCAGCAAGCCTATATTAATGAAATATGAAATTATTTTTGCACATGTACGTATTAGCGCGGTGTTCAGCAAGCCGCAATATGTAACGCACCGTTTATAATCCTGCGCCATAATTAAGTTCGGATTTGTGGGGGTTCAGAGTAAAAACTTAATGAACAGTCGCTTATGTGGGAATTAAAGCCCGGCGTGCAGGCTTGTTTTGATGGTTATTTATAGACTGGTATTGCTGTGGTAAGTGTGGACATTGTGGTTACTGACATGGGTGGGTAGTGACTATATCAATATTATAAGTCTTTTAAGTTATAGATAAAATAAATTGACTTGGCCATCGTAGAAAACACAATGTGTCTCACAAGTAATAACTTTATTATTTTAAAACATAAAATAGTTTTAAATTATGGTCACTATATGATGTTGTTAGGTTAGTTAATTACGTAAAAACTTAAGACATCTTACAAGACACAGTCCCTTAAGTAGGCATAGAATTAATTAATCGACTGGGTTTTTATCTCATAATTTTTTACGGTGGAAGAATTTAGTTACCAGACTTGTCTTTTTTACAAGTTTTTTTTGATGGAATACAATTTATACTATCAGCCCTATTCATAAAAAGTTGTAGAACCTATTTTAGCTATGAAATATTTTGTCTCTTTCAAACGACTGTTGGATTCACTTTGAGCGAAGAAGACAAAATATAATGATTTTTTTATCATTGGCACAGCTTTTAATTTATACTAAATATATATTTTTTCATATGCTGCGGTATTATTTGAATAATACTTCAGCGGTGGTTTTAAAAAAGAAGCTTAGTGACACACAAACAAACACAAAAACATTCGAAAATTAAAATAGGTTTTAAAATTGTCTATGAATCAGGCCGATCTATCACTCACTGCATCTACACCTGTCATAGCAAATACCATTACGCACTTTTCCGAATAATCTCCGATAGAGCCCCGCGGACTCAGTGGGACCGGCGGACCTATATTGTGATAAATTGCCTTAACCGTCCAATACGCCTCGTCATTACCCGAATTTGTACCAACTTTCCGTTCTAGACATGGGACTACAAAGGATAACTTTAGGGTTAGCTTATTAAATATAGTTTACCGTAATATAAGCAATAGTTTGGTAGTTTGGACGTGTGAAGTGCTATCGTAAGGGTTAATATCGTGATGTTATCAAATTATCGGGGTCTGATCTTAACATCCAAGTGATGTTATTATGTCATGATGGGGTTTAATTAATTGCTGGTTTATGCCTTGTGAGTCTTGGGATCTTTGGATTAAATTCTGGGTTTGATTCCGACAAAGATATTTTTTCGACTTCGTTTGAATTAATTCGTTTTGGTTTTGGCAACATATTGAATGCAGGAAATATAAAGCGAGTTAATATTTTTTATTTAGACTATGTGACTTTGTTTCCGTAAACGTAGTTGCTGGTGGAAAACCACTCATAATACATAGATTCTATTAGATAAAATATACAAAATATAAATAATGCTGATACGAATATTCTACTACAAATGAAATAAACCTTATGTTTACGGATATAATCGCCGAATTGTTCAATTTTCACACTTTTTAACTTCTCGACGTTTCGATTATTTGTGTGTAATAATCGCGTAAACTTAGCAAAACATATATATTTTTAGTAGCTATACACATATGAAACACTCTATTACTTCTTATTCTTTAAAATACTCTTATGATTTATTTCCATACGCAGCTTCAAAACTTAAACAATTATCAATAATAATGCTTTCATCGTTGTTGGTTTAATTTCCAATAAGCTTTAACAAAGATCCGGCGCTCGCCAATATTACATTCTTGTCAATATATTAGAAATTGTTGCCATGACAACGTACATAATAAACATGTTATCGTATCTCATATTTCAAATTATTGGTGCAAAACATTGGGAGCTAAAATTTGTTAATATTTTAAATATCAATATAATATGTTGTAGAAGTAGCACTATACATATACATATATATTTTGGTGATATTCAAATATTTGTATAAATATTCACTGAATTTGAATTGGAGAGTAAACTAAAATTCAATTTCAGGGAACAGGCTGCCAAAGCAACTGAAAAACCCCCAAATTAGATTGCTTTTTTCTGAATTCAAACTAGGATTTTTGTTTTTTGTGTTTGTGGAAACACGTCAGGCAATACGTCTGCATCCACTGACTAGTATTATAAAATCGTGTATACACGACAAGGTGCAGTGCCAGCAGGTGAGGTCGCCAGCCAATGCGGAATTTTCCGTGCGCCCTAAATTTAGCCCCGGTCGTAATGTACTTTTACAGCCATTTTTGCCCGGTTACCGTACGTTTTAACATGTCTTGGGTGGGTTATTCCAATAATTTTCTTTGCGAGTATTTGGTATTCTAATGGAAGAGGTTTGTTTTAAATAATGACACTTAATGCACTATGGAATCTGACGTATGTAGAATCAAAATAATAAATCTGGAATTGTTTGATTTATAATAATTATACGCACAAGTAGCCCGATTGATGTTAACTTTTTCGAAAAACTAGTCAACTTGCGATATGTTCTTTTTATTTAATTTTCAATAATTTTGTGCAAGACCGGGAAGATCTTGCACAAAATTGCTGGAAACAGGTAACGTTTTAATATTCTCCGCTTTATACAAAAGCCTTGCCACCGGCTTATGTGAATAGGTGACTAGCTATAAAATACTAATTCTATCTGTTTATAAAATGTCAACGATATTAAGTGAAAATTGCTATAAAAATGACTCACAAGCGCATTTTAAGAGCGAATTAAGTTTTACCAACGCCTGCACAATGTCTCAGAAGTAGCGTCTACAAATTAACTCGGCTACTCGGCTAGATTGCACCAATGTTTGATGTAAAGTTGGAGTCCGGTTGGCGATAAATTAGTGCCAATTTGTTGGATCCCAGGTTAATACATAAAAAGGAATTATGGACCAAATGGTTGGTTTGATGAAAATTTGAGTTCTTTTTTCAAAAACTATAATTGTATTTGAGTTTGTCAATAAACTTTCGGCATATTAAAATAGTAATGGTCAATATACGTAATCTTCGATCAAATATACACTAGATACACAGTTCCCTGTAAATGTTCTGTTTAAAAGTGGCACCGATGCATTGAAACAAAAAGATCACATATTCCAAATATATTAACACAAATTCCACCTTATTCCTGGAGCTTAAAGTAGCTTTTCACATAATATTGTCTAAAGTTCTGCGACGTTTTAGAAGCAACGGTCGGTGCGTGACTGAAGGCGAAAGAGTGCTCAAAGCGCTCTTTTTTGGTGCCATTTTCTAAGCGCTCATGCTGTATCTAGTGTATATTTGATCGAAGTACGTAATATTTAATTTATTTAAACACTTATTGGTTTTTCGTGATTTATTAATATATTACACACATACGTTTTGGCTTATACTCGCTACAATGTATTGTCATTCCCGGTTATATTGTATGTAGCTTTTTATTCGGCCACATGTGATTGTATTTTTAATGTTGCTTTCTTTTAATCTTCAAAATATGAACCTAAATGAAAAACGCGACGCAGTAAAAAAAAAAACAAAGGATAAGTACTTATTCCGGATTGAATTCCGAACCATTCGTTTTTATGAGTCATTCGTTCGGAGTTTGAGGTTTTATAAAGATTAAAGATATCCGCCAAGCGCTTTGTACAATTTTAATCAAAAATTCTCAACTATTCCTCAGCATTATAAAAAAAAGTATTTGACTAAAATTACAACGGTCAAACTATTGCATTCGATTTTTTATCATTTTGATAGAAGTTTAAGTTACAAAATTAAAATTGGAACGTTTAAAAAGTCTTCTTATTTTAAAAGGTAAATGTCTTCGGCTTTCGACCATTTTGCCAATATCTGATTGCCATAAATGAAACCTTTTTTTCTACATACTTAAATGAATAATATTTTTTTTTTATTACACTTACTTGCATTTTCAAACAACAAATATTACAGGAAGCCACCCTAGAGGCTACACCAGTCGATCCCCACACTAAGACTAATATTTATGAAGTATTTTATTTTGACAGCCTCCGTGGCGCAGTTGGTTAGACGCCGCCGTGAAACGAGAGGCCGCGGGTTCGATCCCCGCACCGAGAGAAATGTTTGTGCGGCCCACAAATATTTCTTTCGGGTCTGGGTGTTTTGTGAGACCGAAAAGTCTCTCGTAGTTCCTGATACCCACGACACAAGACTCGATCTTAGTGTGGGGTCAGAACTATGTATGTGACTGTTGGGTGTTATTTATTTATTTATTTATTTGTTTCGGGTCTGGGTGTTTGTGAGACCAAAAAGTCTCTCGTAGTTATATACACGACACAAGACTCGATCTTAGCGTAGTGTCAGGACTATGTGTGTGACTTGTGAGTGTATTTATTTATTTAAATGGTGAATTTCGGTACACATATAGCACGGTGAAATAAAAAGGATCCTTCCCGAAAGCCAGCGGTCGGTGAAAATAAATTAAAGAAAAATATCCCGCTGGCTATAGAGGGTGGGATAGGTCTAAGTGTAAATTCTTATATTAAAGAAAGGAAAATTATGTAAAGATAGTACCTACCGATACAAAATACATACATTTTTTTGTTACAAATCGTGGGTGCTTACAACAATTACTTATACTCCAGCACCCCACGCTTGGTAGCCAGAAAAATTTAAGTTTTTGAAGTTATACTTCTTTTGGCGCGATGGAGAAAAATGATGAGAGTGAATTTTTACGATGCGCTCGCACACCGATAGCGACAACATGAAGTTAGTTCTAAGTGGCATGAAAACCGATAACTATGTTCAAGTTGTATATTCTAGTATTTTTATATTTAGAACACGTGTTTCGTAACAGAACAATTAAACAGTGCGAAAAATAAATATTATTTTGGTGTTTTTATTAAATCTATTCTATATACGGCGGCGATAGTATTTACTAATAATTTGTTAGTATATCTATATATATATATATCTCTTAATATCATTGAGCTTAATATATATAATTCACCTGTCACGTTGTTTGTACGCGATGGGCTCCTAAACCACTCAACTGATTATAATGAAATTTTGTAGATATGTGTTATTTGTTCCAACTTAAAGGGTGAGATAGTTTTTATCTCGATTAAATTGACGAAAGTATACAATAAAGGAAAAAAACATTTTCCATACAAAATGTTCATGGGTTTGTTACTGTCAAACATTTAATGGTCATACCGTCGATACGGTAAACTCTTCCCTCAAATTAAATAATGTATTTAAATAAAGGTTTCGAATCGACAACATATATCCACAATATTCGATTCGAACGATATCCAAAAAAAGGTTTTTAGTATCTTCCTTAGAAATTTTCCCTTTTTTCTCACTCCTAAAACCTTCCCAAAACTTTTACGAATATTTCAAGACCAAAATAAGCCAAATCGGTTCAGCCGTTCACACGTGATGCCGTGACAACGCGAAACGGGTTTCATATATACCGGGTGTCTCAAGACTGCTACCGAAAACGAAGCCGGGTGGTAGTTTTAGTGACTACAAACATAATGCAACTAAAAATTTCGCAAAGAAACGCGACTATTATTTTTTATGATTTTTAAAAATCGACAATTTTGTGTGGTAAATCCATAGTTTTTGCTAAAATAATAATTTAAACTCTTTTATACCTTAAAGTACTTATAAATAAGAGGGTATACCCGGTATATATATACAATATACATATTATATATATATATACAGGGTATATCAAGACTGCTACCGAAAACGAAGCCGGGTGGTAGTTTAAGCGACTTCAGACACAATGCAACAGAAAAAGTTGCAAAAAAAGGCAATAATTTTTTTTCGTTATTTTTTTCCTATGACCATATTTGGGTGGTAAATACATTTTATCCTAAAATAATAGTGTATGCCCTATTATTTATTAATACTCTAAGGTATAAAAGAGTTTAAATTATTATTTTAGCAAAAACTATGGATTTACTACCCAAAAATGACGATATTTAAAAAATCATAAAAAATAATTGTCGCGTTTCTATGCGATTTTTTTTTATTGCATTGTGTTTGTAGCCACTAAAACTACCACCCGGCTTCGTTTTCGGTAGCAGTCTTGAGATACCCGGTATATATATATATATATATATATATATATATATATATATATATATATATATATTATCAAGATATTACACAAACAAAATAATAGTACAAGTGGCAGTCTAAGGCGTAAATGAAATAATATTGTTCTAAAATTAATAACTAAATATAAGAATATAACATAATCACACGTAGTAAAAATATATATGAATATACACATATTCTCAGCTACATTCTTATTGTGAGAGGAAATGTTCTAAATAGATTGATAAAAGGTCTGAAATTAAGTCTAGATACCGGTAACCAACATAAGACGGCCATCTGCAATATGGACTGACGAACTAGTAAAAGCCATAGGAATTCGCTGGGTGGAGGCCACCTCCCCCTGGTTCCTTGGTTCCAACTGGTTTGTTTAGAAATACTTGCGAAATACCTTTATTCACCATAAGACTTTCTACAGCTTAATAAGAAAGAGTTTGCCATAGATCGAATAACAAACTATTCGAGCAATGCCATCTTATTTTTCTATCACTCATTTTTACCGCTTTCAAAGGGACTGAAAATTATGTAGAATGCATTTGAAATTTTATTTTGCAGTCAAAAGCAATACGTAAGCTCATAGAGGTGCTATCGTGAAAACTTAGCTTAATCTTGCAGTTATTTCATACCCACGAGTATTTTCGTACTTTCAAACTAAGTTATTTGTGTTAGCCCTTTTAACTATGTAATGCTTATGAAATGTTACAAAAATACGTGATTAATTACTCCCAATTTTACAAATTCCAATGAAAGTTTTTAGTTGAAAGTTTAACTAATACGTATTTTGTTTAAGAAATAATTTTAAGGCATGTTATTAATATTATGAAAATTCCAGTAAAGTTGATGCTTTTGCAAGAAAAACAAACTTGAAAATCACACAAGCAAATTCACCATCTCAAATTTTACATACAGATACATATATCCAGGCTAAGACTTAAAACGAAGCCAGATGGTAGTTTTAGTGACTACAGACAATGCAACTAAAAATGTTCAAGAAGCGTCGGTTGGTATATACGTAGTTTTTCCTAAAATATTAATGTACATCGTGTTATTTTTAAAGATACCATGGTATATAAGAATTTAAATTATAATTTTAACAAAAACTATGGATTTACCACCCACACACTACAATGTTTAAAACATCACAAAAAAATCTTTGCGTTTTTTAATACGCTTTTATTATCTTCGCCTGTATGTACATATTTATGTAACAGAATTTTTGAAGTCGATTTACGAGCACTTCAAGATGTCGGATTAACTTAAAATGCATACTTATCCAAGACCGATGACAATACAATAATTTAAAAAATATATGACATTATAATTTCCAGAATCTACATAAACTATGTTTTTTTAAAGTGGTTACTTTGCGCGCAGCTACCTTCCTTTGATAAGAAAGTCGTAGATATATGTTTTTAGGGCAAGCAATTAGATTATAGTTTAAAAAACTAAAAAAACACGCTTTTATAGAAGATCCAACTAAAAAGTAAAAAATAATTGATACCGAGTTTAAGATTAGAAAATGAAGTAAAAAAAGAGTGTGTGTACTCATGTACACGCGTTAGAAGTTATACTTCTTTGGCGTATCTGTATCTGTATCAGCCCATATACGTCCCACTGCAGGGCACGGCCCTACTCTACAATCGAGAATACTATAGTGTATCGAGAATACTATAGTAATATATAATAATAATATAGTGGTTAGGCCATATAGTCCACCACGCTGGCCTAGTGCGGGTTGGCGGACTTACATACCATAGAAATTCTTATGAATCGCTATGGTATGCAGGTTTCCTCACGATGTTTTCCTTCACCATTTTAGTGCGTGGTGATTGACTATCAATACACACATGACTCCGAAAAGTCAGAGGTGTGCCCTGGGATTCGAACCCGCGACCACCGTGAACATGTTGGCAGCCGTGTCTAGTCCGTTTACCCTTATCACTTGGAATGCAAAATATATGGTGAAACGTGTTTATGTATGTATGCATGATTGTTACCAGCAGCTGTTTTTAAAACAATTTCTAACAAACGTTCAAACTATTCAATTTAAATAACCTTCACCTGAATAGCATAGTTGGCTCCGTTTACTGTGCTGTACTGTATCAGCCCAAAGACGTCCCACTGCAGGGCAAGGGCCTCCTCTACAATCGAGACTACGATTGAGAATGGCTAGGCCATATATTACAGGTCTCTGGCCAAAAGCGAGTAGGCGGACTATACATACAATCATACCATTAAAAACTTATAAATGGCTATTGTATGCAGTTTTCTTCACAATTTTTTCCTTCACCATTTTATTAAACCTCGTTCATTCAACACTATATTTTTACGGCCTGCTTGTCCAGACTCACATTTACATATCTTATATTTAAACTTATTTCTAGCTGGTATTATCAATTGTGGTGAATTTTAACCGAATTATGTATATAGATGAATATTTATGTGATTCGATTCCATACTTATTTGGTATGTCTTGGTTTAAAAAAATCATTGTCACTCTAAAGAAAAGGATAGCAGAAAACAGCAATTTCATTCAAGGTGAAATTTTTGTGCTTCACTTTTATGTACGGAATGCAATCTCCATTTGGATAAAAGCTTCTTGAATGAAACGATATGCAGTTTTATATTTTTAAATATTTTTTTTATTACTTACGTCACCTGGTAAGGCAGTATGAAGGTTTTATTAATTTGTATATGGTAACGTACTAGACGCGACTGCCAACAAGTTTACGATGGTCACGGGTTCAAATCTCAGGGCACACCTCTGACTTTTCGGATTAATTTCTACGTCAAATAAAATCCGCCAACCCGCACTAAGGCAGCGGGGTGGACTATATCTTCTTCTTCTATAATATAAAAATGAATCGCAAAATATGTTGGTAAGCGCAAAACTCAACAACGCCTGGACCAATTCTTTTTTTTAAATGTTTATTATTACTTTATTACTAACAAAAAGTAATGGCGTGCAATATTATTTGGAAAAACAGCATTTTGGTGCTGAATTAAGGGAAGGAATATTGGATGAACAATAAAAAACGCTTAAGTTTTTAATGTCAAAATTTCATAAGGCAATCTTTATATGTACAACTACATGTATATGGAGAGACGGGATATAATAGAGTGGAAGGTACGGGAGAGGACTGGGATAGCTGACAGATTTGATAGGACCAAATGTAAATGCATGTTATAAGACGGGATGGATAATAAAGAGAAAGGACGGGACGGATCGGGAAGAGATTGAACAGACGGATGAGACGGGATTGAGCCGAACAGTAGGATAGCTACGTCAAGTTTAGGTATACAAGAGTTTATAGGAAAAATAACATGTATTTGGTGTGGAGTGGAATCACAAAATATATGCACCCAGGCGAAGCTGGGCCGGGCCGCTAGTATATATATATATATATATATATATAATACATAAATATTTTCAGTTGCAATACGTGAGAATTCTGTGAAATAAACCGTGAATTAGATCACCACGTAGAATTTTTTGTATGTATTTTCATTGAATCTGGATTATACGAACCGAAAAGTTGCATTCACGAGTAACCAAGGATTGAATAAAGGAATATTGACAAATAAGGAGCATTTAGTCTATCGTTCTTTTTCATACTGTTTTAAAACCTATTTTAGTTATCGAATGTTCTGTCCCTTTCGAACATCTTTTGAATTCAGTTTGAGCGAAGAAGACAAAAATTAGACAGAAATTTGAATAACTGGTGGTAGGTCTCTCGAGTGTGAGAGTCCGACTGGGTAGGTACTACCGCAATGTCTATGTCTCCCGCCAAACAGCAGAGACTGAACATCTGATGTCTCAGGATGGTGAGTGCACTGGAATACCAAGCATTGCTACTGTCAATGAGCGATCGTATCGCTTACTATCAGGTGAATGGCATACTTGTCTCGCGGTCGCCATTCAGAGCAATAAAAAAAGCGCTTAAATAAGTTTTGAAACTTTTTATGAATAAAGCCATTAGGTTCTGCTTGACTTGACGGAATACTGGCCGACTTTATGTATAACTTATGAATTAAAAATAAATGCACACCGTATAGATCTGTAACTTTGAATATCATAAAGACCATTTTAGAACGCGTAAAAAGGCATATAACTTTATCACCAATGTAAATCTAATATTGCTTGACATCTTCATGTTAACTTCAAAAATATTACAAGTGGAATAGCAATAACAGAAAACAATAAATCCAGAGGTGTCAAATCGCAGTTGTCTACTCACTACCAGCCGTCAAATAAAACACGAGTCGGAATGTGGACGTCTGTACCACTGAATAAATAAACGTGGCGTGAAACAATAATGTCGCTTTTGATCTATGTATAATGTACGAAAACGTTTGTCCGTTACTCTTTTTTGATTCTGGGGTATATCGGAATGTTGGGTGATGGAATATACTTACGTGGGTTTAATCGACATTTTTGTTTTAACACCCACTATTGAGGATCTTGGGCCTGTGGGTGGTCTTTGGGAGGGATGAAATGTCATGTACGTTTGTTTTTTTTTTTATTGCTGTGAATGCGAGACGAGCATGCCGTTCGTCTGATGGTAAGCGATACGACAGCTCATAAACAGTAGCAACTGCGCTCGCCATCCTGAGACATAAGATGTTAAGTCTCAATATGTCCAGTAGTTGCTCTGGCTACAATGTCCTTCAATCCGAAACACAACAGCGCATTTAAGCAGTGTTGTTTCACGAGAGAAATAGATATTGCGGTGGTACCAACCCAGATGGCTTCTCACATATGAGAGACCTACCACCAGTAAACGTTACGTTTATAACGGTACGTTTGTCAGTATAAACGTTTTTTTTTTTAGTTTTAAAAAGCTCTCTATGTGTGGGACTAGGCAAACTCCTACAAACTTGTTCTGAAAGCTACATTAAGTAAATATTGTTAAGTTGTAAGTTTAAGTCTCACCACTGTCACATTAGACTCGCGTTTATATTCCCAAACAGGCTGTAATAACATTAATGTCATCATTTATTATACATATATTTTTCTATTTTTCGTAAACAAAAAACAAGCGATGCTATTTTTTCAGACCGAAGAGAGTACGAATTAAGAAGTTTCAATAAATAAATAAATACACCCAACAGTCACGTACATAGCCCTGACCCTACATTAAAATTAATTAAGTCTTGTGTCGTGGGTATCAAAAGCTACGAGAGACTTTCTCTCAAATACCCAGACCAGATACAAATATAATATGTGGATCACACCAACATTTGTCTCGGTCCGGGTATTGAACCCGCGGCCTCACGTTTGACAACCGGCGTAAATCACGCCATATAGGCTGTGATTGCTTTAGAAAGCAAACGAGTTATCACCATTTTCTCCTATTCAGGTGAGCTATGAAAGCCTCCTTTATTGTGAATACGTTACACGGCGGACTTACATACCATAGAAATTTTTATAAATCGCTATGGTATCAGGTTTCCTCACGATGTTTTCCTTCACCGTTTTAGTGGTGATTGACTATCAATACACATGACTCCGAAAAGTCAGAGGTGTGCCCTGGGATTCGAACCCGCGACCACCGTGAACATGTTGGCAGTCGCGTCTAGTCCGTTTACCAACACGCACTTTTTTATAATATATAAATACTCTAAAATTTGTACAGTACATATCGGAATTTCTCTAAATATTTATAACACAAAACTTTACTATTCCGTATTCATGAAAAACGCAGTGAAATTCAGGTTTTGTATTTTTTCTAATTCCTAGTGACCATAACTGTGAACACAAGAGGATTATTTTTTTGGTAAAACAATGATTTTAAAAGATAGAAATAGAGTTAAAAGCAAGATTAACTACATGATACAAAGGCAATTTTTTACCCACAGAATAATTATTGATGTAATATGTCACAAACGGATTATTAGACTATGTGCAACGGGAAATTTTCTTATCATTACATAAATTATCTATCACATGTTTATGACATCCGAGCGCATATGATCGTTGAAGTATAAGATCACTTGCCTAGATCGGGAAAATAATTTAATATATTACTGGTGATAGGTCCCTTATATGTGGTAGGCCGCCTGGGTAGGTACCACCACAAAATCTATTTCTCCCGCCAAACAGCATTGTAAATGCACTTTTGTCCGGTTTGAACGGAATTGTAGATAGAGTAACTACTGGAACTAGTTGCATTGTGACTTAACTGTCTCAGGATCGCGAGCGCAATGGAATGCCAAGCATTGCTACTGTCCATGAGACAAAATCAAGATAGTGGTATGTTCGTTCCACCATTCATAGAAATAAAAAAATCAATACAGCCCTTATCTCTACCATTCCTACCTTTGATCACACTTAGTATCATAAGATGGATAAACGTTATTCAACATCAAGATAGTTTATGAGCCAGTTATTGTCATAAGCTACTTTTTAATATTAAATTAATTCGACCTGCGTGATATCAGTCACTATAGCTAGCTCATCATCAAAGCAGTCTGACGAGTCTAGTTCCTGATGATTTTTTTATCGTTCGTATGCAGGTCGCGATCTAGGGGCCCTACTATATAAATCCGAAACAAAGTTCGAAACTTCGTGACGTTTTTCGTTCCGAAACCTACTCTATAACACGAAATTCGAATCTTCGGATCGAAGAATGAATTATTCCAATATATCGGCAATACGAACATTTACAGAGTATTGCCGTATTCGTATCGTCACAAACTTCGTTCTTCCGAAGTTTCGAACTTAGTTTCGGATGAATATAGTAAATAAAAATGTAAATGTTCGTATTGCCGATATATTCGAATCATTCATTCTTCGGTCCGAAATTTCAAATTTCACTGTTTATACTGTATTGAATCTCACTGTCACTTAAGCTGTTTTATACTGAAACGACTGACTCACTACAGTCCATCTGACAGTAAGTTTAGTCCAATCCTGAGTGACTACGGATGAAGAATTGTCTTTTGTTCATTAATTAACCCGATACATTCATGAACCTTTAATACAGTAAAATGTAATCAAAGGACAATGGCGAAATCGTATTTCCATGAACAACGCTTTTAGAAATGTCACACTTGCTAATAATAATATTATTATTTTTCGTGACTTTTCAGCATACTAATTATATTTGTGTAACGATGTTTAAGTTTCACAATAAAATAAAAAGCTTTATTGACTATTTTGTATGGGAGTGAGTTTTTTTTCAGCAATGGCGTAAGGTCTTTTAAGCCGACAAAAATATTTTCATTGAATCTCGCAAAATCTGTTATAAAAAATAGCTTTGTTTGGTAAAACAAGTGCGGTAAAGATTTATATCATAGCCCTAGTTCACCAAATAACATTTTAAGAAAATAATAATATTTCAATTGAAAATGACAAATAGAACATAACCTCAATATCTATAAATTAAAAGCGTTTAGTAAGTAATGTAGACTTTTTCATCAGTATTTCTCAACACATTATTGTTTAGGAACGGCAGCGGAATTCACTTATATTTTTTTCACCAATAAACGCTCTAAATTTACATCAACTAAAATCATGTATGGAAATCTGCCATTGTCCTTTGGTTCAGTAGTTTTTACGTGGATATGTAACAAACACATCCTTACTAACCTTAACGTTTTTAATTTAATTTGAACATAATTATAAGTTTATTATATTGGAAGGTTTTAACAATGGAAACATTACAGAAACATCAATGAAGGAAAAATAATATTATGTGACAAGGGGCCGTCTATTAATCACGTGAGGCTTGAATGGGGGTGGAGGGGGTTTGACAAAAATCACGAAATATTACAAGAGGGGAGGGGGGGGTCTAGTAAGATATCACGTGTATTTTTTTTTCGACACATAATTTTGTTTAAAATGCTACATAATATTATTATTACTTATATGCCAATCAAAAACAACTGCAACCTTTTTGTTTAGACCTTTATACCCGTATTTAAAGATAATATTCGTTTTTTTTAAGATATTTTATATGTAACAAAAATACACGTGATGTTTTTAGTCTTAAATCTCACCACATATCACTAAAGGGGAGGGGGATTGAAAAATGCCAAATAATAGATGACGTGATTAATGGACGGCCCCCGATTACTAAGTTCCTTCAGCACATAATATATCGAAAATTCGTATTAATTAAAGGTATATTTGACCTTGACTACATCTAAACAGTGTTTTGTCATACAAAATGACTTTATTATGCTAATATAGTCACGGCTTAAATGAAGAATTAAATTTAACCACAATGTGGGCGTAGTTGGAATATTCGCACCTAAGCTGGATTCATTTCATACATAATGGTCTTGAATATTAATTATATTTATTTATGTTTGTAATTTAGTTGATGCACATAATTTTAAGATAAATTGGGTTTCTGATTAGTAAATTTACCGTGCAGGATGATATTAACACAGTTATGGAAATATAAAGTATCTAATAAGTCGTCTAAAAGCCTAGTCGGTGGTAAGGCTATTTTAAATATACATACCTATATCACGTTTGTGCAGAAATATTTCATAGTAGTGACTTTTGTGTGAATTTCATATTAATACACAAAGCACTAATGTGATACGTAGATATATTACGCTTCTGTGATTTAAACTCTGTACCAATTTTAAGAAGTGGGCAAATATCTAAAAAGGTACTAATATGGGGATAAGGTTTTATAATGTAATCACATAAAAAGTATATATTTTAATAATCTGTTTAAAATATATTTTAATGTGCCTAGAAAGAATAAAAAATACGATAAATTTATTTATATTTTTTTTCAATTTGCGCTGTCGCGGGTGTTAATGAGTGTAAGCAATATGGAATCATATAAGTAAAAAAATAATGTAAACATGAAAATAATCCTAGAGAATTCATTTAAAAAAGTCTTTTTTTGATACTAAAAATTAAGGATTATTATATTGCGTCATTTTATTGACGTTATTATCGTAAAAATGAAAATATATTTTAATTGCATTTAAAGTGTATTGATAAAGTATTTTTAGTATTCATTATTATATTAATTAATTATATAGTTTATAATTCACGTACACATTTATTAACTCACCAATAATAGTTTTTTTTAAATTTCGAGTACATATCCATATTTAATTTTTCAAAAACTTTCCCATTAATATTCGAACAAACGAAGTTCAACAACTTCAATAAAATCACCACATACTTTGCAAAAACTTACTTCCATAAAAGTACCAAAAACACCGAAAAAAATATATATTCAAAAATAGAATATCAATTTACCTTCAACAATTTCCGTTAAAGTCCAAATATCACTTCCATAGTATCGAAGGGTATCGTCTTGCGAGGTCGCGCTGCGCGGAGATGCGCGCCGGCCGGCGTCGGGCGGCAGACTAGACCCCGCGCGGCCCGCCCGCCCTGCCGGCTTTTCATTTACAAACATTTACGGGGTACACTGTGACCCCATGCTTCCCGTGTTCTCTTAGGCCTACGTGTGAGGAATTGAGTTTTTGAATTTGGAATTGATTTTTTTCCCATATGTAAGTTGGGAATAGAAAGTAGTTCGTCATTTTTGTGGAATTGGCGTCAAATCATTTTCATATTTGTTGCGTAATTGTATGATTTAACGGAAGAATAAATATTGTCGAATGTATCGAATCGAAATATACGTTTAAATGTAATTCATACTATAATTCAGGCTATGGTATTTGAATCTAGAATGCCATAAACCGCTGTTCATACGCGTAATAAATAACTAAAATTTTTAATAAAAAAAAACCGACTTCAAAACAAAAATCCACTAAAAACCAAAAATAAATAAAATAATAACTACCACTCCAAAGCAAAAAAATAATATTTATTTCATGGAGCTCGTGCATGTTGATTAATTTGCTTAATGACTTGACTAGCCAACAAATCAAAATATATGCGTAACATATTGAAGGCGGGCCGCCCAGTACCAAACATATAGGACCTATGCCTTATATTAATTTAAATATATATATGTTTGGTACTGGGACCAAACGACAAGCACCAGCTTTCAATCAAAGAAAGAATGATCGAAATCGGTTCACACAGTACAGAGAAACGAGGTAACAAACATAAAAAAACAGCAACATACAGTCGAATTGAGAACCTCCTCCTTTTTTTGAAGTCGGTTAAAAAAGGTCTAACTTAAAAGCGATACAAAGTTGATGATCAAGGGAAGTAAATAATAGAACATCTGAATAACAGGAAAACTCAACAGTATAATGCTAATAATTTCTTCCATTTTACTAAAATATAGATCAACTGCTACGTTTGTTCTTAGAGCAAGCTTAGAGCATACAGACTCAACATTTTCCATTAAAGTTCTTGCACACATCGCGTTGAAAGCCACGTTCCATGTGATAATATGACATTTCAATATTCTTTGATATTATCACTTCTTTGGTCTAGTATTAGTGCATATTGACAGCCTCCGTGAAGCAGTCGGTTAGACGCCGCCTGTGAAACGAGAGGCCGCGGGTTCGATCTCCGCTCCGAGAGAAATGTTTGCGCGGCCCACAAATATTTCTTCCGGGTCTGGGTCTTTGTGAGACTGAAACGTTTCTTGTAGTTCCTGATACCTGCGACACAAAACACGATCTGACTGTAGGGTCAGAACTATGTATATACATGACATGATACATATGACTGTTGGGTGTTATATTCTGGGATATGAACCGTGAAACCCTGGATTCGATTCCAAGGTAATGCATTTATCACACTCACCCGTTCATTCTGATTTTCAGTTACAGGAAATATTGTCTTGGTTGACTGGTGATGAAAATTGTGGCCAGCATAATGATAGGTTAACTTTCAATCAACGTAAGCGATATGACTGCTCAAAGGCAGTAGCAAAACCAAACAGCACTGTGATTTATAAAGCAATGCTTGGCATTACATTGCGCTTGCCATCCTGAGAAATAAGATAGTCTCAATATGTCCAGTAGTGACTCTGGCTACGATGTTCTTCAAACTGGAATACAACAGTGCATTTAAACTGCTGTTTGGCGGGAGAAATAGATATTGCAGTTGGTACCTTCCCAGGCGGCTTCTCAAATATTAGAGACCTACCACCAGCAATTTCAGTATTTTCGCGATATTTCTAAACAAGCTGACTTCTGACTAATAAACCGAGCCTAATCGGATTAAGCATGGATCATATGATCACATCATAATATGCTAATGGTTTATTTACTTTGGTCAATTGGACCCGCATGCATAGTGCAAGCTATTTCTGTTTGTTAATGTCATTCAGCGGAACTTCATTCAATAGATATAGTTTATTTATTTTTTACATAAATATTACGTTGGTGTCGGATATTTTATATTCTACGTTATGTTTATTACGTTCATTTATAATATATTTTTGGTATATTTGACGTTTATATATTTTTTCCTCATTAATATGTAATAATTATAGTATATAACGTAACATTTTTGTATCTTTTCATTTTTTCGTAGTGAAAAGTGAGCAAATATTTATATTTTATCCCTATATGGAATATTTTGTAAAATAGAAGCGGTATAAAAATAATATCAAATTATATTTAACTAAAAAATTCCGGCACAAGGCTAGAGCTTAGTAAAAATTCGTCCGTCGTTCCGTCTAGGAATTTAAATTTCTAGAATAACGATGGAGCATTACAAATATTTTGACCTTGTGTTATTTATTGCGAACTTTTGTGAAAATAGTACATCTACTTTTTTAATACAGCTTATCTGGAAGTGGTTACCACAGCTGATTACGTCACTTAAGAGATCGTAGTAATAATTACCAATAGCTTTGTACCTACTAGTAGGCCATACATGATGGCGAAAAACACATCTTAGTGACTTATGTCAAGTTTGCCTTTTATCTTTAAATACGCGATGGTACGCAAGGGTTTACATTTTTATTTTAGCAAAACCTATGGATAAAAATATAAAAGGATAAATAATAAAATCTAATTTTCAGGACAGCAAATGCTTTTCATCGTATGCTAAGGCGCGAGTCAGTTAGTGTATGTGTTACCGGAAATGTATGAAGTCTAGGAATTGTATACAGCTCCTAGGAAAATGTATACAATTTCGAAGCTATTTAGGAAATGTAAAAAATATTCTTTGAATAATTATTTTATACATACATATCTTGGGAAATGTATACATTTCCTAGACATTGTATAAAATTCCAATATCATATTAGGAAATGTATAAGAATAATGGTTTCTCTAATAAAACACGTTGTTCAAATGAGAGTAATATTTTTTTATCACAGATAACAATCATAGCGTTAAATCTATAATACTACCTAACCTAAGCCTTTTTTTTAACGAAAGTAAAGCTCCTTTAGCCTTCCTTCCGATACTCGGGGGTGGATCGGAAGGGGCATGTCGGGGTCTCCGGCCTTCCAGCCTAGGGACGCGGGGACAGTAGTCCGCACTGCGCAGATGTTTTATCCAGGCTGGGTCCCTACCGAGATATAAGAAGATCTTTTGCCGAAAAAGAAAATAACAAAACTAACCTAACCTAACCCACACGCATTGACCTTTTACGCCGCACTAGTGGATCGGATGATGCAATACCCGTCCCCTCGCTCCGCTATCCCCGCATACGCCTTGATATCTTAAATATCTTACATTTCCGATTACTATTTAGGAAATGTATAGATTTCCTAGGTAATGTGTCTAATGTAATTTATTTTACACATTTCCGGGCGATTTTAGGAATTACATAGATTTCCTAGGAATTGCATACAATGACGGATTACATACATTTCCGTTACATATGCATATTGCTAAACTTAACTTCCATTAATAAGCTCAAGTGCACATATTGCAGATAACGCGGAGATTTAACTCCATTAATAATGCATAAGATGAGAACTATTGACGTGCAAAAATGTTTATATAAAATAGTTACTAATTACGAATTAGATAGATAGAAAAGACTGATACGAGAAGATATAAGGAGAGTTATTATAATCATTTAACATTATGCGATATTCTTACCCAACTTTAGTTACGTTTTGCGATTCATATATTTAATATAGAGGAAGCTTTACTTACAAGATGAATACAAGAAAGTGAATTAATAACCTCGGCAATCAGTAAGTAAACATTGAATCGACTTTACTGAAAATTCTGGATTTTCTAAATTAAATAACTTCAATATTACTACATTTAATTAATATTATAATTTAAATTATTCGTACACCTAAGGCTGCCCAAACTTTCGGTAGTTCTCGTTTATTCATTTTACAGGTGGTAGGTCTCTCAAATGTGAGAGGCCATCTGGGTAGGTACCGCCACCGCAATGTCTATTTCTGCCACCAAATAGCAGTGTAAATGCACTATTCTGTTTCAGTTTGATGGACATTGTAGCCAGAGTAACTACTGGACATATTGAGACTAATCATCTTATATCTCAGGATGGCGAGCGTAGTGAATAACCAATTGCTTTGTCATTCAAGGTCTTGTTTTGCTAATGTCCATGAGCTGTCATATCGCTTACCATCAGGCGAACGGCACGCTTAACATGCCATCATTGCACCAAAAGAAAACATTGACTCATTACCGACCCCTGGTTGTCTGGAAGAAATTACTGTAAGCTATAAGACCGCTACTTGTGCATGTTTTTTTTAAATTAATCTTGAAAATACGATTGTTTTAGAATCGCGTGTATTAGAACAATATAATATGATAGTTCCACTGCAATTACTAACTAGTAACTATCTAGGACGAAGCATTCGCCCACATTACACTCACATCATAACGTGAACGCGAGGCGTTTCCTCAAAACATTGGCTAGAAAGCTTTTAGTAGGGTACGGCCTTTGTTGATCAGGATAATGTCGGCTGGATTTAGAATGTCGTGTCATGGGGTTGGGGTGTGGTGCGCGTATGTATGTCGGTTTTACATGAGGACAATATGTGGAATTATGTTATAAATACACTTTAATTATAGTGACTTAGAGTAACAGATGGCCCTGTTTCCATATGTGAGACTCGGTTTTTTTGATCTGATACTTTTTTTATTTTTATTTATATATGCTTTATTGAAGTGCTTGGTGGCCTGTTGGTAAAACGGACTAGACGTGGCAGCCAACATGTTCACGGTGGTCGCGGGTTCGAATCCCAGGGCACACTTCTGACTTTTCGGAGTCATGTGTGTATTGATAGTCAATCACCACGCACTAAAACGGTGAAGGAAAACATCGTGAGGAAACCTGCATACCATAGCGATTTATAAATTTCTATGGTATGTAAGTACGCCAACCCGCACTAGGCCAGCGTGGTGGACTATATGGCCTAACCACTCTCAATCGTTCTCTCGATTGTAGAGTAAGGCCCGTGCCCTGCAGTGGGACGTATATGGGCTGATACAGATACAGATATGATTTATTGTACAACAAAATGAACTATACCTACGAAACACTTAAGGAATAAAGGCATGGGTGCAATGGGCTGTCTTATCGCTAGTTGCGATCTCTTCCATGATCTTCCAACCTTTGGATGGAGTGGATTATTGTAATATCGAATGATGGGGTAGTACAAATAATGAGAAAAAAGGAAAGCAAACTAATAATGATTTGATTGAATTTTTGTGGGCCAACAATTAGTCGCGATGCGGGGATTAAACCCGCGCCGTCTCCTTTTGCAATCACTCCTTAACCTACTCCGCCACAAAGGCCGTTCATATTATCCGATTTTACAAAACTTAAACACGCGTTGGAAATGTAATATTTGTGTTTTCATAGCCATCATAGATTCCGTGGCGCAATTGGTAAGACTGACTCGCCGACTGAGAAACGTCAGGCTGAAGGTTCGATTCCCGCTCCGAGACAAATATTTGTGAGGCCCACAAGTATTTGTGAGACCCATAAGTATTTGTCTCGGATCTGACTGTTTGTGAGTTTCTGATACCCGCGACACAAGAAGCGATCTTAATGTGGGGGTCAGTCAGAACTATGCATGTAGAAAGAAAGAAGAAGAAAGAAATGTGACTGTTAGTTGTACTTACTTATTAAATAAACAGCAACACCACCGAGGTATTATCACAAACTACTTTGTGTACTAAATAGTGTCAAACTGTGGAACTGGCAGCGGGTTCGCGGAAACGTCTTTGTTACATTAACGATGGCATGTGTTCTGGACACTGACACCACGTTTCAATGACTAGATACGGTATACGGTAGGGTTGCCTGAATAATACTTATTCCACGCCAAATGTCAGGAGAATTGACTTGTGGTAGGTCTCTCATATGTGAGAGGCTGCCTGGGTGGGTACCACCGCAATGTCTATTTCCCCCTTCAAACAGCAGTTTAAATGCACTGTTGTGTTTCGGATTGAAGGACATTGTAGCCAGAGTAACTACTGGACATATTGAGACTTAACATCTTGTGTCTCAGGATGGCGAGCGCAGTGGAATGCCAAGCATTGCTTTGTAAATCAAGATGTTGTTTGGTTTTGCTACTGTTCATGAGCGGTCGCATCGCTTACTATCAGGCAAACGGCATGCTCGTCTCGCCATTCAATGCAATAAATAAAAAAAAAGGAATTGTACTCCGTAATGTCACTGCCAATGTCAATGTTAGACGGATACAACCCTATTTTGGGAAGCACGATTGCCAGCGACATTTTTTTTAAACTTTTATTGCAATAAAAGGGCGATATGAGCCTGATGGTAAGAGATTGCTTGATGAACAATAGCAAAACCAAGCAGCACCTTGAATTACAAAGCAATGCTTGGCATTCCACTGCGCTCGCCATCTTGAGGCATAAGATGTTGGGATAAATATGTTCAATAGTGACTCTGGCTACAATATCCTTCAAACTGAAATACAACAGTGCATTTACACTGCTGTTTGACGGGAGAAATAGGTATTGCGATGGTACCTGCCCAGGCGGCTTCTCACATATGTGTCTCCCATATGAGAGACCTACCATCAGTAGTTTTTAGACAGTGAAGGATCCCTGAAGAGACTTAATAGGTCTGTTGGTAGAAGGAAATTCCCTGACGTCAGTTCTTATCATAAACTAAAGGTATATAATGCTAGTTGGAAGATTTTGTAAGTGGCTCGGGGCTAGCTTTTTTGGTGGCATGTAATTTCGTCACTTTGTTACTTATCTTAAGATTAAGGAGTAGAACTCTGTTTCAGGAAGTTAGGGTATATGTAACATATGTAATTATTTTACCTTCCTGGCTAAAACCTAAGAAACTCAGTAATTACATAGTTTGTAGGTGGTTGATTTAAAGTTCATGTCTATGCATTAAAACACAGAAAACTTCAACAGTTTTGTTTATTTCGAGTTTTCAACAAAATGTACCCGAGTTTTTTTGGTAAAATATTATAGGATCACTACAGTCTGCTATTGTGTTTCTTTTTTTCCTTTACGATCATCATCTTTAATCTTTAGAAAATAATCATGAGTTTATTATGGTCGCCAACCCTATAGTAATATGAATTACTGTTTACTCGCGGTTTGCGGCCGATGTGAGTTAGACACAAAACGCTTTATTTCTAAGTGAAAAGCGTCCCAGTGTCAACACAAATATTCATAGCTGAAGGTTTAACAATTACAAAATAAATAACAAAATCTTACAATGTTAGAATTTCAAATTTGATAATACTGGTTCATTCGTATTTTTGCAGTAATAATAATTTCATTGCAGCTTATCGATATGTATACGAAGAGCGAAGGCCAATAGCAGAAAAATATGTGTACGTGCAAATTATACGTGAAGTGATTGCCTATGAAATATTTAATTGTTATTTAATAATACTTGCGGCCTGGGCAGAATCCGCCCGGGTGCAGAAACACTTTTTTGAAACTATTCTATCATTTATGTTCATCAGGAATAAAGTAGAATTCTAATGATGAAATAATTTTTCTAAAAGGTCCAGTAGTTTCAGAGCCTCAATGCAAACAAATAATCAATTCTTTCCTCTTTTAAATATTATATTACTGCGTATCAAAAAAAAACCATATGTTTATTTATGTACTAAACTGTTCTATTGCAGGGCAAAGGCCCTTTTCTGCTTTCCACTCTTAATTTTTATAGCTCATTTAAATGCAGCAATTATACTTAAAATATACTCTCTATGAATTTAATAAATATGCGATCATTGACTTATATTCTACCGATAGACGAGGCGCGTCATAGAAACTATTTGTCCCGTATTTGTCAAAAGCTCAGTAGCGACATCTACTACGTTTACTTGAATACTACAAATTATGATCAAAGATTATTAGACAGACAAGACAGTTCATGTCAATAATAGCTTTGCCTAAGATACTGCCTTAGTATAAATACCGTCATAGCAATAATATATTTGTAATGTTTTTTTTTTATTTACGTGAATAATTCATGGAAATGATGTAAATAAATTAAATACTCTTACAAGTGTACAAGTCTGTCAATCAGTCAATCAGTGTACAATCAGTCTGACATTTATCATAATAACATTTATGAATTTTTAACAAGCTGATAAACTTTTTTCGAGACTTATAGACAAAAGGAATGGTACACCAGAAGTTTACAAAAATGACTACCGCATTTAGAATATCTGAAATCTTCGTATCGAAAATGAATTGAACAAATATAGGTATGTTCTCATGGTAGCCACTTATATCCATTCCCATAATTCTGGAAAAATATTATAGAGATCTCCTTTTTTCGTAACCGACGCGTAAGAATATAAAACAATTTTAAATCATATAAGTCTTCAATAACAATGGGTTCGAATAGTCCATTAAGTAATTCATATTAAGAAATGGGGTCTAAATACTATCCACTGTTTCAAAACATACAACACACATATTTTGAGTTATTAATTAACAACATATGATTAAAATAAAATACTGAAATCAATTTGCAACTACATTCTTCCAACATATTTGTATTTGTAATGTATTCGAATAGTTTATGCCTATTTGGTCCTCTGATATGAATGTCCCTTGAATAATCTATATCTTATATAGTTCGTCTCTCTCACTCGACGGGCAATTTTTATGCGCGGAAATGAGATATACGATTAAGGAGCTCACCTTGTATTTTAACGAGCTCTAAAATATATTTAATCCATTAATAAACAAAAGATCTGTATTATCGGCATTATTTTGCAATATTATATCACTTATGTTGTATTCTTTAATTATATTGTAACTTCAGAAAATGTCGCTGTCGGTTTGACGGGGAAAAGTCAAAATAAATTACTTATAAATATAAACAAAGAGGCGTACTATTGCGCGGCCGTCACGCGGCAGACTGATTCGTGTGCGGTGCATTGCACCGCACTTGGGTGGGACACGTTTGTTACAAAGAACGTCTTATCTAGTGTAACATTGATATCGATGTATGCGATAGTCTTCATTGAATACGGAAAGAAGGCCACGTTTACTGAAGAATTGGTAAACTTTAGGGTTCCGTACCTCAAAAGGAAAAAACCGTTATAGGAACACTTTGTTGTCCGTCTGTCTGTTTATTAAAATCTTTTGTCTTAGGACCGCGTTAAGGTATGAAGCTGAAATGTATATCCAATACTTAGGTCTGTAATACCTTTAAGCTATACCAAAATCAAACTTTTATGTCAACGTAAACAAAAGAATTGCAACGTAAGCCGCATATTTTGAAACTCGCAGCTACTCGCAAGGAAATCAAAACCTAAAGGATACTTCCAGTTAACCTAGCATATTGAAAGAACATTGGTAAAATCATTGTTAATGCAATTCTTAAGCGTCTATAAATTTCATGTATAAAAATGTAAATAATTAATTTTCTAAGTAATTTTGGTGCCTAGCTCACAGCGTACCTAAGCCTGAATTACGAAAACACATTTTTCGTAAAACTATTGATATTTGCTTTATTTTTATTGGAGAAGCGTTATGTCGTTTTAATGTTGCCGTTTTTAAAATATAAGCTTGACTGGCTTTCTTGCATTATCTTTCGCAGATAAATAATGTAAAAAAATAGTGCAGAGAAGTGAGAAAAGCAAAATAATCACTGATTAATTAATTAAGGAATAACAATTTGTTTCTGTCGCCCGAAAGCGCTATTGTGCAAATAATAAATAGTTGTCCCCTGTTTCCCTTTTATTTCATTGCGCATGATATTACTATTAGATTAATAAAATAAATAAGTACTTGATATTTAAATTGCGTGTAAAATAATTTTTTTTATTTTTATTTGAGCTTCATAACTTTGCCTCACGCCAATATAAATGCAACAAAATAACATTAACTACCCACAGAGCTTGATAAGATGTAGAAAATCGGTAAAACTTTATAGTGGAATATCTTTTTTCCTAGGCTTGCTACAATAGTAAATTTTAAGAAATAATTGTTAAGGAATTCGAAATATATATTTTAAAATATTTTTCATCTCAATACACACAAAAAAAATTACAACAAAAAAATGTATGGAGGATTATCATTGTTCTTTAACATGAAGCCAAGTTTTATAGCACACATAAGGGAAAAAATATCGAAATCCTCATTTTTTTTGTTACGTCACATATGTTTGTACGGAACCCTCGGAGCGTGAATCCAACTCGCACATCCGTGTTTTTTTTTGCTTGAATCTGCACATGGCAGTCGGTAATAAATTACTTGTCAGCAAAATGTATCAAGAACTTCGATCAGGAAAATGAAACGGGAAACTATTATACCTTTATTTGATTATATTGAAGTTACTATTTGATTTGTATGAAATGTGCCGAGGAAAATGTTTGACCGTTCTATATTCCCATTTATCTGTCTTGGGCTGGACTATGTACATTCTTTTGTTGTTTGGCATGAGAAATAGACAATGCGGTGGTACCCATTTAGGTGGTCACTCACATAAGAGAGACCTACCACCAGTGAAGTGCTTGGTAAACTATCTGACTTTGTTCCTGCTTGGAACTTGGCAAAATCTTGGTGATATTTATGGCATCTTTGTTTACTGCTTCGGGATTACTGATGTGAGGTTGTGTATATCCAGTTAGAATATTTAGGCTATTAATCAGATATTATCTTACTATTCGATACAACTATAGCGGCTTGATTTTACCGAATATATATTGACTTATACCGAAATATAAAAACCTTGCGTGGGTCACTATGGTATTTTCATTACTCTACGGTGATCGTAACCCAGGCAGGTACTACGACACTGCCTGTATTTTTTTTTTATTATTTAATTTATGACGGCCAATAGTCACATTCGTAGTGTTGACTCTACATAAGATCAATTAAGTCTTGTATCGTAGGAACCACGTGGGACTTTTGGCCTTACAAATACTCAGACCCAAAGCAAATATCTGTGGATCTCATAAACATTGTCTCGGACCGGGGATCAAACCCGCGGTCTCTGGTTTCTCGAAAATATGCACATAAATATTTGATATCAATGTAATACGTTAAAAGTCGGGGACGCCTGCTATCTCAGCACAGACAAAGATCGAGGACACACATTTTATAGAAAAAGCAAAAATAGCGAGAAGTGTTCTATAATACACGGTCATTTTATTTTAAACGTTTCAATAGACCATTTTCAATTAACTTCTACGGAGCAGCAATGGACGTTTCTTAAAAACCATTTATTTTGATATATTTACGGTTCATTAATCAAACTAAAGAAACATTACTTTTAATTAAATTCAAACCGACACCGAGGGGGTACTTTCAGGCGTTTTTTTTCTATTCAAAAAGAGTAATTAATAGAACAATACTTTTACTAATTAGACATTTTTCTCCCTAATGACGTTGGGTAAAGGAATTTTTCACTTTAAGTATGGCGAAGCGGGGCGAAATGGCTGAAGACGCGACATTAATAAAGGCGGTTGAAATGTGATGTCTTTGGGCCCACTTGTTGCTTATCATTTACTGGTGTTATTGTGCTTTCTACGATATTTTTAGTTTATATTGTGGGTCTGTTTGCCTGTTTGCACTATCTGTTGAATGAAAATTTATGTTTGTTGTTTAATGGTGAAATAAAAATATGATGCATTCAAGTAGTCTCCTTATCTTTCGAATCGTTGAATAATACCATCATGCTTCCGGATCATTTTGTAGGTGTGAAGAAGAAACAGACCATAATACTCCTTCATTAAACTTACTGGTGGTAGGTCTCTCATAAGTGACAAGCCGACTGGGTAGGTACCACGGCAATGTCTATTACTACCGCCAGACAGCAGTGTAAGTGCATTGTTGTGTTCCGGTTCGAAGGAAATTAAAGCCAGAGTAACTACTGGACATATTGTGACTTAACATTGCAGTCTCAGGGTGTCTAGCGCAGTTTCATGGTATTGTTGGTTTTGCAACTGTTCATGAGCGCTCGTATCATTTTCTATCAGGTGAATGTCGTGCCCATCTCGCCACTCACTTCAATAAAAATGTCTTATTTTTTTCGTTCACTCTTTTTTAATGGGCTCATGATTTTAAACACTTATACATTTTAGCTTTAGGTCAATGTATAACAATAAGTCTCGAGACTGCTGCATTGATTTTAATTGTTGTTACCCCGATTGTTCTTAATCGACCGAGTTATTTAACAAAATAAATTAAATAATACCTACCATGAACATGTCACTCTTCGTAGATATTTATACCTGGGCTTAGGTTAAATCAGCTCTAAAATAATCATTATTTGATTGGAAGAGCGTCCAATATCTGTAATTTCATGTAAACAATATTATCAATGGTCGAATTTCGTTTGAAGGGTGTAAATAACCCGATTTTAAACCGATCATGAAACACTTTTTATAACAGAGAGTTTTTAATGATGTTTGCTCTTAGTGTTTACGTTAAGGCCGACATATTAATTAAGTTTCAACGTGATGTTTATTTTTGCATGTCAATATTATAATGTTTACTGTAAAAGGGATTTTGTGTTTTTCCCGTATAGTGAAATATATTTCCAGATGTAGGTATTCTGGTGGTAGGTCTCTCATATGTGAGGGGCCGCCTGTGTAGGTACCATCGCAAAGTCAATTTCTCCCGCCGCAGTCGAGTGCCAAGCGTTGCTTTGTAATTCAAGGTGTAGTTTAGTTTTGCTACCGTTCTTCAGCAGTCGTACCGCTTACCATCAGCTAACGTCTTGCTCGTCACGCCATATAGTGCAATAAACAAGAAATAATGTACGTTCCTAGCTACATATTATGTATGATGTCTTTATAGTTAAGACATTTCAAGACCAAAGAAGGCAGAATTGTATAGCTAACATTTATAACCATTTGCTTTAACGGTAATTAATAATACTCATAAATAAAGAAACATTAATAAGTGTAAGTTAGTGAAGAGTGAAACTAGTGAAAGAGCATATTAGTAAAAGCGAAAAGAAAATAAAGGTGTAGTCTATTTTCTTTCTCAGGGGTCATATCATATTTAAGAAAAAACTAAAGCTTCATCAAAGCATTGTTTCTTGAAGCAAATTTTATAAATCAAAAATTCCGAAAAGCAATTATATTTCCCCATTAACATTAAACCATGGGACATAGAATCACAAAAGATATGTTGTGAGTGACATTTTGGTCACAATGGCGACCGCGACTTTAGTTATTCGAAATTTCGTGTTTAATTAATTATTCCTTTATTTATTGTTTTCATTTCACGTGTCATCCATTGTTGCGAAATGGAATTGTAGATATGACATAAATTACCCTCTAGTCCATTTCGTGATATTGTTATGTTTGACGTCATCACAAATGGGAGTAATTCCATGAATAAGAGTTTTAGGCTATAGTTTATCAGGAATAGTCTAGTTTGTACCTAGGTTAACGGTTTTAGCGCCCACTCTAGTCTTTCCGAATGTACATGTGTATTTTTTGTTACTTAAGTTTTATTGTAGGTCATTTGAATTTGATTGAAAAGGTCGTGCGAAATATTGCACACGCATAAGAAATCTACCAACTCTTACCAGTGTGGTAGATTATGATATGGATTATGACTTAAGTCCTCATAATACCAGCCCTATCTATTAGTCCAACAGGGACCGTAAGACGTGAATACTGGGAATACCAATAAGAAAGATACAGACCAAGATTTTAATATTTTTGTTTTGTTTGTTTTTTTTTGTCATACTAACGGTCTTTTGATCCCAAATTCAAAACAATGTATAATTAAAATGCCGTACTAACATTGCAAATACTGCAAAGACTACACTTGACAAAATGAAAGAACCCTGCTTTACAGAAATATACTTTATATTTCCTCTGTGGAACAAAATTTCGTCCGCGTTTATTTAGGACTAGCTGTGCCTGCGACTTCGTCCGCGTGGAATTTAACAAACACATTCTTTTTCTAATATAAAATAATTTTTCGAAAATAAATGTAGCCTAAGTTACTCCTTGTTATATCAGCTACCTGACAAAAAAAGTCCCGTCAAAATCGGTCCGGCCATTTCAGAGATTACCCGGAACAAACAGACAGACAAAAAAATCTAAGATCATTTTCTTTACAGGTATCGTGTATATAACGATATCTAGTTGGAAATTTTCTTAAATTTTCACTTTACACACAGACACTTCAATTTTATTTATATGTATAGATTTGGCTAAGCTGGGTTTGATATAATTTGTATAAAGTAGATAAGCAGCGCTGTATAGTTGTGTTGTGTTTAATCGTTCCTCGTCAAACTATGGATCAAAATCTATTGATACGTAACTATTGGATACAATGACTTTTAAGGTCTTATATCTCAGGATGGCGAGAAGTGGAATTCCAAGGATTGCTTTATCTGACACGGTTTGGTTTTGTTACAATACATGAGCGTCGTATCGCATACCATTAGGTGATTATCAAACTGGTCTCACCATTCATAGAAATAAAAAAAAAGTGGCTGAACGTAGTAATAAAATAAAATAAATATTTATTTAGCGCATTATTTGAGATATGTTTTTATAATATAAAAATAGTATTAAAATGTCTATGACTGACTCGTCGGCGTAGTGGTGCTATGGTACAATAACAACGCTGAGTTTGAATCCCGTGTCGGGCAAAGTGATATTGGTATTTCTGTATTTAAACTTTACCTTTAATATTTGCATATTGTAATGTAATTATCCATGTAATAAAATTATACAGAGTACTGCTGCACTTGGGAATAAAAACTAGAAGTTGAATGATCCCAAATCAAAAGATATGATATAATATAATCAAGAGAATTCATTGTTCATAGGTTTCGTTTATGAAAAATGCTATATAAAAATAAAAGACTGTTTATTATTTTACTGACCATGCCGGAAAAGAGATTAATTTTGATATCATACCTAATCGCACGATGTGACAAGATGAAAGAATATATACTAATCATGTTACAGAATTGAATGTTCTGAAATATGTTTCGTGTATTATTCAACCTTCTTGAGGAAATAATAAAGCGATAAAATCCTTTACCTACTATGGCGTCACCATGCGGTGAAACGCTTGAATTATTTATCACTTTCTTTCAAGCAGAAACAAAAATAATGTTATAAAAATAAGCTTTCGTATGAAATCCGCGTAATTTCCGGCGCGCCGGGATAAATAAATATGAGTCTAATGGACCATCCACACTATCCCCTAATCTAGTATTTTTTTTATAAAAGGTCGAGAAAGTACAATACCCCTAGTAGTAAAGTACCTATATTCGATTGGTTATCAGTAACTGATTGGCACAATTTTGCCGGCCTGGTCAAAACTGGAGATACAAAGGTGAACCTGAAACGCAACATATGGATGGATATAGAAGAGTTAACAACCTATCCGACAGTGGATATTTGAAGTCACTCATCGTGTTTGCTCTGGGTTCGAACCCACGATCTTCAATTCCACAATCAGTTTCGTAATCAACAGGTTTATTGATCACATTAATTGAAAATTACTTACTTAACTCCAAAGAACATGTTGAAATCTTTAATCTTGAATTAGGCTTCAATGACTTACACCTCCGTCAATCGCTAAAATAAGTGAATCTTACATTATATTATGAATTAGGATTCAACTATTAGGAACTTGTAATAACATTTTAGAATTGCCAAATTCAGACATAGCTACCAAATTATGTAATTTATTATCTACTAGCGGCCCGGCCCAGCTTAATTATTAATAATAAAAAATATTAAATATTAATAATAATATGTACGTATTATTATTATACATATAAACCTTCCTACATAGGCACGCTGCCGTCGCCCCAGCCGGCCAGTACCGCCGCAAGCGCTACGTCCCGCAATTTTAAATCTGTAATATCTTCGAAATATTCATTTAAATCTTGTGCTGTAAAGGACCATATAAATCTATATTAAATCAACAATGTATTTAAGCAATTTAATTGGATAAGGATTAATGCTGTATTGGTTAAAATCGCTTCGAAAATTAGCCATTATTTGTCGTAAAAAGTAAATGACAAAAAATGTTATTGTGGTGGTGGTGTGTGTGGTTGTGGTATTGGATATCCATAAGAGATAGACATATGCCATCGCGGAGTTTTCTGTAGACCTTTTCAATGTGTACAAATATATAGTATATTATTTTGATAAATCTCGTAGGGTTCAGCCTGCGTTTGCAATGTAAGCGGAAAAAAAAATGATAATTAACGACATCACATTCGAAACCACAAAAATAACAATACCTAGTCAGGTCATAAATTCTGTCACATGTTTAATATAAAATAATTGAAACAAGTTTATTCATTATGTAACCATTTATATACCAAAATGAACTTAACAAAACATAGATTCTTATGACACTAAAGTTTATTCAAATGACCTCCGTGATTTTGAATACAGGCCTTCAATCTGCGCGGCCAGTTGTCTATCGCAGCACGAACGAGTTCCATGTCAATATCGGCGGCTGCCTTAATCAAGGATGTCTTGAGTGACTCCAAATTGGGATGAGGCTTTGAGTACGCCTTTTCCTCCAAGTGTTGCCATATCTTGTAATCTAACGGATTCAAATCTGGACTGGAGGAGGGCCAGTCTTCATGCCGGATGAAGTCGATTTCACGCGCCGCCAGCCAGTCTTGTGTGCTCTTCGCTCTATGAGCTGGCGCCGAATCTTGTTGGAATACCCAGTGCCTGTTATTGAACATGATATAAGAAACAGGTTCCACAAGGTTCGTCTCTCTTCAGTCTCAGGTCCATTAGACGAGCATTCAAATGATGTCCTGTTTTTCTTCGATATGCCCGAAGCCCTAAGTCTTCATTTAACACCCTTTTCACCGTGGTTCTGCTTAACCTCATCTGAAGGGCCAACAGTTTCTGCTTACGTTTGGGATTTCTTTGAATTCGCGCCTTCATAGCTTTTATCACTGCTGGAGTCCTAACAGACCGAGGGCTACCACTTCTTGACCTGTCATCTACACTAGAGTCTTCATTGTATCGTTTGATGGTACGATAAACGAATCTTTTGGTTATATTCAAATTTTTCAGTATGTCCAAAATTTGAATTTGCGCGTAACCGCAACGATGCAGCGCAATAACTGCAACACGGTCTTCTTTAAGTATGTCTTTAAGCGTCCACTCCATATTTAAAAAGTAGGTAAAATTCTAAAAAGTATACATTTTTATTTTCATGAACAATTCGAAATTCGAATTCAATAAACTTTTTTGTGGCCGGCTTTCTAAAAGAAAAGTTTTTACTGTGTGACAATACTTATGACCTGACTGTGTATTTCTCCACTATTTAATGGATGTTATTAAACATGTAAACCTTTCTATTGAATCACTCTATCTATTAAAAAAAATGTGAGCTGTCATGGAACTCCTGGCAGATGTGAAACATCGTGTGTGTACAAGTAATATGCATACAAGATAATATTATTACAGGAATTAAATATAGCCTAATGAAAAAATGAAGTATTACGAATTTATTACAGAAAATGGTAGTTTTATTTAATAAACCTTAAATACTTAAATAATACATTATATATTTAATTTTAATAAAAAAATGATATATTGAAGATAATATTAATATAATTTATATAATTATTAATCTTAATATAATTTATATAATTACTAATATGATTAATATGAACATTTATTTATTTTTTATTCGGAAAACAAAGCGTTAATAGTAATATTACAATAAGACTTATTAACTAGGAATAGGCTATTAACACATAACATGTTTTCGCAAGTATGTAACTAATATAAGGCTTGCTTATTTATGTAAAAATATTAAAGAAAAACAATCAACAGTTAATAAAATAGTTAACAATGAATAACATTACAACTAAATAAAAAACCATTACATCAAACTAAACTTAGACATCTAGATTACAGGGGTATAAATAAATTGCTAATCATTACCGTCAGTTAGAGAACCATTAAACCAATATTTCACTAACTTATTTTTTAGCATACAAGGCTTAGAATGAAATAACTCCAGATCCCAGGAAATGTTAATTAATTCGTTAAATTTCTTTGCCACTCTTACAAAAAATGAGTTCTGTCCATATATTGAAGTCATATGTGGTAAAGCTAAAATTGCGGGCGATCTAATTGTCCTAAGCGGTACTTTTAAGAGTATTTTTGAGAGAAGATATTTATTTATTTATTTATCCCACATACTTACTACTATTTACAGGTTACACCTAATACAGTAGAGTAGCACATATTACATTCTTATATAATAATACAACTAATTAATACTAATCAGTATATGAGGAGTCTATTTCATTCTGAGCTATTTTACTTAGAAGGACAATGTCTGCAATGTTCCTACGTTCATATAAAGGTAAAATATGATGTCTGCGGCACCTTATGTCATAGGCGGGGTCGTACCACTTGTCTTTAAATTGCAGAAACCGTAAAAACTTTTTCTGAATGGACTCGAGTCGCTTACTATGTGTGTTGTAATGGGGATTCCAAACTTGGGAACCATACTCGAGACTACTTCGTACCAAACAACAATAAAGGATCTTAATCACTTTTATACTTGTAAATTCCGAGCTTGACCTGATCAAGAAACCCAGAGCCTTCCTAGCTTTTTTGGCAATATGGTCGATGTGTTTTTCGTATGTCAATTTAGAATCATGTAAGATACTCAGATCACGCACTACATCTACTTGCTGTAACTCTCGTCCTAATATAAAATATTTGTTTTTTAATGGCTTGCACGTAAATGTGACAAAATAACATTTTTTAATATTTAAATCAAGCTTATTAAGAGAACAGTAACATTGAAAACGGTCTAGGTCGTTCTGTAAGAGCAAAGAATCGTTCGGGCTGTCAATTTTCCGAAATATTTTCATGTCATCAGCGTAAAGAAGAAAGCAACAATTTTGAAAACAAGATTTGATTTGATAATAATTATATTTATGGACACTTGAAAAATACGATCTATAAAATAATAATAAATAATATATACCTAATATGATAATAATAAAATATACTGTATACCTTAGTATAGCGTGGCGACCCGTCGCCACGGCAAGCGTCGCCACGCCAACAATTCGGTTTACAAGTGAGCCAATAGATGTTTCACATCAAAAACGCATCAAAATCCGTTGCGTAGTTTTAAAGATTTAAGCATATAAGGGGACATAGGGACAGAGAAAGCGACTTTGTTTTATACTATGTAGTGATTTGTATGAGTGTTAGAAAGTGGTGTGGTGAAAGGTATTTGAAACCGAATATTATGGGAGTGAAATTATCTTGTTGACTAAAATCCCACTATAAATCTCAGACACAGAGTACTTTGTTATAAGGAAATTTCAGTATAAGTACCTAGGATTTCAACTACTTACCCAATAGAAGTCAATGGCCGTGAAAACAAATAATATTTACATCAATATTTTACTTCGAACAGTGGAACGTTTGTCTGGCAGATTCATAAAAGAAAAAACAGATAATCAACTTAAGTTCCCGTGACAAGGGTAGGGTGTAGAGTGACCTGCCAAAAATGTTGCTTTATCCCATATCCCTTTTAGTAAGGGTGTTTCCTTTTTACATAGAATTGTCGGCCTTCCTCTCAATTGTCGTAACTTTGGAACTCTATTTGGCAATTGTTGATATTCGATACACTATTATACTTTTTGAATATATATATATATATATATATATATAGGTATATTTTGTTATATGTTTTTGTATCTATTTTAATGTATCGATTAATTGGTTAAGTAGTTTCTAGTGCATACGTCTTAATTGTCCGGTCTATTATTGAGAACAAATTCTAAGGTAAACTTACTGCGGCGACTCGAAATAATATTGCTGTATCAGCCCGAATACTTCCCACTCCAGGGCACGGGCCCCCTTTACAATTGAGAGTATACCATAGAAATGCATACAAATCGCTATTGTATGTAGGTTTCCTCACAATGTTTTCCTTCACCGTAATAGTGTGTGATGATTGGCTATCAATGCACACATGACTCCGGAAAGTCAGAGGCGTGCCCTGAGGTTCGAATCCGTGACCACGGTGAAAATGATGGCCGCTGCGTCTGGTCCGCATATCAACAGTCCACTACGCACTTAAAATTCGCAATGATATGCAAGAATAATTGATAAACGATAATTTTATACCGAGTTTTCTCTATAAAATAATTATTTTTCACATAAATTAATTAAAAATCAAACAAAACCGCAACTTTTATTTTAACACAAAGCTCATTCATAAATCCAACGTTACAATGTGTGCGCGAAATTGTTGTTTATGAAGGAATTTTTTTAAAAAATATTGAAACGCCCGCACACTAGTAATAAGATTTTTATTCAGGCTAATTGTCCATTACACCCAACCATATTTTGTATGTTAGTCCATATCAAGCACATCATTTCACTGTTAAACATAAGTCTTTGACCATATTATATTTAGCGTAGATTGCATAATATTAACGCTAATCCAATTCTTGTCCGTTCTTCTCTAGTGAAAACCGCTGTCCGAACCGGGTGATAGATAAAAAAAATGACTGAATCTAAACGATGTAGATAGATAGATAAATAGATAGATAACACTTTATTGTTCACCACATATTACATACAAGTAAACAGTTTACATTTTTTGAAATAGTGTAACAACTGGCGGTCTTATCGCTATTAGCGATCTCTTCCAGACAACCAAACGTACGATGGATCATCCGTTATAAGATTATATGTAATGTGGGGGGGGGGGGTTTGAAAACCTAACAAATAAGAATATATATACATTATAAATACAAGGGTAACAAATATTATATATATATACATACACATATATATATAATAATAATAATACTATAATTTAACCAAACTACAATTAAACATTAACATTGACTATCACGATAGGGTAGAAAGATAGAATTTTTAACTTTGTCTTTAAAAACATTAAGTGATGGCGCTTGTCGGATTGTTGACGGTAATGCGTTCCAAAGGCGAACAGCATTAACAGTAAAAGAACTACCATAAAAAGTAGTGTCATGGCAAGGAGTTTTAAGTTGCAGATACCTAGAGGATCTCAACGAGTGGGAGTTAGAACTATGGAGGTATTGAAAACATTCCTTTAGATAGATTGGACATTTGGGACTGGATAAAACATTGTAAAGCATACAGAGAATATGAGTATTCCGGCGAAGGCGAATAGGGAGCCACTTGAGCTTAAAGCGAAATTCAGAAATGTGATCATATTTGCGCAAACCAAATATGAATCGTATGCAAAAATTTTGAAGCCGCTCAAGTTTATCAAGTTGAACTTGGGTTAAGTCAAGATAGCAGACGTCGGCATAGTCTAACACGGGCAGAAGAAGAGATTGTGCGAGCGCAATTTTAGTGGCCATGGGCAGGAAATTACGAAGCCTCTTTAAAGTTGCAGCTGATGCAAATAGCTTACGACTCGTAGCTGCAAGTTGGGGACCCCATGGCAAACTCTGATCCAAGATTACCCCAGGTTATTGACAGAATCACTGTAGGGTATTATGACACCATCAAAAATGACTGGGCGCAGAAACGACCAATCTATTTTGGGTATTAAGCGCGAACTTCCGACGATCATGACTTGTGTTTTGGCTGGGTTCACTTTAAGGCCAAAGCGGTATGTACAACATTTTAATGGTTTCAATAAATTATTTTCATTTCCTTTTCAGTGGTGATCCCACCATCGGGTACGTAAGTACGTACCCATGCTCGTAATAAACATAATATCTATATGACATACAACTGCCACATTTCGAGATCAGACTGTGTGTATTTGGATTCAAGCACGATCGTTAAGCAAGATGCTTATCGACTTCAAACTTTTTTCGTATAAAGTGGATTCTTACCTTAACATCAGGTGAAAAAACAATGTGCGTAGGCAGTAACTGTCACGCGCGTACACTCGAAACCATTTGGTTATTATGAATCCGAGTATTCCCGAACGTACGCCGACGTAAATTGGGTCAGGCCTCCGTAGTATAGCCATTATAAAAGGGCTCAGTAATAAATCGACGCGACGTTTCGGCTCCAACGTGTCTTTGTTTTAGGCTAATGTTTGGGGCATTTTATTTTAAGATAACATTCGAAATAGATTTTTATTTTATTTTACGAATATTTATGACTTATGTTTTATAGTCTGCCAGTCCGCAATAAGTCGGCGAAGAGATTATGCCCTAAGCTCTAAATCCTTTCAGTCGTAGAGGATGGGGCTTTGAATTAAAACCCTAATTTATATATCTACGTGGAGCTATAATTTCATATTTTATTTCCCCATCATACCTAAGTCTGTAACAATATTCGATTGCTTTGATTATTTAAATCAGGACTCTGATCTCTACAAATATACCTATAATTTGGTCAGATTTGGGTAATATGCTTCTTGAGATGCTGTGATTTATGATGAAAAATCTCTTGACTTCGCGTCATAAATCATAGCTTTCTGCAACAGGCAATGAAATCTAAGTTGCATTCACCGGAAAAATGCAGGTAAATTTCTCTTCAAGTTTTTACAAGATTAAATCGTAGTAAAAAGGACATTACGCGGCTCTTTTTTAACGTGATATCAGTTTAGCAAAAGCATAAAATATTATTATATTCCGGAACACGCAAAAAAGTTCTAAAACACTATTAAATGAAGATTTGTTGCACAAATTCAAAACATTACATCAAATATGATAGTATAATTCTTCTAAAAGTATTCTTCCATTCGCATCGCTCGTAGTCAACACAATTTTTTTTCATAAAGAAATGTTCTTCTTTTTCTACCTAAAGGCCTGGTCTGGCGAAGAATACGCGCGGCACTGCGGTAAGCGGTAACGTCATGACGTCATGCAACGTAGTTCACATAACAACAAAAAAGGTGGTTCTCATATAGGTTTCACTCTGTGCGTAAACTATTGACCAATGGGAGAACCGTTCATTGACAACCAACGTTACTATGGCAATTTCGCATTGAAGTTTTCTTGAATTTCCATGACAACAAATAACAATCATTTGAGTTCGAAAATATATATAATTTCTTTAAAAAAATGTTTGTGCGTCATTTTAAATAAACTGGGTATATATGTTTACGAGACAATTTTCGCAATATTGATACGTGATATAAGTGGTTCCTATCATTCTAATGAAATACGCGTGTGCTGAATACATTTTTTTCGGCTAAACAACTTATTGTCAGATCAAATTAAATTTCACTGGATTTATGTTGTTATCCTTTCTTACACTATCGTTATTGATCGTACCGTAATTGGGTAAAAAAATGGTTGCCTGTAAAGTCGGTTTTACGGGCGAAGATTTTACGTGACAACGTCTTTTTCTCGGTAGAATATTTATTGATATGAATATAATTAAATTGCACAATAGGAACAAGGAATTGAATGAAAATAAGAATTGCACAAATTTTAACTATAGAAATATATTTTGTTTACTAAAACATTGTACATGTAATGACGAATCTAAGCACTCCATATTTTCACTACAGACACAGCTGACGATACTTTAACCATACGTGTGAACTTGTATTGTGACGCTTTCTTGTTTTTCCAACGCCAAGAACGTTCGAGAAAGACAAAGACAGAGACACAAGCATGCGCCGATTCAATGCGCCTAATTCTCTAGTGCTGCGCGCGCGGCAGACCGATCATAGTTGAGTGGGAGAGAGACGCAAGGCATTCGGCGGGCCTCTCTCTCGTTCGGTGACTCATCGTAACGTTACCGGGCGTTACACTTTTTCATAAGTGACTCCCAGCCGCAACCTAATTTAAGACGTTGTCACGTCAATAAATTTTTTGGAGGTAAAATATTTTTTTTGGGGGGGTAATTTTTTGCGTAATTTGGGATTTCTGGCGGGGTCAATTTGTAGCCCTCACCAAGACGGTTCCGAGGATACCAAACTCGGTGGGTCTACGATCTATATTGGCCGAGATAGGATTGGGGGGGTGAGGTAAATTTTCGGGGTGGGGGTAAGGGAGGGGGGGGGGAGGAAGGTTTCGTGGGGAGGCTAACCTAAATTAATTGTTTTGGAGGTAAAATATTTTTTTTTGGGGGGGTAATTTTTTGCGTAATTTGGGATTTCTGGCGGGGTCAATTTGTAGCCCTCACCAAGACGGTTCCGAGGATACCAAACTCGGTGGGTCTACGACCTATGTTGGCCGAGATAGGATTGGGGGGGGTGAGGTAAATTTTCGGGGTGGGGGTAGGGGAGGGGGGGGGGTAGGTTTCGTGGGGAGGCTAATAGGCACTATTTCGGAATAAGGGTGGGGGAAGGCAGGGGGGGGGGCTATGGGACAATTTTGGAAAAAGTGGGTGAAACTGAAAAATAATTCTCTAGTGCTGCGCGCGCACCGTTACGTTACCGGGCGTTACACTTTTTCATAAGTGACTCCCAGCCGCAACCTAATTTAAGACGTTGTCACGTCAAAATAAATTCCATAACGATTTAATTATTTTCCTTTAAAATTGTCACAAGCAAAACCTGGAACAATACCGATGGTCACTTTTTAAAATAATATTTTTATTTTAGTATTTAACAGAATTCATAACACAGAGCTCAAAATATATGTGCGTAGGTGTAAGTAGCACAAATTACAATATATATAGAGGGGGTTTTAATGGAACGGGAATGGAAAAAAGCGGAAAACACAGAATTTGATACTACTATGAGGAACTACATATTTAAAATTGCACCATGTCATCACATGATGCACTCCAGGTGCTAGGAGAGTGGTGCTAATTGTGTCGAACGGCGATAGTTTATTATATCTTGCAATTGGATTTTGTAAATAACTACGAAGATAATATACAACCATTATACAACGAATGTATGTATATGGGCTGATACAAAACTCATCATAAGATTCTTTGTAGCTACTTTTTCGGGCTCATATAAAATTTGTTTGTTTGTTGATTGTATTTCTTTCTATGCAAATATAGGGATAAGGCCAGCTAGTATGGCCTAACCATTCTCAATCGTATTCTCGATTGTAGAGGAGACCCGTGCTCTGCAGTGGGACGTATATGGGCTGATAAAGTGCCCTGCGAATAGGGATAAAGACTGAATATATAATATGAATATAAATACCTACTAATAAATCGTCTCCAATTGTACCCTGATCAGTTGGGAACTAATTCCGTTGCTATATTTTGTTAAAAAGCATGGGGTACTAGGTACTTAGAACAATTAACATACAGTTCCGTTCGTCATTTTTATAACAATAAAATAAATGTAATTGACTCCATTTTATAATCTTGTACTTATTAAATATTAATTATTTTTCCTTTTTAATTGTATCTTTTTTACCAAAGCAAGGTTTTAAAGTTTTATTCCTACGTGGTGTAATATTGCGGCATTGTCATTGGGAACGTAAGTGAACTATATTAAACGTACTGTGCGGCAGCACATAGTCAATATACGCGCCACAGCCTAAACAAAAGTTTAAACCAAACAAAAATTGATAAAAATATTGTCCTCAAATAAATCTATTGCGCAAATACGCTTACCGCGATGAAATGATGAGAATGACGGCACGTTGTGCGGTGTATCCGCCCCGCGCTTCACCACACTTGCCCCTCTACACCGACGCATACTGTGACAGCACAAAAGACCAGTCTACCCATCACCCGGCTGACCCCTCACCGCAGACGCTGGATGACGCATACTGCGGCGTAACGTTATGTCAATGTCAATGTTTTTCATACAAAACCGAGTTTGACACCGCATTCCGCGCAACGCAACGCTGTGCGTAGCTTCGACAGACCAGGGCTTAACGTTATCTCAGCCGGCGCCATGGTCCACCTTCCGGCTGATTCTCCTCCATTTCGCCCGATCTTTTGCATCTTCAATAGTAAGGCCATTGACTTTCATATCTTCCTTGCCGACATTTAGCCAGCGCTTCTTTGGTCTACCCCTCGGTCGAGGTCCGGGAATATTGAGGCTCAGGCACACATTGCCGACGTACTCCTGTGGTGTCCTTAGCGATGGTTCCTTTAGGTATGATTTATCTAGGTTTTATTAAGCTTATGATTACGAAAATGAAATGAAGGTCAGGGAATTCGACTAAAAGGTCTAATCTCGAAGGGATTATATTAGATAGGAATTTTAAAATAAGCCAGACAATTCTGCAATATTGCTAATGGTAAAAACAGTACAGCTTGTGACACAAATTTAGTTTTTATCCTTAATAAAAATATTTCCATCTAGACGCAGCCAAGTTCTACGCTAGTTTATCTCAATAATCGTATTTCATCCAGCGGCCTTTTTAGGTTTGCATATTTCATACTGGCGTTTTAGTACTCAAGCTTTTGTGATCGCAGGTGGATGCTAGCCGTATTTACTTTCATTTAAACTTTGTTTAGACAGCGTTAATGCTTAGGAAGTGAGTAAGTACTTACTGTGAGCTCCAGTTATGTCACTACAGTTACGATGTTAAAATTTAATTATTATTTTTCAAGTTACTGGTGGTTTCTTGTATGGAAAGCTTAATATGAAATGATCATATTATAAAGTAAGAGGTCAATTTTGATGTGAAATATCAGCATACTATGTCTCCTGCGGAACAAATAGTTTACCAATACTTTTAGTGTTTCTCGTTTCCCAAAGACGATCGAATATTTGATATTTAGGTATCAACAGGATATAATATCGGTGAAAACTCATGACAGACTTTATATATATTGGACACTCAGAACAACCACGAACAATATTCCATAGAAACTGTAGGGCAATTGACGTAATAGTTCAGTCAATATGTAAATTGCCCTCCGAATAAAGACCTACCGTTATTAAACATAATGAATCGTTAGGAGGGCATGTCAAGAGGTCACAGTAAAATTAAAAAGGTCGCGCTGTTTGCTGATTTTGGGAAATTAAAAAAATGAATAAAAAAAATTCAAGAACGCTTTTTTCTTGGAAACTATTGGTTTTAGGAAAAAGTTTTTTCAATAAAAAATGTAGAGGGCATTGCGAACTACATTTTTTGTCATTAGAGTGACGTCACTCGACTTGAAATACAAAAAGTAGAGGGCGCTAATTGATCAAAAAAGTGTTCCAACGCTATTTTCGATAGGAAAAAAATATTTTTTTATAATAATGTAAATTAGAAAGTTGTTCGTCATAAAATTAGCTACAACTTTTATTTAAACAATGTTTCTATAAAACTTACCGTTTTCGAGCTGGAACTTGTCGAAGTGTACAAATTGTACATTATGTACCGTGCCGTTGCACAGTACTCATGCCATTCAGTTTTTACCTCTTATTTTAATTCAAATGAAATAGCAGTTTACTGATTTTATTATCAAAAAATTTGAACTTTTGTTCAGCAAAAATTTGAACTTAGGTGAAATTTTCTATGTGTTTGCATCACATTATTTCAAGTCGGATGACGTCACTCCAATGACAAAAATATAGTTCGCAATGCCCTCTATAAAAAACTTTTTCCTAAAACCAATAGATCCAAGAAAAAAAGCAATTCAATTTTTTTTATTCATTTTTGAATTTCTCAAAATCAGCAAACAGCGCGACCTTTTTAATTTTTCTGTGACCTCTTGACATGCCCCCCTAACGATTCATTCTGTTAAATATGGGTAGGTATTTATTAGGAGGGCAATTAATTATTCCTTACATATTGACTGAACTATAATTAAATAACTTCCGTTGCAGTGAAGTTGCAGTAAATTTGACCAAAACAGCCCTTTTCGTATTCACATGATTTTTCCAACCGCTGTCAAATACGCTCGCGTCAAGCTCTCGTCACGCAAATGCTTTAGTATGTTCCACTGCTGCCCGTTTTATGTGCGTTATTCAGATCGCAACGTCATCGGTAGGCGTTCACCTATTTATTACACGTCTCAAATAATAATATAGATCAATCAACGTGCACATGTGCAGTTTCGATTTTCATAGTAAGGCAATATTCTATTATAGCCTCCGTGGCGCAGTTGATCTGACACTGCCTGTGAAATAAAAGGCCACGGGTTCGATTCCCGCACCCAGACGAATGTTTGTGCGGCCCACAAATATTTCTTACGGATGGAGTTTGTGAGACAGAAAAGTCTCTCGTACTTTCTGATACCCACGATTCAAGACTCAATCTTAGTGTGGGGTAATGTATATGACTTTTGGGTCTTATTATTAATAACTGCTGCTGCTGAAGTGCGTGGTGGCCTGTTGGTAAACGGACTAGACGCGGCTGCCAACATGTTCACGGTAGTCGCGGGTTCGAATCCCATGGCACACCTCTGACTTTTCGGAGTCATGTGTGTATTGATAATCAATCATCACGCACTAAAACGGTGAAGGAAAACATCGTGAGGAAACCTGCATACCATAGCGATTTATAAGAATTTCTATGGTATGTAAGTCCGCCAACCCGCACTAGGCCAGCGTGGTGGACTATATGGCCTAACCACTCTCAATCGTATTCTCGATTGTAGAGTAGACCCGTGCCCTGCAGTGGGACGTATATGGGCTGATACTGATACTGATACTGATTAATAGCTGTGCCCGCGACTTCGTCCGCGTGGAATTTAACAAAAAAGTTAATTCGTTTATTTAGTTTTTTTTTGGTTTTTGCATTTTTATTTTAATTATCAACCTTTGTAACGAAACCATACCGCGATCTAATTCTACGGTGGCGCCATCTCTTAGCGAGCGGCGGTAAACTCCCGTTACACATTTGTTTTCAGTTTTTTGTATTAGCTTCATTGAAAAATTTCTTTATATACAATATTTTGTAAATGTGATATTGATTCGTTGGTGGGAGAAGTGGTGGGAGGCGCCCGACGTGACGGCCCAGTGGTGGCATGCGCGTGAGCTGCGCGCGGGCATTGCAACATTACTTTACTTTTCTAAAATAAAAGATTTTTTCTAAAATAAATGTAGCCTAAGTTACTCCTTGTTATATCAGCTACCTGACAAAAAAAATCCCGTCTAAATCGGTCCAGCCATTTCAGAGATAAGCCGGAACAAACAGACAGACAGACAGACAAAAAAATCTAAGATCATTTTCGTTATAGGTATCGTGTATATAACGATATCTAGTTGAATATTTTCTTTAATTTTCACTTTACAAACAGACACTTCAATTTTATTTATATGTATAGATTTATAACGATGAGCACTATAACATGCAGCTGACGTACAGTTGACGCGCACCACACGCGCAGTTTACGCATAGCTTACGTGCAGGTCACGCGCAGCTAAACAATTACAAGAATACAATTTTGCACTGAAACGAAAATTTAATGAAACTGCACCGCAACTTGATCGGCTCGTCAAGAAATCACGTGAATTGCCCCACTGCTTAATTTTATTTGATGTAAAAAAGCAAGTAATGGTCGTATTATATTTGCTTCACTGTTGGTGTATTTTTTTTTCTAATAATAAATTTTGGACGTCTCTATGTGATTTTAAGCTAAATTATTCTCACTTTAATTGGTCTTCTATAGAATAAGTTATAAAAACGACTGATAAATATTTTTATTTTATTATTATTATGTTTTTATTGCAATGAACGGCGAGACGAGTTTGCCGTTGATGGTAAGCTATACTACCATTCTTGAACAGGATCCAACAAAAAAATCCAAATGAAATTTTGATGATGATGTTAAGTCTTGATTGATGATGTTTGATGATATGTAAAAATGATTTTAAGTCTTTATATGTCCAGTAGTTGGCTGCAATGTCCTTCCATCCAAAACACAACAGAACAGGGAGAAATAGAAATGACGGTGGTACCTACCAAGACTGCCTCTCATATATGAGAGATCTACCATCAATAAATTAAGAAAAAAACTTCGATGATTACACTACTCTATCTAGTCTAATATATAATAATATCTAAACACGTTACCTTTTAATTAAACTATTTAAAATATTACAGTACAGCGTATGGAAAGGGTTGTGCTGTGAAAGTTTATTCATTAAAGCCAGGAGAAATTTACGATAAATTAATGAGTGCGCAGTTAACGAAAAGCTAAGACTGCATGTAGGTTAGAAGGAAATTCCAAAGCGTTTTATGCTTATAATTTGTAGTTCATAGTGACTAGCGAGTTGGTCCGGTGTTGCTCGGGTGAAGTTTTTGTACCGCGATTAAATCAGACCCCTTTTTTTCCTATTTAATATAGCTGTGAGTTTACCTATTCTATTAGCAATTAAGAATTTAAAAATAATTGGTTTAACCAGAAAAAAAAAGACATAAAATGAAGTCGATTAATAACAAGATTATGCAACTTTTAACAACGATAATACATTCCCATTTCGACATTTTTGTCTGTCTTATAAATGTCTTATAAATGGTTCAATATAATATGACAACGCTTATAGATGAGCAAATCAAAACTAATACATGTATGAGACAATAAATTTCAACAGCAGTCCAATCCCAACCACCTATATAACACGAATGATTTTAATCAACAAAACATAAATCTCCACAAGCATTTCAATTTAAATTTCGCGAGCGTTTATCACCGGGCAGGTTGTGAAAGTATGTGAGTTTAATGAAAGCATTCCTTACTTACGGACGACCTTGAAACTCTTCCAAGCACTTCACACTTCGTCTTCATGCACTTAGACTAACTGGAGATGCCTTAGTAAAAATAATTTAGTCTAGAACTAATTAATTTTAAAAAGCTTCACCTTAATAATTTAGACTACAAATATTTAATTTTAAAAAAGCATCATAAAGACCCGAGCGTTTGAAGTTCAACCTGTGCTCTATTTATTTTGTACTTCACTTAACATCAGCTGCTTTCTGGTTGTTGGCGACTCCGTTAATAAGTAGGTTCTGAATTTAACGGTATGTTTTTATTTAATTAAATTGTCCATCAGGTGGTCAAATGTCTTCTTAATTACTTCTAATTAGCCATATTAATTTCTGTTGCCGTCTTATACGTTCATATACTACTCATGTTGTCGATGTCGTCTCGCCATATATTGCGAGTTTCGTCAAATAAAAAAAATCTAAACCTATAACTAAAGCACTGGCAGCACTGACTTTAAATTCTAGCTACATCAGAAGAAAGATTGGCATATTTAGGACAGTTTAAATGTCTTACTTAGGCAGATCGAGGGTTCTAAAAACAGCAATCCTTAAAAAGCCAATGATTGAAGTTAAGTGATATGAACACTTCAATTTATAGGTCAACCTCGAAATTTTCGCTGTCTTCATGCAAACACTTTCCAAAAAGATGAAGTATTTCACAAGCAAGTGACGTTAGAGTTTTGAGTGAACAGTAAACACCAATCCTTGTGACGTTTCGAGGTCTAACAAGGAATGCTTTTAGTGTGATTATGTCGTTGAATCTTTTGCATTTCGCTCAGCGAGACCACTATTATTACCGAAGTCATTCCAGGATTTGGACTACTTTAGTGTTGTCACGCTAAAAAGTAGGTTAGATTTTTTAGACCGATCCTTGCATAATGAATGGAAAAATATTAGATGTAAAGCTGTTTTAGTCGTAATGCTTTAGATAGTCCCATATTATATATTTATAAAACTGTGGATATTTATTATGATATTGGATATAAGTTTGAAATAATTGAACATATTACTTTAACGTTTGTTGACAATTTATTTGCACATGCAGGCATAACCCATAAATTATTTTGAATTTTCTTCACTTTTCTTTAAAATGTAAATTGTATTTTCTTATCGATTTGACCATCTTTTGGCTATCCATGATAAAGTATTAAAAATGATTAAATTGAAATTAGGTAACGTTACACACTTCTTGGTTTCCTGCCTGTTTAAACGTTATTCTTGACACTAACGAGGTCTTTGCCATCTCTGTATATGGTATAATGACAAGTAAATAATCAAAGGGTATGATGATACTTATGCTTGCCAACTTTGCCTTAAAATACAAGAAACTTAATATCTTAATATAACCTGGCAACCTCCGAAACGAGAGAACAGCGCAGTAATGAGGACGTAATGTCTCACGAAACGCGTGGGCGTATCTATTCTAGTAATGAGACTATTGTCGGGAATATTATATGCAGATATCATATGTCTTAATTATAATACCTTAGTTCGCAATGTCGTGACTTTTTCGTTTCTGCTTATTATGTTTAACACAACACGAATTGTGCGAGTGAATTAAATAATAAATCTCATAGACAGCATAGATTTTAGTGGACGAAATTTTTCGTAATTCATTACGTTTTTAAAATCACTGCTTATTTGTTGAATCACTAAAATTGTTTCAGAAATAATGCTCCAAGTATGTAAGGTTACATAAAAATATATCGTCAAGAAACATGCATTGACCATTCTTTGTAAGAATTGCTATGCTTTGTTAATTTCGTCAATCTGCAAAAATACAGCGAGGCGGACAATAACTTTAAGATACCTAAATAACTTTTTTATTTTTTTATTTTGTTTATTTGAATCTTCAACGAAGATAACACATAACATTTATATTAAACTACATATGTATCCTTCTGCGTGCATCTTCAATTACAGGAGAGTACAGCTTGCACGGAGAGTTTTTACTTTTAAGTAACGTTACAATTGACAAGACGCCTATCAGGTCACGGAAAGATTTGATATATTTGGATAACTTCTTTAAGTTCTTTCCCACATTAGGGTCAAAGTTAAATCATGCTACCGCGGGAGTGTTGTGTATTCCATTGCATGCATTATTTGAAAAGACATATTTATTTGAAACAGAGTAATTGATATTATTATATTTAATGTGAAAGTTATTCAATCTGTCTGTTACACTTTTATTTAACTGATTGTAGATAATAAAAATTGGGACTTGAAGAAGGTCATTTTTTTGTTGCTACATAAATTCTGATGGGGAAATAGAAAACCATCGTTTCTAATCAGGTTTTTGGAAGTTTTGAGGAGTGACAATTGATAAAAAAATTGCCTGTAAAGTCGGTTTTACGGGCGAAGATTTTACGTGACAACGTCTTTTTCTCGGTAGAATATTTATTGATATGAATATAATTAAATTGCACAATAGGAACAAGGAATTGAATGAAAATAAGAATTGCACAAATTTTAACTATAGAAATATATTTTGTTTACTAAAACATTGTACATGTAATGACGAATCTAAGCACTCCATATTTTCACTACAGACACAGCTGACGATACTTTAACCACACGTGTGAACTTGTATTGTGACGCTTTCTTGTTTTTCCAACGCCAAGAACGTTCGAGAAAGACAAAGACAGAGACACAAGCATGCCCCGATTCAATGCGCCTAATTCTCTAGTGATGCGCGCGCACCGTTACGTTACCGGGCGTTACACTTTTTCATAAGTGACTCCCAGCCGCAACCTAATTTAAGACGTTGTCACGTCAATAAGAAAAATCGTATTTTGCCTGCTCTCGATTGTCGAGCTCGTCAAGACGATTCCTCTGACTCCAAACACGGGGGGTTTACTTTAAGAAATGACGGAGTTATGCCTGGACAAATATTTTAGGGGAGAGAGGGAGGAATTTGGGGATTTGGTTGGGGCCAATCTGTAGAGCTCACCGAGCCGGTTCCAAAGATACCAAACTCGGTGGGTCTACGATCTATATTGGCCGAGATAGGATTGGGGGGGGGGTGAGGTAAATTTTTGGGGTGGGGGTAAGGGAGGGGGGGGGGGAGGAAGGTTTCGTGGGGAGGCTAACTTAAATTAATTTTTGGAGGTAAAATATTTTTTTTTGGGGGGGTAATTTTTTGCGTAATTTGGGATTTCTGGCGGGGTCAATTTGTAGCCCTCACCAAGACGGTTCCGAGGATACCAAACTCGGTGGGTCTACGACCTATGTTGGCCGAGATAGGATTGGGGGGGGTGAGGTAAATTTTCGGGGTGGGGGTAGGGGAGGGGGGGGGGGTAGGTTTCGTGGGGAGGCTAATAGGCACTATTTCGGAATAAGGGTGGGGGAAGGCAGGGGGGGGGGGGGGCTATGGGACAATTTTGGAAAAAGTGGGTGAAACTGAAAAATAATTCTCTAGTGCTGCGCGCGCACCGTTACGTTACCGGGCGTTACACTTTTTCATAAGTGACTCCCAGCCGCAACCTAATTTAAGACGTTGTCACGTCAAAAAATATTTGTATCTATGATGCACCAAGCCACTAGCATAATATAAAAAATAACCATTGACTAGTAGCAACTACGATAGTGATTATACCACATCTAAGTTTATTTCTTAAGTCATTAAAAAATAAAAGTCTACGAAATGCGTATAAACGTAGACAATTTAAATTAAAGTACAGTAAGTACGTCATTCGAAACATAAAACGCCTTATTACAAATGTAAGCAACAGCGTGCCTAAATGAATTTGCTTTAATATTGACGCAGGCGCTCGTTTTAGTAGCATTACAATAAAGGTGGCTTACACTCGACGTAGCAACAGATGGTAACAAATTTACATTTTACTGCTTATTTCACGTTTCAACAAATCTCGCGTAAATAATATTGAGTTTGTTCATTTATGGGTATAGGCTATGGGGGCAATAAAACTGTTTTGGTTTGTTTCTACTTAGTATTTTATATAAAAGAGACACTACAAACACTGTAGAATTTTAGCCTGTTTTAAAGAACCAGTCAAATTCTTTAAAGGGTTCAAAAATATTTGATTTTCACTCAGATATTCTCTCCTTGTCTCGCTTTGGCCACAAAAAGTGCACTGCTGAACATAGGCCTCTCCCATGTACGAGTACATAATTTTCTAATGGGGGCGACGCGACGTGCATCTAATGGCTTTGACTCAGAGATAAATTGATTATTATTTTTAGTCAAATCCGTGTTTTGTTTAACATAATTAGGGATGTTTTTGTTGCTTCTTTGGAAGTTATTTAAAATTTTCTACGAAAACTGGCCAGCATTTCAAATATTCCTTTTCACGGGAGTATGTTTAAATTGTTTCCAATTACGGAGTTAGATTCAATGTAGTAAGTACGCTGTAAACACGAGTTGTTCAGGTCGGGAGCATGACTCAGAACATACGGTGTGTCAAACTGTCGGTTCCGGTAAATGTGAAATGCGGCTATTTATAGACGGAAACTTTAATACAATATGATAGTTGATTGAAACTATCAAAAGATCTAAATTGTGAATTATGATGTAAAATAAATTTAGGTGTCAATGTCTTACAACATGGTGAAGATCTAGTGGAAAAAAATATACAGAAAAGCGGATTTAGAATATAGCGGATTTACAATCACTGAAATAAGTTGCTTTAATGACAACAAATTTAGGTGAGGTTTGTAGAGTAGACAAAAAGTTTACGTGTTGATTTAACTCACGTTAAGCTACTTTTTATCAGAATATGATTTAACGTTTAGGAGTGTTCCCATCAAAGTTAATAATACATCAGTCATCAGTATAGTGTAGTTGGTGGTTGGAAATGGTGTACAAAAGTATGTTAAGTAATTATCGAGGAAAAAGACGATATCAGACGTACATAACTGTCTCCTAATGTGAAAAAGTGTCACATGAACTCTTCATATGACACCATAAAAATAGATAATATTTGCTCCCCAATTCACTTGATCCTTGATGAAAATATGAATCCAAAGATTCGAGTAGTCGATTTATGATACTTCCTGCATTAGGTAACTTTATGTTAGCAGTTCAAAATAGTCACCGAATTGCACCCACTCGAGACGAAATAAAGGCAATAGTCTGTAACTGAAATATGATGCGCTCTTACCCAACTGAAACAATGTAAAGATTAATGATAAAACGAAACTAATACCAGTTAGCGGGGAATTCTAAATAGCGTGTAGGTATTTGTATTAATTGACTAAATAACGAGCGGGGGCAATTCAAATGCAATCTGTGCAAATCGGCGAATGGCGGGGAATTATGGCGCCAAAGATACGGATCTGGCGGGTCGAGTGACCGCCGACCGCCGACCCGGGCTTCGTGTCATGTGGGGAAGGGATACTATCGAATATCGATGTTTTGTTTATAATTTTTTTTAAATATTCGCTTTTTGCAATTTCCTCAACATTAGTTGTATGTTTTCAGTAATATTTTTCGGTGAAAATATATATGCGTCGAGTTATGCAGTAAAGGAACTTTTTCCTTTAATATTCGATTTTGCACGGCTGATGCGGGCTCAATTATTTACTGGTGAAGAGAAAATTACCGGAAATGGATATTTAAGTTTCATTATTGGTAGTCAACCACGTAAAGTAATAAAATACGCTCTACCTTTTGGATATTGAAATATCTACAGCAACATTTTTAAACTGGAACAACCATGTATATGTATGTGATATGCTAAAACAGTGTAACTATAAGAAGATTCCCTATGACTTAGTCTGGAAAGAGGTAAATTGGGTCAATTGGCCCAATTTAATGCCCTAATGTATTATGCCAACATGGCGAATAATTAATGACTATCGATACTTCTAAAACATCGACTTTTCCCAACATAACTCAATGACTTATGTATAAAGTTAAACGCGATGAACGAAATTGCAAATTGTAACCGAAACTAATTATTCTATAACACCTACAGCTACATTATATAAATAAAGGAAATTATAATGAACGAGAGAATTTTGAAATATTTACACTGTTCGAGGAACAGTTTAATATTATTTGACATTTAAGAGGTACTACTTGACTTTTAGCCATAGATTTAAATTTAGATACGCCTCCACTGATATTGTTTGTTTACTTATGAATTCTACTTTATAATATATGTATATCTGGCTATGTGTGGTGCGATCCTATCTCTTAATGGAATAATGACGTCACATACACTGGTAGTGATGTGTTTCAGAAACATGTATCGATAAGTACACTGAATGTATACGTGAAAACATTTAATTAGTTTGATGGTGGAACACTGTCTCTTACATTTAAAGGAATTCGTATTACAGTATATTTGGCGTGATTTCTATTCAGTAATAGAATATATTTTGATGTTAGCAATATTGTATATTGGTATATTATATAACGTCAATGATTCGGCCTTTATGGCTATTTGAGTGAGATACTTACGATAAAAATTGTTAAAAACAGAAAATTAATAAACAGATACGATAAAGAATAGAAAAGCGAAATACTAAAAATATTCATAAAATTATTATAAATTATCAAAATAAAACAAACGGCAACGACGAGTAAGTAACTGTACATGTTTAACCCGGGGTTCAGCCCGTTGCGAGAATTCCAAAACATTCCTACGCCCTGTATAGGCAATAATGTTCCGTAATTACGGAATAACTCCTCTGTACCGGCACTATTTATTTAATCACTTTGACGGGAAAATAATGGATGCCGTCGCCCCATCAAAACAGAGGCCAATCTATCGCGTGGCGTGTACCATGATGAAGCTCGGCCTATTGCGGATTAAATAATTTTCGTGCTTACCAATAATGACTCTGGATAGCACAGGGTAATTTCGGATGAGCGCTTGCACCTAAATGGTACTAGGAATCGATTTGTGTCGGCACTTTATTCCTTACCTAGGAACTAAGTAAGCTGTCTCGTAGTTAGGCTTGATGGGCTTCGGTTCGGGGAAGTTGCTGCCCTTTTTGAAGTAAGGGTCTATTATGACGTAGAATGTTTTGATGGCGAGGTAACCTATTTTTCTAATGAAATGATATAGTGAAAGAATTGTATCTGATGGCAAGTGTATGTACATAAATAAATACACCCAACAGTCACATACATAGTCCTGATCCCACATTAAGATTAATTAAGTCTTGTAAAACTACGAGCGACTTTTCAGTTTCACAAACATCCAATCCCGTACAAATACTTGTGGGCTTCACAAATATTTGTCTCGGTGCGGAGATCGAACCCGCAGCCTCTCAATTCACAGTTGGCGTCTTACGCTAGAGCAGTTGTTAGGGGCTGTTTGTTTGTCTGCGGCTGTCTGTCTGCAAGTGCTGTAGATTTGATATTTTATTTATTTATTAATTTATAAAAATACAACATCATAACATCCGATATAGGTTGAGTATAGTATAGAGAGTATATAGTGTAGCCGATATAGCAGAGCCGACGCCGATCTCTTGTTGGTCATATATAACGGGTAACACTATATCCGGGTGAATATTGATAAGTGATAATCTAGACGTTGCATCAGTAAACATAAAGGGATATATCAAGATTACGATCAGAAATGAAGCCAGGTGATAAGTTTAGTGCCTTCGGACACCATGCAACTAAAAGTTTTGCAAAATGTTTATTTTTTATCTCAACGTATTTTTTCGTAAATAATAATGTCATCATCATCATCATCTTAGCCACAGGAAGTCCACTGCTGAATATAGGCCTCCCCCAAAATAAATAATAATGTACACTTTTTTATTTTTAAAGACTCTATGGTACGAAATGGTTTCAATTATTATTTAGCAAAAATTTTAGATTTGCCACTCAAACACGATGATATTATTTGAAACACCACACAATAAAATTGTCGCGTTTACAAAGATACGATTCCTTGAAATCGTCAACAAAATTTTGATTCACAAGAAGAACAATAGTGATGTAAAATTTATTGATAGGCTAGAGAACTTGTATTGAATGTGAAATCGTCGGCACGGCTTTAATGAAGGCTTCTATGAAATTAATTAATTCTCGGACATTATCAGTTTAATTGTCGGGTGTAAAACAACAAATTAAAGTACCGAGAAGATTTAGTTTTGAGTTTTTGCATTGAATTATTAATTGCGAGTTTATTTTTAATTTTATAATTATATTAATCAAGCTTTCCCTAGAATCTCGCGACATTAAGTTCAACGTGAAATATATTCAAAGGAGAAATATACATTTTCGAGAAACAGGTAAAATAATAATTAACCAAATTAATTAACAATAATTAATTCTAAAACCCCTCCAAAAATAGTTACACCAGACAAGATAATTTGTAATTCTAGTGTCCAAAACCAAATATCAATAACTCTATATCATAAGAGTAATTAACGTGCTTTACGGTAATACGAACGCGTTTTGACTGCTCGTTTGGCAACGTAATAAATGTCTCTGCAAACAGTACAGGGTTTTATTCATTTCTGTTGACCGCCGATTCTGTTTATATAATTGAACTTATATTGTAAACCGGGCGAACGCTCCCAAATATTAAATTCTTCTTGTGAGCTGTATCAGTATCAGCCCAAAACGTCCCACTGCAGGGCACGGGCCTACTCTACAATCGAGAGTACGATTGAGAGTGGTTAGGCCATATAGTCCACCATGCTGGCCTAGTGCGGGTTGGCGGACTTACATACCATAGAAATTCTTATAAATCGCTATGGTATGCAGGTTTGTGAGCTGTATAAAGAGACTGAATTTATTGTAAGATTCCATTTAAATAAAAGAATAAAACTAGGTGAGGGCAGCATGGTGAACTCTACAGCTTAAGCCTTTTCAATTCTAAAGGAAGAAATGGCCTTGTTAATTGTTTCACTGGTAGGTGTGGTAGGTCTCACATATTTGAGAGGCCGCTTGGGTGTGGTACCTATGTGCGATGTCTATTTCTCCCGCCAAACAGCAGTGTAAGTACACTGTTGTGTTTCGGTGTGAAGGACATTGTAGCCAGAGTAACTACTGGACATATTGAGACCCAACATCTTATATCTCAGGATGGGGAGCGCAATGGAATGCCAAGCATTGCTTTGTAATTCAAGGTGATTGGTTTTGGCACTGTTCATGAGCTGTCGAATCGCTTACCATCAGTTGAACGGCATTGTCTCACCGTACATGGCAATAAAAAAAAAGGGTTTATTGCTTTGCAAAAAGAGATACACGAGCTGATTTATCTCGTAGTTTCATCAGTTTCAGACCCAGTTCTTATCCCACGAGGACATTCAAGTCTCGTACCATGGGTATTAGAAATTCCAGAGAGTTCGTTCTTAGAACAGAGAGATTTGAAGCCAATATATGTAAATTATCCATCGCCAACGATTTGACAGACTAAGAAACCACAGTGAAACAACTTAGACCCGTTTGAGCCCAACTGACTTGAAATTATTTGGGTGTGTCAATTCGTAACGAATAGGGCATTTTACGTAGCAATTTTAAAGGTTATTTTTTTAAATACTTTGTTGCGGAAATGGAATCCTTAATCCTTATTCGAAGATTTGGTTGCTTAACCAATTGCGCCACCTTATTCGATAAATATCATAATAAAGAAGGCACACCCGAATATCAACATTCCTGCCGTCAGCCATGTAAAGAGAACGCATGTTTATTAATTTTCGTTTACCTTTGCTCCTTCCTTATTCAGAAATATGCAGTATGAATTTATGATATTCTAAATATGTACGATAATATTTTATTATGTACTATAAACCGATGTCCTGCAATTTGTATTTTAATATTTTAAAGGAGTAGGTATTAGTAATTATACAAATATTATAAATGTGAATGTAAGTTTGTTTGTTACGCTTTCACGCAAAAACTACTTAACCGATCATCATGACACTTTGTACACATATTCTTGGAGGTATTAGAACTAACATAGGACATATTTTATGAAAAAAAAAAGCTAAAATCTTTAGTCGGAAATTAAACATTTTGGCCGCCATTTTGAACAGTGTATACGCACCCGGGCGGAGCCGGGCCGGACCACTAGTATTTTATAAATGTGATGATTGGTTTGTCCTACTAAAATGTGTTTTTATATAGAGTTAGTTGTACCTTGGATACTGACATTATCTTCTTTTCGAGCCAGAAAATAGCGATGCATAAATAACGTGACCATTTATTTTATGTGCCAGAGCGGGACATCTGTGGAATTAAATAATAATAATAATAAAGTTTTGTGTTTTATAAGTTTTTATCATAGAAGATAGAATAACATAAAATAAAAATTATAGTCGTATTTGTCGGCTGAACAAATTGTTTCAAAAAATCAGGTCTAGTTTTTAGATAATTGTGAAACTCAGTATGATTCATTTATTTTCGTTATCAAAATGGCTTTAATTACTGCGACACGCACTTATATTTTATCACTTGTCGATATTTTGTTTATTTGTGAAGAACCCATTCGATAGATGCGTTACTTCCAGGCAGACATATAACGTATCTACTCAATAATTATGGAAATGTTTGTTAAATCAAGACTATTAATTGTAAGACAGTGCAGGAACAATACGTCCTCACGGTTTTCAGTAGTAGTTCGGTAAAGCATTTTGAGCGGGAAATACATATTAAATTATCGTTTGGTCTGTTTGCAAGAGCGGGACTATGTCGGCCTTGCTGGGGACACCGGGACAGACTTCCTGAAAGCAGGACTGTCCCGCCTAAAGCGGGACGTATGGTCACGTTATGCATAAAGCATATTTTATAAATGAATAAAAACTATAAAATGTATATTAAACTGGATTTGTAAATAATTAGTCTTTGGAAGACCCGTATGTACATTTGAGATCGTCACAATAAATAATACAGTAGAGTCTATGTTTTTTTGGAATTCCTTATTAAGGTCGAAGAAAGAAAAGACCATAATTATGCGTGAATTCTCTTTAACCATTCGTTTTATGTTGTAAGGTGATGGTAAGCTATTTTTAGTTTAACACCCAGTCTGCCTTTAGACATTGACTCGTAAAATATAACTTATACAACCTTTAGCGTCCTTGCTAACCCTAATCTAACATCTACCTGGGCTTTAGGTCTAGCGCACATTTCCGACTTAACATCGACATGATTAATTTTAAATGCAACTTAGGGCGGATTTATCACACGTTAAATATATTTTTTTGTCTGATAAAATTAAATATTACATACAAATTATATTGTCCATTGTGTCAATTTTATATTCATTAATAGTAGTATTACTAATTTAAGAAAGGACTGTGATCTTGTGATTAAAAAAAAACATATTTAATCGCCTAAATATTAGATGACTAGTAACAGAGGTTGCTGGATGCAGATGGTCTTCAACGATCTTTTGGGCGGAGCTTATTCCTAGTAATATATTTTTTATATTTCGGTTTACTCCTCGTCATCACTGAAAGACAATGGGATTTAGCTGCAGTTTACTAAAGGTTGGTTTTATCATACTGGATTTATTTGAAATTAAAATGAAACACTTTTTTTTAAATTAAACGCAGATACGGAAGTGACATTTATTGAAGTTATACTTCTTTTGGCGCGATGGAGAAAAATGATGAGAGTGAATTTTTACGGTGCGCGCGCACACCGATAGCGACAACATGAAGTTAGTTCTAATGCCACTTAGAACTAAATTCGAATTTGGTGTTGCCATTAAAAATAGATATAGCAATAAAGTGGGTGAAGTAAGATTTTTCAATTCGATCAATAGTGTCAGGAAAATGAGTGGACCAGTTTTATTTGCATGTTATTTTTCCTTCCCAAGATTTCTAACAAATCGCTTCCCATTAAACAAGTGTATCTGTATCAGCCCATACACTATATGTCCCACTGTTGGGAACTGCCCTATTCTACAATCGGGAGTGCTATTGAGGGTGGTTAGGCAATATCATAGGCCATATAGTCCACCATGCTGGCCTAATGTGGACTGGTGGACTTACATACCATAGATATTCTTATAAATCGCTATGGTATGCAGGTTTCCTCACTATGTATTCCTCCACCGTTTTAGTTCGTATTTATTGACTATCAATACACACATGACTCCGAAAAGTCAGATTATTGACCTGGGATTCGAGCCCACGACCACCTAGAACATGTTGGCAGCCGCGTTAGGTCCATTTACCAACAGGCCACCACGCACGTAAAGATACATTTTAGTTTATGATATGTGCTTACACCTATTTTACTAGTACGTACAAAATTCTGTTTACGAGGAATTTATTTTGAAAAGCTGACAACACAAGGCTGTGGTGGCAGCTACGTGTTGATAATTTTTTTCGAAGGGTATTATTGGTGTCTGAAGACGCTTATCTTCCTTCGTAAAATTGAATACCTGGAGTCTAACGTTCCTAGCGTCACTTTTTAAAGTTTTCGGCATTTTTCACTAATTTTTAATAATGCAGGAAACATAAATACATTGAGTAAACAACCAATGGCGGTTATGTCAGTGAGTGGCAGGTAAATTGTCAATTTCAAATGACGTCGTCGTTTCCACTTTTGGCCACCGGGCCAGATAACTTTGTGGCTCTATATGTTTAAGTGACAGTGAAATGACAGTAAAGTTTAGTACACATTGTAGCAAGAGATGGCGTCTAGTTGATCTATTTTGATATTCACAACAGAAATGACTGATGTCACTCCATTTTGATTATTGTCCTGGTTCTTCGATCTTGAATCGGTATTCCAATGATCAATGTCACTTATTCCATTTCTAATTATGGTTTCTTACCATAAGATAGCTAGAAAATTCATTTAAGGACGTGAAAAAATCTGAGACAAAATATTTAATGAAAATAACACTTTGATATTCAATTTTTTTATCTTCTAGTAAGATCACAAAGGCTAGATGAAATAAACCGTAAGTTTATAAGTTTTGGCGTCGATCGATGTTTTAGTTTTAAGTGTGCGTTTTACGTTATATTTTTTCACCATCATTTTATAAAGGTCAGGGTTGTGTTGAAATTATCTCATCAATAATTTATAAGATTAATTTACGAAAATATTACAGTAATATCGAAGGTATTAATTTTGTGATCCTTTTCGTTCATAATATGAGTGTTTATGATGAACGGAATGAAAAGGACGTTTTAATTATAATATTAGTAGGTATTACAATGAATATTTAATTCTAAAATGGTCTAGTGCCAGAAAAACCCATTTATTATTATGGCTAGACTTAAAGCTCTTTTTCCTTTCAATATTGAAAAGTTGTAACAGATGTCTTGTGTAAATATAAATGCATGAAAATAAAGTATTACTTTGTAAGTAATGGTGTTGTTTTTACCAGGTGTGGTGTATTTTCATCTCGCCATTCATCGCTACAAAAAAAAGTTATATCTAAATCTTCCTATAATACCAATGTTTTATGTAAAATATTTGTGCATCAAGGTTTAGTAGGCAATAAAATTTAACAATACAAGTTATACCTGTAAAACTCTGCCACATAAATGCCCTACTTGTTAACGTCATGTGATCGGATTTTCCAATGGACGTCGCGTACAATAATGGAGTTGATAGATAGACCTCTGTAAAAGTTACATTGTTTGTTGTAGATTTCTTTCTGGTATGGAAAATACAATAATGCCACTTTATAAGTGTGACACAATCACGAAAATGTATCATATTTTAAGTGTAGATTCTTGAACTCGCTGGTCCATTATTTTGTATGGATACTCAATTAGGATTGCAATACTTAGGTTACTTGCCACTAGATGCATCGTATTTCATAGTATCTATGTCACAGACTCAACACTATACAGGATATATCAAGACTGCTACCGAAAACGAAGCCGTGTTGTAGTTTTAGTGACAACAGACACAATGCAACTGTAGCAGTCTTGATATAGGGTACTCTGTATGATAATAAGTAGTATTAAACAAAGTCGCTTCCCATCTGTATGTCTAGATCTTTAAAACTACGCAACGGATATAGAGATGCATTTTTTAATAGAGTGATTCAAGAGGAAGATTTATACGTATAATACATATTAATAATATTTCAAAAAGATATTCGTTGAAGGGCATACAGGTATACGCGCCGACCTCGACACACCCAGATGAAGTAGAGGAGATGTATGAAGACATAAGTCGGGCCATACATACTTCCAAAACCTACTTCAATGTTGTTATGGGGGACTTCAACGCAAAGTTGGGCAAGAGAAGCGATGCAGAGTTGAAAGTGGGGCAATTTGGACATGGGCAACGGAACCTCAGGGGTCAGAGGCTGGCCGACTTTCTGGAAAAAGAGGGACTCTTCGCGATGAACTCTTTTTTCCAGAAGCCGCCTCACAGGAAATGGACCTGGTTGAGTCCTGACGGTTCTATGAGAAATGAGATAGATTTCATCTTGACGACGAATAGACGGATGTTCAGTGATGTCTCTGTGATCAACAGGGTGAAAACCGGTAGTGATCACCGAATGGTTAGGGGCACATTGAATATCAACGTCCAATTAGAAAGGCGCCGCTTGATGAAGTCTACGCTCCAACCTACTCGCGCCCATATCCAAAACCCCGAGAGCTTTCAACTCGAGTTGACAAATCGCTTTGATTGTCTAAAAGAAAACCTTGCAGTGGACGAGTTAAACAGCGGTTTGGTAGAAGCTGTCCATACGGTAGGATCTAAGTATTTTAGACCTCGCCGAAGAGATAGACCACAAAAACTCTCGATCCAGACTCTTGACCTCATGGCCGAACGTCGATCTTTGACGCTGCAGTCTTCCGTTGACGCCGAAGCATATCGGCGGCTCAATAGACGAATCTGGAAGTCCTTGCGACACGATGTCCGTGCTCACAATACTGTGAGTATTAAGGAGACAATTGAGCGTAACGGAGGCTCCAAAGTGTTTGCAAGAGACTTGTCTATTGGGCAAAGCCAGTTGTCTAGGCTGAAAACGGATGATGGCCGCGTGGTATCGACTAGGGCAGAGGTATTAAGAGAGGTCGAGAGGTTCTACGGACAGCTTCACACCTCGGTTGCCGAACCTACTGTTAGCTCGGCCGAAGACCCGAGAGCCGAGTTAATCCGACACTTTAGCGATGATATCCCGGACATCAGCCTGTTTGAGATTGAGATGGCCCTCAAACAACTTAAAAACAACAAGGCGCCGGGTGAGGACGGAATCACTTCAGAGCTTCTGAAAGCGGGCGGAACGCCGATACTAAAAGTCCTTCAGAGGCTCTTCAATTCCGTTCTCCTCGAGGGCTCAACGCCGGAGGCATGGAGCAGAAGCGTGGTGGTACTGTTCTTCAAAAAAGGTGATAACACTTTGCTGAAGAACTACAAGCCCATCTCGCTCCTGAGCCATGTCTATAAGTTGTTTTCAAGGGTCATCACAAATCGTCTCGAAGGCAAGTTTGATGACTTCCAGCCTCCCGAACAAGCCGGTTTCCGAAAAGGCTTTAGTACCATAGACCATATTCATACGCTACGGCAGGTTATACAAAAAACCGAGGAGTATAACTTGCCACTTTGTTTAGCGTTTGTGGACTATGAGAAAGCCTTTGATTCGATCGAGACCTGGGCTGTGCTACAGTCTCTTCAGCGGTGCACATAGACTATCGGTACATCGAAGTGTTGAGGTGTATATACAACAACGCCATCATGTCGGTCCGAGTACAGGATCAGAGCACGAAGGCTATTCCACTACAGAGAGGTGTGAGACAGGGAGATGTCATATCTCCGAAACTGTTCACTGCCGCGCTGGAAAATGCCTTCAAGCTCTTGCAGTGGAAAGGATTCGGCATCAACATCAACGGCGAGTATATTACTCACCTTCGATTTGCCGACGATAAGACCTTAGCACTATGCTCGAAAACCTTAATCGAGTCTCCCAACAGGTGGGTCTTAAAATGAACATGGATAAAACGAAGATCATGTCGAATATCCATGTTGTGCCCACCCCCATTGGAGTTGGGGGCTCGACTCTCGAAGCTGTAGACGAATATGTCTATTTAGGACAAGTGGTCAGGTTAGGCAGGTCCAACTTCGAGAGAGAGGTCAATCGGCGAATCCAACTCGGTTGGGCAGCGTTCGGGAAACTTTGCGACGTCTTCTCGTCCAAAATACCTCAGTACCTAAAATCGAAAGTCTTCGATAGTTGTGTGTTACCAATGATGACATACGGCACCGAGACGTGGCCTCTCACTGTGGGCCTCATTAAAAGGCTCAAAGTCACTCAACGAGCCATGGAGCGGGCTATGCTCGGTGATTCCCTACGGGATCGAATCAGAAATGAGGAGCTCCGTAGGAGAATCAAGGTTACCGACATAGCCCATAGGATTGGCAAGTTGAAGTGCAAGAGCCGGGCACATTGCTCGTAGAACCGATGGCCGTTGGGGCCGAAAGGTTCTCGAGTGGAGGCCACGTACAGGCAAGCGAAGTGTCGGACGCCCGCCTACAAGGTGGACGGACGATCTGACTAAGGTCGCAGGAAGTCGCTGGATGCAGGCCGCTTCCAACAGTTCATTGTGGAGATCATTGGGGGAGGCCTATGTTCAGCAGTGGACTTCCTGTGGCTGATATGATGATGATGATGAATACATATTATACAAGATGTCCCAGTTTATAAGAAAAATACCATGTATCTGGCGTGGATTGGCATCAAAAACCATCTGCGGCCATGCAAGCTGCGATGGGCCGCTAGTTTTATATAAAATAATAATTCCACTAATGGTGGTAGGTCTCTCATATGTGAGAGGCCATCTGGGTAGGTACCACCGCAATGTTTATTTCTCCAGTGAAACAACACTGCGTAAATGCACTGTTGTGTTTCGGATTGAAGGACATTGTAGCCAGAGTAACTACTGGACATATTGAGACTTAACATCTTATGTCTCAGGATGGCGAGCGCAGTGGAATGTTGCTACTGTTTATGAGCGGTCGTATCGCTTACCATCAGGCGAACGGCTTGCTCGTCTCGTCGTTCATTGCAATAAATAACAAAAAAATATATGAATAAAATAATCCATTCCAATACAATAATCCTGGAATTAAATTATGTACACCCCGTGTGCATCATTTTCAAACAGAAACTCTATAAAATAATGGAGTAACTTATATTGCGATCGCACTAAAGGTAAACATGCATTGTAATAAATAAAATAGTGGATAAAGCGCGTAGGCGATCAAACACAATACCTGGTATCGGGAATATTTTATAGTTATAATGTTTGTATTGTAGCTGTTGAATGGGATTTGGATGACCTTTTGATAATACGTTATTGAGATGTGTGTGATAGCATTTTAATTTCATAGATTTTATTCAAGTTTAATAGCATCGTGGTTAGACGCCGGCTGTGAATCATGAGGCCACGGTTTCTATCCCCGCACCGAGGCAAATAATACCCACAGGTATTTGTTTGGGGTCTGTATTTTATGAGACTGAAAAGAAGTCGCTTGTAGTTCCTGACGACCACGACACAAGTCTTGATTTTAGTATGGCATCAAGACAATGTACATACTATATGTACGTGTCTGTTGGGTGTATTTTGTTTTAATGTTATTGTTGATTGATTGTTGTTGTATGTTGTTATTGGTTTGTGGTTAATTAAGTACAGTTGTGTTTCTTGTATAGATGTCTGATTATTTTGTGGTTTTAGTGTAAGTAGTTAGAGCTACTAGCGTATATAAGTTTTGAAACGAAACATAATTTTGATTAATAAGCCACCTGGCTATTATATAATATGAGGTATATTACAAACCAATTCACAAAATAGATCACCTCGTCCATGTTGTATAGTTTTTTACGATAAAATACCTACGTTTTTGTGCTAATATGTTTGAGAAATTATTATACGGACTTGTGTTAGGGATTTGATATATCAAACCACATTTTCACTCGAGTTCCTAATGTTTGTAAGTTATCTCGTAATTATTTTGTAATAAAATCCTCGCCATGTCTTAACTAAAACGATAACCTTACCATCAAACTCGTAACAACGTGGACCGCAGTACAAAAAGTGTTGCAGTTTATACTTGGTAGATACTTCGCAACTTTCCACTTAGCTAGTAGTTAGCAACTCCAACGGAATTCCGAAGTGCAAAGTTTAAAAGCGAATTGTTAGTGACGTTGAGCAGGTATACGTTAATCGTTTTATTTGAGCTTGTACATAGTGTTAAGAAATTAGGTAAATATAAATATTTTTTATTGAAATATTGAATAAAATATCTGATATTCGTACAGTATGCACATTTAAAATATTTTTTTTTTTTGTAATTCTTTACATATATTTTTAGTAATGCCAATATGCGAGTTTTTAAGTATTTAATAAGCTGGCTTGAAGCGTTCACTAAGACAAAAATATTTGTGTTGATTGATTGACATATTTAAATATTTATTGTACACAAAAAAAATACAATATTGAATAAAAAGTATAATAACGAAATTTATAGACAACCAACGGCTTACTGCGATTCATTATGAAAAGTATTCGAAATATTGAGGTTACACATTTATCGATTATTTATTTATTAACAGCCTCCGTAGCGCAGCTGGTTAGACGCCGCCTGTGAAACGAGAGGCCGCGGGTTCGATCTCTTCCGGGTAAATATTTCGAAATATTTCTTCCGGGTCTGGGTGTTTGTGAGACCGAAAAGTCTCTCGTAGTTCCTGTGGGGTCAGGACTATGTATGTGACTGTTGGGTGTATTTCATTTTCATTTCATTTCATTTCATTTCATTTCATTATATGTGTTGGTCCCAAGCAAATTTTCATACGCAAATGAACCCACAACAGTTAGAACCTATCCGAACACAGCATCAAAATTACTATACCAAACATTGAAACATTCTCATATCTAAGTACAAGATACGCAGTCGTTTATTCAAATAGACAAACGGACTGATTGAATAAATAACAGTACAATCAGGGGAGCTGTGTCGTCGATTAGAACTGTACTAGGAACTAGAGTTATCTTATCCTTGTATGGAGTCGCCGCGGGCGCCCATTCCTGCCATTAACGAAGTATATCCGCATTAATATTTAACAGATGTGTTCAGTACACGTTTGAGCACTGCCAATGTTGAGTATGCAACAGCGGAGCTCAAAACTGGATTTATGGCGTCAAAACTGTTCAAATTATTTCAGCTCGGGGATTGTTTGGTTTAAAGCTTTTTGGTTTAAGTAGTGTTGTATTTATTTTTGAGTAATATTATAAATTTGACGGACGATTTATGTTTCCGTCAGTGATTTTCTAATAGAATAGTTTAATGGAGATAAGAATGTACCTCTTCTCCCAATTTTGGTTTTGCTGTGGAGGGCAGTGTTCACCTTGTGTTGAGGTGAAGTAAAAAACTAAGCTAGATTAGCGCAATTCCAAATGTTGGGTGTGGTATGATCGCTTCCCTTCGGGCACGTTAAAGTGTTACTTCTTGTTGTTAACATTAAGCAATGTGATAAGGTCAGTTGCCTCGAAAATCTTTCGGAACAGATGTAAATTTCTAAGGATTTTATTGTATACAATAAGGCCTGATCCCTCTAAATTATACTCTCAATTGTAGAGGAGACTTGTGCAGTGGGATGTATATGGGCTGATACAGTATATATTTTTTGGAAATACAAACAATGTGTAAATTTACTTTAAGTTGTTTGTGTACCGGATTTGGTAATATCGTTACAAAAGTTTATTCTATTGCAGCTGCTTGAAAGGTGTTAGGTTTATTTACTCAAAGGACGTTAGGCGCCGTAGGGTAAACCATTATCACCGGACTGTGTCAAGATTATGAATTATTGCCTTCAAATGTATAAGGAAAAATGCCACAAAGCTTTTATGTTATAGAATTCGATGCCCAGGTCGGGCAATCCACTTCAAGTGAGTTTTTGGATTTAAAATATGTCATATGAGTTGTCATATTTCTATGTAAAGAGCGCCACTGCACTTGGCCAGAATGGTGGAATTTATGACAACGCGCAATTGTACTTTCAATTGTAGATGAGGTCCGTGCCCTGAAGTACAGTACAGTACCCAATGCTAAAATTCGTGACCTGCATGGCGTTGGTATTAATAAATCCCCTAGTACATGTCTGGAGACATAATTTAATGAAATAATTTATATGCCTACATTATATTTTATTTGTTTGTGAGACTGGAAAGTCTTTCGCAGTTCCTGATACCCACGACACAAGACTTATTTATTTATTTATTTATGCTTTATATACATAGTTGTATACAGGCGGACTTAATGCCCGAGGCATTCTCTACCAGTCGACCTTTGGATGGTGCAGAGAGTGAAATAATAGGCGCATAAATTCAAGTATTTAGCATTATGAAAATGAACGATAGAATAATATATATATAATAAATAAATATATAGCTATAAATATACATGCAAAATACATAGATATACAAATACATATATAATAATACATATATAAAGTCTAAACAGGAAAAGTATGTTTAAAATGACTCTGCCAATTTATTGAGTAAGTGTTGGCGAACCTTCATCTTGAATCCCAAACGGGTACCGGACGCCTTAATATCGAGGGGGAGTGCGTTCCAAAGAAGAATAGATTGTATAGAGAAGGAAGAGTGGATAAAGTCTGTGCTATGAATAGGACAATGAAGTAGGAGATTGTTGTTTGAACGAAGATTCTTATTATGGTTACTGTCTAAGTATTGAAATTGACACGTTAAATAAGAGGGAGAAGTAGGGGATGTAAGAATAGAAAAAAGTTTTGTGAGTACATACATAGAACGACACTGGCGAATTGGTAACCATTTTAGTTGGGAACGGAAAGAAGAAACGTGGTAATATTTACGAAGCTTGAAAATGAATCGAATACAGTTATTGAGAAGTCGGTCGAGTTTGTTGAGGTGTTCTGCATCCAGGTCAAAATAGCACACGTCACCATAGCCAATTATAGGAAGTACTAAGGTCTGAACAAGCATTGTTTTAGTCTTAATGGGGAGGAAATTCTTCAGGCGATAGAGGGCTCTAAGTATACCTGTCACCTTTTGACAAACTGAGGCAACCTGAGTTTGCCAGTTCAAGGAGGAATCAATATAAATGCCAAGATCTTTGACCACCGAGCTCCTAGCGATGACAGTCCCGTTATAAGTAACATGCGGTATATGTGCAGTATCTAATCTACAGATCATTCTTGGGCTGCCGATAATAATGGCCTGACATTTAGTGGGGTTGACAGTCAGACCAAAACGATCTGACCAGTTTTTAATATGAGCCAAATCCCTGTTAACTTTGTCAATCGCTGTAGCCACGCAATCGATTCTCGCTTGGGAGTAAATCTGCAAGTTATCGGCATACAGATGATACGTACAATACGTAATTAGGTTAATAAAGATAGAGAATAACAATGGAGAAAGTATACCGCCTTGAGGAACGCCAGAAATAAGGCCGACTGACTACTGACGCCTCTGAAGATAGGAAGAGAACCATTCCAGAGCCTCAGACGAGATCATAAAGTGGGAAAGGATGGACAAAAGGATTTCGTGACTGACGGTATTGAAGGCATTAGAGAAGTCCACCAAAGCCAACACGGTGATCTCGCAGTTCTTCATGCCCTGCCTAATATCGCCAGTCACTTTGAGGAGCGCGGATATAGTGCTGTGTCCAGGTCTGAATCCAGACTGTAAGGGATCTAACAGTTTGTTACTATATACAAACCTGGATAGTTGCTTGAGCGCACAAGCTTCAAGCACCTTGGATACGAAGGGTAGGATAGATATAGGACGGAAATGGTTCACAAGAGTTGGATTAGGGATTTTGGGAAGGGGTAAAACATAAGCTTTCCGACATGAAGACGGAAATATGCCTAATAAGAATAGGGATAATCATGCGACGGCTAACCCCATCGCAGCCAATGTCATTGGATTTAATGGAAAGGATAATCTTTTTGACCTCGTCCGACGTTACTGGAGAAAAGTAAAAAGGGTCTATATTATGACGGGGAAGGCTGTTGAGGAAATGTACGACTTTTGGTTTGATGGTCAAGGGATGTAACATTACTGAAGTGGAGATTAATGTCATCCAAACCAATCGTACCAGGAAACTCAAAATCTTTCCCCTTGCCAATACCTAAGGTTCCTAGAAACTTCCAAATATTGGCAGGGGTAGACGAGGAAATGTTATCCAGGATATGTCGGCGTTTAGCATTACGTATCATCTGGTTACACCGATTTCTTGCAGACTTAAATAAACACCAATTATCTTCCGTACGATTCTTCTTAAACTTCCGAAAGGCTCGGTCCCTACGCCTCATCGCCATCCGAACACCATCAGACATCCAAGGAGCTGGGGGACGTTTGACCTTAATCAGCCTGAGGGGTGCATGAGTCTCGTAGAGAGAAAGCACAGTGGTGGTAAAAATGCGGACTTTTTCGTCCACTGTAGACGCTGACGTGAGATCATCCCAACCCAAACTCCCAGCATCCCTGCGTAACCTGTCCAAATTCATCCGCGCGAAACAACGCTTGCGCAAAACCTTGGTAGGAGATCGGCTAGGTTTTAAGGCGTAAGACAGGAAGAAGAGGTCATGGCGAGAAAACCCGGGGGCCGGAAACTGGCCATGACCGGAGACAAGGGAAGGAGAAGAGGTGAGGATAAGGTCAAGCCAGGTGTTACACCCCTCGGTGTTGTGGTGAGTGGCTTGTAGACTTGATCTTAGTGTGGGATCAGGACCTATTTATGTGACTGTCGGGTGTATTTATTTATTTCATAATATTATTATGGCCGTGTATATGTTGAGTAGATTGGCCAATGTAGAGAATAAAATTTCTGGACATTTATAACTTTGAAACCAGATAACTTTACCTTTTTTTCCGTGGGCTACCGCTTAGAACAGGCACGTCATGTTCTAGGATATTATGGCGATATAATAAGATGAGTATTTATTTAATCGCAGTATTCTTTGGTATGTTTCTATTTACGATTGATTCATAAACACCTGTATGCTATTTAAGGTACTGTGATCTTTCTAGTACATTGCTATGTTTTATCTTGTTACTATATTTTCTATAATCTGTATGATTAAATATTTTTCTTTGCAACTCGTATTTATATTAAATGTAAAGACAGGATATTGGTTCGGTATTGCTTATTTTATAAATCTAGCAACGGAAATTAGAAAACATAAGTATTTGTATGAAATAGATTCTACTAAAAAATATTTGTATTACTTGATCTTAAACAATTTCCAGTCAATTTTTTTTTGGGAATGATTGTACGAGTATAAATAAATATTTCTTTGGTTTGTTTATTTAATATCCGCTAAAGTATGTTTTATAATATATTTTTTACTTTAATGACATATACAGATAAATACATAAGAACGTGAAATCCTATATTTTATATGAGTTTACGTTTGTTACCCCTTACACTTACCTTCACAATTATTTTGTTTACGGTTGTTGGCGTTTATGTTTCTAGAATTTTCCTAAGCTTTTAGGGTCACTAGCTCGAGTTCGTGGCTATATAATATACAGTTGTATTAGAATACAACTAAAATACTAACAGAAAGTTCCATTTTTAACCGACTTCAAAAAAAGGAGGAGGTTCTCAATTCGACTGTATGTTGCTTTTTTTTTATGTTTGTTACCTCGTTTCTCTGTACTGTGTGAACCGATTTCGATCATTCTTTCTTTGATTGAAAGCTGGTGCTTGTCGTTTGGTCCCATAAAAATATGGTGAAGATCTGATGAATATCTTCGGACCTGGAGAGGGGAACTCCTTAATATTAAGGAGAATTGCAAAGTTCTTTTTGCGTTACGTTCATTAGAAAAGTTAAGTTACAGTGAGAGAGGGAAAAAGGGTGGGGGTGAGAGGGGGTGGGTGATAAAATTAAAATACACGTAAATTCTTATATCTTCGGCAGCTTTCAACCGATTTTAGTGATTTCGTTTTCATTAGAAAAAACGTATTGACAGGTTGATCCCAGGAATACAACATGAAGATGTGATGATTATGTTCGGACCTGGAGAATATAACTCTTCAAAATTTAGTAGGATTCCAATGGTTCTTTTTGCATTAGGTTTATTATAAAAGTTAAGTTACAGTGAGGGAGGGAAAAAGGGGTAGGGGTGAGGGGGGGGGGGGTGATAAAATTAAAATACACGTAAATACTAATATCTTGAGCAGCTTATAACCGATTTTAGTGATTTCTTTTTCATTAGAAAGAACGTATTAACAGGTTGATCCCAGGAACATAACATTAAGATCTGATTATCATGTTCGGACCTGGAGAGTAGAACCCCTCAAAATTTAATAGGATTTCAACGGTTCTTTTTGCATTGGCTTCAGTATAAAAGCTAGGCTACAGTGGTCGAGGGAAAAAGAGGTAGGCGCGAAGGGTTGGGGGGGGGGGAGAAAAATATTAAACATGTGAATATTCCAATATCTTTGGCAGCTTTTAGCCGATTTTAGCGATTTCATTGTCATCGGAAAGAACACATTCCTTGTGGGGACCAAATCTTCTTAATTTAAATGCCTATCAACACTAAAAAGATAAAAATAACTAAAATTTTTAATAAAAAAAATAAAAACCGACTTCAAAACAAAAATCCACTAAAAACCAAAAAATAATAAATACCACTCCAAAGCAAAAAAAAATATATTTATTTCATGGAACTCGTGCATGTGATTAATTTGCTTAATGACTTGACTAGCCAACAAATCAAAATATATGCGTAACATATTGAAGACGGGCCGCCAAGTACCAAACATGTAGGACGTATGCCTTATATTAATTTAAATATCTATATGTTTGGTACTTTTGCTTTGGAGTGGTATTTATTATTTTTTGGTTTTTAGTGGATTTATGTTTTGAAGTCGGTTTTTATTTTTATTGATTTAGGGATAGTGCAAAACCAAATGGGAAGATTGCGTCCTTAAAAATATATTTAACCAAGCCAAATATAAGCAACATAGGCATTTAAACAATAAAGTTGTTCAAAAACATCCATCAAAACAATCACGCGAATATTTCACCATAAACAACATCCACTATTCAAAACTTTAAAGAAAACACAAAATTACGTAACAATTAAACCAAGAACATTTGGCATAACGGCAATTTTATGAAACATTGCCCATAAAGGTAGCAGAAGTTATGGATACCGTCATAACTCGACGACAGCTTTACAAGGAAAATGCTGGTTGAAAATGAAATATTTATATACAAAGAGACTTGTACAAACCTATGGCGTGCCCACTGGATATGGCTCGAATGAATAATACCGCATAAACTGGGAAAAGTTAATCTGAATTAGCATTTTACGCAATATTTCGAGCACGTGCGAACGTGCACTGTTGTGCGGTAAATGTATTGATACTTGAGTTGTATTATATAACATACAACATGCACTTTGTAGCACACAGGTTTTTACATATATTACATAATAAATATAGATACTTGTTCGTCATGCGTGCATCCCACATTTGCATCCCATCAGGGTGAGAGATTTTGGATCTTCGCTTTTAGGTCTCACAATACCTGAAATACGAGTACAAGACACTGATTCGAAACAAGTCTACTAATCGCTTAAGGGTTTCTTAGAAATACAGGAATGTTACACAGTGAAATAAAACGATTATTTACGGATTACGATGGACTCCACCCTACTCCGTGGACACGAAAGCTGTAAAGTAATCAAAACGTCGGGAAGATACAAAATGTAGAGATTATTCCAAATCCGCGATAAAATCCGTAAATAATAGTTTTATTTTAACATACTTGTGGCTTTTCGTTTTATGCCCGGTGTATGAGCAACTGAGCTATGAAGGCAGTCGAGTTGTAATCCTGTATCTCCGAAACAGAAGGTCATCATCAAAATAAAGACCTTATATCCTTTGCCAGCCAAGCCCGGCACAATTTCTGGTACCAGGTTACTTACTTATCTTAAAACAGGATATTTTAGAGGTAACAATATAGCGTCCAAGCACCCGCTTGAACTTCTAACAATTAGTATCAATTACAACGTGTATTTGACATCGGGCATAGGAGTTCGGCAAGTCTCTGATACACCAGTTAGTCTTTAACCCTCAACAGAAATAGGAGGAATTATAAACTACTGGAAATATTGATAGTAGAGACTTAACATCTTATTTCTCAGGAGAGCAAGCGCCTTCTGCTTCTTCTTACCGGCGCCTCTCCTGCTAGTGAAGGTTTGCAGTCCGCATATTTCTCATTCTTTTTCTGTCTTTTGTCAGTTAGAAGAGCTCCGAGGCACTCGCGATCCCCGTCTATTCCCGGATTTTACGCAACCAAGAATAAGCAAGCAAGATAAGCAAACGCCGTAGAATTACAAAACATTGTAATCCATAGTGTTGTTTGGTTTTACTACTGTTCATGAGCGGTCGTATTGCTTACCACCAGGCGAATGGCATTCTCGTCTCGCCATTTATCGAATTAAAAAAAAACCCTTTCCGCTACAGTGAAGCGGCTGACGTAATTATCTTCCGATATGAAGATGTACAACTGGAGAAATCAGATCTAAAGCACCAGAGACGGATACGTACGGTTAACGTACTGTTCAAAGGCACCCCCACTCAATTTTAACATTTTATAATTAAATCACGTATACTGTTACAAAATTCAGTACAAAACAACTTCTGCATACTTCAAAACGGCGATCAGTATCTTACCTATCTATGTCAACTTCATTGTTTCGCTAACGAGATACTCTTAAGTTTGTTTCTATAACTTTTTGTGTTCAATTAAATGTGCAAAAAAACTTGTAAAAACAAACCAGGTCTCGCAACTCAGTGCTTCTACCGTAAAAAGTTGTGAGATCCATGTGATACCAAGTCGGTTAATTAATTCAGTCCCTACTTAAGGCACTGTGTCTTGTGAGGTGTCCTAAGTTGTTATGTAATTAGCTAACCTAACATCATCATTTAGTGACCATTTCAATATTAAATTTTTTTGTTAAAGATAAAATAGATTGACTTGGCCATTGCACTAAACAATATTTAAATTCGGGTTTCTAGTTTTATCCACAACGAAGTTATAGAGGGTCGGAAATTCGCTTCGGAAAGAGGATGTTACGGCCATGCCGCTTTTTGCTTGACTTAGCTGGGACTGCCGTGCCCCCGGATATATTCTAAAAACCCGAGTAAAAAAGAAAATAATTAATTAAATAAGTTTCATACACAATTGTTACCGTGTTTTATTAGAATTGATTGCGTTGGTAATAGTATATTTGATGAAATCATTTTCCTGGTAATATTCATTAATTGTATTCTTTTTATTTTCCTTTCAATGACGAATGTAACAGTTCGTCGAATTTAATTTCGGCTCAAGATGTGACAGGGTGTGTATTGATTTCAACCAAGTGTTAAAACGATTTCTCACACTCTAAAATCCATGCAAATAATTTAATGTAATAGCCATACGCCAGATGTCTTTCGTAGTAGATTGTATAATATGTAGTGTATTCCTGGACATTCAAGAATGACTATGATGCGGCGGGTTAGGCCGCCCGCAGGTAGGGGTAGGTATGTAAATGAGAACTCAGGGTAATTTCGTGGTTCGGGCTTTAATAAATTCGCATCACTATTTACACCCGGCACTGTTGCTGGTGGTATGCAACAGGAGTCACTGGCCTTCACTGGACACTGATCCGGGTCTTCGGCACGTGGCGGAGTCTGGCGACAGCTCGCCAGCGAAGTCAGCTGCCACGTGGCCGGATACGGTGCGCAGGTCAGCGGCGCGGCGCAGGTTTGGGCACAGTCAGGCAGGAAGCGGTGTGGAGCAAAGCGGGCAGCGATGTCAGTGCACGGAGTTAGCACTCCGTGCCGTACGGGTGACGAAGCGAAGTAGGCGAAAAACTCGAAGAAGGCGAAGAATCTGGAATCAGTATCCAAGAAGTCGGAATGCAAACTAGGTTTGCATTCCGTGCCAGCGACCCGTGATAGTTCACAAGCCCGGCAGACAGAATACACTCACAAACAAGCAGTTAAAAGCGGTTAGCAAATAGAACACTCACCCCAGCGGGTTCAGAAAGACGCGTGGTAGCACGCGGCTTTTAGGTTAAGGAAAAAGGACGCGAGCGCCGTTACACGCGTATTTAAGCGAGCGCCGATGACAGTTCGCACGTCAAATTTGACAGATGTTAGAAATGAATCAACCAATCAGCGCAACGGAGGCGTTGATTGGCATAGACAATAGGATTTATGCCGACTATTGAACCATAGACCGCAAATATTAGAGGTGACACTCTCACAACGTCACAATGACCTTGTTTCGTCACTTTGTTCATTTCCCATTCTCAAAGTATTTTGAATGTTCATGAGCGATAAAATCGAATCTTCTCAATTAGGTAAGTAGTTGTATCAATTGTTGGTTATAGATTTTAAAAATAATCTCTAGTAAGAATATAAAGATATTTTGAACTTTTACTTGATAATTTTAAATTTTAGATATCGCAGATCTACGCTGTTTTCAGTCAAGACTTAGCCAGGTTTATGGCGGTATCACTGTCTGACTGCAGGTCGATGTGAATTGTCAGCTTTGGTGTCGTTTCATTCAGTGAGTGTGATTGCCAGATACCCCTTTCCTCTTGTCATCCCTTTTCTTTCCCGCTCGACTCCCGATTTGATGGGTCGGCCACACATCTATGATCCTACGGATGTGGATGATCTTGAGTGGCAGTGAACACTTACCATCAGGTGAACTATGTGCTGGTTTATAAGATCTATAATAATGTAAAAAAATAATTTAAATCATAATGGTTATTGTCATTGTACTGTAACTTGATCAGTCCATACAATTCGTCCCACTGCAGGACGCAGCCTCCTCTACAGTCGAGCGTTTGTTTGTGAGGTGTTAGGTCATATAGTCTACCACGTTTGTCTAATCCGTGTTTGCTGACTTTACATATAATTGAAATACTAACAAATCGCTATGGTATGCAGGTTTCCTCATGATGTTTTCCTTCTACTTTATAGTTTACTTTAAAGGTGGTTGACTATCAATATACACATGAGTCCGAAAAGTCAGAGATGTGCTCTGGGATTTTAACTAGCGACCACCATTACTGTGATAGTGGCAATAGTGTGATTTTATTACCAATAAAATTAAACAAAAACAAAACACTAAACTAATGAAACATCTCACGCATCGACATAGAAAACCTTCACATTCTACGCGAAGAATCCCGATTTGCATGGACGCGATATCATCTTGTACGGGGTGGCACTCTGAGTTACGACCCTGTCAAAACTACATTACTGAGGAAGAGTGCCCGTAAATACGCCTTCCTCCATAGCTTTATCTACGCATTTCCTTATGATTAATTGATCCTTCCTAATATTTGTGCAGGAATTTTCAGTATTGTTATTTGATTGGATGCGTCATGGAGATTTTCAGAGGTTCATCCAAGGTGTACTTCGATGTTTCAGAAATATTTAATATCTTCTTGACAGAAAGAGAGATTTTATTTGAATAAGTGTTTACGAATATAATATGTATAGAGAAGCATAATCACTAATTTAAAAAATATAAAATGATACACCTTGATCATTAGTAACGGTTATCCTAATTTATAGAATGTTCTTTAAAAACTTAACTCAGTAATATTAAAGAGTAGAGACAAAATGCCTCTGAGAGCTTTAATTCGTTACTAGATTCACCGGATCAACGTAAATCACAAATTCACCTTAATAGGCCATAAAATCATTGACTGCCCTTGCCTATTTAAATTATAGATACATATCTTGCAACACAAAATTTATCAACACTAAAACCCTCCAAGTATTTTAATATTGACAAAACGATAAAAAGAATACACCTGTCTTCCGTTTTACCCGATAAATGCTTGTACAAACTTCAAACTGATGTTTCTTTCCAAATCCAAATAAATCAGCCAAGTTTGCCTATCAATTATGTCCGAACTGTTTGTACTCTTTAACTATTGTTTGCGTCGCTCCTCGGAATTTGAATGGTCTTAGAATTGTGGAACCCGCGAGTGGTTATGAATTTGGTGGTCTATCCGGGCTTTTGTTTGTATAAATTAGAGAGGGATTTTTTTATAAATGGGATGGGTAAATTGAAGTTTTATGAATCTAGGTCAGTAAAGAGTTTCAGTCACTGTTTGGATTTATTAATATGGCTGGTTCGTAATATCAGTAGGATACTTTAAGATATTCTCATCTTTGTGTTTCAGTGGCTGCGTGCTAGATCACAGAGTTCTAAGCTCTTTGACCAGGTCAGGAAGTCGTTTCAAGTGAGTATTTTTATTAATTCAGAAATATTATTTTGTTGGATTTGGGTAATTCCCCAACAATAGTGATTTTGATTTCAAATCTAGTAGTAGTAGATGTGATGAATCGAATCTTATATTTAATACTAAAATATAATATAATAATATAATCTAAAACGATAATAAACCATAAATTTGACAATAGTTGCAAACTATATGCAGCATCGATACCATAATATTTATCTCTCCGATAAGGTGAATAGAGAAAGACACGGACCAAGAAAATAATTTTCAAAAGTAATTAATCAGAGCAACAAGTAACTAGACCACACTGGGTTTCAAATGCATCTACAGTCAATTCTATCCCATCAAAAAATCCTGTAAAAAATCCAAGTCTCGCAGCTCAGTTTTTCTACCGTAAAAAGTTGTGAGATCCATGTAGTACCAAATCGGTTAATTTAGTTAGTCCCTGCTTAAGGGACCTTCGGTCTTAAGTTATTACGTAAGTAATTATCATATCAATATTAAGAATCCTTTACGTTTTAAATAAATAGATCGACTTGGCCATCGCATAAAAACACAATGTAACGTAAATTTATACATAATGCTGAAGGTCCCTTTAGTAGGGAGTAAATAAAGAAGTGCCTTAGACTTTTGATGATCAGGTCAGTCAGTCAGTCAGTCAGTGAGTGACAAAATTAAGAAAGTTTGACAAGTTACAATTCTTAAACTACTAGTTCAAATTGAAATTTTAAATAAACCGTATTTACACAATGCCTGCTTAGTAACTGAAAATTCAGGCTTCTAGGTTTTATCCACAACGAAGTTATAGGGGGTCGAAAAGTGCTTGAATTGCTTCGAGTTCAAGAAAAGGATGGTACGGCCGTGCCGCTTTTTTTGCTCGACTTGGAGGGGGCATGGCCGTGCCCCCAGATAGTACAGAAAACATTTTTAATTTGTTTCGACCGTCTCTCGAGTCTCTATGTTCTACTACCAGTTTTAATGAAAACACTCATACAATTTGTTAGTTTAATGAGTGAATGTAGTAGTATTTCTCACGCGGGCCTTAGTAAATCCGTTTCGAAGTAATCTACAGCATGATCACTAGCTGACGACTTCTAATAAATGTCACAGAAGAGGTTGATTAAAAGCGTTGTTTTAAATGATATTGCATCTCGGAACTGTACTGATGGAAGTACAGTTATGTGAAATGAGATAGTAGTTAAACTAGAGTAGCCGGTCAATTTGAAATTGTAGAAAAAAATATTAATTACTTAATTGGTTTTTGAGATGTAATTCGTGTAATGGTTTAAAATGCTACTATAATAATTGTGTGATTAAAATTTGTCTTATAAAAAATATTTTTGATAGAAATATGTACATTCATATATTTCAGATTGAAATGTGTATCCATATCAATAACTTATAAGGAATAAGACAGTTGTATCGAGTGTAAGAAATGGCATAGTCACACTGTAATCGATTTAACTCAAAGTAAACTCTATTTTAGATAAACACAGGACTATATAAAATAGTGAAAAGTAACTTGTCACCACAAACTCTCTAAGAACGAAATGTTTGTAGATAGGAGCTATAATTACATGTTCACGCCAGCTGGCGGTAATAAATTATATATGAGATAACACATGGTCTCATTGATAAAATCTGTAACGTTTCGGTCACGAGTCGATCTGGCCGATACATTGCCTTTTGGACGTTACACATAGACCTCAGCTTTAAAATAGGCCGATATATCATTGTTACGTGACGTAATATTCTAAGCCTGTGGTCATTATGAAACGGCCCTCGATGGACACAATGAAATGTGGCGTAATCGGCGAAGTGGGTTCAGTGAAATAGTGTGAAATATTTCATTCGCCATTTCAAGCGTTAAATTATTATATTCATTTTTAAATGGGTGCCAATGCTTACATTTTTTTGCCTCATTTCGTTGCAAAAAGAATTCTACATGTAATGATTTTTCTTCAATAGTTCATAAGGTTTATCATTCATAGATATTTTGGCTACTAAAATAACATATCAATGGAAATGAAATCTTGTATGACACTATTGAAAAAAAACTATAAATTAATTTCATCAACTAACTTAAAAATTGGGTCATTCAATAGTGCTTACAAATTAATAATTGTAAAAAATAATAATCGACACAATCCCGATTTTGCATTAATAAGAAATAATAATAGTTAGCTATTTCACAAAATTCTATGCTTTAGTTACTTTGATTTAATATCCAAGATACCGCGTGCAAATTGCAATAAGAGCGAGTCTTTAGAGGCGTGGCCGGTGCGTGTTCGCGACGATAGTGAAAGCTCGATGATCACGACAATAAAATTAAACCGTAATTGCAACGAATCAATAAAACTTAATACCTTTCTCGTGGCGAATGTATTAATCGTTTTATTAGCAGAATGGTGCTATTTTATGTTTGTGAATGGATATGGTTTCTAACAAGTGAACTGGATTTAGGAAAGTAGAACCTACAAAAATTGACTCACCTCACAAAACAATATTACAAATACATCAGATTGTGTAATATGGCCTTAAAGGTTAATTTGATTTGCACGGATCTTCACTACAATTATGACAAGACGTAGACCTGAGTCTCGATGTATTAAATACGTGAAGCAAAAACATACTACCGAAACGCCACGCCATCTGACTCGACGCGACACGTAATGAATCAAATCGAATCGTAGTATTTTCTATGACCACACTACGAACATGCAATAAAATAAAATAATAATACTAATTAGAATCTATTAAATGACACAAATCGTGCGTTCCACTTGACGATCGCAACATCTATCCGAAGAGAGAAGTGTAGAGGAAGCATAAGCTTCGCAAAACACATGCAGAATTGTCGCTTGTGTCGTTCTCGAATGAAAAGTAATTATATTTGTGAGTTGAAACGAAACGTAGTACAACGACGAGAGAAGTATCTTCATTTAATTTTAAAGCAGCTTCAGGATTAATACAATACATTACTATGTCACATTATATTCTCTCTATGCATTATCAGCCGTTACTTTTACGTGAACCGAATAGCTCAATGGCCGACTTTTCTTTAACATATTTGAACTTTTGATTCAATGGAATATTTTGTAATCTATGAATATTTATTATTAATCTATTATTTAGCCCAATTATTTACGTATAGGTGTTCTGTAAAATAATGTATTTTTTATCCAAATACATATTTTTTTATTCTAGCTAGGTAAATTAAATACACTGTACTTGATTACAAAAGTCCTGTTTAGATAAAATTTTAAGCACCGAAGACAATCATTTTCTAATGGTCTACATTATTATGGCAACCTTGTTTAAGAGTTCCAATGCACTTGTATCGATTTTCATCATTTATTCTTGATATAAATACTAGCAGCAGCTAATAATCTTTTTGTAACGTTACTCAAGTCTCGGCGGTCAGATTGGTATGCACTTCGTTTTCTATGCAATTTCTAATGCATTTCTGATTTGTCTGTATGAAGTGAATGTGAATCAGGGTTACCTTTGCGTTCGCGAATAGTGTGTTGATTTCTTTTTATAGTATGGATTATTGTAAAACTTTACTGGGTGCCTCGGTGGCGTAGTTGTACTAGGGCACGGTTACAAAGCTAAGGTCTCGAGTTTGAATCCTGGGTCGAGCAAAGTGATTTTGGATTTTTCTATTCATTATCAGTCCGGAGTCAGGAATTTGTGCACGATGTGGCGATAGGCTCGTGTGATAGGGGTTCACATCGTGGGACGGAATATACAAGGCGAAATGTGGGTGTCCTGGCACCTCTGTATTTCTTTTCTGGGTAAAGGCATGAGTTTATGTATGTATATATAATATGTACTTTCCTAATTGTTACTGTTGTAAAGGCTAGTACATCTTCTGTCAAAAAATGTACATATTTAATCGGTTTTTTATTTTAGCATATTCTGGTGTGAAATACATCATTGTAGTACCTCATATCAAGTAGTCGCGTTTGGTATGGTATTCTGTGTGAGTTTTGTTTTTAAAGAATCTCATAATATTACGGATGTAGGGTAATGCTTAAGCAGAATAAGTCTCACCTCTGCCTCCTCCTCCGAACCAGCTTATGTTCGAAAAATTTAAATTAGCCCATTGTTAATAAAAACAATCTTGCACATTTTGTTTAATCCTGCCAAATTTTATTATGTCCAACAGCAGTATCTAATCAAAGTGTAAAGTGCGGTATGTTTCGTTTAAGCGGAACATTGTAAGCTGTCAGCTAATAAAAGTGGATTAGGTTGGCAGTCAAGTGAAGCGGGTTGGGTCCAGTAGTTTTTTTTTGTTACGGAAAAGCTTGTTAATTTACATGGGAGGGCTGGTATAGTGATGGGAAAGACTAAGAGTAAAGCGAATGAAGATAATGTGTATTAAGTGGACGAAATTAATAATAATTAGTGATTGATGATGTATTATAATGTTAATTATTTGCAAAGAATTAAATAGCTACCTCAATGGCGTTTTAGACGTTTAGTGGAGATGAGTTTCAACGTCTACAATAATGTTTATGTGATTCACTTAAAATTAGTTTGAGATTCCACCACAACCACGGTGCGAGCACAGTCCCTCTTTATGTATGAAAGTTAGGACATAGCAGACGTATATACCGTAGTATTCATAAAATTATAATAATATAAACTCTATATTTAAAACACAAAATAAAAGAGGAATACTAAAACACAAAAATTAAAACCGATTTCTTCCAGAGAACCGTGTAAGAAGAAGAGACAAATAGTTTACATAGACGGTGTTTATGAGTTTGTTTATGTGTTGTGTGTGCATTGTGACTATTTGTATACATGTCGAGTTATTTACTTTACTTTATAGTATTTATTGGACATAACAAATAATATAGAAATTACATAACAAATTAAAATTAATATGGTACATGGTTCATATTTTAAGTTCATTCTATTCACTTAAAGGATAACTTAAACCCACAGTTTATAAATTATAAGACTGAAATTGCAATAGCAGTTGCTCTTAAGGCAACGATAGCAAATGCAACTAGCGCAAAACTCCGTTTTAAAACTCTGCAAAGCGTACATTTTGTAAAGTCTGTATAAACTAACAAAGAAAGATACAGAATAAAGATCTTAAAAGTAACGAGGCACCCTTGTTAGGAATTCTTCTTGTAAGCGTGAATTTATGTTAAGATTTGGTTTAACAATAGTCGAGACGAAACTATTTAGTATAAGGACAGTGACCAGACAATTGGATTAAGAAATATTCGTTGGATAAGGCAAATGCAGCTGCGGCTGAAACTCGAATAGCCTAAACGACAAATAATGATAATATTAATATTATTTTAATCTTTCTTGATATTGTTGAACTTGTTATTATTTATGGTGTAGTTGCTAAAATAATTTTAAAATGAATTGACGAAGTCTTAGGCGAAGGAACTATTAAGCGTATTTAAATTACTTTGAAAAGGTGGAGAGCCGAGAGAGTTGGAAAAAAACTTGACTTTGTGGCCTGTTATTTTCTTTAAAAACCATACATAATAAGGAATACGAATAGGTCATTTTATTAAATAGTTTCAACAACAATATTATTCATAAAATATGTTACCTTACACCCATAATAAATTGATGAAGAAATAAAAAAGTAAACAATTAGTCTATATACACAGTGATCCTGTATTCAGTTAAAGAGAATTCACATCACTAGTCATATAAGACCATGGCCGATAGCCATTGTAGTATACGCAACTCGAATCGTATTCAATCGAGCGCCAATGTCAAAAAACTAGGAAAAAAACTGTGAGAGTTATTCAAGCTCTACGATTTGGTTGACAACAGTAACCCACAGAGTCTACTATTGTCACAAAATTACAACTAATCCACGCTTTAGAATTAAATGTCGTACAATGTCTATTTATACAATGTACACTGCAATGTCTATTTTTCCCGCCAAACAGTAGTGTAAAGTCACTGTTGTGTTTTGGATTGAAGGATATTGTAGTCAGAGTAACAATTGGACAAATTATTGAGACGTAACATCTTATGTTTCAGGATGCCGAGCGTAGTGGAATACCAAGCATCGCATTGTAATCCAAATGTTGTTTGGTTTTGCTACTGTTCATGAGCGGTCGTATCGCTTATCATCATATAAAAAAATATATTCTGCGCCCCCATAGAAATGTACAGTGCTATTGCTTTAGAGGCGGTAAAAATGATTCTAAAAAAAATGTTGGAATTATTTATACCTGGTTTCTTACGTTGCAGATAATGAATCGAAACTATATGCTTAAAGCTAATCAATTTACATAGCAAAAATACGAAACAATAAATTCCCCAATACTTTACAAGGCGACATGTGGGTGATCCGATAGCACGTCTGCCTAGCCCTTCTGAGAAAAAGGTGTGAGTTTATTTATGAATATACTTTACACTATCCCGTTAAACACTTTTATTTTATTAAAACTAAATGGTTATATACAATTATGAAGATGATGATAAAAATGTCGAAAATGCAATATGGAATCTCAAATTAAATGATATGATGTATATAATATGATCCTATAAATTACACACGCCGGCACAATTAGAGGAACACGCACAAAAATTAGTTTTTTTTTTCTTTTTTAATTTTGTTTGTTTAAATGGTTGTTTTTATATTTCAGCACCTTTAAAAAATTAAATGATGCAAAAAGATTTTTGGATATTTAGAGTTTTATCGTTAATTATACGCTCTCAAGTGCTTTTAAGATTTTTTTCACTTTCAAGTGGTTTCACAAAATTTTGTTTAATTTCATTTTATGTGACTTAAGATATTTTTATTGTTATTGTTTTTAGAGTACCTGTCTTGTAGGATATAAAATGAGTGGCTTACCTTCCACTGAAGTTGCCAGAGCGGTAACAATGATTGAAAATGGTCAAGGGTAGGATTCAGTAAGTCGCGCATTGGGTGTGTCGGTATCTGTCGTCTTTCTCAACGTTAAACGTTAGAGGCACATAGGCTCTTATGTGCGGATGCCAGGATAAGGCAGAAAACGGTGGACCAGTACCCAGGATGGTCATTTTATACGGCTGAAAACTTTGAGAAATCGTCTTCAAACGGCTATTCAGACCCGAAACATGTCACAAGAAGTCCGTGATGTTAATATCAGTGAGCGTACAGTGAGAACACGTTTAAATGAAGTCGGACTGAAGTCTTACGTTCCGTCAAAAGCTCCAAAACTCGAGGTGGTACATAAAGTAGCCAGATAAGCTTTTGCTCATCAACACCGCGACTGGACAAATGAGTGGAGCTGAGTTTTGTTTAGTGATGAAAGCAGTTTTGTTGTGAATTGCATAGAAGGAAGGGAGAGGATCTAGAGGTATCGAGGAGAACGCTAATCGAGGAAACTTTACTGAAAGAGGTGTGTTATGGCGGAGGGTCAATTTTGGTATGGGGTGGTATATGTTTGGAAGCACGCGCGGAGTTAATACTTATAGAAAATGTGTCCTTAGCTGCACAAAGATACGTCGCAGAGATCTTAGAGTCCCATGTATTGTCTTTTGCACCATCCATAGGCGAATATTTTTTATTTATGCATGATGCGCGGCCCCACACACTCTCAAACGGTTCGCGACTACTTAAATCATGCCCAAATCGCGCAAATGGATTGCCCAGCAAGATCACCAGATATGAATCTCATAGAGAACGAATGGGACGTTATCGGAAGAAAGATAAATGGAAGAAACCAAGCCTCTAAGATCGTCCAAGGACTAAAATTCATGTTAGTGCAAGAGTGGGAGAATTTGTCGCAAAAAATGATTGATGACGTCATTAAAAGTATGAAGGATCATATCCAGACTCTTATCTGAGCCCGTGGTAGCAATACACATTATTAATTTTCTTAAATTATTTCTGTAAGTTTTTAAAATACACGATTACATTTGACAATACAGAAATTTCATTTTACTGTATTTCCGTTTAATTGCATTTGCGTCATTAATTAAAGTATTTTTTACTCAATTTTAGTAATTTGTTATAAATTTTGCCTCATTTTGAATATTGAAAAATAAAAACATTCAGTTATTATATTCTTTTCTAAGAAATTCAATATTTAACGCGTGTTCCTCTAATTCTGCCGGCGTGTGTATTTTTATCAAACAGTAGGTTAACTTAAATTCTGCTTAATAAAAAGTCCACATGTACAATTTTATTAGTTCTAATTCAACTTTCTCTTGGAATTTCTACCGCACTCGGTGACTTATGACGGTTGAATTAAAAATACCGCTAATTAAATGAAACACACAGTTATGGAGCAGTTTCTTGGAACCTGGCTGACGAAGTGTCGTATCTTTATGATAAAAATGTGCTACTTACTACTTACAGGATTTAGTAGTACATATTACATATATTTTGATAGTGTAATAGTCACTATTTATGGTTAATATGTGTAACATTGTAGTAGAATACAATTATTAATATTTATCGGCTCGTTTGCTATACACCACGTCTTCACCCCGTTCCGTCCTCCACGTCTATGATCTATCTCATTCTATATCTATCTCATTCACCCTTGATTCGCGTAGTGTATAGTTCGAGACGACAGATGCTAAGAGTATGAATTTATCAATACACTACAGATAGGATAAAGAAAAGTGAGCCCACCATCATTCTGGACAAAAAATATTGTTATGGACGAGATATTTATAAATTATGAGATTAGAATAGCCCACGTCGGATTCGAACCCGAGACCTCACGTTTGAATTTTTCAACCGTCTTAGAAAAGGAGGGGCTTCTCAATGTTCTTATGTCTTTATTTATGTTATATCATAATTCATATTGTATTATGCCAGCATTAAACCAACGCAACGACCCATATTAACAATACGATTACTTATAAAAAAGTTTATGCTAATTAAATTCGTTCTGATGGTGTCCAAATCCGTTCATATGTTGGCAACCACAAATAAAGTATCAATCATTAGCCAACAAGGATCAAGACTCCTCTCTCGGGCGACCAAATAATTCCACGTAAACTCTTTTATTAGTAGCACTGGCTGTTGCACCCTCAATTTGAATAACCTAAGAAAAAGTTGAATAAAAACGAAACTGACACGGCACGTATTTGGAGCGCATTTTGTGTTTTTGCTATTGAACATTTAGTTTTTTTATTTCAACACGATTTTACCAATATATGCAGGTTTCGATGCACGAACAACATTTTTGTATTCAAACTAGCGGCCCGGCCCGGCTTCGCCTGGGTGCAAATACAGATTCCAGTCCATATTTTATTTAAAATCAACATGACTGCCGTTGTCTAAACTGCTTATCCAATCCCATCCTATACCTATTCTTCTGTCCCATTTTATCCACCTTACATTCTATGATATCCCATCTCTCCAGATTTAAATCATTATTTTGCTACGGAGATATTATAACACTGTTACTACTCCGACGACATTCATTGAAATCAATTAATATATATGATATCTGACCCGGCGAACTTGGTATCGCCACATTTTTTGCCATCAATACTGTCTAAAGTCCAAGATTTTAATACCTAATTAATTTATTGCATTATAATGAACAACATTTTTCGTTTTTCCTTCCAGAGAAAAAACAAATAGTGCTGTTATTATATTAGGTCATATAGTCCACCCCGCTGGCTTAGTGCGGGTTGAAGGATTTTATTTAACGTAGAAATTACTCCGAAAAGTCAAAGGTGTGCCCTGGGATTTGAACCCGTGACCATCGTAAACTTGTTGGCAGTCGCGTTTGGTACGTTACCAACGGGCAACCACGCGCTTCTGTGAATTACTTTTATTTATTTGAGAAGACTATCTATCTATACATATACAAATTAATAAAACCTTCATACTTCCTTACCAGGTGACGCAAGTAATAGAACAAATATTTAAAAATATAAAACTGCATATCGTTTCATTATAATGTCTAGATGCGGCATCAACGTACCAATACTTTTATTATTCTTGAGTCTGAAAACAATACTAATGCGGAATTTAAATTGTTCCTCCAGCGCATCTAAAAGTATCAATTAAAAAAAATGTCCCTTATGAAAACGAAAAATTATAATTAGATAAATTTTAGAGTACTCCGGCAAAACGCTTCGATAGAGTATAACTGTTGTAATAATCTCAAAAAACAATGGGCTATTATATATATTTTATTTCGTCAGCCGTCAATAAAAGACAACAAAAAATTGGCTTTTCCTCGCAATTTTTCCATTTTTTCTCACTACGTTTAGACCTTCCTTGGACTTCCACAAATATTTGATGACCAAAATTAGGAAAATCGATTCCGCCGTTCTCGAGTTTTAGCGAGACTAACGAACAGCAATTCATTTTTATATACATACTAGCGGCCCGACCCAGCTTCGCCTGGGTGCATATATTTTTTGATTCCACTCTACACCAGAAACATGTTGTTTTTCGTATAAATTCTTGTATATCTAAACTTGACGTAGCTATCCTACTGTCCGGCTCAATCCCGTCTCATCCGCCTTTTCAGTCTCTTCCCAATCCGTCCCGTCCCTTCTCTTTGTTATCCATCCCGTTTTATAACGTGCATTTACATTCGTCCTAACAAATCTGTCAGCTATCCCAGCCCTCTCCCGTACCTTCCATTCTATTTTATTTTATGTCCCTTCTCTCCATATACATCCATATATACAGGGTATATCAAGACTGCTACCGAAAACGGAGCCGGGTGGTAGTTTAAACGACTTCAGACACAATGGAACAGAAAAAGTTGCAAAAAAAAGCGACAATTTTTTTTTTGTTATTTTTTTCCTATTTTCATATTTGGGTGGTAAATACATTTTTTCCTAAAATAATAGTGTATGCCCTTTTATTTATAAATACTCTAAGGTATAAAAGAGTTTAAATTATTATTTTAGCAAAAACTACGGATTTACCACCCAAAAATGACGATATTTAAAAATTCATATAAAATAATTGTCGCGTTTCTATGCGAAATTTTTAGTTGCACTGTGTTTGTAGCCACTAAAACTACCACCCGGCTTTGTTTTCGGTAGCAGTCTTGAGATACCCGGTATATACATATAAAGATTGCCTTATGAATTTTTGACATTAAAAACTTTAGCGTTTTTTACTGTCCATCCAATATTCCTTACCTTATTTCAGCACCAAAATGCTGTTTTTCCAAAAAATATTGTACGCCTTTACTTTTTGTTAGTAATAAAGAGTTAAAATATTTTTTTTTATAGACATAACTTCAGTGGTTTCGATTTTCTTAGATATAACATTTCAACCCTTTTTTACCCCCTTTAGGTATAATATAACCTATCTCAGTCCGATACGATGTACATTTCTATCCGTGAATTATAGCGAAGGAAAGGCCACTGTAAAAATTCGTGATAAAAATGGCATTCGATCTTGAAAAGGATAGTTTAATTCTTATGCTGCATTTACACGCTTGGCCAACCTCAGCCAGTCTCCACCAACGCCAGCGTGTAAACGGAGTGTTTGGCTCGGCTGGCCTTATGTTTTTCATAGTTAATAGCTTGGAGTTGGTAGACGTTGACCCAGCCTCAGCCAACATGTAAATCCACCATTACGTGTGAACATTATTTATTTCATTGTCCTATATTAATGTAGCTAGATATATTCTCCTTAGTTTATACAAAATAAATTTCTGAACGCATGCATAAACAATTAAAATCAATTAAAATGTCAATCCATTTTCACTACTTTCAATATTTTACTTCTTTAAAATCTAAAATACGCCATTAATCGAATATTGTGGATATATGTTTTCGATTCGAAACCTTTATTTAAATACGTTCTTTAATTTGAGGGCAGAGTTTACCATATCGACAGGGTGAAAATTAAATGTTTGACAGTTACAAACCCATGAACATATTGTATGGGAAAATCACGCACATTGTTTTGATAGATATGATTGAATTTGAATTTTGTCTAGCGGTAATAAAGTGCAAATTGACTCTTTGACGTTAGGAACATACCTACATTGTTTAAACAACAGTGAGTGCTTGTAATTTAATATGAACTTAAACAATAGCAATAAAGCTCAAATTGACTCAACGTTTTAGTTAGAAAACGTTTGTATGGGGTAAAGAAAAGGGCTGTTTTTAGGACTTTTCTGGCAATTACTCGAAATTTTCTCGCCGTAAAAACCATCCTTGGACTTCCACAAACATTTTAAAAAAAGAATTATCGAAATCGGTTCAGCCGTTCACACGTGATGCCGTGACAACGCGAAACGGGTTTCATTTTTATATATATAGATATAATCTTCTTCTATAATATAAAAATAAGTCGGGTTTTCCTTCCTGACGCTATAACTCCAGAACGCACGAACCGATTTGGCTGATTTTGGTCTTGAAATATTCGTGGAAGTCCTGGGAAGGTTTAAGGAGTTTGAAAAATTGGAAAATTTCTAAGGAAGATACTAAAACACCTTTTTTTTGGGTATCGTTCAAGCGTTTTGCCGGAGTACTCTAAAATTTATCTAATTATAATTTTTCGTTTTCATAAAAGATTTTTTTTTAATTGATACTTTTAGATGCGCTGGAGGAACAATTTAAATTCTGCATTAGTACTGTTTTCAGACTCAAGAATAAAAAAAAATTGGTACGTTGATGCCGTATCTAGACATTATAATGAAACGATATGCAGTTTTATATTTTTAAATATTTGTTCTATTACTTACGTCACCTGGTAAGGCAGTATGAAGGTTTTATTAATTTGTATATGGTAACGTACTAGACGCGACTGCCAACAAGGTAACGATGGTCACGGGTTCAAATCCCAGGACACACCTTTGACTTTTCGGATTGTTTTCTACGTGAAATAAAATTCGACAACCCGCACTAAGCTAGCGGGGTGGACTATATCTTCTTATATAATATATATGAATCGCAAAATGTGTTGGTAAGCGCGTAACTCAACAACGCCTGGACCAATTTGGCTAATTCTTTTTTTTATATGTTGTTGTTGTCCTCCACGACGTGTCCGTCGACGGCGACACCTGGCTATACTCTGGAGTGCGCTCGAATGTGACGGGCGAATCCGAATTTGGTGGTAAAAGTGCGGTTACATAATAAGCAGTATAGTTGGCCCACTGCATTATATGTATGTATAAGTCCGCTTGGGTTGGGTCTTTCTTAATTGGCGTTTAGTATCGAGACTTTCAAGACGCAGTGCTTCAAAATTGCATACACCATCAGCGACAGATCTACGCCAGCCTGGACGTTCCCGCGAGATTTTTTTTTTATATGTACATGTATATGGAGAGACGGGGTATAATAGAGTGGAAGGTACGGGAGAGGGCTGGGATAGCTGACAGATTTGATAGGACGAAATGTAAATGCACGTTATAAGACGGGATGGATAATAAAGAGAAAGGACGGGACCATCGGGAAGAGACTGAACAGACGGACGAGACGGGTTTTTTTTTTCGTTCGCCTGATGGTAAGCGATACGACCGCTCATAAACAGTAGCAACATTCCACTGCGCTCGTCATCCTGAGACAAAAGATGTTTAGTCTCAATATGTCCAGTAGTTGCTCTGGCTACAATGTCCTTCAATCCGAAACACAACAATGCATTTAAGCAGTGTTTTTTCACGGGAGAAATAGACATTGCGGTGGTACCTACCCAGATGGCCTTTCACATATGAGATTGAGCCGGACAGTAGGATAACGACGTCAAGTTTAGGTATACAAGAGTTGATACGAAAAATAACATGTATTTGGTGTTGAGTGGAATCAAAAAATATATGCACCCAGGCGAAGCTGGGTCGGGCTATTTTACTATGCTTAAAAAATGAATATAATAAATATTATATTATATAATCATATATTAACTAAGCGGGTCAGCTAGTAAGGTGTATAGATTATATTTTCCGAAACGTGTTAAATTGGTAATTTGTATTTACGGGAATAATAGTCTGTGTTTTACAATTACTATTTATTGAATACATTCGGAGATACAGTTATATTTTGTTTTTCAAAAATAGCGATATCTTGTTCTATTTTTTTGCTAATAAATATTTAAATTGAAAATGTAATACCAGAGTGATAATGATCTAGCTAAAATTAAAACCACTGCGTTGCGTTTTGACTTTCATCAACAGCAAAATAATGTACTCTTGTTTTACGCGCGGCGCCTTGCATTATTCTTCTTATATCTTCTAGAAATACTCTTAAGCCAATTGCTTTGTGTAAGTGATAATTTTCATTCTCATCTACACTAATATTATAAAGAGGAAAACTTTGTTTGTTTGTTTGTTTGGTTGTAATGAATAGGCTCAAAAACTACTGGACCGATTTTAAAAATTCTTTCACCATTCGAAAGCTACATTATCCACGAGTAACATAGACTATATTTTATTTTGGAAAAAAATAGGGTTCCGTAAGATATTTGGATTTTTCGGACACAAACTGAAAAAAATCAACCAAAGAAGTTACTTATTTTGCGTACGCTGCCTAACCTACAAAAGATAGAACCATAAAATGTTATAATTAATTGTAGATCTTATAAATATCTACAAAAAAGTCCGCGACACACTATACCTATCTATGTCGAGTGAGGCACAACATTTTTTTTTGACTACATTTAAACGCGTTTATTTTACTTATGCTAAAAATCCTTATCAAAATAAATTTCATCAATAAGTACAGTTTATGTTGATAATATTTGGTCTTTGAATGATTAAAATTGGACGTTTAGTTTTGAAGTTGTGGTGAAATTAAAATATTACGATTACTGCTGCACAAAAATTTCATAAGGCAATCTTTATATGTACATGTATATGGAGAGACGGGATATAATAGAGTGGAAGGTACGGGAGAAGGCTGGGATAGCTGACAGATTTGATAGGACGAAATATAAATGCACGTTATAAGACGGGATGGATAATAAAGATAAAGGACGGGATGGATTGGGAAGAGACTGAACAGACGGATGAGACGGGATTGAGCCGGACAGTAGGACAGCTACGTCAAGTTTAGGTATACAAGAGTTTATACGAAAAATAACATGTATTTGGTGTGGAGTGGAATCAAAAAATATATGCACCCAGACGAAGCTGGGCCGGGCCGCTAGTAATCAATATTTTTGTATTGTGCAACAGAAATGTTGAAGAAAAAACGAGGATAAAATAATTTTGATCTTTAATGAGTAAATCTTTCCTAATTTTTGCCATTCCTAGCAAAAATTCCCAAACATTCCTGTTTTCCATACAAGATTTTTTTTTAAAAAGGAATCTCCTTACTAATTATTTACTAGTGGTAGGTCTCTCATATGTGAGAGGCCATCTGGGTAGGTACCACTGCAATGTCTATTTCTCCCGTGAAACAACACTGCTTAAATGCACTGTTGTGTTTCGGATTGAAGGACATTGTAGCCAGAGCAACTACTGGACATATTGAGACTTAACATCTTATGTCTCAGGATGGCGAGCGCAGTGGAATATTGCTACTGTTCATGAGCGGTCGTATCGCTTACCATCAGGCGAACGGCTTGCTCGTCTCGCCATTCAATGCAACAAAAAAAATAATAATAATAATAATTTACTATCATGATTTTACGTCAGCCAACTGGTTACTGGTGGTAAGTCTCTTATATATGAGGGACCAACTGGGTAGGTACCACATAGCCTATTTCTCTCGTCAAACAGCAGTGTAAATGCACTGTTTGTTTCGGATTAAAGGACATTGTAGCCAGAGTAATTACTTGACATATTGAGACTTAACATCCTATGTCTCAGGATGGCGAGTGCAGTGGAATGCCAAACATTGCTATGTAATTCAAGGTGTTGTTTGGTTCTACTGTTTATGAGCGGTCGTATCGCTTATCATCAGGCGAACGGCATGCTCGTCTCGCCATTCACAGCAATAAAAAAAAGTCAAAGTATCAACCAGTACTTTATGAGCCATGGCTAATACAGAAGCGTGAAAACACTGTATGATATCGGAATGTCGTGACTCGGATCTAATTTCAAGTTGAATACTCCATGCAACGTATTCAACGAACGATGTTCAATGAAGAAAGTAATAGTAATAATAATTCTAGTGAAAACTTGAATACCAATTATCACTTTCGTTCTTACAAGAAGATAGAAGAATAATAGATTTCTCTGTAAGCACGATGTATTCATAATATGTTGAATAGTAGTCAATATAACGTTTACGTTAACATTCTAAAAAGTATTTTAAATAGTTCACTCCTTGTTCCAATTTAGAAGGAATGAGAATAAATTTACATAAAATCCAAAGTCTTTTATGGATTATTATTTATTTATAAACAATATTGATACTTTGATGGGAGGTATCTTTGAAGGGCCGGCATCTATACCAATTTTTTCCTTGCGTACGTGATCGTTTAACAAAGACATGGCTAGATGTCGATTATTGCGTATCACAATTTCTCACGGGCCATGGTAACTTTAAGTCTAAACTATACTCTTTTAAGCTTGTTGCGTCGCCTGCGTGTCCATGTTCTACACCTAATTGCGAGTATGAGCAGTCCGCGCATCATATACTTTGGGAGTGTAGTCTTTGGCATAATGAGCGTAAAACCATGCTAGATAGTATGCAAATATCATCTGGAGTTGTATACTACATGGACCTTGTAGAGACTAGAAAGAACTTCCGTGCTTTCCGGCGTTTTTGCCATACCTATTACTGGAATCAAGCATAACAGTTCACATAATAGGTTCCATCTAAATGTAATAATAATTTGATCCGTGGTGCTTTACAGCTGGCTTCTCCGGCTGTAAAAGTCTTTTTTGGGAGGTTATTTACCTCTTCAGTTCAATGTTTTGTCACCCGCTTTGCACGGAGGGAAGTGGACAATAATTTATTTCCAACTCCTCCTATTAATTTAACTTTCTGATTAATTTCGTTGCGGGTTAAAGACAAGTTAGACATTCCCGGAGACTCGCCGAGCTTCAATGCTCGGTGTCATTACTTTGCGTGCCACTGTTGATCCTGGCTCACAGGAGTTACAGTGGTGGGTGTGAGGGCGGGACAGTCTCCTAAAAAAATATTGATACTTATTTAAGGATTGACCCCGAAAGTACAGAGATAGTTCAAAGATTTACCGATATTACCACATTTTAGACATCGATCTATAGATTCTATAAATATCATTAACTTCCTTCATTAAAGGATAGTGTGACATAATATTGATTGCAGATAATGCTGATTATTTTTCCGACCCAAATATCGACCAATAGAATTGCACCATTCGACGTCACGTGGTACAACCTACATGGTATTATACTGATTATTTTTCCGACCCAAATATCAACCAATAGAATTGCACCATTCGACGTCACGTGGTACAACCTACATGGTATTATACTGATAATTTTTTGAAAATTTTCTCTGGTAGTTGCTATATATAAAAAACAAAACATGATCCAGTCAAATTAACCACACGTCAAACTGACAGGTTGAATTCAATTGTGAAAATTGGAGATTTTGCATGAAAATGAGTTTGAAATTAAAATTTGGGACGGAAAAATAATCCCCCGAATACCACACGAGCTTCAAAATTATCTGGCATTTCCCTCAAGGTTCCCTGCAAACAAATAAAGTCGTCAAGTTTTGACTCCTTCATTTGTTTGCAACGAACCTATCGGGAAATACCCGATAATTTTGAAGCTCTTGTGGTATTATAAGTGAAAATAGTGTTTTTCGGCAAATATTGCAATAACAACTTAATTTTTTTCTAATTAAAATATCGGGATCGTGATTCAAACTCAGTTGAAAACTAGAGCAATAAGGTGATAATTATACAGGGTATATCAAGACTGCTACCGAAAACGAAACCGGGTGGTAGTTTATGCGACTTCAGACACAATGCAACAGAAAAAGTTGCAAAAAAAAATGTCAATTTTTTTTTTGTTATTTTTTTCCTATGACCATATTTGGGTGGTAAATACATTTTTTTCCTAAAATAATAGTGTATACCCTTTTATTTATAAATAATCTAAGGTATAAAAGTGTTTAAATTATTATTTTAGCAAAAACTATGGATTTACCACCCAAAAAATACGATATTAAAAAAATCATAAAAAATAATTGTCGCGTTTCTTTTCGAAATTTTTGGCTGCATTGTGTTTGTAGTCACTAAAACTACCACCCGGCTTCATTTTCGGTAGCAGTCTTGAGATACCCGGTATAAATCTTAAATTATTCTTCTTCTCTCTTTCAATGTATATGTGAATATCCCATCACTATTCCATGTGCTTAAGGTGCGTCTACACTACTTTCACGATGCTACCTGCTTACCTGCCTGCCTGCCTACCTACCTGCCTGCCTTCCAATTATAACAGAACGTGGCCATTAGTAATTAGCGAGAAAATAACAGAAAGTGTTTTAGTTGTTACATTGAGCTGACGGCTCTATTTAATGGGGAAACTCGTTAGATGAATGTGACTTTAGTTGAATCAAGAATAGTTTCCTAGACTAGTTTAAAGTTGCATACAGCTAGACATACATGTAGGATTTATATGTTATGAGGAAAGATGAGTAGAATGAAACGTTAGACGAATGACTGGTATGACTGGTATGGAACGTACTTTGTGTGAAAGAGATGACGAATGAAAGTACTAGGGATGGAAAGAGTTGAAGGATAAAGGATAAATATGTTGAAGTATGGAAGGACAAAATAGAAGTGAATGATATGGAAGACAATGAAAGACGGACGACGAATTAAAGACGTATTTAAAAAAAAGAATTATACTCTTATATTGAAGATTATCTGAACAATCATTGTTTGATTTGTCCCGAGACGAAACTATTCCCACAGAGACATATTAAAAATATTGTTTTATGGATGGTAGAGATATTCAACTTCAGCCTCAGGACGTCCACTGATAGAAATGGGCCTCTCAAATCCAAACATAATTTTAACGTTACCAATTAAACTCTTCACGTTTGGCAAGTATGTTAGAGGAAGATACTCAGTCAGTCATTTGGTCCATGCGATGTTTTTCTGCCATCAAACATTTTGTATAGTCTTCAACTAGAAGCTTTCATTTCGACTGAGTAAAATTAGTTGGGCACTCAGAACGTGAAAATTGCAAACCAATGTGTGAATTTAGGTATGATTTTAAGCCACATAGATCCACGACAAAAACGTCACCGGATAATACCTGATCACTATCAATGGACATAACCAATACTAGGCAATAATAGCTGCTTTGGAGCATTTACAAATAGATCGAGTAAGGAGGACATTTCAAATGTTATAGGTATATCAGCTCAAAAAGTGGATTTAACGGATGCACGAAATTGCTCTACAAATGAAGTACCAACTCCATACCTTATATTTAAAATGAAGGAAGTAATCTAATAGCAAGGTACACATTGTCTATGCCCGCTCATTTTAACGAGCCCGTTTAAATCACGTAGATTTGAGTAACAGAGTAGAAAATCATGTTTTGCAACAATCGTTCGTCTGGAATTGTGAGGAAATTGAAAGCGTTCTATCGTAAACATTGACTTATACATACTACTATCAATCAAGAACAACTTAATATTAATCGGTCTTTTGATGCTTTAATAAATATAATATTCTTACACCAAACGGCTATATACCGGACTCGACAGTAAAAAGCACGTCCTGTATCGAGGGTATTAGAAACTACGAGAACCTTTTCGGTCTCACAAGACTCAGATATGCAACAATTTTTTGTGGTCAAATAAACGTTTGTATTGGTACAGGGTTATTATTTCCTGCCCATCTTCTTCTAATAAGAAGATCTAACTGTTATGCCAGTATGTAATAAATAAAATGGTATAAAAGTTTCGAAATGTGGCAAAATCAAAACTATCCTACATATGTTGATGTTCAATATGAATGGCGTTTGACTTTGGGTCTGGGTGTTTGTGAGACCGAAAAGTCTCCTTTAGTTCCTGATACCCATGACACAAGACGCAATCTTAATGTGGGATTAGTCACATACATAGTAAGCACTGTTGTGTGTTACTGATTTATTTATTTACCTTCAAGTACGCTATATTTTTCCGTAGTCAAAACAAACTAAGAATATTTCGTTATAATCTTGAGAAACAGTATGTATGACTCATGGGAACAATTTATTTTCACTTTGCAATAGTTCAGTGTGACAAGTACCAAGTGATATGTTATGTTGAGACACGAGGGAGTGCAGTTTTTGAACTACTTTCATATATCTATCTGTGTCATCGTGTCCTTATGGCGAGGCAAACTCGGAACTCTTCACGCATGGGAATATAATGTAAGGTATTGTGTGATTTATTTGTAAAACTGGCTGTATGTTAACATATTTTGATACAACTGAGTACTTGGCGAATCAACAATATATTTTGTAAACGAATTGGAAGGACTTGGCAAAAAACCAGATTAAGTGTATCTTATGAATTAACTGAAGATAATTTTATTCCATTCATGCCCAGCATAAAATGGGCATAAAAAACAGCTTAAAGACCATCCAAAATAATCAATAATAAAAATTATGACATACGTCTCATTGATGCATACATTACAAAGATAGTACGCCTGCTATTCCTATACAAATTCACATCATAAAACACCTTAAGAAAGTAATTAATTGGTGTACAACAAACACCCACTTTCCAACGTGGACTCAATGGAGTGTAAATCTTTCACTATCTTACCTGTTTATGTATTTACGGCTAATAATACCATAATTAGCAGCAATTAATATTGCCATGGAGTTAATCACTAATAGTTCGGTGTCGATCAAAGCATATCTATAAAACTTTTTGGTACCAGAAGAATTTTTTGACTCGTCAATTAATACCTTATTAGTGGTTTTCTTAGCAAATTACCGGTTGCCGTGAATTCCATTGGTAATCGCCTTATAGGGCAGAGCAGTGCGGTAACAGCTTGACGCCAATTACGATGGAGCGGTGACTGACGTGGCCAGCTAACTTCAGTTTAGGGTTGACGGGTCTCGCCAAGATTTTGATGAAGTATCAAACTCATACATACCTAAACTCACGCCTTTGTCCCAGGAGAGGTGCTTTCAGGACGCCCATTTTTCGCCTTGTGTGTTCCGTCACAAGATGTGATAGGAGGCGAGCATATCGCTATATCAGAAATCTAATATGTAATGTTAAAAAACGGACTACTTTTAACATGCGAATATACGGTGCTAAATAAAATACAGATAAATGTCAGAGAATACTTCCACAAAAAAAAGATACACGCCCGTATGCTAGCGGCTCGTGTTATCTTTGTTACGTTATTGGGAGTAAATGACCTTATTTGCACAGCAGAGGTCATTTCCAAGGATAATCACGTGTTTTTCCGAAAAAAAGGTATTCTATTTTCTTAAAGGTATATGAAAATAAATAAACTTTTGATAAGGAGATAGTAAGTCGGAATTTACTCAATGTTAAACATTCTAAAAGTAATAAATTACACAATAGTGATCCCCAAAGTTCAGATATTAAAACAAAACTTCTAACTCACAGTATTCGTGTGAGTCCCGCAACACACCAAAAATAAAACTTTTGACCAACTCTAAAACAAGAAACATAAAGTTACAATAAGTTTTTGCTACTTCAGGGACAAGTAGCTAAAAGACGAAGTTTTGGTTGATACTCTCTGCCTTTATAGCAAATTAAAGTTTATTTATCAGTAGCCGGAGCAAGTCTGTCAACTTCATTTAGTAAGATTTGAACGGGAGCTGTTTTAATTACCTTTCCATTAATTCTCTTTGCTGTTTATTTAAAGTTTGAAACTGGAATTGGTGTTTTATTACTATTTGATAAATAATTACTTTGTGTTATTAAGTAGCAATTTAGTAGTAGTGCGTGGTGGCCTGTTGGCAAACGGACTAGACGCGGCTACCAACATGTTCACGGTGGTCGCAGGTTCGAATCCCAGGGCACACCTCTGACTTTTCGGAGTCATGTGTGTATTGACAGTCAATCACCACGCACTAAAATGGTGAAGGAAAACATCGTGAGGAAACCTGCATACCGTAGCGATTTATAAGAATTTCTATGGTATGTAAGTCCACCAACCCGCATTAGGGCAGCGTGGTGGACTATATGGCCTAACCACTCTCAATCGTACTCTCGATTGTAGAGTAGGCCCGTGCCCTGCAGTGGGACGTATATGGGCTGATACAGAATACAGATTAAGTAGCAAAAAATATTCAAGTTTCCACTTAGTTTTAATTGCTCTTATCCAAATGTGTAGCATAACATGTGATGCAAAATGCTGTCTCTATCAACATGCAAATTATTTATTTGAAGCTACCGGTAGTCACTACAACAAAGAAATCAAATATTATAATATTGGAACTGTAATACTAATTCTACACTATCGAAATTGATCAGAAAAATATTGACATGGCGATATACTTGCCTATCACACCGTAGAACGGAACACAGAAAGCGAAACGTGGGTGTCTTGTGGTAGCACCTCTGACTACCGCTTCTGAGGAAATGGCGTGAATTTATGTATGTATATAAATAACATTCAGTATCAATAGAATGCTATTTGAGCAGCCCTACGCCACGTGTCAACCAGGTGCCTACATTCATTTGTCGGCGGTGTGTGGACGGGTTGAAAACGAGAGTCTTGCAGTCTAGCCCGTGCAATTAAGCCGGTAATTAGTGAGTTAACTGATCGGTAAACATCCGCTTTTGGCTTCTGTAACGATGTCCCTGCTTTGATTACGTCTGTCGTGTACTATGATTGATTCATCCAAGGTCAGATTAGTGGTGATATGTTTGATGTTTAATATATATATATGATTGCAAAGTATAAAGAAGATTAGAACTATGTGAAAATTGAAATGTATGAGTGTCTAAATTATGCGGATCTTAGTTTAATTAGGAGGTTTTGTGTTAACAGTAAGAAATCTAACTAGAATTTGTGCAAAATTTTAAGCTCTGTGATGTGAGAATATTTTCTTAATTAAATACTTTGTCTAGGATTTCTCTTGCATAACGCCTAGCTTTATATGAATGTCTTACATGCGCCAAACCTAGAGCCACTCATCTGTGACAATAATATACATATAGTAAATCTATTCTAGTAGTGCGTGGTGGCCTGTTGGTAAACGGACTAGACGCGACTGCCAACATGTTCATGGTGGTCGCGGGTTCGAATCCCAGGGCACACCTCTGACTTTTCGGAGTCATGTGTGTATTGATAGTCAATCACCACGCACTAAAACGGTGAAGGAAAACATCGTGAGGAAACCTGCATACCATAGCGATTTTTAAAAAAATTCTATGGTATGTAAGTCCGCCAACCCGCACTAGGCCAGCGTGGTGGACTATATGGCCTAACCACTCTCAATCGTACTGTCGATTGTAGAGGAGGCCCGTGCCCTGCAGTGGGACGTATATGGGCTGATACAGAAAATCTATTCTAGGGTGAAACCTGCATAGTTTACGCAGTAAGCAAACTAGACTTTTTGGAAGAGGTAGACCCTATTGACAGTCATAGTTTAGCATGAATTTGCAGGCTGGTACGGGGCTACCGCTACCACCATTGCGTTATCACTGCGGCATCCTTGCTGTCACGTTTGATTCGGTGAGTGAGAATGCCGGATACTCAATATCCCTTTTCTTTTTCCATCCTTTTACCTTCTCACTCTACTCGCGACTTAATGGGCCGGCAACACATCCTTATTCCAAGCGTTGTGGATGTTTATGAGTGGCAGGGATCACGCAAGCAAATAGGTTACCTGATGGTAAGTGACTTACCATCAGGTAACCTATTTGCTCCTTTGCTGGAGCTATGTAATATAGAAAATGTTAAATTTTGGGTTTCTGCGTGACTATTTCTGCGTGTGATTGGCGGAGTCGTGAATCTTAAAAAAGAACAACAAAACAAAAAAAGCTGGATATCGTGATACTCGTAAAAGTGAATACTCTTCAGATAATTGCCAATGCATTCACACAAAGTATGCATGATAGTAATGGTGTTGCGTGCGCCGAGGCTCCTAGCGGAACGACCTCTGGGAACCGATCCGGTGCAATAAGGAAATCGTTCCAGAACCGCACGAAAAACGCCCCGGCGTGACGCAGGCCTGGAGTTTAGGGATCAGTTTTTAATGATTTATTTCTAAATTTACCTGCTGAACTGTTTTTATTGGAAGTTAATACAATAGAATGGGTAATAAAATATAAGTTTTATGTGAGAGGAAACAGGATAGAACCATGTGGCGTGCAAATAAGGTCTATATCCAGCAGTGGGATAACGTGGGCTGATATAAATACGAGTAGATAGATGTGATAAAGATACGTAGTAATTCACATATTCAGTTGTTTGGTGCCACTGTGACAGGTACTTTTATTCCAGGCGTATTGACTATGAGCAATAATATACAAAATAATTCTGTAGTTATGTCCATTTCATTCCTAAGATTACTAGATATCTAACAGTCTCTACATCATATTCTCCACCTCATAATTTTTTTGTCCCAAGCAATAGGAACGCGCCTACTATAACTAGACCTAGACTCAATAATTTTTTGGATGACGGTAGACGTGAGTCGTGACCTGAAGAATATTTCACATAGATGTCCTAAGGCCAAACCGTATACTAAAACAACCTCTGATAAAAAGGTTCTATATCCGACAGCAAAAATAATTTTGTTCTTCCTCTAAAACAACTGCCTGAGTCCTTCCCTGGCTTGAAACTAACCCTTCCTACGGGCACTTGAAGCTTTAATGTTTGTATTGCGATCGTTATTAGCGTATCAACTGCGTCGCTATCGTACTGCAGATCCCTATCGCTATTGTCTAATGCAATTGCTTTGTTAAACACGTCATTTAGCGTCTGATTCTTCTTTGGTTAGGTTAGAGTTTTATATATAAGAACATTAGAATTTTGAGTATCGAGGTCGCGTTACCTAGTTTGTCTGTTTGCCTGAAAACGTGAAAGTAAAATAGTTAAAGAAGATGTGGCAGGACAGTAGTTTCTAACCTACCACCAGGGGACCCATCGCGATCCACTTTGGGATCCATCATGAGACCGGCATTCCTATTATTAGTAGCTTGATAGGTGTCTAGTGCATTCATCTTTCCTAGAATATATTACTCAAGTGGAAAAAGACATTATCATCCGATGCAACGCCAATCATATTTACCTCACCTCCTGTCCAAATATGACGTGACATAATTTCAACACTTTACTTGTAAAGTAAACTTGTAAAGCCAGCCCGCACTAGGCCAGCGTGGTGGACTATATGGCCTAACCACTCTCAATCGTATTCTCGATTGTAGAGTAGGCCCGTGCCCTGCAGTGGGACGTATATGGGCTGATACAAACAAACTTGTAAAGTCACCCTTCAACGTAATCCATCACAAACTAATGCATGTACCCGATTCAACAATTAATATTATACAGCAGAAATCCTTTATAGGACAATTATTAAAGTAGTCATTCACAAACGCTGATCGCTATTGCATAACGTAATGCCGAACTGTATAATACTCGCGTGCACGCATCAAGTCGGATACTTGCAGATGGCGTGTGTGTTGCTTGTAGTAAAAAAGCGTAGTCAATTTTACGAAATAACCAATTGTTAGCACAACAAAGCGACTGTAGTACTTTTTTTACTGGCATAATAAAGTGGTTGAAAAATAAATTAAATAAAAAATGGTTTGAATAAAATTCAATTATTATTTATTGGTGTAATTTTATTGCTTATTTACTATAGTATGGTTAACAAATTGGATTGGATAATTGGATTGAATTTTGCAAACAAGGTTATACCCTTCATAGATAGTTTTTATAAAAGCAATCAACAATTGATAAATTACGTACCGATTGTTTATACAACATGAATGAAAATAAAGGATTAAGAAAAACAAACAGAAGAGTAATATTATTGAATTGTTTTAGTTTGGTTTGAGAATTTTATCTTGTTTCAAGGCCTTTGGTATTATCGCCGACTTTACCGCTGAAATGTTTTAAGAATGCATTGAATACAAAGAGGTGTTGTTCCAGTAGAGTAGTGGTTCTTTTATAAATGGCAAAGGCTGGAATGGTCCAACATTTTTGTACCTGTTCTGATAGCACCTAGTACTTATAAAATAAATAGTATTTCTTTAAAGCTCTAGTTTCATTGCGGTCAGTTGGTAAGTACAAAAACAAGGTTATTATTAAAACTTTGAAATTAAGGAGTCTTTTTGATACTCATTCGAACTTGCTTGGTAATTTGTATTGGTTTTAATATGCGAGGTCCAGTTGATCGATGTAGGCTCGTCCATCACTGCAGGGTAAAGTTAAATGGGGTCATTAAGTTGTACACATGTTTTCACTATAAAGGCATTACTTGTATAGTATAAAGAGTACAAAACTTAGAACTAATGCAACTTGAGAATTCGGATGTGTAAAATCGAATATATATGTAGAGAGTAAGAGCAAATTTATTGTGTCGATTGACAAAATCAGGCTTTTTTGACTAAACCCAGCTTGCCAAAAATGACGGCGGCATATTTTATGCAACCGCAAGCATCATATACAGACATAGTGACGACATCTCTTCCATATACAAATAATAAGTATCCAGAGCAAATGCGGTATTCATTCCAGTGTTCTCAGAGTATAAATGTCACAAGCAATTGAATTTACACCTTCAACGTATCTATTCAAAGTTGATATTAGATTGGCAGATAAAAATGGTGATTTCTGTGGCACGGGACGATGTCAGAAAGCTGACAAGCAGTGACAATGACGCGGGGAATCCATTACTTAAGAACTTGTTTTAATAACATCCTTGCTATGGTCTGACTTGTTTTTTACCTTCGTGAGTAAATTAAGGGTCATCTTAACGTTCAGATTTGTATGTTATGTTTAAGCTGTCTTATTTAAATGTAAAATGAGATAAATATATTTTAGATTAAACGGTTTTTTGTGGTGCACGTGGTAATGAACTTGGATGTTTCGTATTAATGTTGGAAATTTTATTTTATTGATTGGCTGGATGACTTTGACTGGCAGTTATTGTGTGGTTTAATACAGTTTAATAAATCTATATCAGACGACTGTTTAAGGTAACCAAAGTCCGTCCTACTAGCTCGGAAGGAAAGCGTCTGGCTAGGAGTGCGCTAAAATTTTCTTGACTTTCAAATCCCCAATCTCTATATTGTCGTTCCCTCAATGCTGAAGATCGTGATCCCGTCACTTTATCGAGTTTTGGACAGCTGATCACCAGGCCTGACTGTCCTCCGCCAGATGCAGTGCTTCTAGGATTGTCATGGCAAGCGTCTTGTTTATTTAGTCAGCCCAACGAGCTGGTCTGCATCCACATGGTCGGTTGCTCTCAACCTTTGCCAAAAAGATAGATTGTTTCAGATTGTCAAGGCTTGTCAAATAACTTATAGGGCTTCAATTATAGAGGACCTTTACAAGGAAAAGAACAATTAACAATTATTATTTTATATATTATTGTTTTGTTTTCTGATCCTATAATACCGTAGTATTTTGGTAAACTCTAAGCCCTACATTACTAACCGTAGTTACAATCTAGAATTACACCACCGTCACATTGCAGTGTTAAAAACAAGCTTACAAGAACAGCAAGCCCTAATTCTGCTAAAGGTTACATTCTAATATGGGCTATACGAAACAGGCATTACCGCCCAATAAGTCGACGAAACAAAAGCGGTGAAATGGTCAGATGTCGTAATCTGGAATTGCGGAATCGGCTCAATATCGCGAGGAGTGATTGTGGGTGAAACGGATCCAAATAGGGAGAGATGCGGTACGGAGTGGGTGATGTCGTTTCAATGGCATTAGTTTGTTTGTTGTCGGTGACTTAGGCGCCGGGAGTGATGGACGTGAGTTGGCAAGAGCCTGGAGCGGGAGTGTATCTTGGTGCCTATGTTTATCGCGAGTCGTGAGATTGTGTGCGATTTTTGAATGAGGAATATTAATGTATAAACCATTTGGGTAAAGTTGTCATCGTGACTATCGAAATATTTGTTTGTGGGTATGAGTGGAGACTTATAAGTACGCTGTTGGCTTTGGATGCGAAAATATGGACGATGAAAGGGTATACATTATTGAAATTTTCTCTTGTTTAATAAACAGAATGAAATATTTAGACAGATACATTAAATTTAAATTAAAAAAGCAACATCAAAGAAATTACTGAGACATCTATCTACATGTAAATAGACTCTAATTTTGATTCAACTACACGTCAATTTTAAACTCATTTGAAGAACACACTTCAACTGACGCAGAACTCAATAAAATAGAAATATCGAACGCACTACAAATAGCCACCTGATTTCAATATCATCCAGCTTGTTTGCCCGTCGTGTTTACATTCGTTGTGCGCTTTTTGCCTGCAATCGTGGTGTCTCCGCGGGCACACGCTTGACCCTGCTGACGTAGATACTCGTGTTTATACTCTGTGATTACTGGCCCGTCATGTTCGATGGAAAATATCGATGGACAGCATTTAACTAGGAATTTGTAGGCCCTATTGTTAAAAATTTTGAGCTTGATAATGCTATTTTAAATAGGGACATAGTAGTTTGTACATAAATGCTATCATTGCTTTCATTGATCAGGGTGGTGGTTTAAATGTTCTTACTTCTTGGATTTGGGGAATGATTGAGGCGCATCTTTCTCCCTCTCATTCTTGTCTCGACTTGATCCTGTTGACGTCGATACTCGTGCTTAAACTCTCTGATTACTAGCGTTTCATGTTTTTTTCATTCATCATTCAAAACTTCAATGGACAACATTTAGCTAGAAATTAAGAGGAACTTTTACTAAAAGCCTTTTTTTATAACATTTGTTTTAAAACATGATTAGACCTTCTTGCTAATAAATTGACTATAACATATTTGTGGGAAGTAATCGGAAAAGGCAGCACCACTTTTTAAGACTTTTAAAGTCGTGAGTCAAATTCCCTACCCCTTCTATCCTTATTAATATGTCCATCCTATGGTTGCCTGTAAGAAATTACCAAGTGTGATAAGGCCGGCACTTGTACTATTATTTTTATCACAATTTTTATTATGTAATATCTTTGTACGGGGCAAAAAGGATTAATTTTATTTAATTTTTTTTTCTTGTATACTGAAACCTCTTGCCATGACTCACGTGTGACTATGCTTTCCCAGGTACTCAGGTTAATATTCCATGATTACTTGCGTGTTCGATGGAAAACCGATGAACTACAACATTTAGCTGGGAATATGTACAGGCTTGGTTGTTATAAGCAACTTTGTATGCAGCTGGGTCTTTAATGGAAGCAGAGTGTTGCTGTAAGCAGTTTAGAATATAGTATGAATGGACCGGCTTGGTAATGCTGTATCACAGAACATATGACGTAATGGCTATTTTGAATATCATTCATGCTCCCTCTGAACTTTAGGATTTGAATTAAGGTCTGGCTTCATTACTCAATTCAAATGAAATCTGTGAATTATGTTGCGGTGAGGGGTGGTTTTTGTAATTCGAATATGATTCTTAATTTATATTTTATTTATTTGTGATTTTTATACATTGTAGAAAGGCGGCCTTAATTCCTGAGGCATTCTCTGCCAGTCGATCTTTGATAGGACAGAAAGAAGACAAACTAGGAGCATAAACTAAAATAAAGCGATAATTGAGTTTTAATGAATATTTCCTATTCTTAAGTGTGCTATATTGTATCGTCTGTTATGAATATTACATTTCTTAAATTATAGACAAAAATCTATCTTTCAATATTATTTAAGTTGTTGATCGCATCCCACAAAATTAATATAATTTGTATATTATGACTGATGGTGAAATTTTGTGGAAAGTAGACGAATTTGTGTTTTTATTACAAGAAATCTGGATGATTTATAAAAAACATTTCTCTGAAATTCGCCACTATTTTACCTTTGCCAAGGTTATAAAAAGTGTACGTGACAAGCGCTTGTTCCGTTAAAATCTGTACAGAGGAAAAAATATTTAGTATAACAGATAAGCAAGTCTGATCTAAGTTAGCTATGTTTCTAGTATATACAAGTATAAACTTGTCCATATTTAGTAAAAGTATAAACTTTTGCTAAATATGGATGGATATAATATGATTTGAGATGTTCTAAAGTTTACAAAATATATTAGGTCTTTTTTTTACTAGTTTTTCATCGTAATAAACACACGGCATTAAATGCTTTTTCCCATCCCAGATTTCCCATATAACGTATCATTCAAATCGATCTAATAAAATATCATAAACAACTGTACTAATTATCAACAACGATAAAGCAATTAACTTTCTCAAGTTTATCTAACAGAGCATTCTCGTAATGTTTACGATTGTATAACAGATCTACTAGTTTGCATATCTGATGACAAAACGGACAAATGGACGCATGAGATCATTTTAACGGGCCATTGTCTTGAAAGAATATTACTGAGATTTATTATATCTAACTCGGTTTTGTATGGAGCTTCCGGGGAAATATATTTTGTATGGATGCAGTCTGCAAAACACTTCCTATAGGTAGCTACGGAGAGCTTATTAGCAAAAACCAATATTGATGAATTGACTTTCTGTACATAGAGATGTATGATCACTAAGTTATTGAAACGGATGTTGTAAAAACCGTAAGCGATTACGTCACACTGGCGATATCTTAGACGTAGGGAACAATAAATATATTGAATAGAAGTAATGGTAAATATTGAGGTGTTTAATTACCTTGAGACTTCTACTAACTACTCTCGTAGTTCTTCATATTCCTTTCTAAACGTCGAATATACATATATCTACTAGTCTCCACTCCAAGCGTTGTGAGTGTTGATAGTCAGCAGTTACCAACGGGTGAATGTCTTGGTCGTTTATCGCTCTCCCACTATTAAAAAATATGAAATGAATGTTACACATTGAAATAAAACTATTATCTACGGATTTTATCGCAAAAATTAAATCAATTATATCAAATTAAGATAAACCAAATCCGCCATAAAATTCAATAAATAATAGTTTTATTCCAATAGATAAACAAATATATAATAATCATATTGAGCCATAATGAAAGCATTGTTACCCATAAACCTATCGCAAGAAATTCCGCAGCGACCTGTAGGAAGCGGCCTGCAACTTTACTAGGTCGGCTTTCTGCCTTGTGGGTGGACATCCGACGCAGCGCCGGCACGTGACCTCTAATGAAGAAGTTTATATATTTATATAAGTTTATATCTATCTGTTTCGACGCCGGCTGTGATACGAGAGGCCGCGGGATCGACAAATGTTTGCCTCCTCTAGAGCACGCCACTGATGATATAAATATTTCAAGGTAAGGATAGCAATATTCAGGCGTTTAAAAATTCGGACCTAAGTATATTAGAACGATGATCTCATATGTGCGAGAACAAACCATCGAAGAATAACGAATATGGCATGAAGTAAAAGTGGAACATTTATCGCAATTTCACAATATTGTTCCTGAGATAAAGTAGGAAATAGCGAGTATTAGTCTGCGTGCATAATACGTGTACTTTAAAAACAAATTGACAACATCAGTCCTCGTGACACGCCAGGGAGACAAGGTTTTGTATTTACGCTTTTGAGTGCAGGTTACAAAGGAATGTACGTAGAAAGTAATCTAAACAATGATTTTATAGTTATTTTTGTATTATCTTTTATTTCATCTGTCAAATTATTTTTATCTATGTTTCGGAATGAATCGTCTCGCTATACTCGTAGATATTTTATTCACCACGCTCACTTTATGTAGATTAGCAAACTTTAAGCTTATTTCCGAGAACTCTCGAGTGTACAGGTTTTTACACGTGTTTTCCTTCATGATTAATTTAAGCATTATCTAGTTAGTTAATGTTTCATTTGATAATTGCATACCTGCTCCCAAAAGATCAGTGATGGACAGATTGCACAACCGCAACTTACGGTTCTGAAAACTAATTTCTACTCCAGTCCCGAGATCACCCAATTTGAAATGTGTATCAACAAATCAGCGTATCTACAAAAAAGACACATTATTTATAGCATATAACAAAACACACAAGAAAATAGAAATAATTGAAGGAAGGAATGCAAAATGTCCAACCACTAGCGCGGAGATGACTCAGAAAATTCGACGTATTTCGATTGACCTTTCCAAGGGCTCTTAAGTTGAAGGTTAGGCGCGGGTTCGACTGAGTACTTTTTGTCTCAATTATGTACTCGAGATAGTATATTGACCTGGTTTTCATTGTGACAAATTAATAAAATTTCTGTTACTTTTAATCTTTTCTTATTTCTGATCTCTATTTTTTTTTGTGGAATGAAGAATGGTATTCTATGAGTAGATAGCAATATGTCTAATTAGCGAGAACTGTATCTTATTTACGATTCAAATTGATCGAACAAACATATGGAATACTAGTTTTTTAAATTATCGATAACATTCACCAAATGTCTCGAAGTCATGAATATTTATTAGAATTTGCCTCCTGTCACAGAATGGGATGGAACCACCGATGGTCCACGGAGGATACATTGGATGTCTTACGTCTGCTTTAGGATACAGAACTACCGTTCAAATATTTATAATTGTACCTCATGAATCAACATTTCTCATTTGAATTTAAGTTACTCTATAAGCTAAGTAGTTTGCCGTATCTGAAGACACGTTTAAATATAAACATCCCCGATTAGTATGATGAATAAATTACGCAAATTTAAGTCGACAATACTCAAATCAAAATTTATGAACAGTGAATACAATCTGGCTTTCAGTAGCGAAGATTCCCACGAAAGGCAAATTACTAATTGCACAGGTAACAGGAATATGACATAGGGTAATGTACCGCTATTCTCTCCGCGAGTTAGGGCCACACTAACTCAAATACTATGAGTACATTTCATATTGTACGTCCAGTACTTCACCGCCCACGGCGAGTCGGCAACGCGATGGAACCAAAACCCTTAGATCGTTCCAAATGACCTAACTTTACATCAAATTTATGCAAAATTGCCTCGCATTGTTGAGGAGTGAAAGGTCATATTTGTTTGTGCTGTGATTGGTTGTTGTGACAATGGAGTTGAAGTAGAGATTGCTCAGGAGCCGGGTACAAAAATATAAAACGATTGCACGAATATCAACAAACGCGCGGACATACCACGACTCTTGAGGACGGAGTAAAGAGCTGACCTCTGTTGTCTAAGTAAATAGAGAATGCAATATGAAACAGAAATATTGTGCAAAACTGTATTCGCATTCAGTGATATTTTTAGTTTCGTTTTGTTCAAGTATTTGTTTATTTCCTTCAAGATTGTACCCTTTGAATGGATCAAACGGAACCTTTTTTGTTACCGGACATTGTAGTTGGAATCGCTATGCCAGATTTTCTGTAGAATTGCATATCTTGTAATATTTATTTCTAAAAGAGTAGTATCCACGCTGCCGCGCTAAAAAGCACAATACGCCCATGACATTAAGTAATTATGTAATTATAAGGATACAACTTTTTTGAGGATTGGCACTCTGCTTACTATCAAAATCAGGTAGGTCATAGGTAGTCAAATGTTTTAAATTAAGTTTCTACATTAAGACATTATTAATGGTGGTAGGTTTCTCATATGCGAGAGGCCGCAATGTCGCAAACCGCAATGTCTAATTCTCCCGCCAAACAGCAGGTTAAATGCACTGTTGTGTTTTGGATTGAAGGACATTGTAGCCAGAGCAACTACTGGGCATATTGAGACTTATCATCTTATGTCTCAAGATGGCGAGCGTAATGAAATGCTAAGCATTGCTTTGTCATGGTGTTGCTTGGTTTTGCTGCTATCCATAAGCAGTCTTATTGCTTAACATCAGCAAATGGCAAGCTCGTCTCACCATTATTAGTATTAGGAATATTCGTCTTACCTACTGAGGATTATACCTCACAAAACAGAATTACAGCAAAAACATAAGTTAAGAGATTTTCTCATATAGAACAATGACGAAGTCCATTAGAATGGATCGTTTCAATGACATGTGCGATGGTAATGTCAAAAGAATTATATCTAATGATCGCATAAGAACCGTTTAAAATCAGCGAGAATGCGTGAAGTGGCTGAATGGTGCAGAAAAAGATAAACAGCGGCTTCCCTTTACATATTCCCAGATGTGAGCGTAGATTTTTTAAATTAGCGATAGCATTTATTGAGTAATTTTATCTTTATAGTGAGCGTCGTTTAGTCTTATAGTACGCGCACAAAGTTTCTTTCTTTGGTAGCATTCCTAGATTTTTCTGCTCAGGACCTTACCATTATTTTAGTATCCAATTAATTGCTGTTCCGAGTACATTATACAACTTCCGTAATAATATAATATTAGGTTTCTATGTAAGGAAATCAAACGAAAAAGACAAATTCAAAATCAAGGTATTGGGTTAATTTCACAAAAAAAAAAATTTTTGTCATTTTTCATAAAGATATAAATTTATTTCAGTTTTTTCCCCTCTTCAATATTTTAATAAGAAAAATCCTCTAATTTTATATATTAGCATTTTCTTTGTTAACCGGAAACATACACTACTTCATCCGAATATCTCAACAATAAATTTGATTTTCGCCCTCTAAGAAAACGCTGTGTTAAAGAGCATACATAAAATCGTTAATAATGCACCGTAATATTTTACTTCATTACTAATTTCTGAGTGGCTTCAACAATGATGTTTACTCGTCCAACAAACTTAAAGAGGTTTACACACTGTTTTATCAACTTTGCTACAAGTAAGTTTAAGACATTATTTTGGTAAAGTGTTGAATGTAAATTATATGTCTTTGATGTTTAGTCTATGATGAAGTTGGGAGCATTGTTTTGCTATAGCAGAGGTGTTGAAATTCCTTATTATAAACCTATCACTTAGAATATTTTTCAAGAACTTCATGAACCTGCACGGTTCGTAAATGATACGCTATTTTAATAGTAATTATTTCGTTATCAATAAACACTGCACGGTACATCAGGAACAGAAAAGTCGCTACAGAGCTCCAGTACAAAATAAATAAAAGAAATCTGGCTGTTAAAAATTTGCAATAGTGTACCTATTTATTTGTGGAATTGGAAGGTACACATCACCAGGATGCACCTGAAAAGGTGGGCGAAAATTGTTATGCATTGTACGCCCACGAATGGCAAGAGGCGACGAAGCAGACCTCGGAAGAGATGGCGTGACGATCTTCATAATTTTAGTGGCTTATAGACAGCAACGGCAGAAAATAGAGACAGATGCAAGAAGTTAAGGGAGACCTTTGGCCAGCAGTGGGACATAGGTTATTATAATATAGGTTAAAAAAATGGATACCTAACGTAGTATTTTCAGCTAGAAATTGAGTCTTAGAAAGTTTTTTGTTTCAGGAAAATATTGCATTATCCAGCACTTCTATTTATGTATCTGTTAACAAATACCTACTATAAAAAGTAATAAATTGTGACACATATTTTTTTTCCAAAGAATTATTGACAGTTAACTTCATTTACAATTTGAAAGATAAAATTAATCAAAACCCAATACCTTACAGGTTTCTGAGAAACTATGCGACTGAATTAAATCCTTAGGGACTTCTAGTTATAAATCGACGTCCAGAGAGCACTTTCATGGCTTATAAGTTTTAACGGGTGATCCATTGGCTAGTTTTTGTTCCTAACAAGAAAGGCTTACTCGATTCCGCTTTATCGATCGTATGCCTTCATATAGTGAATGCCAAGTGAAAATAACTTGTCCGTAGTTTTTACCTTTAAGTTGGCTTTTATAAAGAATATTTTTTGTTTAATAGCTATTTGTCTGGTGCTAACGTATGTGTTATTACTGTGATCTGAGGTCCCCCACTGAGTTTTATACAATTTTGTGATCAAAGAAGCATAGTTTGTTTGTGTTGGATTTTTGATTTGATAGATCTGTCTGTGTTAGTAAGAAGTGCTTAGTTTTGTGCCTATTTCTTCGGACTTTTTCAACCATGCTCTGCAGAATCATCAAATATTTATCAATGCTATACCCCTTATAATAATACTTTGATATGTAGTTTGTTAATTTTTTCTCACTGAAATTCACATAACTATAAAAAACTCTCGACACACATCACATAGCAATATTACATAGCATCCAATAGAATCAAAAAACCCCATAACAATACAAAACAATTCACAAACTGCTCCGGTATCGTCGCATTTCGTTTACCGGCTATAAACCGATCTCATTGTGTGCGGTGTCAACTATACCTCGACTTTATTGTAGTGTACGGAATAGCGGTCCTGTCGAACCGATGTCTGCCTTGCCGGATATTCAATACATTATATTCAAATACGTGCCTTTTGCGTGATTCGCCTATTTATATCAGTAGAGTTACATTTATTTGGTGAGTTAACTGTATCTGTTCTTATGAGTCATTATTGTTGTTAAATAATGTTATCATTCGCGCGTAACAAATTCTATTTGCAGAGATTTTTCATATTTCGACATTTGTTTGCAAATATCTCGAGCGCTACACAATTTTCAGGATATAGTTTTCAATTATGATTTATCGATGGAATTTTGTTAGAAAGAAACAGAGGTATTATAATAATAATACATTTTCATTCAACTTTTCTTGTCATTATAGTGCTACGAAAATAGTTTAGTGGTAATAGTGAGTAATGCCCTAACTATGATATCAGAAGACTACCAGCGTAATGCCAAATACTGAGGCTACATGTAAGCCTTATAAGTATAATAAAATGGCAATTGTAATATTAGCATAATACTTGTTTCAGTAGCCAATTTGTACTTTCCTCATGAAAATAGGCTTAAACTTAAGCCCAATGCAAAGCTATTCATATTTATATCTACTTATTCATTACAATCCCTCAGAGATATCATTAAATTAAATCTTTTGTTCCACGAAATGAAAAATCTCAACCAGTACTGGTTTTGTTTAAGAATCTATTTATAGACCTGGCTAATGCTGTTTCCTAACTAACAAGATTCTGAGAGCAAATATAAAATTATTATGGATATCATTAAATTGAATCGCTTTACTTAATTTTATAAACGTCTATGCAAGCTACTTGAGTTATTTTTATTTTGTGATGGTTTCATCATTGTTTAATATCCTCTGATGGAAGATGTTAAAATTAATTTATTAGTATTGAAAGGTACTTTATCCCCAGATGTGCGAATTTAATTTAAATTATCACTCGTAATATAAGATATTTTATAGTGTAACTACAAATAAACATATAACTCAAACAGTCTGTCGTTATAGTCGTGAAATGAAATGAAAATACTTTGTTGAATCTTTAACATTTTCTCTAGCTTTGCTCTGTTTAAGGCAAGTTTACAATACCATGACTATACGTGAGTCGCAGCTTAATTTAATTCAGAACAGTTCATAAATAAATAGTAAACTAAATCTGTATTTGAATATAATTTTCAATCCAACAATAATGTTAAAACTTCTTACAGGCAGACGAATTATTTATGCTAAAATATAATCCCAAAAAAATAAGCATATTCCAAAACCCTAGGCAAAAATATCGCCAAATTAAATAAAAATACAACACAGTCAAATGTCTTAGGATAAGTGCGGCTATTAACTCACTTAGTTTATTTCGTTACAAATGTATTCACGTCGACAATGCTACTGCTATTTCCATTGCGTGACTCCTCACATTTGTAAGGAACTATTCTCTCGAGATAAAACGGACATGGAACCTAAGTACTGTAGCCAGGGACTGTTCGACTATTAAGTGAGGCTCTGAGCCTGCCGGTTCAAAGTTCGATGATCTCTGCTCTTAAAAGTAGATTGGCGTGGTGATGTAGGTGAGCTGGGATAATTAATTTCAGTACACTTATCTCTTAGTTCCTTTAATAATATACGTCAGTGTTGGAATAAATAGCAATAACAATCACAAATAGCAAATTTTTAAAATAGCAAAAAAAAACATTTCACAAGTTATAACTATAAATAAGCTAAATTTTGCGATTTGCAATTGTGATTCACAAAGCATCGTGTAATCTATTGAGAAGTGAGTTTTTTTTACGACCCCCTTTAAAGAAGAAACTGAACAGTCAATTTTGTGTGTGATTTTAGACGTGAAAAATGGTAATATATGGTCAGTTTTTTGTTTACAAATTCTATGGAGAACAATTAGCAATCGCAGAAATATAAGGCATGCTAAGGGTTCCAAAATAACAAAGTGGTGATGTTAATTTTAAATAGCAATAATTCTCATTACTAATGCGTGTTTTGTATCATATTACACAACACTAAATTCCTTATTGTTCATATTACTTAATTTTTATTGATATTCAACTAAGCCAAATCGTACGTTTGATTTGGTTGAAGACCAGATTAAATATAGTGGATAAAAAAAATTACAAACGAATAGTTGATAATTGACGTACAAATTAATAATTTAAACGATTTTAATCAGGGCCATTGAAAGGTAAATATTTTTTTTTATAAAATAATATTATAAAACACAAATATTTAACTACGTGCAACAATATATTGCGTTCCAATAAACACCGACTTGCAATAGAGTTAAAATCGCCAATACAATTTGCTCGCGTTTAATATAATTGTAATTCTGCCGAGCGGTTAGCCACATCTTCCGACCGCAAATTAAGATATTGCCACGACTGGACAATTGTGTATTGAGTGGTATTGTATTTTGTTCAATAAGCACGTTTGCTGTGGAATGTAGATTTTATATCGGTTAATAACACTTTAGATTTTTGTGGAAGTTAAGTTGTGGATTATTATAGACATTTTTTTTACAGCCTGACTTTTTTTTACCTTTCTTCCGTGGCGTAGTTGGATACGCCGCGGGTTTGATGTACGAAATAAATCATTCCGAGTCTGCGTGTTTGTGAGACTGAAAAGTATCTCGTAGTTCCTGATACCCACGACACAAGACTCGATCTTAGTGTGGGGTCAGAACTTTGTAAGTGATTGTTGGGTGTATTTATTAATTATTATTGATTTAGATGTTATAGACATGCGTATATTTTTTTTACGTTTTGTTTAGTAAGTAAGATTGCCGAAGATGAGATTGAGACTTTTTATAGTATACTCCTATACATGTCCACCTGTAAAGCGACTCGATTTATATTCATAAAACGTTTCTGAATGCTGTTGGATTGTACTGAAAAAACATAGTGGCCACTTTCTCGTGCTAATATAGAAAAAATAATTAAAAAAGCATAGATAACAATCTCTTGGCTATAATCAGTGTAACTATTTAGATTGCAATGCACTTCCGATAAGGTGCATAAAGTCACTGTATGATAATTTATTATTTAGTAAAACGCGATCTCCGAGTCTACTAGACTATCACATCACATCTAATGTTACAAACACAACTTTAAGTGGAAATTATAGCTTAAGAACTCCTAAGGGCGTATACAAAGTGCGTAATAAATTTAAAAGACGCTTCCTATTACATTGAAGTGGTGATTTACCCGAACCCGGTGGGATCATGTGTTAATGTGAGTTAGTTTTAAAGCGAGTTAAAATGTTAAAACGGTACTCCTTGCCGAGTAATTTTCGACAATGTTTGTCGTGTGATTAAGATTTTTTAATGGTGATAAATGTTGTTTATGAAATGAAACAGGAGTTGTTAAAACGTGGCTCAAGTCATGTATTGTATGCAGTTATACGACTATAGATAATATTAACTGTACTATAAGGTATTTTGGGCCTTTGTTTATAGTGCTGACTCGATGAGAATTTGAGACGAATAGATCCTATTATTTACGAAGTGCGTGATGGCCTGTTGGTAAACCGACCAGACGCGGTTGCCAACATGGTCGCGGTAGTCGCGGGTTCGAATCCCAGAGCAAACTTCTGACTTTTCGGAGTCTTGTATGTATTTTCAATCACCACACACTATAACGGTGAAGGAAAACATCGTGAGGAAACCAGCATACCATAGCGATTTGTATGGATTTCTATGGTATGTAAAGTCCGTCAACCCGCATTAGGCAAGCGTGATGGCCTATGTGGCCTAATCACTCTTAATCTATAAATCTATAAAGACTCTCGATTGTGGAGGAAGCCCGAGCCCTGCAGTGGGACGTATATGGGCTGATACATACATACAGGGTATATCAAGATTGCTACCGAAAACGAAGCCGGGTGTTAGTTTAAGCGACTTCAGACACAATGCAACAGAAAAAGTTGCAAAAAAAAAGCGTCAATTTTTATTTTGTTATTTTTTTCCTATTTTCATATTTGGGTGGTAAATACATTTTTTCCTAAAATAATAGTGTATACCCTTTTATTTATAAATAATCTAAGGTATACAAGAGTTTAAATTATTATTTTAGCAAAAACTATGGATTTACCACCCAAAAATGACGATATTTAAAAAATAATAAAAAATAATTGTCGCGTTTCTTTGCGAAATTTTTAGTTGCTTTGTGTTTGTAGTCAGTCACTAAAACTACCACCCGGCTTCGTTTTCGGTAGCAGTCTTGAGATACTCTGTATGTATATTACCGACTTTTTCCTAATAAGGCGAATTAACAGGACAATTGTGAGCTCTGATTAAGGTATTATAGATATTTACAGACACAATATGTGTGCACGCACTAACAGTCCTCCTATGAAAGGAGATTATTTACCCGTTCCTGCAACTCCTGACTGCCAGCATTGATAGCTGAATGCAAAGAATTGAAAGAGTGCTAAAGATTGCTGGTGGAAGGTCTCTCATATGAGAGAGGCCGCCTGAGTAGGTCTCACCGCAATATCTATTTCTCCCGCCAAACAGCGGTATAAATGCATGTGTTCTGTTTCGGATTGAAAGACATTGTAGCCAGAGTAACTACTGCATATATTGAGTCTTAACATCTTATGTCTCAGGATGGCGAGCGCGTGAATGTCAAGCATTTGTTTATAATTCAAGATGTTGTTTGGTTTTTCTACTGTTCATGGGCGGTTGTATCGCTTACTATCAGGCGACCGGCATGCTCGTCTCGCCATTCATTGTAAAAAAAAAAACAAAGATACATGAGTTTCATAGATACATTAGCTTCAATTTAACCTGCAACAAAATTAAGCAAAAAATAAAGCGGTGTGCCGCTCATAGTTTTCATAGAAATAATTGATGTTATGATGACGTTGCTATGAAGCGCTTGTGCGAGACCGCCAGTACAGTGTACTCTACAGCATCATTTTTTAGTATCCGCGGTATCTTTTGTGAATAATACATACCTATTTAACCTAGACCTACGAAACTTAAAATATACCAACAAGGAAATATCTAGCACACAATTGTTTTTAGCTGGCCGCAATGCCTGTGTCCTTTTGTCAAATATAGTTTTATACAGTTGGTATCGCCTTTGAAGAGGCCCGCTGATTTGATATTTTGATAGCAACATGTTACATAAAACACGCAGTTTTAGAAAAACCTGCAGTTAGAGGCGCCGACGCGGACGTCGTGACTTTTCAAAGCACGGGTCAAATGTCAGAGCAATGTCGGATCTGCGTGCGAGGAAGAATATCGTGAGGAAATTTGCATGTTGTGACGCAAAGTATTCATATATTGTAGTAAATCTGATTTGACCAGAACTTCAAGTAACGGGTTTTCTTGAAGTAATAGTCCTAGGCTTCGTTACAAAGATGTGCGAGTAAGATGAGCAGTGTGCTGTCTCGATTGGTCAGATTTTTCCTCCAGCGTAATGACGTAGTCTTTCTTTTTCAGCCCGAAATGTTACTCAAATTGCGATATTTTTATTTTCATAGGCAATAATGCACGGGTTTAAAGTTGTGCTATTTTACAGGATCCTTAACAGGACAACATAAAGTGACGCTGAATACTTTCTACTAGGTAAAATGTCTGAAATGCGATTATATTCCTGCGGGTTGGTCTAAAAATAATATTATAAGAATGCATCTTCGAACTTGTTTGGCTTTCCGCACTGGACAAACATTTGTTCCAATTCTTGGTGTAATTGGTGAGACAAAAAATCGGTCGTTTCTCATATAAATACTCACGATATAATACCTGTATATCATTGAGTCAGAACTATAGTTGTAAACAGTATGTTGTATTATGACTATTTAGCTTCAACCGCCGTCGCCCAAATTTTCAATCAAATATGTTCTCATCAATTGGCTTGATTGAAGTGTGGATTCTGAAATGTATGCGCTACGAAGTGATCCGCTTTTGAATCAACCCAATCAATCTGAATCAAACCCGTCCTGATTTATAGATGGATTAAATGATTTAAACTGCGCAACATCATAAATATTTTTTGGTACAAACGGACTGCAAAAGAAGGCGCATTGATGCGAACTAACAACCACCATTCATAAACTTTCAGGGTATTTCTAGTTCGTTAGTCCTTATAAATTAGTGAATAGAAGGGAAGGAGAATCAATAGGATTAAAAGAATAAAAAAAACAGTCAACTGTTTTACAATTGCCTGATGCCCAATACCTGATCCTCATTCCTTTCCGCTCCTCTCCTGATTTGATGGGCCAGCAACACATCTATGAACCAAGCATCTTGGATGTTCATGGGCGGCAGTATTCACTTGCCATCAGGTGCCACCGCATATCTGGCGGAACTATATAAAAATATAACACGTATATCAGAAACTAAGAGAGTACTTTCGGTCTCACAAACCCCCAAACCCACAGATACCTATCAATTACATCAATAAAAGTCTCTGAAGGGATCGTCACTAGGCTTTTCGTTTCACAGGCAATGTCTAATCAACTCCGCTACGGAGGCTGACAAAAATAGTTTTTCAAAAACATCTTTATTGCCCAAACCACCTACAATTTCGTAACATAACGTATTGTACTTACGTATAATCATGGGCGATTCTCCGATAGACCATAAACTGAACCGGCGATAAAGGAGATCTTATCTTACATTTAAGGTATAAAAGACGTTAACACATAAATAGCTGAGAGAATTCACATTGCAGCCCAAACGTAGCTATCAAGTTCATTGCCGATAATGGTTTGAGTATATCTGATTTTCATAATTCAATTGCAAGATGACTACAATTGTGTTTATAATTTAATTTAATTTGTGTTCAATGTATTTCAGTATCAGTCTCAAATTAATTTTTCATTCGTTTTTAATATCATGAATATTTTATTACGGCATAAAAATTGGGTTGGTTATTTATTAGCCACGTAATTATAAACTTCTTCTTGTAAAATGATAATAGAAGAAACTTTTCAAAAGGAAAGAAAGGCCGTCCTGTCGTTTGCGGAAAATTCCGTTCAGACATGGTAGAGATAAGAAAAGAGGATATAAAGCGTAAAATGTACAGGAAAATAATTCAAATATACTTTATTAAAGTAATTATTCAAACAGGAATTTATATATTATTGCAACATCCATTTATGCATAATTTTATGAGTAGCAGGCTGTTATCATACTACACTTAATATAGTCATTGGGTTTAAATAATGTTTTGTTCAAAAATAGTATTTTATTCACTTTTAAAATAAAATAAAAATATGATAATTTCTATTGATAGCCGCCATAGCAGTGGCGCAGTTGCTTAAAAAACGGCTATGGAACGAAAGGTGTCGGGTTCGATCCCTGCACCAAGACAAGCATCTTTGTAACCCTAAGAGCTTCTTATTTTTCTTACACACACAATACAAGGCTTGGTTTCCTGCTGGAGTCAAGATTATGTGAGTGACTGTTGGGTGAACATAATTAACATGATATTGAACTCTACTAGCACAAATATTTTCTTTAGTTTATGAAACCTTTAACATTATCACACTATTTTCTATATCAGCTAATATATATCCCACTACAGGACAGGGCACAGGCCTCCTCTATATTCGAGAGTACGATTGAGAGCGGTTGGGTTATATATTCTATCATGCTGGTCTAAATGCATGGTAACTCGGATTAGTGGAAGTCAAACCGTGTTTTTTTTACAAATCTCTATGGTGTGCATGTTTACTCACGATGTTTTCCTTCACCATTATAGTACGTAATAATTGACTATCAATACACTAATGTCTCAGAGGTGCGTCCTAGAATTTGAACCAGCGACCACCATGATCATGTAGGAAGCCGCATCTGGTCCCTTACTAACAGGCCCCCATGCACTTATTTTACTATTTTATTAACCATCAAAATAAAATAAATATCGTCAGTGACTCGGCCCATCGTCATCGACATCCATTTGTTAAATAATACGTGTACATTTAAGTGAGAACTGAGACACCGTGGATTCCGGAATCGTATCGTTTGACCTATCTTAATGGATTCCACTTCGGTTTGGGCGTCAAAAAAGTTTAGGGTGGTCTTTTGTTATCAAGCAATGCAGCGCTTTATAGGGATTTTTACGCTTCATTTCGGAATTTGTGTTATTGAGAAATATTTTATATTTTGTCATTTCATTGAAATATGATTTCTTCACAAATCAAATTTTAAAAATAAATTAAATTTTAGTGTAGTTTTAGGGCGGAGATGGTTAAAAACCTAGTTTGAAAACGTAAGACTTGGAATTCGGTTTTCGCACAGATACAATTTTTTTTGTTACCCACAAATATTTGTTTCCAGTCTGGGTCCAAAAACAATTTGAAGTGTCTGATAGACTCAAAATATTATGAGGTATTTACTTTAAAATGAAAACAATACACGCATGTTTACAGCAAAACAAAACAACAGTTTGCATAAAAAAAGAACATTAATATTATTGTAAAAACAACAAATCATGCTGTAAAATAAACGGGCAATTTAAAAGCGCTTTAGAATCTCTAAAGCGCTGGCTCGAAATTCCAACAGCAATACAAGGATACTCACATTAGAAAGCAATAAAAATTCAAATCCAAAAAAAAAATAAAACAGCGTTAAAAAGTCATAGAGATCACATCCGACTCATAAAATATGGTCAGAAGTGGTCAGAGTGGGAACATTATGTTTTATTGTTCTGTGCAGCGATGTGTTACCGCAGATAGGTTATACCTGATCGGAATTATATTGAAGTATATTTGAATCAGTGGGTAAACATAGGTTATAGCTGATCGGGATTTGATCGAAAAATTAATCTGAGTCTTTTTTCTTTTGTATCCAATAAATGAAAAAAATATATAGCGAAGTATATTTTAATATGTAAGTAAAAAATAAATTTGTTAAGATTTTATGTACAGTATTTTATTCATAAAAAATACTAAGTAATCGATTTATTCAATTTTAATGTTGTATTATTGACTCTAATTTATTTTATTTTTATGAACTAAAATTTAATTCAAAATTTCAATAAAATATCACATAAAAGCAACTCCGTATAAGGATAGTATGATTTTATACCACTTAACTAATCACGTATTGTTTCTTGTTAAATCCTTTTTAAAACGATAAAAATATATGTATTTTAAACTCCATAAAAATATTACCATGTTGTAAATTTCGATTTATCAGTTATCATTTTTTTAAACTATTTTATAACTATGTGCCAGTGGCATAACTTATGTAGATATATCATAGCATGATTTTATATACTAGCATAACAATCCAGGCGTAAATTGTTAATCGTAAAGAGTAATACAGTCAAATCTCTCGCCAGATTAGCCCCGCCACTCAGGTAACAAGTAACCTGTCTCCGCATTATCTACACTAACAGAAAGGGTATCGTTTTATAGCGGAATCTATGTGGGTATCCTCGCGATAAATCCGTAGTGCACATGCCGATGGCCAATCGGTAATAATAAAACCGTTGATTCATTAAATCGTTGCGTGGGAAACATATTTGTATTAGGATTGATTTTAATTTTCTTTCTTTAGGTACATAATATGTATTTCATGCATTTGTTAGTTATACACAGGTATTGATGACAAGAAACATATCTTCGAATTATGTCTTCTATGCGTTGTTAAGGGTACAAGAATAGTTTTATGGTAGAATCTATGTGGGTCCTCGCGATAAATCCGTAGTGCGTATACCGATACCCAATCGGTAATAATAAAATCGTTGAGCTGTGTCTAGTTCATTAAATAATCGCGTAGGAAACATATTTGTATCAGGATATTGAATAATTCAGTGAACAATATTTTTCTTTCCTATGTACATAATATGATTTTTTATTTCATGTATTTGTTAGTAATAAAGTCAAAGGTATATTTGTGACAAGTAACCCATCTTCGTATTATATTTTCTATGCGTTGTAACAACAGAAAAGTTATAAGAATAGTTTTATGGTAGAATCTATGTGGGTCCTCGCGATAAATCCGTAGTATCGTGCGCATGCCGATAGCCAGTCGGTAATAATAAAACCGCTGAGCTGCCCCGTCTTTATAAATTCGCGTGGGAAATTATTTGTATCAGGGTTACTAGATTAATTTATTGTTTATGGATCGAATCGTGACGTGATAATAATGTAATGATTTTGTTTACTGAATGTTTTTATTAAAAGTTTATTTTATTTGAAAATGATTTAATGTGCACTGTACGAGAAAGTTACGAAGTATTGTACTTGGAAAATGTCCTTGAGCATTAGACGTTTACAATTACAATTCACTTAAAGATAGCAGGAGATAGGAGAGCTATGACCGCTTTAAATAAGTATGTGTGGAATTCATTAGGATTGCGACGATGAAGGAGAAATTATTATATCATATAAGACAATACATACCAACTTTCAAATAAAACAATTTCGTTATTTGAGCTCTATATTTAATTATACCATCAATTCCTTTCATATAATATGTTTTATCATCCTACAAAGATGCATATATTATTATGGGAAATGTAAAGATTAACACTAAAAATCCTATATTACTGTTACAAACTACAGTACTACGGTACAGTTATAAAACTGAGGTCTCGAATTCGAATCCCGGGTTAGGCCAAGTGATATTGAATTTTTCTATTCATCATTAGCCGGGAGTCATGAATTTGGCCCAATATGGCGATAGACTCGCCCCCTATCACATACAAGGCGAAATGTCGGTGTCCTGGCGACTCTTCTTACTCCTTCTGGGAAAAAGGCGTGAGTATATGGATGTATGTATGTACATGTATCGTATAATAATATAAATTATGGTGGTAATTACTGGTGGTAGGTCTCTCATATGTGAGAGGCCATCTGGGTAGGTACCACCGCAATGTCTATTTCTCCCGTGAAACAACACTGCTTAAATGCACTGTTGTGTTTCGGATTGAAGGACATTGTAGCCAGAGCAACTACTGGACATATTGAGACTTAACATCTTATGTCTCAGGATGGCGAGCGCAGTGGAATATTGCTACTGTTCATGAGCGGTCGTATCGCTTACCATCAGGCGAACGGCTTGCTCGTCTCGCCATTCAATGCAATAAAAAAAAAAAAAAAAAAATACAAACTCATATTGAACCCCAGAGCAGAAAATCAATTTCTTAATCGGTAATATTATAAAAGAACGTTAGGAATTGAATGTTCAATAATGGTTGTTTTGATTTACTGCTAGATATATCCCTTAGGCATTTTCTGGCACGCGCAAGATAGCCAATTTCATTAGGGTCTATCATGTATATGACAAATGTTATTACCAACGTTTTCATAAGTGCTATCTCTGATAATAAATTATGCTCACTACCTTAAACACGGGATAAATCTGAGGTAACAGGAAGGAGGTATTATATGAACAAAAAAAAAAAAACATTTAGATTCAGATGGTTTTCACTAGGGAAGAACGGGCAAGAAACTCTAGTGTTGCTCTTTTCATTCTTAATTTACATTCATTTCTTTTATAGGATCTGATAGTTTCCACCATACAGTGCGGTTGAGGGTCTGTCTTACAGACCCAGGTAGGTAAGTTCCATTTTAGGTTAATACGGTGTTAGCATTTCAGTTTTTTTAGAAAACAAAGAATTTTGTAATCCATTCACGAAAAAGTTAGAAACATTTTAAATCTTATAGTGGGAGTAAAATAATAGGGATGCAAAACAAAACTTGTGACGTCATTAGTCTTTATATCCATTACAATAAGTCCCAAGTAGACGGTTCAATGCGACAAAATTTTAATTTAGAGTATTAAATTGAATATTTTATTACAAAATTGTGATTGTTGTGAGAGGCCATCTGGGTAGGTACAACCGCAATGCCTATTTCTCCCGTCAAATAGCAGTGTAAATGCTTTGTTGTATTTCGGATTTTAGGATATTGTAACCAGAGTAACGACTGGATATATTGAGACATAACGTCTTACATCTCAGGATGGTGAGCGCAGTGGAATTTCATGCATTGCTTTGTAATAATCCAAGGTAGGCTACTGTTCATTAGCGGTCACATCGCTTACCATCAAGCTAAAGGCATGCTCGTCTCTCCATATTTTGTAATAAAATAGTAATTAATATAATGCACTTAGAATCAAAGCACCGTTAACGTTGCACCAAAGTACATAAAAAAATACAGCAGAACATTTTTCGCCTCTTTAATTCTCTCCCCCTCTATCTTTAAAACTCCACTGTTGAAACATTCCAATATTCATCATCCTCCAATATTAACAAAATTAAATTAATTAAAAGAGGATTAACAATCCGTGCGCATCACGTTCTTACATTGACCGTCAAGTAGGTTTTAATATAAACCGATTTGCGCGTAGGATTTCACAAGCGCGGCTAACGCATGTGTCTAGCGCGGCTCGACATTTGACTTACACGCTTTCCGTCATCGTAATGAGGTGTGAAGCCACTGATTTTATGCACCAATACGCTACTTTCAACTGCCGTGAAGCGAAAGATATTTAGAATTGATTTGATTCTTGGCGAATTTAATTGTTTATTACGTCGCTTTGGCTTCGCTGCAAATACAGGCTTTGGCGTATGAGGTACTGGGTTTAAAAACTCGAAGGCCAATACTTATATAGTTTCAAAGCACATGATTGGAATATTAGAAATTACTTTATGTGAAATTCCTACAATTCTAACAAAAATTATACATTATTATGGCACCTAACTGGCGTATACAAGTAAATATGTATGACATACATAATACAATATTACGACAGAAAACTTAACTTCAATCACCTGCGTATACTATTTTTCTAAACTTTTATTTTGTTATAAAACTTTTTTACTTGCTTTTATTTCACACTTGCGTGGGGCCGTGGATTTTATTATTATGTTTGTTGTAAGGGATTTGCCTTATAATAATTTTACAAGCGGCCTCCGGTCTGGAATTATTCCTTACAGGGCACTAAGTATTATCCTATACAACTAAACTTATACGTAAAACACACATAAAAATATTATTTAAACTAAAAATCAAACTACTAAATAATTTGATATGTAAGATATTTTGTCTGTGGAGGCTATATCTGAAATGCAGTATAATTTAACTGTTAATAATTATAATAAATACACCCAAGAGTTAAATACATACATACATACATAGTACGAGAGATTTTTCTCACAAACACCTGGACCACAAGCAAATATTTGCCACGGCGCGGCGTGGGGATCGAATCCACGGCCTCTCATTTCACAAGCGGCGTCTAACCAACTGTGCCACGGAGACTGTCTACTACTAGTGATATGATTATGATTTATATTTATAGTTTTTTTATATTCATAATTCTGTGCACAATAAATCTTTTTCAGTGATTGGTCCATTGCTCTGTGTGTTACGGTACGCAAAATCTTACATGACTTGCTCAAGACTAGAATTTGTTCTCTGCATTGTAAAAGACTTACCCTTCATCATGTCTTGTGTTTAATGTGGGTGACACTGTTTATTGCTTCCAAGCATGAGCTAATAATATATTATATATTATTGTAAGATATTGCCACAATAATTTATACATGTACCCTTTATATACAAAGTTGTAACCGTCAGACCTTTTGGGGAATCCAAAAGTTTTCTCGCAACAGCTAAAAGTGTAATAAAACCCTATAATAACTTTTTCAAAATATGCTCGTAAAATCTTATCAAAACATTACTTTGACACAAGCACTCAAGACGCAAGGAGATTGGGTACGCATAATGTGTGGGCAGAAAACAAAAGAACTTAAAATAGACTTGTATTATGTGAAGAGTAAGTGCATTCGAGTTTAGTGATTTCGCATTCGGGTATAAATATTTTACAGTATGTTCTAGATGAGAAATATAAGCAAATATTTGGCCATACTTGAATTTTCTGTATCGTTTTCGGTGTTTTTGATAGATTGGAACAAAAAATATTTATTTAAAAATATTTCTTTTTATATTTGTTTTATTGTTGACTATGTCATTATTTCCTGTATCATTTTTTTTGTCGTGGGACAGGATGTCAGTTTTAAACAGCAAAAAACGGAGAAAACAATAAGCAAATCGTTTAATAGAGTAAATATGTTCGCCCAGAAATAGTTTGTGTAGTTTTCTTTTCATACAATAGACATAGCTATCTAGGGAATTGCAGTACATTGCTGCATTTTGGGAATAGAAGATGAAATGGATGGCCGAATGCAATTACAGGTTTATTAGCAATCGCACTTGTTGAATGCAATGTTATTACAAAACTGTGTTTTTACTTCGGCTTTCTAAATGAAAGTATCAGTTTTGTCAAACTAGATATGTTTGATTTTTTCGGCAAAACGGCTTAATTGGTACTAACCTGATATTAAGACATTTTGTTAAAACGATGATAAAATAACAGTATCAAATAAAAGTAAATAAAACTAATGCAGAATAAAATGATTATGTAAACATATACATATGTTGCTGCCCATGTTATGAGATATTTATATGCACTCTAATTTTACCTTTCCTCTGACGAAAATAAAACAACTAAATCCCTAATGGACTTACGCTGGACCGTAGTACACAAGTCATTGACCTCTACAATACTAAATATGGTGTTTATTTAAAATATCTAGTCATTTCCTGGTATTATTTCGCATACCATAGTACGATGACAGGGAAGCAAAGCTCGCCTTAAGCTCGCACAAAACACGAAACGGCAGATCATGGTGATTTCGCGAAAAAACCGAGTCCGCAAGATGTCGTGATAAGAGTACAACGAACCGATTTTATCAGTCACCGTGATTCGACGTCTTAATTATCTGAGGGCAATACGTAATTATACGTCGTATATAGTTTACAGTTGTTCGATCGCGCGGGCGTAGTGCTTGTAATGTGGTGATGGACCTTTTAGTAGTAACTCGATATGATTGGTTCGAGTTGTGAGCGACGGCGATTTTGGTTTTGTTATGATTATTTATTTATGTAATGGGCGCTGTAAATAAAACTTTACATTGGTGCAGAATAATTTCGCTTAAAATAATATTTTATCCAGCTGTACATATGTGGGTAGACCAATTTATATTCGTAATATTTAATTCATAAAAGCCCTACGCAGTCTCCTATATAGATAGGCTTTGTTTATAAATGAATAGGAATAAAAAGGGGTTCTGTTGTATTATTATATAATTAGTCAGACTTTGAAGCTAAGAGTTTGGATACTCAAATACTAAATATAGTATAAGGAAATGCATCTATTGAAAAACTTTCGAATTTTGGAAATCAAATAGTGATGGTAATTAGTAAGTTTAAATAATTACATTATATTTTATAATATACTAAAAATTAAACATACATAAACACATAATCTCCCGCCTTTCTTCCAGAAGGGGCAGGCGGAGGTGCAAAACTATTAGACCCTATTAAAAAAAATGTAATTATAATATTGCCAACAGAAAAAAGTAAAGTTAATTATCAGCGTGATGTAAATTATTACTCTTGACGCTATTAAAAGCTTATTTATATTAATTAATAATCTCTACTAGGCGTGTGGCAATATCGTAGGATCCTATTACATAATCTTGTTCATTAAACGTAGCTTAGTGGAACCGTATCCTCCATCTACTTAAGCGATGATAGAAAATAATTACAATTGCGCTTCTTCTATGGGCGTAATAAAACCATAATATTTAATAGAATATAGTCAAAGATTTCCGCTACTTTATGATATATTGGATGTTAGCCGCTTAAGAACCAAAATCAAACATGAACAAAATTAAACATGAATTCAGCAGTTGATTTATCTTGGTTTTTTAGCAGTGAATGACGAAACGAGCATGGCATTCATCTGATGGTAAGTGATACCGCTCATGGACTGTAGCAAAAAAAGCAACACCATCAATTACAAGCTTGGCATTTCATTGGCCTGTTAGTAAAGGACCAGACGCGACTGTATGTTCACAATGGTCACGGGTACAAATCCCAGGGCACACCTTTGACTTTTCGGAGTCATGTGTGATCACCATTCACCACGCACTATAATTTTGACAAAAAACAACGTACTGATTTGTAATAATTCTATGGTATATATATATATATATAAATCCACCAATCAACACCACGCCAGCGAGGTAGACTATATGGCCTAACCTCTCTTAATGATACTATCGATTGTACAGGGGGCCCATGTCCTGCAGTATTATAATTATATGGACTGATTAGATTCCATTACGATATTATCTCTAATATTAGTACTGCATAATTACAATGAAAGCCGTATAATAATAAAACAAGAGACAATCGCAGTAAATTATTTATTATTTAAAACACCGCTTTTACTCATAACTCGCAACGCGTATATCTAAAAAGCATTCCCCACGGGGCTTCGGCTCTTCACACCTAAGAATTCAATTAATCTCGACTCTCGCCTCACTGGCCACTAGATTCGTGACTGGTAATTACTTTTACAAAAAAGAAAATGAAACTGCCCCGTACTCCCTTGCTTGTTTACGAAAAAAGAACAAAAAACAACTGACTAACGGCAAGGAGAACAATGAACGATGTTCCATATTCAAAACATCGAAAGAGTCCTCGTTAAAACAATAATAGTATTTATTATTAAGATTAAGAGAGATAAACAATATTAGGAACTTTACGTCTGCAATCAATCACTGGAGAATTATTATTTTCGCCTAGAGATATTTCAATATCGAAAAGAATCCCATTTATCCGAAGGTGGCTCGGCTCATATTTCTCCGGGAATAACAAAGGCTTCGCGGGATCGAGGCATGACCCGTGGGCGAGGCGCAACACGATAAAAAAATCCCGCGCACGAGAACGCAAATGACATCGAAATAACATAGGGCCGGCAAGGTCTCGCAGAATGAGATATGGCGTTTTGATTAACCATTGTCGAGTACTCGCCCTTTGGCGCTGCTTTGTAAATAATGCGTACACGAAATGTTTTTGGTACGTGATGTTTGCTGCGCTTGAATAAATTTGCGTGTTTTTTGGCATTCTATTCAAATTCTCGTGAAGTTTTTTTTGGTACATTTTAACGATTTTTACTAGTGTTTTAGGGGTAAGACGCCCTTATATTGCCTCTTAATGACATTAGAATGAGGGTTGCTTATAAGTCGCTGGCCCCGAAAAGAAGCGAAGTTTTATAATAACCGCAAGCAAGACTAGGGTTCGCTGCGTAACACGCGATGTAAAGCTTTGCCGGTAAAACCAAAAGCTTCACTGAGAGCTTTCAAGTTGAAATCACTGCTCACTTTCCACTAAACTTCTAGGTGAACTTACAAAACATAACAAATGTATTTTATTATCTGCTTATACTGCTTCGGGGGCTAAAGCATAAGTAAAAGTTTTCAGCTTATTTTATTATTTAGTGAAAAACTCTTTTCTAATCGGGAAAAATATATTTTTATTTAATTACAATCATTAAAAAAGTCATGTATGCTTTAAAACGGGCAATAAGTTTTGTTGTGTGAGGCGCGGGGCGGTGTCGGCGTGGCCGGCTTGTCACGGTAGCCCGCTGTAGTACCGCACGGGCTCACAAACTCGGCGGACGTACCGACGCGCAACCTGTGGACAAAGTGTTTCACGTTCAGTGCACTTACAGTTTGAGGGGCGGGGACGGGGAAGTGCGGTGTGGACGATCTACAACTACGACTTTATAAAAAAAGTGTCTCACTGTGATAGCAGTAAGTAGTTAGTATTTTATTCGTCTGTCACCCATATACATAATATATGTATAAATGTTAGAAGTGTTTTGATTTGTAAAGTTTCGCTGTCAGTTCTGCGCATGTCACGCTCTTATCTCGAACTGAACGACATAATGTAACATGTAAACATAGGAATGTTTATGAAGTGTTTGAGTGATAACGCGGTAAATATTTTATAACGCCCAATCCTGACAATCGTGCGTTTGGGTTTTGATGTTTTTGTTGCACCCCAAAATGGCGGCAAAAATGTTGAAGCCTTTAAATGTTAAAGCTTTATGTTTGGTTATACTTAAACTTAATTTAGATGTAGTAGATGCATGATATGACCTTCATTCAGATTTCGTAATAATAGTTTATTACCGTAGTAAAAATAGATCAGTAGTCAATATTTTATAGTATGGCTCTGAGAACGAGTTTTATAAATAAATATCCATTGAGTAAATATTAAATGTACAATATGAGCATGCTATAATTTAATGAATTGCAGAATAAGTTCATTCAATTAAATTGATTACGAATCCTTTTTGCTTATTTTGTTGAACTTTTTTAGCGGTTCAATTAATTTAATAAGGGCACTTTAGGTACGCTAGTTGGGCTTTTTATGTTAGTAGTTATCATAATAGTTATTTAGGTAATAACTGTGTAGAAATTTATTGTGAGACTCTTTGTTTATGTCGATTTCATTCGAATTTAATAACTTCAGAGAAATAATATATATGTTCTATTTTGTTACTATAAAACTATTTTTTATTTCCTAATACACTTCACATATGTCTTAAAATATTTCAATTGATTTTATAACACAGAAAATTGGAGCTTCAGTATACTTTATAAAAATAAGTTGAATTTATACTTTACTATTTAAATACCATGACATGCATAGTTTTAACTTATTTTTTTTCTTTTCCAGATCAAATATGTTTTTGAATATAAATATATTTATGTTGTAAAAAAAAAATACTAAAAAATTTTGCTTTCTATTTCACCGATTAACAATACAAACAAAAAACACTTTTTTATTATGTTTTTATTGCATCACCGCTTAGTTCATTCAAAAAGCTCTAAATCCATACCCTAAAGCTTTACACTTTCCGGCCTAACGGTGTAAAAGCCTCCAAATATTTATCCACAGTATGTTGACAAATAAAGTCAATAAGCCGATCGGGATGCGCGGCCAGTGCCTCGTAAAGCCGATTCGAGAGATCTTGGCCGACACCCGCGCAATCTAAACTGCCGATCTTTGTTCACTTATCACCGCAATTGTTTTGTCTAGGAGCGAGACATGTTGTTATTTTTTTAAATATTAGTAATGGATTGTATGGTATTATGCTTTGTTGTTTTTTTTTTAAATTTTAATATTATTAACGGACTGTATGGATGCTTGTGGACATGAAGCGTAGAGCTAGGAAAAGAATAAAATAAAATAATCAATGAGTATATTTCAAAAATAAACAAATAAATAATGCTAAACGTAACCGGTTGTTAAAGTAAATAAATACACACAGTGTTATATATAATTTCTAGATTACATGATTGGATTTGTGTCAGATATGGCAATAGTCATATTTATTTATTTCTTATCATATCATAGTTTAGATGTTAGACCAAGATGTTGTAATGCCTACAATAACTATGAAGATTATCCTCTTATATAACTCTTTCTCACACGTTTATAAGCACAAATCTATGTTATTTATTTCGCTTTTTAATGTTATATTTCTTCAATTATTAAAGATATTCTGTAGTACGGATGTACCTGTTGCTTCTCAGCGGACTAGCGACTTCGAAGATACAATCGTGGCGTTGAATTGCAAACAAACATTTCAAAAACCACAAGCAATACCAAAAATATTATACATATTAATTTATTGTGCATTAAATTATTTTTATAGTCAATCACCACGCACTAAAACGGTGAAGGAAAACATCGTGAGGAAACCTGCATACCATAGCGATTTATATAGATTTCTATGGTATGTAAGTCTGCCAACCCGCACTAGGCCAGCGTGGTGGACTATATGGCCTAACCACTCTCAATCGTACTTACGATTGTAGAGTAGGCCCGTGCCCTGCAGTGGGACGTATATGGGCTGATATAGAAAAATTATTTTTAAACAATTAAATAACCAGTAAATTATACAACTTGAAAATCTAAACATTTTTCCTTGGAAATAAGATTCCCCTGTTCTCCGGACATATAAGTTATACGCCATAACAAAAACCATTTTATTAAAGTAGCATATTGTAGGTTTACCCTTATGTCATAAATAGTATAATGCTTTAAATAATAAACATGAGTTGTATGAACCTTTTACAATATTAAAGATTCCCGAAATGCCAGTTAAAATATCCAGTATTAAGCTACTAAGTACGAGCACTCAAAAACTTTCTACGATGTTGTAAACAACTTCAACATTAGCTCCTAGACCATATCCCGTAAGTACCGGGTCTCGTTAGGCCAGCGACACGGAGCGGATACTTACTGTCCTAATGGCGTGCCGTGATGCCAATTTGAAAGGCTTAGGGCCCTTTCAATACCCAATATCTCGGACGCATCATTGCATACGTATCAGCAACTCTTGTTTTTACTTTTCAGTATTTATTGCCACTGTGGCGTGTTCCTACCGACGAGGCTTACAATCCACATGATTTTTCATAGATTGGATTTAACTTGAAATAAATATAAACGAAATATAAATGATTATTAGTGTATAATAATATTGGAAGATACAAATTTACAAATTTCAACAGATATAGCCAAGACCATGAAAAGACAATGAAAAAAATATTTTACAGGAAAAATTTTGTAAACGGTTTCTAGATTAGAAAATAATTAAATATAGAATAACTTAAATTAAAACATAAAACAAAACAAAAAAGTTTCATTCCTCGCACCCCCATTCTGGTAGAATAAAGTGACAAATAGGTTTAAAGCAACTGGCAATAGTAATGGTCGGATTAGTTACTGCCAGTAATAAGATAATGCGGGGAAAGTTGGAATTGTTTTATAAAATTATATTATCATGTTATGTCATTTTGTTGATTACATATTATAGTTGATCAGTTACTTGTTGATAGAGAATATGCATTGTGTCCATTATTTGTTATATATTATGTATTCTACTTATGTTTTGTGACGGAATTTTCGAGAGTATACATTTGTATGTACATACGTCTTGAGCCCATCGATATTGGGGAATCATATCTTTCTAATATCAGAATTTTAGAGCTTACTAAAATTTTCATTGGTATATAACATCATTCGACACTGAAAGCTTCGGATATTCTATATAATACGAATTTGTTATGTTATCAAAACAATTCGAAAATAAAAATCTAATCGCGATTGTTTTGAAACTCATGTAATAAATCAGCGCATATACTTATAAATTGTATTAAAATTCAATATGAATAAAACTTTCAAACGATTCAAGCGAATAATTTAGTTTTATTTGCTTTTGTAATTCCGTGCGATTCAGCGCGCGAGCGCATCCCGTTGATGTCTTTCGTATGGACGCACAATCGGCGCACGCGCAGCAATGCAAATAAATACAAACTTTAATAAATATTCAGTTATTTTTAGGTGCTTTGTGTACTGTTTGCTTTGTGAGAATTACTAAGCTAATATTTATTTATTTGTATGTTTGGATGTTCGAAATTGAATTTATAAATGGTTTTCTGTGGTATTTATGTTCGATATCAAGTAAAAAAGTATTTTTACAAGCTAGTTTGTGGTAGATTGTACTGAGATGCGTGTAAACGCCTGTAGTTTAGTTTATATTAACTTTACATTTTGTTTATATGCTTTTTAGCCATCAAAAACTTCGAAAGCCTGTGTATAAAGAAACAGAAAAACATATTATCTATAACTAACTCACTAACTAAACCCTAAAACAACACCCACATAAATTCAAAATATCCATGTTCATCCATAAAAAAATAAATGCGAAGTATTCTGTTACCCGATGCTAGTCGTTGGTGGTGAAACAAAACCATTATGTTTATAGTGAAAGATATTCTCGTGTAGGTGCATAATGCGTGTTCAAAAAACGACATCGAAAGCTGTTTTCTACAAAAACGACATATCTGTACGACATTGTCCATTCCAGTTGTCTTCGTGTTTTATATGAATTTTATCGGTTTTCCTTATGAATTGTGTTGTCGTAAAAAGTAATATTTGCTGCATTAATGTTTACTATTATATAAATCTGAAGCGTTTGTTTATTTGAACGTGCTTATCTCAGGAATTATTGGTCTGAATTGAACATGTCTTTTGGTGTTAGATAGCCCATTTATTGTAGGAGGCTATAGGAAATATTCCAAATTACACCACGACCCATTAGGACGGTAAGTAAAAAATGTTGAAAAATATACTCACAAAAATGACTGTAGAGGAGGATGCTGGACTAGGCCGCTTGCTAGTAATATTTGCATAGATTAATTGTATAATTACATAATAGTTATAGTTTTCTTCGTGATTTTCTGAAATACTGTTACAAGTAAGTGATAATTGACACGAAATACATAGGTGACTTTGAAAAGTCAAACTCGTAAATTCAATCTCAAAAATGACCACCAAGTGGTCATTTTCGCTCTCATCTAGCCTTCTTCGTCGATAGTAAATACATAAAATTGTATTTAACACGCCGCGCCGGCATAATTGTATTGCTAAATAAGCGAAAGTGGATATAATGGCATGGCACTTACGGCCAGATGCAATGTGTTCTTTTTTTTCAAAATTTTAAAAAATCTCAGCGTATACTTTTTTTATCAATGTGCAAAATTAAATAGTATCCCCATAATATGCATTACTCTAACAATTTGTTCAACACAGTATCAAGAAATATAGGAGTTCGTAAAAGTATTTACGTAATTTAGCCAAGGAGTCGTGAGTTCTCCTCTACCCACACCGCGGATATAAAATAAACAGATATGGTCCTATTACACACAACTTATGGGCTACTTAAACAGTCAATTACAATACACTGCTATGGGTCGTGTACAGAATAGTGATATTACCGTCGAATAAACGTTACCTCCTTTTCTCTCCTACTTTTCTTTGCTCTTAATGGTCGACTACATACATAATATGTAAATAAATACACCCGACAGTCACATAATTAGTCCTCACCCCACACTAAGATCGACTCTTATGTCGTGAGTATCAGGAACTATTCAGTCCTAGGAGGTCCTAGGACTAGGAGACTTTTCGGTCTCACAAACACCCAGACCAGAAACAATGGATCCTATACCTATGTATCTCACAAATGTTTGTCTCGGTGCGGGGATGGAACCCGCGGCCTCTCGTTTCTCAGCCGACGTCCAACCAACTGCGCCACGGAGGCTGTCAATGACTGTCTAATTACATAACATGCGATCTGCCGGACGGTAGCAGTGGATTTGAGTACACTTTTAATTTTTCAGAGTCATGTTTGTTTTTTTTTTTTTTATTGCAGTGAATGGCGAGACGCGCATGCCGTTCGCCTGATGGTAAGCGATGCGACCGCTCATGAACAGTAGCAAAACCAAACAACATCTTGAACTATAAAGCAATGCTTGGCATTCCACTGCGCTCGCCATCCTGAGACATAAGATGTTAAGTCTCAATATGTCCAGTAGTTACTCTGGCTACAATGTCCTTCAATCCGAAACACAACAGTGCAAACAGCAGTTTAACTGTTTGACGGGAGAAATAGACATTGCGGTGGTACACACCCAGGCAGCCTCTCACATATGAGAGACCTATCACCAGTGACCAGTTTGTATTGATAGTTTACCACGACGTGTGTACCACGCATTTTGAAAGGGCAGAAAATTGTCGTGAAGATAAAGCACTTCATAAAGATCTTCATAAGACTATCTGTGGTGTGAAAAATTTTGACCATTTGTTGGAACTAGAGAATAATAAAATAGAAAATTAGTAGCAAGGGCATCCAGGACTGTCGAGAATGGACCAAGATCACTTCCCATTTAAAATCAATCTTTTAAAATTCTTTCATATGTCACATATTGTGGTCAAACAGATCGAAATTTGAATACAATTAATCAATTGGTGTAGGTCATTGCCCTCGTACACTATTTATTGGTTGATACGTTTATGACCCGTATTCACATACCGGCGTCTTAATTACTTTTATCACCATGGGACGTGTTGAATGTTTAACGTTGTCATTGAGACTAACCGACCTAACAAAAGAGGCTTTAAATTTGACACGTTTTTTACTTTAACTTCAAAAGAAAGAATGAGGTACTGAGGTATTTTTCACTGTTATTTCCACGAATCACAGGTACGTTAAATTTTATATTCATAATTATTTTATAAAGAATTTGTTGAAAGAGCATTATCATAATTAGATTAATTTTTAAATAACAAGGTCGAGGAAAACAAAAGAAAATTTACAAACAATGGTATTCCAAAACAAATATTTTGTGAAGAATTGTAGACTAACATTGCTCTTGTCTCTTTTTTTCCTCTCTCTTGCGTAATTTGAGCTTTTGTTTTGTTTAGAAAGTCTTAATTCGTATAACAATCCCTTTTCCACATTTTACGGCTTGAGCAAATATTTGGGTAGAGCAAAGTCGTATGTTTAATGTGAGCTTTGACTTTACATATTAATATGAAGAGAACAAAAATGTGCACAAACTTCATTCGTGGTAAGATGTTGTATCATTTTCAGTACTTCTGTATCCTCTATTTTGGTAGTAAAGGCGTTGCATGATTTTTATACATGTTTTGTAACTAAATAACAAGTTATTTATTTATTAAAAATCCATTATGTCAAGACATAATGGGTTTTTGATATGCAATCCATCTTAATAGGGTTTGCTTGAGTATAATTGTGGTTATATAAAGGAGACACATCACAGCGTAGGACGGAACACACTAGGCAAAAGGTGGGCATCCTCATACGAGAAGTACCTCGGCCTACCCCTTCTGAAAAAAAGGCGTGAGTTTATTATGTATGAAAACAGAGGAACTGGTGGTTAAAATGTGCCATACAGAGAAGGAAACATTACAGACCAAATTAATCACAACTTCATTTTCATAATGAAATTGGTGGTCATAAAATAACGTAACGTGGTTCCATTTTTATACATAAGCCCGTGATTCGGTTTAATAAAGATTAATGTTTTGATTGCGTTTTGTTTCCTTCGGCCTGATTTCTTACGGTCTGTGTTAGTGCCGGTATTGATGTTTTTTAAGGCGCCTCTTACTTTTATCCATGGTAATCTTGCATCGCGGGGTTTATGTAAATGTGTGGGTTTAAGTATGCATATTTTTTTAAAACTGTTACAAAAATACGCGTATAATGAATTTCTGATCGTCAGTGCAAAGTAACGTTCAGCAAATAGGCTAATACTGAAAAAAAAATACCTCATTATTTTAATGAATATTCTTTTTACGTACATAAAAAAAACTTATCGCACAGTCTCAAACTAGTATGAGATAATGACAGCAACATTCATCACATCTTCGCATATTATACAAAATTCTTAAATGACGATCTAAGAACGTACTTGTTTACTCTGTTGGTAATTGGCTCTGATTGTTCAGTAATTGAGCAGTAGGGAGACAAACTACGCACTCGCTCACTATCATCGTTTTCTTCAATTAGCCCAATTACGATACAAAACAATTGTAACAGAATCTGCTAAGTTAATTATTATTTATTTATTTTTTATAATATTTTGTAGACGTGTATAGAGTTATTCTAAATGATTGTTGTTAATTAATTAGAAATCAATTTCTAGGACAAATTAATTAATTAAAATTTGTGACATATTTTTCACTTTTATTTGACCTATATGCCAAAGGTATATGGAGAACGTATTGAAATTTAGTCGTCATGATTGGGGAGAGTGATTTTTTTTTTCTGTTGAACGCTGTTCCGATCACTACTTGCCTACTCAATCTTCGCAATTACATCCAGTATTTATCATTTCTAATGACAATTTCTGGAAAGCGAAAGGGAACAACATACTCCTCTCGATATTCTTAGAAAAAAGTAACAATCAAGCCGGCCCATTAGCCACAACAAAGTTCTACATGGCCCGACTAGTCGTTATTTATATTTTTGTACAACAATGTTAATGTCCAATAATTCTGGGCATAGTCCAGATGTAGGTCGTGCGTTCTACGTGCTTTCCATTATTCATGTACGATTGTTCCTTTGACAGAAAATCGTTATGTACTGATTCATTAAAGAAATTCGACCGGCAGCTGATTGTGCGATCTCGACTGTCGATAAGACAATTGCGAGCTCCATTATCAAAGGGCCGTTGCGGATATTTCTGAATTCGAAATTAGTTTTGAAGTGAATTATATCCGCTTTGTTTTCGGATTTAAATCGGTTGATTAAGTATTGTTTGTGGGCTGGGTTTGTTCTGAATATTTATGTCAAGTCGATGTGGCCAGGTCTTTTTTTATTATGTAAAAAATGTGTTTAATATAGTATGGTTGTTACAACATAAGAATTTGGAACGATATTTGACCCAAAAAGATTTAATGCACCAAAAGTATTATCTATAAATTTATTGTATTTAAGTCTGTAAATGAGGTAAGCTACTCAATTTAGTCAAATAGGTATATTTTTTATATATTATGTTTGCGCAAAAATCATAACGTTTTTCATACAGGCATAATAGTTGTGACGTAAAGTTTGGATGGTAATTTAAAATATTACTTCCAAAATTACTTATCGCTTTACTTATAAACTAATTTAACAGTTCATGCTCATAAAAAGCCCATCAAATCGAGGAGCACGTCGAACTCGTTTGTATTGCAAAAAGTGTTATTGTCATAAACGATAATTTTATTTAAAGAAATCTAATGTAGCGGGTCACGTAGCATACAAAAACGCGTCCTTGTATCGTGTACAGCTTTAGAAACGTTTTATTGCAATGTATCAATGGGTCTATTAATATGGATTTAAACAATCTTGTTCATATAAACGTTTTTGTTTTTTGATGCATAAACTGAAAAAGTTGCCTTAATTAAACTGAAATAAATATTTACTGGTTAGTTCTAAGCTACTTAATAAAAAAAACCCTTATGTAATAGTCTTAAGTTTTCATGTTTAATGTTTGCGACTGAAGATATAATTAGTATAGTCGTCGCATTTATTAATTTCCCTATAATAATAAAACCTGACCTTTTTGTTCCCTATAAAACATTAAACCGGCGCCTAAACATAACGAATTGACCTAGTAGCCTTAATTTTAAATATCTAAATCCAGATTAAGGGTTTACTCCAAGGTCAATAAGCGTTAACATTTTCACCAGCCGAAAGTTATATGGTCGGTTTGATAATATCAAACAATTTTGTAACCTTTGGTCGAAGCGACCCAGACTGTGTTATGTCACGCGACGAGCGACGCCTTAACCCGTCTCGAACTGATTTAACCCTATCGTGCCGACACTCTTCTTGAATGAGGAAAGCTTGTGTGTACTTACTTGTAACGTGCTTATAGTACGGAGGGGTTTTAAAGACCTTATTTTATTGGTGTCGATACTTTCAGGTGACAATTTGTATATCTAATTTTGACTTTTTAAATTACAAATGTAATGATCATTATTATTTTTAGATTACTTAAACAGCGATTACATTAATAATTTTGGCACAAAATCTTAGTATAGCTAACATTAGGTATGTTTGACATTAATTCAATTTAAGATATAAGACAATCCTTTTTTTTTGCAAGTAATAGCGAGACGAGTCGGCTATTCGCCAGATGAACCTTAATGACCGCTCATAAACACCAACAAAACCAAATAACACCATTAATTACAAAGCAATGCTTAGCATTCCACTGCGCTCACCATCCTGGTACATATGATGTTTTATGTTGTCTCATTAAGTCCGGTCGTTACTCTGGCTATAAGTTCTTCAAATCGGAACACAGCAGTGCACTTACACGGCTGTTTGGCGGGAGAAATAGACATTGCGGTGGTGTCTGCCCAGGCGGCCTCTCACATATGAGAGACCTACCACCAGAGAAAGCTTGTTTAATGCCTGAACTAACTCTGATGTATTAATTGGCTTGTAAATCAGGCTCAGTCAACTTTTCCAAAGCATTCCTTCTAACAGTACTTAGCTGGTATCAGCTTACTGATAATAAATATGGAGCCTCGTTCATAACTCGTTCCTATTGTTAACACAGGTCGTGACGGAAGTATCTGCTCTAAAAGCCTTGTCGTTGGTATTATGTTTTACTAAATCAATACGTTTTGTGGTTAAGTGCGATATCTTTGAAGTAATTTGTGAATTGTTTTGTGAGTTTATTGGACTACATATCTAGGTAGTAATAAATGTATAAACTTTACATTCACACACGTAATCTTATATAATAAGGCTTGTATCGTGGGTTTTAGAAACTATGAGAATATTAATCTCACAAATACCTAGGTTTCACCAAAATATATTTGTACTGTACTGTACTGTATCAGCCCATATATGTCCCACTTCTGGACTCGGGCCTCCTCTACAATCGAGAGTACGATTGAGAGTGGTTAGGTGGTATATGGCCACCTAACCACCATGTTTGTAAGCGACAAAAATATGTTTCGATGTGGAAATCGAATGCGTGACGTATTGTCACTCAACCATCTCACCCTACAGGTTTACGAAAGCTGCCGATAATAAACTAAACCGATACGCGTCAAAGCCTTCAATATTTCAATAGCAAATATTGCGCGGGCGTAGTAAAAATGCCATAGAAATGCCCAAAGGTTATTAATTGCTGAATCACCGCATCAATTACATTATTCATAAACCGATTCGTAACTATGAATAATAACATTTGACCTTAATATGTGTATTTAGTTGGAAGTGACGCGAAACGATACAAGTCACTACTTCGTGCATTAATTATTATGTTTACCAAGTGTGGAGCTGTATTGGAAATTAGGTATCAAACTGTACCTATATTTTGATTATATTTGGAAGTGTTTGTTTCATTTTATCGTGGTATTATATTTTTTTTTCTAATATTGAAAAGCAGTGGAAGTACGGGAAAATAATCTTTTATTGTTGTATATTATAACGCCCTTCAATTTATATTAAGTTATGGCCATAGTCTAATAAGTATGTTAAATTGATAATATACAAATCATTCTGAAATTGACTGTTTTTTTCCCTTTCGCCTATACCTTGTAGAAGGCAGTAACCCAGCTACTTTCAAAGTGTGATAGTTGTAAAAAAAATATCAATGTTTTACGATCAAAGTTCAGTCTCAATTCAGTCTTTCTTTCAATCAATACAGCACAGCACAGAGGCTCCTAACATAATTAACTCCGCATTCCAATATTGGAGAAGTCACGAGAAATGACCAATAGCCGGCTAATAATTTAAAATTCAATACGCATCATGGTATTTTTGTTTGCGGCGTTGTCAAATGTACGTGGCTTCTCGGTACGTCAACCTTTGAGACCGTCTAGAATTAGACGAAATGCTTATTTATGCGAAATTGTGTGTGAATTCGTTTTTCCAGGAACTTTATCGTGACGTGGGTATATATTGATGATTAGGAATATAGACTATTTTTTATTAAGTGTTTTCATTATAGTTACGTGCGCTGAATTTGAAATTAAATTAACTGTTAAACTTTACAAAGGCTAATGAAAAAAAAATGATAATAGATTTTTTATTGGTAATTCAAACAATAATGTATTTGAAGCCTGTTTGAAGCATTGTTCGGCAAATTGTTTTAAATATGCTTTTGTTTTTTTTTGTATTACATTTGCGTTCGTTTTCGAATCACACATAACATTATCAGGACAACTTTGTTCGTTTTTTGTCGGCAAACCAATTATATAATTACATAGCAAAGTCTTTAAAATGAATTATTTAATAAACATACCATTTATAAACGCTAAAACATACACCTTACCACACTTTATCTATCTAAGATCGAAACGAAGATTGAATTAAAAATGCCGCGCTGCCGTCTGTGCCGCCATATTCCAGTCTCCTTAAAAGGGTGAGCAGAGATTGCGTATGAACGATCAATAAGCTTGTTGAATGCGGATATACCTCATATTTTTGTATTTGGTAAAAACTGCGCGTTGTACACTGGGCGCGTCTGGTTGTCCGACGTGACTCGACTGGCAAGCGAGGGAAATCCCGTGGGCTGTGTTAAACCATTTTATGCCTTAATTATACTTAATGATTGAGTAATCAGGAGAATTACACGCATTTTCTTGTTGACTTCTAAGTGTTGAAGAAAGTAAAAAGACTGCATCGCTGTTTTAACATGACGCAAATAAATAAATATTTTATTATGATAATCTGGATTAATAGACAAAAATCATTTTGAAGATTGTGATTATAAAGACAAGGTTTAATGGCGCGGAAATCTATGTCCAGCAGTGGACAACAGTATAAGCTGGTGATGATCATGATACGGCTACTACAATAGCGATAACGATATACGATAGAAAACCTTCCATAGTAATCCTAGTAAATGTATTGCGTATATAAAAATATATTTATATTTAAAAGATTTTTAATATTATAAATCCAATATTTGTTTTGTTGTCTTAGTGTCTTATAAATTATAGCACTGCATAAGCATTGTAATATTGGAGTTATAAGGTCGTTTATAGTATTCATGTAGGTACAAGTTAATTTAACTAGTTCACTTCGTTAATTAGTTTCGTGGTAAACGCTAATATACTACGAATACATGTTGCAATTATATTCGTCTAACTGAGCGTCTAACCCTTTTATTGAATCCTGTTCTGTTTTAGAAATAAAACTATTATTTACGGATTTTACCGCGAATTTGGATATTTTTTTTAACTTCCTGACGTTTCCAACTCTCAGTCCGCCTCGTGACCACGAAAGCTGATAAGTAATCTAAATATCGGGAATATAAAAGTTAAACCAAATTCGCGATAAAATCAGTAAATAATAGTTTTATTTCAATGTGTAACATTCGCGTAAATCTAAGAAACCTGTATTATCGAATATTTTGTCGCTTTCCAACGACTTTTGAATTCACTTTGAGCGAAGAAGACAAAACATTCGCAAATAATAATAGGTTTTAGAATTGGGTATGAATGAGGCCGTTAAACTTAAACGGGCTAAGAAAATGCACTAAGAAATAATAGTTTTAATTACATATAAGTAATTGTATTTTAAAATATTTTGTGGAGTAAAATTTTGTCTCAGCTACACGAAGATTTCATTGATAAATAATTCACAGTCGCTTCCAGAGATCTTGAGATTATATTTGAATTATCAATACCCCCGAGTACACTTTGTCGCATCAATTTAATATTTATTTTTTGAATATTCTAGAATACTACACATTCATTTTCATTTTCGTTTATTAACAATATATTCCCTTTTAATTTTTATTTAATAAGGCCAAGTACGAATAAGAGAGCTTAGGCCTTTCTAACCATGCTGGCCTATTATAGGTCGGTGGACTTTATATAATAGAAATTCTTCCAAAAATATCTATGGTATGCAAGGTTCCTCGCTATATCTTCTATCCCCCTTTGAGTGCGTAGTAATTGAGCAAATTATAGTTCTATTTCAAAGAATTTTTGTACCCTAGGATCGCACCTCCACATCGGAAGTATAAAATTGCTCCAAAAATTTAACAATCCACGACCAACAAGATAGTTTCTCAGCAATTCGCGATCGGTCTGTTACTAACAGCCTCGCACTCTTGGAGCAATACGTCAGACCATCGGATTCACTGTCGCAACATAATCGGTGCGATTTATCGCTATAACAGATAATTGTCTAGAGCCATGTACCGTTAGTCCGCTCTGTTAGGGCGCCCTCCACGCTTTCATCGTATCTAACACACCAAAAAAATATATTGAAAAAATCTCCAAGGTTTAATCTGAATATTTTCCTTCATCATAGAAGAACGTGATCGTGTGGCTAAGTTATAAACACATGACTCCTAAATCAGCAAATATTCGTAGTGTACCCTAGATTGTAAGGTGCCACTCGTATGATCACCTCGGCACTACGAGTATACACAGGTATGTATCTCCGAAAAATTCTGAAATTTGCCCTGAAATTCGAATCCACGACCATCGATGGTCGGTTTAATAACCAGGCTCTATTGGAGCAATACGTCATCTGATTCATTGTCGCAACAAAATCGGTGCGATTTATCGTTTTAACAGATAATTGTCTAGCCTGGACCGATGTACCGTGGGCCCGCTGAGTCGGGTCGACCTCCACGCTGTCATCGTAATTGACAAGTTCTGTCTATGCATCCCGTTGGGGTTAGATGCTCGGTTAGTAAGTAACTCAGGTTAGCATCTTTGATATGTATGTAAATACTAGCCAGATGGTCTTTGCAACGTACCTAATATGAACTTAAATAAAAATCAAAACAAACAGGGCATGCGAAATTGTGAATGACGTCATTCAACCGCACGATCCAAACCAAAACAAAAGCTATACCATAGAAGGCATCAAATACTCTAGTGTTACTTAATGTTTGATGAAACTATTAATACATAGACGAAGATATAAAGAACGCCATTATTAATAAAATATAATAGATAACTATGAAATTACGATACATTTGTCTCACGTCATTATTTCTGTAAAGATTTACATCACAAATAATAAAAATGAAAAGTGAATATCGTACAATTTTTGTAAATCCAGTACGATACTGTAAATCCGTACAATCCAACAGTAATTGATATTCGCGCATTTAATTAATTTCCAAACAAAAATAAACCGGCATTCATGCAACATTGAACAGGCAGTAAGGGATTCATTTGCATTCCCGCGCGGAAGGTCCAGACGTTATTGGCGTCGCGCGTGTGTGGTCCTCGGTTGCCATGGTAACGAAGCTATATCGGACGCCTTGCCCGCTTTAACTGATGGACACGGCTAATTGTTGTTACCGACACCGTAAGCCTTAAAATGTCACTATGAGACCGTTAGTTCCATTCCTTATCAGATTTGTACCCAATTAAAGCAAGCTAAAACTCGGAATCATGGAAAGGGCAAGCTAAGTTATGTGGAAATTACTTTCGTCCGAATGAGGTGAAGTTTGATACATTACGCTTGAGATTTGTGCGAACTGGTTCAAGTGTTTAACGGGTGGTTTAGGTTTAAAAATGATAGTGTTTGGAAGTTTTATTTTTGAATGAAATTTACCGGTCCTTTGTTGTAACATTTTTTTCACCTTAGTGTTTTAAATATGAGCAACGAAACTCTTTAAAACATAGTAGAACGCTATGGATGCTTCGTTTTTCATACGTCTAAACTACTTTTGCTGTTCCTGGTATATCCACTACAAAGTCATTTCTCGTCAGTAACACTGAAAAGTTTTTCGGCACTAAAATCACCATCAGGTGATGTGTAGCCAATAAAAGTCTAGCCCTACCGCCAATACAAAAAATGGGTCAAAGCCAGCAATTCCTAGAATGTGGCCAATTCAAAGACGGCGAACGAGCAACAAAACTGCCAAATAACCGCCCGATGGATGACAAAGGTTAAAAACGAACTGTCCGCTGTAAACGTTATTTCCACGGAAAAAAACCGTTCGAGTTTCTTGCCACTTCGGGCCAAAATGGCATCGTTTTTGAATTTGTAAATTGATTTTTTGTTACTTTTAACAAAATTTTGCGATGGCGACCTACTAAGTTATAGAATTGCACGTAGATTTGTTTTGTTTTTAGAGAACCGCTGACCTGTTATTTTGTTAATGGAGTTATTGTCGAATAAATTAAGAAAAACTACGCAACTCATTGATGTTGCGTGACTGTAGTTTGTTCTATTTGAAATGAAAAATGGTTAGTTTGGGTTCAAAACATTATGGTTTTTAGTCCGCTCAATGAAACATGTGGTTAAAAGTGAGTCCCATGATCAGAAGACATCGTATATGGGCCAATACACCATGGATCATCAAACTCATATTTACGTATTTTATACTCAACTAAATCTATTCAGCTGTTCTCGGAGTACCATTCATTCTTGGAAGGATCGGTTTCAAAATGAGATCATCCGATTGTCAATAAAAGTAAAAATAAACACCACACTACCGCTGAAGCAAACCTGTTCTAGGTTCGAGATCATGGTTTGGCAAATGGTGTACTAAACGTCCTCACGTTTGGTGAATGTTACACATCTTGGGGATTAATATTGAGGGTTTCAATGTGGAAAAATCACTTAATATCGAAAAAAAAAAATGTTTGCTAAGATATTCCAATTTTTTTTTATTGCAACGAATGACGAGACGAGCTTGCCATTTGGCTGATAGTAAGCAATACGTCCGCTTATGGAAAGTAGCAACACATGAAGTACAGAGCAATGCTTGGTATTCCACTACGCTTGACATGCTAAAATAAAAATAAAAAACATTCTTACACCATCCATCCATCCATCCATCAGCCAAAGGAAGTCCACTGCTGAACATAGGCCTCCCCCAATGATTTCCACAGAGACCTGTTGGAGGCAGCCTGTGTCCAGCGACGTCCCGCGACCTTTACCAGGTCGTCGGACCATCTTGTGGGTGGACGTCCTACGCTGCGCTTTCCGCTACGCGGCCTCCATTCGAGCACTTTCCGACCCCATCGGTCATCAGATCTCCGCGCTATGTGCCCTGCCCATTGCCACTTCAACTTGCTAATCCGGTGGGCTATGTCGGTTACTTTAGTTCTCCTACGGATCTCCTCATTTCTAATTCGATCTCGTAGGGAAACCCCGAGCATAGCCCTCTCCATAGCTCGTTGAGTGACTTTGAGCTTCCTAATAAGGCCCATAGTGAGAGGCCACGTCTCGGTGCCGTAAGTCATCACTGGCAACACACAACTATCGAAGACTTTCGATTTAAGGCACTGAGGTATTTTGGACGAGAAGACGTCGCGTAGTTTTCCGAACGCTGCCCAACCGAGTTGGATTCGACGATTGACCTCTCTCTCGAAGTTGGACCTGCCTAACCGGACCACTTGTCCTAAATAGACATATTCGTCAACAACTTCGAGAGTCGAGCCCCCAACACCGATGGGAGTGGGCACAACATGGACATTCGACATGATCTTCGTTTTGTCCATGTTCATTTTAAGACCCACCTGTTGGGAGACTCGATTGACACCATCATTAAGCAAATACATATTCATATTCTTAAATAATATAACAGGCAAAAGGAAGGTGGCTCTGGTCGTGCTGACCGGAATATGTTCACTAGTAAATTATGACTACAATAATAATTAAAAATCTTTCATAATAGATAGAAGTACTTCATCTATTCTATAGTATTCCATGTAACTAACCACAATTAAGTCCGGAAACAATAAGTACACAACCCAACACTCCCTGCAAATCACGCAACTACGAACAACATACTTTATTTAGGTCAGTGTGTTTTAACTAACTTTTGTTACACGCGAAATAAACGAACCTTAGAATATCGGTCGGGGTAATTAAAAGTATTAAGTCATTTGTATCACGTGACCTAGTCTCGGGATTTAGCATGGTCTGTTCCGACTTTTACCGATTACTGTTACGATGTTTTAGGAATTTTGATACAGGTCTGGTAAACGAACGAATAGCTTATTCTAATTTATTACTTTATGGGTTCAATGTTAATATTTGTGTGTTGAGAATGTGAGATAGCGGGTTTGATTTCCAAGTAGCGCAAAATACTTGTGTCTGTTTTCAGTTTGTTAAAATCTTATGAGTTAATTTGGCGTAATCTGGGTAAAAAATTGGCAAATTGAGTGCGGCATTTACAGCCTACAGCCTGACCCTTTGGGTAAACAGCGTGAGCTATATGTATACAAAAGAAACATTAAGCAAATAATAATAATCTTACATCGTAGTACCCATTCTAATTATAATAAAAATAAATGATAAACTACTAATATTATGTTGTTAAATGAAGGTGGTTAAATAGCGCAGGGTTGGCTAATATCTGCAGTATATATTACGGTAAATGCTTGTAAGTAGCGTATTAGAGCTGTATTTAATGGTACTTCATTAATAAGGATTATATTACAAGCATCTAATCATGCAACATTAGAAGCACTGAAGCCGCGTCGGGAATTTTATGTGTGGCTTCAAAATACAGAAGACTGGGCGCTATTTATGTAAAAATCACACGTTTGCATGTGTATTTAGTCAAGATAAAATATTGTGTAATATATTATGTTTGCTTTTCCAAAGTCTGATGGGGGATATGAAATTGCACCAATAGGTTTTTAGTACAAGGACAAAAAGAATTACACTAAATTATTTTAAATTGACAAACATTTAAATGAATGTCTATTTCTTCCGCCAAACAGCAGTATAAATGCACTATTGTTTTTGGGTTTAAAGGACATTGTAGCCAGAGTAACTACTGGACATATTGAGAGTTAACATATTGTCTCAGGATGGCGAGCGCAGTGGAGTACCAAGCATTGGTTTGTAATTCAAGGTGTTGGCTGGGTTTGCTACTGTTCATGAGTTGCCGCATCGCTTAACATCATGTGAACGGCATGCTCGTATTGCCATTCATTGCAATAAAAAAAACATAACACTACATGGTAGAGTAGAGGGAGTATAATATAATCTTATGGTTTGAACTTTGGGGTCTTTTAGAAAATCGTATAGAAGCAGTTGAATGATAAATAATTCATATTTTTTTTTAAAATATTTGGTCTGAACGGAAATGTACTTGCTATAAATTGCAAGGACTATGCAGGGCCTGGAAAAAAGCAGCATGGAAAAGCAATTTGTTTTCAACTAGTCTCATCATTGTAAGGGGGTAGTCAGATTACCATAGTTACATGACTGTTATTGCGAAAACTATCAAAAACAATAATACCTAACTTTATGACGTGTTTGTAAAAAGATAGGGTACGCTATAACATTTTACGAGGCTCGTCATAAAAGCCTATCATGAATATTCGTCGTAATAAAACATGGAGTCATTTTTATTTTTCACATGTGTATGAGAATTTTTGTAAGTTTCAGTAATTTTTATTTTTATTAGTAATATACTTCACTTTTATCTTTCCGCCATTATTCAGTTATTTGTCGGAAGTAGGTGTAATATGATTTTAAGCATTTTATAAAGATTTCATTAGTCATTTTTATATTTTCGGAACGATATATGAGCCCTTCTCGAACAAAGAAACGAAACGAAACACACATGAAATTGGATAAATTTATCGCAAAGATAAAAACAAGGATCTGGGATACCAGACAGACTTGTTGGGTAGACACAATAAATGCTATTATCGATATATTTACCCTTAAGTCCTCCAAATCAATCCAATAAAACTTCAAGATCATTTTTTTTTTAATTTACAATTCCATAATAACACCATAGGAATGTATGTGATATGAAAATGCCGCAAACCCGGACTAGGCCAGCGTGGTTGACTATATTTCCTAATAACTCTAAATCAATTTTCTGTCATAGAGGAGACCCGTGCCCTGCAGTGGGACGTATATGGGCTGATATAGATACAAATATAGATACAACTCCGTAAACATGAAAATTAATTTAAAAAAATGTTATAAAACGTAATTAATAACATTAAAAGTTTTAACCACCCATTCGTGCTGATCTTATCAGCGTTCAATTATGTACCATCGCGGTGGCGGTGACATGAAGGTCAGGTTCAAATGGTCACTCGAATAATCGATCATTGTGAATGGCAAAGTTCAAAAACAAAAGACGTAGTGCCTAAAATTATGCTATAAAAATACAAGCTAGTTCTAGCAGTTAAGTGGTGGGATAATAACTCATTGACACTAATATTTTAAGGTGAGTCTTAATAAAGGGCAGAGTACGTTAATGGTGTTATAAAAATATTGAATTTTTATATTTATTCATGTATGTTTGTAGATATAAGTCAGCTTCTAAGTTACTACAGACAACTTGAATATGAGTTTGAGTCTTCAATATTTCCTGAGCTTATAAAAAAATCGTCATTCGGGTATAATATTGACAACGTAAATAAATGTAGCCTTAATGCTCAGAGCCAAAAATATTTAAGTACTTTGATATTTTAGTTATCTACTTCACGATTTCAGGAACAAAATTAAGCACTTGATCGAGTAGGTAAGTCTATTTGTTCAGAAGGTCAAAAGTAACAACAATGTATCCCTACCAGTTTTATTATGTATTAACTACTCTCATCCACCCAGATTTATCTACAGTATTTTCGGTAGCAGTCTTGAGATACCCGGTATATCTTTATCTGTATCAGCCCACATAAGTCTCACTGGAGGACACGGATCTCCTTTGTAAACGAGAAAACGATTGAGGGGGGGTTAGACCATATTTTCCACCACACTGAACTAGTGTAGGCAAACATTATACAATATAGAAATTTTTCAAATCGCTATTGTGTGCACATTTCATGATGTTTTCCCTTATATTACGTGGAGATATTAAATAAAGGAATTTCCAATCACTCTTTGCAACTAAGATATATTTTGACAACAATATAATTATTTATATATTGCATAACCCATAACAACAACCTGAAAGTAATTAATCGAGAATCAAATAAAATCAACATAAAATGCAAATATATTATTTTGTCGTGGAAAGCCGATTACCTCGGGACGTTTTATTGCCGTCGCGTTGTGATAAATATGTTTTTTATTTATAAATAAATTCGTAAGCAAATTAAGACGTGCTTTGAATTTAATTTACGATGTGAGATCAGGCGGTTCAAGTTTGGCTCGAGTTATTAAACAATATAAGAAAATCTAATGAGAGGATTACATGTGCTTGGTTATTACACTTTTTAAAGTATTATCAATTATATATTTGGACAGTTTCTACTATCTGTATCTTTATGCTGTAATTGCACTAAAACATCGTGAGACAATCTGGATACGATAGAGATTCTTATTAGAGTTTCTATGGTATGTGAGGTCGGCTGTTACGCACTGAGCCAATTTGGTGAACTATAGCCTAATCCCATCGGATACTTAATTTAGAGGACTCCCGTATACAGTAGTAGACGATAATGAGTTTCCACAATAATATACCTAGAATAAATAAATTAATAGACACAACAGACTTACTTAGTCCTGACCCGAATAAGACCGAATCTTATGTCGTGGGTATTATTGAACTACGCGACTTTTTCGGTCTTACAAACATCCGCACCCAAAACAAATACCTGTGGATCATATAACTATTTGTTTCGATGCGGGGACCGAAATCGCGGCGCCTAACCAACTCACCCACGAAGACTGTCGGTAATATAATGTTAATAACTACAGACAAGCAATCTTGATATGATTTGATTTTCAATCCGACAATTGCAATAATTTTACCGAATATACCTTTAATACTTCGGCTACTGATTGTATGTTTATGAGTCAGAATACGTGGGTGTTATTTTCTTATTGGCGCAATAGTATTGCGGTTACCGTATGGTGTATATAATTGCAAGGTTCGCTTGAGTGGCTAATCATTATGCCTTGCTTGGGCTATAAATATCATATTTAGGTACAAGGTTAATAAGTACGTGTGGATTTGATTTTGTGTTTCCTTGTGGTTATAATACAGATGGAAATATGACTGGCTATGCAATATTGTGAAGTATGTTTTTATAAATAATATTATGTTTTTTTTTTATAAAGTAATTGGCTCAAATACAGTCGTGTATCCTTATTTTTTGTTAGTTCTTAAATTGATGACTGAATACCACAAAACTATACAGTCGACTCTCATCAATTCAAACCTGCGATAATTCGAACCTCTCTATAATTCAAAGTTATCACGAGTTCCCTACAAAATCTCTTTATATTTCGAACTAAATCAATACATTTTTATACACTTGGTAATTCGAACTGAAAAATCATCGCTATATAACAAAACGATGCGTTAATTCGAACTCAACGGCTTCCAACACTCGACAATTCAAAGTTGCAGAGAGAGAAAGAGAATGTATAAATGTTTTTGACCACCTCCGTGGCGCAGTTGGTTAGACGCCGCCTGTGAAACGAAAGGCCGCGGCGCGGGTTCGATCCCCGCACCGAGACAAATATTTGTGAGGCCCACAAGTATTTGTCTCGGCCCTCGGGTCTGGGTGTTTGTGAGACCGAAAAGTCTCTCGTAGTTTCCGATACCCACGACACAAGACTTAATTGATCCTAATGTGGGGTCAGGACTATGTATGTGACTGTTGGGTGTATTTATTTATTTATTTATTTATTTATTATGTTTGATGATTGCTATTGATTGAATAATAGTTGATAAACACTTAATAATTCGAAGTTTTATAGTGTCTCTCGTAAATTGCGAACCATTTGATATTTCAAACACTCGATAATTCGTAATATTTTAAGAGTCCCTCGAGTTTCGAATTAACGAGAGTCGACTGTATCTTTATTTTTTTCCACTAGAATCCATTATTTATCAGTGTTAACCATTCGGTAAATGACTCGCTAATAGTCCATCTTCTAAAAAAACTGATGTGTAAAAGTTGGATTCTTATAGATATAAGAATCATACGACTGTACATAAATAAAGTCTCCTCTTATTTCTATATGTTAAGCTCATACCAGGCAAAAAGGCATAACATAAAAAAAAACATAAATTAATAAAAGAATATCAATATTACAAACAACTTTCCTAACAAGATGGGTCTTTATAGCCCATTTTAACCCGCCACCGTCGAAGACTCAATAGAAAAGCATGCGTATTTTTGTTGAAAGTACTCAACTGTCTCGTAAAACGCAACTCGGTACTTGCTGCCAATATATTTTACTTTAAGGAACAGTTCTGTTAATTAACCCTTCGTGTTATCTTGCGCGTAAAACGCTGGTACATTATGTACGAACACTACCTAACCCTAATTTGCATAGTTTAACAATTACGTGCCACATTCTTTCGGTGCTCTCATCTTGATATTGTTATTGTGTGATAGGGTACTTTAGAGACCGTGATGTTACTATTGTTATTGTGTCTATTACTTTCATTAAGTGTTATTATCTCAATAGGTGCTCAATTCGATGCATTTTTTATTGTTCCGTTAGTCAATTTAATGATAGCTTGTTAGTGAAATATGTGTAAATGAGCGGTGAAATATGGTATTATGGATTATACACAAATGATGTGCGATCACGTTTTTGTGAATATTACAACTCATAAATTTACTAACATAGATATTAGTTATTATGTTCATCATCATCATCATCATCAGCTTGTTGCAGTTCACTGCTGAATGTAGGCCTCTTCTAAGGTACACAACAGCCCGATATTATGTTCATACTAAGCCAAAAATAATGATGTGAGGAGAGGAATAATTAGAAAGTACCTAGGTACTTTATCACAAAAGTAATTAATCAAACCAAGATGTCATATCATCGTAAGCCAGAAGCCATCATTATGCCAGCCCACACAAATTCTTTTCCCAATTTCTTAATCTGTGTGGGAGGATACCTTTACAACCCAGTACATTACTACTCGCTTAGACAGTAGCTTCACAACTAAAACGTTTGGCAACTAGCCAAAGAATAAAACAGTTTTGAGTAGGCTCTTTTGAAATGTGTTTTTCACCACGCATACTTTATTTAAAGTGAGAGTGACTACTTTATTTAGAGTGATTTGAAGATTCCAATATTGACATTTAGCTGTCTGAACCTAGGCTTTTAGAGCGTAGCACATCATTTATTGACAGATTAAACTTGAGACAAACTTGCGTGTTGTACCGTGATTTCTACCAATAAGAAACAATAATGAATTTATTGCACGACAAATAAAATTCTGGCTTGACTATAAAAGACATTTTATGCTGTCTGCAAAAAGAAAGGCTTATTAATAAAATACAAGAATTACTCGTAACTTATCGCACAATAAATAGGTAATATAACAGAAGGTTTGCTGGCTACAAAAAAATCAAATAAAAATAAAATTTTAGGCTTATATGTAGCCTAGTACTAGGATAAAATAAACAAACAAAATTATAATGTACATTTTAAAGTAAACACATAATTTTGTACAAGAATTACCTATTTTATACGACCATATGAAGTCTATATTAAGGCCATAACAGTCTCCAACACTCTATCTCCCGTCTGTATTATCAATAAACTTCGCAATAAACCCTCGAAGGTACTATAATTAAAACATTATTCAGGATGCGATATATTAGACGATTTAAGACGTCCTATTCATTTTATATATGCGCTTTGTATGTGTGGCCGTTGAATTAGACTGCTTGTCGTAAAATAACGTCCATGTCGCGCCAGGAGGCCTGCTCGTCACAGGTTTTTACGGCCACATTACGCAATGATAGTAAACGACACCTCTGACTTGGGATATAGACTCTCAGCCTATCAAACGATATTGTACTTTAATACCTTATATTATAACCTGTTTATAGACCGCACTTGCTATCTTTCAAATCTAACACAAATCATGATTCATTTACATTTGCCCTGATTGAATGTCGAACATTGAGTTCTCGAATTAGTATGTCTGATGATAGTGTACGAGTTTTATGTGGGAATAAAACTAAGGGACTTTAACACACGGGTTGAGTTAATGATTTGTTCATTAGTTACACGGAGAGGTTTAAGAGCAATCGAATTTACATTTTACAAGTAAATGTATTACAACGCTTTCTATTTTAACACTTGGTTTTATCTTGTCTGGATTATCTCGTTGCATTTCATTTGACCATTGTGATAAAATAAATAAGTACAGTTTTATTATTACCGGGTAGATACTATCCGGTAATAATATCGTATAATATCTTTTAAGATGTCAAAATACTTATTTTAAGATCGTTCTCAAAAAGTGCACTTAGTATTAAAGTCATGCTTTGCAATTTAGAGCACGGAACATAAGAATCTGCATTCAACTATTACTGAGGAGATTCCATAATTGTCATACTTTCGGCTGCTTTTATATCTCGTTCCGTCCATGATGTTGTCATACAAAATATTAAATTATGCGAATGTGACATGACTGTGACACAAATACGTAAATTGCTGGAACAATAGTTAGAAACATGTGGGCGAAGACATATAATTTAGTATTGTGTTCTATGTAGAAATTTAGAAGAACACAGAACAATAAGTACACATTTGTCAGACAGAGTGTATTTCATAATCGTATAGTGAGGAATTTATTATGATTTTAAATTACATTCGAGATATCAGAGATTTAATATATCAAATAACGTTTATCTAGGGAATACATAGTTGACCACCCGTAGTGTCAGTATCACTTTCAGACCAACGTTTAAGCAATGAAGCAGCAAAAACAGTTTCCATTACAAATAGAAATAATTATAACAATGAATTATTTGTATGCGGTTGCAGCATTCGATATGTTTTTTCAATAATTCTGTACGCATGGAAATGAAAACGCGCAACAAACGATTTTTATTGCGCGTCGAATTGTGTCAATACGCGTGAAGGAAACACCTACCATGAATTTTGTACAAACTTAATGGAACTTACGTAACATTTGAGCGTAAACTACTCAATATTTTAATCAAAAAAACTTCATGAAATATAAATTTTGCTTTTTGTTTGTTTTGCAAAAAATGATTGTATAGATTAATTGAGTTTTCAAGGTCGTGGAACTTTTTTGCATTTCATGGTCATAAATGGATTTTTTTTAGTGTTGGAATTTAATAACGTGGTAGGTTATGAAGGAGGCTTACAAAAACCTACTATGATAAATTGAGAAGACAGCAACGTAGAAAACAGAGACGTTGCTAAAAGTAATATTTTTTTTTATGTTATAGCAAGTTATTGTCAGAGAAAAATGAAGTCTAAATAGAAAGATCCAACTTTCGAGATGAATGATAAGTAATAGAACATCATGAAATCAAACTCCAGAAAGAAAAATTTAAAAATAATCCATAAGAAACGAAGTTTTTCCATTCATTGAAGGAATTTAAAAAGCCCTATATACTGTCGAAGGACTCAGCATTTAAATCGCCTAACAATTCACCAAACCCAATCGAAAAATCTATACAAATATTTTCACTATCGCGATACTTTACAAGGGCCTGCGGCGAGGGCAATACACTTATCACAATTCAACCTTGTGGAGCGAAAGCTGGAAACGGTCCATTGTTCCGAATAGATATCGTATCGTTCATTCCTCGAATAATCCCATCGTACGAAAGAAAATCTAAAACCGCAACACCATGCAGAATTTGCCTTTGATGGATTAATATATCAAAGCTTTGCCGACTCGGCTCATATGTTTTTGCCGAGAACGTAGTTTCTAAATTATATGCTATAAGCTGTTTAACTCGATTTCATCGTTTAGAGACTAAAGCTATGTTTGGTGCCCAACAATTTATTATCTCGATTAGAGATCGTCTATTGATTCATCTGATTTGGTGGAGTGAGTCACTCATTCATTTTGTATGGCAAATGGTTAATCGAAGTCGGAGTTCTCAGGCTACTAGTTATAAGCTACTTTACTTTGAGCGTGTATTATTACAAAGCCTGAACGTTCTATTAAAGAAGACCTGAAAAGGAGAAAGAATCTTATATGACACAGTATACATAATATGTAGAAGAAATTGAAGCAATACTTGCTAAGAAGGAAAAATTTAAGAAGGCAGCAAAGATGTTATTACCAAATCCATAGAGTACATGTATGGCTAAATTTTTCAGCAACACAAAAGGCTAATAGCGTACACAGCTCTGACGAAACCCATTCTTATGCGCATTAACAAAGATCAACGGCGCAAGTAACACCAGCTAAGTGCATTACGTATGTAAATTTCCAGTGTAGGCGGACTGTGTGCTCAGCACTCGCAAACTCAAGGCTAGATTTATTCGGTTCCCGGGTTATAACTCAGGTCGATACGTGACCGATGCTCACGCCTACGATTGCACAGAAATTATCCGCGAAACGTTATCTTAGAGATATGGTTGGGAATGTAGCTGGTTTTTAATTAATGTATTTAGATTTGAAACCCATTATTACAGTTTGCTATGGAGTATTGAAAGTTCAAATTCATGAAACACTGGATAAATAATTTTCATTGCTATTTTGTTGTTAATAAGAATTTCGTTATCTTGATATGAAAAATTATGGTCCTAAGGAAACTAGCTTCAGAGTAGTCTAAATATACCTTGCGGTCTATATATTTATTTAGATTTTAATCATAACTACTCAGTCCTTATCCCAAATTTGGAGAGCTTAATGCAGTGACAAGTAATAGTCATAGCGGTAACCCAACATTGGTAAATATGTTAAATATAACCATTTCTAAACCATCCCGTTGCTCCAGCCGGCTCAATTAGCATAGTTGTATCACCTATTTCTACGGACAATACAAGTTCATGCCACATTTGTCCTAACAGGCTTTACAGTTAGCCTCATCGAATTAGCAGCATATGAGACACTGCCGGGGTCACAGAATCAGAACAATATTGAAAGGTCACTCGCGAAAGGTCAGTCCCTGTCGCCCACAGGCCAGCTTTCTACAGATTATAAACTAGTGCAAACCATAACGAAAAGGTCAAATCAGGTACTTTCTTTGTTACGTGATCCGAACATGACTATTGTAGTTTAGGTCCGGATTGGACGCATCTAGGTCTGTCCATTTATTGAGTTCTAGCACTAGACATGGTGTTTCGCTGTTAAGCCGTGTAAAATTTGCAGTCAATAGTAACCTTATATGTAGAAAATTGTAATACTAGCCGTGGTTTTGATAAAATCTAGCCGTATGTTAAGTGGCTATGAGTCAGCCCTCAGTAGGTAAATGAAAACCCATGTTGCCTCATATATTTTAGTGGGAAACTTGAATGTTCAAGTTAGTCTATTATCATAAATGCTATAAAATATGCACAAAATCATATAAAATTGTATTAATAAATGACTCTGTTAAACCAAATATCTTGATCGAATTGATTAACTAGCTTTGGTAAACAAACTTAACTATTTTTTTTTTCAAGAGGAAAAGCTATTAAGCTGCCCTTATGGTACCCCAGGGGAGGCCGAAAGGGGTATGTCAGTGTCTCTGGCCTTCTAGCCCGGGACGCACGCGGATATTGTGTCCGAACTGGGTCCCTAGCAATACCTACGCCAGCATACTGACTAAAAACCTCTCGATAACCCTCACACGCATTGTGGGCAGCACCGGACATCCCAGGGCGAAGGGCGCCCCGATTTACGTCCGCGAACCGCCCCGCGCAAAACCATTGCTGGGCCTTATGTTATCATTTGAAGGCCCAGATTACCTCCATTTACAACCCCTTTTCGGACGCCCGTAAAGCTGTTATGGGCGTCCATGACGGAGACGAGGCTCCATCACACGTCTCGGAGTCCGTTATACGCGAGGATGCACGGCCCCCGCCGTGTGCCCAGTGACTCCGATGACCCCTTTAGGTCGTCTCTTACGACGGGCAGAGGATACCGTGGAGGAATTCTTGTACCCCCAAACCACAGGGTAATGGATAAAGGCGCCGGTTCAGCCGGTTATTACCCGGCGCCTTCTTCTTTGCGGGCGGCGAGCGGAATCGTTCCGCTCACGATCCCGATCTGCGCTCTCCTTCTGCGAAATTACAATTTTACAGAAGGAGAGCATTGCCAGCCACGACCTCCGACTCTCGACCATAGAGGGAATCACGACCGAGAGCGAGAGGTCTACTCCGATGGCTGCACGGAGTATCATACGTTCATCACCCCAGGCTGGACACTCCGAAAGAGTGTGCTGGGCTGTGTCCTCCGCGCAGTTGTCGCAGTGATGACACACGGCTGTCGCTTCCTTTCTCGCCACCCGCCACAGGTATCTGCCGAAGCACCCATGCCCCGATAGGACCTGTGTCAGGCGGAACGTCATCATGCCTTGGCGCCTGTTCAGCCACTGGTCTGGAACAGGACGCACTGATGCAATGGTCCACTCACCAGCACTAGGATTGTCCAGCCTGGAGCGCCACTCCTCCACGGCGGCCACGCGCAGGGAGGCCCTTTTAACCTCTCTGAGGGCTGGTAGTTCCCCTCGGCAAGACGCTTCCTCCCGCCAGTAATAGACCGACGAAAGGGCTTTGGCGTCTATGTCCGAGGGAAGAAGACCAGCCAAAACGCAGGCCGCCTCATGGGAGATCGTGCGATATCCTCTGATCATCCGCTGTGCTACGACTCGTTGCGGTTGACGCAAGAGAGCAGCACAGCATCTTCTCAGTGAGTCAGCCCAAACGGGACTTCCGTATAAGGCCATCGATCGCACGATTCCCGCGTACAGTCTCCGGCAAGAGATGCCGGGACCTTCGAGGTTAGGAAGCAGACTAGACAATGCACCTGCTGCCTTGATTAATTTCGGTCTCAGGCTTTTGAAATGACCATGGAAGTTCCATCGGCTATCTAGGACAATTCCAAGATACTTCATCGAAAAACCGACGGAGACCTCCACACCATCGACCGTTATGTGGGCCTGCACCGGTGGCCCTCTCCGAGGCCCGTGAAAACAGATAGCCTCAGATTTATGAAGAGCCACTGCGAGGCCCAACCGCCGTATTCTCCTTACCACGTTGCCAGTGCCAAACGCAGCAAGGGTGGCGGCTTCCTCGAATGTCCCGCCACACGCTGTGACCAGCGTATCGTCGGCGTAGCAAACTACGTCGACGCCCCGGTAGTTGGCACCACGGAGCACCCAGAAACTTAACTATTATCAGTATTAAAACCTTCTTCCATAATGTGTATTCATATCTTATTTTCCCATTCTTATGAATAATATTTCATTCTTATTTGCTTCTATTATATTAAATAATTCATTGGTTATCAGTAATTTAATTTGGGTATATAATAATTCCAAAAGATCGTAGCAAATACACGTTTATATAAATATATATAAACGTGTATTCGCTACGATCTTTTGGAATAATGTATGAAGTCAAAAATAAAGCACATAATATGTATAAATACTTGTCTTTTATTACGATTTACTAACAGAAATATTTTTATTCATTTCTTTGATGGAAATTTCATTTTTTTTTTTCTTTCCTTTTTTGCTTTTTGTACGAACAACAAATAAATCTTTCTTTCTTTAAAATTTTAATGCTAAGGATTAAGGATTAGCGTGGCTCTAAAATCCTACCTCAAGTATTGTCCAAACAACTATGCGCTTATTGGCGCCAATAATATTCAATAAAAATGTAAATCGTTCTGCTAAAGATAAAAGAAGTAATTTATGAACAATAAACATGACACACATTTAAATATATTTGCATAAATCAGTCGTTGTTTATATTGTCAGAATAACTATTAAACTACGTTGACGATATACGATCGGTTTTAAAATCATAAGCCAATTTACTAAATAAACTTGCGTAATATAAAAGTTAATTATTAAAGTATTATCTCATCAAATTACTGGCAATGAATAAAAGTATGCCTTGAAGTCTTGCAGTCGTAAACTAGATCCGAATACCTAGTGAGTAAGAGTTTGTCGGTTTGAAAATTTAATAGTCGTAATTCTGCGTATTCAGTTACAGTTGCATGACCTTACGTATGCTAAAAGACTGTATCTTACACTAATAACTTAATAAACATTTCCATCGATACAAAATACATAAGATCTTAAAATACTTTAATATCTAATTTGTAAGTCTAATTCAGAAAAAAACTTACTAATTAACGGGCCATAATCAAGTTAAATGCCGCGATAATTTCAACAGAACTAACATAAACCAAGTGCCACAATATCGTAGATTATCAGACATGAGTAATACTTAACTAGACGACAAATTTATTACGACCATGTTGTTTAATGCGTACATTTCCATTCGAGATAAATCTAAATTCATATAAAGTTAATCAGTTGCTCATTTGTAAAAACATTCTGGAAGTAACTAGTGTGCGGACGGAGACAAACTTAAATTTTTATATGTGTTAAGAAGGAAAAAATGGAAAAGAAAAGAAAAAGAAAAATGATCGTGGCACTTAAGGAGTTTCTTGCGTAGTTTCTTCTTCGCAGCTACAGCACATTTCAAAGCGGTGATCGTTTTGATTCAACGTTGAAAAAAATTAAGAGAGAAAGATTTATTTTTGTATATTCTCTACTACTTAACTATCAATAATAGTCAGTAAATCTACTTTAAAGTTAAACTGTCACATCAAAATTGATCAATACTTTCATTTAAATGAAGAAATCATAAGTCGTAGCATAGTATTCTAGGAAAAAAAGTGGTTATATCGTTGACTTTAATTATCTATATATATAAAAATGAAACCCGTTTCGCGTTGTCACGGCATCACGTGTGAACGGCTGAACCGATTTGGCTTATTTTGGTCTTGAAATATTCGTGAAAGTCCTGGGAAGGTTTTAGGAGTGAGAAAAATTGGAAAATTTCTAAGGAAGATACTAAAAACCTTTTTTTTTTGGGTATCGTTCAAGCGTGATGCGTCCAGCCAATATAGGTGATCTTTGTTCATTTGACGGGAGACGTAAAAGACGGTCAAGCTTCAACTACCATCCAACGTAAAATGATCTATCTTTCCATTGTCTTTCATTGACGGCTGACGAAATAGCACAAAATTCAAAAAATGTGTACATCGTGTATATAATATTATCTAGATACGGCGTCTTGCGCGTAAATTTGTTAAATGTAAAATAAAACGATGTCCATATCTACCAAAATAGCCCATTGTTTTTTGAGATTATTGCAATAGTTTTAAACAAGGTATACTCTATCGAAGCGTTTTGCCGGAGTACACCAAAATATATCTAATTATAATTTATAGATTTCATAAAGGACATTGTTTTTTGAATTGGTACTTTTAGATGCGCTGGGGGACAAATTTAAATTCCGCATTAGTATTGTTTTCAGACTCAAGAATAAAAAAAATATAAGTTGATGCCGTATCTAGACATTATGATGAAGCGATATGCATTTTTATATTTTTAAATATTTGTTGTGTTACTTACGTCACCTGGTAAGGCAGTATGAAGGTTTTATTAATTTGTATATGGTAACGTACTAGACGCGACTGCCAACAAGTTAACGATGGTCACGGGTTCAAATCCCAGGGCACACCTCTGACTTTTCGGATTAATTTCTTCGAGAAATAAAATCCGCCAACCCGCACTAAGCAAGCGGGATGGACTATATCTTCTTTTATAATATAAAAATGAATCGCAAAATGTGTTGGTAAGTGCATAACTCAACAACGCCTGGACCAATTTGGCCAATTTTTTTTTTATGTTTATTATTACTTTATTACTAACAAAAAGTAATGGCGTGCAATATTATTTGGAAAAACAGCATTTTGGTGCTGAAATAAGGGAAGGAATATTGACGGACAATAAAAAACGCTAAAGTTAAGTCAGTTAAAGTTAAGTGTAATGTCAAAATTTCATAAGGCAATCTTTATATGTACATGTATATGGAGAGACAGGATATAATAGAGTGGAAGGTACGGGAGAGGGCTGGGATAGCTGACAGATTTGATAGGACGAAATATAAATGCACGTTATAAGACGGGATGGATAATAAAGAGAAAGGACGGGATGGATTGGGAAGAGACTGAACAGACGGATGAGACGGGATTGAGCCGGACAGTAGGACAGCTACGTCAAGTTTAGGTATACAAGAGTTTATACGAAAAATAACATGTATTTGGTGTGAAGTGGAATCAAATATATGCACCCAGGCGAAGCTGGGCCGGGCCGCTAGTTTTTTATAGTTTCTAACGCTCTTGTGTCTTCACCATCCGGTGCCTCCATGACATTATTAACATCTGCTGACCTACTCTTGATACGCAATATCATCAGAAATTTAGAATTAGGAAACTCGTTATTTTAGTACTTTTAAAAGTCCATAGAAGCGCAACATTCTAATTTTAAATGATCGTCCTGATCAATAAAAACAAATAAAATAACGATTGGAGTGCAAATCAGAATTCTTGTGTCAAGGATATTTTTGGTGGAAAAAATATTGATGTATATTTTACTAACCGGCTTCAAAAAAAGGAGGTTCACAATTCGACTGTATGTTGTTTTTTTTTTAAACACAAAAACATCTTGATATTTCATACGTTTATAATAGACGTTCTTTTTCAAAATATAACATTCTTTCGGACTAATATATTTCATTGGGATACATATTAAATCCCAATTTTCTTTATCACCATTATTATTAGAATAAAGGTACTTATATGCGACGACAGCATTAATTAGTAAATAATTTGATAGCACAGAACTAATGAAATTTACCATGAGTATTAGTCAGCGAACGTGATCGCTTCACATTTACAGGATTTCTCACGATTAATCAACTTTAGGAATTCCTTACTAAGAGTCGATGAACCTTATTTGTACCTAATTGATTTGTGCCAGCGTGGGATTAATTAAACCTTGATATGAAATGAATTTAGTTTCCTTGATAATTAATGTGTGAATTTTCCAGCAAAATATCATTGGGATTCGGGTTCAAATTGAGCATCTAAGTCCATTTTTTTTGTTAAGAAAATGTAATGCACTGAACGAACCTTCTCTGTACTTAGTAGTAATTATCTTAATATTATAAAAAATCAGTCGCCCGAAATCCGGAGGAATTCGGAAGGAATCCGGAGAAAAGGAAAGATATAAGTGAAACTTAGGTATTAGCTACTACGAGAGCCTTTGTTCTCACTACACCTAGACCCGAAATTTCTCAAACAGTCCAACTCACAAATCTCGGTGCGGAAAATGAACACCTCTTTTCACACCATTACAATTAACATGTACACCAATAAAATCCCAACCAAGGCCTCATCAAGCGACGGGAACGGCACAAAATAAAAAATACTCGGAACGTGTCGTCAGTAATTTGCGGCGTAAATTGATGTGAGCGGCCGATGAGAACACATTGGTCCCTTGTACCCACATTTCATAAACGCCTTAGAGACTTTAAAGGATTGCGAGCTCGGACGCAGGTACTATTCCGTGCCTTAAAAGGTGGGCTTCATTTTTGTAACATTGTCCGTAGTGGATTACACGACTACTCGGCGGCTTTGTTGGTCCCGGAAAATTGTTGCGCAAACGCATGGGAACAGGCTTTTTTTCGATTTTGATTTTGGTTTGAATTCGGATTGTTTTGAATATAGATAGCAATTATTCAGCTTGTTGAAAGCTATAGGAAACGACAGATTTAAGACAAGTACAATGGACACTTGATTAAAAATATTTCGATATTTTACCCGTCTACTGAATTAGGTGAGATCTTAACGTCATTAAGTTTTAACACATTTAAAATTAACATAAATACGCTATAATACATTTCAATTATTGCTTCTATTTAACTGACAATGATGTTTATAACTATGTAATTTTTTTTGAAAATTAAATTCTTTTCAGATTAATTAATCACAAAAATTGCCGTGAGAAACTATATCAGACTTTTCAAACTATAACATATAATATCATTACTTATAATTAACATAACCTTATTAGTGACATCCATAATGACCTTGATTTCCCAATTTTATATCACATTAATGTCATGGTAAAAAGTAATTACTTCTAATAAATATGATGTCTAAGCTTGTTGCATAAGATATTTCAAATATGTTAATAGGCTTGATACACAACATCAGCGGAAGGTAGAGTTAATAAAACATACACCAGTCACATACCTATGTATATGTGTCAGGACTATTCCTGACCCCACATAAAGATCAATTAGGTCTTGTGTCGTAGGTATTAGAAACTACGATAGACTTTTCAGTCTCACAAACACCCAGACCTGAGATAAATATGTGTGGGCCTCACAAAAAATTGTCTCAGTGTGGGGATCGAACCCTCTTGTTTCACAGCCGACGTCTAACCAACTGCTCCACGGAGCTTTTCAAATGATGATGTGATACTATTGTACCTCTATTAAACCTATTTGCCACAGTCTCCCTAACAAAATTAAATAATATAATATTTATATGCGTAAAGATATTAATTACAACCAGATCCTTACATTTTCCGATTTCATGTCATGTTACGTCCTTTCTAATCTTATAAATGAAAGTTTGTTTGTCCCGCTTTTGCGGCTTAACTACTTAACCCATCATCCTGAAATTTTGCATACATATTATCAAGGTTACGAACAAGGACATGGAGTACTTTTCATTCTGAAAATAGTACTTTTTTCAAGCTTAAGATTTATAGCTATTGGGTGGACGTCCAAATAAGAAAGATATATTAATAAATTGCAGCACAATAGAAAGACCTTGAATTTACTTAATATCAAGAAGATATTATCGTCGATTGTGCAACTACGAGTCCATAAGTTCTTGGGTACATAAGTCGAAACGAGGATTCCATGGAACGACTAGTAGTTCAAGTAAAAGTAGACGGCAAAAGATCTCGGGCAAGTGCTCCTACACGTTCGACCGACCTAATTCAATTCACGACGCACACTTCCATCAATGAATGCACCCGCCAAACATCGGATACGTAGATATGCATCGCGACAACTACTGCCCAGCAATCGGCCTAAACATGACCACAACCACTCTGTCAAGAATATGCTACTAAGAAGAAAAAGAAAAAAACTTGGTCAAAATGTGATGCCTAGAGAATGAGCTTATCCCCAAGTTATCCGAAGCCGGGAGCAAAACCTTGTTAATTAGTTGATGTACAAGATCAACGGAAGGCTTGGCAATATAAACCTCCCTACTATTAAACGGCTACTGTTCAACAGCTTCCTTATTACCTGCCGCTTTCGTTTTCTACTGCCGTGGTAACCGTTACAATGTATTTTGTAATTCACCATGATTTATTATATTAAAGTAATTAACTTTGGTTTGTTAATGTTGATAGTACAATTAATTGTTTAATTTAAAGACATTATGTTATAAAGATTAATATTAAATTGTATTTATTGATTTTGTTTATCGATATTGATTTATATTGATTTAGCTATGAAATGAAGAACTGTAGTAAATATACTGTTGTGTTCCGATTTGAAGGATATTGTAGCTAGAGTAACTACTGGACATATTGAGACTTCATCATCTTATGTCTCAGGATGGCGAGTGCAGTGCAGATTGATTTGTAACTTATGTTTGATTTTGCTACTGTACATGAGCGGTCGCATCGCTTTCCATCAGGTGAATGGCAAGGTTGGAAAACAATTGTTTCTTTCTAAATGTTAATAAAATAAAATTTTCAACTACTGTGTTTCGTAGCCATGGGACACTAGACTACGCACTCTAAATATAATATATATATATATATATACCGGGTATCTCAAGACTGCTACCGAAAACGAAGCCGGGTTGTAGTTTTAGTGTTTAGAAACGCGACAACGATTTTTTATGATTTTTTAAATATCGTCATTTTTGGGTGGTAAATCCATAGTTTTTGCTAAAATAATAATTTTAACACTTTTATACCTTAGATTATTTATAAATAAAAGGGTATACACTATTATTTTAGGAAAAAATGTATTTACCACCCAAATATGGTCATAGGAAAAAAAATAACAAAAAAAAATTGTCGCTTTTTTTGCAACTTTTTCTGTTGCATTGTGTCTGAAGTCGCTTAAACTACCACCCGGCTTCGTTTTCGGTAGCAGTCTTGATATACCCTGTATATATCATTCTTCTCTTTTTCTTCTTCTTCTTTCGTTTTACTAATTCTTCTTTTTTATGATGTATCTACTTCTGCACCATCCAAATTGCCAAATCCTACGAAAGCAGCAAATAGTTATGAAACTTACAAACAATTAAGCTACGCATTAACATGTAGTGTTCATTAAAACAATACGAGCCTCATTAGAATAATATAAGATTAATAGCGATTGGATATGTACGAATCTATGCGCAAGTCTTACTTAATGATGCAAACGTGATTGTTCTTATGCTACAATGTTACCATTGTTTCATATCACGGAATTATGTGTCCAAAAACTGGCCAAGTGTGATATGAACAAGCACACTCAAGGCTCCGTAACATTAAATATAGTTTTATTCCACACAACTGCAACTTGCAACTAACTTTTATATTCCGGAATTTTTCTATGTATTTATTATACACCATAAAATTGTATCATAATACAAGTAATATTAATTCCGTTTTTGTAAATAGAACAAAAAAATAGAGTAAATTCTTTATTTATTAATATACTTAAACTGACACTATTCTTCTAAACAAACGTGGTCGTAGCTAGAATGGGATGTCTTATGAAGCTTTTCTTAACAGATAGTAGAACAACGAAATTATCCTACAAGGATTTTGTTTCTTATGATTTAATACGGAACTCTAAATATAACAACATCGATGTAGTAATACGAAGGAGAGAGTGCGATGGATCCCCGCCCACATTCGAATGTGAGAGGTGTGCGGATGTAAAACCTTCATCACACTGGAATTTGTTTGTAGCATATATTAAATTAGGAATATTTAAATATAGAAGGAGTATATAGGAGGTAGAAAATTAAAGAATATTTTTTAGATTTAAGTTATAAATGAATATATTTTCAATTTAGAAAATTGGCCTATTTGTTGCACACCCAGAAGAAACTTGTAATAAAAAATTTCTCAAAACACAATAATTCTACTAAATTTCATAATAATTAAAGGAATAATATGGAAATAAAACAAAAAGAAAATAATAAAATTGAAATTAAAAAGTAAATATTTAGATAAAAAAAAATGATAATAAGTAATGTTTGGTACCAATGTTTGGTCATTTGTAAACTAGTGACATGTGTCTAATGACTAAACGTTTGAGCTTTTGTAACCTTGGAGTTTTTCCACGAACAACATATTGCGTGCATTTAGTTTTTCTATGTAACAATTTAAGTTGCTATAAAATCAATTGCTCTGCTAACTAAATAACGTCATTAAAATGGTACTCATACGTAGCTAAAACAATATTATGATGAAATATTTATATGGTAAGTGCGTGGTGGCCTGTTGGTAAACGGACTAGACGCGGCTGCCAACATGTTCACGGTGGTCGCGGGTTCGAATCTCAGGGCACACCTTTGACTTTTCGGAGTCATGTGTGTATTGATAGTCAATCACCACGCACTAAAACGGTGAAGGAAAACATCGTGAGGAAACCTGCATACCATAGCGATTTATAAAAAAAAATCTATGGTATGTAAGTCCGCCAACCCGCACTAGGCCAGCGCGGTGGACTATATGGCCTAACCACTCTCAATCGTACTCTCGATTGTAGAGCAGGCCCTTGCCCTGCAGTGGGACGCATATGGGCTGATACATGATACAATATTTATACGAATATTCTACTGTAATTGCGGTTAGTATTGTAATTTGTCAATGTTTGAAAGGAAATTAATAAAATATGAAGTGACCGATATTGTTTCATTAAATCATTTTAAAAGTTAAAAATTAGCATCATATAATTAATGAACCTTAAAGGATATAAATATACTCCCACTTGTACTTTCAATGTAATGTACTTTCGTCTTTCTATCTATTGTTATATCCTAGATTGCCTAATAATTCTTATCCTTCATCTATCTCTAATTCTTCATCTAATTTTCGACGTCCTCAATCTTCAATAAACAACAGCATAAAACATTGGCTCACTTTCTCAGTAACTGGATAAAATAACTTAACAAACATGAGAAAGAAAACAATGTTTATCTTTACGTCAATACAATAAAATAACTTGAAGCAACTTGTCCTGGTAATTTTTCCTCAGGTTTGACATTCTAATGACTTGTATTCGTAACAGTACCCCTTCACTTGTAAATCAGTTTTTTACCACATAATCATACAGAAGGCTTGTTAGTACGAGGTAAATATAATGCAGCTAACATTTGCTCTGAGACATGAATTGCAGATAATATTAGACAATGTTGAATATTCAGAAACAGTCTTGGTACTTTTGCTGTGGATTTTGATGGTATACACCTTTATAATACTATAAGCACGAAAGTGAATCTTGATACTTTAACAAAAAAGATAGAAGGGACTATTGAATTTTGTTTAATACTAGAACGGCATGGAGTGAAATAAGGTAATATTATGACTTTGTTATCTATTACTCGCGATGCTTTAATTCATGTACAATGAGACTATTTAGGACGATCAAATATTAAAATTACGAAATCATATCGCAAGCAGGCAAAATATGAAACGATACTTTGTAATTTATTATAATATTATTATGCTATGATACAGCAAGTAGTTACTTGTGGAAAATGGTAGGCGTGCATTTAATGTGTTTCGGCGAAGACAGCGATCTTTTAAATCGCTTATGGATCGTAAGAAATGAAATAGTGCCTTTTTTATTGCGTTAAAATGTTTCCATGTGAACATATGTGTTGTTAAGGTTAAAATCAGTGGCTTTATAAAGCTATTTTTTCTCCGAATTTGTGTTCAAATATAAATAATGCTGTAAATATGTTGTTGTAAGTGGATCTACCACAGGGCCATATCCAACATGCTGGTCTACTACGAATCTGCGTACTTCACATACCATAGAAATTTTGTGAATCGCTATGGTATATGGGTTTTCCCTCTCCCTTAAAGTGCGTATTAATTGATAACCAAATACCAATACACGACTTCGAAAATTCAAAGGTCGTAATATGCCCTAGGTTTTATAACCGCAAAGCTGCATTGGGCAGTCGCGTAGTTCCTTTTTCAACAGTACACACGTACAAATAAAAAGCGCATCAAAATCACCAGTGTGAAAGCGGGTTTACCGCACGAATCGCGCTCGGAACGGCTTACCGCCACAGAAAGCTGCTTACCTTCGCTGACCGGCTGCGCTGTTCCGAACATAAATACCGGCCCAATCTCAAATATTTCGCTCCTTCTTTTTGCGCGTTCAGCTGTCAAGGCCGCGATGAATCCGCTTGAGCGCATTATGCCGCATTCCTTCATTTTTAATTCAGCGTAATTGTCGCTTGATGACACACTTTTTAAAACGGCTTCTTTTGTTTTTATGCATTTATCTTAATATTTTGCGTTTGCGCTTCTTTATAGGTTGAAATTATTTGCTGAGGCAATGAGACAGCAAATTACTGTTATATTGAGGTAAATGTACTGTGAGTTGTGGACCGAGACGAATGTTAATGAAAATTACTTTTCGCTATAGTATTTTCTTTGTAGGCGAGCGAACCTGTTGCTATTATGTAAACTATAGCTAGCTTCATTCAAGGCCTTTGATAACTTCACACGTTCATTCTGTTCTTCATTATAAGAAGTTTAATGAAGGACTTGGGCCATTGACATATTTGATTAATGTTTTTGTCTTATTTTAACAAGGATTCCCGGAACCAAAAATACGCCAATTATATTTGTTGATGTAAAGGCTTTTTTCGGGTAATATTAGGATTCCCTTTTTATCAGTAACCAATTAGTAGCATAACAGATAAATTAAGTACTAGAAGATTTCCTTATTATCAAGTTTTTCACTAGCTGGTAGTTCCACATGGGTTGGTACCACCGCATTATCTATTTCTGCTGCAAGTAGAGTGTACGCACTTTTCGTTCCGTTTTGGAGGACATTGTAGTTAGTTATTGAGTTTAAAAGAACTTCACATTTATCATCTTGGGAACGAGGTCGGTGCCATTTATATTTGCCATAATTATTTCTAGTACATTTTCTCCTGTTTATAAGCAAGCATGCAACTTACTATCAGGCACTCTTCTTATCTAGTCATATTCGCAAAAAAAAAACCATTGCTTCATTCATTCAAAACTTTACTCTCGCAAACGGGACAATGCGACCGTTGCAACATAAAACAAATTATATGTGCATTAAGATAATCGTTTAATTTAATATAATTTTGTGTCATTTAATGCGTTTAGAAGTCCATTAAGTTCCAACACTTTGATTTACGTCAGCGAGCGTGTATGTGCATTTGTTCTGATGTATTACTTGCTTATTGTGCTGTCAGCATGAGATTTTCATAAATAATATTATAACATAATCCCGATAATGGTTTTGCAAAGGTGAATTTTAATTGAGTTAATTTTATGTTCGATATTTATATGATTTTTCAAATTTCACGCATCAGATTGGTGATTGATGTAGTAGGCGTGCTTGAAAAATGTCATCCGTTGAAATAATATAAAATAATAGCAAGCCATAAGGCGTCAGCGTATATTTTTTATGTTTAAGGAACACATTAATGAATAAAAAATCTGTATGACAGCCTTTTAGACTAATCATAATACTTGCTGAGTACATACTAGAATCAATTTAGCTAGCTCCCTTATCGCCTCATAAGTTACCTATTTCGAAGTGGTTAGTATGTCTGTACTCTGTAGCTATATTAATCAGGTGTCTTTACGATGTATATAAATCTATGATATAAGAAATCAATAAAACAGTATACCAAATTTACATTTCTAATATAGAAATGTATGTATATGTATGTATTCATGCGAACAACGTCGCGGTTAAATACTAGTGTATAAACATTCCCTCACAATGTTTTGGTAGGCAACAGAGCTGTTTCGTTTTACTTAACATAATCTTCAAAGGCGGCGTTTTCTCACAAGAAAACAATATCACAGAATGCAACCAAACCGGTTCGGACACAACAAGCTTTTCAAACTTCGAACACCGTTGATAACAGATTATATTATTTTTCACATCAATGTGTAAAAAAATCAATAAAACCTTTTTTAACACTTATTTTTTATTTGCGTATTAGTGCGTTTTGTTGCGCAACATATATGTGTAAAATAGTTGAGCGTACAAATAAATTCTTGATATCTCTATCTAAAAAAATGTCTATGTATATCTCTTACAATAATGCATATTTCACCCGCTGTGATACAATTCAAATTAACTTATAATTTATGCCTTGTAGTATGGTAATTTATGAAACGAATACGTAATTGCTTAGTTGTTACTGATTTTAATATATCGTGAGAAGTAGAGGACCTTTTTGTGAATGTGACAGATCAGAATATGTTGCCCACTTGAGTCTACCGACGCCTTCGTTTCAATTTCTAAGTATTCGCTCTAAGGCATGCCTAAGATTTATTTACTTGCTGAGATGAGGAAATAGGTGTAAGTTGTAACGGTTTGTTAATTACGACAGTCTATAAACATTGCCTAGGAGAAACAAGACGCCTGTTGTAAAATAAAGGGCAGATCCCCGCTCTAAAACTAGAAAAGCTATTAGTGATATGAAGTTTTTCTTATTTAAAAAAAAATCTCTTGAAGGAGGCAGCTTAAAACAGGATTGGGTCTACAGAAAAACCCTTTTTCAATATATTTGAACTTAATTTTCTTAGATTTACGTGAATATTATTCATTTAAATAAAACTATTGTTTATAGATTTTATCGCAGATATTTTAGTTTCATTTTTATATTTTCCTCCCATTAACCAAACATCCTGTAAAATAATCAAAACGTCTGGAAGTTAAACAAAGGAAATATGAAACCAAAACCGCGTTAATCCGTAGGAATTATTTTTATTTTAATAAATTTTACCATTAAATTCAGACAAAAAAAATAATTAGGACGGTGGACAAAGAACCATATATCTTCCCTTATAGTATGACTATAAATCAAAAAGCTAAATTGTAATAGATTATAATACGTTTACCCACACGGATGAAGGTAATTAAGCGACGTAGTTTAACACTAAGTGTTGCCTGCTAAGTTAAAGCACTCATTAGGGCTATCAATTAATTGAATCCCTAACATATATCTGCTTAATTAATCAGGTAATTTGATAATACTAATAAGAAGCGTTAATCTACGAAAATGACTGCACAAAATCAACATTTAAATGCTTTTGAACAGGTATTCATTAACGTAGGAAAACTGCTAATCTGCGCGTCCTTACTGGTGGTAGGTCTCTCATATGTGAGAGGCCGCCTGGGTAGGTACCACCATAATGTTTGTTGCTCCCGTCTAACAGCAGTGTAAATGCACTGTTGTGTTTAGGTTTGAAGGATTTATATCCTTCAAATTGTAGCCAGAGTAACTAATGGACATATTGAGACTTCACATCTTTTGTCTCAGGATGACGAGCGCAGTGGAATGCCATAATAGATTTCCAGTTCAAGGTACTGTTTGATTTTTTACTGTTAATAAGCAGTCGAATCGCTTACCATCAGCTGGTATGCTTGGCTCGCCATTCATAGCAATAAAAAAAAACATAACCTTAACTTGAACTACTTATGAAATATACATATATCACAAATCGCTTCAATATATTTGTCCAACCGTTATTTCCATTCCCCTTTATGGCAATAACTCATCTGTAATTTATCAGGTGTGGGTGTTCATGTCCTGTGGTGATCGTTTACCATCAAATGAGCCGCTTTATACATGCCGCTCGTATGCCAAATTCAAGATAAAATGGTACTTTTGAAAAAATAATTTGTATTGATATTTTAACCACTTTGGTACAAAAATATTGGCTATCAACGTTTATGCCAGGCATCTTCCCATAAGACGCGATCACGATAAAGGATCCTAAACAAACAATTTTTTAATAGAAAAAATACCAACTTCCTTTCCCGATTAACAATAGCGTCAGGGGTCCCAATTTATAAAAAATGGTTCTGATCGTGTTCAGTTATGTGATACACAAACAGACAATTGATAACAGAGATTTCTTACTTCCTCTTTGGAAATGATAATGATGTATAACATGGCCTTGAGATAATGAAAGGTTGAAGATTGAAAGAGTAAGAGATATATTTTTTTCGTAAAGCTATGTTAAAACTGTTTAGATATTGTAAACTAAGGCATATTTCCCAAGAGAATATTTACAAAATTTTAAGCCATAGTTTCTTAGGTTTGTATGCTATTATTAGATGTTATATTGTTATTGTATCGTATTATTCTAGAGTAAAAGGAAAGATAAGTAATATTGGTAATTGACTCTCGTTAAAACTATGTCTCCAGTTCACAAAGCTTTAAGGATTATTATAAGGAAGAGATAACTAAACCCCAACATTAAGGTTAAACTCCACCCATTGTATCCCGTTTCCCAGCATACTCAATATCCTGATTGACATTTCACTTAATAAGACATTGTCGCATCACCAGTGATGGACATTTCTATAGGTACATATTGCGTGGGCTTGTTCCGTAACTTATTCCGTGAAATGCGGATGTGACGATGGTAAACATAACTGTGCTTTAACAAAGCGTTATCTTGAAACTAAATATTTAAGTAGTTTAAACTTTAATATTGCATAATACGTGCATGAATGTACAAGGTTTGTTGCGGGTTCATACTGATATTTTTAAGCGTAAATATTTTATTTGTTCCTGTTTATTTATTAACCTTATTAGCTTTTTAGGTCGCGTTAGGACACTGGTTCTTAACAAGTGGTCCATGGATCACTAGTGGGCCCTAAAAACTTTACACTTGGTTTGCAAAGAAATCCTAAGGCCATACTTAGAATAATTTTCGTTTAGAATAATTAACGTTTCAGTTATGGATAGATATCTATCTATCCATAACTGAAACGTGTGTAAAATTATTCTAAGTATGGCCTTAGGATTTCTTTCTAGATCTATCTAGATTGACAGATAAAACTCTTTATTTATTTGCATTTCTATACTGTATTAACATACACACATACATAAACTCACACCTTTTTCCCAGAAAGGGTAGGTAGAGGTGCCAGGCCCACCACATTTCGCCTTGTATGTTCCGTCCCATGATGTGATAGGTGGCGAGCCTATCGCGGTATCGGGCACGAATTCCTGACTCTGGGCTGATATATAATTAATAGAAAAATCCAATATCACTTTGCCCAACCCGGTATTCGAACCCGAGACTCAGCATTGTAACCGTACCGTGGTACAACTACGCCACCGAGGCAGTCAGGCATACTGTATTAAACTACAACCAAACCAGTTAACCAACTGGGTGGTCAATGATAGATAAATAAGTTGTTACTGGGTTGATCGAAGTTACTGCCTTATGACTAAAAGTGAAGAAACACACACAGCTTCAAGAATTTATTATAATTTGTTAGTCTTTATACAGGGTATATCAAGACCGCTACCGAAAATGGAGCTGGGTATGAATAAAAAAATGCAAAAAAAGCGATATTTTTTTTTTTTCCTATTACCATATTTGGGTGGTAAATACATTTTTTCCTAAATAATAGTGTATACCCTTTTATTTATAAATAATCTAAGGTATAAAAGAGTTTAAATTATTATTTTAGCAAAAACTATGGATTTACCACCCAAAAATGACGATATTTAAAAAATCATACAAAATAATTGTCGCGTTTCTTTGCGAAATTTTTAGCTGCATTTTGTTTGTAGTCACTAAAACTACCACCCGGCTTCGTTTTCGGTAGCAGTCTTGAGATACCCAGTATGATGATGTTTGATGTTAAAAATGATGATTTTTTTGGACTATTAGCCATCCTTGTGTCAGAAGTATATTTTATTGAGTACTACCGGCTCCGCCCGGATGTAGATACACTTTTAAAAATGGCGTCCAAAATGTTCGATTCCGACTATCAATATAAAATATCGACCAATAGATTAAGTATATTTTTCACTACTGCTTTCCTCCTATAGTTCATAGCATGATGATACATAACGATAAATATCTAATCCAACACAATTTATTGTTCTATTCGAATCAATAATACAGTAATTCCTGTGATTAGAAGTAAAAGTAACAAACACATCAGTTTTAAATATATATTAGTATAGATTTGAAGTAGAAAATTATATATTATAACTAATGTTATTGCTAAATTATACCTACCTGGACTCTATATCAGCCCATATACGTCCCACTGCAGGGCACAGGCCTCCTCTACAATCGAGAGTACGATTGAGAGTGGTTAGGCCATATGGCCTGGACTATATAGTCCACCACGCTGGCCTAGTGCGGGTTGGCGGACTTACATACCATAGAAATTTTTATAAATCGCATTGATATGCAGGTTTCCTCACGATGTTTTCCTTCACCGTTTTAGTGCGTGGTGATTGACTATCAATACACACATGACTCCGAAAAGTCAGAGGTGTGCCCTGGGATTCGAACCCGCGACCACCGTGAACATGTAGGCAGTCACGTCTAGTCCGTTTACCAACCTGGACTCATGATTTAAAATATTTTCTGAGGAATAATGTCGGGGCGAGTTTTGTATTTTAAAAGTGACCTACATAGTTTGTATGCTGTTTTGATATAATTTTGGAGGTAAAATATTTGATATTATTTTTACAATGTAATTCATATGTATATTTCAGATATTTATGGCTTTAATCTATATGCTAAACAATCAGAATAATATATAACATTGAAAAGTACTAAAATTTATTGCAATTTTAACCTACTTTACATATTTTGGTTGTTTACAACAATGCTTATAGAGCTATTGTTCTGAATGCATATATAGGGTACTGAGATATTAAAACAGTAATACTTATATTAATACAAACTTCATTAATACACTTGAGAAGTACGTTTTTTTTTAAATCAAGAATCAATCGTTACATATGTATATTCTTTTGAAAACGCACTTAATCCTATGTTTTATGTGTCTTCTTTGAAATATATACAACCCTGCTATGTTTAATATGGTTGTAAATGTAATCAAAATACTTCGTACATTTCCAATGTAGTAAAAATATAATGAAATATATTTTTCAAGTACATTTCCAACACTAAATAATAAGTACTAGGTTTCTACAAATAGAACTTAGTAGAAACGGATGTAATTACTTGTGTTGCAATTTTTTAATATTCATGCTCGTTGGCTTCCAAGGCAATCAACTTTCTACCGTGATTACTTTGATGCTGCGATGCGATTTACACTGTTTTGTCAACGAAATTGTAACTTAAAACGTATTTGATGTAAGCGAATTAGTTTTTTAGAAGTGTATTGCGAAGCGTGAGTTGTCGGGTTCGATTTCCAAATTGCGTAGATATAATTGATAAGAGATTTTAAAAATTCTTGCAAGGCTGTACGTTTCAGGTCTTGGCCATAATTCTCTACAATGGATAAGTGTTAGGTATTGATTGTAGTGACTCCAAAACTATTTTATACAAGCTTTGGGTGGTCCACATGCTTGCTTTAAGAAAGTTTGGATGCCTCACATACCTTCGCAGTTCATTAGAAAAAATTAGGTGCGATATACAGAAGCCCAATTTATTTAAGATTTCTCCAGATTTTTCCCCCCACTATTGAAGTGACCAATTTATTATTAGTTAAAATTACATACGTAACTTTTCATCTTTCGAACAAGGCTCTCGGTCTATTTTGTGAATAAATAAATTTAATTAAATATAAATGTTCCGGTAATACTACTGTTGCTTATAAAGATGATTTACGACCAATTTAGCAGCAATTAGATCAGAAATAGAATTATATTTGGTTGAAACCAGTTTCGTATCGCCGATAGCAATCTCCTTATTTGAATTCGCGTATAAATCATAACGGATTACGAGATGTTAATGAGTTTTTAATAAAATATTTTATGTTTACATTTTGTGTCTGAAATTTGTTGAAAAGTATTTTTAGCATAAATTTATTTTATGATATGTTTATTAGATATGTAAATTATTTATTTTAATTTAAAAAAATCATTTTATAAAAAATACATTCCTTTTATGAAATTATTGAAATTGTTGGATTGACGATGTAGATAAGTATTGTTGTAGGAAGTCACTGGACGCTGATCGCTTCCAACAGGTCCCTGTGTAGATCCTTGAAGGAAGCCTATTTTCATTATTCGACTTCCTTGGTTGAAGATGGTGATGGTAACTACATAAATAAGTAGTCTGTTGTCTTCAGCTGTCCATCAGTGGTCTCGTTATTTCCTCAACCTGACAATAATATATCTTCCAAATATGGCGGGAGAATAAATACTCCGCTCACTTTTACCAACACATAATCGCCTCGCTGGTTTAGTGACAGTAAATGGATTGAATAGCGTAGATTTGATCTCCGGGTGAGGTATGTTTTGGTAGAAATACGATTTGGCGAAGTTTATTCTTCACGAGATGTGATAAGGGGCGAGTATATGGTAATGCATGGCGCTAATTTTCGTTTTGAGAAACTCATATCAAATTTCTAATTTTCAGTTTAACTTTCACAAATAATGCGGTATCTGTATGTCACATTATACAATTAATACGTAATACAATTAAGTTGAACATTATGTCAATATTATATATTATATAAGGTTGTCACACAGAATACGTACCTTGTCCCTATCCTACCTTAATTTTCCATCAAAATAAAGACTTCCATTATACAGATTCTTTGCATGTCATACTAGGATAGAAGCTTCAGGTTGAAGTGCTATTCCGCTTTTAAATTCTCACTGTGTAGGGAATTTAGTAAATAAAGAATCATTATTATGTTGAATCGACGTAATTTAATCATCCAATAGAACGACAATTTTAATAATACCTATTGATTTTCAGAATCCCTTTTCGTGAAGTCAATTGCCAATCAAATTAAGTTATTCGTATCGAAAAACTCTCCCAAACAAAACTTACAAATAACTCCTATATACTGTCAGCCCTAATATAAAGGAACATAAATCGATCCGACATAGACCCGATGAATCAACGTCTATTAATTACATACTTGCTGCACTGTTGCAATACCCTTTCGTCTACAGACAACAGAAACAGAATGCTAATGCTCAGCTTGTTTCAACGCAACCATTGTACTATGTTACGTAAATTAAAACCGGTTTTTATATTTTGCTTCCGTTTTTATTATTTTATGTTTGTTAAAGTATCGATTTGCATGCATAATTCAAAAGAATGATATAGGTTTTAAATGACATATTTAATCATTTTATTTTCTCTCGTTTGTTGTCAAAATAACTTTAATCATATTAAATTAAAATAAAATTTCTTTATGCAACCTGATTTAATTATTATTGTATTTTAAAACGTGTTCTATTTTCAAATTTCAATCCCTTTGTGACTCGCCGCACAATGTGCATATTTAGTAAGCGTTAGCATGCAATTAAGCGCTTATCATGGTAACGCACTCCGCTTGCCTGACACCTGAGATTAAGTGGCTAATTCACAATTGCTCAATTAATTATAACCAAGCAACAGTAAAGCGTTTGAAAGCCGTTTCGAATCGTATTGAAGTTTAGTACTTAGCAATTACAATTTATTTTAGACGACAATTTTAATTAAAATGTTAAGGAGCTCACATTTTACTGATAACGCTTGAGCACTGTTTAGGAATGTGTAGGCGTTTTATAGAGTCTGAGTCTAAATGGTTTGAGTCAAAGCAATATATTTAATTACAAGTGTTCTTATGTCTTCATTACTTGGTACACGTTAGATATAGTGCAATTGTAAATTCAGTATGTATCCATTTTGTTCCTAATAGGTACTGTATAAAAATTGTAGATAATAATGTTAAATGTCAAAACTTTCTTTTCTTTGAAACTCATATACTTTTCAATGTGACTATTCTTAAATGAAAAAAAAAAACGACGCACAAATTAATTTGTTCTCTGAAATACTGAGACACGATATTTTTGCTAAATGAACCACCGTCTCTCTAATTTATTGTTTGGTACCAACAAATATGTCATAACGTTTAAATATACAAAACACAGCCCGATAATAACCGAACAAAATAATGCATTTCATTAAAATACCCCAACCACCAAAACCAGTAATGTACGCTAAACACATCAAAGCACTTAAACAATCCATGTGATTTGTTCCGAATATGTATTATAATTTCCTTTCAACAATGATTATGGCCAGTAGCATTACGCGGTTGTCTATATTAGTACCTGTTCCATTGCGTAGTCGTGTCTCGGTATGCATCGGGTTGCATAGCGCGTGGCACGTGCGGGCGCCCGCAACGAGCAGCATATGCCGAACATTTACATAATACCGCTTATTGGTTATGGAATTTATTGGCAAATTAGCGCGTGCCGTTTTGAATTTATATGGAACGTTCCAAAAGACAACGGTTTGTTTTGAAATATCGTAACTTACAGGCAGATATTGATTCGATTAAATAAGGATTGTTAATTGGCATTGAAAATAATTTATTTCCTTCTTTTTGCCTTTACTGTTGCCAGGATTTGTAGAACAAGTTTGTATTATATAAGTCGATAAATATTTTAAATTCAGAATGGAAAACAAGAAAAAAACTTTCGATTTTACGAGTATTTAAGTTTTGTTAATAGATTTTCTTTTTCGCATTATGTAGTTGCATAATAACATTAAGAAAAGCCCATGTATAATACGTAAATAAAATCTAAACCTTGCATATAATAAAAATCGATACTATCTGTCTTCTAATGCTTACATCGTAAGACACAACGTTGTTAGGTCTTGTTCCTCAACCAGCGAAGACTTAGACTCATGTCGACGAGTGTGTGTCCATGTACCACGAATTTATTACATCTAGACGCACTTTGTATCTTTGATAAACACACGAAATTTATTTTGTTCCATTAACTTGATACATAAACCTGCTATTCTATTGCTTTAGAATACAATATTTTCCCCTTATCTTGGTATCAGTTTATTAAACAACGTACTAAAATAATAGAGAGGGCGGACGAAGTTGCGGACTAGAACTAGTTTATCGAACTGATGTAATATTTCTTAAGGTTTAATTGGACATTTACTTGAAACACTAATAGACGAATATAAAATGAATTAATACCTAATTATTTTAATGAGTTATTCTTACAATAAATTGTGATAATATGAATTTCTTATAAAATTATATCCATAAAAAATTTCATTAAATAATTTAACAATTGTGATTTGCCAGATTTTTTATCATGACAACAAAATTAAATTTATATCATATGTAGTTATATGTGTTTACAATCTACACCCGTGTTAAATGCAACATTTTTTAATCTCGAACACACGTAAAATTTTCAATATCAAATAAAGAACAATAAAGCGCGGATTAAAAATAATCTCATTTAATTAAAGACACTCGGAACGCTCATTACGCTTATGACTTACGAGTCATAATAAGCGACATCTGAAAGGTTGCCGTGGCCGCGGAGCTTTCGCATTATCTAGGCATCTGCGCGCAGACAATGGGCCGCGCATGCGTAATGCGTTATCTGCCATCTACCTCTTGCCACACTCTGCTCTCCTAATGAGGAACGCCGTTCCACATCTCAAGTTATGTGCTAATTGAAGACGGGCTAAAATGTGAGCCAGGGCTGTGTTATTGGTTTAAGGCTCCTGTGTGCGTTATGGGCTACGGCATAGATGATTTGTGACCGATGTATTTTTAGATAAACGAAAATATTTATTCCAATTCGAACCAGTAGTTCCTGAGATTAGAGGTAAAAAACAAACAAATAAACTCTTCTGCTTTATATATTAGTATAGATAAATGATAGTAATTTCATTGGTACAGTGAAATATTTAAAATGCTGTGTTATGTTAAGACAATTTGTTTACTTCTAATATATGGGAGAAATATTATTTCTCATTTCACCCACAGTAAAATCCCTCCTTTTATGTTGATTATAAGCAAACGCTAAAATATCCCATTTAAAATCCACACAAAGAAAAAACTGCATACCTACTCCGAAACAATTATAAATCTGACAGCCAACCCTACTCACAATCGGTAAGCAACACGGTGAAATTTCGCCTCCGCTAATTACACTTAATTGAAATTCTGTTAACATTTGTTTAGAAACGGAAATACAGAAGGTCCATTGTTGCAGGTAAAGAATAACGGTCGCCGGGCACACAAAGGATGAGGAGTAGGACACGATGGGAATGCAGCTCTGGCCCGGACGTGCTCAAATCAACAGGTAAGCGAATTGAGCCTTCGGTGAAGAATTTTTTTTATGGCAAAATATGATGCGTTAAATGTAAATCAAAATGTTTATACAATTGATGCACTCGATTGAAAAAGCTGTGATAAGGGCTACGGGTTCGATCCCTGGTGTACGCAAATGTTTGTAAATGCGATAATATGACTCTGTTTTTTTTGTGTATGAGCTCTTATGTATGGACTTGTCGTCAATACTATGCTTGATTCAAAAGACTATCTTCATTTTATTTTAAATGAATTAACGATATCTAAAATATTATTTCCTTTTCCTATACCTCTAATATATTGCCTTCTTACTTTTTAAATTCATCCCTCATGAATGAATTTTTCAAAAGCCGATCACCTTCTGATAAAACCAAAGGGTCTCAGGTCAGGATCGATCGTCTGGCCTAATTGAATTGTAAGCATTGCTAGAGGGGACACAGCGAGAAAAAAATATGTAACATAAAAGATCGGCACCAAATCGCTATTTCTGTTTCTATTACTCCAAAGCAGTTAGCTATCGTCTGTCTTGGTCCATCGTTTTCCCGTGAGTCTAGTACAAGCGTACTAGTGATTTGATTCCTGATGTCCGTTCTGGTAATATCTCAATGTTTCCAAGACATTATTTACGGGCGGAAACTGTCGCCTGACGCACAGATTATGCATAACTTCAGCATTATTCTAATCATATGCAGATTTGTATACGACGTTTCTTGTGTGCGCAGGATTAGACGAAATTATGGGTGCATGCGATAACATCATGACTTCCCATGTCGTTTAACATCAGCTTCTAATTTCAATTCAAAGAGTTTTTTAAACGTATCATTGTGTCAGCTCAATAATATGACCACAACTTTAACTGCACAATTTAATTTTAATATAGCACCAATTACAGTTACAATAATGTGGTTAAAAAATCATTTTTTAACAATGATGTGTGCATTCGCCTTGCTGTTAGTTTGAAACTCAATTTTCCTTAAATAAGGACGATTCCAGCATATCTACCCAGTCACAGTTTTATCAAAGTTTTAATTAGGACCTCCACTTTCGTTGCATTTTTATCTTCGTACCCCGTATGTTTTTCATTTGGAGCGACTAGAGACAGCTTTCTTTTTACCTTTAAGAGGGTGAGAAAGGTAGATTAAGGTTACATCTTTTATAGGTTTACTGGTAAGTTCTAAGAGCTAGTCGTATACCTTTGTACGTATGTACGTCCCTTTTGTAATGTAATCCTAATTAAAACTGCTATCCTTTTTACCCTCAGATGGGAGTTATTTGAATAGATTGAGATCAACAGCTTTATAAAGCGTCAGGTACACGTTGCTTAAATTATTTCTAATCAGTTTTCAATAAGGCAAAACATCGACCACAGCCGTGTCAATTAACTAAGTTTCCGTTTCTTCTCTTTTATTTCTTTAATTAATATTGTTCCTCACCTTGTCATGTATATGCCTTTCTATACAAATTAATGAAAATTGATTAATCAGATTGGGTGAGTAGTTACTTCCTTCTCTATTTTCTTTATCCGATCAAAGAGGTCACCTGATGTTAAGTAATCACTGCCACCCATGAGAATTTACAACGCATGAAACATTGGGAAATAAAAAAGGATGTTAAGAAGAATGGGGTATTCGGCATTCGGAAATCATACTTACCAAATTAAACGCACCAGCAAACGTCGATCTTCTATGAGACAGTAGTACCACCCCGAACGAGCCTATCCATTTATGCTGAGTTATGACTAACAAAACCGTGGCTCTACTACAAGTAGATATACACGACGTTAATTGAAATCAGGTAAGCCATCTCCTATCCGCCGGATCTCTTCAATAAAATAAATAAACCTTACAAACTAAGTTTCTATAGATGTTTAATTCACCAGCCATTAACAACCCCAAAGATAAGTGACAATAGCACTGCCAGACATTGTTACGTGGGCGCCGTATAATTCCCACATTGGCGACGCCCATAGACGCAGCAGATAAATAACAAACAAATTACTCGGCGCGAAATGTACTACACGTGCGTCTGGGACTGCATGCTTGATAAAATATGTACTTGATAAGTAGTTTGGAGGAGGGAATGATACAGTCTTTAAGTGGAAGTATTTTGGGAAATTAAAACTCTCTTTGCCTGTCCAAATAAGAAACATAGATTGAAAGGCTTTAACTGATTTAGGGTTTAACATTAAAAAAATATATAATACCTAAACTGTATGATCTTGTCTAAAATTAAGAAAGCTGTACTCTTGGTGGTGTAAGGCGTAGGAGCTAGGAAACAGGAGGTTATCGATTCGATACCAAGGTCGAGTACTTGGGTTTTGTTTAAGGATTTGTACCATCAGAGGATTCGAGCTTTAATCCTTTTAAATTCTCCCTATTTTTCATTAAAATATTGTGATGTAAAATTATTTTCAATAATGACGTGAAGAAAATACTTCGATATTTTTTAATAATTGTAAAACCACATTAATTGCGCTTCAATGCCGCGTACACCAAAGATCTCACGTTGAAATTATTTTGTTGACTCACTGAAATGTTCAATTGGATGTGAAATGAGATGGAAAAGGTTTCGTGGATTCAATATGGTTGTTGATGTGTAAAATATGTACACAATGTTGTTGGTTGTTGAGGTTTTAAATTAAATTCGTGTATTTTGCTCGTATAATGTTTGCATACGCATGAATGGACATTGGATAAAGGCGCTCTTAAATCTAAATTTGGAGACTTTTATGACCTTTATCGTGAATGTTTTTGATGTCAAAGTATTATAAACGTTTTATTGTTATTTTCATAGTATAATTATTTCGGAGAATACTACGATAATTCTAAGTAACATTTTGACAAAACATAATCGAGCAAACGATTTCCATCTCTTATATTTCCAATAATTACGAATAAGCACCACAAATATTTCATATTTTGAAATTGGAACCCCAACGCACCAAAGGTATCAATCACAATTCAAATTATTTATACTTTGTACTAAACTAAATAAATATGTTCAAACATATCTTCTTTGCTTACATTGACAGCCCAAGACTTATTCTAGGTTCAAAATGGCCGGTAGAGATTAGAAAATTACCCTTGCTATACAGCATGCATCTCGCGTGCACCGGGGTAATTGAGATGGATCATAGGATCGCTCTGTGCAAGTGGAACATTTTACTCCGTTGCTTTTTATTCATTGGCGAGATTAGTGTTAAATTCTGTAGTTGGTATTTATTTTTTATACAATTGTCGTAATAATATGTGCATAAAATTAAAACAGAGAAACTACGGATAGAAGACGTGAATCTTTTGTCGAACGATACAATTGTGCCCCCCCCCCCCCCTCCTCTTCGGAAGTATATATAAAAACCGTTTCACGAATCAGCATGACGAGTTCATAACTTTAGATCATCTACGAGCATTCGTTATCCGAATGCGGTGTTGTCATGCTGTTATCCAAATATTAGAAACAGTTTTACTCTCTACACATTTTATTAAATTAGACATTAATTTTATTGTTAATACTATTGTATTACGAATACAAATGCTTGTTCTAAATATTTGGAAAACATATTTCAAACAACGAGTCCAATAGAAATATATTTATTTCAATTTATAGTTCCTAATATCTCTACATGCCAATAGAATTTAGACGAAGTTTAATATACACACACGGACGCTCTCTGAGTAGATATAGTGGAGTGCCTGGAACATTAAAAACCGTAAAACCTCGGATTAGAGTTATAGTGAATGGATTAGTATGATTGATGTGGGATATTGTATTTTAAACTATAAATTGCAATGTTTACCCAAAAAAAATCTGTTTACTCCATTTTTTTATTATTTAAACAAATTATTATGAAAAAGTAATGTTGGACCATATATTTTCAATTTAAACAGTATTTTTTTTATTTATATGTTAGATCTTACCTGAGTAGACATATAGGAAAATTTTTCAAAGATACCTGTGTATAAACATAGCAATAGGGATCTCGAACAGAAGAACGTGGAGGGGAGTGCGGAGCGACAGCTGTTATGTACAATGGAATTTTTCAGCCAGTTTAATTATAAATGAAACGTAGTCTATTGTGCACATTTAAAAAAATTAGGTAATTAATTACGACTAATGAAAAGAATAAAAATATTAGTACAAAATATGTTTATTTAAATATAGTAAAGGCATGTAAAAAAAGAATATTATATTCTTTACAATTTGGTAATGATTTTTCTAAACATTTCGATGAAAATATTTTCTGTTGAACTGATGGTTTCAGAAAATATATATTTCTATCTACCGATCTATAGAGATCTATCTACCAATGCGTTTAATTTCACGAAGACATCGATATCTTCTGAAACTATAACATTATCTCTTGATTCCAAATTCATTGCTATCTCAACATTTTTTGATGAAAAGATAAACCCAGGTGTATACATATTATGCAGCAATTTTTTATCAGCCATGCTGCTAGTCGTTGGTTTATCCATTGTTCGAAATGTAATAAAAAAACAATTAATAATGAATTAATTGTTTTTTATGCGTGGAGCTGCGTGTGGATGCCGAAAAAGTGGTTTATCCTGCAGTGTAGCATGTTTTTTTTCGCGTCCACAGAAGAAGAAATGGCCGATTTATTAACACGTTTGGAACGATGCAGCAAAGACTTTGACCTCACAATAAATAAAGAAAAAACCAAAATAATGCTAGTCGACCGTTCAGAGATTTTGGGAACACAGGGATATTTGGGGAATACGACACCATAGATCAGTTCTTATATCTCGGCTCTGTATTAAACAACAGGGGTAACTGTGAACCTGAGATACGGCGACGCATCGGAATGGCCAAAGCTGCAATGACTCAACTTCAAAAGGTCTGGTAGGATAGCAACATATCTAATAGAACAAAAATAAGAATAATTGACACTTTGGTGATACCGATCTTTCTATACGGTTTTGAATCCTGGACCTTCAAAGCAGCAGATAGAAGGAGGATAGATGCGTTTGAGATGTGGTGCGCAAGATGTTAAGAATACCGTGGACGGCACATTCGAACCAACATATCCATCTTAAAACAAGTGCATCTCGAAGGTAGACCAAAACTTTCTGCAACTTGCCTACACTGAACATTACAATACTTCGGACATATCGCTAGACGCGAACCAGACAACTTGGAAAAACTGCTCATTGTTGGAAAATTGGAGGGAAAAAGAAGACGAGGACGAACTCCCAAACGATGGGTGGACCAGGTTGCCAATGCGCTAAAGGTTGGGGACCTTAATGCAGCATTACATCAAGCAGAGGACCGGTGCCGGTGGACAGAGGTCATCAAGACAATTAAGAGTCACGATCCTCAATAATGAGGGACCGACTGAAGAGAGTAGCATGTTTACACTGCAGCGGAAATAGTAGTTCCAATACTTCACCTATTATACAGATAGATGAAGTAGAAGAAAATATTTGGTGTAGACAACAATGTAATATATTTAAATAAACAGATTTTGTACTAATATTTTTTTTCTTTTCATTAGTCGTAATTAATTGCCTTATTTTGTTTAATGTGCACAATAGAGTACGTTTCATTTATAATTAAACTGGCCGAGAAATTCCATTGTACATAACAGCTGTCGCTCCGCACTCCCCTCCACGTTCTTCTGTTCGAGATCCCTATTGCTATGTTTATACACAGGTATCTTTGAAAAATGTTCCTATATGTCTAATCAGGTAAGATTTAACACATAAATAAAAAAAATCTGTTTAAAGTGAAAATATATGGTCAAACATTAATTTTTCATAATAATTTGTTTAAATAATAAAAAAATGGAGTGCACAATTTTTTTTTTGGGTAAACATTGCAATTTATAGTTTAAAAAACAATATCCCACATCGATCATATTAATCCATTCACTGTAACACTAATTCGAGGTGAAAACCCCCAGGCGCTCCACTAATAGGAATACCGCATCTATTGATTTCACAGATATTGTACCTTCTTACTCATTTCACTAGATTTTTCACCTTGAAGGTTGTATATCAATCATAAATCCATTTGAAATAAGAACTGTTTTCTACCTTGCGACTATTCAGCTGTATATTGAATTAGCAACTCGTGATGTCTGACTCGGCGCCGCCTGCTTTCCGAATTTAAATGAAATGTGAGCTGTTTCGCTGGCGTATAATTGTGGCGCGTTGTATCGAATTGAGGAGGTTGAATCAAATCGAACGGTTATGCAATTTATTTCGGCAATGTGAGAATTGTGGTTGAATTGTCTGAAGTATACTTATTTATAACACGGTTATATTAGCTTTGTCTGTATGTATGTAACGATAACATTTTTTTAATATGAATATCGGCCAATAGTGAACATGTAAATAAAAAAAGGAATTTTTGGTGAATACATCATTAGAATACTGTTTTTAATTTCAGCTATTACAAAGGAAATATAGCAGCTACAATACTATATATAATACCATTACATTTCCTGCCCTGCTTTAGAATTTTAATCGCTTTACAAAATTCAACTACATAATCCCTCAAATATCGCGACTCAAAATTTTGTAACTCATTACGCAATTTGTCCGTAACTAAATATGTTGCGTGTGAGCAATCAAAATGCGCTTAGTTTTATATTGTACAACATGATGAAAGTAAAAGTACAGGAGGACTACTACGATACACGAAATTCGATATATCGTGCGATTCCTTGCGTTAAAACCTACTTCTAGTGCTTACGTTGTTCACTTTCAAAAATTAAACGAATCAACAGTGTTGACAGACAGAATTCTTTGACATCATAGTAAAAACGATGTCGCTAGGAGTATATTTGAATGTGAACAATCGCACGATATTTTGAATGTCGTGGTTCGTAGTAGTTGTAAGTGGCTGCCAAGTCTGCGGTGCAAGTACGGTTTGTAAGCAGGTCGGAAATCCTGAGGCCATAATCCTTCTTTGTACTTGGTTTTAGTGGCTGTTGTACGCTTTTGAGTTGTAAAAGATTGTATAATGTAAGTTTCTGTAGTCGTTTTTTATTAAATGAGATTTTATCAAAATTTCTAACAAAGTATAATGTCGTTCTATCTAAAACCTATAAAATATTATGTGCCTAAAACACAACGAATAAGGAAAATAATTAAAATTCAATAATACTTATAGTTTGTACTTAAAAACAAATACCTACCAATTATTCAATCTCGAACAAAATCAGGCACGATAAATCACCATTCCTGATAGTAAAATAAATCACATCGACATAAAAATTCTTCCCAATGGGTAGACGGCAATTAACGTACCATTAACGATTAAAAATCCCAGTGACCGGGAGATCCCGAACCGACAAACTTTTTTAAATTTTCTATTTAACGTTCTAAATTAGCAAATTTAAAAAGGAATTCATGCTTCATAAATTTCTTTTTTCAATTTAATTTTATTGTTAATATTAAATCATAAAAAGAATTGTATTTTAATTACTTATGAGTGAAATATATATAGTTCTGAGAACGTTGGTGATTAAAAATACCTATTGTGTGAATGGTCGATGACGTCATTCCAGCGGAATGCGAATTTTGCCTTCGTCACAAGCAAAATATAATGATTCTAGATATTTACGAGTAAAATATCTATTTGTGAATTTATTACAATGATAAACAATTATTAAGTATTCAATTTAAACGGGGTTGCCTGATATTTAAACCAAAACAAATAATAATTATTTACTAATTAATAATCCTGCTTTTAGAATTTTTCCAATTTTAGTTTATTCGCCATAAAAGTTCGCCATTAAATAAAAAATATGACCAGTCACATTTTAAAAAATACTTTCGAATTTCAAGATTTATGTGAACTAATATTCCTTTGCCACCGGATAAAGACCTACATGAGTAACAAATTCCCGCCATTTCCACTAATCTGCCATTACGCGCAGTTTTTGTTAATTAATTTTATTTCATTTTTGTTATTTTATAAAGGTTGCAACGCAATCAAGGCGAACACGCCTTTAGAAGCGCGCGACTTCTAATTCCCCTCATAATGATATCCGATAATGGGTTACATCCTTCACGGTGCGTTGGGAGCATTTAAAACTATTTTCCACACTATTTATGGAATATATCTTGGTGCTAATTTTGTTGTCTAGCCAGCCGTTGATAAAATTGTAGTATTTTTCATGGAAGTTGGAAGTTAAATAAAAATTATCCTGATGCGTATACTCTAGGAAAAAAAAGGATAACTTTTTGTTAAAATTCAGAATACTAATACCGCGTATCAGAATCAGAAACATTTTTAAGCCAAAACATTGATGACTTGGATAAAAATAGCGACAGCTACATTTCTTCTGCATAAACATATAATATCCAATTTGATACATTTTTTCTTTTAATTCAATAATATATTTTGTTCACGTCTGCTTTGAACCCTTGTCAGTCAAACGGAAGGCAATGAATCAACCCAATGAGCTATAACTCAGAATAGACAGGAGATTAAAACCCGTCTTGACGATACCCCAAAAAAGTATAAAGAAAACACAAAGCACCGCTTTATTTGAATCCTACGAGTTGTTTTTTACTTCTCCATTCGGACAGATTTAATTTTAAATTTAGAACTGACGTTGCCAACATAACGATGCAAAATCAATTTTTCATGTTCCCGCGAATTTTTAACAGGTTTTATTTTAAATTTTGTTCTTTTTCTTCTGAGAATATGCACCTTTTTGCGTGAATTCTTTTGCGGGGAGAGTGGGGTGATTGTTCTATTTGTGGGACGGGTTCTCGGTATTTCAATCGGTTGTGCGGGTCAAAGGCTATGTTACGAACGCCCCACGCCACTCCATCAGTCCGTTTTATCTTATGTTATACTGGCTTTGCTAGTTGCTTTGATTGCATGAGAGACACGTCTTTGAACAAGCTTCTTAAGTTCATTATTTTTCACACACAGTATCTTTTTAACACAAATTATTTAACAATTAGGATTTCCCAACGTATTGAGCCAGTATATTATTATGTATAATACTCCTTTTGGGTAAATGTTATGAGCATTATGTTATACGATTTGTGATTTTAAGTGAAATCAAAATTTTTATTTCCATACATACATAAACTCACACCGTTTTCCCAAAACGGGAAGGCAAAGATTCAAACATGACTCCACATTTCAACATGTATTTTCTCTCCCATGACATGATAGGCGACAGCCTATTGCCATATCGGGCATAAATTTCTGACTCTGGGTTTATAATGAATGGAAAAATCAAACATCAATTTGCCTGAACTGAGATTCGAACTCAAGACCACAGCTTTGCTATCATACCGTAGTACAACTGCGTCACCGAGGCAATCATTTTCATTTCAATTGATTATTCATTATTAATATTTATGTCCTATATCGTGTATCATAACCAAAACTACTAACTTTAAACCGTTATAAATATCAAAAAGAATTTTCAGTCCTCAAAGAAATCAATAAGAAACATTGAAAAATCTTCGCACTACTTCCTAAGCAGCCAAGAAACTTCGCACATAAATCCTATCCTCAGAATCTAGCGATTAATTTTTTGACCAACCACGGCACTTACCATGTGCAGTCATGGTCGTGACAGCCCTAATTGACCACCGTATCCGCAGCGAGCGGAACGCATGCAAAGCCTCGCTTGTCACATCGATTTACCGCATAAAGCCCGCCATGGACGCCTAAAAAGTCCTTCCGTGTAAACTGGTCCTAAGTTCACTTATTAGGGTTGTCTGTATGGGAAATGTCCAGATCGTTAGTCTTATCTGTGGACGCTCCTTTTGATCCGATGTGTATCGAGGAATTTGTTTGTGTTTTGGTTTGTTTTGGAATGTAAATCGTAGATACTTGTTGGATTATTGGCTGTCTTCAAGAATGGAAAGTTTATAAGTTGTCGTTTTTTGCTGCCATGACAAAGTGAGTACAGTGCCCGTGATTAAAATGCGCAGCAATAAATCGAGTATCGTTTGATTTTAACTAGTTAAGTATAGGAATACGTCCCCGCTAAGTTAATCAGAACAACCTATAAAGTAAGCCATCGCTTGCGTTCGGTATCGGTTTACCAGATAAAGGTTGGGTTCAGGTTGATAAAGGATTTGTGACAAAAAATCTTCCTAAATATTATACCTACTTAAATAAAATGCTCGAGAAAAAAAATTACATAGCATTAAGATTGTCAATTACATTTATAGGCCGAGAAAAGTTAGTAATAATAATATTAAATCAAGATAAAACTGGAAAGATTCCAATTTTTACACCGCAGCCCTGTTTTTAAGGCCCGTGGCAAACGAAGGCTCCGGTGTTGGTCGATTCCGTTCCGATAGCGATAGCAATTACTGAATAGTTGAAGTATTGCAACGCAACATTACAAAAACTTCCGGATACTTATTTCGAGAAAACAAGATGGTACTTTTTTTATCAAGCTCACAGCCCTGTTTTTAAAGCCCGCGGTACACGAAGACTCCGGTGTTGGTCGATTCGGTTCCGATAGCGATAGCAATTATTAAATAGTAAAAGTATTGCAACGCAACATTACAAAAACATCCGGATACTTATTTTCAAGAAAACACGATGCTACTTTTTGCATTTCATGTTGGTGCTTTTGAAAGAAATTCAATTGTGCAAGAACTTTCAAAAGAATTAGGACGTTGCGTCTTATTATCATCGATTTCATGACTAACTGGATTTGATGCGCTTGTTATGTTATGACCGCAATTTCCTTTGTCATCATTATCTATAACAAAAAAACCTGTTACAATATATCCTAATAACAATCGTCACTTTGCTGCCCATGGACTGTATTTATCAATGGGTCACATAAGGCCTTACTTTATCACGATGGCTAGATGTCAGTCGCTTACACACATTTACAACTCTTCATAACTCGTGCATGGCATGTATATACTTTCCTTGATTATCAGAGCATCGATATAAATCCACATACGATCTAACATTCTATCATTTAAACAAATCTCCAAGATATGTATGTATATATATATATATATATACCGGGTATATCAAGACTGCTACCGAAAACGAAGCCGGGTGATAGTTTAAGCGACTTCAGACACAATGCAACAGAAAAAGTTGCAAAAAAAAGCGACAAATTTTTTTTGTTATTTTTTTTTCTATGGCCATATTTGGGTGGTAAATACATATTTTCCTAAAATAATAGTGTATATCCTTTTATTTATAAATACTCTAAGGTATAAAAGAGTTTAAATTATTATTTTAGCAAAAACTATGGATTTACCACCCAAAATTGACGATATTTAAAAAATCATAAAAAATAATTGTCGCGTTTCTATGCGAAATTTTTAATTGCATTGTGTTTGTAGCCACTAAAACTACCACCCGGCTTCGTTTTCGGTAGCAGTCTTGATATACCCTGTATATATATATATATATATATATATATATATATATATATATATATATATATATATATAAGCAAATCTAAACAACAGCAACGGTAATCCGATAACTTATCGATAATTTTCATTCCCAACCCATTTAATCAACACAACTCTACGATTTTATATACAAATACCACGTCGTTATGTGCACAAGTGTATTAATCATTATTGTCCAGGCATTTCACATTGGCTTTCAACATAGTGCGCCAGATGTCAGCGTCATTAAAGCTGGACAACGGGCCACGTCCTGCACAATATGCGCCTGTCGAATAATAATATGAGGCAGGTTGGATATTGCATTGTAATTACAATAATCGCAATATCGCGGTGAGAACTTTAAGGCGGTTTTCAGCATTGTCTGGGTGTCAATTTACCTGAACTAGTAATACTAAATAAAGTTATACAAAAATGTGGATAATAATATATAATCCCTATAATCCCAGGGTCTTCTGCTGTAGTCCTGCTGCCATTCGTAAAGAAGTAACTAAGCAAGACATTATATATAGAATAGCGAGATAAAATCTTAGTCTGTCGCCAATATTATTGCTGGACAGATTTGCACTTACTACCGAAAAAATGTCGATGCAGCAAAAAAAAGCCACGGGAACCTCATAACCGGCTTTGTACAACGAGTGCAGATAATGCGTACGGAGAGAGGACAGCTACCTACATAGTCCCTCGACTTATTAATAATTTGCCTACCGACTTAGTTAATAGTATCACACCGTCGAATATAAAATTTAAGTTGAAAAATTTCTATTTAAGCAATCAGTAATGTAACATCCCAATATTGCCATATTATGTTAATTGTAAGATCCAAAATATTAAAAAGATGAATTATTAAGTATTATTGTGCTGTTGTTAACTCGTGTCAGCTCTTGTATAAACCTTAGTGGTTTTATTGATGCTGTTCATGTTATGATTTATGTATAATTTTCTTTTGTGTACAATAAATAAAAAAAAAAACCTAAAATAAACAAACACATGATTATTTAAATTACAAATCAATATCCTATATTTTTTATTACTTAACATTACAATTTCTGTTCCAAAACTTTACTTTAAATACTGCTAGGAACATTATCTAATAACACAATAAAAACCTTCAATCTATTACGCAATCTGCAAGTTCAAATACCTCGAAACGTGACACTTATAATAGCCTCTTGAGTAATTATTAAAAACCCGTTTGAAATCCAGTCGACACGTCTCAATCTAAGGGTCTCGAGTCAGTAATTACATCTCAATGCAGGGAAGTGGCTGGCCATCTCGGTTCTTTCATTTCCTATTCTTGGTAACTACAATGAGTGGATATCGAGCACTGACGTAATTACACGTGTATGGGACTTAATTAATCGCTCGATGAACCCCATTGTTGTCAAGTCACTGCAGGTAATAGTCTATTCGGAACGTCCGCGCCAAATCGGATTTTATGAGCAGAACCGCGAAGGTTGGGGACAAAAAGTTGCGTGATAATAAATCTTTACAGGAATAACTCGATGTTGGTATTTTGAGATGGAAATAACGTCTTTCGATGTAGTTGAAGGTTTTCGCTTATACAAACAATCAAATGAGCTTTGAAGTGGTATTAGAGTAATTTACTTTGGGATCTGACAATACCAAACTAAATTAATAATAATTTGATAAATTTTGAACATGATTAAATTAATTATCGGTAGTTATTTTGTGGTATGTAATATTAAGGATATCTTAAACAGTAAATTGAGTTCACAGATCAAATTTCCACTTAAACATAAACCATGTGTTAAATTACCCTAGCAGTTGTTAAACTAAGTTAAAATATGAGTGCTGGTACAAACTAGGTCTTTCTCGTATTCATTAACATTTATAAAGCAAAACAGCTGCAAAAACTGCAGACGTATCTTAATCTACGAATGTAAATAGTTTTAAAAGGACGCGTCAGCACGACCGCTTTGTTCTACATTTCGAAGCGCATACCACTAGTTAAAAAATGTTCGCTACATACAAAATTAAATTCTATATAGTCTTTAATTGGTGGACCTTGTGATAATGCTCGGAAAGTATTTGACCACATTTTACTGGACCACACATAGTGTAAAACTCATGATTTCAACACTGCAGTCACGATCTATCCGATTAATGTTTTCCACGACATATGCCTCGCTAATTGGGAATCATTTTATCCAGTGATTGGTTTTAATACATGTTATACGTGCGTTCTACATTTTAAAAATGGTTTGTTTGTTAATATTTCATAGAAGTTAGCTTTAATTTCAGTTACTGACCTCAATCTCTTATGGTGCAATGTTTTAACATCAGAAATAAATAATATAAATAAATGGTACAACAGTTTATATTTTATAAGAAATCGTAAGGCAATTTAGCAATTTTGTTAACGTCTCCAGTCCTGCTAGTACCATAACCAAATACAAGAAATAGGGATTCATTCCGATCAACGAAATCACAACTAAAAATTAAAATCGTCATGTTATACATCGTCTTGTTTTGAAATTGTACCATCGGAGATACTGATTTAATTGTAAGCATACACAGCCACCCGAGCCGGGCCATACGTAGCTTTAGAATTTGTTTTTATGAAATCAATAAAAATAATCGGCTCATATACGAGTACGTCTCACTGCACGCCACTAGTCACATCTATGACTGTGAGAAGTTAGACCATAGGCCACCACGATATCCTACTGCGGATTGGACATTTTAGAAGTCAAATAGCATAAAAAGTCTTGTGAAGATATTTATAACCCCTCTCGATCAAAACTTGGGTTATAGAGAAGGCTCATTTTCTGTGAGCGTTTATATTATTATTGGCTGATACAGTATACCACTAAAATTTCTATTGTATGCCAGTTTTTTTTAATAACCAACAAATTTGGATACCCCAAACCAAAATACTTCGACAGATGTAGTCGCTGAAAGCATTAAGTTTATCAGCTTCCATGTAACAACCAAGCAAACAAACTCCCAGATTTGATACAGATACACAGATCGGGCCAGATAAAACTAATGCGGTACACATGCTCGTATCGTTGCCACATCGCATCCGGTGAATGGATCCAATGCTGAGAGAATATTAACATAGATATATTATGTTTTGTTTGTGTTCGACAAAACTTCGCCAAACATGGTATAGGGTTGTATGGATACTACAAGGTTTATCAGGAAACTTAAATTACATAGATGTTTTGAACCATAAAAAATATAGGATTTTTTGCTTACAGCACTTTTATTCTTAATATTGATCCCTTTGGTAAGCCTTCGGATAAGATCGACTCTTTCCTACTGCTTCGACTCTTGGTTAGAGGTATGGTGTCCACTACCAGTTCCAAGACATACTTCTCTTTTTTTTTGTAAATTAATTGATTGTTTTAAATAATATAAATAAAAAAAACTAAAATACACGCTTTAATAAGATATACAACTAAAAAAGTAAAAATAATTGATACTGAATTTAAGATAAGAGAATGGAGTAAAATACATATATTATTGTTACAAAGCGTGGGGTGTTTACAACAATTACTTATCCTCCTGCACCCCACGCTTTGTAACAATAAAATATATGTATTTTACTCCATTCTCTTATCTTAAATTCAGTATCAATTATTTTTACTTTTTTAGTTGTATATCTTATTAAAGCGTGTATTTTAGTTTTTTTTAACTATTATTTAATTGTTTTGACTAAAACATCCATCTACGGCTGTATTTCCAGAGGAAGTTAGCGGCGTGCAAAATATCCATTTTTTTTTTTCAAAAAATCTATTTTTTTTAAATTATTGTATTGTCATCGGTCACAGGTTGACAGGTGTGCAAAATTTGAATGAAATCTGTCCGTTTAAAGTGGGTCAAAATCGCGTCTTAAGGAGTCGGTTACAAACAAACATACAAGTGAAGCTAATATAAAGCGTGTAAAAATGAACTAGCCAACAAATCAAAATATATGCATAACATATTGAAGGCGGGTCGCCCAGTACCAAACATATAGATATTAAAATTAATATAAGGCATAGGTCCTACATGTTTGGTACTTGGCGGCCCGCCGTCGATATGTTATGCATATATTTTGATTTGTTGGCTAGTCAAGTCATTAAGCAAATTAATCAACAAGCGCAAGTTCCACGCGTGTTGGCTTGCGAAGCCATAGCTTAACGGTCCACACCATCCCGGCGCGAACCAAACGGTTCTCAAATTCGTTTTTGTGCCGCACCGTCAGGCTGTGGAATTGTTTGCCGGCGCACGTGTTCCCTCCTTCCTACAATCCTGGGTCCTTCCGCCGCGGTGTGAAGAGGCACCTCAGCAGGCCGGCATAATTGTTTCCATTGGCATGGGACTGCCGTCTGATGCCAATGGATACTCTGCCTGGGCGGCATTGGCACTTTCCATCAGGTGCAATGCCGCCACTATGCCAGGCCAGTATATAAAAAAATATATAAATCAGGTCATCACGTCGTGACAATAACCAATGGTTTAATTACATCACACGCTTAACACGTTAATTGCACAAGTCGCCATTAGAAATGCGTTGCGCAAGCGCCATGAGATCAAAAACTTTCATTGTTTTACTAACCGGTTCGACTGGTTAACTTTATGGGTGATATAATGTGCTCTAGAGGTTGATAGAATTATGTGAGTAATAGTAAAAGTTGTAATATTTCATAATAATTATTGATAAATAAAAAACAAGATGGAACCATGAATTAATTTGTGGTTACGCGCCAATTCAAATTTTCGACATACTGAAAAATTTGATTATAACCAAAAGATTCATTTATCGTACCATCAAACGATACAATGAAGACTCTAGTGTAGATGACAGGTCAAGAAGTGGTCGCCCTCGGTCTATTAGGAGTCCAGCAGTGATAAAAGCTGTGAAGGCGCGAATTCAAAGAATTCCTAAACGTAAGCAGAAACTGTTGGCCCTTCAGATGGGGTTAAGCAGAACTACGGTGAAAAGGGTGTTAAATGAAGACTTAGGGCTTCGGGCATATCGAAGAAAAACAGGAAATCGTTTGAATGCTCATCTAATGGACCTGAGACTGAAGAGATGCCGCGCTTTGTTGAAGCTGTACGCGGGAAAAAAATATCGGCAAATTCTTTTTTCAGATGAAAAATTTTTTACCATAGAAGAGAGCTACAACAAACAAAATGATAAGGTGTACGCACACAGTAGTGAAGAAGCGAGCAACCGTATTCCGCGTGTCCAACGAGGTCATTTTCCATCCTCGCTCATGGTATGGTTGGGAGTTTCTTATTGGGGCTTAACAGAGGTACATTTTTGTGAGAAAGGTGTGAAAACGAATGCAGTTGTGTATCAAAATACAGTCCTAACGAACTTTGTGGAACCTGTTTCTCATACCATGTTCAATAACAGGCACTGGGTATTCCAACAAGACTCGGCGCCAGCTCATAGAGCGAAGAGCACACAAGACTGGCTGGCGGCGCGTGAAATCGACTTCATCCGGCACGAAGACTGGCCGTCCTCCAGTCCAGATTTGAATCCGTTAGATTACAAGATATGGCAACACTTGGAGGAAAAGGCATGCTCAAAGCCTCATCCCAATTCAGAGTCACTCAAGACATCCTTGATTAAGGCAGCCGCCGATATTGACACCGACCTCGTTCGTGCTGCGATAGACAACTGGCCGCGCAGATTGAAGGCCTGTATTCAAAATCACGGAGGTCATTTTGAATAAACTTTAGTGTCATAAGAATCTATGTTTTGCTAAGTTCATTTTGGTATATAAATGAATAAACTTGTTTCAATTATTTTATATTAAACATGTGACAGAATTTATGACCTGACTAGGTATTTCCAATATTTTTGGGCACACTTTTACTCTGCTCACTAAAATGTGTAGGTATTTGAACTGAAACGTGCCACCCACACGAATATTCATCGAACTTTGCCACTTAATAACTTTTGCAATTGATCACAGCAAAGCTACTACGAAAGCAATTCCGATTGATCAAATCCTTACTATAGGAATGGCTATAAGTAAGATAATACTAAACAATTGACGTACAAATCAATAGATATGAAAATTATGTAAGATTGGATAGAACACAATCGACTTGGAATGGAATTGTTGGCAACATGCAATCTCATACGATGGAGAACAAACAGCCGTTTCATTAATCAAATAAACGGGGACAGAGCCTGTTGGTAAATATTAGTGTCAATTTGTGACGAAACGTTATTTTTTATTGTCATAATTTGAATTAATATGAGCCTGCGTTATGAGCATTAACGTCGTCATTGACGAGATCTTTAATCATACTTGTAAGCACAAAGAGTATTTTTTACGTTTAGTTTATACATTTATTTGTATTTACTCAGTGATTATTCTACATTATGGCGACAAAGCCTCAATAATGGTTTCAAAAATGTCAGATGAAATACTTTATACTGTCAAGATTTTAATTTATGGTGCTTCCAATACAGATATTATCAAAACACTGATTTATATATGTAGTACGGTTTTAGGCATTCTCTATATCGTAGAAATAAAATTGTATATGAAATAAAATATTTTATGAAATGTTTATCGCGACTTTTGATTGGTTCCGCTTGGTCTTGGATATTTAACGGATGATCATATTTAAGTTAAATATGTTACTGTAAATTAGTAAGTCGCGTATTCATTAACAATGTTTACGACTGCTATTGTGCCCAGGGTCAAATTTTATACCAATTTATACTGGGTATATCAAGACTGCTACCGAAAACGAAGCCGGGTGGTAATTTTAGTGGGTACAAACACAATGCAACTAAAATTTTCGCAAAAAAAACGCGACAATTTTTTTTTTATGATTTTTTAAATATCGTAATTTTTGGGTGGTAAATCCATAGTTTTTGCTAAAATAATAATTTAAACTCTTTTATACCTTAGAGTCCTTATAAATAAAAGGGTATACACTATTTTTTTAGGAAAAAAATGCATTTACCATCCAAATACGACCATAGGAAAAAAATAACAAAAAAAATCGTCGCTTTTTGTTTCAACATTTTTTGTTGCAATGTGTCTGAAGTCACTAAAACTACCACCCGGCTTCGTTTTCGGTAGCAGTCTTGAGATACCCTGTATAACATCATCATCATCATAAAGCTAGTTTTGATCAAATAGTTTATCTCTTGAACTGGTGGTAGGTCTCTCATATGTGAGAGGCTGCCTGGGTGGGTACCACCGCAATGTCTATTTCTCCCGTCAAACAGCCGTTTAAATGCACTGTTGTGTTTCGGATTGAAGGACATTGTAGCCAGAGTAACTACTGGACATATTGAGACTTAACATCTTGTGTCTCAGGATGGCGAGCGCAGTGGAATGCCAAGCATTGCTTTGTAAATCAAGGTGTTGTTTGGTTTTGCTACTGTTCATGAGCGGCCGCATCGCTTATCGGCAGGCGAACGGCATGCTCGTCTCGCCATTCAAAGCAATAAAAAAAAAAAAACTCGCATGATGATCATGATTTTGAGCTGTAAAATGTTATTACGACACCGATTTCTCGAGACATACAGTGGTATTTTGCATTTATACATAGTATAGAAAGTTTGGGAGTCCAAGTTTTATTAATATAAAACATTGAGGAAAATTATAACGTGACTTTGTGGTCGCAAAAAACTAAAAATCTTTGTGCAAAAATTTACTCTGCAAAAAATGTAATTTAAAATTCCTGGTCCACTATTACCGGAGGCGTGTTTAAAGTCACAACATGACATTGAAGATACCAAGATTATATGATTTATACTAAATATATTCATAGATTTCCATAGCCCACGATTTAATACGATCTGCATTCAACGGCTCCCTGCTACGTTTATCAGATCATATGTCCGTCCAACGAGGGCCATCCCACTGACACTTCCGTGTGGTCTCTCTAAATCTGAAGTAGGTAGTTATTTTTCAAACAGACAATGCCTCTATAACAATAGGTGTTTTACAACAGTATCATTATGTAGGTTAGGCAAATAAAGAGGTGTTTACGTTAGCGTCGATCCTAACACAAATAAGGTCGGTGGTTATGACAAGAGATTCGACGATAGCCCGAGTAATGAAAAGTTTAAGCGCAATTTGTATGCAGGTTTCCGAGAGGTTTGACTTGCGTCATATGTCATACAATTACACAATTCGGGCACGCGCCTTATGGGCTGTGTGAGAACGAAACTCGGCAGAGTATTACAGATTTTATGGTTGTGTATTTTTGTTTGGGTACCTAAATCAGTGTAGGGATCTTGAGGTATGATTTATTTCTTTGGTGTGTTGTGTTGCTCATATTAATATTTATTTCTTATACCTAACTAACCTCGTTAAAAAAACCTTATAGTTTTTTGATGTATAACAATGTGATGTTTATTAAAGTAACATAATATTGCCAATTCAAATTTTAGTAATAGCAAGCAAAAAGCGAAGAGAAACCCATTAAGAGCCGTTACGGTTCAGTACATAAATATAAAAATAAGCATGATAATGCATAATGCCATTTTACAGGCGTCTCATTGTAATGCGAATAAATTAACATAAACGTCGCGACGACGTCTCGCGGGAGCTTTTGTGGAACAACCCGACGCAATAAATATTTGAGTAATGACGACACAGAAAATGGTGCTATCTTTGAGACGTAAAGAAATGTGCAACTTCCCATCATCGTTGGGCCTAATTCTAAAGATGATTCTTATGAATATGAAATAAGTGGCTTTACATATTTAGGTTATAATAATAGCTCTGAGTATGCTTAATTATAAATTATTTGGCAATTGCGTTCTCGAGATTTAAGGACGTTAACTCCCACCGATTCATAATAATTTTTATATGTTATCATGTCTTTTTGGCACTTGGAATATTTTTGTTTCTGTTGCAATTCACATTTTCAAAGCGGATAGTTTTTTTGAATTTGCGTTTTATGTTAAAATGTAGTTCTGAACCAATAAATCAATCAATATTCCTTTGTTTTTTCCCACTTCAAGACACTACTACCGCTATCCGCTTCTTACTTAACGCATCAAGCATACTTTTGCTCATGAGCCGCCCATTAAATTCACCACAATTGCTCACCGTTGATGGTTTACACGTCACCTTTTTGTCAAAGGTTTTGCCGTAACAGTATTTACGATCGTGACGATTTACTGATTGATAAACACAGTCTATACGGTTATTATAGTGTAGCTTGCAGGGAGCAACTGGATGCTGGTCGCATACAACCGCTGTGGTTTCCTTGAAAGCCAATGTTTAGTGAACATATTGTAGCCAAAATTGATCTTGATCTAATTTTACAAACTGTAATTTTCATAGCAAGTTAAAACTCATATCGTGGATGTGTCGTATTCCTGGTTCATTGTCTCAATTCTGGGGGGTTACTTTATACAAAACGATACGAACTTCGAATGTTCGGATGTTCGACGTCCGGAGTAGGATATAAAATTTCAACTTCTCAAAATCAATACTATTATCTATTATACTTATCATTTCCTCCAAACATAGTCTATGGTTGCGACGTACTATACAGGAATCCAGCATTTTGTGGAGTAGGTACATTAGTAAAATTTTGCGGAAGGCGCCCGATCATTCGAAGTTCGTATCGTTTTTATAGAGTAACCTCCCAGGGAAGCCTACGTTCAGGAGTGGACTTCCTAAGGCTGAATATGATAAGAAACTCTCTCTCTCTCTCTAAATCTGCTTTTAGAGTCTAAAAAAGCCTACTCCAGGTATAATCGAGTCGTATGGGAAATATTTATGGTATCTCGACGTACAGTTATCATTGGACATGCGGAGTGGAGCGCCGGCGGGCGATATCGTCTGTTATCGCTGCGCCCGCGCATTGTTAGCTGCGTGCCACGCATAACAAATCCATCGGAACTATTAGCGAATATGAAACGTAATACTATTATTTATTGGGTTAATGTCTATATAGGGTGTATCGGTATAGCATCTAGCTGAGTAGGAATTATGATTCAGTTTTAAAAATATTATTTATTATGGGTTACATTATAGCAGTTATAGATACGTAATAGGTTTTTAGTAATAGACTGGAATTAAAATGCCTAAGCTCGGCGCAATGGAATTAATAATTTAAAGGTGACGGAAAAAATCGTGAGGAAACCAACATGCCATAAACCAAAATTCTATATATTTAGTAGAGTTTTTAGGTGTGAAATTCATCATCTGCGATAGGCCAGCGGGATATTGCTTAAACCTCTCAATCGTAGAATCCCCTACAGTTATACGTTGTACATGATATAATATTACTAGTTGATTTATTATTTTATTAGGTTGTATTTATGAAGTTATGAAACATCATATAAATCCCTATATAAGGTTTGCTTTAATATATTATGATTCTGCCTTTTTGATGCGTTTAGAAGTCGCGTGAGAAACTCGCTTATGAACATGGCTCGTTATTACTTCGCGTGTATTGATGTGTAAGGCAAATGCGTATTTTAAACTGCATGAGTTATTGGCTGCAACTGATTTGAGCATTAGGGAGTTACTACATGCATTCAGCAACCTTCGTGCACTCGTACACCGCGCACGCCGAATAGTGCTGAAAACAGATGATGACGTGTGCAAAGGCACCAATTGTTATAACATACTTTCTTATTCTATATCTCCTTTCTAGAAAATTCAAATCTCTGTGGAAAGCTGAATAGATGTGTGCGCACCTCTATACAAAATTATATGTTTTCTGTGAACAAAAGGTGTTTTTTTTAAATCTACTTCTCTTTGAATTGTATTCTACTATCTTTGAATTGTTTGATCTACTGGTAGCAAGATATTTGTTGACGCCAGGAAAGCGACCACTGTACAAAACGGGTAAGGACCAAAGATGTTTTGGGTTCATTCTTTGTGTATCAGAGTAAATTCAAGCCGGCATACTAATTAATTAATACCTTATGGATTGTAGTCACATTGACTTTCTTGTTTAAAATACACCAACTTAGCATCTCACAAAATCGCAATAACGAAGGAAGCTGAACGGATGGTAACTCACCATGCAAAATTGGCATTTTCTTTTGGTTAATATCGAATATCGCTGAATAAATGTGGTTAGTCCCTTACCCGCACGCGTGTTGCTCGGGGCGAGCGTGACGGCTTTCCGCGAGGCTCTGTAATTTATGAAGAATGACCACCGCAAAATATCATAGGTCATAACATGTGGGAAACATTAATGCTTTTTGACGTTTTATTTGGAGTAATTTGTATTCATTGAGTGTGTGTGTGTACGGTGTACCCTAGCACCATCAAAAAGGAGATGTCGCTTGGATAACTCTAATGGTATAATTTTGCATAATATTACCTTTTTTTGTTTCAGGTACATTTTTATGGGTCGTCAAGGTTGTTGATGGTGGTTTAAGAGCATAATAAAAGCGTAGCGAACATTGGTGAGATTTTTGAAACACTGTCACTATTAAAATTGATCAATTATATTTAATCGAAAGCATTGATAAAATTTACACTTTCGCTTACAATCATAATCGTTTGTGCAATTTGACCGACATAATTGTGTCGTCTGCGGAAAATGCCGTTTCTCACAAATCATGACTCCATTAAAATGGCACAGAAATAATGTGCTATGTAGCCACGTTGTCGTGGTACTATATTATAATATTGTTTAAAAATACCCCGCTTAGAAATGTGCGTCCTTAGAATTATTACGGTAAACAAAATTATATTTAGCCATAATCTGTCTTCCTTGTAGTAAGGGACAGTTATAAGGTATAATAACTATTTTCGTATAGAAATTCCCTAATTTATTACTGTACTATGTATACTAGGTATATCAAGAGTGCTACCGAAAACGAAGCCGGGTGCTAGTTTTAGTGACTACAAACACAATGTTTTAAAAATTTGGCAAGGAAACGCGAAAATTGCTTTGTTATTTTTTTTTAAATATCGTCGATTTTGGGTGGCAAATCCATAGTTTTTGCTAAAATAATAATTTAAAGCCTTGCGTACCATAGCGTCTTTAAAAATAAAAGAGTGTACACTATTATTTAAGAAAAAACTATGTATTTACCACCCAAATACGACGATAGAAAAAAAATAACCAAAAAAAAATTCACACAATTTTTTGCACAAAATTTAGTTGCACTGTGTCTGAAGTCACTAAAACTACCACCCAGATTCGTTTTCGGTAGCACTCTTGATATACCCTGTATACTGGCCACTTCAAAAAAAAGACGATAAAAATTGTTTGTGCGCTCTAATTTTAAAAATAAAAATAGTAATCAACCACATCCATCGATATATTCAAGGATCTACTAAATATTTAAATTGCGAATGCATTCCAATCCACACGTCATACCATCAGCATACGTATCCGGGTGCGTAAATCATTTGCGGCCACCACAAAATGTTTAATTAATAAGTGCATTGTACCCAACTGTCTAACTCGGCCAACAATACTACTGATTTTGCGCTAAACTTGAAAATGCTCTCATTTGGGCTAGTGCGGTCTAAATAATGTAATTATAATTTTGGGTTGAAGTTTAAAGTTACATGGAATATATAATTATGATAGTATATAGATATTAAAATTAAGAACTAGGAAAATATTTATCAGAAAGAAAGTAAAGGCACATATTTTTAATGATAGATCTTCATGCTTATTTATTATTTAATGACAATAAAAAATGTTTCGTTACTAGTTAAAACTACAGTAGAAATGAATCGGTTTCACCATAATAATATATATAATAATAATAATAACACCCAACAGTCACATACATAGTCCTGACCCCACATTAAGATCGAATCTTGTGTCGTGGGTATCAGGAACTACGAGAGACTTTTCGGTCTCACAAACACCCAGACCCGAGAGAAATATTTGTGGGCCGCACTAACATTTCTCTCGGTGCGGGGATCGAACCCGCGGCCTCTCGTTTCACAGGCGGTGTCTTACCGCCTGCGCCACGGAGGCTATCAAAATGTATATGTAACTGTCCCACAGAAAACCGACATGAAGTTACAGCTTTGATGTTGCATTTTGTTTTAATTAAGTGTTTAGAAACCCAGAAGCTGGTGGTAATTAAATTATTAACAATTTCACTTTTTTTTTGGTATTGAAACGCCAAAAGGAGAGGGCATTGATTTAATAGCTTCGGCTTGTTATTGTATTGACTGAGGAGCACATTGAATTATATGTTTGAGCTTAAAGACACTACAAACGTGATTTTTTCATCCTATTTATATATATATATATCTCTCTCTATCTGTTGGTTTCCCGCGATTCAGGTTCGCCTAGTGCGGGGACCACTACAGATGTCACTATTTTAACTCTGTGGGTCTTTATTAAATAAATGATGTCTCCTTGTTCAGCCACTGGTGCCATGTAAGGACATAAGCCTCCACCAAGAATTTTCACAGAGATTCATCAAAATCAACCAATCCAATCACTTCCTACGACTTTAACTAAATCTATCCACTGAATTGGCATTATATTTACTTAAAACATCTCTTTAAACCAAACAAATTCGCTCCATACAATTCACCAATACCGATTACGTGTGTTTGAAAAACGTACGCACAATTTTCTCGGACGTGCTATATTTACTGAGCTTAGTCCCACGGTGTTGCGTAAGACTCGGTAATTTTGTTACGGACTCGCCTTGTGTGGACATAACGTATACTGCCTCCGACTTGAAAGAGAGTTATAACAAGAGATATAACAAGTGAGCTTGAATTTGGATGGATGCAGGCCAATTTACATAGGTTGAGGCTTTGGGGAATGATGATTTTATTGGGAATCTTAAAATTTGGGCTTTTGCTATAATATATAGGTAGATTAAAAATTTGTGCGTCGACAATTTGCAGTGTCCATAAACGACGTTAACCTAATTTGCCGAAATTGATAGAAACCGTAGGCAATATAATTAACAATTTTGTAATAAAACTATTGTTTACGGATTTTGTCACGGATATGGTTTATTTTTTACATTTTAAACTTCCCGAGGTACCGATTACTTTACAGCCTAAAAAAATTATTATTATATTACTGATGGAAACGATAAAATAACACAAGTGGTGATCAAGTGTGGGACGGCAGAAGATACTACTCTTGATCAATCCATCATATTTCGTCATAATTAATATTACAATATATTTACAATAAACCAGGGAACCTTGAACAGCGATATTAATATCAATTAGTTAAAGGCTTGTTGACTTCAAATTAAGTCACGACTTAACATCACACCACGTGGAATTCCCAAGGCGTGTTAACAAAGCGGTCAGCCAAATGAGGCGCTAATATACCATAATGGAACGCGGTTATGCCAAAACGTACCAATCTGTGTGTTCAAAAATGAGATACTTCCATAAAAATGATCGGAATATGATGTATATTAATAAAATAAAATAAAAACATTTTATTTTTCACAGACACATAAAAAAACATGCAAGTTAAATTAGATAACAATTAACTACCTACTATAAAAGTAAAATTGATTATACAATAACAAGAAAAGTAAAATTAAACAAAGCAAAATAAAAAATTTAAACAAAGAAAAATAATAGGTATTGAAACTGTCTATGAATAAAGCTTCGTATGTTTTACACAATTCCTGTCCATCCAAAGGTTGCCTGGTAAAAATCCCTACAAGGCCGCCCATTGTACATAACCGTTGAAGTGTATAAACGTTACAACTGTATGTTGTCATGGTGTACAAAAATGAATATATTATTATCATTTGGCTAAGTTAGTCAAATATATATTTATATCTTAAAGTAATCTTAAGGGCCTCATGAATAAACTTAGGTGGGCGAGAGGTTAACTTTAGTCCAAGACTTTGTAATGGATTCGATTAGTTAGGATAGCACGGAATTCATAACTTTATTAGTCGACACAGATGTACGTTGGCCTAACATGATAATCCTGTTATGGCAATCCAATGATTTTAAAAGTAAAAAGAATGAACAAAATAATCGAGTCAATTCTAAATCCCTGGGCTAAAGTTAGTCCCGCGTTCATCCCAGTTTATTAATAAGGTCAAAAGAACCCAAAGGATATGCTACGAGTAATTTAAAGCATTACATGCGTGACGTTATTATACTACAAAACTCACTATAAGTCAATCAATAAAACCGTAAAATTTAGAAATAACATACACGTAATTTAACACAGCTGGTACATCCCAGCATAACAGTGTCCAAATAACACGAAAGTTTGAACTTCAGTTACGCAAACCGAGTTCACTGGGGAACAATACTGCCCACCATTAACCATGGCTTAATGATTAGCTCCTGACGTAAATCGGTCACAGAATAGATGACTTGTTAGAGATGAACAATGGATACCTGAGTTCGGCAGATGATCGCTCTTGATTGGGCAACGTGTGAACATTGGTGTCGGTGAGCGGTAGTTTAGGAAACATATTGCTAGGAACAACGCGAAATACACTAAAACTATGAGTGTTCAGATAAATGTACGGTTAATCAAGAGCGATAAAAATTTATGAAACGAAATTATTTCATAATGAAATTACATCCACAAGCAAGACAGATGATGTAATATTTGCAGGTATTCGCTGGGTATGATCTGCTTCCAATAAGTCATATCGCAAATTTTGGAGGAAGCCCATGTCCAGTAGAAGCCTTTTAGACATTTCAAAGCAAGAGTAGCTATAGAGAAACACAAATACCTGACATAACATATTCATAACACTTTAAAATAAAACTGCGCACTGACTATGCGTTGTAAAAAAGCGATGTAAAAAATTATCGAACTATTGAAATAAAAACAACATTACTTCATAAGTCTGCTATAGGACAAGTGTCTTACCTGATAAAAGCCTTCAAATCCATTGTTGTTTTAAATTAAAAATGTATGTTCATTGAACTGGTCTACAAGCGCTACTTAAACATAGTTTGAACAAGTTTGATAGCGCGATATAAAACTGGGTTACTAACACGCCCCATGTTATGTAATTTATATAATTTACAGCTATGCTTTCGAGTATTTTGTACCTTAATTTATTATAAGGTCTGACCTTGATGTTAAGAATTACTTTGTTTCATTTTTATGTAGAATAATATCATTAATATTTGGCTTCATTGCGTTCATTGTCAGCTATGATTGTGGAGTTGAGTACTTTTAAATATTATGTGTAATGGGTAATGATAATCATTTATAAAATGTTATAGTTAGCCATTACGATTAAGATAGAGTAAATCATATCTAAATTAGAACTATTTATCTGGCGCGCTGTATAGGAATTCCAAAAGAACACGAAGTTTACAAGCTGTAGCAGGCCAGCGTAGCGTGAGTACTAACATATACTCTTCGCAATATTAGAATCACTCTGTATACAGCAGTAGCGTAAGGTAGGATAGACAGGACCGGTCGAAATAGGGCGGAATTTATTAAAATTCCAAAATATACAACACGTAGAAAAAGAATAGGAGACAACAGCTTTTTACCATGCTCATGCAAGCTCTGGAATGAGCTCGGTATTTCCCAAGCACTATGATCTGTCATTCTTCAATCGAGGCTTAAAAACTCCTCTTATGGTAGGCAGTGACTGTTTGGACCGCTGGCATTGCAAAGATCCGTGAGTGGCAGTGCCCGCTTACCATCAGGCGGACTGTAAGCTCGTCTGCTTATAAGGCAGTTAAAACAATAAAAAAAAATCTTCTAAATAAAACTTACAGTACTTTCAATTAAAAACAAATAATCAAAATGCATGCCCACATTAAAAGTATATTCAAAGTGCTTTGAATTTACTTGCAGCAACAATTTTCTTCGTGCTAACTACCAGTTTCTTCAGTCAACGATTAACATAAAAACATAACTCGACTTTATTGTACACATTAACGGGCAATTTGAATGACTTATTACTTTATTTACATGAGAAACATCGAGTAAAATGTCACGTCCCGTATTTTAGGTCCGTTTGAACAAAAACTTTGAATGAACTGACCTAAATAAACAGCATTATTATTTTAAAAAGGACGCACATTATATTTATTCTCTTTACTGAAATTAAATTTAATGAAAATTGGGGTGTTGGTCTTCAAATAAACGAAGGCGTCAGTTTTTTGTGGGTCTTATGTTATTGTTCTGGGTAAAAGTCGTAATATCAAAGAGTGCTTTCGCTTGTACTAAAGTAAATTATTTTTATTTAAATTATAAAGATTTAGATACGGTATTATAATAGTTTTTTCTAGTGTAACTATCCTAATTACTAAGTACCTAACCAAGTCAACGTTTGTGATTTACTCAAACTTTTAACTAGGTGCACAATTGCACATAATTCTCGGATGGTTCAACATTTGATGATAACACCCAATATAACCACTAATTTCACTACATTTTCTCGAAAATGGGACGGTTAAGATCATACATTTTACGGCGCCAACAAATATCATGGTATCTCTCTAGCCAAGTTTTTCCTTCTGCTAAAACATAAACTGTACGTAATATATGCAATTAAACGCAAATTTAATCACCCCAACCTACTTCAAAATAACAAAACACGAAAACTATTTTGCATAAACAAAACAATAAGGTTCTAAACCCGTATTTAGTTCGTGACCTTTTGAAACTAGTTACGGAAAGCCGGTGGAAAAAATAATCAGATTTAGAACGTTTAGCGGTGGACGTAAGCTCCTTATGAACCGGTCACTTGACCGCAATTGTTGACTTCAAGTATTTTTCTACTCTTGAAAAGGTTAGGGGTATTATTTTCTAAGCATTATATAATAGTTTGAGGACGAAGAATTGCGGGAATCTTGTTAGATTTGACGTTTGATGTGAGTCATGAACAACAAAGTGTTATCGATCTATCTATCTATGTATCTATCATGAACTATGGAGAAAAATTGGATTGTCTCTTGTGAAGTGCCGTTTAAATTAAGAAACGATACATTTTAGAATCATACTGTATTTATTTTCTCGAAATTAAGGGTAAATGAACTGTATATTGGATTTCAGCAACTTTTCATAATGTATCTTCTTTATTATTATTTAAATATTTTACTAAACATTTTCTCAAAACCAAATTACAAACATAAAGTAATTTATGCAGTTTTTTTTTGTAGTTTGTCTTAAAATCAATTAATTACTAATCCCTTCATTATTAACAAAACTTAACAAAATACAAATCTAAGAAAATATTGTCAGAATGCTCACAACATTCCTTCATCGATTGTAGAAAAGCTACACGTCACCTCATGTATGCCCCGTGACTCAATACATTTACTAATAGCATTAAAACGGATTGCTTTGTCGGGTTTCTACTTAACAGTATTATTTTAGATAATCTTAATTATGCGATTATTTTTTGAACAAAAGATAGTTGAGGATAATATGCGATTATAATACATCGGGGCTAAAATAATGTGTCGCTTTTACCAGTTTTAGCTGAATTTAAAATATATCGAACGTCGCCATGTGCCCATCACATTGTAAATTTGTTTATTCATTTTTATTATTAATACTTGCTGGCTACAATTACATTTGTTCACTAATTTTGTAATCTAACCTGTGTAAGTAACCTGTCTTATAAGAACAAGTTGCTTCTAAAGCTACAAGTAATACAGTTAGAAACAAGATGCTATTAAGTTGACAACACTTAGCGTTCGAAAAACAATTTATAAATATATTATATGACTGATATCCTCACAGGACAGAATATGGTAAAACTAGAAGCTGTGTTTACGGAATATGCTCAAAACAATATATCGTAGAGCCCACGTAAGTGTTAGGGCAAGTTGTGTAAACTTAGAATATTTGATTGATATAAGCTATTACAATACAAAAACAACGAAGACATTCATTAAAAAAAGCTCGGAAATTGTCACTTCTTTGTAACCAAATCCAATGGAGTATGCATGCCAACTTTACATCCACTTTTCGTCAATTATGACGTTACGAATTTAATCAAGAAAGTGAATTAATTTTAATCCACTAACTGTATATAACATTATTATATACATACACATTAAGCTCCAATGTAACATTTGGCCGTTCGCGCTGCTCCCAAGTAGAAATCACTAGAGTAGAAATAATAGAGAATTTATTGCAAGGAAATGTGAACGTTTCTGTTCCTTATTAAAGGAATGCAATATATTATATCCTAGATGTCTTTTTGGTTGTAATCTGATTTCTCTAGATGGATACTTTGTGAATAAATTTAAGAATTATTTTACGGAATTTGAAGGCTGAGATTTAATAATTAAACACATACATATGTGGTGCAGTTGGTTGGACGTCGGCTGTGAAACGAAAGGTCTAAGGTTCGATTCTCACACCGAAACAAAAATTGACGTGATCTTTAGATGTTTATTTCAGGTCTGGATGTTTATGGAAACCAAGTCTCTCGTAAATTCTGATACCCTCGACACAAGAATCAATTTTGGTATGGGGTCAGGACTATGTATGACTGTTGGGTGTATTTATTAATGCATTAGGCTCGGCAAAAATAATTTTACTAGGATTCAGAGTTGTAATAAAATAAATATATGTTTATCACGCAATCGGAGTGATCATTTGATACGAAAGCACAGATTTCACAGATTAACGCCATATTTATTTATTTTATTTATTTATTTAATCCTTTATTGCACAAAATAAAAATACAGTAAAGAAACAACACAATAATAATAGTACAAGAGGCGGCCTTATTACACTAGGTAATTTCTTCCAGGCAACCTTTGCCAGTGCCTTTTTTAAAGTGCGTGGTGGCCTGTTGGTAAACGGACTAGACGCGACTGCCAACATGTTCACGGTGGTCGCGGGTTCGAATCCCAGGGCACACCTCTGACTTTTCGGAGTCATGTGTGTATTGATAGTCAATCACCACGCACTAAAACGGTGAAGGAAAACATCGTGAGGAAACCTGCATACCATAGCGATTTATAAAATTTCTATGGTATGTAAGTCCGCCAACCCGCACTAGGCCAGCGTGGTGGACTATATGGCCTAACCACTCTCAATCGTACTTACGATTGTAGAGGAGGCCCGTGCCCTGCAGTGGGACGTATATGGGCTGATACAGAACCTTTGCCATAATCACTGATGGTTTCATGATCATCATCATCATAATGTACTCGTACGAAATATCCACTACTCAACACTGGCTTTTTCAATGATTACTATCACCCTATTCATTTAACAAATCGATCAAACAAACTGAACAATAACTGAAACAATTCATGAATGCAATGCAAAACGAAACCCGATAAATACACCCAACAGTCACATACACAGTCCTGACCCCACACTAAGATCGAGTCTTGTATCGCGGGTATCAGGAACTACGAGAGACTTTTCAGTCTCACAAATACCCAGACCCGAAACAAATACCTGTGGTTTACACAAATATTTGTAACAACCGGCGTCTAACACAATAGCAAAGAAATTCAAACATAATCCATCACAATCCAGCACTCTGAATATCTTTTACAAGCGGAACTCCCGTGAAATAAAAGGAATAGCGACGGTCTCGTATAATACCAAGCTCAGATAGCACAGGCACCTATCCGTCCACTAAGCTGATTTACTGGGCCCCGACAATGGTTCACAATAAAAGACCCAAGCGCAGGATTAAAATAATTCGATGCGCCTACCCCGCTCCACTTGGAACTCGCGACGCTGCACTCAATGTTGTGACTTGACGTAAATCTAAATCGGAGTTTTAATAAAGATGATGAATTACGGTCGAGTGGTTATACCTCAAAAATGTAAGCAATACCTTCAGTCAACATTTTACAGAGTATAATATTTTATATGATTTAAAATATGGACTAAGTAAGATCACTGCGAGGTCGTATATATTTAGTAATTGGAAAATTCTTGAGTTATCAACTTACACCTCTTGAAATCAAATAAACATATTTTCTAATTTCGCTACAGTTTCTGGTTAGAAAGATTGGAAAATGCAATCCGCTGCATTTCAATTGTTTTATTATTTATTTCACATCATTTTTACAAATTCATACCATCATATTCACAAATAGCTTCATTTAATTCCCATAGCTTAGAACTGGTATCAAAACAATTGCCATAAAATAGCGAATTGTAAACTGTGTGAATTTCCTTTCGAGTTTGCCGAGTAGAATGCCAGTTTTCAACTGCAAACGTGCTCTCACTGAGGGCACTAGTGATTAAATATAACCCTTTCGAGATTTATAAGTGTTTATTCCTTGGTCTGTGGAGGCATCGCGCGCTCTTGGCTTTGTGTCCGCTCTTAATAAATGTTGTTTGTCGTAACAGAATGTATTTTTACATGAGATGTGAATGCGTAGTGTGAAAAATTTATGGCCCTCGTACAGATAGAATAATCGCATTACTACACTAACAAATAGGTGCATATGAAAGGATGAATGTCATATTATTGTGTCAATAAATATAACGCTCGTAAATGCTATAAATGTTATGATATTTAACACGCCGAACACCCTGGGGATTTTGTGTTCAGTCGACCGGTCGTTATATTTTTAAGCGTCTTTCACGGCACTTAAAGCTTTTATTATTACTCTTTGGGTCTTAGCTCTCGGGTCTTTATCAAAATAAATGTTTTGGTTCAAGTAATAATGCAATAACTCCAAACTAGTTACCCTATTGTGTTTAGGTTTTGTGGCCTAACTGTTCGCCGTTGGTGAATGTTATCGGAACCGTTATAATTCATCTAGCAAGAAACGTAACAAGCGCCGGATAAAAGTAAATGGTAGCCACATAATTTGTCATTGATTACAAAGAGTTCAATCTGCGGCAAGGGCTGAACAACCATAAATCATTCGCGCAGTTGTTACAGCCGGACAAACGACAACCTTACGAAACAACACAACGCAAAACATGACTGCGCCTCGCCTCGATGGCAGCCTCTAATTAACTGTCAAGTAATTCGACATTACAGTCTTATTTTGAAAATATAATTTTTTAACCCAGTCTACTCGAAAATGGAACCAACATTACATAGGATTTAAGTAAGTACATGGCACTGTCCTGCTCGTCGTCCAACATTAGGTGTCGAGTCATAATAGCCAGTAATTTCCCTAGTAGCGATTATAATCGGCAGGATTCCTGTGACCTTGCACGTGCATGCATGTCTAATCGCGTAGTTTGCTGCGGTTATTAGTGCATGCGCGGATACTGCTCCCAGCGAGCGAGAGATGTTTCGCTCGCAACCCGCGACGATCGGATCGCGTTCGCACGCATATTACCGGCTGAGCTCAGCGCAAGGCCCTCCGGCGATACAGAGACCTAACAGTACAACGGCCCGCGTGATTAGACGCCACACGATAGCGCCCATTGTCGGTACACGATCGCCTCTTGTACGTCTTGAAATTGCGGAAATGGACACGGCTCGCACCCACTTCGCTAGCGGGACATTTCAATTGCATGGACCCGTGGGCAAATATTATGGGGACGTGTCCTTCAATAACCTTTTCTATGGAAGATATAAGACTCTATTTAATAGACTCGCGAAGTTTTAGTGCTTGATGTCATTTCTTTATGTTTATCCTGGCTGACAGGAGCTACGCCAAAGTGTCTTTAAACTACAAGATGTATGTTTAATGGAGATAGTTCAATGTCGGATATTTTCGATCACGCCCGATGTCTCGCTGCTTTATTTATGAGACGCATCGCTTCAGATGTTCCACGTTTTAAAATTGTGGCCGATGGTCGTAAAGGCATGACGTGAGGGCATTAGTAACAGTCGTTGTCCTTGTTTACGAGCAGCCTAATGAGAAATGCCATCGGGTGAAAAGTGGCGCGTGACTTACAAACGCGCGGCCTTCACTCAACATTGCCCTTACAGATGTATTATACAAGTACGGGAAGCAATTTAGCTTCTCCGATGTTATTATGTATCTACTTATTTGCTCGTTTATCTGGATCACTATCTGCGTTCCGAATCGCTTGGTAAATTTCCTATGGTCGGAGCGCGAGTTTGTTCCTGTGGAGCCTTATAGGAATAATCTAGGAAGACTGGAACCAGTTTGGACTATATTTCAATTCCCTCACGCAAACACGACGCGAGTGCGCCGGGTCGTACAGTTACACTGCAAGCTCGCTGTAGACTGCTTGAATAAACAAATTTCAACATATATTAATCTTTTAGATTAAACGCTACAAACTCTATGAATTTATGTATTTGTTGTTATTATATTCTAACGATTGTAACATTTACAGTTGCAAATCTTAAATTCAAATTATCTATATAAAAATATACTTGGAAGGATTAGACTTAAAAGTCACAAAATCTTCAAGATTACAAAGTATGATGGAACACAAAATAAATGCCTAATCCTATTATACAATTTAAGTTCTCGTTTTTGTCAGACCAAATTAAAACTTTTTTACCGGTTAACTTTTTTCGTTTTAAATTCATCGCGTTATCACCACACCATCCAATAACTAGACAAGTTATAGTGAGAAAAAATAAAACTAAAATATTTAGTCGACTGGTAGTCAACAAAAACTCCCACACCAAGAACAATCAATCTTCGGACACTGAAAGGAGCCTCAATCAAAACAGAATACGTAGAAGCAGGGACCGGATAAAGGGCTCTATAAATCATAAAATCAAGGCTCCATTCACAGCGGTTTATTTGGACGGGAAAAAACATTTGACCTCACGATCCCCATTGTTAAGGCCCGAGGGTGCATCTTCAATTTGTCCTCTCCAAACAGCCCATACGTTGTTTATGGACTCATTAAAATCTCGATAATCACGATTTTTTAAAGCACGTTCTCGAATACCTCATTATTTTACTCGGATGGAATTTAGTATCTTTGATCCGCTGCGTAGGATGCCTTTAATTGAGTATCATTTTTGTTACGAACTAATGACATTAACATACAAGAGAATCTTACAAATATAATGACTATTAATGTAATTTCATTACATTTAACGTGTATTTTATTCATGTAAAATGTTTAGTGTTAATAAGGTGTCAATTTGTGATTACTGGGGAACGTCGGCGGTCGCTTTTATCTCCCGATCTCGCTTTGAAGTTTTTTAAAGTTAATTTGAATAAATCGAGGAGCCACGTCCAATCAATGTTGCACGCGATGGGACATACGATATTTTAAAAGCATTTTTATTGAGTTACAAACAAAAAGAGTTAAGCCTTGATGACAGCAATGAGAAAGGCGACGTGGGTTTTTATTACATAATTTTTAATATTCACGATATAATTTATACTTGATACCAACAATCAGATCTTAAACTTATCTAGATTCAGTCTAACTTTATCTCACAATGACATGGGGTCGTAATAATGCAATTTAGCTTTAGCTTTGACTTTGGCTTAAGCCGTGTTGCAAAATATTTCTTTCTTAATTCATTCTTTTGCCTGACATGAAAGCTTTTCAGATTAGATTAGATCCTTTAGTTATTCCATGCCTTGAAGAATAGTTCAAGTATCTTTTTAAGGCGGATGTTTTTGATAATGCGGTAGACTTTAATCACTTTAAAAACACTAAAGGTGACTGAAAAATACTAAGAACTGAACCGCCCAAAACATATTGAACAGTGGAATAAAATAATTTGCATAGAGATACTACAGGGGTACTACAAACAAAATGATTGTTACTATGAAAGATATCGTACAACTCTTTCTATTTCTATTCCTGTCACGCCTATGCAGTAACATCATCTTTGCTCTCGCGTTACTTGGTTTTCGTGTGCACGTACACGGGAATTCTGTACCAGCACTATGCGCAAAGATTTTCTTCCGGATGTCCGCTCTAGTACAATTCATCAATGGTAATTTCAGAGAGAGTTTGCATCGGACAGTAGGACCTACACATCCGTATGTAGATAAACATAAACACTCCAATTATATCGATTGTGTCACCAAACTTGAAGCGCAGCCAATACTCATTGACAACAACAGCACGTATGCCGTTAACAAAATTCAAATCGTCTGCAAGTTTTCCACGATGTCCCATCTGATTTGCGATCATGTGATCGAGTTTTTAATTGTTCTCATTAATGCAATAGGATTTGAACTACGCGAAAAGCTATGGCATACATAATGCAACAGCCTATCATTTAATTATAAACATCTGCATATAGCTTTAGACGACTTTTTCTCGTTTCTGTTCCTGGTATTGTATTCAATGCTAATTATGGTTGATTATTCTGCCTGTGTCTTGCATATAAGCTGATACTCAGCAGGTAATGTATATTTTTTGTGGAAAGTTGTGGACATTTACAAGACACTCCTGATTTTATAAATATCAATCATTGAATAAGTTATTGGTAAAAAGTGTTGGTGTATGTAATACTAGCTTGAGCGTCTGAGTAATGACGTGTATCGGTTATGCTTGGAGAATTGTTTAACTACCCGGAATGGAGCTAGTCTTCGACCTTCTCTTAATTTTACATTATCATTATAGAACATTTGTACAGATTCTGCAACAGATTATATACCACATTAGGTATAACATATTGCCTCGTATAAAAAAGCCGCCGATTGTACTTATATTAAATACTTTTTTTTTGCTGGTATACAATTTACAATATTATAAATAAAAAATATTAAACATAATAAGTCCATTGATTTTAATATGTAATAGTATCCAACGAAACGACAGAAAGATTATTGACAGACATAATATTTAGTACGAAAGAATTTAATAATTTTCTCCGTTTCTCCGTAAGGGCTTTAAATAAAAATAAGAAATTATCTAACTAAACATGTTATATCTTACTGAATTTAAACTTCCAGTTACCAAAGCTGAAATATCAAATAAAGTACGGTGGTTCAATACAAATTCCGATGAGACTAGTTTTGACATAAACACTGACAGATTCCTAGTAGAACCATTAACTCCCTCGGCAATAAAAACCAAAATCCAAACAATGGTTTTCTACAGAAACTGGAAGCAAAAAGGCTAACATCGTGTCAGTGCTTTTTAAAGGTGAACCATACATCAAAGGCGGGTTTCAGTGAAAAAGGACTGTCGTGGGCATTCATTGTTTTATTACGGCACATTATCAGAGCAGCGGAGCTATGTTTCCGCTCGGATGTGCCTAATGAGGAAAGGCGATAGCGTTGTTTGGTTTACCTAGATTACGTGAGAATAATTTTGTACTTGTATTTTTTTACCGTTTTTATTGCCCATCACACTTCTTGGTAAACCATATGACTGCTCATGAACAGTAGCAAAACACAACAACACCTTTAATTACAAAACAATGCTCGGCATTCCACTGCACTCGCCATTCTCGACAGCCTCCGTGGCGCAGTTGGTTAGACGCCGCCTGTGAAACGAGAGGCCGCGGGTTCGATCCCCGCACCGAGAGAAATGTTTGTGCGGCCCACAAATATTTCTTCCGGGTCTGGGTGTTTGTGAGACCGAAAAGTCTCTCGTAGTTCCTGATACCCACGACACAAGACTCGATCTTAGTGTGGGGTCAGGACTATGTATGTGACTGTTGGGTGTTATTTATTTATTTATTTATTTATTTATTCTGAGATACAAGATGTTAAGTCTCAATATGTGCAATGGTTACTCTGGCTACAATATCCTTCAATCCGAAACACATCAGCATTTTCACAGCTGTTTGGCGGGAAAAACAGACATTGCGGTGGTATCAGATTTTTTTTTATATATTTGACTATATAATAGTTTTTTGTTATTCATAAGCAACCTTATTATTAAACGGTTTTATTTAGCTCACCCCGTTTGTTTGGGTCAAATTTTGTAATTGAAATTTAACCCTCTTCCCGTTAACCGATTGATCTGAAATTTGGTATACGCCTTTGATTCTGCTGACAATACAATTATCCATATTCAATATTATTGTGAATCTAAGATGGCCGCCGCTACAAGATGGCGGACAACTTAGTTTTTTTCAATCCCATCAATATTGGTATCAAATGAAAGGGCTTGTCAAGTAAAATTCAGTGCATTATACAAAATCAAAATCAAAGATGACCACTGCTACAAAATGGCGCATAATGTATTTTTCAAGGGCTTGGGAAGCATAATACAGTATACTATACAAAATTACAATATGAATCTCCCACTAAAGTCAAGAACTCAACGAATTGAATAGAATGAGAAATAAAAACTAAATACTAAAAAATAAAAAAGTAAAAAAAGATAAATATACTAAAAGCTAAAAAATAATTTTAAACATACAATATTTAAAGTGGTTAAAATTCATTTAAAGTGGACGTGCCCCACGATTTTATTTTAGTTTAATCAATGCATATGTTTAAAATTATTTTTTAGCTTTTAGTACATTTATCTGCAATATAAAACCGTTTAACTTAAAATATTTTTTTTACTTTTTTATTTTAATCATATTTAAGCACATATATAATATTATGATACATTTTAAAAAACATAACATAAATGAAATAGGTACACACTAAATCCTATCACATTTACTACCATTTAAATACCAATTCGAACATTCCGCAATACCCCACACTACAATTTCCAAAAGCATGTCGTAAACATTAAGTGATCAGAATATGACCCCGACTATCCAATTATGTCCAATAGCTATTTTACAGGCTATAGAAGGGGTGTATTATAAAAAAACTAATTTGTAACGCTATCTCGCATAATGTAACCGCAACCTCCACGGGCGCTCATTCGATTAACCCTTGCCCTGCGCCGATCGCGCGGTATGTCTGACCCTACTCAATTACATTTTTACCTTATAGACAGGTTGATTGATCTTCACAATTTGTATAGGATATGAACAATAGATATTCAATTAAAGGATTAGTATCGGTTATTATGAAGGCGGTTAAGGGTTAAGTATTTGCTTGCAAAAACTCGACAACCTGTTGGCTTCCAACTCTAGTTTGTTAGATTTTTTTTTTTTTTTATTGCAGTGAATGGCGAGACGAGCAAGCCGTTCGCCTGATGGTAAGCGATACGACCGCTCATAAACAGTAGCAACATTCCACTGCGCTCGCCATCCTGAGACATAAGATGTTAAGTCTCAATATGTCCAGTAGTTACTCTGGCTACAATGTCCTTCAATCCGAAACACAACAGTGCATTTAAGCAGTGTTGTTTGACGGGAGAAATAGACATTGCGGTGGTACCTACCCAGATGGCCTCTCACATATGAGAGACCTACCACCAGTAGATGTTTATATTGTTTATTTTGGACCGTATTTTACACCTCTTGGAATAATCAATTGTTATATAAGGGCTCATTTAAATGGGATGAAAAATACTGTCGATTATTTAAGTGTTGCTACATCACCGCTCCGTTGTCCTAATGGAAGAGTGTACAAGTTTAAGTTGCAAGATTTTGAATTGAATTCCCAGATCCGACCTGGATCCGTTTTGTTTATTTGTTCTTTAGTTTATAAACTTACATAATACATCATGAGGTGCCTTGGGCCTTGAGCTTAATGTAGTTGTATGATATGGAGCTAGGTTTATGACTCGTTGGGAGCACAATAAATTCGGCGATGTGAATGTCATACCTTTACCTACTTTTACAGAGATACAGGAATGACCTTTATGTACATGTATATATTATGATGCTAAATTTTCATGTTGAAGATAAGACTGACATGTGACAAGGGTAGTAGTACATCTGCCTAATTCTTCTGGGAAATATGCGTGAGTTCATGTATGTAATTCTTTAGGGTCCAAATATATTTATTACAACCCATTATACCGATCTACTTCATTCCTTCTCCTGTTCAGGATCATTCGATGACCATAATGTTCAACACACACCCCTTCAATCTATTTGACAGCTTGATCGCAAACACATCAATGTACTTTACGCCATACAAAATAAAAGTCAAATTCCTAAAATCAATTTAGCACATTCTTTGTCTAGATCTCGAGGTCATAGTGCCTACATCATTCCTCTAAGGTAACAGATGACCGTTAGTTCGTGCGCTCCATATACAGTGATAGCTTTATGGTGATTCGATATCATTCAGAAGATTGCAGTCAGCGAATGTTTGTTAGACTCGACAGCGTCAATCAAGATTGTCATGTGAAAGTAATTTTTATTGTGGGAAAATAGTAAGAGCAAAATGCTAGAGTAACTGGACATATTGGGACTAAACATTTTATGTCTCAAGATGGCGAGCGCAGTAGAATGCCGAGTATTGGTTTGCAATTCAGGGTGTTGTGTGGTTTTGCTACTGTTCATCGTACATCGTTCATCATTTGTACTGTGCGAGCAGGTCGTATTGCTTACAATCAGGCGAATGACATTTTTGTCTCGCCATTCATTGCCAAAAAATGCTATTAGTAGAGTATTATTATTATTTTTATATACAGAAGCTTTAAGAAATTCTAAGTGCATAGTACAGTTAAATCCATATTTCAAATTCATACAGACTGACCTCGAAACGCAACCCTTGGGTTTTCTCTCTATTTTCCACCACTATTTAAAGTGAAATCCGAGTTTGTCAGGACTGATATCCAACCACAAGGTGAAAGGGCTCTGGGAATTGCACATGCGATAAGTTCACCCAGATCCTGATTGGTTAAACCAATTCTATATAAAAAAAACTGATATAAATCTACAACCTTTGGCGATCTATTTTTCATCACATCACCTATTGATGAGACCAAAAGGATTCCAAAATAATTTCACTTAAAACGTAAAATGAATGAGGAAATCTGTAGCAGCTTCTATTTTCTGTTGCAATCGTTAATCCTCGGCTGTGTACTAATGGGCTATGACAACGCAGTCGCCGCGGTTACACTGTTACACTTAATCCCCACTAGAACATTATATTGTGAACATTTTCCAATGGCCTTATTCATAAACAGTTTATAAACCTGTTGTAGTTATCCAATGTTTTGTCTTCTTCGTTCAAACGGAATTCAAAAGTCGTTCGAAAAGGCCAGAACTATAGATTCTTAAAATAGGTCTATAATCTGATTTTGAATACTGCCGTTTGGCCGCTAGTGTACTTGATATAGGCTATTATATATTAGCCTTAATCGATAATTTATTTAAAATTATCGATTAAGGCTAAGCTTCACCAGATTCAATAGTATGGAACTTGTATCGTGCAGTGGGAATTGAAAATGATAATGCATTTAAAACATTTGAAAGCCTCTGGCGCAGTTGGTTAAGTGATCCTCTGAAAAATAGATACTGATCTATATACTGATCTATCTACATAAATGTTTGTTTCAGTTCTGGTGACGAGAAATTCATTTGTTATGTCTAATATACACGACACAAGATTATGTTATCTTAATGTTAAATTAATAATGCGCATTATATGAATTTTGTTTCAATAAAATCGTTTTAAAATATATCTTGTTCAAACAAATTAATTTAGTTTATACGGTGTATCATTTGATAGTTTGCACCCGGCTTGTCATGCAGAGCGCTAAAAAGTTTGTTTTTGAAAACATTACACTTACAATTTTCACTAGGGATTCAAGACATTCGATAGTGAAGGTACATTATAATTTACATTCATACACAAAATATCCTAACCATTCTACAATATTATTCCAAGCAAGTTATTTGAATATTCTACAATACGTTTTAATTCCGACAGGTTGCAAAAAACTTACTTAGCAAACTCGCTGTGTAAATATTATTCAATCCGATTATAAAAGTATTTTTTATTCAACACGGCTTAATGTCTCGGCTTTTTATTGTTGGAAATTATTATGTTACTCGAACAGTTAATTATGAACTATAATTTGTATTTTATAAGTCGAGACTGTATTATTTATTGAAGTATATTGTAGGCAACATTTATTTTAGTTTAAAAACCCATGTAAACATACACATAAATATATACAAATAAATAAATAACCAATAAACAGACAAACCAAAATTAATATTACTATAAAATTTTATATAGATAAAGCCGTGCCATTTTTTATAACGCTAGCGGCCGGCGCTCTTTTGTTTAGGCCGGTATGATTTTTTTTATTAAATTATAATATACACTATTTATTTATACTCTTTATTGTACATCTCAAATTGCATAGTGATTAAATATAACAAAAAACATTAGTCCAATGGGTGGCCTTATCCCATTAAGCAATTTCTAGACTCTGTTGTCTCTGATTGAGTCTAGGACCATAGTTTAATTATAATATTCTTGTCAACAGCTGAGCTTATTTCACGATTCAACGAGGATCAGCATTTCATTATTCCACACCGGTGGCCTTATGGGAGTTAGTGAACTTCACATTCCTTTAAATTGTGTTATGGTTTAATGTTTTAGGTATGTAAGTTTTCTCGCAGACTTCGATTTAAATACCACAAACTGCGATGTAATTTTTATGACCTCAAGAATTCCATATCTGTAACTGTCACTTAAATCATCAATTAGATCATTAGGAAGGTCACTGTTGAGCACAGTCTTTCCCCAGCACTGACCCTTTAAAAGTGTCCTGCATTAAAACACTTCCCACGACCTATTCAAAGTCATTTATCGAACTTGCACAAAAAATGCAGTATCAATAATAATTCCATAAAAATATTCCCAGCAAATATAAAACCATTTTCCCGATAAAAACTAAAGGGTGCATAATATAAAGAGGGATGGCACAACCGCGATTTATTCCTACTGCACGAGTAAAAACACTCAATATAGAATAACAATGACGTGTTTACATGTGATATTCCACGTAATGTAAAGGAAACTATATTTGCACGTTGCATAAATGTAGTAGGGGACGACCCTGACCCCGGGTCATTGAACCCGCTCGTGACACTTTGATCCTCTATCGATCACGACCGGGGATCGCTGCATCGTATCGATATTTTTGTGCTCGCTATCTGATTGAGTTGCGATCGAGTTACGATCGAGACGAGTAAGCGTGACTCGAGTTTTCTCGATTGCCGAAACAATAAGTAACTGTTGAGTTCGGTTTGTTGTCTATTGGCAGGTGCGATTATATCGTATTTTATTATTATTGTCCAATTAGGTACTTGTAGTGGACAAGACTGGCCGTTCAAAAGTACAAAGTGGATAGTCATTTACAAAAAAAAGTGATATCTGCTTAAAGAATGCGCTTTGTATTACAGATACCTGACGTCATTGTCGAAGTCAATAAGTAAATTTTAAAAAAATATTATAAAATACTCTTAATATTATGTTGGACAAGTAAAAGAAGACGAGCAAAAGATAGCACCCCTTTACCCATGTATAATTGATCTGGTTTGTACCACACATGCCATGATCATCAGTCTATTTTTCGCGTAAGAAAAAAAAACTGAATATCCAACCATGAACCTCTAGATGCAGAACTTATATACAATAACTAATAAACAAGACTGTAATTACCTTAAAAGCCTCATTAAAGTTTTATACAAAACGTCGCCAACAGACCTAATTCCAATTAAGCCAAAATAATTTTATACACTGCCTAATTACTTCAACACAAACTGTACAAGGCAAATCCTTCAAACTTCACCTGAAAAGTAAAATTTACAACAATTAACGAAACAAAACAAGCCCGGCTTAAAAGATAATCTCTGGGATGTCTGCTCTCAATGTAATGGAGCTTATATTTGTAGAGATTTAAATTAAAATAATTAAAATTTGAATGCGTATGTTTACACGTGGTTGGAGTAAAATATCTGTGCTGTCGTATTTATAAAAGCGAGGATAATAATTATTTGGAAAGTTCAAAATGGCGGCCATAATTTTACAATTTAGATACAAATTTTCACTACTATAGCAGCGGTTATGTGAAATGTGTGTAGTATTGATACTCAATGTAGTTTTAGCAAATTTTACAAACAACTAAAGGAAAAGAAAACTAAAAAAATATGATTTACCTATGCAATATGCTCATTGTGGCATTTTGCTTATCTATAAATCACTAATAAATTGGCAATATTAAAAATCCACAGTAATATTGTAACTAATAACTGGCCGTAAATTGGCCCTTAGTATTAAATAAAAAAACAACGTTACAGAAAAAAAAAGACAAAACAAAAATTCACATCGTGCGTGACCCGCGATGATCTGAGTCAGATAGCCAACGCACAATATATCATCCATACTGACAATAGATCGCAATAATAAGAAAAATACGTGGTCAGTGTCGAAAGGTTAACCCCTACCAAGGTGCGTGTAGTAACGTATTAATTACAGTTAACGATCGTTTGACACGGTACTATCGCTGTCATATTGTGATTTCACGCTGAGTCGCGTGATCATTACTATTATCTTCTTGTTTCGCTAACAATCTTGTGTTTTGTTGACTATTACGAAATTTATAGCTCTAGATCTTGGAGTATTAAATTCTTGTGTAAATTGTCTGTTTTGATCGTGATTTCGATATTACTTATTTGGCTGTTATTGTTTCCTACCTAAATATTGCTACTGTACTTTAATATGAAATAATGGTTGAATTATTACGTACTCAATGTTTTAGTTCGTTATTATTTGCATGAGTGGTCATTTCGCTTACTGTCTGGAGAATGGCATGCGCATATCGCTGTTTAACGCAATAAAAAATATCAAACAGCGATTTTTGCATGATAAACTAAAATACATCCTAGCATAGGTATGTTATTGGAGTGCGTGGTGGCCTGTTGGTAAACGGACTAGAAGCGACTGCCAACATGTTCACGGTGGCCGTGGGCACACCTCTGACTTTTCGGAGTCATGTGTGTATTGATAGTCAATCACTACGCACTAAAACGGTGAAGGAAAACATCGTGAGGAAACCTGCATACCATAGCGATTTATAAAATTTCTATGGTATGTAAGTCCGCCGACCCGCACTAGGCCAGCGTGGTGGACTATATGGCCTAACCACTCTCAATCGTACTCTCGATTGTAGAGGAGGCCTGTGCCCTGCAGTGGGACGTATATGGGCTGATACAGTATAGGTATGCTATTACATATTTTTTAAAGTACTATAAGTATACTAATTTCTTATTTGTTTCAATTTGTCTTCGAATAATATTTTGATACTAACCACGAACAAACTATTTTACTTACTAATTTTGATTTTTCGGAGGCCTTTGCTTCCAATGGTACATGGTATAGACAATGGTACAGGCTTAAAAAAACATTAATTTTAATTTATAACAAATCCATTACATTATATTTTATCCTATAAAATTCCTTTCATTACAACCCAACTCAGATTTAAATTTTCCTTCGCAAATGACTCTTCAAATACAATTTTATCTAAATAATAAATACAAGTTTTAAAAGATTGTTCGTGGTAGGACCCGTTATTTGTAAGGCCATCCATTATTGCATAATCGTTTGATTGATTGACATCCTAGAGCGGTCCATTTGTATTTTAAATTCAATTACACCGGTAATAGTGTGTATTGTAATATGATACAAATTATTGACACGCTATACTTATTTCCTCTTGTTTTGTAATTATTGCCAACAAGAGATTCTATTTTTTTTTTAATAGACACTTACATTTTCAAGTCATTTGAAACTTTTTATTATATATTTTTGTATTAATTGAGATCTGTTTAAACACTAGCTAATGCCATTGCCTATTTATCATCTTTTTTTATATTGGGTATCTTATTCACGTTTTGGTCTTTAAATATTATAACCGACTTTTGAACCACTGCAAAAACAACTTTATCACAATATATTATTCTTTAGAATCAGGAATACGGGACAATTCATTCTTTACTTAGACTTAAGACATTTTATGTCCGTTTAATCTCTTCCACAGAATCTGCCCACGCGTTTTTTCTACACTGCCCAAATTTATCATTCCCATTCCGTACTACACACACGAGCGTCTTATCTCCGCAATTGCGAGCCGTATCGTCCATCAGACGCCGGTCTGCAACGTACGGAACATGGTACATAGAATAGAACGTCGGAACGTCATTTGTGCCATTGATCACTATCTGGGCTATTTTTCCAGGATATAACGGTGTTTGGACAAAAATACTGGCTAATTCTACGTACCTTTGAAAAAAACTAATGGACAATGCAGAACTTCCTGCTCTTTTGTGAGAGGATGAATTTAGGCTGGTCATCTGATACTCAAATGCACGTACAAAACAGCGCCTGTGTCAACGAACTTCCGTTACAAAAGTCTTTCTAGAAAGCAACTCTCTCAACTCAAGAAATATTGAATCATAATAAGTGGTTACATCAACATTGATTGTTCTATTAATAATTATAGTGACAGAAACTTTGGTCCTATTACAAAACACTTGCGAGATTGCAATATTTATTGTTCTGATTATCGCGTTTACTTTTTTTATCCTCAGTCGGTGAAATAATTGAACTGCCTTCCAGAAACAATATCGCTTGGCGACAAACTAATGGAATATCACGGCTTTCGACATAACTATGCTGCCCCATATAATTGGTTCATCCCGTTTCAGCGGAAGGTCTCACTATGTTAGGAGTGGGAGAACACGTGGGGCGACAAACTGTTTCATAACTTAATAGTCAAGCGGAAATAATAATTAGACAGCCTCTCAGATCCAATAATATCTCTAAATCAAATTATACTAGAGACAAAACATCAAAAGTTACTCAAAACCGTTTAGGTACAATCCGTTGCATTGGCATTTTGTACTAATATGCATCAGTGAGCACACAACGAGTTCCACCCACACAATCTGCTCTTTCGACACTCAAATAAGCCATAAATTATAATTTTAAAACACGTCTTTGTAACACGCATGCGCCTTGTATAATGAACGGGTCTATTGCGACTCCATAAATATTTCACTGACTTGTTGGGAGCTTTAATATCAAGATAAATGCACTTACAATTGTTATTATTTATTGCTGGGGTAACAGAAATCCTTTTAAGTAGCGTGTCCATCCAGAGTTCTACCGCGCTTCCTTATAAGTTATGATATTGGCTTCATCTTTTGTAAGCAATTTATACGTTTATATCGCTTTGGAGTTGAATAATTTTTCAAATTATCTTTGAAGCTGTTTTTGTTGTATTTCTATTCTATAATGTAATATCTACACGTATCGTAACTGTATTTGTTTCTTCGTCATGTTTGTTAAAGTTTATAGTTTATGATGTCGATGGTGTAGGGTTTTCCCTCTTGCAGATTGAGATAAGACTGCTACAGTTTTATGGCGCAACAAATCACGGAGAAGCCTATTCACACATCACCAATTTATGGTTAAAATCACTGAAACCGACGTACGTAATAAATTTGTTTTATATTTTATATCATTGGTCAACAAATTTACAACGCATCCACAGCTATAAATTCCATATTCAATTAAAACAATCAAAGGTACAATAAAGCAACAAGGGGGAAATTCAAATTCCTGAAATGGCTGCACATCAAGTTCCCTAATGGACTGTGAACCTGTCCACACATAATTACAAGTAACATTCAATTGAAATCAAACAGTCCATCGCACACCCTTAATTAGAGCTATTATTGATTGCGCTAACGACCAGAGCGTAGTATGGTAGCTGTGGCACTAATAAGTAACTCTAATAGCAGACGATCAATCACGACGTTCAGGGAAATATTAATGGTGTGATACGGAAATACGAGCGATGATTATACCAGTTGCTACTTTATTATTGTCATCACTGTCTGTCACGTTTGCTTTAGTATGTGTCTAATTGGTTCATCAAGCTGCCATATAGCTTTCGAAATGTACCTAGACCTTTCATAATAACATCTTCAACTTCTTTTTAAAGATTACCATGCCTTTACTGCCTACTAATCGTCCTAAATGCATCATCATTTTTTCCTAATCTACGATTCATTTGGTCTGTCCTCTTTTTCTCCTAGTTTATATCTTAGAGTTTGAATTGATTCCTTAGTTGAAACTATGCTAATTTATAGGTATATAGCCTCGAATAAACTTGAGTTTGACTAACCCATTGCATAATCTAAACAAAAGACGTAACCAATCTCAAAGTTCATAAACAATCCGATTTCAAATCAGACGCATCTATATCATCTTTAGCCGGATAGGGCGTGAATGTAGAAACTTGCACGGGCACAGTAAATACATATTTGCTTTACCATGTGGCTGTCATCGTAAGGTACAATCAATGAACGGTCACCGATCCGCCCGCAGGCATTGTTCTCACTGCAATCTATGTGTTTGTTTTAAACCTATTATTTGTTCGCTTATTGGTATGATTTATTAATAACTTTGGAAAATACGGTGTGAAGAAGTTTTCGGAGACGAAAATGATTACGTAATTGTAGTAATTACTAAGAAATTTATCCCTACGTGGTAGAAATAGACAGCAATCTGATAATTTAAGCCATACTTTGAAGATTTTTTATATGTTCTTCCAGTAATCGTGAGTAATGAAATCTTGATAAAACTAAGTGTTGATGGAAATTGGAGACGCGATTTTTAAACATAGATGATAATTATAATAGTTGCAGAAATAATCCATAAAATCTTGAACATATAAAATTAAGTCGAATCAAGTTATAAAATTAGCAGTTCCATTGCAAGCACATTTATCACAAAGCGTAACAAAATTAAATTGTCGAACGAACTAAGCTGACCCACTTTTATATTCTAGCGACGGATAAAGTTAATAATGACTTCTATTAATTTTAGAATTATCTTAATAGGCAATACGTACTAAAAAGTTATTGATAGCCTTCGTAGCGCAGTTAGTAAGACGCCGGCTGTCAAACGTGAGACCGCGGGCTCGATCCCCGCACCGAGATAAATATTTGTGTTATCCGTAGGTATTTGTGTCGTGTCCGGATTTTAATGAGACCGAAAAGTCTCTCGCAGTTGCTGATACCTATGACACAAGACTCGATCTTAATGTAGGGTCAGGACTATGTATGTGACTGTTGGGTGTATTTATCATAATTTATTAAAACTTTAAAAACATCTTAATGCTCTCAGGAGGGCCTTTCATATTAAGAATAAAGATAATTAGCAAATTTTGAATGACATGGTCGATCCTAGTAGAACAGTTAAAAATATCAGTTTTATATAATAAATTGGATGAAACTCTCTTAACACTTCATACAAATATAATTACAAAATATTTCAAATAAGAAGATAATAAAAACTCAAAGTCATTGAACAAGTCTCGGCTTACCGTAGATATTGTTGATAACAAAACAACAATATATTTCGCTGTATACGAATGCTCAACACGATTATTAGAGGAGCAAAGGTCAAAGATCCCTATCGATAATCAACTTAAGCCGTCCCAGCATCGAGTATCGCGTAGAATCGATTATTTGTACGATCGACGTTGTCAAAAACGAAAAACGTAACTGGACGTTTGTAATAAGAAAGCATTTTATCGTTGTTCATTTCATTTCTATGGAAAGAGGTTTGAAAAGTTCAAACGTACAGTGGATTTGCGACATTTTTCGAAATAAGGAAGGCATTGTGAATTCTGATATTATGAAAGACCGTCTAGTGAAAATATATGGTAACTGAGCTGTGAGATACCACAGACTTTGTTGCTTTATGTTTTGTTCTGAGAATGCCCTAACAAAGCGCGATTGTAAGTCTTCGGCGTCGAAAATGACGACTAAAGGTGATAAAGTTATTTTCGCAATCCTGCCAATAGGCATGGAAAGCAGAACATTGTTTGAGGATCATAACTTGTTGGTATTTCTATATATGTATAATAATTATACATAGACTTACAAATTATTATAATATAGGTGGATAAAACTACTTTTCCCAGTCATTTTACGATTACAACTGTCAATATTTCACTGTTAGTTACTTCTTCAACTGTATATTATACGATTGTTACTGTCACCCACAGAATACTCATCCGGTATTTAAAGATCAAGCTAAACTACAATTTAACCATCTTCAGGATACATTTAACACCCATCACTTACCTCACAAGGATATTTCCACGAAGGATTAGTTATAATGACGGATATTTTAAAATTTCCCGTAACTCATCAGGAGATCATAAATGAATCTATTAGGCGACGCTAATACAGGCAGAAATAGTTGCCCTGGGGTCGTACATACGTGTAACAGCTCGTATCATGCAAGGAGGCTGCTACCGTAGTCTGTCGGTGACCCCGCTGCAGCATTCCTTCTTGGGCGTAATAATACACATAGTGCGCGTAACGATCTGCTCTGCTCGCGCTCATTACGTGTGCTCCGAGCTGCCTTTTCGTTTATGCTTTCCTGGTACTTGTTGTGTTTGCGGTATTGTTTATGTTGTGCAAAATACTGAAATACGCGTAATTTACGTATTTTCTAGTTATGGCTATTTATTATGCCTATCAATTGATATAATATCGGTTAAAAAATATTGTTTTATTATAAAAAACATTTTTTTAATAATACTTATCAAAAATTGCTCAAGGCTAATAAACCTACACAAAGATATAAAAAAAGAACAAACAGTTTTTAAAATCTATCCCATTTAAACTGCCTGGTAAGGTGATTCAAGACACTCTCCGTTCTTTTTACATTGTATACTAGTATACACGCATTAGTACGCATTGTGATGCGACAACGCAGCCGGCCCTATTAACAAAACACTAAACGTGTAAACAAAATTGGTGTCTTTGTCGATCTTTAATTATGTAATTGTTGAAAAATTGCCCTGCATTAAGATGTGTGGCAGAGATTTCTTAAAATACATTTTATATTTAAAAATGTATTTAATTATTATTGTACCAAATTAAAAGACAGTTATAATATATCGCTGCAATATTTGTAATACATTTGAGCTTAAAATCCAAGACACCGTACCAAATCAAATACAGGTTTCAATGCATTGAGTAAAAAAGTTACTTGACGACAATACGCTTTAAAATTTACTAAATGCTCTATTCAATAAAATAAACGTACTTTAGGTTAGAAACGATTCGAATAGACTGGATGTTCTCTGAACATTTTAAGTGAAAAATTATGTAGCTATTCTAAAGAATATTTACAAAATCTGATATCGGTTGTTCGTTAAAAAAAAAATATTGTAGTGTCGGTTTTTGTGTTTATGTATATCAACAGTCTTCATTTAAATAATATGCTCTTATTATACCAAATTTTTTAGAATTTAGATTAGATTTAGATTAGAATAAATTGGAATATTTAATATTGAAATTCAATAACAATTCCATTACAGGTTTTACTTCAAAAACTTTTTATAGCGCTATTCAACGCGTTATGGGCTTATTTAAGTAAACAAATAGTATCAATTCTATTTTAGTGCTATCTAACGACTCATTTAGAGGTCCGAACACACCAGGGCCGCATGAACGGATAGTGTTACAGACATTTAACTCGGAATATTAGTGAAAATGGACCCGTATCTCGACACTAAAAAATCACGACGTTCAATTTTAAAAGCTGTAATAGAATATCAATGTTGCACTTTCATTGTGCATAAAATTAAACTCTGAAAAGGTGCATTATAATTAATATATTAATTTTCGGACAGATGATACTTTTTATGTACGCTATCGATTTGAGAGGAATGTGGACTGTCGTATGCCTGTAATGTATCTTAATATAATGGTTCGGTACGTGGCGCGTCGGGTGTGGAAAGCTTTTAACCGATTAATCAGTGTTGCTGTATGATAAATTTTAATTGAAGCGTTTGATTTATAATTGGAATTTAAGTGGTTGTCTTCATTTATTACGAATATAATTAAGGATTTTTATTAATGATTTCATTAATAAAGTATGCCCTCGGGTATCTACCGTTTCCGCTCAATTATTATTAAGCGCCTAATACATCTATATGAAGGTAATTATCATAGGGAAATAAATTATAATAAGCTCAGAGATATACGGAAATATCTTATACATTTTTAAAATTAGTTTTTAAGGCAATAATTTTAATTGCATTCGCAGTATATATGTACAAGTATATCTAGAAAATAATTTTAATATTTTTCTCTTATTTAATTTACCAACAAATTAAAAGCATGATATTTGCTCATGTTTGGAGAAGTTTATAGATTAAAAATATTAGTAATAAGAAAGAAATATTTTTTGTTTTGCCACTTAGAATACATTGCTGCCACCTTCTTACTGTCTTGATTTTTACAACAATTTATATTATAGAATGCACAACTATAAGATGTATGTAAATAAAAACCCAACGTCGATCAGTAAGCTAATATTTCTAGATAATCTACGAACCATTAATTTGGATTTATCTATTGCGGAATACGACTTAAGTCATATTTCAAAAGGTTTTGGCATATCGGCCAGATTGATTCGATTTGCGACAGCCTGACGCCAAACCTTTCAGGAATTTCCATTCCAAGCATGTTCCTATTTTGCCTTGTCTTTGGCTTGATTTATCGTATTCACTATTCCTGACATGTAGATCACGGCATTGAACTGAAAGTATTACATCATCATAAACATCCGTAAGTCGGTTAGTATTTACTAACCTGAATTACAAAACTACATCACCAACATTCAATCTTGGTCTGTCAAAAAGGACAATAACAGCAACACTTTTTTTTATTAATCAGTGTACGTGACTAACCGTAACGGTGTCATCCAATCTACGAACGAACTTGATCGTGATGTACCTTGTTAGCCAACAACTGGAGTATTTGAAGATGTGGAACTCACTGTAATTGGCAACAGGTATGTTGAAGCAAGGCAACATCACTTTCTGTGTTGGAGACGAACATTGAATACAATTTTAGGCCAATATAGTTCATGTTTTGGTTGTAATATTTTCCTAATAAGATTTCATTTGATTACGTTCTCTTTGCAGTGAAATAACGGCACGTATTAATTATATATATTTTTTTGTGTCACGTTCCGTGAAACGTTGGAATGAGATTTGATTTTAATTATATGGAAGTACATTTCATCAATTGGTTCACTACACATTTCGATACAAAAAAAGGATTGAAAGAGTAAAAAAACCATCTGCTAGTATACATATGTTGAATCCATTCTCATCACAGACATTTGTTCATAGTAGTAGAATGATAAAAGTGCTAACATTTGTAATACGAAGGCAAACAATCGCCCGTTCAAGACGCAATGGCATACCTTCCTCCATTAGAACACATAAAGCGCAGGAACTGATATTCGTTCGATAAACAGAAATACAAATACACACAAGGGAACTCTCTTGTTTGCCTTTATTGAATAAAGGGGCTTCAAGAGCACAACGTCGGGCAAAAAGCTCACATTGTGTAACAAGATGGTCTTGCGTGGCAATTGAGCAACAGAAGCAACCAGTTTAACTAGAACCGTGCACTCACCTACAACCGTTTTTTCTCTCCCCATCCAAGAGGTCTTTGCTAATTGGATATGTTCCACAGCGATTGACATAATATGAGATGGAAGTAAGTTATTAGCTAAGAAAATTAATTTGGATCACGAAAAGTACATTATCAGTCGTGATAAAGGCTTGACTGAACTGCTTATTACGCATAATTAATGCACGCCATTTTTCATTTTACGCTAATTATATGGTCAGTTGGACTAGAATTGCACAACTTTGTTTGCCAGTTACACGCCGATGACTTTACTGTTACATAACTTGACATTTCTAACACGTGAAGTGTTTAAAAGGAGGAACGGAAAAATACCATGAACGGAAACACGACATCATTGAATAATTCTATATATTTTTATTTTGGACCCAGGAAGAATTAGCTAGCTGAAACTTAACACCATGATATTTCGATACAAAGTGCCTTTCATAGCTATCAATCTTCGTTACAGAAATTAGAGCTTGTCACAAAAGCGGACGGTTCATTTATCATGTCTATTTCCACTCAAAAATGTAAAGTAAATCTCGAATACCTATTTATTGCGAAACCGCAGATGTATATCAGGAAATTGAGGGTAATTTGTTAAAATTAAGCCTGTATTACGCAGACGTGACCAGAGAAAGTAGATCGCTGAGTGCAAATTCATATGAACTGTAATTGTGACCTAGGAATTGCGCAACGTCCAACCGACATCCTACTTTCTGCAACGCCGTGGGGTATTCTGTGTAATACAGTTTGCTATGGATTTTACCGCTCGATTGTTGAACTGAATCGGGATTTGTGTGAAAGCGTTTTATGTAAGCCTTCTGACTCGTACGCTCAAAGATTCTTCAATATCGGCACTTTTGTCCAAATTTCAAACATTGCAGGATTGCCTTCGAAAAGAATTGGTCTTCATTTTTGTGAAGTATAGTATTGTTAGCGTACGAAAAAATATATATTCATAATTGAATAAAACCAATGATTTAAAACCTACTATTAATAACTTCAAATATTTGAATTGCCGTAATGTCCGTGGAGATGTTATCAAATCCAAATAAATAACATTGAAGTTCGCCTTAAATATCAGTTTTTACTATTCTGGATTACGTAAAACTACGTTTATACATCACGTGGGCAATAACATTTAATTGTTATTGGACATAGGAGCCCATGTGGTGACGTAACGATTGCTGTTTATTAAAGCCATTCAAATTAATTGGAGTCGAGGGGCTTTTAGAGTAACTTGTCGACATCAGGTAAAATTAATTCTAAAAAATCTCTTGCCAATGTCGAATGAAGAAAGAATCTGAAGCTATGAGTGCTCTAAAAATCTAAAAATACCAGAAACGATTTACTGTAATCAAGCAAAGTTATAAAGCTATATTTATTTCTACGTAATAAAAATACCAAAATTATCCCAATAGTCTACTTCTAAAACTGAAAATTAAGGTGAAACTGAAAATATTATATGAATTAGAAAATCAAATTCAACCAAAAAAACTTTTATTACTAAATGAACACGACAGTAAGAATCTATCAACAGCCTAATTCACTATCGCAAAATTCCGAGACAAGTGGCACCACTAGATATTATTTTCTATTAGCTGCTTTCCCAGTATACACGAGTGCTGTTCATGTTACAAAATAAATACTCGATCGGCCAGAGCGTGTGTTTCGTGACGGAACATTATTGATTACTAGTAGTGGACTCGCTCGTGGTTTGACCTTTGCAAGTCCTGCTTTCCTGGTCGCACGGGAATTTTATGAAATTCCATATAGTCTACGTTTGTTGGTTAATTTCTGTAATGTAAACAATCTACGAAAAAACTTAATATCTATGAATATAATTATAATATTTTATTTCTGAAAGTAAGCGGTGGCCTGTTCATAAACGGACCACACGCGGCTGGCAATATGTTCATGGTGATCACGAGTTCGAATTCCAGGACACACCTCTAACTTTTCGGAGTTATGTGTGTATTAATACTCTATCACCACGCACTATAACGGTGAAGGAAAACATCGTGAGGAAATTTGCATAACTATATCGTAGCGATGTGTAAGAATTTATATGGTGTGTAAAGTCCGCCAACCTGCACTAGGCCAGCGTGATGGATTATATGGCCTAATGACTCTCAATCGTACTCTCAATTGTAGAGGAGACCCGTTTCCTGCAGTAGACGTATATTGGTTGATTAAGTACAGTACAGTATTTCTAAACAACAGAAATACCAAAATCAAATATCTAAACAAACCTTGGAACAATACAAACGAAGGACATAATAAGCAATTAAACACTGTGACGTCTAACATATTCGTCGAGTTAAAATAGTAGGGAGAAATAAATTGCTTCTGACTGGTATTAATAAGGGGCCTCCAGAAGCAATAAATAGCCGGGCAACTAAATACTAAAGTTTATTTGAAACTAGATCCATCAACATTTGTTACAAACCCGTCATGTTTTTAGTTGCCCGTTCTAAAACTTCGATGTGTGAAATATTTTTCAAAGCATTTTATAGTTTAGCACCCAAAGATGCCTCTATATTTGCCGTTCTTTTTGTTTTCTTTAAATAATTCGATATCCCTTTCTTACTGACAATAACAAATTGAATTTAGCTTCCTTTTTTCTGAATTTTATTTTCAAATTAACTTAGACGACGATATACTATCCAAAATATTAAGATTGCTGATCCCCATAGGATTCATTTCGATGCATTTCGATCTTAATTAAACTTACAATAACGGTACTGATAACTACTAACACATGTTCATCCTCAGAAGAATTCTCCAGCTACAAAAGTCCATGATGGTTTACCATGATTAATATAATTAAATTAATAACACGGTTGCAAACGTGGTTACCCCAACACACTCCATAACTAATGGGGTCTTCAGGGTCACTTCGCGTGATGTTCGCTATAAAGTTACGTTTTTGCCCAGATTTACCGCGGCACAGCCCACGATACCCTTGTATAGAGGGTCATGATTAACAACCAAGCCATTTATAAACCCTTAATAAGCCAATAGCTGATCCACACGATTCCCAATTACTGTTACTCTATTTAAAAGGGATATCTCTACCGATATCTTCATTAACTGTCTAGAATTATGCGAAATTGGTACTGTTACCGGAATTTGCGGCGCATTTCTATAGTTGCTGTAATTGAACGTTGGTCATTCTGATTATCGTATTAACTGATAACGAGTTATGCAGTTGGCCTACAAAGTGGTTGCGGAGTCATTCACTTCTAGCTAAGCGATGTAAACATGGAAAAATCGATAGTATCGACTGACCGCTACTCCGCGACAATGTCTAGAACTTTGACCTGAACTGGTTTGTAACATAGCAACGTTAACAAAAAAATATAACTTCCGAATTATCTACATGTCATTATACTACAAAAAGCAACCAATTTAGCAATCATATACCCAATATGGAATTAGGCAGTTAATCCTATTGCAAGACCCTACCCGACTTCCTACATGTCCGCCTTAGTGAAGTGATTCCTAATCCGTATTATTAATACCGTAACGATACGTCAACACTTCGGTTTTGATTTCTAAGAAGGCGATAGACGAGTAAATTAGCAATAAAAGTTTTACGACGGTACACGTTCCGTCTGGGAACCCTGGGCGTATCTTTACGAATCGATCGGCCAGAGCACAGCGTTAACGTTACGAGATTTTGTATTAGAATTTATAATAAGCATGAGGAGAGGCTATCAGAGATGTTGGCGCGGGGCTCACGTCCGCTACTCACACACTTAGTGTTATGATAATAGGGAGCCGTGACCAAAAAGGGACAGCGCTTTATTATGTGAATCCGGGGTCAGCGGCGGTGACATCGTGCGCCCGCCATTTTTGCCGCCTATCTCCCGCTGTTCTGGAATCATGCTTGCCGGGGGCCGTCTGTTCGCCACCTTGAATAACAGAAACTCATAAATAACACTGACAAATGATACTCTAGTATCACAGAAATCACGAGCGTTGCACAACTTTTTATGGATGTGCATTTAGCTCCAACAACACTTTGCGAACTAAACTGTCGAACAACAATCTTTATCTACGAACAGGTATTATTCGAGAACATTACCATACCGCAAAGTGAGCATTAAAGTCAAGGGAATAAACGTACAGCCTCCAATGATTTAAGAGCTTGAATCCTCCGTCCACGGGATAATAATCCCTTAATTACGTTCCTGCGCTTTCCCGAATGATCGAATGGGAGTAATTGCTTTTCTGTCCGACCAGGAGGACTTAATTTGCACTCTAGATAGAAATGTTTCGTTTGCGATGGTAGTTCTTAGCTTTAATACAAGTGTCATCTTGTTGATAAATCAACTTATCATTTGTGGTGGCAACGGCTTTTTGTTGTAATTTTAACGGTCATATGTGTATATACAAGCTAATGGGAGAGTACGTGGTTTACTAATGTATATTGTTATGTTTGGTAGTGGATAATATTTGGCTGCGACTCGTAGAACGAGCACGCGACAAGATTTAAAGTGTACGGCATCGGGTGTTCGCGTCAGACAAATATTTCACATCGGCTAACAGCGCGACGAGGGAACACGGACGATTCCAGTCTGTGTGGTGTCCACTCTAAATCATTCGCAGCCGTTGCTACATTTGTCTTTCGCTTCAAATTATCTTTTACGTCTTTTAAATGTTTATTTTCTTAACTAATTGCTCGCAACTCATTTGTGAAACTTAATTGTTTTTCCCCGCTAAAGTTTATTGGTTTCGCTAAGTCTGTTGGCGTGTGAACTGAGGAATCTAATCTCGATACAAATCCTTTGTGAACGCTCCAGTCCTCGTAATGTTTATCCGAAAGTTCCTCAGTTAGTCGTATTCGGTATCAACGTGCCAGTGAACTTGTTTGTTGTGTTACTTACACAACTGCAACGAAGTAGATAAGACACAAGCATAAGACACGACGGGAGCGGATTTACTCGAAGGAACGAATTTTACTATAGAACGTGCAATTTCAATTATTCTGACCTCGTTTCGACTACACCCAATACCGCTACTGGAGCGGATATAGTTTGTGTTAATTTAAATTAAATCAGATTGAGAGTCAAAGAGCAAGGTTACTTAGTAGTTACTTGTAAGATAAGCCACAGTTTCGAGAGGCAAGATTTAAACATCTGTTGGTTACAAGTTTTATATTAATTGCGTAATGAAATGATTTATTTGAATTAGGGTTTCCCATGACATCGATACAACATACGAAATAGTTAATGAAGATGTTAGATCACTTCGCATGATGTGCAAGATGTGCCCTAGTAAAAATTACAGTAATATATATTATGCGATCTCAAAAACAATATAATCTGTAATAGAATTTACTCAAACAGCTTTTAAATTAGGAAGTTGATGCGAACGTGAAATGAAATCAAGTTGATTGCATCCTCAGTGTTATTACCAGCAAACCTTAAAGAGCTACTTCCCGCTATACAGAAGCGCTAGTATGATTTCATAACACAATTTTCCCTTTTGCAACCCGAGTTGGTTTGCGGTCGAACGCTCAAGTGCCAATCCTAACACTTTATAATTTAATACTAAATCTCTGACTCCAAACTCCTCGGGATTTCTTTGAATTTCTTTCCCCCATTCGAGTTAAATTAAAAGAGTCACCAAACATAATAAAACCGTCTCGTATCCCAATAAAGTTGTTTGCAGACGTCTTTGCTTTTCTCATTTTTATTCGAAATACAGATAAATTTAGATGGCGCAAACTTAATTACAGGGTTTCTTGAGGATAGGACTTAAATGAAATAAATCTTTAAATGAATAAGTTTGCAAGTTTGAGACAATGAATAAAATTTGCATAAATATCGAAAATATTTTGTTGAATGTTTCCCGAGCAATTAACATCTTGTGGACAATTTAAAACATCTTGTGGAACGGCATAAATAAATGAAGAAAATCAGAATATTCAGTTTTATTCTTGAGTGTTATTTTATTGGATAAAATTTATGCTGAAAGGCAAATAAAGAATTGATCTTGATGTTAAATTACAGTCATAACATTTTTTCAGATTCGGACAAAAGTCGTGAGTCGTGGGTAGGGGAATTTTAAACGACTTTTGTTCATAATTATCTCATATATGAAACGAATATTAAATGATCAGAAAACCATTTCTTAAAGTGCGAGTACGCATCATCACATTTCACAGATTTTTTTATCTCCGCTTCGAATCAGCCAGAATCTGGTTTATTGTTCCACATACGAATCAAACTCCTCTTATTCAACAGGAGTTAGATTTGCAGTTGCAGGAATATACTATCCCCTATCGTTCCCCAGCTGCCTTCTCCTGTATTGCCTACATCACAATCAACATACCAATGATTGTCATTTTCAACTCCAAGTCAAAAATCATTAACTTGTTTCTCCTTTCAGGATGACCTTCGCCTTGGCGGTGGTACTGCTATGCGCAGTGTGGAGCGCGCGTGCTGGCGAGCCGGTGTTCGACCCCAGCACCCTGATGCGGCTGGTGCTGGTCCCCGCTGACGCTGCTGTGGGCTCAGTCATCTACCGAGTGCGCGCCTCCGACCCTGACTTCGATTATCCACTGCATTTTGAGCTTATTGGTAAGTTGCAATAGTATTTATATGGATATGGATAAGGAAATTTAAGAGATGTTTACCGACGTTTGGAGAGTAGTAATTTATCAAAATGGTTGTAATTTATCTCTCAGTGTTTTGGAATCTTTTAGTCTAGTAGTATTTGTTTAGAACTGGTTGAAAACGTAATGAAAAGATCCATCACAGTCTACTAATAACATTCAGTTAATGATAAATCAATGATGAACAGACCATAAAATCACCTTCTGGTGACTTTAAGTGAGATTGCGAAGATTCCTTTTAACTCATGACAAAATTATTAACATTGTCTACTTATTATATCCTCGATACAAAGTTCATAGACCAACGCGCTTGTTAAATTAATTAAAGCAAATGAGATACTAAAATGATTGCGCCAGACGGGGAGGTCCAATTAAGCAGTATAGCGGCAGTCACAGATACAAAATCAAGTTAATTCATACTAGGAATTGGATGTAAACTTCAGCGGCCGCGTTCAAATCGAGCATATCGATGTAGTTATAATTCTTACTTTGTAATAACGTTACATTGTAACAACTTGGTGAATGGTTTTCCTAGAACAATTATTATACTGGATTAAAATTGACGTGGTGCATTCTTCGGGAAAATATGATGTAACAACGTATTTATTCATGTAAAAAGTAGGGTTTACATACACATAAAGCCGAAGCTTTTATTTGAAACGATAATGTTTAATGCTTGTTTTAAACGCCCTCTCATTTTAAATAAACTCTTGCATAACTCTCAGATTATGACAGTCATACAAGATGTAAATTGTACTTGAAATTTTCTTTTTGCTCATCACGCCATCATTGCAATAAAAAAACAATATAAGCTAGATCTTTATGCTTAAAATCCAGGAACAAAATACAAATAAATCTAATACCCTTCATCACCAGGTCAGATGGGCCGCCTAGACATAGGCATCGAGACGCTGCCCTGCACGCGGTACAACTCAGTGTGCCAGGCCAACGTGATACTCCTGAGGAGGTTGGAGCCAGGCCGCTACGTGGACTTCAGGCTGTCCGCCCGCAACACCAGGGGGCGCAGCAGTCGCATCGCCTGTTCCATCACCGGGACAAATGCTACTACCCCAAGGGACACCATATTCCCACACCAGCCTAGCATCATTCTGGTGCCTGAGGTAATTCAGTTCTAGCAAATTGTTTTGACTGCCTTATATTGGTGAAAGATCTTTCATAAGTGAGAGGTGTTTAGGAAAGGTACTACCACAATGTTTATTTCTCTTACCAAACAACAAAATATCGCTATACATCGCATTAAAAAAATACGCTGCCAATTTCGTGCTTTTTTCTGTTAATCACCCTTACATTTCCAAAGGCCGATAGGTGTTCCTAATATCCAAATATTCTGATTTTAAAATTTATCGTCTTATATTCAAAACATATATTTTTCTAATGATTAAAAGGCCCTAATATACATGAGCTGTATGTAAAATAAACAATTCTCTGAATCTGAATCCACAGAAAAACGGATTTCGCCAGCAAATAAGTGTTTCGTATGCGGTACGCTGTTCAGCATATCAAAGCGACGATCCACGATAAAGCCATTCATTTTTATCCATATTTATCCAGGACATCTGTAGGATACATATAAAACAATAGAAATTATAATTTCAACGACATGCGGATTTCCTTTTGTTTGTTCTCGCACTTTGAATCATGTTTTATTTAAGTACGGTAAGTGATTTTCCGGATATCGTATTTTTATTCGAGTTTTATATTTCTTGCATAGGTTTTGGCAGATTTATTGGCTTCTAAGCTTTTCGTGGTTAATCTTCACGTTGAAAACACATGAGTTTGATTAGTTTATTTTGATTACGCCTAAAATTTTTAATGTCTATCAGGTCTTATATTAAGCAATGGACTTTCTTTGGCCGAAGAGCGAGATAAATATACATATGAGTTTATATTTATAATAGAGATATTTAATGTTGCCACGATAAAGTAAATACTTTGCCCCAGATAGTAAGGTATGCAGACAATGCTACGAGCGGCATTTTTTTCCTGTTATGCGGTTGTCGATACCGGAAGGCGACACACTGACATGAGTCACTATGATACCTGATGGTGATTTAGACCTAGTAAAATTTGAATTTGAAAAAATTGAGTGACTGATAATTTAAAAAACATACCATATCGATAGCCTTGCCCCTTATCACATCATGGGACGGAATACACAAGGACAAACGAAGGTGTCCCCGTAGCACCTTTGCATACCCCTTCTGGGTAAAAAGCGTGAGTTTATGTAGGTAAGTATGTATCTTACAAAATTTTGGTTCAAAATCCCAGACATCTACTGCTTTAGTAAACACACGCGATTTATAAATATTCCACGTTTTGCTATATTCCAGTATTTGATATATTACCTGTAAGAAAATCGAAACGGAAACACGATCTCTTATATAAATGATAATTTCGGTACAAGTTTCCATCTCCATAATCACGATGCATGCAAACCATCGCTTTGGCTATTAGAAAAACTTAGTAGTGGAAAAAACCAGATTTTAATAACAGCCAGGACAGATAAATTGCATCCGGTAGTCGGCTAGTATTTTATCCTGTTTTCTAAGTCTACGTTTAGTATTCCCGTGTAAATACGTCATACATACTAATTTAAAGAAAGTGAATTTGTCCTTGTTTCACGGTAGCAGCAACGGGTTGGTTTGATATTTTGCTTAGTTTTAATGGGAATAGACTCCAGATAGAATATAAATAGGGATAGTGGCATCATACAGTTAGCACAACACAGTCGCGGTTCATTATAATTAATTTCCATTATTGTTTAACGCACGCACTCACAAAACATAAATTAACAGACAAAAACAAGAAAACAGAAAATAGAAAGCCGTTTGAGCCTTGCATTGCTGTAACACTTGGGTGACCATTAGCTTAAATTCCTATGAGAGATTTAACATAAATTTCTTCGGTGTCACAAAACAAGTAGTTATACAAGTCTTATAAAATACATCAGAGTGTGGGATTTATTACCAAAAAGTAAAGCTGCAGCTAAAAGCATTATAAAATAAATATTTTCATGCAAATTATCGTTTTTAATAGAATATTGTAAACATGTCTGCATAGTTTATTGATGGGAAACGCTTGTTATGCATAAATCGATTAAGCTATTAGGGATACATAATTTAGTAACAGGTCTGTGATTAAACTTCTAACCAGTCGTAAGTATTCTCTATTGAAAGGACGAATACATTCTTTGTAAACTATGCTGGCCTCATGCAAATTGGTATACCAGACCAATTGCGAAATTCTTGTGTTTCACACGATCTTCTTCTACCTGGCGTTATTCTCTTCCATAATTTCATTAAAAATAAAGCGTGTGACATCACTCATATTCGCAATTATCATTGTCAACAACAAACGAAAGGAAATAATATTTTCTGATATTTTGTAACATATTTTTAAAGTGTTAAAGTTAGACCAAATGCTTTTTATAATGTTGAGCATACATAATATATACGTACCTGCAGAACGTTAGGTCAAAGCCCAGACGTTTGCTTCAACTGTCCATTTCATTTCCAACTACGCTATTGACCGAACACTTTACTGTCTACATCACAACAAAGAGTTTGTACATAAGTTAAAGTTATTGCAACTTAGTTGAATCTCCTCAGTTCAAAATAACCTATTTCACAAACAAAAACCATAACAGCAAATCATAATAACACAATGGCCATTTACTTGGACCGTTTAAGAACTAATACCAAAGCATTAGACGGAATAATGGCATATTTAGTGTTAATAAATAGCTAAGCGCAAACGATAGGTACGAAGGTACCCAATTGCTCTATTTGTATGATAATAACATGCCATAACCCTTCGTATACGTAAAATTGCATTCAATTGGACAGTATTCAACCCTTTATTTCCTCTGTGATCTAATTCATGTCGATGTTTAGGTTGCGGGGTATGTACTTGAAGCTTAAGTTTTTCGAACAATTTGTTCAGAATAAGGTTTCATTATACATAATTCCAGACTATAGGTAAATACTGCATCAATGTTTGTATCAATTATTGACGGCAATCAAAAGATCTATGCTTAGTTCAAAAAAATATATCACAAATCACATATAGCTGTGGACTTTCTATCGATATAGCTCAAAGTCAGGAATGATATTTTATCTAACTTCAATATGGCTGCCAATCTGTACAATATTATTTATTATTTTTTTCACGCCAAAATACTCATCAAATTTTTGTTTTGTTACAGGACGCAAAGCGAGGGACTGATCTGGAGATAGTAATTGCGAGAAAAAATCCATTGTCACCGAAACCGTTGGAACTTGAGCTATGGGTGAGCTATTCATTTGCATTTTAGAGTGTGCTCGACGCGATTATGGGTGTCCAATGACATTAGATAATGACATACTGGGAGGGCGCTATGTAAACTAACGTTGGATATTTTTATATACTTTTTTACACTGAGGATGGGATGTCACTAAAACTACATATAGAAAAGTACAAATGGCAGTATTATCGCATAATTATTCGATTTTACTGATGGTAGGTCTCTCATGTGGGAGGCTGCCTAGGTAGGTACCACCGCAGGTAGGCAGGGTACTCAGGGTGGCGAGCGTAGTAGAATTCCAAGCATTGTTTTGTAGTTTATGGTGCTGATTGGTGTTGTTACTGTCCATGAGCGGTCGTATCGCTTACCATCAGGCAAATAAAATGCTCAGTCTTGCCATTCATTGCAATAAAAAAATCTTTATTATTTTTACATATTTTTGCCCTAGTTTTTCTATAAATAATAAGATTTATTTCGATTGAATTGGCTGACTTCACACACATGACAGGTAACAATAGAATCAATATGTAAACTGTTCTGGGAGAGCTATTGGTAATAACAAGATGTTGTGGCAACCTCACAAAGGTATTCGATAATCCTCAGATTAATATTGTACGGCTTTGTGTATGGTATAATGGACCAATATTTCAAGATATTATTATAGGGCTGCGATTAGGATAATATTAGATTTTTGATGAAATATTTACTGACAATTTATGTAGTTTATATCATGAACCTTATGACTCCGTATTATTTGACTCCATCCTCAATATAACTAGGATCCTAGGAACATAGATTAAATAAATAAACAAATACACTCAACTGTCACATACCAAGTCCTGACCACGCAGTAAGTTCGAGTCTCGTGTCACGTCGTGGGTATCAGAAACTAGGAGAGACTTTTACATACATACATAAATAAACTCACGCCTTTATCCCAGAAGGGGTAGGCAGAGGTGCCAGGACACCCACATTTCGCCTTGTATGTTCCGTCCCACAATGTGATAGGTGGAGAGCCTATCGCCATATCGGGCACAAATTCCTGACTCTGAGCTGATAATGAATAGAAAAATCCAATATCACTTAGCCCAACCCGGGATTCGAACCCGAGACCTCAGCTTTGTAACCGTACCTTAGTACAACTACGCCACCTAGTCAGTCACAAACTCCTAGACCGGAAACAAATATCTATTGATCTTTCCAACATTCGTTTCGGTGCAAGAATCGAACCCGCGGCATCTCGTTTCGCAACCGGTGTCTCACCAACTGCGCCACGGAGGCTGTCATATAGGCTCATTAGATATGGTCTTCACTAATCATCACGCTAATTACTACGTGTAGTTTAATCGGACAGAACTTTGCAATAAAATAAATAGTCTCGAACGTCATAAAATGCATTCATACCCATAACATGCTTTCACAATTCTAATTACACCAAGATGAATGAACTTTTTATTTTGCGATATTGAAAACTATTTATAATGACATGCGTGAAAAGTACAACGCTTGTGTAGATTAGTCATTCAACCACCAACCTCTATAATAGCCACGTAACACTTCACTAACAAAAAGATTAATTCTATTTCCATAAGCTAATGACGCGGCTTGGCGTGGCGTGTACAAAGTGTGACCGTAATTTCAGGGTTGTCTAATGACATTTTCAAACGCGTTTGACACGGCTCTCGTCGAAGCTGCGTAATGTCGTTTGCTTGCGATAATAGGGTGTCATTTTCTCGCATCACAACCCTAATGTAATTTCGGAATTATCCGCTTAATTTCAAGTTATCTAATAGATGAGTCTTCGTAAATTAATTTACACTTAATTTTCGGCGCCTAAATTAAAGAGTTAGTTGGTTTAGTTAATAAGACTTTCGGTAAACACGCAAGATGAGATATTGTTGGCATTATGGATTGAATTTGGATCACATCTGTAAATAACCATAAAGTGTAAACATAAACAGCCACAAAAAAGGCTTATATTCTGTAGTATGTAACGTTGGGTTGTTAAGGTGTGTATGATAGTCCTATAATTTTTCACAATAGGTAGCTAAATTGTGTTCAAATTTGGGTTTGGCTATAACCAAATTTCGAGTAACTCTGTATGAATTTACCAATACGATTCTAAGCGTTGATATGGCAACAACTTTCAAAGTCCTATCTGCTTATCACTGGCTTGCCAGCACCAGAAAATTATAATCCATCATCCAGTCTTAAAGTTAAAATGATGGATCGATAGCAATCTTCGCCATTGCGATGTACCTATCAAAGTTATAAAACAACTTTCAGTTTCAAATCATGATTCCGCCCATAATATAAAACAAAGCTCCATTTAAATCGCCTCATTCCAAGCTAATATTTAGTGGATATTAATATATTATTGTTTTCCTTTCTAAGTCGAATAATGTAACGATAGATAGTGGTGATCGTGTGAAAATCTATTCAAATCAAACTAATTTACATTAAGGATAGCGAATTATGTGCCATTTCAAAACAGCACCGTAACACAATGAGATGGGTTAGTCCAGCCGTCTGGTCCGATGATGTTGCACAATTATAGACCGCAGGGTTGCCAGTATGTTGGCTAAATTAGAACTCAAAAACACAAATATAATGCAAAAATGTTACGTTAATAATTAAACACGTTATTATTCAACTGGGGCCACTAAGGATCCAGAGAATTTACGTATTGACAATTTCTGAAATGATATGATAGTGATCATGTTGTTACGCTGTTTGAGTTTGTGCGTACGCGGGTTCGAATCCGGATGTGTATGCGTGAATATGTGGGATGTGTGAATGTGAGGTTATTTATGTGTATAGGCAGTGTAGGTAGACCACAGTTGTGATTTTGCTATTAACAGTAGCTCGATAAATCCAATATTTAAAAAAACTTTTTGAACCAATCTAAACAAAACTTGAAGAATCATCAATGCGATCTTACTTCTTCTTTATCCTGAAAAAACGAGGCACTTTCACCTATAATCACCATCGTTGGTAAAACGAATCTTACATATTATATGTCAGGATGGCGAGCGCAGTGGAATGCTAAGCATTGCTTTGTAATTCATCATGTCCATGAGCGGTGGTATCACTTATGCTATTTATTATCACTTATCATTATAATGGTATGCTAGTCTCACTATTCACTGCAATAAACTCCTACGACATTTATATCACCCATACCGTGTATCGTGGCACCAAGCATACTTTGCGTTCGACTGAGTATCAAACTTGTCTGCTAAAGCATCGCAGATTCTGATACCGCTATTGTGTACAGTTTAGCCCCAACGGGTACGCGTGCCCCTGATCTATGCCAAGTGCCAAGTAGTTCTGGGAACACTCATTTAGTTGAGTTTTTCCACCAAACGTTAACAAATATGACCCTAATGATGGAAGCTGTTTTGCGAGAACCCGTAACATATTTGCTTACAGTACATGTCAATATGTGATAGAACTACTGAACTTACACTTTGCAAACGTGGTAGGTGTGTTGCGTAATAAACACCTTTACTTTTTTTTATATCCAGTAATTACCACCGCTTTGGTTGCAAAGTTTATTAATTACCACTTTTTAAATTCATCCATAACAAATATATGTATTTAAAATGAAATTAATCATTTCTATTTCTTATTTAATGAGTTCATAACACTAATAGAAAGGAATCAAGGCATGTTAAGATATTACAAAGCCCCAAACCAAATATTAGCAGCATTAGCTGCTAAAAATATAGTGGTATACTACACTATATAGTCACAAACAATAATTTATATCTCCTCCACCACTCAATAAATAAATTAACCCAAAAATCTCAAAAATTCGCGAATCTTCACCCAATTTTGTGCCGTAGCATCCCTAATTACGCAGCATTAAGAGGACCCGAGGCGTTAAAATTCCCACAGTTTGCAGAGAACGGTCGCACCCGAGGTCATTTAAGACCTCTTAAATGCTATAATGTAGGCCGCGTCCCATGTAGTGCAATTTAACATATTACATGTAGTACACGCGTCCAGGCTAAAAGAAACGCGTCATTATAGACAAATCCAATTTATTTTAAAGGTTAAGTGGTGGGGATTATAGCTCATTATAAAAGCCCGTTCGATATGTATGGATGCCGGCTATTTATTTATTTTTTATTTGTTACCTAAGTATATTTTGATAAGCATTATTATAAGCCTGCGTGTCGATGCTCAGTTAGACTCAGAGTACAGAAATTCCAGCATCTTATGTAAAACTCGACACAAATTGTGAGAAAATGTCGCTTTTATAAGCTAATAAAAGAATAAATTATCATAAAGAAACAGATCAAATCATTTGTCCCTTTCATTTATCACGTTCGACGGCGAGCTAAATACGACTAACTAAATTCAAATAAACTTGTCGATTAACATCAGGACCTACCTTTCGACTAATATACAAACATTTATTCACAGGGCTCGCCACTTTTCGCAATACGACAGCGTCGTGTCTCCACCGAGAATACTGAGGGAACCATCTTCTTGGTCGGGCCTTTGGACTTCGAAGCCCAGTCTATGTACCATCTGACACTGCTCGCTGTGGTAAGTACTCATTTCTTCATTAGCAATCATACAGAGCCACGATTAATTGTAGATGTCTATTACCACCGCCGAACATCAGTGTAAATACACTATTTTATTCCGATTTGAAGGATATTGTAGCCAGAGTAACACCTGGACATATTGAGACTTAACATCTTATGTCTCAGGATTGCAAACGAAGTGGGATGTCAAGAATCAATGTAATTTATGGGGTTGTTTGGTTATGCTACTATCCTTGTGCTATCGTATCGCTACCACCAGGCAAATGGCAGGCTCCTCTAGTCATTCATTGCAATAAAAAAAATCACAAGGAAATAGTGCAAATGATGAATAGTTGAAGAAGAATATATGCGATACCAGTTTTTGAAAACCTAATATATGGAAAGATAGATGGATAAGGGAGAGTTAAGGTGCTGAAACGAAAAGCGAGTGAAAAATATAGCGTCATCTTTACGAGGGAAAATGATAATTTCCCAATCGAGCTCATTCGTGTTCTTATCAAACTCTAACGAATCACATAAACATCCTGTCAACAGCTGCTTAATTACCTTCAATTATTTACCAGATTCAGTCTGCATCGGCCTAGAATCTCGTTGTTTGTAGCATTTTAATTGGCGTTAATTGCAAAAGGACGGAATACGACCTCGTCATATATCCTCTTTGAGCAGAACTAATAGCTAAATAAAGAAAAATATGCAATTCGAGATTACGGAACCCTTCCAAGGCGCGTTTACGCATTAACATGGCATTACAGGGGCCTGCCTATGATTTCTACATTGCCAAGGAGCTTGTATATTAGTCAAATGGTACATTACTTAGGTCTGTGTCCAAGATTGCAGAGATTGCCTTGTTTAGATTTTAGTTTAGGATACTGCTGTGTTTAATTCATTGATAAAACTGTTTTGATTAAATCAGTGTTTTAATGGACATAATACTATTTGAGTACATTAATAATAATAATAATAAAACATTTATTTCAGATAAAATCCATAGAATAATAATACAGTAGTCAGCACACAATTATCATAATGTCAATCAGTCCATTAATTTGGAGAAAAACTAAAATAAAAAGAAATCATACACATTTCATAATGAAGAGTAAAATAATAATAAGGATATGTCAGTCTTGTCCGGTAATTATACACATCCATTTATGTTGGATCGGACAATCAGTGCGAGAAGCAATCATCCCGAGGATGCTATTACTACTGTCTCTCACTCGTCTTAATAAAGAGGCAACCTTTTTTCGGATTATAGCTTGATAGCCATCCGTCCGAGCATCAGCAAACATTTGCGAAGCACTGCAGTAGGGAGGCAGCCGCAACAGCACCCTGAAGATGTTGTTATATTGAACGCGCAGGACCTTGGCAGCCCGCTGAGTATGATTCACCCATAGACTGCTCGCGTAAAACGATTGACAAAATGCCTTAAACAAAGTAATTTTTACTGGGGAGGAGCACCGTGCGAATCTACGGGCAATCATGTTTCCTCGGACCGCCAATGCCCTGCGCTCCCGCTCCAAATCTGCGTCATCAGATAATTCATCCGTCACAATGTGGCCCAGGTACTTAAAACTGGTCACTCTCTGCAGTTCCTTATCATATAATTTTATTGAAGGAACACGAACTGGAATGGGTGCACCTGACTTACCCTTGAAAAGCAGAACTTTACTTTTTGCTTTATTGTAGGTCAGTCCATGTTCCCCAGCGTAGGTCTCGCATATAGCCAACATCTTACGAATAGCACCTACCGATGGTCCCAGCAGCACCATATCGTCCGCGTAGCTAATATTATTGACGCATACACTATCAATATGACAACCGGTATGAGTGCTGCTGAGCTCACCGATAAGGTCATTTATGTACAAGTTAAATAACAAAGGAGAGGTCAGCCCCCCCTGCCTCACGCCACACTCCATGCCATACGACCCGGACAAAGCTCCCGCCCATCTCACCTGGTTCCGCTGGCAGTCGTACCATTCCTGTAAAACTGATATGACCTCAACCGGTATACCCACTCTGCCCAGTTTGTCCCAAAGCTTATCATATAGGACTGTGTCAAACGCCTTAGACAAATCTAGGAAGCACGCGTATACCGGTGTTTTCCTGTCCGTATAATATTGAACAGCCTGCTTAAGACATAATATCGCACTTTCAGTGGAAAGCCCGTTTCTGAAACCGAACTGGGCTTCATGCAGTTTGATGTGTTTGTTAAGAATGTTATTAAGCAGACCGTCTAACACCTTGGCCAATATGGTCGCAAGAGAGATGGGTCGATAGTTATTCATATCCGAGACGTCCCCAGTTCTGTTCTTAATAATTGGAACCACTATAGTTTTAGTAAGTTCCTCTGGTAAATAACTATGGCAAAGGCAGAGATTATAAAACAGGGATAGGACGCGTGGCAGGTGGACTCCAGCATGCCTAAGATGCTCGATGCTGAGACCATCATATCCAGGAGATTTACCTCTATGCATGCTATTAATAACTTTTTTAACCTCCTTCGATGTAAAACTGATATCTCTTTTCTGGATGATGGTTCCAGCAACGGGCGACCGAAACACACCAGTATTACGCTGCGGTGTCACCTTGAAGTGTTTACTAAACGCATTTGCAATCAAGTGATGGTCAAAAATACCATTAATACTCACAGGAAGACCAGGCTTCTGGTTAAATTTTCCGGTATCTTTCCAGAACTGTGAAAAATTATTAGCGGAATGATGGGATGCAAGTGCATCCATTTTAATTTGTTCCTGCCTATCCTGGCACCATCTTAACTTCTGCTTAAACAACTTCCTACTTTCTACCATGTCAACATATGTCTGACCATTCTTAGGCTTGCCATCTTCCACCCAGGCCAAAAACCTCAACCTGGCCTCTCTATGGTAACTTACAACATATTTGTTCCATCCCGCAACATAACCACCTCTCCTTCGAGCCTTGACCCTTTTACAAGTATCTGTTGCTGCATCCGACAATATAGTGACCAGTTTTAAGTACATATTTTTTATTAATAACTTGTGTTCAACATTGGAGCACATTCCATCACAACAACTACTCATTTCCATCGGAAAATCAATTTCTCGCAGTTGGGCATAACATAGTTTATTATATTTCCGGATTTGCTCAGCCGTACGTTCACGCCAAATAACTCCACTGAAAACCGGTGCACAGATTGGTAACTGTTTATACGATACTAAATCCAAGTTACAATCAATTATCAGTGGGAAATGATCAGACCACTGCACATCATACTCGACTAACACGTTAACCACTGTCGACAACGCTGCATTTGTGACTACACAATGATCCAACCATCTCACGCAACCATGTGCCTCGCTAATGAAGGTGTAGGTATCATCCGTATTCATACATTGAATCAGATATCACATTTTAGTTTAGGTAGCTATTACCAAGTTAAAATTTGCGTTTCAATTTCTTGAGGAGGGTAATTCTCAATTCATATTCGCATTTAAACACTGCTCCATCTTATACAGTATTCAAATAGCATCTATAAGAATCTACGGCTCATTTTTTGGCTCGACATTAACCTAAACCAAAACCACTAATTCATCTGCCCCCATTTCCACCAGGAAGGCTACTTCTTTCAAGCTTTTTTATAAAATAACTCAAAATTCCCACAGGATCCCTACATCGAAGTCGGCAAGGACACCAGGAACATAGCTGGCTTGGAGGTAGTGGTAGTGGTGCAAGACGTGCAGGACATGCCGCCGGTGTTCACATCAGCGCCCCCTATCACCCACTTGCCGAGACAGGTAGCTCCTGGAGACATGGTTGTGAAGGTCCGAGCTGAGGATGGAGATAAGGGAGCCCCTAGGCAGATCAGATACGGACTGGTGTCTGAAGGAAACCCTTTCACGCCCTTCTTCAATATTAACGAGACATCTGGTGAGTTGAATTATTTTAATACTTAGTATGTTTGCGTATGAATTGTTCTAGTTGCATCGTGTACTGGCTTTAAAAATCTAGGTTCTGGATCCGATTTGAACCCTGCGAGAATCTTTTTCTTTTGGTTCATTTCTAATTGACAAACGTAACTTTCTAGAGTTGAATATTTAACGTGTAGGACTGACCGCCAGGTGGTTAGTTTTACAATCATAAGTCATCCATCCAACCATCCATCAGCCAAAGGAAGTCCACTGCTGAACATAGGCCTCCCCCAATGATTTCCACAGAGACCTGTTGGAGGCAGCCTGCATCCAGCGACGTCCCGCGACCTTTACCAGGTCGTCTGACCACCTTGTGGGTGGACGTCCCACGCTGCGCTTACCGTTACGTGGCCTCCATTCGAGCACTTTCCGACCCCATCGGTCATCAGATCTCCGCGCTATGTGCCCTGCCCATTGCCACTTCAACTTGCTGATCCGATGGGCTATGTCGGTTATTTTAGTTCTCCTACGGATCTCCTCATTTCTGATTCGATCTCGTAGGGAAACCCCGAGCATAGCCCTCTCCATAGATCGTTGAGTGACTTTGAGCTTCCTAATAAGGCCCATAGTGAGAGGCCACGTCTCGGTGCCGCAAGAAGTCATCACTGGCAACACACAACTATCGAAGACTTTCTATTTAAGGCACTGGGGTATTTTGGACGAGAAGACGTCGCGTAGTTTCCCGAACGCTGCCCAACCGAGTTGGATTCGGCGATTGACCTCTCTCTCGAAGTTGGACCTGCCTAACTGGACCACTTGTCTTAAATAGACATATTCGTCAACAACTTCAAGAGTTGAGCCCCTAACACCCTGATGGTGGTGGGCACAACATGGACATTCGACATGATCTTCGTTTTGTCCATGTTCATTTTAAGACCCACCTGTTGGGAGACTCGATTGAGGTCTTCGAGCATAGTGCTAAGGTCTTCCAGCGATTCTGCCAAGACTACAATATCGTCGGCAAACCGAAGGTGAGTGATATACTCACCGTTGATGTTGATGCCGAATCCTTTCCACTGCAAGAGCTTGAAGGCATTTTCCAGCGCGGCAGTGAACAGTTTCGGAGATATGACATCTCCCTGTCTCACGCCTCTCTGTAGTGGAATAGCCTTCGTACTCTGATCTTGTACTCGGACCGACATGGTGGCGTTATTGTATATACACTTCAACACTTTGATGTACCGATAGTCGATATGGCACCGCTGGAGAGACTGTAGCACAGCCCAAGTCTCGATCGAATCAAAGGCTTTCTCATAGTCCACAAACACTAAACAAAGCGGCAAGTTATATTCCTCGGTTTTTTGTATAACTTGCCGAAGTGTATGGATATGGTCTATGGTACTAAAGCCTTTTCGGAAACCGGCTTGTTCGGGAGGCTGAAAGTCAATTATCAATCATAAGTGAAACGTTAAAATAACTATTTCTGAAAAGCATGTTACGGAGACTATATAAATGAAGTAATACACATCCCGTATTTGACTCATTACCTTATCCGTCGTTGTCACGAACTGTACGTTCTTCGAGTTTAAACTTTAAAGACCCAATTAAAAACTGTTTAGACATTAGCAGACACAACAAAAGAAAATCAACCCTCTATAATTTCCTTCCCCTTGGAAGTTGAATCGTTTCGTGCGTCAGGTCATCGTCTTTTTAACGACTCACTCGCTTTTCTGCCTTGACTTTTGTTATTTACGACTGGTCAAGTTCTAGGAACCGCGTTGTAATTTATGAATCATGTCCGTATATTTATCGCCAACTAAAGATTCTTTGGCAGGAAGCATTCAGTACTTTATTACAGTTTGCGCGAAGACAAATAGCAAAGTTTATAAAATGCAATAAATTCCAACGCATATCTATTGTTGGCTTTATTTCACTTGACAAGCGAACCATCAATTCTTAATAAATATTCAATATCATTTTATACTTAAAACTACTTTTATCTACTTCTCTTCAGTCTGCTTATCGTATGGGTGTAGTTTTTTTTTACCAGAATTTTATATAAAAATATTCAATATTATTGATCTTCAACTGAAGACATCCAAACCTAGCTGTTAAATTAATGGAAACCATACTATTATCCTCGATTACGCTAATCATCACTATCAAACCTAACGATCTAAACATTAACACATTTAAGGAGTCGACTTCAAATTTATTAGTCCTACCGTAGAGCCATAAACTTACACCAGTAATCCTTGGGCTACTACCGGCCGAGATATTTTCTGGGTCAGCACATTATTTTAGGTTTTTTCATTCGATAGCATCGTGACGGCCGACGGCTTCCGTGTGGTATCCTACTTACTTATCGGTCAGTGATCCTGCAGACTAACCCAGATTTTGAATGAATTATTTTATAATCCTGTTTATAGGGTGGTGAATTGATGCAAAAAATATGTGTGTTTTAGCAATGGTATATTTGGCATACTTAGGTTTCATAGATGTTACTGATGAGAATTTATTTAATTTATTGAATGCCATAAAATAAATGAGTGGGTCTAAATAGGAATATTATGATTGTATTTAATGCAATTTATCAACATAGTATAGGATTTTATAATTAAACGCATTTAAAAGGGCCGGTCCCAAACACGTTTACTATGATACCCATTCACGCCATGTACGGCTAATATTATGTAATTTTATGTTTATAATATAGATTAGTCCAAATTATTCTCTTGACGAACTAACCACACGCCAAAACGATCAAGCTTTCCGCGTTGATATGTAGATTTCAGATTAAAGTATGATTCGATATGGCAAACCAGTTTATATTGCGAGTGTTAGTATCGGGTATATTTTAATGAGAGTTAATGATATTTTTTAAGGAGTTGTTAATTTAAATAAAAAGTATAATTTCATGAGTTCTCTGGTGGTTGGTCAATTAGGAGTTTAATAACTCAAAATATTACGTGTTAACACGTCATAAAAAATATAAAGCGCTTTTATATTTAAATCTGGGATACAATACCAAATAATTTCAAATTAAATAAAATTTAGAATTATACAGGGTATATCAAGACTGCTACCGAAAACGAAGCCGGGTGGTAGTCTAAGCGACTTCAGACACAATGCAACAGAAAAAGTTGCAAAAAAAAGCGACAACTTTTTTTTTGTTATTTTTTTCCTATGGCCATATTTGGGTGGTAAATAAATTTTTTCCTAAAATAATAGTGTATACCCTTTTATTTATAAATACTCTAAGGTATAAAAGAGTTTAAATTATTATTTTAGCAAAAACTATGGATTTACCACCCAAAAATGACGATATTTAAAAAATCATAAAAAATAATTGTCGCGTTTCTATGCGAAATTTCTAATTGCATTGTGTTTGTAGCCACTAAAACTACCACCCGGCTTCGTTTTCGGTAGCAGTCTTGAGATACCCGGTATAATACCCTAAAAAAGCAAAAAGATGTTTGGTCAACCGTGACCATTCCAGTTTTTCTAATTAATTGAAAAACATTAAAATGTTGCCAACCTGGACTACACTTCCGAGATCTAATTAATTACCACACTGCTAGCAAACCGTAGTTTTAAACTTAACTTACTTCCTTCGCGTGGCACTTCGTACAAAACTAACACCAGCCGATTTACGTCACAGTTTTCCACTTCTAATTTCTGTGCGAGTGGAACTTTTGTCATTTAGCCCGACAATTAGCGTTCAGCCCGGTTTGGAATTAATTCGGTCGCAAATTGAAAGGTGGCCGGCATTGGTTGCGAAATCTTTTGTTGAGTCCAACATGAATCGGCCAGCGCCATGTCAAATTTACAACTAACTATGATTTTATATTCGGCTGATTTGTGTCCGTTTGTGATATCTAAGAAAATTAAGTGCAATGATTTTAAGTTAATAGGTAGTGACACATTACTGTAAATGCAACTGAGTTTCTTAGGCAAGTAAGATTAATCTTTAAAGGTAGTAACTTCTCAATCTTGCAAAGAAAAATAATAATATAATCAATACAATCCCACAACATTTATGATAGTAACTTTTAATCCATTTTAATTAAATTTTACCTTTTAAATTATGAAATAACATTTCACATATTTCAACAAGAATAAAGCATCTAGCAGTATCTATTCGATGATTGGAATGCCATTAGATATATCATTCTACTAAACTTTTTCACTAAAGATCAAATTAAATTTTGAAATCATCTTCCAAAACATCAGTGCCAAGTTGAAAGCTTTCAGCAGATCCTGGCTTCGATGCAAGCCCATTACACGCCCTATAATAAATACATTACAAGCCAATGACAAGCCAGACAAGACGCTAACAATGCGTGTTCTAACAAAACTACAAACAGAGACTTCTAAAACGTTAACAGGGACATTTAATGCAACCTCGCATTTCTGAGGCGCATAATGGCTCATTAGACCTTACCGAGCGCCTTCGGACACCCATTGTTTGTAAACGTGCCCTACCTCGCTCGTAATAAAGGCACTTCCTTTGAAATCACCCTCTGAAAATAGGTGCTCTGTCGCAATCTACTGGAGGCCATTTGGATGGCCTAAAAAGTGCCTGTTTTGATGAATGAGTGTGGTTTTTTGATATCCTATCTAACTGTTGCTGAAGAAGTAAATGAGCGAAAAGTTTGTCTAACAAGACAGTTTTTACTGGAACCGTTCACTGATATACAGGGTATCTCAAAACTGCTACCGAAAACGAAGCCGGGTGGTAGTTTTAGTGACTACAAACACAATGCAACTAAAAAATTCGCAAAGAAACGCGACAATTATTTTTTATGATTTTTTAAATATCGTCATTTTTGAGCGGTAAATCCATAGTTTTTGCTAAAATAATAATTTAAACTCTTTTATATCTTAGATTATTTATAAATAAAAGGGTATACACTATTATTTTAGGAAAAAATGTATTTACCACCCAAATATGGTCATAGGAAAAAATAACCAAAAAAAATTTGTCTCTTTTTTTTGCAACTTTTTCTGTTGCATTGTGTCTGAAGTCTCTTAAACTACCACCCGGCTTCGTTTTCGGTAGCAGTCTTGAGATACCCTGTATGATTGCATGTAAAAAAAAAAAACAAAAATATCTACCAAACCAATTTGTAAGAATGTCTATGGTATGCAAGGTCGGAAAACCCGCACTAGGCCGGCGTTGTGGACTATGTGGCCCTTTCAATCGCACTCTCGATTGTAGAAGAGGCCCGTGTCCTGAAGTGGGACTTTTATGGGCTATAAATATATATATATATTTGTATTTAGAAAAATAATAGTCCGGATGTAGATATTATGAAAATGTATTTATTTAAAACTTTCTATACAATATGTTGTATATAGGCGGACTTACAGACTTAGACACTATAGATTTCATAATTTAGGCGCTATTAATGTAGAGTTTAATTAATATAGATTTCATAAGTTAGGCGCCATTAATGTAGAGTGTAATTAAAACAAATTTAAAAATAAATAAATAAAAGGATCAACAAACATCTTACACATAGAAAAAAGAGAAATAAGTGTTTCATTAGTAGTCTTTCGGGCCAGTTTAGTATATGGGTAAAAAGAGTCATAATAACACAGTTGAAACCATACATCGATGTAAACCTTAACATAAGTTAGACTGATATGAGTGAAGTTGCTGTAGTCTACGATTCAAAACACGTAGCTTGATGTGTGATCAGAATCACGCACACGACTATTGACTGTACGAGTAATTAATTTATTTAATTGTGGTTAAAATCTACGTACTAGAAGTTAGAACATTACATTTTAAGATATCTACATTTATACAATGCTTCCCTAGGTGGCGTAGTTGTACTGCGGTATGGTTACAAAGGTCTCGGTTTCGAATCCCGGGTCAAGCAAAGTGATGTTAGATTTTTTTATTAATTACCAGCCCGGTGTCAGAAATGTATGCCCAATATGGCAATAGGCTCGACCCTATCACATCGTGGGACGGAACATAAACAGCTAAATATGTGTATCCTAGTTGCAGTTCTGCTTACCCCTTCTAGGAAAAAGGCGTGAGTTTATGTATGTATGTATGTATTTATACTGCTTGCAAAAAAAGCTCGTTTACACCGCAATTTTTGTTGCCTCTGGCATACAATAACAAAGTTGAAACAATAATAGGTACCTCCGTCTTGTGTAAACACTATGTAAGACATTTTTTTCTCTGGAACTGCAATTTTAATTCAATTTTCCCTTCCATGGCAACAATGTTGCAAATAGGTTTAAACACGACATTGCATTGGCGCAAATTTTACGTTAATTTTATTGTATGAATTAATAAAGTAACTTCTGTATCAGCCCAAATACGTCCCATTATAGAGCACGGGCCTTCTCTACAGTCAAATGTACAATTGAGATTGATTAGCCCATATAATCCTCTCCTGACTTTTCAGAGTCATGTGTGTTAATAAAGAGAGTACTTTCATGGTATAAAAAGCCCTCTATACTTCCCAAATCTCTCCATTTTTCTCCAGTATATAAAATAGTATTGCGGCTTAAAAAATACGTGCCCTGTGTTTCATCCCGCGGCGCCATTCTCGACCATCGAACAAGCTCCTAACTCGGCAAAAAACAATTAATTACAAAAACAAACCTAAGAACAATACTGTGGGAACAATCCCCGTCCATATACTTCCTCAGAACAACCGTTAAAAGTTATCCCGGCAGATATTGAAGGCATACTCGTGAATTTATCGCATTAATCAGACTACACCTTATAAGACGGCCGTGAATGGAAATCGAGATTCAATTTAGTTGGAGGCACCGACGCCGCGCTATTCCGTACATAACAAACAAAAGCTATAGAAGGGTTACGATGGAGGTTGGATTGCATTGTTCTGTAATCAGAATTACTAAATTAGTAATAACTATTTTCCAATATTATTTATGTTGCGGCCCCTTTATTTATTCTGTATCAGCTCATATAGGTCCCACTGCAGGGCACGGGCCTACTCTACAATCGACAGTACGATTGAAAGTGGTTAGGCCATATAGTCCACCACCCTGGCCTAGTGCGGGTTGGCGGACTTACATACCATAGATTTTTTTTATAAATCGCTATGGTATGCAGGTTTCCTCACGATGTTTTCCTTCACCGTTTTAGTGCGTGGTGATTGACTATCAATACACACATGACTCCGAAAAGTCAGAGGTGTGCCCTGGGATTCGAACCCTCGACCACCGTGAACATGTTGGCAGTCGCGTCTAGTCCGTTTACCAACAGGCCACCACGCACTTCATTTATTACTTAATTTGTAATAGTCGAAATGCCCATAGTTAAATTTATCTCTAAATAGTTATAATCATATCACCATACTTAGGGAAGATACTATAGTAACAAACGTGAACAGTTTATACATTTTTTATCCTGTCACAATATTATGTATACCTACCTACCGTTTATTTCCTATTCATGTCGCAATCATGAAACATAAACCATTTAAACCTTTCAGCGTTCTACAAAAGGCTTTAAAAGCCGACAAAAAGGTTGTTTTATTTCGCCAAAAAAGCCGAAATTAGAGAAAGCTTTATACATTTTTTACCAAAAACGGAATGCAAATTTGCTTCCCACAGCCTAGTTACGTACTTTTTCATTTTATAAGTGAGCCTTTTGTAGCTCGTTAAAGCTACTGTAAGAATGAGCTGGCTCCACTAGGTCCGTACCATTGACTCTTACATTTTTGCGTTTCGTTCAGTGACTGATTAGTGGAGATGACTTAAATGGTCGTAGGGTGTATCCACGCACTTAATGAATAACGTAGACAATGGTGAAAACACACTTTATAAGCAGCAACGAAGTGTGTAACTTTTATCATTTTATCATCATTTTTTGTTTTGAAAAAAATTTTGTTGCATTGTGTCTGAATTCACTAAAACTACCACCCGGCTTCCTTTTCGATAGCACTCTTGATGTACCCTGTAGACATGTTTCCAATATTAAAAATACCGCAATTTTAAGACACGCATGCGCTACTTCTGTCCAAGAATAATAATTGAACATTCTTTACTCCGGTCATCTTGTGGCACTAGACAATATGCCGATGGCCTACCTGAACCAACATAAATGGAAGTATTCTCGTAAACTTCGCGCGGGACATAAACTCGCCTACAAATGTACTTAACAGTTTACGTTCCTAAATTATTATTAATTGTGGATAATATAGAATTAAGTTAGATAAGATTGTCGGTTATAGAAATGTTCGTGGAATACGCTTGAAGGCGCTGTCATTACAGAACGGGTATTAGGCAAGCATAAAATAAATGAGTAACGACTTTTACAATCCTGCTATTATTTGTGTGCAAATTCCATACTTTATTCTTATGATCATATTTTAATTACTGGGATGAAACTTTTATAGTAAATTTAATAAGAGTAATGCTTTAGTTGAATCTTGCAGAACTGTAATAATTTTACGGTAACAATACCTAGTCAAAAGTTTACAGCTCTAATTCTTATAAAAAATTACTTTGGTTATATTATGTTGTTAAATTTTATCAATACTTAACGGATGCAGAAATATACTTAAAAGTTACATCCGAATATTGTCATGCCTCTAAATATAGGCATTTGAAGCAGCCTTATAATTTATGATGAAATTAATTATGTATTCTTGGCTCTGATTGTGAAATATTTATTGTATTTATATGCATAATTATCCACATTTAAATAAGTAATTAATGAGTTGCTAACATATGCGTTGTCAGTTGTCACCCTTCTCCGAAGACAGATGACAGTGCACCGAGGTTAATCCCGAAGAGTACTTTTGTATGATAATGGCTCACGACTTTTTTCTCTTGCTAAGCTCTCGGAATAATGAAAGAGACATGTAATGGTGGCAAGGTGTTGTTCATTTTTACATACGCATCTGTTTTTGAGATTAACGCAGCTTGTTTTCTTGGTGATGTATAAAATATTCATAGGGCTCTTATAGAACTTGATTAGTCATGACGAAATCTCTATAACAGAATCACAAAATTGAATAGAAACCGGCTGACTGCCAGCTGAAATTGTTAAAATAATTCATACCAAAACTTTAATCTTATAAATATAAATAATAAATAACACCCAACTGTCACACACATAGTCCTGACCCCACACTAAGATTGAGTCCACTAAGATCGGATCGAACCCGCGGCCTCTCGTTTCACAGGCGGCGATTTACCGACGGCGCCACTGAAGCTGCCAACGAATACATTAGTATATGTGTGTTAAATATGTGGAGTTTAATATTTAATAATATAAATACTACGCGAAAACTGGCTGTGAATTACAGTTCTCAACTAGCTCAGCGGCGAATTTGTTCATGAAAAATGCTACTAATATTAAGTATTGAAAATAAAATAATTTATTTATTTATTTATTCTTAACTGCACAAAAAGAAGATAAACACTTAAATATATTACATGTGAAAAAAAAATAGAGATGGCGGTCTTATCGCTCTAGGCGATTTCTTACAGACAACCTTGGGATGGATAGAAAAAAAGGAAAAGATGAGAGGGCAGTATAGAAAAAAAAAAAAAGGATACAAGCTCCAATAAAATAATATAACTATTATAATTAGTATTTACACAATATATGATACATAATTATATACATACACCTATTATATATATATATATATATATATATATATATATATATACATATATATATAATAAGAATTATTAAGACTATATTTTAAATTCAAAAAACACGTTCCAATCATTCCAAACTACAATTCCAGGAGAAGTGACCCTCGAGCGCCCAGTAGAGGAGATAGCAGCGATCTCGCACGCCGGCGCGCCCATACTCCTCACCGTGGTAGCTGAGGAGGTGAGGCTGTCGCGGGAGGAACCAGAGGCGATGTCCTCCACCGTGCAGCTAGCCTTCATCCTACCAGAGAGAGAGAACTCGCCGCCGTACTTCGAGAATCAGTTGTAAGTGTTGTCAAAGGTTGTCTGGAAGATATCGCCGACTGCGATAAGACCGCCCATTGTCCTATAAATATAGGTTAAGATTTTTGTTGTGATGCTTTTATTAATTTGTGTTGTACAATAAAGTGTAATAAAATAAATAAATAAAGCGTCATGTTCTGGTGCTTCTGTATCAGCCCATATACGTCACTGCAGGACACAGGCCTCCTCTACAATCGAGAGTGTGATTGAGTAATTAGGCCATATTGTCAACCACGCTGGCCTTGTGCGGGTTGGCGGACTTCACATACCATACAAATTTTTACAAATTTGCTATGTTATGCAGGATTCCTCACAATGTTTTCCTTCACCGTTACAGTGCGTGGTGATTGATTATCAATATACTTGACTCCGAAAAGTCACAGGTGTGCCCTGGGATTTGAATACTCTCAATGCGTATTCTCACATTATGATTTAAATATTGACTATATAGGAATTCCGAATTAATGTCTTGTAGTGTTTAGGAGGAGATGTAGCATAAGATGCACCAACAATTTTAATAGTAATATTACAATAATAGCCTTAAAATTTTAGTCAATTAAAATATATTTTTGAAATAAAAATGAGCGTAACGTATCAACGTACATTTTTGTAACAAATAATAATCGGTTTTCGAAAGCAATATCGCATTCCTTACGATGCAGTAACTCAGAACAAGTAAAGTAGTATAGATCACTATTGTTCAAATACAAAATGGTATTAACACCAATAAATACAACTATTTCAAAGCGATTTTCGCGTTTGAAATACTTTCAATTGCGTGCAACGGAGCTATAAACGATAGTTTCTTGGCGCTTCTCTACTTTCTTCAATTCCAAACTATGATTAGAATTTTCTAGTGACTCATCGTATGTAATACGCTTTGATTTTAAAAATACAATTAAGTATAAAACGTTTTAGTATTGTAAGATTTTCCCACGACACAAGACTTAATATTAGTGTGTGTTCGGGACTATGTATGTGACTGTTGGGATTTATTTCTATTGAACATTTACCATAAATATTTATTGGTCTCGCTACCTGATACTGTAATTACACTATTCTAAAAAAACTTCAGAGGGTTAGGTCATAGATCGTCACGTGGGGTAAAAAATTACGTTCTCTATCGTACGGAAGTTTCCTCACGATATTTTTGTTTGCTGTTAAAGAACCTTTCAAGAAGCCTATTTTCAAAAAAACTCACTGTCATATTTTTATAAATTTCAGTTACATCACATACTTGGATGAAAACGCACCTCAAGGCACGGCATTAACGTTCAACGATCCCTACATACCGCAGGTGAACGACAATGACGCCGGCAAGAACGGCGTGTTCTCTCTCAGTCTGGTAGGGAACAACGGCACCTTCGAAATATCGCCCACTGTCGCGGAGAGGCATGCGCAGTTCATCATCAAAGTACGCGACAACACCATGCTGGATTATGAAGCTAGGAAATCTGTTATATTTCAGGTAATATTTTTGATAATCCTTAACGCGCTTTGAACGGTCCTTCTTCAAACGAGGCATAAAGAGATTACTCTCCTGAAGGTAGGCAGCTACTTTGTTGGGCTGGTCCCCTAGCACTGCAGAGGTCTATGGGCAGCAGTAGCCGCTTACTATCAAGTGAGCCGCTAGGTACTTCGTCTGCCTATAAAGGCTGCGAGAGGGGTTATAAAAATGAAATTAGATCTGTAGTAAACAGTATTTGGAAAACAGGAAATACAAGGTTAATAAAAAAGCATGAAATCCTGTTAATCTTGGAGCGTAAATCAATAGATGGTAATGAATACAAATGTTCAATATCATCATCATCATCTTTCAGCCACAGGAAGTCTACTGCTGAACGTAGGCCAACCCCCAAGGATGTCCACATCGACTTATCGGGATTTGTGTTTAATATAAACGTATATAACAATCAATTCTATTGTTTTCCAGATTCTTGCCCAAGAACTTGGTCCAGCAACAAACCTATCAGCAACAGCGAACGTAACCGTCTACCTAAATGACGTAAACGATAACCCGCCGGTGTTTCTTGCGCAGTCCTATGAAGTGGAACTCCCAGAGAACGTCACCGCCGGAACCAGGGTTATACAAGTTGCAGCCGACGATGTAGATACTGGTGCATACGGGAAAATACAGTTCACTGCCATATTAGGATATCTGAACACGTCACTGCACCTAGACCCTCTATCAGGGTTGATAACAGTCGCAACGAACAATCATGGCTTCGACCGCGAGGCTATGCCAGATTTGCATTTCTTAGTAGAGGCTAGAGATAACGACGGTGTAGGTTTAAGAGTAACAGTGCCATTAATTATTAAGTTATTAGATGTAAATGATAACCCACCTGAGTTCGAGAGGTCGCTGTACGAGTTCGTGTTGTCGCCGAGCTTGAACAACTTCACGTCGTCGGCGTTCGTGAAGGCAGTTGACAAAGATGCCGAACCACCAAATAATGTAGTCAGATATGAAATTATACAAGGGAACGGCGATGGGAAGTTTGCTGTTAATGAAGAAACAGGTATTAGTTAATGAAGATATTAAGATTTCTTCTGAAACAATAGAATATATTACTTTAGTCTCAAATATAAACATTCAACTTCAAAAATATTCATAGTAAAATAAAATATAATTTTCTAAGTCCTAGGTAATCTTATTGAAGTATCTTATCAGCCTCTTACTTACAAAGATACTATGTAATTTTCCAGGTGAACTTTATCTACTAGAAACCCTGAAAAGGACGAAAAAACAAAACGTAAACAGAAGGAAACGACAATCAGACTCGCAACAAGAAAGTGAAGTTTTTGTACTAACGATCAGAGCCTATGATCTGGGCATTCCAAGATTATTTTCTACGACGCTAGTAAAAATATATCCTCCAGAGAGTAAAACAAGGACGATGTCTTTCATAGTGCCTGGAGGCAATCCTGATAGGAAGAAATTAGAAGAAGTTCTAAGCACTCTATCTGGGGGAAAGGTGTCGATTATAGAGGTGAAGCCTTATAAAGGAAACCCTAATGAACCAACAGATTTGAATGGAATGGAATCTAGTCAGGAAAAGTAAGTATTCAAATTACAATAGCAGGAATTATAGATAAGGATAATTCCTAGAATTCGCAAAGAATTTCCGTTGGTAAATTGAAATAAATTCAACCTGTTACCAGATATGAAAGTAATAATTTATTAACGCAATTTATGACCAATTTCTTCTTTCTATTTCAGAAGCGAAGTAATAGCCGTCGTAAGGATGACGAGCAATGCCGCTATCGATGTAGCAAAACTTCAAGAACAATTAGCAAAAAATATGACTGTATACACTACTGGGGTCAGTGGCGGTGCTATTAATACTGGCTCTAGTAATAACCAAAATGTACAGACATCTACGACAGACAATGACTCTGTAAGTAACCGGCAGCTTTATGTATTTGTAAACTTTAACTGATTACATAGTCAGTTGCATATATAATCCTGACGCCAAATTTAGATAGAAGTCATAAGCTGTTTTTATTAGAAACTACGAGAAACTTTGTGGTCTCACGAACAGTAAGACCCAAAACAATTACCTGTGGATACGTGGATTTGTCTCGACCCGGGGATCGAATCCGTTGCCCCTCGGTTTACAGCCGGTCTCAAACCAACTGCGAAGGTTTTCGAAATACAATAGTAATTTTTCTATAATATTATTAAAAAAAAATCCAAATTATTCACATGAAAATTAACTTTTCCGCAGACATGACACAAAATTACAATACTTTTGTCTAATCTGTTCTACGTGTGAACTTACTTTTTGTAGTAAAAACTAATGTGTATGCGAACTCAATTTAATATTTCGTTGTGTTTTAACTTTTAATCCAATGATAATTTGGCTCATGAACTTGTTTTTTTGTTTCAGGGCATTTACAGAGCAGAGAGTCGTTTACTGTTTTGGTTGTTAATTTTACTAGCAATATTAGTAGCACTTGTACTTCTACTACTAATATGCTGTTGTATATGCGAAGGATGTCCTCTCTATATGCCTCCCAGGTAAATATACAATATTTATATAAATTTTGGGTTTTTCACGCACTTATTCCGCACTTCTTGCTAATAATAATAATGAAGTTAGTTATGCTGGGACAGACATTGGTTTTATATTTCTTGGGCGTGTTTGACTTGTTACGCTTTATTAAGAACACTTTTTTCTTTTAACCACAGACGCCAATGCACGAACTAATTCAACTGTAGAGACAGCTTTACTCCTCCTTAGGTAATTATTTTAACACTTCTATTCACATCAGTTCGTTCATTTGTTTTGTTATCAAATTCCACGTTTATTCGCACAACGTTCTCAAAAAGAAAAAACAAATATTTTACCAAATATATCAGAGCAGTTTTTGACACTTAAAACTCACAGCATGCACCATAAATCTCGCTTTTATTCACCAATCACGATACTTTTTCAATTAAATATATCATAACAGAGATAGGTACATAGATATCCATTAATAAATTCTAGGAAAAGAGTGATACGTGTCAACTCCACAGAGGACGACGTGCGTTTAGTGGTCCGGGACAAAGGGACTGGGAGGGAAAACAAGACGCAAAATATAGAGAATAAGTCGATACAACCGAACGAGTGGAGGCGGAGAGAGGCGTGGAGCGCCGAGCAGGCAGACTTGAGGACTAAACCGACGCAGTGGAAATTTAATAAGAGAAACTACAGATCTAAGGAACCCTCCAAACCTTCGTCGACTCCGGGTGGCGACATTAGACACGAATTTGTACATGCGGCCGCTGCTAATGAATATAAGTACAATGACGCCAGACAGTCCTTCCGGTTAAGGTACTTATTACTGTAATATATTATCTTAAAAATCTGTTTAAATTAGTAACTCTAAAATATTTGTAATCAAGTAGGTACTAATTTTTAATTAAAATATGGTGTTTTGGTCTGCTTTGCTTTCCCTACTTTGAGGTTGAGGTTCTAATTTACTAAATGTTATTTTATTTCATGTTGCTTTTCATAAACTAAACACGGTGTTTGATTTTTCCAGGGATGGCCCCAATATCATTTTTACAAAGGAAATGCAACTTCAAGAAAGTTTCGACAACAAACACAAAGAATACATTGAAGATTTAGAAAACGGCTACGACCGGATCACCACCCTACACCATCACAGAAGAGAACACGACAATGATTCCATTCGTAGGCACGAGATTGATCGTGGCTCTGACGTCGATGTTTTTCTCAAGTCTGAAGCTGATAAAACTGACAAAAAGAAAGAAATGCAAGAAAAAACACGCGCTCCCTCTTCTCTTGGTAGAGATCAATATTTTATTAAAGAAGGTAATACAGAAATCCTCAGGCTAGTAACGAGAGGTAAAAACGAAGAAGAAAGGTATGTTAATCTACCTGTGCATCAACAAAGACCAGTCACTTTAATACCACATACACAGTATGTTGTGTTAGATAATGGGAAGGATCTACTAATGGAACGATTTATAAGGGAACAAGGAGAAGAAGCTAACAGTATACGTGAAAGGATGAAACAGGTCACTGACTTAGATGATATTTCTGAAGGCAAAGATGGAAAAAATGTAGGTAAAAGGTCAAACTTAGGAACTGATGCGCAAAACCAATTCCATGAATATTCTAATGTGCCGCCCGAAGTACCTGGTTCTATACCACTGAAGGCAGATTATTTACAATCAGCCCTATTAGAAATGCAAAATAAGTCTACAATTCATCAGGAATTGCTAGAATCTTCTCTTCGAAAACAAAATGAATTATTACACCAAATACTCATTGAACGTGAAAGAATGTTACACAACCAAGAAACAGCATCCCAAGTGGAAAGTAAATTGGAAACACAGAGTTTGCCTGGGCATTCTGTAATGGCAACACAAACGGAATGCCACATAGGTACTCAGACTGAGCCACAGATATTACAGCCAACAAGAAGAAAAGCTAGAAGCGACAACGATTCATATAGTGAAGACGATTCGCAAATGGTGGTCGAGAGCGACACAAAAAAAGTAGCATGGGTAAAAAGAAAAAAGGCAAAAAATAAAATCAAACACAAAGACCCAAGACGAAGCATAAGGGTATACGATTTGAAAAGAAAAATTAAGACTCCCATTATAGAAGAACGTGAAGTATCACCGTCATTAGAAAATGAAAAACACGTAAAAATAAGTAAAACGAATGAAAGGGAGGAATATGTGAAAAAATACGGCGATATGACAAAAAGCGTAGTTACAACGTCTAAAAATGAAACTGTTTCATCAACACAAATTTTAATGGGAGATGGGGATAGAAAGTCAAGACTCAGAAAGGAAGTATTGATGGAAATATCGGATTCACTTGAAGATAAAGTAGAATCAGATATCAGCGAAAGTCATGCTCGGAGGCAGTTACCTCTAGCCTCGGAAGATCTGTCGTCTACGAAGACTAGACTAGCTCTTGAACATGATGACAGCAAGATCAAAAGTAGTTCAGCTTCAAAAGATAATAGAAATTTAATATTCTCCAGACAAGGATCTTCAACAGAAGCCCGTGACGAGGCCGAAGAAATAAAAAGGCTAAAATCTCCAGATATTGAAATTGAACCATGCAAACAAGATTCTAGCAATGCTGAAGGTAGTAAAAAGAAAGCCACAGAAAGCGAGGAATCCACAAAACCAGCGGACAAACCGGCTCAAAAGAGTCTACCCAGGTATATGCAATGGTATGGCAAAAAATCCGCCTCGACATCAAAACCAGCAGCACCGGAAAAAGTGGCTCCGAGTAAGCCAAAAAGGCCGTCAAAGTCAAAAAATGAAGACGAAAGAACTAGCAGGTATGGTAGAATAGCGAGTAAGGATAATCAAGGTGACAATGCGGAAGCAAAAAAAAACTTCAAAGTAAAAGAAAGTGAATTTATCCATCCTCGTATTCTTAAAGAAGGTAAAGTCACTCCCGTTCCTGAAGGACCTCTCCCTAATGTTCATCCTTTGCTACAACATTCAGAGCATAGGTATGAACGACAGTATGAAAATCAGAACCCATTATGCTACATCCAACCCACACACATTCCTAAATACTTGGGACAGCAGAATGTACCTGCGCTACCGCCAAGGCAATCAGTAGAGCAACCAATATACGTAAATCAAAATGAAATTAAGAACAAAGACGCAAAGCGGGAATTATCTGAAAGTGCCTTAACTCATAGTATATCGATATCATCTAACTATGAAGATGATAGAAAAACAGCTCCAGAAGTCCATGTCTCCAAGATAAATATTGGTGGAGACGCCGAAGTAAGTCACAGGAAAATAGAAGACAATGACTCAGGGATTGCCATGAACACATTAGTACAGCAAACAGGGAATATTAAGAGGTTACCCATTACGGAGAAAAAGAGCGTCTTTACAATAGCGTATGACGACGTCCAAACAAAGCAATTAAGACCAGACAGTAGTTCAACTTCTTACTAACGATATATTTTATCCGTATATTGAGTGCCTTAAAATTGTGTACCTAATTTTCTTGAGAGACTTGTACGTTCCGTCCCGTATTTTATAAATGTTATTCATGAACAGTATTGTAAATAAATTATTATAGTTAATATACAATTGATACAACTGCCTTCATTTGATGACTGTTATAATAATTTAGAATATTTTTTCATAAAATGTAAATATCAAAGTTGAAACTGCAGTTTAAGATTATTTAATAAATTATAGTTGTAGATGTAATGATACTCATTTGTACATATTTCTTTATTCTACTATCGTGATACACGCTGATAGTGTGTGATATATATTTGTTACAAAATATAAAAGTATATACTTATTCCACGATGACTTTTATTACACCTCTACTTAGAATAAGTAATATTATTGCATGTATTTTACACCATGGCCCAAATCCATTTCCAAATATAAAAAAAATGTTATGTCAAGAGTATGATTTCATCATCATCATCATCATATCAGCCACAGGAAGTCCACTGCTGAACATAGGCCAAGGATCTCCACAATGACCTGTTGGAAGCGGCCTGCATCCAGTGACTTCCTGCAACCTTAAGGCCTGGTCTGTCGAAGGATACGCGCGGCACTGCGGTAAGCAGCAACGTCATGACGTCATGCAACGTAGTTCAAATAACAACAAAAAAGGTGGTTCACATATAGGTTTTACTCTGTGCGTAAAACCGTTGACCAATGGGAGAACCGTTCATTGACAACAAACGTTACTATGGCAATTTCGCATTGAAGTTTACTTGAATTTCCATGACAACAAATAACAATCATTTATGTTCGAAAATATATATAATTTCTTAAAAAAAAGTTTGTGCGTCATTTTAAATAAACTGGGTATATATGTTTACGAGACAATTTTCGCAATATTTATACGTGATAAAAGTGGATCGTATCATTCTAATGAAATACGCATCTGCTGAATACATCTTTTTCCGCTTAATCAATTTATTGTCAGATCAAATTAAATTTCACTGGATTTATGTAGATATCCTTTCTTAAATTATCGTTATCGATCGTACCGTAATTGGGTAAAAGCTAAATTCCATAACGATTAAATTATTTTCCTATAAAATTATCACGAGCAAAACCTGGAACAATACTGATGGGCACTTTTTACAATAATAATTTTATTTTAGTATTTAACAGAATTTATAACACAGAGCTAAAAATATATATGCGTAGGTGCAAGTAGCACTTCTTGTACTTATTAAATATCAATAATTTTTACTTTTTAATTGTATCTTTTACCAAAGCAAGGCTTTAAAATGTTATTCCTACGTGGTGTAATATTATACCATTGTCATTGAGAACGTACGTGAACAGTATTGAACGTAATGTGCGGCAGCACATAGTCGATATACGCGCCACAGCCTAAACAAAAGTTTAAACTAAACGAAAATTGATAAAAACATTGTCCTCAAATAAATACATTGCGCAAATACGCTTACCGCGACGAAATGACGAGAATGACGGCACGTTGTGCGGTGTATCCGCCCCGCGTTTCACCACACTTTCCGCTCTACACTGACGCATACTGTGACAGCACAAAAGACCAGTCTACCCGTCACTCGGTTGACCCCTCACCGCAGACGCTGGCTGACGCATACTGCGGCGAAACGTCATGTCAATGTCAATGTTTTTCATACAAAACCGAGTTTGACACCGCAGGGCTAAAGCCCTGGTCTGTCGAAGCTACGCACAACGTTGCGTTGCGCGGAATGCGGTGTCAAACTTGGTTTTGTATGAAAAACATTGACATTGACATGACGTTTCGCCGCAGTATGCGTCAGCCAGCGTCTGCGGAGAGGGGTCAACCGAGTGACGGGTAGACTGGTCTTTTGTGCTGTCACAGTATGCGTCAGTGTAGAGCGGAAAGTGTGGTGAAACGCGGGGCGGATACACCGCACAACGTGCCGTCATTCTCGTCATTTCGTCGCGGTAAGCGTATTTGCGCAATGTATTTATTTGAGGACAATGTTTTATCAATTTTCGTTTAGTTTAAACTTTTGTTTAGGCTGTGGCGCGTATATCGACTATGTGCTGCCGCACATTACGTTCAATACTGTTCACGTACGTTCCCAATGACAATGGTATAATTACACCACGTAGGAATAACATTTTAAAGCCTTGCTTTGGTAAAAGATACAATTAAAAAGTAAAAATGATTGATATTTAATAAGTACAAGATTATAAACTGGAGTCAATTACATTTATTTTATTGTTATAAAAATAGAGAACGGAATTGTATGTTCATTGTTCTAAGTACCTAGTACCCCATGCTTTTTAATAAAATATAGCAACTGAATTAGTTCGCAACTGATCAGGGTACAATTGGAGACGATTTATTAGTGGGTATCTATATACATTCAGTCTTTATTCCTATTCACAGGGCACTTTATCAGCTATCATTGCAGAGCACTGGTCTCCTTTACAATCGAGAATACGATTGAGAGTGGTTAGGCCATATTACAGTCCACCACGCTAGCTGACCTTATCCCTTTATATAGTATATATGCATAGAAAGAAATACAAACAATAAACCTAATAAGAACATCAATCGTTTAAGTGCATGCACTTTTTATATGAGCCCGTAAAAGTAGCTACAAAGAATCTTATGATGAGTTTTGTATCAGCCCATATACATACATTCGTTGTATAATAGTTGTATATTATCGTTGTAGTTATTTACAAAATCCACCTGTAAGATATAATAAACTATCGCCGTTCGACACAATTAGCACCACTCTCCTAGCACCTGGAGTGCATCAGCATGTGATAACATGGAGCAATCTTAAATATGTAGTTCCTTAACGTAGTATCAAGTTCTGTGTTTTCCCCTTTTTTTCCATTCCCATTCCATTAAAACCCCCTCTATATATATTGTAATTTGTGCTACTTGCACCTACGCATATATATTTTAGCTCTGTGTTATAAATTATGTTAAATACTAAAATAAAATTATTATTGTAAAAAGTGCCCATTAGTATTGTTCCAGGTTTTGCTCGTGATAATTTTATAGGAAAATAATTTAATCGTTATGGAATTTAACTTTTACCCAATTACGGTACGATCGATAACGATAATTTAAGAAAGGATATCTACATAAATCCAGTGAAATTTAATTTGATCTGACAATAAATTGATTAAGCGGAAAAAGATGTATTCAGCAGATGCGTATTTCATTAGAATGATACGAACCACTTTTATCACGTATAAATATTGCGAAAATTGTCTCGTAAACATATATACCCAGTTTATTTAAAATGACGCACAAACTTTTTTTTAAGAAATTATATACATTTTCGAACATAAATGATTGTTATTTGTTGTCATGGAAATTCAAGTAAACTTCAATGCGAAATTGCCATAGTAACGTTTGTTGTCAATGAACGGTTCTCCCATTGGTCAACGGTTTTACGCACAGAGTAAAACCTATATGTGAACCACCTTTTTTGTTGTTATTTGAACTACGTTGCATGACGTCATGACGTTGCTGCTTACCGCAGTGCCGCGCGTATCCTTCGACAGACCAGGCCTTAAGCCCTGGTCTGTCGAAGCTACGCACAGCGTTGCGTTGCGCGGAATGCGGTGTCAAACTCGGTTTGTATGAAAAACATTGACATTGACATGACGTTTCGCCGCAGTATGCGTCAGCCAGCGTCTGCGGTGAGGGGTCAACCGGGTGAAGGGTAGACTGGTCTTTTGTGCTGTCACAGTATGCGTCAGTGTAGAGGGGAAAGTGCTGTGAAGCGCGGGGCGAATACACCGCACAACGTGCCGTCATTCTCGTCATTTCGTCGCGGTAAGCGTATTTGCGCAATGGATTTATTTGAGGACAATATTTTATCAATTTTCGTTTGGTTTAAACTTTCGTTTAGGCTGTGGCGCGTATATCGACTATGTGCTGCCGCACAGTACGTTCAATACAGTTCACGCACGTTCCCAATGACAATGGCACAATATTACACCACGTAGGAATAAAATTTTAAAACCTTGCTTTGGTGAAAGATACAATTAAAGTGTAAAAATAATTGATATTTAATAAGTACAAGATTATAAACTGGAGTCAATTACATTTATTTTATTATTATAGAAATGGAGAACGGAATTATGTTAATTGTTCTAAGTACCTAGTAACCCATGCTTTTTAACAAAATATAGCAACGGAATTAGTTCGCAACTGATCACGGTACAGTTGGAGACCAATTGTTAGTAGGTATTTATATACATTCAGTCTTTATCCCTATTCGCAGGGCACTTTATCAGCTATCACTGCAGAGCACTGGTCTCCTCTACAATACGATTATAGAGAATACGATTGAGAGTGGTTAGGCCATATTATAGTCCACCACGCTAGCTGACCTTATCCCTATATATGCATAGAAAGAAATACAAACAACAAACCTAATAAAAACATCAATCGTTTAAGTGTACGCACTTTTTATATGAACCCGAAAAAGTAGCTACAAAGAATCTTATGATGAGTTTTGTAGCAGCCCATATACATACATTCGTTGTATATTGGTTGTATATGTAATACCTCAATGGTTGTATATTATCGTCGTAGTTATTTACAAAATCCACCTGTAAGATATAATAAACTATCGCCGTTCGACACAATTAGCACCACTCTCTTAGCACCTGGAGTGCATCATCATGTGATGACATGGTGCAATCTTAAATATGTAATTCCTCAACGTAGTATCAAGTTCTGTGTTTTCCCCTTTTTGCCATTCCCATTCCATTAAAACCCGAGGGGGTTATATATAGAGGTATATATATTGTAATTTGTGCTACTTACACCTACGCATATACATATATTTTAGCTCTGTGTTATAAATTCTGTTAAATACTAAAATAAAATTATTATTGTAAAATGTGCCCATCAGTATTGTTCCAGGTTTTGCTCGTGACAATTTTATAGGAAAATAATTTAATCGTTATGGAATTTAGTTTTTACCCAATTACGATACGATCGATAACGATAATTTAAGAAAGGACATCTACATAAATCCAGTGAAATTTAATTTGATGTGACAATAAATTGTTTAAGCAAAAAAAGATGTATTCAGCAGACGCGTATTTCATTAGAATTATACGAACCACTTTTATCACGTATCAATATTGCGAAAATTGTCTCGTAAACATATATACCCAGTTTATTTAAAATGACGCACAAACTTTTTTTTTAAGAAATTATATATATTTTCGAACATAAATGATTGTTATTTGTTGTCATGGAAATTCAAGTAAACTTCAATGCGAAATTGCCATAGTAACGTTTGTTGTCAATGAACGGTTCTCCCATTGGTCAACGGTTTTACGCACAGAGAAAAACCTATATGTGAACCACCTTTTTGTTGTTATGTGAACTACGTTGCATGACGTCATGACGTTGCTGCTTACCGCAGTGCCGCGCGTATCCTTCGACAGACCAGGCCTTTAGTCAGATCGTCCGTCCACCTTGTAGACGGGCTTCCGACATTTCGCTTGCCTGTACGTGGCCTCCACTCAAAAACCTTTCGGCCCCAACATCATAGAGTATGATTTGTGACTCTGTAATTATTTTTTCATAATTTTTTATCGTGTAATAGAACATTAATTAGGGTTTGGTGGAACGTAATTTCACGATTTGAATTGTTTAAACTGCCATCTATTGCATTTAATTCGAACTATGTCTATGTTTGTGAATAAACTATGTCTATGTTTGTGAATAACATGTAGGTGGCGTTGGCAGTGTTTCAAAAGATAGTAGTTAAACAGTTACGGAATAATATAACAATAGAAACTTATAAATTGTATTTAATTATTTATTCTTAATTACTTTCAATCAATAAATAATTCTACCAAATTTGGGTTCAAAATACAACACTTTATTGATAATAATCACAATTTGGTACAACGAGATTCCGTTAGATGACACTACTCACATCTTTCGAACTTGTACAAACTAGGTGCTAGATGGGGTTGCTATAGAAAGTAAAACGCTCTTTAAAAATAAATAACGCTTTTATTAAGGAATTGAAAGAACAATTATTAAGAAGAATTTTTATATTTACAATTAACATCCAAGTAAATAGCGTTTAGTAAAAGATATATATTACTTTCGGTACTGTAGGTAATACCTTTGTGTTTCATATATAACTTTTTTGTGTCGATTGCGCAAATACTTAGGCATACAAACACAACTAATTGTCGTCCACCGCTGGAATTAGGCTTCCCTAAGAATGCGCCTAGCAACTTGGACTTGAGCACCGCTATGTGGGAAATTGATTATAATGTCAGACCATTCAGTAGGGATCGTACTTTCGCATTTCCTGATCCTATATCAATAAAGCTGGCATAACGCTATTAACAAAAAAGTAATTTAACCTTTTGTTTCTCAATGTTTCCTCCATCGCGAAAATATCATATCTATTAATCACACTCTATTCAAGTCATTTAAGTCTGAATATAAAGTTTAACAATGTTCGTAGGCAGTCAATCATTCGCATGAACCGTTTCATTCAGCTCATTTGCACAGACGAGTCGCGCGGAAAATTATTTCTTTTCATATTCCCATTTTTTCGTCTTAGTTAAAGTTTTTCGTCGGGGAGTTTGAGATTTGTCTGTTTATTTTTCATTTTTCTCGCTGCGTAGGTAGATTCACTAATTTTTATTCTCGCAGTGTTTATTTTGCCCGCTGTTGTAGCGGAGTTTTTTATTTTTGCCTGTTATGTTGAGTGGAAGTATATTTAGAAGTAATTTTATCAGTATTTTCGAAATCTTCATGATTGTGTTTATTACTACAACTGCTGTTACACACGGATGATGATAAGGGTACAAATTAACTCATCGTATTTTATCATTGTAATCATATAATGTTGAGATTGTCAAGCTTAAAACTTTCCTTAACTTTACAGGTCATAATTCTACAACCAAATTGAGGCTCACGTGGTTTGCAGTCGCGCGCAAATTCTTTCATCATCCCTGGACATGAGGTAAGAAGTTATGTTACTGGTCTTAATTTTTATCTGTGTAATTATCACCAACGCTTTCACATTCATTTCTAAATTCACAAAATTATTTTTAGAGATTACACACGCCCTGGCTATTTATATTTTGTTTGCGTATGTTATTAAAATGACACATACAGCTTGCTTAGGTCTCGTTGCAAGAACCTGGTAAAATCATGCTATTGCTCTTATATTTCCACCGTGGAGGATAATCTATCCAACAATGTTAAACTATTCTGGAGTTTTGTGAATACCAAACGTAGTAATAATAATACGATTCCGCAGTCCATGAAATTGGGAGATACTGTAACATCCGATCCGAAGGAAATATGTCAATAATTTTCTACATTTTTCGGCTCTGTGTTTGAAAATTATAGTGCACATGGCCACAGTTCAGAAAATCTTAATCATAGTTATACACTTTCTAAGGTTTATTTGAACAAAGAGGATATTTTAACTAAATTAAAACAACTGGATGGCAGTAAGGGTGCTGGCCCACCTCTGTATATATTATTGAACAAATCACTGTAACCTCTAGGATATATTTACAAATCACTGAACTTAGGAATAAGTTAAAAAGTTTTGGAAAAACTTTCATTGTTCCGGTTTATAAGTCAGGAGATAGATCACATTGCGAGAACTATCGCCCAATAAGTATACTGTCGACTATTCCCAAACTTTTTGAGTCACTCGTATATGAGTATATGTACAACCATTTATCCCCCCTAATTTCTTCGAAACAACATGGTTTTATGTGTCGTAAATCTACCATGACTAACCTATTAATATATAAAACTACCTTTGCTCAGCCTTTGCCTCTCGACTTCAAGTTGATTCCATATACACTGACTTTAGTAAGGCCTTTGATAAGGTTAACCACTCACTTCTTTGTAATAAACTCTGCGTCTGGAATAAGTGGGAATTTACTACGCTGGGTTAAGTCCTACCTATCACGGAGAAGCCAATTGGTAGCAGTAAAGGGTTTTCTATCTTCAGAGGTAATAATAACATCCGGTGTTCCTCAGGGCTCACACTTGGGCCCTTTATTCTTTGTTTTATTCATTAACGACCTTATTAACGAGTTAGCATGTCCGTGTCTACTATATGCAGATGACCTCAAAATATTTAACACAATTACCAGTAGTAATGATGCGGCACTTCTCCAGCAAGATTTGACTAAGATTTATGAATGGTGTTCGGCCAATGATATGTCGCAAAATTTTAATAAGTGCTGCATAATATCCTTCACGACCAAACACAACAAAATAAACTTCTCATATAGTATTAATCACCAAACCCTCGAACGAAAAGACTGCGTTAAAGACTTAGGTGTGTTATTTGATGAAAAATTAAACTTTCGCGAACATTATAATTATATTGTTAATATTTTTTTTTTTAAATGTTGTGTTATGGCGAATGCCATAATACTTCATTTTAATAACGATCTAGCCTTATGACTAATAAGTTATTTAAATTTAACCTAAACTTCTAAAGAGACTACGACTAAGAATATGTCCAATAACACGTTTCTTATTGTCTCTATTAAGGGGAAGACACAATGTTCGCGTGTTCTTTTTCACTAGCACTCACTGCACTATTTTTCACTAACTGTTCATCACTAACTCGAAAGGTTTTGTCCTTTTCAGTCTTCTCAGTAAGTCCGTGTTGTCGAGGAGCTGGATAGCCTCGACGTTCACGTGATGGTGAAGCCTATGTTCATGAGCTTCGGCATACTTTTTTACAATATTTCTAACGAAGTCTACCTTGAGGTCCCGATGAAGATCTTCATTTCTTACGTACCATGGGGCATTTGCTATACACCGCAGTACTTTGTTTTGAAATCGCTGTATTATTTGCATATTGCTTGGTTTGGTACATCCCCACAACTGTATACCATAAGTCCATACAGGCATAAGGACTTGTTTGTATAATAGTACTTTGTTGTGTACTGACAACGAAGAGTGTTTACCAAGTAGCCAATACATATTCCTATAGCGAATTTCTAGCTCGTCGCGTTTCTTTTTGACGTGTGCCTTCCAGCGAAGCTTTGCGTCCAGAGTCATGCCAAGGTATTTAGCCGTATTTTCATATGGTATGGTTTTACCGTTAATGAACACAGGCTCATACTTTGGCCTTTTGTTGGTGAAGTCAATATGAACTGATTTTGATTCATTTATTTTCAAACGCCATTTTTCAGTCCAATTGGAGATGACATTGACAGCTGTTTGCACTTTATCCACTGCTTCTTTGTGTGTCGATCCTGTGGCTAAAATTGCCGTATCGTCTGCGAAAGTTGCAATGGCATTGTTTTCTATTTTAGGAATATCACAGGTGTATAATAAGTACAGGACCGGACCTAGTACACTTCCCTGTGGTACTCCAGCTTCTATATGCTTAATTTCTGAATAAGAATCTTCATGTTTGATACGAAACATTCTATCAGAAATGTAAGATTCCAGTATGTCTGAAAACTGCTTAGGCAGCATTTTCCTAAGTTTGTAAATGAGGCCGTGGTGCCAAACCTTGTCAAATGCTTGTGCCACGTCTAGAAATACCGTTGAGCAAACTTTTTTCTCTTCTAGAGCCTTTTCGATTAAATTAGTTATCCGGTGGACTTGGTCTATTGTTGAATGGTTTTCTCTGAATCCGAATTGGTAATCTGGAATTAATTTCCGCTCTTCTATAACAGGCTTAAGCCTTTTCAAAAGTAATTTTTCATAAAGCTTAGCCATTACTGGCAACAAGGAAATTGGCCTATAGGATTTCACGTCATGAGGAGGTTTACCAGGCTTAGGTATCATAATTACTTCAGCAAATTTCCAAATGTCAGGTACATATTTCAGTCTGAACGAGGCATTTATCAAAGTAGTCAGTTTGACAACTGCTTTGCGCGGTAGATTGTTCAGTACTTCTCCTGTAACCAGATCGTAACCCGGAGATTTCTTTTGATTTATTTTTTTAATTTCACTTGTAACCTCCCTAGGTGTAACGAATTTTATTGGATGGTTGTCTTGTGATACGTAGTCTAGGCTGAAGTCCAATACAGTACCTTCATTTGGTTTAAACATGTGCTCCAGGTGTTCAGCAAATATACTTGCCTTTTGTTCATTGTTTATGGCCCAGTTTCCATTCGGTGTTTTGATGGGAGGGACTTGCATAATTGGTTTTTTAATATTTCGGGTGGCTTTCCACAGAGAATAATCTGACATACGATCGCTAGATAGCCCACGAAGATAAGTATTCATTGATTCGTCTTTGAAGCGTTTTATTTCTCTTGTGACCCTTTTTGCGAGTGTGTTATAAATTTGTTTGTCCTTAGGAAATCTGTTTGTTTGCCATTGTTTTCTTTGTCTTCTTTTTTCAGCTATAAGGTCCCTGATTTCTAGTGGGTAAGAGTTGCCTCTAGCTCTTAACTTCACCACAGGTGTGTTGCGCCAGGCACATTGCTGTATATTCACTATAAACTGTCTCAAATCTTGTTCGAGTTGCTCCAAATTTTTAAGCGGAACTTTTAGATCAATTATAGATTCTAAATCTAACTTGAAGCTTTTCCAGTCAGTGTATCTATTTGATAACGAGGGATGGCTCTCCTTTTGAATTTTTCCGGCGGATAGAGTTAAGATGATCGGTGAGTGATCTGAACTCATGTCATAGCCCTCCTCAATATGTAGAGTATCGAGGGGGAGATTTTTTAAAATAAAAAAGTCTATTAGGTCTGGGATTTTTGAGGTATCCGTAGGCCAGTAAGTAGGTTTTCCTGTAGATATCACATCACATTTGAGTTCTCTAGCGGCTGATAATAATTCTCTACCTTTGGTTGTCGTAAGTCTAGATCCCCAGAAGGTATTTTTTGCATTGAAGTCACCACCGAGTATAAACCTGGAGCCAAGTTGATTAAACATATGTATATACCGCTCAGCCTTTAGTGAATACCTAGGTGGGGAGTATATAGCTGATATAGTAACAGGATAGCGTTTTGTCTGTATACAAACCGCCACAGCTTGAATGTCTTCATCCTCTATCTTAGATAGTTCGTAGTGAGAAATGTTATCTTTTATTATGAGAGAACTGCCACCCCTTGGTGTGTTGTAAGGAAGCAAGGCATGGTAAACTTTGTATCCTTTAATTTTTATTATTGTTTCTTTCGTACAGTGCGACTCTGATATGAGGCAGACATCGAAGTTTTCAGTGGTTAGGACGAATTCTATTTCATTTAGGTGTTGAAGTAGTCCATTGGCATTCCAAGCTATGATTTTAAGAGTCATTGTTTGGTATTTGGTATGATAGCAGTTTTGGTGCTATGCTCCAGCTTTTTCAGGCGATTATCGAATGAAGTCATAAAATTAATAATTTTGTTGATTTTGTCTTCAATGTTATTTTCTTGTGATTGTGGTTTCTGTTGTGACTGTGACAGGTCCTGTGGCTGTATTTGCAACTGTCCAGCTTTTGCCATTTGTGAATAAGTCACATCTTTTTTAATACTTTGAGTGTTTATTGGTTTTTTAGGTCTATTGCTGTCTGGAGTTTTAATTGTATTTTTACTATTCTTCACCTTATTTTTCATATTTTGCAGTTCTTTGGCTACTACGCACCCTCGATAATTGGCAGGATGTGGTTCACCACAGTGTATGCATTTTGGCTTAGCATCCGCTGGTTTTGGGCAGTCACGAGTATGATGCTTACCCGTACATTTAACGCATCTAGGCTCCTTACTACAGTATTTTTGAGTATGGCCGTATGCTTGACATTTCTTGCATTGTGGAATCAGTTTAGATGTTTTGATTGGCTGTATTTCCACTTTGCAGCCGAGAATTGAGCTGATATTATAAATATTGTTTATGTCTTCTTCTTTTTGGAATGATAGCATAAACATATTAAGAGGTTCTTTAGTCCTCCAGCTTAGTTTATTCACCGCTTCAGTTATTTTAAAACCTTTAGTTTTAAGGTCTTCAATAATTCTTCCCGGCACATACGTGTGGTGAAGATTTTTGCCATTACTCTGATCGGTCTGTCTTGTTTATTCTCATACGAGTGCCAGTGATTTTTGTTTTCTACTAGTAGCTTAGTGGTGGCCTTGTATGAGTTCTCGGTTTTGGTATTAATTTTGGCCATATCGCCTTTCATCATTTTAATAGTGAATGATTCACAAGGAATGCTGTCACTGAGAAAATCATAAAATTTCTGGAAGTTCTTGATTCCTTCCACAACAATAGGAGGTGGTAGAAGTGCCTTCTTTTCCTTTGGCTTCTCCGGGACTTTTTTGTTGGGCTCGACTTGTTGTGACGGGGAAGGTGTTAGGTTCCGCTTTCTTTTCTTCCTACTCTCTTGTCGTATCCACTCAGTTTCTCTCGCGAGTTCCTCATCGTCTGTTTCGTATTGAACTTCAGAGGGGACTTCTTTACTGACTCCTGGTTTGATGCAGGCTTCTTTTTTGTTGCCTTCTTCAGCTTTACGCAGTTGTTGCTGGAGATTTTCTACTTTTATTTGAAGCTCATTCACTAAGCATTCCAATTTTTCACGCAGATGTTTTTCTTCGTTGTACAGCTGGTACAACACTTGTTCCGTTTCAGTCTTAATGGTGATAGTGCTTTTCTGTTTTGCCATATTAATTGATCTAATTAATATAGCCTGGCCTTAACAGTTGTTAGTTGTTTTTGTCGATATTTCGCATGCGTTGCAGAAATGTTTTCTGGGTCATCGCGGCGATCGCGGTCCGCACCCCGTCGCGACGGCGTGATTGCTGCGTCAGCACTTTACCCGAGTACAAGCTAGAGCAACAGTACGACGCAACCGTTCTCTATAGCTGTCTAAAAATAACTGAATATTGTTAATAAAGCAAATAAATTACACGGATTTATTTTTCGAACCACCAAACTATTTAAAAAACCAAATAGCTTATTGTTACTGTACTACAGTTTAGTTAGAACGGTGCTTGAATACGGAGCAATAATTTGGGCTCCCTTTTACTCAATTCATGCAAATCAGATCGAAAGTGTTCAAAACAAATGCCTAAAGGTTATGTGTTATCGTATTGGGTTTGGTCGGAACATTTCGTCGTATAGTGATAGGTTATCCAAATTTAATGTGCAAAGACTAGATACTAGACGTAAAATTTCGGATCTATATTTTCTTTTCAAAATTATTCACGGCTGGATTGATTCTCCTGAACTGCTTTCTCTAATTAATCTCAATACGATGTACAGAATACGTCAGCCAAAAATTTTCGCACTTCAAATATTTAAGAATAACACGTCGTATTTTAATCCCATTATTAGGATGTGTAGGTTATACAACGATTTGTCGGAAAAAAATAAAATCCTCGATATTATGGATAATAGATCTAGTAGATTCAAGCGAGATATATCCAGATTGTGTACATTATAGTCTTAAGTTTAATATTTATTTTTACTCAATTTTTCTTTTATATATATTATTAATTTTATTTTATTTTGTACTTAATATTTACTAAGAGCGAGCGAGAGAGAGTTTTCTTTGTATAAAATTATTTAAAGGAAAATAATATGAACTATTTAAGCATAAGTTATAATTATTAGATTAGGACATAAGCTTGGGAATGCAATCTAGTTATTAACAATTATGATAAAATGCTTGTATTTGTGTCTGATTGTATTCTGTTTTATGTCTTATATAAATAAATAAGTAAAAATAAAAAAAATAAAAATTATATTACTTTTATATTTCTTCAGTGCCTTCTAATATGTATATAATAATAAAGTAAATACATTAATGACAGTTGTCGACCCAATGCTTGCTTGCGAAATTAAGCCAACAGCATTAACTAACCGACTTATAATTTTATTTAAAGCAAAATTTCACTAACATTTAAACTTAAAAAGAAATATAATGATATAAATCATAGCAAAAACTTATTAAATTTATGCGCATTAAAAAGACAGTGGCAAGTTATATTAAGAAAAGTACCAGGGCGACAGAAACAGACATGAGGTATGGAAATTACGTTTCCCCGCGGCAACTTGCTTTCACGGTCCACTGGGCTGATCATAATAAAAACTCACGCCGTCGCCTTCGTACAGAAGTTTGACCATAAATTCGGTGGTCGGTGCTGTAATCGCCCGAGGTTGCCGACGGCGAAATTCTCTCTAGGATTTTTGTAATAAGCTAGCTGTCGCTCGTGGTTTTGCTTATTTTTGGTAGCGAAAGTTCTGTGAGATCCTTTGAGGAACGAGTTTTTTGAGGATCGGAGCGCAGGATTAGTGATGTGAAATTTAAATGGAATTAATATTGTTTATATAAATGTTAAAAATTCTTAGTTCTTTCCATTCACTAGTTTGGTCATCTTTTTCGAATTTTATCTGTTCTAGCCCAAGTATTCTTCGATAACTTTGTATGCATCACCCATTTCTGATGAAATTGACACATCAGGATTTTGCAATTATATTTTTTAATTATATTTTTTAACCGAAATAATATAGGTAATGTTTAAGTTTTATTAGCCAAGATAAGATAAAACAAACCCATAAATGGCTATTAATAAAAATAAACGCACCAACATGCGTATGTTTTTTATAACAAATGTTACGAATAACACTACTCGCGAAGTTTCTTCGCTTTGTTTTCCCCGAGGGCGATCCGAGACCATTAAAAAGGTTAGGGCGGGCGATATTTTATACGATTTTAAGTGTGTAACGTTCCTAATGTCCATTTTATTGTTGCTTGAATTATGAAGGCATTCCAGTGGAGCGTGAAACCAAATATGTATATTACAAAGATTCACGACTCTCGTGATAATGGCAGATGTTGAGCGGAAATTAAAAATACCTAAAATGGCTCTGCGGTTTTTGGTCAACGGTAAGTTGTATAACGCACCTTTAGAATTAGAGTAACCCTTACTTTAAAATATCTAATTTTATGGGTAATGTTCATTAAAGATTTGTAACATAAGAAATTATGTATTTAAGGCAGATACATCTAGAAGACCGATTTACACAACTTTCTGCCTTTCATGCGTCAATAATTCTTTCTGTAATAACGGGTCGATGGGTCATTTTGAGCCAAAATATTTATTTGACTAAAAGCCGAAATCTATTATTATTTTTTGATTATATAACATACATACAACTCACGTCTTTTTCCCAGAAGGGGTAGGCAGAAGTACAACCGAGGCACCCGCGTTTCGCTTTGGATTTTCCCTCCCACGATGTGATAGCGGGCGAGCCTATCGCCACATGATTCGATAATGAATAGAAAAATTCAATATCACTTTGCCCGACTCGGGATTCGAACACAAGACCTCAGCTTTGCAATCATACTGTAGTATAACTGCGAAACCGAGGCAGTCAAACCAATCAATTGTGTTTTGTAATATTCCAGTTTTATTCACTAATTATTAATATTTAAGTAATTATGTTATAATAAAATGATTATTATAAATGTTGCAAACAAAAGCTTGCGTGTCGGAATTATAATTAATGAGTGAGTGATCTCATTGAAATGATTTATTTATTAAAATCATTGCCCCCAGGTATTTAACTTAACAACATGTCACAAAGTATACAATTACGTGTGTCCTCAATTAATATTTAATACCGATAGTAATCTTAATTTATCACAAAAAAAGATAATATGCAAGTTAAAATCTTAGAACATTCTTCGTCTATGTCATATCCAACCAATTGTAATAAACGATCAAGACAAAGACTCTCACAAGTGACGTCTGATACCTCTCATTATTCCCACAGTGAAGGGTTAAGTTTGAAGTATCATTGCCATTTATTAATGGTCAAGTTAACCCTACGGACCGCGGAACGAAATTAGAACTGATTGCCCCAACTGAATTATTAAATTGCCGTCATTTGTTTTGAGATATAATCCGATTTAATTGAAACGAAATTTATTTTCATTTTCTTTGTTTAAATAGTTCAAATATATTTTTTTATGTTTATTCGTTTTATATACTTTATTTATATTTATGCGTATATTTATGTTTTGTGCCGTAGTTGGTTTGGCGCTGGGTGTGAAACAAGAGGTTCGATCCCCACTCGGAGAAGAATGTTTGTGAAATCCATAGGTATTTGTTTCTCGTGTGTGTATTTGTGAGACCCCAAAAATCCGTTCAAAAATCTCTATTACTAAAAATCACGACGAGATATTTCTTATTATGGATCAGGTATGTTATGTGACTGGTAGGTTGGGAGTATTTATTTGAACTATAGGCTTAGATTCAATTTAAATTCAATTGCAATAAAGAGAGAGAAACATACTTTAAACATAACATAATTACTGACAAGTATTACGAATATAACCTACGTAAATTTACATTAACACTAATTAAAATTTTCTTCATTAATCTCACCAATGAATTGTGTGATGACAAAAATTGACACTTATTGCTTTCGCCCGAATTTATCCAAGAAAAACCAATTAATCACGTCGGCTCTGTCCAATAAATCCCCCTACGGACTTTAATTATTTTCTTATGATTTTAATTTTTACTCCCTGCCACCCTCCCTGACGTCTCGGATTGAACAACTGTCTCCACTCGCATTTCTAAGTTAGAAGCTTTTATTAATAAAGGTCCGAGATAATTAATACTACTTAAATTTTGTTTAAGCGTTCGGAAACTTAATTGAGATTTTTTTGAGATGCAAAAAAGTTTTGACGCAGGTGTGAGGTTGGAACGGAGTTGTTTTATTTATTTTCATCAACAATCTTGTTACTGACGATCTTATCCCACCGGTATTTTTCATTTTAGGAGATGTTTGGATTATAATTATACAACCGGCAGCTTGCTTGTGATTAACCTGTGTGATATGTGCCTATTAATACACAATGATTTAATCTCATTCAGAAATTGAATGTGGTTAAATATCGTTTCAGCTCATCTTTAAACTAGTTGCCACTTCTAATATGTTTCTGCAACATTTTTTATTGCTCACATCATTATCTCTGATCAAAGACCGAAACAGTTCCAGTCCAGTGTTTTGTATCTTTAAGTATAGATTCGTAATTTTGCCGGCCTTACTTAAAATCAGTTTATACACCTATTTTAGCTATAGAATATTTTGTTTTGTTCGGTCAAACTGAACTCAAAAGTTGTTCGAAAGAGACAAAATATTCGATAATTATTATATAATGGATGTATAAAATGTCTATGCATAAGGCCGTCAGCCTATAAATTCATATCTTTTGTCAAACCTGTATAAACAAAAATAAAAAAATCGATCTCTGCATTTACTGACAGCCGATTTTCGACAAAATTCAAAAACCTCGCAATTAGTCCGCCATTTGTCCTCAACAAAGCGCCGTCCCTTTCTTCCGAAATTACTGATGACTTCAATAAAAATAATTCTTGTCTTTTAAGCAAATTGCATCGCGAAAAGTCCAAAAGCCTTTAATTAAGGGTTGGCCACCCCGTCCCGTAAACATCGTCGCGGCCGTCACCTTTTATTTTTGTTAATTCCAAGGCTCTTTCTTCGCCGCATAAGTTACTTCACCCCGCCAGATTCTTTACGCCTTTTTGTCACCGTTTGAATTCTTTTGAGGGAACCCTTTCTTCCCATCTGCCACACCCGTCAATATTAACTCCACGACGAGTTAAACTTTTTAATATCCGTTAAATTTTGTTACGTTAAGCGTGATGCCCTTTAAATAGGATCGGGAAAAAAGACCTTTTTAACTTTACATATACCTTCGTACCTATAGAAATATTTACAAGAATTGCTATGATATGTTAAGTCCACCAACACGTAATAGCTTAGCACTTAAGCACTCACTTGATTGTAGAGGATTTTTTGTTTCAGAACTGATATAAAACGTACATATCTACATGTTTATACTTTATGTAGATGTAACGAAGGAAGTCCCAACAAAGAAACTTCCCAAAGATATTTCTTAAGATTCATTAAATTATTCACAAGGGAACGGAAAAAAATAATGTAAATTAGAATTGGAATGTTTTAAAAAAAGTTGTTTTTGCACAAGAGACGTTGGACGCGGTTGTCGGGACATGGAATTTTTAATCCATTTCCCTGAGACGATTAATATTCAAGAGTCGCCCGGTCTGGTTCATCTCCTCAGTGTTATTGCTCGGACGCCATCTTCGCCTTACTTTCGCTTTGATTTCCAAACTAATTACCTCCCTTTTGTGGTTAATTGTATTCCGGAATTGGCTCGGAATTATCGTGGGTTTCGGATTCAGCACCTTTTTGCTTTTACAGGTTAATGTAAAATTGTGGTTTTAATCTTGAAATGTGGAATTTAAGATATTAGCCAGTGATATAAAATAGCTATATAATTTATTAAGGCTAAACGAAATGTAAAGACTATTTGTATTTTGAAATAATTATGAATGTTATTTGACATACCACACCACATTAGGCACCGAAGGTGATCTCTGCATCTGTATAACATACATACACGTTAACACGACCGCCGAACAAACAAAACATCGAAAAAATAATAAGTGGCCTATTAAGATTCGATCAATCATTTTAACCACAATTTTAACTGTAGATGAGAATTTTGGTCATTTAACAAACACACAAGTCGTAATAAAATTAATGTTGCGTCTCAGATTACCATTTCAAAACAAACATGAAATCTTTTGGCTAGTCTTTAGAACAGACTGTATTTAATTGTCAACAATAATGTATTAGAAAGTGCGTGGTGGTAAATGGATCAGTCGCGGCTGCCAACATACTCACGGTGGTCGCGGGTTCAAACCCCAGGGCACACCTCTGACTTTTCGGAGTCAAGTGTTTATTGAAAATCAATCACCTCGCACTATAGCGGTGAAGGAAAACGTCGTGAGGAAATCTGCATAAAATAGCGATTTGTAATTTCTATGGTATATGTAAAGTCCGCACTAGGCCAGCGTGGTGGTCTATATAGCCTAACCACTTTCAATTGTACTCTCGATTGTAGAGGAAGCCCGTGCCCAGCAGTGGGACATATATGGGCTGATACAGTACAGTAACGTATTAATCTAGCACCAATAAATCTGTCTCAAACACATTCCCACAGTTCAAAACCGAGGCAATTACACAAACACATAATGCCTGTTTTGCATGAAACTCAGCAGTATTGGCTTAATATATTCAATATCCGGCCAGATGATAATACGGTAGGCCGGGTAGAATCCATTATGGGTGTTTATTTGACCCGTGAGTAGTGCTGCTAAGACAACAGGGGTGACCGCTGTTGCTTTGAGATCTTAATATACACAAGTGTTCTGTAGACAGCCGTGGCTTAGAATATAATATTTTTATGTGGTAATACGAGTACATTCATACCTATATAACTCACGCCTTTTTCTATGAAGGGATAGGTGCTTTCGCCTTGTATGTTCTGTCCCACGATAGGGAGCGAGCCTATCGTCATATCGGGCACAAATTCCTGGCTCCGGGCTGATAATGAATCGAAAAATCTAATATCACTTTGCCCGACCCGGGATTCGAACCTGAGACCTCAGTTTTGTAACCGAACAGTAGTACAACTACGCCACCGAGGCAGATTTCTGTATATTTAAAAAATATCAATATTTCAGTAAAATTAATATTAAGGAACACTTTAGATAGCTTTTTAGAATCTTTAGTCGTAACTAAGTATAAATTATAGAATGAACGAAACGCAAAAGTAACACTGTTACTTTAAAATAAATTTTCAGTAGGAGTAAGAGGTTTTCAGTAGTAAGAGTCTAACACATTTGAATATCCGCAATAAGCAATTGTTTTAATTCATCTTATCAATGTAGTGAATCTAAATGGGCGTCCTGTAATAAAAAAAGACATCCATTTACTAAAATCTACGGAATAATAAGAAAATGCCGTAACCACGGCATATTTTGACACCGTTTCCTAATATGCATAAGTAAACATCAATACTGAAGCCGTAACAAAATAAAGGAGCGAAGATAAACAGTAGTAAGAAAAACAAAGGTGAATTGAAATCGCAGTCTTCGTATTTGGGATTCAAATCTCGTGCGCTGACATTTGGGTTATAAAGTACCGACGCGGAGTTATCGGAAAATTGTATACGAAAATATATATTTTTATATTTTGTTTTTTATTGATAGAATCAATACGCGTGTTTGTGTGTGTGTATAAATTAAAATAATTCTAAATTAATATATTCTTTATTCTAACTGTGTTTTATTATAAATTTTGAATTGGTATGTTTATTCTTTCAAATTATTTTTGACATATAATAACTATGAAAATATTGATAAAAAATAATATATTTTCGTAATTCGTTCAACTTCAATTAATAATATAAAATTATTCATCCAAATTTCTATGGTATGTTAAGTCGACTAGACCAGCATGGCGGATTGTATTGCTTAACTTCTTCAATTTTACTGTCGATTGTAGAGGGGGCGCGTGCTACAGTGGGAAGTTTATGGGCTAATACAGTATAGTAATTCAACCAAAGATCATAAGTAAAAGATTTTTCCGTGTGCATTTACAATATTGCAAATAATTTTTCCTCTTCGTCTGCTAGACTATTAGCAAAACTACTTTACAATACATCTTGCAACAGAAAACCAAAAAATACACAAAATAGTTTAACAATTACAAACATTCTATAATTGTTGCCTTCTACACCCATATTCTCAAGTGACATCCCACATTGAGGTGAAAAATATATGCACCCCACGAGCGCGTAATAAACGGCGCGGGGGTGATATTAAAATTATAAACAAATAAAATTATTCTAAACACGCCGCGTGGAACTCTTCATGTGTGTATTATGAAGGCGAGAATTGTGTTTTGAGTATTATTATTGAAGTTGTTTATGTCTGACAGTATACGCTGATTATGACTGGGCTATAGGCCGATGATAGATTTTTTATGAACATTGTACATACATAAACTCACACATTTTTCCCAGAAGGAGCAGGCAGAGGTTTCCATGGTAGCAACCAAGACACTCACGTTTCTCCTTGTGTATTCGGGTCCCTCGATGTGATAAGGGGCGAATCACGAACAAATTCCTGACTCCAAGCTCATAATGAATAGAAGCTTCCAAAATCACTTCGCCCGATCTGGGATTCGAACCTGAGACCTCAGCTTTGCAATCATACCGTAGAACAACTAAGCCACTGAGGCAGTCATTTCTTATGAATAATTGGAAAAATAAGGACCGTCAACGCATCTCCATGGTGTACGGTATTCCAGATGGTTATGGGAAGCGGTGATCGGTTACCATCAGGTAAAACTCATGCTTCATATCAAAAATATGACATATCTCTGTATTAGCCCATACACATTCAATTGTAGGACTCAGGCCTCCTCTACAATCGAGAGCATTATTAAGAGTGGTTAGACCATAAATTCCGCTACGTCGCGTTGGCCTAGTGCAGGTTGGTGGACTTTACATACAGAAATTCTTGCAAATCTTTATAGTATGCAGGTTTCCTCGCGATATTTTTCTTCCCTGTTAAAGGACATACAATTGTAATATTAGTTAATTTAAAATAATTTGCTAAATTTTGGTAATTTGTCTATTGATTGTGATATACATACACGCTATGTATTAATATTAGGATGTAATTTAAGTGCTGTTTATTTTTAAAGATCCCTTTATTTGTAGTTCTACATCAGTATTTATATTTTTCAGGTACATAACTTCACTACACTACATTGCAGCTTAAGGTAAGTGGATATATTATTACTCATTTGTATCTTACTCTTAATTATATTTAATCCATTGTATATTACATGCTGCGAAATTGGTAATAAACATATCATAGTGCCAACATTAGGATAAATAAAACTATTATTTACTGATTTTGTCGCATATTAGGTATTTTTTTAAATTACCAAAAAAAATCAAATTCAAAATCGATATCCTTCAGCTTATCAGAGCATTAAAATAAAAAATGAAAAAAATCACTCCGAGGAAAATACAATTTCCCGAGGTTCGACAGCGCACGAAGTTTTTCATCCATCGACATATAACCCCGTTCCCTTTATTTTATATTAAAGCGATAAACATGTCGATCTCTGGAGTCACGCGTGGCCGCCTCCCCTCGCAACCCCCTTGATTCGGGCCAGGGGTGGCAAGCTTAGAAAAATCAGTAGTGAACTAATTGTGTCGAGTTCATGTTGTGTTTAGAATATGTAGATCTGGATACGGGCAGGATGGATTTTTCTCGATTTGATAACCCTGGAAAAATATGAGTACATAAAATATTATACAAATTTAAACAATACTCGTAAAAGCTGCTCGCATTAATCAAATCGATGTGACGCGATGGTTTGAATCTACCAAAAACTTCATACTGTAAATAAAATTCATTTTTAAATTTAGTTAGCACAATAGCTTTATTGATATTTCCAAGAAACAGATATGTAAAAATAAATATTTTAATTCGTAACCGAACAATACATGTAAACAAACATTTACAATTCTTAAGTAATGAAAACAATGTGATAAAAAATCCACATTTGAATATTTACCTCGTGACAACCCTATAAGCAAGGCGTTTCGTATATCCTCGCTTCAAATATGCAAGTCATGGGAAAACGCTTATCACGGGCCTTAGATAGCGTCCCGATAGATATGAATTATGGTGTAACATATTGCCGAGAGATCTGTGACTATGAGTTTTCAAGGCGTTAGTAAATGTAGTCCGGATGAAAAATGACCATTTATTAAAATTAAAAGTGCGTTCATAAACATAAAATTCGGAATAATAAGGATGAATTTATGATAATTTTTTCAGTGACCCACACTGGCAAGTCTTGACTACAATATGAATGGGTTGGTTCAATCAGACTAGTGACTATGATTTACCAATTTAGTTAATAAGACTAAGCATCTGTACTCGAGAGTAAATATTAGAAAATAACAACAAAATTAAGCTTGAGAAGAGTATTTTTATGCCCATGAGTGATATTACTTTGCGAGACTTGTCCCTTCTTTAGCCACCCGGAGTCTTTTTCTGGATGCAGGCATACTCGAATTATTTGCATAGCTACATTCATACGACACTTTAATTTAAATAATTTCATCACTAAGCCAACTTTATAGTTTAGCTCTGCGATAATCTCTGCATCACCCAAAGGTTGACTGGTAGAGAATGCCTTAGGCATTAAGTCCGCCTTTATACAACATTATGTATAAAAAGGTTAATAAATAAATAAATAAATAATCGATTGTACTTATTACTACACATTACACTATTATATTCGTCTATTCGTCTAAAAAACATCCTACAATGGCGAGGCTCGAGACCCAAGCCACCAGTAGTTAGGACCCTAAAGCGAGAAACCGCCTCACTATACGTGCCGTGTCAAGCAATACTGCCTTCTATATCTGACTATTGACCCAACAGCCAAACAATCATATTAAAGATTATTAGTATTACTTAAAAATACTCCAAACCGTAATAAATTCATAGATTTTTTATTATACGTCACAATTCAATAAATAAAAAATGCACATTCATTTACCATCAAATATATATATTTCCGATCATATATATATTCCCCGTCCATTGGCCACTTAATCCTAACGCAAAACCGCGGCACCGACAGCCAGTTAAAAATGATGTTGACCACCCATCCACCCTGATTAATCGCTTCAGCGAACTCTTGAAAGGAAACGACCCGGTAAGTAGCTCTTATTTGCTCTTATACTCCATCCATCATTGGTTCGTACTAATGGTGGATTGGGTGTGAAAAATTGCATTATATTTGGAATTTGTAAAAGTATCTGTGAAATAAAGTTAAATAAGTTTTTAATGTTGTTAGGTCTCTCATATGTGTGAAGACGCATGGGCAGGCACCACCGCAATGTTAATTTCTCCCGCCAAACAGCAGTGTAAATACACTGTTGTGTTTAGGATTGAAAGACATTGTAGCCAGAGAAACTACTGGACATATTGAAGACTTAATATCTTATGTCTTAGGATGGCGAGCGCAGTGGAATGCCAAGCAGTGCTTTGTATTTCAAGGTGTTGTTTGGTTTGGTTTTGTCACTGTTCATGAGCGGTCGTATCGCTTACCATCAGGCGAACGGTATACTTGTCTTGCCATTCATTGCAATAAAAACAATTAATATCGCTCAGAGTAACATTTATGTATTTGCGAAGCATCGCTAGTCAAATAGTTTTTTTGTTCAAGACTTGGCATAGACTTTAAACCACCTAGCTTTAAACTTTAAAGCCTTGTGTATCTATACAAATAAAAATCAGTATGTTCTTATGTACATTTATTTACTTATATATTTGAAAAAAATGCGGCAAAAGCATGATACATAAATCACTTAAATTAAGTTATACTATGTTAACATTTAAATGTACCTATATATGCCTTTATAGGCGTACATATAGCTATCGCCAAAATAAACAATAACTATTAAGTAACAAATATATTTAGCTTTAAATATTGTAAAATGTAATTGTCTATGTAAACAATACAAATATAAACTAATATAAATCCCAGCATGACTAATGGAGTTACCCTAAATTATTTTTTCTCACACTGTACACACCAAAATTGCAAGAATGCTACCATTGCTCAATACAGAATTAGAAACAATATCTAATTCATTTTTAATGTAATGTAATGAAATAACAAGACTTATTAAACTTTAAATCAAGCACATTGAGGAAATTAACTAAATCAAATAAGAGATTACTGGTGTGTGGCGACTTTAATATTAATTTATTAGAAAATACATCAATGACTGTAAAGTTGAAGAATCTATTTTTGACATTTGACTTGGTAAACCTTTTTTCAGAACCAACTAGGATAACTAATATCAGTGCTACCTGCATAGATAATGTGTTCACTGATATAGTGCCTATAAATAGTTCTATTATTAATAAATTACACTCTGATCACTGTGGACAACTTGTCACATTTAGCAGTCAGTTCCAAACACAATACATTGAAAAACTTACTGTTGTTCCGGTAACTAAGGCCCGGTTAGAAAAGTTAAGAAAAAATATATCTAATAAATTTACTACAATTGTAAAGGGTAATGACACTAATAAGTTATACAACTTTGTATTTAATACATTTTGTGAAGAATTCAAGTCAATTTTTGCTTCCAGGTCCGTTTCCAGTGACAAAAAAACATGTTTTAACAGTTGGGCTACTATCGGTATACATCGAAGTAGGGAAAAACTATATAATCTTTACCATGAAAGAACTTATAACCATAGTCAAGATTTTAAAACATATGTCTTGTTTGTCTTAAAGCGAAATCAATGTATGTAAGTAACAAAATAAAAAGCTCCAAAAATAAAATAAAAATGACTTGGAGTGTGATTAATAAAGAAACTGGTAGGGCTAAACCTCGGAACACAGAGTTTAGCTTAAATATTAATAATCAAAATATTACATCTAATGTAGAAGTAGCTAGGATTTTTGAGAATTTCTTCTCAGATGTACCAGTTTCTATAACAAAAAGTTTAAACTCATCCCCTGCCATAGCAGAAAAGTTACTACAAGAAAATGTGACTGGAGGCAGAGATTCATTTGAATTCCATTGCGTTGACAGTATGGATGTAATAAAAATATTTAAATGCATTAATATTAAAAACACTTGTGATCTCTGGGGAATTTCAACAAAAATACTAAACTCTGTAATACCAGTCTTGGCTCCCCAGTTAGCTGTAATTTTTAATGCTTGTATAAACAGTGGTCTATTTCCTGATAATATGAAGTTGAGTAAAGTTATACCTCTTTTAAAGTCTGGTAGTTCAGAGGACCCCTCTAATTATAGACCTATTTCAGTACTACCTTCATTTAGCAAAATTTTTGAAAAACTTTGCTTTCACAACTTCAAACTTATTTTTCAAAAAATAAAATACTTCATGGTAAACAATTTGGTTTCACGCGGGGTCGCTCCACAACAGACGCTGGTGTGGAGCTCATAAGTAACTTATTTGATGCTTGGGAGAACTCACAGGATGCCTTAGGTGTATTCTGTGATCTATCCAAAGCGTTTGATTGTGTTCACCATGATATACTTATCAGGAAATTGAGCCACTACGGAATTAATGGTATTGCTCTTGAATTATGCAAATCATATTTGAGTAATAGGGTCCAAAGTGTAGATGTCAACGGAATAAGATCTCCTGGGTCTGCCGTTACTATGGGAGTTCCGCAGGGCTCGATTCTTGGACCCTTTCTCTTTTTAATTTATATTAATGACTTACCTTTTTTATAAGGGACAACTGTGAGGTAGTGTTGTTTACTGACGATACTTCATTAATATTTAAAGTAAATCGACGTAATCCTGATATTGACGACGTAAACAACACCCTCTCAAAAATAGTACATTGGTTTAGCATTAACAATTTGTTATTAAATAGCTAAAAAACGAAATGTATAAGGTTTGTGACACCTAATGTCAAAAAAGTTAATGCTAACATTAATTTGAATGGGGATGAGTTGAGCCTTGTGGATACAACAAAGTTTTTAGGAATTACATTAGATCCCAAACTTCAATGGGGTTCTCACATAGTAGCTCTAGCTAAAAAGCTGAGCGCCGCAGTCTTTGCGGTGGGTAAGATTCGCCAATTGACTGATATTGATACAGCTCGATTGATATATTTTGCCTACTTTCATAGTCTGATGAGTTATGGAATTTTACTGTGGGGTGGTGCTGCTGACATTAATACCATCTTTGTTCTCCAAAAGCGAGCTATAAGGTCAATTTATTCGCTTGGGTCCAGATATTCTCTTAGAGAAAAGTTTAAAGAGATAAATATAATGACAGTAGCATCACAGTACATTTTTGAAAATTTAATTTATGTCCATAGAAATAAAGAAAGTTTTCTTAAGATTAGCGATATTCACAACAAAAATACTAGGAATAAGAATAATCTAGCTACTCTTAAGACCAGACTCCACAAGATCAGCAAATCTTTTAAGGGTTACTGTATACACTTTTATAACAAAGTTCCCAGTCATATTAAAGCCTTATCTATTACAAAATCTACTATCTAAAAAAGCTACTATCAAGCAAAAATTATGCAATAAGGCATATTATAAAATTTCGGAATATTTAGACGATAACAAGGCTTGGGAATAGATGTAATAATATTCATATGAAAAATATTTATTGTACATTTACAACATATTATTATTAAACTGCTCTGATTTAAACCAACTTGTAAATTTTGTAAAAATTCACTACATTGTAAACTGGTTTTGAAAAGAGCAACACTAGAGTTTCTTGCCCGTTCTTCTCTAGTGAAAACCGCTTTCCGAACCAGGTGGTAGATAAAAAAAATGACTGAATCTAAATGATCTTGAACATTTTAATGGATTCAATAAATTATTTTCATTTCATTTCATTTTCATAAAGCTCACACATTGTCAAATTAAAAATGAGCATGAAACATGACTCACACGAAAGGGTTTTACAACACCGTTATTAGCAATAACAACAGTATCTCGAGGTATTCCCTTCAATAGAAGCCCATAAAGCCACTGTGCGGTGTGTGAACAAGCGGCCGCTTGGGACGACAAACTTCCGAAATTCCCCGTCGCCTTGTCGCGAGCAGAGTTTTACGGCCAAATTAATATGGCAAATTAATGCGTTGCTCCACCGTATAATTTTCGCATACGAGGGTTTCTTGCTCGACATATTGTTGGGTTTCAAATCATTTTTCCATATGGAAATGATGTGAACGTACCGTACAAGACAACAGTGGTATGCTAATTAAAGGAAAACAGAACGCGTTCTGTTTGTTTTTAGCCAGCGACGATACGAGAAAGTGTTTGTTTTTTAATCGTGCTCAAGGGGTACGTGGTCAGATGGAATTGAAAGTAAACTGAAATGGATAAAGGATGAAAATGTGGTGGTATGGAATTTGTATGGAACCTAAAAATACTGATTTTCAAAAGAGCAGATAGAGCTGAATAGACTGGCAATTTTATAGGTATATTGCTGCCTAATATTGTTTAAATATCTATTCCTCCAAGTCAATCATCATCAGTCAGTCATCATTCTCAGCTACAAGAAGCCCACACAATACAAAAGGTGCCATGTATTATGTAATAAGGACAGGAAAACAAAGACTGAATGTTCGAAATGCCAAAACCATATGTGCAATGACCATATGAATATAGTCTGTCAAAATTGTGACGATTAAAACTAGAATAGGTAAAAAAATATTTTTCATATTAAAAAAGGTAATTATGTTAAAAATACGTTTAAAAGTTGATTAATATGTATGTTCAAATGTTCTAATTAATAAAATACTGATTTTGCATGTATTTTGTATTTTATTTAATTTCCTAATTCTGGGGTGCTAGACACCCCTCGCGACCACTTATGCAACTTTTTGGGCGCGCCCAATTGAGGGTTAAAATAATTGCACCAAATCTAATCAGTAATCACAAATAAACAGAAATACTTCAATGTTAATCTCGGTCTTTACTTCTGAATAAATTCGATTCTCTATATCATCGCTTCCATGAATAAAAAAAAGTGTTGGACAACATTTTAATTTTGGAAGCATATTTCACTTCAAACAATTGCATACCATCTTAAGCAGTAGCACAATTCCTTAAGAACAAGAAGGGTACACCTTTTAATTACACGAAAAGTTACGGATACACTCTTAAGGAGAACATGTGAGTTTATGAGTGCTATTCGTCTCGACGATTGAGCAGATGGGAGGGACTCTGTAATGAGGACACCTCGCAATAAGCGACGCTTGATATGCAGTAAAAGATATTTACTAAGTCACCGGTTGAGTTTAATTTAAAGTTGGAATAAGACTTTGGACAAATTTAAAAAATACGAGAATTCGAATGCAATGATTTAAAGAATTTAATTTGGAGGATGTAAATTTATAGGATTTTCTGTCATTAAAACCTGTTAAATCATGCATGAGATTTTGTAAATATTTAAAACAATATATTAGTGTGGTAATCCACCATTCAGCAATAAACTCTCTAAGGCTTACCTTAACCAATGACGCCAAAGAAAACAAGTTATAAGATTGTGTTGATATATAGAAAAACTAACACAATACAATGATCGCTGTAAAATCGCTAAATCTAAAGCTTTTGGAGATGCATAAATTAACGAAACGAGAATTTTACCTCTATCAATGTACCATACAATTTAACCAAAACAATATATTTAAACGTAAGCAATCGTAATTCTAATTAATTAACGAACACACAAACATAACCTATAGAATATGAATACATGGCCGACAATATCGGAGGCAAACAATTAGAGGCAACTTAAGGGAGGAGGGACGGAGATTAAGTTATACATGCGGGCTAAGGGAACCTGAGTCAGGAAGATTAAGATTCATCGAAAGGCCCTTACATGGAGCAAACATTGTGTTACGTACCGGTGTCTTGCCGATGTTTGTTGAACGTCGAATGTTAATTTCGTATTCAGTATTCACCCTTGCGATTCGTGGCTAATATTAATATTTCGGGGACATTGGTTACACTCTTACTTAGTGTCTTGGCTTTGGATTTTGATTATTTGTGGATTTAGATTTAATAGAAAATACCAGCAAAATCTTTTTAAAATTTCACATTAAATAATCGCTAGATCGTTTAAATACAAAAAACTGGTATTGGTAGCATAAAATATTTCGTTCTTTAATAGGAAGGTTCATGCAAATCGATCTGTTTTGCACACAACATTCATATATCAATTTAAAAAGTTTTAGTATCTAGTAGCATGAAATTAGTAGTAATTTATTCGACAATAAAAATATATTTTATGCTTAATCAAGAAAAACAAGTTTTCTGATATTGCATATAAACTCAATATTATTCAATCTTGCACATTAATTTTTCCACAGCATAGTACTCGTTGTGTTTTAAACTTAACTCAAAACTAGAAGTAAATATAATTGCATACATACTAACACCTCATAAATATCCTCCAACCACTGCTATTGAACCTGCTTTCACATACCCACCAGTCCCTTCAATAAATTAAACAAAACAATGTAGAAATTAGGTTTTCTTACGGTCTCATTTGCGGCTACAAACAAGGGGAGGTGTCAGTGCGTCGTTAGCGCCGCCTTCGGGCAGTCGCAGCTGACCGCCTAGGGACCTCACTATTAAACTGCTAAGAGGGACATTAGTGCGCCCCAGGATCTTGTCATCTGAATAATTTGACCTCTTAATTGTCTTTGGTTGTTGCGGTTTACTGCTCTTCGAGTTTGTGGAAGCAAAGCGTTTTAAAACAATTGAAGGTTGTGATAGTTATTGGGAATTATATAGTAATATAGTTTATTTTTAAATGGTATTAGAAGATCAATTGAACATATAATGTATAATAATAAACTGTACAAATATTAAGGAACCCTTAACAATTTTACAGAAGAAGAATTCGATTGCTGTTGTTCTTGTTGATGTTGCAAATTTTTTGAAATTAAACATCTGTAATGGTGAAATCGCCAAGTATCAAACTCCCAGAAGTAAAACCTTACGACCTTATATCAATATCTTAGAACATAAAGCCATAAAAAGAAGAGACGCAAATCCTAAAAAACAAGTTCAGACTGTGCACCATGATAAGCAAGTTAATCCGCAAGATAAATAGCGGGTATGATCATTATGCTGTGTCCGAGCTGGGGCGGTGAATGATGCGTTTCTTTTGTCTAGTGGGGCCGCTATCGCCGAGACAATGTGGAAAGGTAGCGCATCAGCAATCGACAGCGGACATGGAGCTGAAAAGATTTGAGAAGTTTTAGAAGTGAATCACATTGAACTTCATAAATATAGTAATGACGCGCGTGACATAGGCATTGGAAATTTAAACTAAAAAGTAGATAGAGGTAGCGATACAGCAATCAACAGTGATCAATAATTTGGAAATATTTAAACAATAAAATGACTAATGTTTATGTCGATAGACATAGCCAAAAGCAAAAATAGAGTTCGTCGCACTTAGTTTGTCAATGCAAATAAAAGCGAATTAAAATACAATTCATAGAGAACCTAAAATTATAACCCTAAACTTATGGTTTCCTTTAATAGTTTCCTAGGAATAAAATATAAAAGTAAAAGATTAAGTACATATTTTCTGAAATTTTTATCGGTTCTGAAAATATCGATGTTCTTTATTACGTTTTCTATATCTAGTTAAATTACTCCTCTCTTAAAAATGTTTATATAAAAATACCAAATAAACATACAATATTACCAAAATATAAAATTAAATTAATCAAATTACAATATGCTTTATTGTACACCAAGATAACACAAAATTTACAGGATAATCTTACATAATTATATACAATGGGCGGCCTTATACTCACTAATAGCGATTTCTACCAGGCAACCTTTGGATGGACAGGAATTACAAGAATAACTTTCGGTGTGCAGTTAAAGCATAAAAACGATATAATAGAATATAATTGTACAACAAATAAACGCAACATAATACTATATTGTATGAATATACCACAAATATGTTTGTAAAATGTACCCCTCTAAACATTCCTAGTTCCTGTAAGATCCTGCGGGCAAATGTCTCAATTCTAAATGACCAGCACATTAAACACAGGCAAGGCGTGGGGTCCGTTTGTCAATCGAGGCGCCTTTATTTAAAATTACTATCCATTGTGCTCTACACCCTGACTATTGAAGTTTGGGACAGTGTGGTCAGTTGTTCGGGATTTAGGCGGTTCATTTATTTCTTGCTTGGTGTTATTATTCAAAGAAATGACGCTACTAGGACGACGAAAGTTGTAATAAAATCATCAGTCAAAATTTAAAGTGTCTTTTATTAAAATTATTTTAATAAAACTAAAATTATTATAATCATATTATATTCATAGATTTAGCTTTCAAATATTTAGAAGACAATGATTTGGAATCGTATAATAGTAAAAAATATTACAATCACAATCTTTGCAAATCTGAGAAACGAAACCTAAGAAATTGAGCTAAAATATCATGAAGCATTAATCTAAATACCCAAGCCAAGTAAGTAAGCATTGGTAGATGCAATCACTAACATTCGAAGTGCGCGTGAAACTTCCCAAAATCCCTTGTTTTATTTCACTGGCTATCGGCAAATCTACTGGGCAAACACGAGTCTGAGGATTTTGCCAGATTTGCGAACACGCCGGACTATCGGATAAATTGACCGGTAATAATAAAATGTAAGGGGTAAGAATGTAGATGGCTATTTAGATAATTGTTCGTAGTGGCCAGTGGCTAGTGTATCGGAAAAGACGGGGGGTTTTATTGCCACCCTGGGCCATTTATGGGAAAACTATCAACGGTATGGCATGTCAGCGGGATTGATGACGTCGCATTTCTTTGTCTCCGTTTTGGAATCTGATATTGATATGGTTTTCTACAGTTTGTCGCGATACGATCTGAAATTGTGATGGTGTAAACACAAAAATAAATGTTGTTGCAAATAACAGAGGATAACTGTACCCCAAGCAGGAACATTTTGAAGTATCGTATAGTAATAGTATCGCGACAACGATTACTATACTATTACTACAACGATACTATACGTCAAAAAATATTCGTGCTACCACTTTTCATACATTTCTATAGTAAAACTATCGCTAGACTATACGATTACCATACTATAGTGTCGTAAACGTTTCCAGCTGCCATAATTTAGTTCCAAATACGCTCACAATGGCGCTGTTCAAATTCCCATACAAAATTTTACTATTACGATTACTATACTATAGAGCCAAATGTTCCTGCTTGGGGCACTGTACTCCGCGATGGAATTTTTACCTTATTATGTAATTTTTTTAGCACCTATTGCAAACCTATTTAATTCATAAACATTCCACAGAAATTTCTTACAAATATACTACGCTCTTTGGTTATAGGATTAGACGCGTCAAACACAAAACACCCACAAAGGTCACTATCTTAAAATATTCAATAAAACATTCCTCCACAAGTGTTTACACATGTATTTTTCTCTCCCCAAGCAAAGTTCAAGTCGTTCGATATGAAACGGTTATGCATACTGTGTGTATAGATTTGGTAGCTTATTCTTGTAGATCGGCGACTTTATGTCGTTCGTCAAAATAGTTTTATTGAACCGCTCTTGGATGCTGACAATTTTTTTATGATTGTTTTCGACTACCGGCTTACTTTGACAAGAAATTCACGAATTTCTATTCAGTATAACGCTGATACACACAAAGAAAGACGTAAATCTTAACATTCAGTAGTGTATCCACTGTTAAATATAGCCCTACGAATATATTTTCACTACAACCTCCTGGAAAAGAATTGCATCCAAGACCACATGTCAACGTTTTAAAAGTCACTCGAGATCGTTTTGGCACTATCGGCTTTCTTTCCTATCCGCTGTATTCCTCCTATAAAGTCCGCAGTACAAACAATATCTCGAAGTATCCATAATAGTGTTCGTTCGTGCTAAGCCGAATATTATGAGTCGATAGCCGTCACAGGTGCCGCTAAACATCCAACTTGCAAATTCGACGCATTACACACGCAGACACGTCAGCCACGTCTTGTACGCAAGGAAGTTTACTAATGCTTTCTTATATAGTTCTGTACGATACATGTGGATACTGGATAGAATACATGTATGTAGTTTAAAAGTGTTCGGAATCAAAATTACGTCAGTAAGCATTAATACGACAAAAAATAGTGGACACTTAATTTGTGTTATGGTAAAAAAAAATCAGTAAATAAATCTCGTAGTTCAGTTCTGTATTATATTTTCTTAATTGAATTGAGATAAGTTTTTTTTTAAGTAATACTCCATACGGTTTATATACCTACCTACTTATCTAGGTACTTACAAAGCTACTTTACACCTACTTTCCTTAACTATCCAAGCCCGATTTTTTTTTCAGAAGATAAGCTAAATCAATTTAACTCCTAAATTCCCATTCCAAACTACATCAATTCAACCATCAACTAATCCAAGAAACGTCAACAAAGAGGTATCAAAATGATAAGGAAACGTAAGTCAACACAAAGGCTTTATCATTAAAGGTAGGGTTGTTTACGATACTGATTAGAGTCCGTTTGTCGCGAACGGTGATCAGTTGACCGTTATAATTCGGCCGGCGGACCAGAATGTGGTCAGTGGTGCATAAAATATTCCCAGTTAGAAGCGTGGAAAGCGCAAACGGTGGAAATCGTGTGCCATTAAACATCTCACCTGGCAGTGGATGTGCTAAATAAACACGGTTTTCGGGACGTTTGTGAATAAGGAAAGGAGTGCTGGAATTTTGTTTGAAATGGGTTTCGATTTGATGTTTTGGAATTGGATATCGAATGATTGGCGATTCCAATTATAATATTTTCGATTTTTGAAAATTATTTACTATTCATTAAATACTAATCATGTTCACTGTGACTTTCGTTAAGCGTTAAACTGACGTTTCTACGTATAGTTTTTGTACGTTTTAGATTAAACTTTCCAGTTTTGATTTTCATAAAAAGTGAATTCAGAAAATTTAACAAAACTTTTGGCAGTGTCTATTTTGTTCCATGTTTAATACCCCATAGTTATCTTCAAGCTCTAGGCCTCCGACTTCCTACATTTACTTGAACCATATTTATTAAATCTCCTATAATGCATAGTAGGTAATTTAGTTACCATTTCATAAAACAATTGGAGCATCCAATGCAACATCTGTAAAATAACAATATTCCAAGTGCTTGCAAAATCTATTGACATTCGAGTACTCCAAACAGCAGACTTGGTGAACATAATTATATCAAGTTAATATAAAGACATAACACTACACGCGCAATAATAACAAACTTAACGAAGAAATAAAACATTGGAAGGCACCGGAGCACGGTGATGCATGGGGCCGTTGAAATAATATTATCGTTGCCGCTACGCACTCACTTACTCCAAGGAAAATCAACATAAAGTGAATAAAAGAAAATTATGAATCGCACCAAAATAAATTACCCCGTGTTGGCGGCAAAATAACATCACATTTGAATGCCTTTTATGCTTTATGGGCCCGTAACTATATGAAATAAGTCCCGGTGCTGTTTTATGGGACACGGGAGCACGTACGCGGCATAATTTTTTGAGTTGTTTGTTGAGAATACTTTACTGTATCGTTGAATGTGAGTTAGATCGGATTGTTATAACTTAGGAATTTTTGGTGTCGTAAGTTTGAATCTGTTTAAATTATTGCTAATTTGTTAAGCTTCTATTTTAAAACTTACGCAGATTTTGATGTAGAATTAACATCAGGCAGATAGTTTATTGTCAGATCAATGTGACAGTCTACTATAATAGTATAGCATGTGGCAAAGGTAAATAAAACAGTAAGGTATGTTTATGATGACTTACGCCCAAATACTGGAACGCAACTTAAATATGTATAAATGGCGCTTAACTACGTTAATCCCGATTAAATGTACTGGCTAAGTGGGCCGTGCACTGTTAAGAGCAACTTATTATTTGAATGGCGTTCCAGTATTCGGGCGTTAGTCATCAGTAAGACAAATGACAATGGTGGGAAGCAGTAACTATCAGGGATGAAAGTAGTGAAACCCGAAATCGGTAGTCACATAATTTCTAATCATAATAAAGTCTAAAACGCTATTAAACATTCAAACTGAACCTAACAGTATAGTCCGTGCATCGATCAAAATAAGTGTCGTATCAATACCCCTTGTAAGTGAGACGAATTGTTTACAAACACCACTTAAGACGTTATTGGCAAAAAACTGTCTTGAGAGGTACGGAATAAATTTCCAATAATTACATTATCGAAAAAAACCGTCCGCGTCACCTCAGCGACAAATTTCTCCCGCCTACCTCGGAAGCCCATAATTCCTAATGACATGCAATAACCGTACCCCCAATTTTCGACATAAACCCGCCATAACAATATCGACATCAGCGAATTTTTTCCCGCTGCCATTTTTATTTGAGAATAAGTAACAATTTTACGGTAATCAAAATTTCGCAAGACGCGGGCTAGGGTGTTTATTGGCCATAATTTGACATTTCACTGATTTAAACCCTTTGTAATTTAACTAGGTATGTGAAGAATTATTATTAAGTAGCTAAATACCAATTATATAAGAGTAGTACGAAAACCGAACTACTACAAACGAGATCACAAAGTCTGTCAAAAAAACTGAAAGACCTTTGACTTTTCAAAGTTACACTGCCAGCTAATTAATTATCGGTCACTTTGACCTGAAGAAAAGCCCTTGATAATACCTGCGTACCTAAGAACTCTCTGTACTCAAACTGGACTAGAAGAATAAAATTCAAAGTCAAACTTTACCAAACATTGATGATCAATGACACCACGCTATTGTTCTAATTATATCGTTAACAGCCGGAGTTTTCACAAATGTATTGAATAACATTTTTAATGAAACTATTTATTTATTTATTTTAAATCTTTATTGTACACATAAAAAAAATACAACATACAGGAACAAAAAAATATAAAAAGTACAAATGGCGGTCTTATCGCTTAAAGCAATGTCTTACAGACAACCATGGGATGGATTTAAAAGAAGGAAAAAGAGAGGGCAGTGTAAAATAAATAATTAAAAGTGAGGAAACTAGATAAAACTCATACTATCTATATATATAATCTAAACATAAAAATACACCAAAATAACATACATACATACATACATAATAAAAAGCATAAATACATACATACAGGGTATATCAAGACTGCTACCGAAAACGAAGCCGGGTGGTAGTTTAAGCGACTTCAGACACAATGCAACAGAAAAAGTTGCAAAAATAAGCGACAATTTTTTTTTGAAATTTTTTTCCTATTGCCATATTTTGGTGGTAAATAATTTTTTTCCTAAAATAATAGTGTACACCCTTTAATTTATAAATACTCTAAGATATAAGAGAGTTTAAATAATTATTTTAGCAAAAACTATGGATTTACCACCCAAAAATGACGATATTTAAAAAATCATAAAAAATAATTGTCGCGTTTCTATGCGAAAATTTTAGTTGCATTGTGTTTGTAGCCACTAAAACTACCACCCGGCTTCGTTTTCGGTAGCAGTCTTGAGGTAACCGGTATATAACACTACAAACATATACATATATAAATATATAATAAATACAAATTTAAAATTAATTAGAAGTAGGAAATAATATTATCTACTAAAATCTGTTTATTTAGAGAGATAGAGGTAATGTTCTTTGATTTGCCTCTTAAATGAAGACAGCGATTGCGCCTGTCTCACCACAACAGGAAGCGCGTTCCACAATCGAACTGCTTTGACAGTAAACGACTTGTCCATAAATGTCGTGGTGTGCACAGGCATTCTCAGCCTAAGATTCTCGGACGACCTCAAGGACCTCAAATGTGAGTCATGAAGAAAAATAAATCGTTCTTTAAGATAAGATGGGGTGAGAGGATTGAACAAAATATTGTAAAGAAGACAGAGAATGTGAGTATTCCGACGAAGCCGTATAGGTAACCACTTGAGCTTAGCACGAAACTCAGAAACATGGTCATATTTGCGAAGACCAAATATGAATCTTATGCAGAAATTTTGAAGACGCTCAAGTTTATTTAGCTGGTCTTCGGTGAGATCTAGATAGCTGACATCGGCATAATCAAGGATGGGGAGAAGGAGGGTTTGCGCAAGCGTAATCTTCGTGGTAACGGGTAGAAAGTTGCGTAATCTTCGCAGGGACTTAGCTGAAACGAACAGCTTACGGCTTATTTCACGAAGCTGAGGACCCCAAGTAAATGACTTATCAATAAGTAAGCCCAAATTGCGGACGGTGTCACTGTAAGGGATGGTTATCCCATTACAATAAACACTGGGGAGTTGATTCCAATCCAGCTTCGAGATCATCCTAGGGCTACCGACAACAATGACTTGTGTTTTCAAGGGATTGATCTTCAAACCATGAGCTCTACTCCAATCACAGATGTGTTGAATATCTGTATTGATATAAGCAATTGCATCGACCATCTTGTCCACGGGTGCCTGAGTATATATTTGGAGATCATCTGCGTAGAGGTGGTAGGAGGAGCGTAAAAAGTTGGTTATTGAGTTAATAAAAACAGCGAAGAGAAGAGGAGATAGCACGCCGCCCTGAGGAACGCCAGCAGCTACGGGGCACCAAGAGGAAAATCTATCCTCCACACGGATGCGTTGCCGGCGTCTATACAGGAAACTACGAAACCAATCAACAGCCATTGGAGATATGTTAAGAGAACGTAGCATGGAAAGTAATACGTCGTAGTCCACGGTATTAAAGGCATTACTGAAGTCTAGCAAAGCTAAGACTGTCAGCTTGCCGTCCTCCATGCCGGATCTTATATCATCTGTGATATGGGTCAAAGTGGTGGTCGTACTATGCCCTGGACGAAACCCAGATTGGAGAGGATTTAAGAGGTTGTTCTTGGAGAGGAAATCATTAAGTTGGGAATGGATTAAACGTTCTAGGACTTTGGAAAGGAAAGGAAGTATGGAAATAGGACGAAATTCGGAAGGCAGAGATGCATTGGATTTCTTGGGAAGAGGGATAATGTGGGCTTCCTTCCAAGCAGTTGGAAAGATCCCAGTGGAGATGGAGTAGTTTGAGATGTGGGAAATTATAGGTAGGGTTTCGTCCAAGACATAGAGAATCATGTTACGACTAACATTATCGCTACCCATAGCATTAGATGACAAAAGAGTAATAGTCTTCTTAAGATCACAAGTGGCGAATTGTTTGAAAACAAAGGTAGAACAAGTGGGAGTGTTAAGGGTAGAAAGATGCTTAATGGTGTTATTTTTAGTCATCCCATCAAAGTAGGATGGAGAAGAGAAGTGACGGTTTAAGGAGTTTAAATCTATAGATTGGGAAATAGAATCTTGTGGTGATTTGCCCACTCCCAGTGTTTTTAGAAATTTCCAAACTTAATTCTTAATTTAACTATTAATTCTTTCAATATGATAAGGAGCATTTATTTTTTTGACCTATCTACATTTTTATTGCTGATGTTAACGACATTCCCTGGATAATTTACGTTTGCCTTTTTGGTCATAAAAAAACAGCGCATCTCCATGTGACAGAAAAATCAACTTTGAAGTGTCAAAGTCCATAAGCTGATCCCTCGGGACGGTAACAGAATATATCGAGATCCGAACAAATTGGAGTATCATCTAAATAACGTGACCAGCGTTGCGGAAACGTATATTTAAATCCGACGGTCCGGCGCGACGTTTCAATTGTCGCCTAATCCAGTTATAGAAGGGTGCCATTTTATTTACAGTTTTCATTTTATCGTGCGTTGAATATTTCTTATTTTGTATTTTTAAGGTTCGATACGTGTTCGTAGGAATACAAATTCTGTTGCACTTGTTTCATATTGATTTTTTACGCGGCATCAAAAGTTCGTTTGTGGAAAATAATTTCGGCGTATTGCATATTAAAATAGTTTTGTACACAAACAACCCATTATGTTATTTAAGGACCATAAAGAAGACAGGCGAAATTTTATTAGATTAGTCTAGTTTTAAAATTAGCATTGCCATTCCCACTTGAACCCAACTAAAACCATTAGTTTAAGGCCGTCTTTACTGTCATCATTATATTTAATCTCACAAGCATATATTGCCACGTTGCAATCATTTACAAGCAGTATTTTTTCCGAAACTAAATTGCGATAGCTTTCAAGATTTCTACTAAAAACTGTAAAAAATAAATGATCATTATTTCTTGCAAAATGCGGAGAAAACAAAAGTGGCTGTGGAGTCACCACGTGCGGCCCATTTTCGCCTAAATGCACATGTCCGCCTTCTCGATAAGACGCTTTGCACTTTACACACGGTTAGGCGGTGTACACACTCTTAACAATGCATAATAAGGCATTGTTTTTTTTCTTAAAAGGAGAATACTTTTAGATCAGGAGAATACATTTAGGTAATATTAAACAGTAATATAACAAAACTTTAAATGTAAAGTCGTGTATTAAGAAAGGTAATGTTATATAATTTTTGGCATAGGCCTAGGAAACTGCCAAGGGAATGCTAAATTATAACGGCTAAACTTGAACTAGAATGGAATAGTAGGTATTTGCCAACTTCTCAAATTTTCAATACTAATATTCAGTTTTGTTGCGAGTTAATAATTTTCACTTACAAAAATAAACAAACTTGATCCATATGCAACGAAGAATTATTTAATTTTAAAGACTCCTACAAAAATGTTAGCTACAAATACCTATTTTAGCATAGTATTTACGCCATTTCAATGGTGAAAATAGACTATACAGCTTAAAATTTCAAAAAAAATAATTACCCATGTGCTTTTGCCCTTACAGCATCTGCGTTCATCTCACGTCCTGACTGCGAGCGGGCTCTCCTTTATGACTAATGACGGTCTCACACACTCGCACCTCGCGCTTTATATTCAAATCATACTGCTTCCTGACCCTGATTAATGTTATATTCTTTATGAGCATTTGTTAACGTCTCAAGACGTGTGCCGTGTGTCGCGAAAATTCTAAATTTAAAAAATATTCGAAAAAAAAAATTGCGAACGAACTGCTTAATAAACAAAGAGAATTAAAAAAAACGACTTAGAATGCCAAAGTAGCATAGTCTTCAAGTAAAATTAAGTAATTATTAATGTAAAATAAAAATATGGAAGAATAATTTAGTAATACATCAATGAATTCATTATGGACATTCTTCTTGAAACCTTTGTGGACGATAAAGTAGATAATTTCCTGAAAGAATAGATACGTTCAAAAGCGGCAATAATATTTTAAATAAAACATACATAAACTCATTTCTTCTCCCAGAAGGGGTAGGCAGTGGTGCAACTAGGACAACCATGTTTCACCTCGTATTTTTCGACCCACGATGTGATAGGGAGCGAGCCTATCGCCATATCATACACAAATTCCCAACTCCCAATGAATGGAAATATCTAGTATCACTATAATCATAAATGTTTAAATAATGAAAACATTTAATAAATTACATACTTTAAAACCTAAAATAAAGCAGTACCAAAGTTTCATTAGCGAAATAAACCCGGTATTCTGTACAAATATTAGTCGCGGTCTCATTTGTAAGACGTCTGGGCGCACCGCCTTAGACAAATTAATAACAAGATAAAGAAACTCGCGCGGTCTTAATTCATTCATTAACCTAATTGTATTTGCCACCCGTTATTATTGTGTGATTTGTATGCAGGGTAACCCGTTACTTACTTTTAAAGATTCGAGGAATTACCGTGAGCTTGTTGTTTAAGTTTTAAACATATATGGAAATAAATAAAGATTGAAATATGTAAATAAAATTATTGTTATACCTAATACAACAATAAATTAAAAACAAATTTGTGATGTGTTTAATAATAACGTTATAAAATAATCGATTAAATGGTAATGAAATCTCACAGAACATTGATGTGAAATAGTTTTCAGTCCAGTATCATTTCATTTTAAATGATATTTTAAAAACCTTCTTATAGTTTTCGTATGATTACAACTAGTAAGTAATTAAAATTAAATAATATGAAATGAAAAAATACCTGTTCACGCGATTGGAATATTGCTAATATACAAAACGCCTGATCAAAATTAATCTATGGCGGAGACGCTTGGGTGCTATAACAATTGCTTGATTGCCACCGAAAGGGGTCGAAACCAAAAGTTTGTCGAAAGAAAAATTTGCAAAGTTAAAGAAAGAATAAGCGACGGATACGACGTTCTAGAAACTTCGAAAGGATTTTTCACTTTCCCCATTAATTGCTACTGAAAAGTAAAATAAATCTTTCTTACTTTGCTTTTCTTGAGGCTTGTTTTTAGTCGAAGCCTTAAGCTAATCAATTAATTTAATTGTTGATATTTCGCCGAGTCGCAATTTTTTATCGGAGTTAACAAAAACGGGAAAATATTTGGCCGATGTTCCCTCGCCTTTTATTTTAGCTATAAGTTGAACGACGGTTGGAATTGCTTTTTCTGTAATATAGTATCGATATAGGCGAAGTTTGTAAATAAAATAAATACAAAATATCTCCACACGTCCCCGTGCGCAATCGTAACATTTTATCATAGGTGTAATAGAAATATCAGAGGTAGTAAAAAACTTTCTGTATTTGTGTACTCTACATGTTTATTGTTTGTTTTTGATCGATGGTGTTTGTGGAATCGTAATGTGGGTATAATTGTAGTCATGAACATAGTTCAAGTTTTGATATATAAAAAATATGTGTTTAATTACGGATGGTAAAATACACAAGCATTTGTTTAACACGAGTTTCGAACTTAGTTCAAGGGAGACTTGGAAGAAAAACTAATATATTTTGCTATAAAATGCCTATCTAATACCAATAAACACAACTCAACCAATTATCATTTATTATTATTTTCCACCAGTAGAGTTCTCCATTTATCACGTTTCAGTCAGAACATAAATATGATTCAACTACTCAAAAATAATGACAAGTAAGTTTACTCAACCCAAAACACTATTCAAACTTATTCAACCTTCCTTTAAAGAAAATATTCCCCGGGACAGGTAGCCTCTAAGTAGAGCAGTTCAAAAGATCAACATGTCGCCAACACTTCGCGGACACTCAATTTAAAAAGTTTCCACGCTCTTTGTTTTGTCCTGAACAAACTCAATTAAGTGCCCTTTGCCTTTGAAATATTTAATTTTATGTATACTGGCTTGTACAAAGCAATTTAATGGTTCTTTTCAGTTTGAGCGGACTCTCGAAGTTTATGTGGGTTGTTACCTGCGAGATCATCTGGGCATATTAAGCATTCTAAGACTTAGTGTGCTGAGGTTCGGTTCGATTCTTTTCGTCTTTCGGGAAGCATACCATTCATGTTCTTCTTTGTCGCATACTTAATAACTAGATGTCTTGAGAGCTTTTATGGCTTTATTGATTCAGTATTTTTTATCATCGTTACAAGTTCTCAGCTTTCTTTGCGGATAATTATTTGTTCTCACTGATCCCCTTTTTGATGCTATCTATTAATATAATACAATATGATTAGCGCCACCTCAACATGTAATCAATTTACAATTTGATCTAACTGTATTTTATTTTGCTTGTAGGTTTGATTTTAAAGTTTATAACTTTAAAAATTTACGACGCTTTACGGTCCAATTCAATTTCCTAAAAGAATAGGCTACATAAATCAGTCGAAATCAACAATTTAACTCATCCTATGTTTCACAACACATATATAAATGGTTATCTCACATAAAAGGCATTTTAATCAACATTGACTACCGGGCAATCAGAGCCCAAGTAGGAGTGGTTTCCAAATTAGAATTGAATGTAAATGTGCGGGCTTTATCGGGGATTATAGTGTTTGTGTCTGCGAGTGGGAGATAGTTGAGGATTTCAGTCGGTCCGCTGTACTTTACTTATACATGCTCTCAACCACCATGCCTAGAAGGCCTCCCCTACCCCCCTTGACACATCAAACAATGGATAAACGAGATTCAAAGCCTCTATCTCCAATGGGTCAAGTTATACTGGTCGTTTCAACCCAGCCCGAGGCCCCGTACCTCTTTAACAAATTTTACAGGGTACTAATCCGACCTTTTTGATACAAGCGGCCGTTCCGACCCTAACATGTCTTGTTCTCAACTGTACCAGTTATGGAGTCATTATCCACTCATAAATCTAGGTTATGGACGGCTTAACTCGGTTTTCGGAAAATGTTATTAATTTGAGGATATTACTTTATTAATATGTCTGAGTGTAATATATTAAACACTTTGTACCCATGTAGGTTTTTTAAGATATTGCGTCTACACACCAACCACTGGAACTCTTTGTCAGCTAGGATTAAAAATGGCAAGCAATAAATTGTTACAAAACACTGAATCTCGTTGGATCTCTTAAGTAGACTAATAATAATGGTTTCTTTTTACGCTAATGCTAAACATTGAATTGAAACTATTTACGGATTTTATCGCGGATTTATATAATTTATACATTTTTTTAATTTCCCGAGGCGTCGCGTCGTTTCAATTGCTTTACAATTTTCGTGATCATGGTAAGGGGTGGTGTCCAAATCCGCGATAAAATCCATAAATAATTAAATATAAAATAGTAGTCTTTCAACATTGTATAGTTTTTGCGAATATAGAATAGCATTAATGAAACAGTTGTGTTAAGTAATCACGTTTGTAACTAGGGTTAACAGGAACAATTTAAGTAATAGTAAGATTAAGGTGGAGTGCGGAACAATGCTAAGTAATATGAAGCGATGGCACAAGTGATAAGCGAACGCATATTTACAATGTGCAAATAAAATAATAGAGATGAAAATTATAATTACTTTCCATATACTAATATTTCTAAAATCGGCATGCGCACTTGTATAAAAATATTGCGTCACTTTCGTTCTTTATACATGTCCTATTTGATAGACAAGTTTTTATTCGCTTGGTAGGGTAAATGTAGAAATATGGAATCGGTAATGTATAAATGGATATGAAAACCTACAATTAAAATATTATACGGATAATCATGCTTAAATTATCTGCTTTAATGAAACTATTTGTGGCAGTTATGGCATCGTAGGCTTTGTAGACATGTGCTAACAAAAGGAGACAACACGCACACTATCCGTGGAAAAAAAAAAACATTGCAAAATGTATAGATATAGACAAAAAGTCTATTCTACTAAGTCAAGGCAGCGTATTGATCCATTTCAATCTCAGAAGAAAAAAATAATAATAAGTGAAATCTACAAACTATTTCATTTACTCTGTTGCCAATCACTCGCAGCATCAAAGCCAAGCTGTCAATCCGGCCAAACCGCGTATTAGGCTAAATGACTCGAGTAACAGGATAGAAGCGGATTCCCGGGGGGTAATAATAGTTTGCGTACCGATGCGGGCTCATGGACAATAAAGCAATGTTACCGGACGCGGGAAGTAAACTAAATGAACTGTTTTGAGAATCGTGTTTATAGTAAGGATGTGTATTATTATTTGGATATGAATGAATGGAATTAGGTAAATAAAAAGCAATTTGCATTATTATAATATACTCTTTAATATTACACCTTGGTGGCGCAGTTGTAACACGGTATGATTGCAAAGCTGAGGTCTCAGATTCGAATCCCGGGACGGGCAAAGTAAAATTGGATTTTTCTATTCATTATCAACACGGAGTCAGTTTGTCTGATATGGCGTTATATCATATACGAGCCTATCTCCATATTACATCGTGGCACGGAAAATGCAAGACGAAACATGAGTGTCCTGGTTGCTCCTATGCCTATCTCTTGTGAGAAAAAAGGCGTGAGTTTATGTATTTATGTTTAACATTATTTGTATTAAAATACTAATGCACTCCAATCGACTTTTGGCATCCAAATATGACTAGCAAAGATCGATTCTAGCGATAAGATCGTCTATTACAACACCCCTAAGTGCTTGAATATTTTTTGTTTCCTTAAATGTTTATAAAGTGGGTGAAGAAAACACTACAAAATTCAAGAATGTTTCACGGCTGTCAATCAAATTACTATCACAATGAGCACACGATACACCATCAACATGACTTACTGATGTCTAATACATCATCATCTTACACCACTTACACAAAAGCTAACAACACAAACCAAGCCACTCTATTTAAAATTCCAAATGTGAGCAAACAGGGTGTGTCGCATTCGGCAAAAATATTCACTCGGGATTCGCATTATCGCTGTTTGACTTCACATTAAATCTTAGAGGCGGCCCATAAATAACGCAAACTTTTATCCCGCTCGAAATAAGCACTCAAAAATGCAAAGAGCAGAACGGCATAGCGCACGTTCACTAAATTTATTTTGTTTCGCACAATTCAAATAACCATAACTCACCGCCGACCTAAGCCTATCTAACGATATAATGAAACGCCATTAAGTTAAGAGAAGCTTAAGTTTGGAGAGGAAACGCATTTGCCTCACCTTAAGATACTTTCGATTTATTGATTGCGATAAACATAAGTTTAATTGAAGTTTGACTTTTCGAGTTGTTTGCATTTGTAACAGTTTTAGAATTGGTTGGATGTTTTCTTTGTCGCCCAGCGTTGGTTTATAGGGAAGTGCAAGTTTTTCAGAGGCCATCACTTGTTTAATTTCCTTTAATGCTATTTTATTATTTCCGACCATAAATACATCTGATAAAACTAATTAGACACTAGAAAAATACATCAATCTAGTAAAACCATAATAAGATCAGAAAACTAAATTTACAATTTAATAACAATAGTTTTCGGTTCTCATTAGAAATCCTGTATATTTTCATATGTACAAGCCTAAACATTTTTTGTACCTACCTCCTAATCGCCTAAAACAAAAAAAAAACTTACATTCCCCGCATCGCAATCTTACAAACATCTTACGAAAAGTTCAACGAGCCGTGAATACCTGAAGCAAGTTAAAAGTACGTCTTGAACGAGAAGCCGCCATCTTGGCGATTGTATAATTAGGCAGTTTGCATTCAACGCGTCAGCCTCGTATGAATTCTACCTATTGTCTGACATCGGACCATCGGAGCTATATCATTTCGCACCTATCGCCTTTGCCTCTTAGGGGACGCGGCAACACGCGTTATGAAATTTAAAAAGGGTGATCATTATTTTCGTTTACATGCAAAGGAAACAAAAGCGAAATCTCAATTTAACATTAGCCCACAACCCCTTGTTTGTCGAGTCTGTAGCAATTTGTTCTGAGATGTATAAAAATATTAATCTTGTACCGGCTGATAGATATTTATGCATGGTTGGAAGCAATTTAGCTGAAGGTTCGCTGTCTACGGGAGTATTTCGTTGATGCATTGTCGAAGATTTAATGAGCTACTGTTTACTACCTGAACAATTTTTCGTCTCATTTCACTCTATTCTATTAATTTAATCGGTATTTTTATTAGATGTCGTCGTGCTCGTTTCACTATAAATAGTAAGTTAGTTTTTCACAATTAAGTAAAAGTTTTGTTGAAAATCAATTTAATTTAACTTTGTTATTTTTAAAATAGAAATTCACTGCTTATTGTAAATTAATAAAACTTTTATAACCTGGCTGGATAACCACAAAAAATCAATCACGTTTTTTAAATATCCGTCTGGGCGCAATTCAAATTTAGAATATCGAATCGAAATTCAAAAATTCACCCGCGATTATAAACGAGGCAGTGGGTTTTAAATATGTAGCGCGTGTACATTAGTCTGGTGAAACTCGTCTAGACTCCGAGTATGAATCTCCATTGAACGAAAGAATATTTGATTATAAATCGTTGGAGTGAGGCGGTTTGTTTCATTCCTGGTACAATAGGCATAGTTTCATTTCAGTTATGGAGTGCTTTTCTAACTTGGTAATTGTATAAGTGAATTATACAATTATGTTCTTTAATGTTTCTGAGATACAATCGTAGTGTTTTGCATTGTAATTGAAAGCCTAATATTAGCACTGCTTTAAAAAATACATATCAGATTGTTACGTAAGTGTCAAATTCGGTTATCAATAAACCCTACTACAATATCATTAAATATGTTATCAACTAATAAAAATTTAGCTGTCCCAATTTATGACATCATAATTTTTAATTTTGCCTAGCGTTTTACATCACGTCACCGAAGTAACACTTTCACAATTCGAGGGTGTTCGAGGATACCAATAAAACGAATGGCAATTATGCAACGCCTACGAAGGACAGGACGGAACAACGTAAATTAAAAATGCGTGAAAAAGGAGAATTCGCAAGGCCCTGGGTTCGGCGACACCGACAGGTTATGACAAATATGTGAGCCGATGGCGTTAATGAAAATGAACCTTTTTGGCAAAAAAATGCAATGAATTCGAGGAGCATGTCGTGATGTTTGGATAAGCGGAACGAGGTGTTTTGGTACTGGCTGGATTTTTGAGTTCAATTGTTCTTGATATTAGTATTCTTATAGCACATACTAATTTATGCATTAATATTGTGAAATAATAACTAGTTGCTTAAATTATGTACTAAAAGTATCAGCTATTGAATCTGTGGTAGAAGCTTATTTCGGGAAGGCATCGACAGGTTTTGGCAAGAATTAATAACCGCCATAAGCGCTTTACCGTCATGGAACGAAGAGTCAAACTGTGATTATCACTCCGCGTCATAGTAATCGAATCAAAAACATCCTGTAAAAAAATTTCAAGTCTCGCAGCTCAGGTTTTCTAACGCAAAAAGTTGTGAGATGCATGTAATACCAAGTCGATAAATTTATTTAGTCCTTGCTTAAGAGACCTTCTGTATAAAGTTATTACATATTTATTATCATATCAATATTAAAAATTCTTTACGTTATAAATAAATAGATCGACTTGGCCAGTAGCATTATATATAAATTGTACGATACATTATATTTTCATGCGAATGGTAGAATATATATAACGATTTTTCTTAAAGCCTTTGTCTTATGGTTTTTTCTTATTTTTGTAGGTATCAATTTATCACAAATATAGCGGATTTGATTATTAGTGTTCTTTCTTTCATGGTAATTGATATTTTCGAGCTATTTAGTCTATTTATTTGCAAGTTTTTCTTCGTCATGTTTTTCTAGAGGAATGTTGTACAGTTTCATTGGCTGAATACACCCTTTCCCTCTCAATACCCTCTCCTGTTATCCTCCTGTTTAAATAGATACCTATCTACAACTATTATTCCATTATATACGGGTACAACGAATCATGAACAAATGTAACTTTGTAATCCTATACATTTATATGAGATTACAAAGTTATTCACGCAGTTAGTGTATCTAGAAAACTAGACAGAAATTATGAAATGTTTAAATTTTCCCTTAATTTAGACACTAAATAGTAATTATATTATAAATATGAAGGTTCTATGTCTGCTAGAAGTGCCTTAGACTTTTGATGATCGGTCAGTCAGTCAGTGAGTGACAAAATTACGAAAGTTTGACAAGTTACAATTCTTAAACTACTGGTTCAAATTGGATGAAATTTTAAATATACCGTATTTACACAGTGCCTGCTTAGTAACTGAAAATTCAGGCTTCTTGCTTTACCCACAACGAAGTTATGGGGGGTTGAAAATGGTCTGAATTGCTTCGAGAAAAGTATGGTATGGTATGGTATGGTACGACTGTGCCGCTTTTTAGCTTGACTTGGAGGGGGCACTGCCGTGCCCCCAGATTAACTACACCTTAGTTTTCTGTAAGAAAGTCGAGTTCATCTATAATTTGGTCAAGACAGCGTGCCTCTACCACATATTTGTTTTTCTTTGAGATAAATAATTATTGTTACAGTTACTGATAGTATTTGCCGGTAACACGTAAAATAAATTATCTATATAAATAGTAAATTAATAACTATGATAAGTATCTAATATCGCCATTCTGATATTTTTGACACTACAAATTTTGCGTACAATTTGCGAGATAAATGTTTTAATTAACCTGATGGCGCTGTGACTGATCACGTTGATTTCGCAAATTTCAACGCAATTAGAAACACTTGCAAATCTCATAGCAATTAGGCAGCCACCCAAAATATCACCCTCGTAATTGTTTTTGAATGCGTTACCGTAGTTTGCTCGGCTGATTTATTCCGACTTTAGTTCGTGTGTTAATCAGCGCGGAAAAATATTGCTCATTTAATCCTTTTTGGTTTGTGGCCGTTGGTGTAAAGTAATGTGTTTGCGATTTTACGTAATTTGGTATTTGTGGTTTCATTCACTGTGATTTAAGGACCAAGATTGATTTTAGAAACGTATTGAAAAAATAAAATTTTGAATACCTTAAAATCAATTTGCACATACAAAAAGTATAGTGCTGTTACTTAGTACAGGCAACGAAGCAACGGGTTACTCTTGTCCGCAATGCATAGTTTGCCAGGAGTTTTTTTTTTTCATGAAGAGGTGGCATATGACCCCACTACGTTAAAAACCAAAATACTTACAAAAATGGCGTCCGCTAGAGCCGCCATTTTGGAAAACGCGAACGTTTAATGGTACAAAAAAAAATATTGAACAAAAAAGATGGGAAATTTAATTATCTACAAGAAAGGTCCTTAGCATGATGGGCCTGAAGTGGACGGTTCCGGAGATATGGCTTCAAACGCGTTTTCTAAAATGGCGGCTCTAGCGGACGCCATTTTTGTAAGTGTTTTAGGTTTTTAACTTAGTGGGGTCATATGCCACCTCTTCATGAAAAAAAAAACTCCTGGCAAATTATGCAGGAAAAAATGCTTCGTTCCCTGTACTTTACTGCTGTGCCTTGATTTTTGGAACAAATTCATAATTACTATATTTACAATTTCAAATGCTTCTTTTGGTAATTGTTGTCTACATCTAACAATTGTTATTTCCAACAATAAAAACAATCATAACAATGCCAACATCTACAAATGATTAAAAACGCAAAGTAGGAATTATTCATTTCCTTACCATGTTACAAAAGCCTCTCAGTGAGCGAGGACGTGTTACAATAGTGTAGAAAAAACGTACGAATAGAACAAGTAACTGGCATTCAGCTAAAACCAACAAAACGAAAGGAATCTCCGGAGATATCCTTATGAATTATTCGCATTTCTGGGACAGACAAACGGACGTGCGTCGCCACTGAAGTCTACAGTCCTGACAGCTAATTAGGATGCTCATTGTCGTACCTATCTTGACGCATTTCATCTAAAACAACCCATTATGCATTACTTTAAAGTTGAAAATGGTGTAAAGCCACATCCTAAGATTCATTAATACCTTTCTTAAATATTTCGAGTGGTGGAAAAATACAATAATCTGCTGTGAATGGCGGGTATTGTATTGAGCCAGTGTCCAGGAAGGTTGTTTTGTCGGGGCGTTCTTTTTATTGTCGAATTTGCGTTTTATGGCACGTCACAAAGGGAGCGTTGAGGGAATGTGACAACTCTGCTCCCTTGTGTCTGCTTTTTTTAAATACCTTTACGATTAACTCGATAGAATTTATTGGCGTTCGACGATAATTCTATTCGATGTCTACAGTCTAGTAACGTTTGAGCAATTTGTTTGAAAGAAGACAGTATTTGAGAATTTGGTTTGTTTAGTTTAATATGAATGTAGGTTTTTGTTTCTGATATTAGTTGATTTTTTTATCTGTGATAAAACTATGTACAATAGATTTTCTAGGTATATGGCAAAATATTTTCAACATAAGAATGTCTGAAATAATTAAGTTGGAATAAGCACTGGTGGCACTTTCACTGGTGGTAGGTCTGTCATATGTGAGAGGCTGCCTGGGTGGGTACCACCGCAATGTCTATTTCTCCCGTCAAACAGCAGTGTAAATGCACTGTTGTGTTTCGGATTGAAAGGACATTGTAGCCAGAGTAACTACTGGACATATTGAGACTTAACATCTTGTGTCTCAGGATGGCGAGCGCAGTGGAATGCCAAGCATTGCTTTGTAATTCAAGGTGTTGTTTGGTTTTGCTACTGTTCATGAGCGTTCGCATCGCTTACCATCAGGTGAACGGCATGCTCGTCTCGCCATTCAAAGCAATAAAAAAAAGCCTTCCAGTCACATTGCTTACTTAAAAATTCCCATAAATAAAATCACATAATTGTATTTCTCAAATTCCGACACACCTCATTTATTATTCTTGAAATTTTAAAGTGAAGACACATGACTGTAAGGTGCAAGATGTGACCCGACACAATTATTTTCACCCCTCGTCTGGATAGCCGGTGTCCAGATGCAGGCGACTTTGACGTATGAACGGTATTTATAACTTTCTAACATCCTTCGTTTTGGGAGGTGTTCATTTACATTTCACATCTTTGTTTTGCCGCGAAAAGGGAATAGGAGTTGTGGAGATTCGGATGGACATATTCCTTGCTGTTTATATAGTTAGGTTTTACATGCTACTATTACGTAAGAAATATTTGTACTGTGTACATTTCCGATTTATGTCAATTTACACCTAAACTATTCACAATTTACCCATAAAATCAAGTTATTTGTGGAATCTAAGACATCAATTTAGTATATGGGATGATCAATAATCAATAAAACAAATAAATTGATATGCATTTACTCAGCAGCAAATTTAAACTTAACCTTAAACAATTTCAATAAAATTGTAGCTGTCACAATAAACAAATTAAAATAACTTCGCAAATTCCATTTCGTTTTCACTTTCAAACACACGAAAAGTACTAGGAGCGCAGAGACCGCGAGAGTCAATAAAATCGCGTGGCGTGCAAAACGAGGGCACGGTGGGGTGACGTCGTCGCGGCCGGCTCGCGGTCAGGCTGACGCGCCGCGTGACGACGGTCACTTTATTGCTGACCTCTGTCTGCTTCTGCGCTCCTAATCACACGTATCGATATTCTGCATTGATTTCATTCGAATTGAGTTTCTTTTTGTTTTGTGTTTTTATCGATGACCACGATATAAACACAACCAACCTTGTTCCCAATAAAATAAAATAATAATACAAAAGACGTCTGACGTAGTAACTATATTTAAAGAAATCACTTTCACCACAGTTTTTTTGTTGCTCTATTTTATTTCCGCTAAGTAATAATTTAATTCACAACTTACACCAAAAATCAAGTTTTATGTGGAATATAGACATCAATTTAAAATATTGGCGAATCAATAATACCGGGTATCTCAAGACTGCTACCGAAAACGAAGCCGGGTGGTAGTTTTAGTGGCTACAAACACAATGCAATTAAAAATTTCGCCTAGAAACGCGACAATTTTTTTTTATGATTTTTTAAATATCGTCATTTTTGGGTGGTAAATCCATAGTTTTTGCTAAAATAATAATTTAAACTCTTTTATACCTTAGAGTATTTATAAATAAAAGGGTATATACTATTATTTAGGAAAAAAATTATTTACCATCCAAATATGGCCATAGGAAAAAAATAACAAAAAAAAAATTGTCGCTTTTTTTGCAACTTTTTCTGTTGCATTGTGTCTGAAGTCGCTTAAACTTACAACTTACCACCCGGCTTCGTTTTCGGTAGCAGTCTTGATATACCCTGTATAATCAGTAAAGTAATTAAATGTATATGTATGTACTCAGCAGCAAACTTAAATGTACTAGTAAGTATCCATAATTCAAAACATTCGACTAACAAATATAATCTACAAATCAAACGGGTATATTTAACATCCGGCATTAATTAAGCGGTACATGTGAGGAACGGGCCATTAGTAGAAAGACAAACAAGCAATCCTGATGGACATTACATTAATCTCTCGTCAAATTTGCTTGACCCGCCCTTAGAAGCGAGGGAGATATAATCTTTCAATGAGATGCACTGCTTCTGTATCAAATATGTTTGTATTGCGGATTATTTTTTAAATACCTAGATTATACGCTATTTTTATGTCAAAGAAGTTTGGTAAAATACTCAGAAGGAAGGCAAATTGTAGTGATTTCAATTACTGGACAATTGAAAGATAATATTTGAACCTTGCGTATTGATCGAGCGATTAACAATTTCTTAAATCTTAGTAGACATTTCCAATTAAGGGTATAGCCAACTAACCAACCTTGTTGGAAGTGGTAGAGCCACGCTATTGTCAATCATGGCTCAGCATGAATGTACTGGTTCATCCGAGGTGTCACTGTCTACCAGAAAATGGACTTGAAGCGAAAGTTTTTCTGTCGATTTTCGTTCGGTGACTGAGATTGCCGGTACCCTATACCCCTTTCCTATTCTCATCCATTTTCCTTCCTACTGTCCTCCCGATTTGATGGCAACATATTCATGATACAAGCTTGCGTATGTTCATTGGTTGCAATGATCACTTATTATCAGGTGAACAGCTTGCTATAAAAAATTTGAATAAAAAATTAATGAAATCACCAGCAGAGCCGGGAAATTAACTGTTGTATTAATTTGTGTGCATTTTGAAAAATCTCACTGTATATCAATCAAAATTACTCTACAAATCAAAACGTAAAAGTAGCATAAATGGTTGAAATCGCCAACTCAATATACCTTGAACTCAACGGATAATCTGTTAACTCTACACGCGTCTGCCCATTTAAACTTTTCAGCGGAACACCGGAGCTCGTTACCGACGGATTATTAAATATTGAAACAGAGTTTCCGAGATAAAAGCTGCTTCCTAGGCGACCGGTACGTCGGAACAAAGTCTGCGGATTTATTTTAACAAGATATTCATTTCAATTATCTCCCGCAGTGTAAATAAGCGAGTTTTAGGAGCGATGTTTCTGACAATTGTAAATATTCATAGACACGAACTGTCCACCGCCGGAGCACGTTAGACTTTGATCCAGATGTAAACTCGCTTGATTGTCGGATTACGTTTGAGAATTGGAAAAAAGACGATGCGAATACCATTTGGACGTATCGACCAGTTTCCGGTAGGCCTCGGTGGATTTTTAGGCATGCAAATACAAACGATGTGTTTTATTTACTTAGTTTACAATGTGTAGTGGTATGATTACCTCATTGGTCTAGGGGTTATTTGTGGGCTGCGGATCGGTGAGATATTGGGTTCAATTCGGGCATTTAATTTTGCGTAAGCTGTTCGTCATACTTACATTACTGCTGACGTCATACTTGCGTCTATATTATTATTAATATTACTAATTAGTCTAGATGGTGACTGATATTACTAGTTTTGGCGATACTCTTGCCCTTCATGACATCTTCAGGTGGAAGTAAGCTTAATAAAAAATTGATGGCAGCAATGGCACCTCTGGTCACACTTCCGGGGATAAGTATGTGCGTAGTAGAGGTTGAAAACTTACTCCAATATTTTCATCTCACATCCTCGCTAGTAACAATTTCCACAAATCAATAGCCACTTTAAGCCTTCAGTACATTTAAGAATGGGTATAAATCGTCAAAGCTAAAATCGGTCTGGTTTATCATCCCCCCAACACCAGCGGGGTGGTTAATTGTGAAAAGAAATCTTTGCTCTTTGTCAGCCGCCTCGCGAGGGGATGCTATTGATTTCTTTTGTTTTATGCTGATTGAGACACCTTCGGTATCCGCGATCCCGCCACCCTCAGTTTGTACGCCTGACAAAACACTTTATACTGAAACGAATTGTAAAAAAATTGAGTCTTTATCCAGAAATAATACCTTTTTAAACATTCACGTGGAATATCTCGCGGTAGATAAATACGAAACTTTCGCACTGTAGCCAATTATCATCGCTTTAATTAAATCAACATTAAAATGTCTGTTTAGTTTAACTATCGAATTTTATTTTTTTAATAGACAGCTATTTCATATATTTCATAATGTCAAGTTTGGATAACAGATTCTTTTTAATTTTAACAAACCGGCTGTACTTTCGGCGCTTATTTTTAAATAAGGAATGCAATATGGCACCTTCTTTCAAGCATGTTTTGTTTTATATCGAATCGAAATGGAACATCTATTCTTGATTTAAAAATTACCGCTTCTTTCTTCAAAAGATTCCCTACACGACAAGAAATACATAAATCTTCGTCACTCGATATAAATCCGACTGGCGCGGCGCGGCGCGGCGTCGAGATTCGATAACCACAGTTATTTTACCTGTATTTTAAATATAAACCTTATTGTGATAATCATAGGGCGAAAATTCTGTTGAAACTATATAGAGTACGTGGTGAAGCCAATCAACATTAGGATGTTTCCATACTCGATACATTAAGCGTCGGTTACATTAGCTGTATTGTTTGCAGACGACTACAAAGTATTTCATTAATAGCGTTCAATATATTTGTGCGAACTAAGAACAAAATTATAACAGATGTCTTATTTCTGGTTATACGAAAAGTCATTTTATTTCTAAAGGTGATAACATACGATTGTAAAATAAAATATTACTACGAAATATTCAACAGTAATAATAATTATCATTCTAATATCAGTTGATTAGTAAATATACATTTTGTAGTCTTCAAACAAATTAGCACCCCAAGTTTCCTTTGACAATTTCGCCATCAGGCTCATTTCTCTAGTGATTGACTGCAAGTAAAAAAAATTTAGATTACTGTTGCCACCTCAACGCGCGCGATACCATCGACGTTTTTACCAAAAGCTTTGCTAATGGCCGCCTGTTTTATCTCCAGCCCCTAATGTTCTTATGCGGGCGACAATAATAAGATTTTGACACGTTAATAACGAAGATTGGGATAATGGGATAGTCTTCGGTTTTTTATTTCCCATTTTTTGTTCATGGACTACATCGCGTCTTATAACATGAATTATAATACTATGAAGTGTAGTATTTTTAATCTATTGCAATAGTTTTAGGCATGGCACCTCGTTCAGTGAAATTGCTATGATAATGTTCAAAGTCACTAGTTGTACTCTTATGAATAATTTTGTGTACAGAAACATAAATCAAATGATGATAATGTCTGAAATTATTTTGTGAATTAGTAATAATACAATCAAAAATTTAATTTGGAACCGGTGTTACAGAGTATAATTTCTCGAAATTTGTACATCTAAATAACCTGCAATATGTTTTACAGGTGCCATTTCACTTTAATGTATTTTCATTTTAAAATCTAATCTCAAAATTTTAATTCAAAAATATAATTATTTGATATACACCTCTCTGGACATTCAAGACGGTATCGATCAGTAATTTTTCAATCTTAAGGTGTCCTCCCATCTAAAAGAGGTCCTCAAGGAGCACTCAGCAGGATGTGACGTCAGCGGCGACTTTAATTGCGCACCACTTCGTTAACGGCCGACTTGATGGCATTTTTAATGAACACCCCGAATTAATGTAGTGGGCGCAAATCGAAAATCGAAGTGTGGTCCCTTTTAAGGAGTAATCGCAATTCTGAAATTGTTTGTTTAGGATTGGTCTTCTGTTGTTCTACCGGCGTCCTCATTTCTACTCTTGGTTGAGTTGCTATCTTTAGTTGAGTTAGTGTTTTAAAACAATTCGGGTTTTGTAGTCATTTTGAATCACTTAATTGAAGTCGAACGTGTGACATTTAATCGCATAACAGTCGGCGTAGAAGGAATAAGCTATTAAAAAGTGATGGGAACGGTTTAAAAATAAGTATTGGGAAAATTACTTTTGCAATACGATTTATACCTTAAAGTAAACTTCACATAATGAATTATTCAAATCTATGCAAACTCATTTCAAATAGAATCATTCAAGTTTTAAAAATAAAACAAAAAACAAAACCAAACAAAATCGTTTAAGACAAATGAATTTTTTCCAATTGCAAAAATCACCTACCACCAGGGTCCTAAGCAAATACGTTAAAATCTCAAAATGACGGGCCGATACCAAACACTCCAAATCGGGAGAGGGCTTTGCAAATAAAAATTCGACATTGCGCCGAAGATTGACAGGTGCGTCTTAATAAATTCGGCGACAGCTGCACACACTCGAAATGAGAAAAGGTAAATTGCTGGATGAATTGGGAGAATTATGAAAATAAAAAGAATGTCTTCATCAGGACTTGATTGTCATTTGTTTTGTTAAATTAAATTCTATCGATTTTGAGCGCGAGAATACCGTGTATCTAACGAGTACGGAGCAAAAAGGTTTTATTAACAAATGTACTTTAAAAGATCATTAGCAGTAATCAACTAGATTTTAAATTAAAAAGGCATTGTGATTGATTAATTGTTTGTTCTTTATGACTTATGTATTTACATTATTAACTTTTTTATCTCTAATTATTTATTCCACCCAAAAAACACCCATAACATCGCATCTAATAACTTTACCATATACAGTAAAACAATCTTCAAAATTAATGCCATATAAAAAAATCAAATCAGTCCAAATTACTATAAAATGAATTAAACAAAACCCCCTACCATGCATCCAGCGGATACTTCATAGTGTATCTCATACTCACACATACACCAGATAAAGGTTTAATCTCCATACGGGTGTAGACAATGAACCCGTCTGGGCTGGTATCAACCCCGCCACTTATTCCGCTGGCCTAAGCAAATTTTCGCCTGCCAGTGTTGGTTTTTCGCCGGATTCCTATTTCTTCACTTCTGATTATATTATTCCATACTTTGTATAAACAATGGTCGGACAACCCTTCTGCACTATTGCTCGGTTCGGCGTCAGCTCAAGTGTATGGAGTAGGACTATTTTAATGATATCAAATATTATTTTGAAAATTAAAATTAGATTTTGTATATTTTTTGCGTTTTGACTAATTAAAACCTTTGTTTTTACTGTACAAAAACTTATATAACTAATAGTGACCCTAAAACTTATTTTAATAACCGAACTAGTCTCGTTATTTTACGTGCTTTCAGTAACAATACGATATTCACCAACCAAACATGTACTATAGTCATTTTTATTTTACTTTCTTTCAAATTTGGTGAAAAGCGTAACTAATAATATTGATGCACAGCACAGTTAGAGCGTCATTTTTTTGTCAGAAAATTAAAGGAAAAACGTTTAAGTCCAAAGACCAATATCTAACCATAACCTCTCTTCCAGATAGTGTGCATTAAATACATGCGTTGACAACAATATCTGCAAAGCCGATATACAATGCACTAAAACGAGAAACATTTATTGGCCGATTTATGATCCAAGCGTTGTGAATTGAAAGGGATAGCAGTGATCACTCACCATTAGGTGACCTGTTTACACGTTTGCCAGACCTATACAATAAAAAAAACATCAAAATAAAATGTGACCCGCTTTGCCAAACTTTTTTTTATTGCAATGAATGGCGAGACCATCATGCCGTTCGTTTGATGGTAAGCGATACAACGGCTCATGAACAGTAGCGAAGCCAAATAACTCCTTGAATTACAAAACAATATCGCATTCCACTGCGCTTGCCATCCTGGGACACAAGATGTTAAGTCTCAATATGTCCAGTTACTCTGGCTACAACATCCTTTAAGCCGAAACACAACAGTGCATTTACACTGCCACAGAGCCACAACAGTGCATAACAGTGTTTCTAACCTCCGGCTAAAGCTACCACAAAACAAGCGCCTTCCATACTCAGAGAACGTTTTATAAATATTTTTGTAGAGCTATAACCGCTGTAAAAGGTTTTTGTATACGTTGCTTTTCAGTTCCTTTTGGCGGCTAATCCAATATTGACCGGCCCGGGAGGCTATTGACTTATGTTTGTGTTATAATAATTCGCCGGGTAACGCCCGCCTTTTATTATTCATTATATCTATTTACACAGCGCTCGAATTTAGAATTTCTTTTGATGGAAGAGAATTTTGGCCAATTAATTACATTGCCCGTCTTGTACAATGTTTTTTGTTTTGTGTATTTTATAAATTAAATGTATTTTGCTATTGTTTTGTAATTTATTGTTAGTAAGAATATTTCTATGTATAGTTTTATTATTATATTCAACCACAAATTTCCACTGCTAAACATAAAGGTCTTCGAAGGCTTTATATAGTGACCAAACAGCAGAGGGCTCAATAATACGTTGTTATGCTATGTTTTCACACAAGTTTATTATACATTTATAATATTTTTTCTTAAATATTCGTCTGAAATATTAATAGGCACATAAGCAGATTTAATATTCATTCTAAAACCACATCTTAAATAAATTTTAATGATATTAATTATACACATTACAGTACCCACGTTTATTTCCAAAGGTTTTTCCGCAACCAGATTACGAAAGTGAAGATTCAAGCGTAAATCACAATAGATTTAATTTAGAAACACGAACATGCGAAAGAAACGGTTTCCGATATAACAAAGAGACCGCTGCGGTATCTAAATGTTAATCTTTGGTTGGTCGCAAAAATTATGTTTTTCGGACTGGGCCACGCTCACTGGGGTGGAAATGTTCACACAAGCTTCATTTAATTTGTTCGTGTGGAGTTAGCAAATTCCACCCTACGTATAGGTTTATTATTACTGTAAGTAGGTACGTATGTATGTATAGAAGTATGAGTTTGAAAATTAATTCGAAATTTGAAGATAGAGTCTCTTTGTATTTGTTTTGTAATGTTTCAACTGAAATATAATAGGAAATGATATAAAGTATATATCATAATATTATTATAACTCGATAATAATAATATTATTATTATCGAGTTTTAGTATCATCGTATACTTTGAAAACGGTTTGAATTATTAATTTGCATTTCACTGTAATTAAAAGTCTGAAATAATTTGTTTAAAAGAAACTCTGAATATGCCTGTACTTTAAATCCCAGATATATAATATTGAGCTCAAACTTAAATCAAAACACAATATCATTATCATAATCAATTTTTCAAATGCAGACATCCTTAATCTTGGAAAAGACCGTACTATTTTATGTAGGACCAAAATTAACTATAAAAAATATACCCCTACGTATAGAAAAGTACACAAACCTTACACTCAGATCACATTAATTCTAAATATCCCCATTTTTACTTAACATCCGCACAAAAAATCTCATTACCACCATCCCAATGTTTGAAGCACCATCAAAGGCTTCGTTTTATTTCGCGCCGATTCCTACAAAGCTAAATGACTCCAATTTGAATATGTAATGGCGGCTTAAGATAATCGTCTCGGGCTTACACTAATAATGGAGCTGCAACTTAAAATTGGAATCAAAAGAATCGAAGAAAACCTTCGATCGTGGGGTGGCGTAATTTATTCGAGTGTGGACCGGCATTTTGCGGCGGGAGCGTCTAACCGGAAGTCGCTTTAAGACATTGATGCTGATTCTTTTTTATCCTCCCCCGACCAACACTAATATAACCATATATAAATAAAACCTTTGTGAAGATTCTAAAGGCCCCCACAAAACAATCTAAATTACATTTTCACGCAACTTCAAATGTCTTATTAATTACTTACGACTTTTCAATGCAATAAATTTTCTTTTAACGCTCTTTCTCCCGAATCGGCTTAATACACAACGCTGGCTTTGCATACTGATTGCTTAATTGTATTGAAGATAGCAGCTGAATGTTCTTTTGTTAAAAATACAATACATTTGAAATTATTCTAATGTTATTCAAACCTTATGTAAGGATATATTTCTTTGGGTTTCACACTTAAACTAATATAATTTGAAATATATGAGTCCCTGTGTCATACTGCTGCATATAATCCTCAACTAAAGTAAAGTAAATCTGTTGTTTTTATTATTATATTTGGTATACCAACAGCACAGTATACATAATATTCTTAAAATATATGTAACAATTGGTCCTATACAAATATACGTGCCAATAATACGTGAACACAACTAAAATAAACACTATTCTTTAAAAACAGGAAGTTTAAATAGCCATAAAGAAATAAGCAAAAAATATAAACTATGAAATAAAATATAACAAAACATTAGAATACAGTAAGACTTAACGTATTTACGAAAACAAAAAGAAAACTACGAGCAATAATTAATTAGTGAGATGTTTCAACACTTTATCCCTGAGGCCACTAATAGCCATTGAATATATCAATGTCCACTTTATTGTTGATATCGTTGTATAGAGCACACATGCTTGGTAATGAAGCAGGTTGACCAAATGTTTTTAATTTAGACATTAGTTCAACGCAAATCCTAGTGCTTTTTAAATATAATATTCCATCTATATAATATTAAATTGTATATCTTCGACATGATAAAAAAGCAAAATATATAATTTAAAACGTACTATTCATTTGGGTTTTAATCAAAATAATAAAATCTTTTTAAACACACAACTTCTCGTTTATCTCAAAAAATAAAATAAACCAACCACGCTATACACCGACACTCGCATAAATAACAAAAATCCTCACAATTTGTTTTAAAACCCCAAAATAGAAAGCTGGTCATGATTTAGAAGATCCTTCGGACAGGTTGCGATACGGCTTTCATCACCTTACGGCCCAGCATCCCTCAAGGCTGATAATAAAGGGATAGTGTCGCGTTCCCTCAGGATTTGTCTGACAAATATCCCGGAAAAAATCGCCTGTTGGCCGTTAAGGCTATTTATTGGTGATTCGTCGAAGCTTTTTTATTAATAAAACTTGTATTATGCGCGCAAGTGCGTTTTATATCGCGGACCTTTCTCTTCGCGGACATTATCGTAAGTCTCCGGTCATCTTATCGATATTATTTGGGGTATAAATTATTCTCTATTCATAGTTTTGGAGATAGCGCCCCGATATGTGCGACGAATTGTTTATATTGAATTATTCATGTAGTTTTACGTGCATATATTTGTATTTATATAAATGTGTACAAATTGAAAATAAGATTAATAACATGCTTTATATGTATATGACAGAAATTCGCGCGATTTTCTGTTGTTTTTTTTTTATCAATGTTTCACTTTACTATCTATACTTTTTATTGACTTTTCGGAGTCATGTGTGTATTGATAGTCAATCACCACGCACTAAAACGGTGAAGGAAAACATCGTGAGGAAACCTGCATCCATAGCGATTTATAAGAATTTCTAAGTCCGCCAACCCGCACTAGGCCAGCGTTGTGGACTATATGGCCTAACCACTCTCAATCGTACTCTTGATTAGAGGCTCGTACCCTGCAGTGGGACGTACCTATATGGTCAGCCCACAGAAATACTTTTTATTCTAACTGAATTAAATTTAGGACAAATACCACACGTGATCACTTTAATGCAACCGACTAAAATTGCCTTATACCGTACATACCTTGGTTTTATTTTTATATATACATATAATATACATACATACATAAACTAACGCCTTTTTCCCAGAAGGGGTCGGCAGAGGTACCACACGTTTCGCCTAGTATGTTCCGTCCCACGATGTGATAGGGGGCGAGCCTTTCGCCATATCGGGCAAAAATCCCTGACTCTGGGCTGATAATGAATGGTAAATCTAATATAACTTTGCCTAACCCGGGATTCAGACCCGAGACCTCAGCCTTGTAACCGTACCCTAGTACAACTACGCCACCGAGGCGGTATTTTTATATATCTGCATCAAATATATTATACAAACCTATGCGAAAATCCGTGTACAAGTTCCTACAAGTATATGACATGTTTACCTCACGGTGACGGCAACAAAGTACTTATGCAAACACAAAGATATTGATACGGCAACTTCGAGACGCAACACAAACGGAACTCGTATAAATACGGGAATCATGGATGTTTTGACGTGTCCTGTCGATGCGGGAGCTCTGATGAAAAATACTATTGAAAACAACACATTTGTGTTTTTGTTCAACTTCTTGTTAGAGTAATGAAATGCTGAGGTTGGCCAAAATGAAACTTTATTATCAAAATAGGTGAATAAATTTATAGGTTTTTATTTCTTAGTTAAATGTAACAAAAGACTAAAATAATAATAAGATAATTCATCAAATAAAGCAATAAGTTTGCGTTCCATATTTTATTTCAATTTGTAACTAACTAGTCGAATTTAAAATTAGTTGCATTTTGAAATAAAACTATTATTTACGGATTTTATCGCGAATTTGGTTTAATTTTACATTTTTTGAGTTCCCGACGAAGCGACGTTTCGATTACTTTACAGCTTTCGTGGTCACGGGGCGGACTGAGGTATTAGACGTCCGCTCTGTGACTCAGTTGCATTTGTTGTAACTGACTAGTTGCATTTTTCTTAGTCGGCGCTAAATCCACTTTTCTTGCTCATTGATATTTCTGCCAAAATTTTCATAATTCACCTAAAAACAAAATATAAAATTAAATACACGAATAAACAATTTTGATTAAAGTTAGACACCGCTTGAATTGTTAATATCCGCAATCAGTTGTAATTGTCGGGTGTAAAATCATTAATTCTAAACCGAATAAGGCATTAAAAGTAACAGCTTGCGCGGCTGCCTGCAACCCTACCCTTATACAAGTACCATATCTTGCCAAGTTTGAGAGAACATGCAATCATTCGCCTTGGTAATCTGAAATTTTAATTGTATTTTACAAGATTACATTTTATTTGCATGTATAAAATGTATTAAGTATATGAGAATAAAAAAATATGAATATGTATAGATGTATGAGGTGTGATTAAAAGGATTGCAACTTGAGTCAATGAGCAAAAAGATGATGACCAGTTTAAAAAATAAATTATCCAAAAACAAAATAAGATAAAATATGCCCAAAATGTTTTAACCTGTAACAATTCAAATGTATAAAACTTAAGAACTTGAATGAGTAAACGAATCACGAGTACTTATATGAATATGTTTTCAAAACTTTATTAAAAATAGTTTATCTAAAATTCTTATTTATGAAGATAACTTCATACACTAAACAAAGTACTCTATGCACAAAACCCACCAAGCCTGGACATATAAAGAAGTCAATTACCCAAAGGTGTTCCTACCCTCATAACAGCCTAATTTAGCCTGGAGCCCATATTCTTATAAATTAATTACTTGTAATCTACTCATGAAACGGGACTTAGAGAAATGAAGTTACAACAGGGGCTCAAGGGTTCGGAACGACTTAATGTCTCGTTCGGAGCGAGCCTGAATTAGAAATGAGCCGTACCAAAGTAAGGTTAATAAGACACACGTCGTGTCTCTTTGCAGACATTGTCGCAGATTACTGCCGAGACAAACACTTGTGTTTAATGGTTGGTGATTTTATTACTTTTTAATTTTTTTTGTTTGTTTATATAAGACATGACAGTCAAATCATCGTGAAAAACAGGAATATATATCCTTTCTCTTGCGTATTTGCTCATTACATTTGTTTTTTTATTATTTAACAATAATAAAACGCATACACTTCAGGCGTATCTTATGCCTGTTTATTTTATCGTGATATTGTATTATACAAATATAGGCTCGGTTCTTCCAAAAAATCGAATAACTTTGAAAAGTGATAGCGATGTCCTCTTGTGAGCATTGACAACCTACTTTAATTGATTGTGTTAAATTTTGATTTGTAACTCTTTTAATGGTATAAAATCTAGCTAAAGTTCTCTTCACGTTTGATTTTAGCACTACTGGATGCTATCAGGGCACTGTTTTTCTATATTTTAATTGATTGCTGTATGAAATAAAATAATATGAATCGATGTTGAAGACTAGCCCAGCATATTATATTTTCTCATCGATTGAAATTCAAAATTCATTTAAATATACATCGAAGGTGTCCCCAGTCTCATCCGCATCGCAAACATCCGTCACATTCAATGAAAGAACTTGTCCTTTATTATTTCTCCCGATATCCTCTTTTTATTGACTTTTTATGCCGCCCGCGAATAAATACATTTTGATTTTCGCTTGCGCAGAATCTTTTGTGCAGTTCGTCAGACAATCGTGAATTAGCACGCTCGGGGTGTCATAAAAGTCGGCTTAATTTTTTTTTATCACTGCGCGAACATCTGAAGAATATGAATTATTTTTCACGTTAAATAAAAGTGTTTGGTATTAGGTATGAAAGGCGTGCTTGATGCGGGTTTGAATGTTATGATTTCTTAAATGTATTTTTGGTTTAATTTCTTGAGTTCTTAGGTGATCATTGCGATTTTGTCAGAATTTTGTATAAAATATTAAAAATATTAACCAGCTTTATCATATCTTGCATTCATGGTCTGTACCCTTGATCCTATTTAATAGACAAAATACTTTCCCCGTGAGGCTAGTTCACTAAATCCTTGTCGATAAAAACCATCAAAGGATTAACACGCAACACAAATACAACTAGTAAAAAAACAAGGTACGGAATAAAAAGCGGTTACGCTAAGACCGAGCACAAATATTGGAAGATTGGCAAGTTCCTACCAAGTGTTAAGAAAAACAAAGATAAATCTTACACGTAGAAACTTAAGATTGGTACAAATGGAAGAGTTGTGGTAATGAGAATATTTTTATTGTTGATTGCAGTCAATTAAAAGGTAATGTTGTGTGAAAATTATGATCTTCCGCTAAATAAATACAGTAATGAATTTATGGCTTTGTTATTCCCGTTAGTGGATTGTTGTTTTCTTAGAAATATTTTCTTTAGATAATAGGTATTATAGGTAGAACCCCGCCTGTTTCCCCGAATGGATAGGCAAAAATGTCTGTACACGTCTTTTTTAACCACTTTCAGTGTCACACAAATTACAGCTCGGAGCAATTCATATGAGATTTTGAAAACTCATAAAAATTGGAGTGCCCATACTATGAATCGAACCTAGGTGTCCATAGTTAACTGGTCTTATCACCACAAGGCCAATGAAGATTTCTCTAAATTAAAACTTTGAGTTAAAAATCAAAATTTATTTTCAAAAATAATGCCCATCATACAAAGTTTATAGCAAGGTTATTATTTAAATCTCTAATGAAAATCTAGATTAATTACATCACAACCTATCACATGTACGAAATACCAGAACGTCAATAACCTTCAAATCTCACGTATAAGCTATTTTAATTCCCACTCACCTGAATCCAGAAATACCTCACCTCATACCCGATTCCCGTATCCCTCGGGAGCGATTAAACATACAAGTACCAGGGTAACAAAGTGTCTGGGAGATGGAAAAAGCTGGCGTCGCTTAGCACGTACAGACGGTAATGTTCGGAAGTTAACGAGGCGAAGACGATGTGCCTGATAACTTTGTATTACTGCGGTCCGTGTTTGACATTGTTGTGATTATAGACGGAGGAATAAGTTTTGCTGGTAATAGAGAATAGTTTTTTTTTTTATTGCGATGAATGGCGAGGTGAGCTTGCCATTCGTTGGTAAGCGATAATATTGGAATAAATAGCAATAGCAATCACAAATAGCAAGTGAAGTCGATAATAATATTAAACAAGTTATTTAAATAGGCAAAATATTGCGATTGTGATTCACAAAGCCGATGCGCTTATATTTTTACATGATCTCGTGTTATCTATGAAAGAGTGTTTTTTTTTACAAACCAATTAATAAAAAAAGAAACTGAACAATCCATTTAGGTGTGAAAAATGGTTATAATAATATATGGTCAATGTTTTGTATACAAATTCTGTGTAGTATAAATAGCACTAACGGAAATATATAGCATGCTAAGGCTTAAAAAATAACGATGTGGTGATGTTAATTATTATTAGCAATAATTCCCATTACTAGTAAGTGATACGACCGATGGACGTCTCATTAAATTCAATAGTTATTCTGGCCACAATGTCCTTCAAACAGGAACACTGCAGTTACACTGCTGTTTGGCGGGAGAAATAGACATTACAGTGGTACATAGACAGCTTCTCATATATGAGAAACCTACCACCAGTAGGATGTTTGGAGATGTTGGAGTTTGAATGACATGTGCTGATTTTTTTTTGTGATTCTCAATACAAAATACAGATGTCGCTACAACGATCGGAGCATATTTCTATCCGAATAGGTAGTGCAATATTGCGTTCCAGTGGCTTACTATTGGAACTTTATTGCATTGCCAATTTATTTTCAAGGCTAGATTTTCTTCAGTTTAATTTTGACAGCCTCAGTGGCGCAGTGAAAAGTGAGGCTGCGGGTTTGATCCCCACATAGAAACAAATATTTGTATGATCCACGGGTATTTGTTACGTGTCTGGGTGTTTATTAGGCCGGAAAGTCTCTCGTAGTTTCTGATACCCACGACACAAGACTCAATCTTACTATGAGGTTAGCACTATGTTTATGACTGTTGGGTGTATTTGTTTTATTTTTTTAATTGAACTGCGATGGTATTTGATGGAAATAGGTGAGACCAAATGTCAAAAGTAAGCAAGGGCAATATTTATCAATTCATAAATCCAATATTCAAAGAATAATGCAGAATACAGATATATAAATATGTCATATTACAGTCATGCACCACAGAGTGCGTGCGTGTACAATTTATTTTTACCTTCACAACGAGTTAGAAATACAACGGAGGTGCCAAAACCTGGCACCGCTCCAGGGCAACGGCTAGCCAAAGCCTAAAAATAACGTCCGTTAGAACGCATGCCACGCCGTTCTCTATTCTTGGACCGTTGCGCGTTATCCGTTACGTTACTAACGATTTTTATTTTTAGTTGTGATGAGCGTGTAACGTAATACTGAAAATTTGTTTGAGTCTTCAGAATTTATGAAGATTTTACATATTTTAACAAGCTTATAATGTATTTTAGAATAATATTTTACTTCTACTGGAAAGGCTACTACTACTACTACTAGACTACTGGAAAAATATTTGACTTTCCAAATGAATACGTATTAAAATGCGTGTTAAGTCGAAAATTCAAAATTATATAGCTGAACTCCGAACATAAAATTTTCGAATGAAATTGTTTCCATGCCTAGTAATATACTATTAAAATTCCATCTTTTTTAAACTTGTGTTTGATCTGCCTCATTCATTAGTGAAATACTAGATTTATCTATGCCGTACCATACAAATATCACTTCTGGAGACGATCTTGCTTTTATTGTTCGACTTTCCTTAGTATTCATGTAGAATTTAGGTTATGTTTATTATATAATATCTCTTTTCATTTTTATAGATATTTTATCAGTTTTATTAACTTAAATAATAACTTAACATATAGACTAGATATTTTAAAATTATTTTTTAAAATTAATAATTGTAAAATAAGGGTAGTTGAATTGTAACAGTCACAGAGCGGACGTCTAATACCTCAGTCCGCCCCGTGACCACGAAAGCTGTAAAGTGATCGAAACGTCGGGAAGTTAAAAATGAAAAAAATTAAACTAAATTCGCGATAAAATCCGTAAATAATAGTTTTATTTCAACTTAAATAAGAATTTATAAGCCAAATATGTTTATTTTTAACAACACAAAGGCATTGGTTGAACCATACGTGTGTGTTGGAAAATATAAATAAATAGCGTTTACGAAATCCATCAGTTACTATTACTAAATTGCAAACACGACGATGTACCACACTCTACGAAACAAAGAACTTCAAGGATTTTACCACTAGACATTCTGGATTCCCATCTCGTATAAGAACTCATGCCGGTGCAAAATTATCAGTAAACCCATTAATCCTTAACATCGTAAATATTCGTAAACAAAGACTTCCCCGCAAATCATCAACTAAAACAACATTTTAAAGTCATAAAGAAAAAATAATCAACGTCATAAAACCGCTATTACTTCTTTTTAATGAATTAACGACTTTTGTTTTGAAACAACAATTAAAATAATTAAAAGTGTCATTATAAACGCCATTAATTCGATCTCGAAGGAGACGTTAGTGTTTTGTTATTCGTCGTAAACATCAAGTTTGTCATTGGAAACACTTTTGATATTGTTATAGCGCAATAACACGGCAGAAAACTGAGGAATATTGGAGTATTTTTGGGAGGAATGATGCACAAGAATTGATAGACAAGCCGGCCTGAAATACACCTTTGTCCAGTGCAGCGGTCGGAGAGAAAAGGATACCCAAAAACACATTTCTGTATACATTTACTTTCTAAATTATAATAATTATATTCATCTTCAAAGACTGGGGCATTCATTACGTTTAAAACACAGCTTCAATATATTTTCTTTTTCTTATGTTGACCTTTTCTCCAATCTACTGGAGGTCAATGCAAAAATACTTTATTTTTTTTTTTAATGCGGAGTTATTTGGAATACAAAAATAAATAAAATAAATAAATAAATACACCCAACAGCCACATACATAGTTCTGACCCCACACTAAGATCGAGTCTTGTGTCGTGGGTATCACGAACTACGAGAGACTTGTCTGTCTCACAAACACCCAGAACTGAAATAAATACCAGTGGATCACACAAATATTTGTCTCGGTACGGAGATCGAACCCGGAGCCTCGCGTTTCACAGTCGACGTCTAAGCAACTGCCACAACTTTACTACTGGCCACATCCCTGAAACTGATCCTCGCGCTAATTCTCTCGCTAACCTTTTAGTCTACTACACTGGCCTAGATAATATAATTATTAAATTATAAACTAATTAAAATATTGAAATGTTTTGGCATCGAGACAGCACGATGACCTTTACAACATTGATAAAGTGAGAATTAATTATAAACGTTAGAAAATTGAATGAAGATTCCTTTGGAAAATATTTAATCTCTCCTCAGTGTTTCTATTAACTTGTCAGACTATTGATTAATATATTATATTGCCAGCAATTTTTAAACGTCAGCATACTTATTTATACATAAGACATGAGCCATGGTATATTTATGGCTCATCTGTAGGACGAAAACAAATAAAACAATCACTAGCTTAAAACTATCATGTGAACATGTGCGGTAAGTCATCTCAGCACTGTCCAAAGACACCACTGTCGCACACTTTTCAAAGAACAAAAGTATTAAACAAATTCTTGGGAGCGCGAAATTGTTGCTATTACAACAATAACAGTCAAGTGCAGCGTTCCATCCGACTTTTAATTGATCCTGGAGGGCGACTGAAGATAAAACTCGAATATCTAAACTTTCTCTATTACAGTTTAAGAAAATCGCGGCGGTTTTGTACCGCCCGATAAGAATTTTCATTGCCCTTGCGAATGTAATGTGACGTGCCGTTTGTTTTGAATTATAATTTTAATTGCTAATTAGTGTGTTTTGCTTGTCTAATTTTCTTAAATATTAATTTTATTGTGATTTTTAAATCGTTCACTTGATTGACTTTAACTCATGACAACAATTTGCCTGACCTCAACCCATGACTGTCTGAAATCCAGAAAATGTATGTGTGCATTTTCATATGAAATTAACAAAATTTCATCATCTAAAAATGTTCCGTGATACTAGACACGACTAGAATCTTATTATTGTATATAGAAATTAAAATAATAATACTAGTAAAGTAAGTTTGCTCCATTCTTCATAACTCCGGAAAGGTAGCGTTAATTTACGCAAATAGAAAATTAGAATTCCATTTATTACCTTAGCAGAAAAACATGAAAGAGCTATAAATGTTTCAAAAACTCAAAACAATATTGTTCCCTCTTTTCACATATTAGTCTACCTTATAACCAGTCGCCGCCGTATTTATAATAAAACGTTTAGTGTAAACGCATAACAACAAACTTCCATATTTTATTATGATCGTTATCGTAAAACCGCCCCAGAATTTTCGCCGTTTAAAAGTTGCGCTTCTATCTCCCACCCCTTGCAAGATTTCATTATAAAATTAAACCAAACTTGCCTTTACTAATCTTAATACAATATCAAAAGTTTATCTGCCTAATTATTTGATTATTTAATTTGCGATTTTAGAAAGAGGTGACTGATATTTAACGGTTGAGGTAGCGGTTTCATTATTTCTTTTTTTTTTTCATAACTAGAACGATTTTTTAACACAAATAACATTTTTAATAATTAAATAAAGACTTATATTTTCCTATTTAAAGCACTAATCGATAACTATTAATACTTCAGAAAAAATCAGTCGTCCTAACATCACCTAATTACCCAAACAAAATAGTAAATACATCGATCCACGACTTAGTAGCACCCCTCACGAGATGCTCGCAGATCGTAAACACATAAATTCTTACGGAACTCCTTTTAATTGTCTAACTCGCTTCCAATAGCTTACCTAACAATTACGCCTTGTTATTTATTTGTTTTTCCCCTCACAGAAAAATACGGAAACAGGAGGCGTCATTTTATCACTACACTAAAAATATCCAACATAATTGTGTCGACATAAGCGACCATCTTTCGTCAGTGGATGCTTTATCTTGGACACTGTGCTAACCATCAGATCAAAATGTACCAATATTTCAAACCAATATAAAAAAAGGAATTGAAATGATTTTAGACCCTTAAAACCATCGGCATGTAAAACGATTCATGAATTCATAAACAGCCCGAAGGTTCGGATCGGAAACCAATTAAATGGATAACAGAGCGAAATTGCTACGAACAGAATCTGCTATTGTCCCTTAGACCACTATCTGGACCCGTCGAGCCTTTGTCACAGGCCCGCGCGCACACTAAAAAGTACACGATTAATAATAGAAAGCACGGCAAACGCAGACAGAGGGGCCAGCCAAATCCCACTTAATTTTCCCCCGAATTGCTTAAATTTGAGAATTGGAGTGGAAACGTTCAGTCCGCCTTCCATTTCCCAGATAGTGGAACTACAACACTGACCGTCGGCCCCGCGCTCGGAACGTGACAATGATGGCTAAGCCAGACCGCGCAAGGAGCATTTTGTTCCTTTTCTGTCCCCCGTTTTCGGCACACACGGCCGCTTTCTGACGACGTTATTTTTTAATCAAATATATCCGTGGAACGGGTGACGGACGATAGGGCTGGACAATGAAAAACTAAAAGGAAAAAGAGCCGCTCTTTTAAGCAAATACAGGCGAGACCAAGTTGATTGGTTTTGTTAGCGCGCTTGTTGATTGGCAGGGGCGTAAACAATACGCCTGCAATGTTTAAGTTAGAACGACAATTGAGACTTCTTTTAGGTAAATAGTGACGAGACGTGTTGATTGCTTTTGTTAGCAAACTGGTCGTTTGACACGAAAGTAACCAATGGTAGTGTTTGAGTTAGGAACTCAATTCGTTACGTAAAAATATTTTCGCGAACAATGCTTTCCACTGGCGGTTTTATTCGCTGTTCAATGGTACTTGAAATGTTTTTATGAATTTTACTGTTGACATGCTGTCGAACAGAACGATATTGAAAAGTGCTATGAAAAATATTTCCATTTCCATTTTTCACCATATTTTTCTACCGTTGAATGATCCATTGAATGAATTCCAAGTCAGCTAAATGTATTATAGAAAAATGATAAATTATATAACATTTTTTGAAACATAAGTTAAAACGCAATTATTATTTAAACCTACCTTTTGAAAGCCTTTCAACCTATACATTATCGTCCGCACAATTTACTATAAAGGCGACATAGATTTTATTACATTCTACTATTCAAATTTTTTTAACCTTCCAAAAGCATCTCCCAAAAATTCTCACCTACAATACAATAAAACGAAAACAATACCGCGACCTCGAGATACTTAGAGGTAAGGCGCCAAAGTTCATAAATTGTGCGATATTATTCACGGCGTGTGCCCGCACCGCAATAAATCAGCGCTCTTCAGCCGCTATCGGAGGCGCTTCCATTAGTGACCTCACCCCGTCTTCCGCGATATCCATGAACACCGGGAACTTGCTAGTAACCCTTAAATTCAAGAAAATATTCAGGATAAATCTGGATACGCTTTTTAATTAGGCAAAGTATAAATGGCTTGTCTGGTGGACGTCTGCGGTGGTGTCTCTTAAGACACCACCGCTCATAAATATCGACGGCTTTTGAAAATAAAGGGTCAACTGATAGATAAAGGACAGGAGAAGGAAAGAAAGGTATTCTGTAATTCAGCGACAACTACAAGCGTTATTTATTTATTCTTAACTGCATACAAAAAGAAATATGTACAGATGGTACAATACTTATCGCTGTAGGTGATTTCTTACAGACAACCTTTGTATGGATTTATGGATGGCGTTAGCAGTAACTAGTTATTATATTCAATGGAAATATTGTGCTTAACATAAAATTCGTCTTACTCTTTACATATTTTATTAAAATAATGATAGTGACAGTGAAATATAGACCCTATGGAGAGTCCTACAACACCGCGTAATACCTTTTCTATTTTCTATTATCACGCAATCGGAAACTGTTTTCTCAGCTTCCGATTAACAACCCATTTCCCGGGTGAAATCTACAACCTTTTACGAAACCCATTTGTAAGAATTATGGTATTATTTATTTCATTCCACTCTAGCACTATACTACACTCAGATTTGAAAAAAAAACTTTTTACCAAATTATCCAAATATAGAACCTTACACGAATATTTATACTAAACAATCACGATTGTTAACCGACTTAAAAAAAGAGTAGGTTCACAATGGGACTATTTTTCTTTTAAGCATTGTCATGTCAATTTGTATTTATTTTTTGTAGACTAAATCTGTATTTCAAGGTTTAGCAACCTAATATTTTATCTATCGATATAAGCCAACATCAATCCACTGCTCGGTAAGCCTAGTTCAAAATTGATTTATAATAATTTTAGATACAGTAAATTCCGAATTAAACATGATTTTAGATAAGGTTTGATTAGTCGCTAAACCACATTAGAATCTCAAGTTAGAACTTGGCAATATTAATACAACACTCCCATATATATTTATATGAAATAAAATGTATTTATTTTCATCCCACATCCAAACCAGTGCTATCTAGTCGTAGGTGTCCTACTAAATAAAACATAATCTCAAAATTTTACTGGTGGTAGGTCTCTCATATGTGAGAAGCCATCTGGGTAGGTACCACCGCAATGTCTATTTCTCCCGTGAAACAACACTGCTTAAATGCACTGTTGTGTTTCGGATTGAAGGACATTGTAGCCAGAGCAACTACTGGACATATTGAGACTTAACATCTTATGTCTCAGGATGGCGAGCGCAGTGGAATATTGCTACTGTTCATGAGCGGTCGTATCGCTTACCATCAGGCGAACGGCTTGCTCGTCTCGCCATTCAATGCAAAAAAAAAAAAAAAAAAAAAAAAAAAAAAAATTTGATAGATTCGTGTCCAACACAAGAACTCTTATGATTACCCAACACTCTTCCGAAGCGGTTTTTAAAACCACAAAAAAGACATCACACACAAATCGCCACTTCAAACACACAGACAAAAGAACCGAATTAAATATTTTCACCAGAATTAATGGCGGGTTTAATATTAGCCGTAGATTATATTTGTATCAAAATTATGCACACTCGGGCGGCTTGAATTAATTTACAACGCGGGGAATTCGGGGACGCTCATTACCGCGTGTTTATGTGGACAGATAAAAATAATACGCACCTTTTTAAATCGAAAACGGATGAGCAGAGACATTCTTTCAGTTGGCGATGTTGGATCGTTTTGCGAAAACCTTTTTCGTGGCCCTTGATTTAAAGTGGTTGTATAATTTATAAAATATAATTTTTAGGCACATATTTTTCTGATTATTTGAAATTGTAATTTTTTGATAATTCTGTTCTGTGTGTGTGTAATGTAGCTTTACTGATACTTTTGTCTTCTGAGAAGTACACACCAACCAAAAATCAATCTAAAATATTTATATATATATTTTTTTGTTTACCTTGTATTAATAACTATAAGATAAATCTTATAGTATACACAAAAAATAACGATCAAGCAGTAAAAATCGACCTAACGAAAACTACATCTATTTCTACGTCTAATATCTTATTGTTTATTCAACAAAGCTGAAATGAATAAAAAATGTACATTAATCAAAACAAGCACAAATCAGGGCCGGTGTTTGGGACAGTTTTAAACGCCTAAATTAATTTCCCCCCGATTTCCTTTAAGAAGTTGTAACTCGCCAAGTGGGGATAATGCGATGATATATAAAAAAAGGTCCCAGTGAGCCAGGGCCCCTAATAAATTATACCCTCGATAACAATGGGATTTTTTTCTCCCTTTGTGCCTACTTTCATATCACCTGAACGGACCACGTTGAAAAATAAAAGTTACAAAAATTTTTGGTACACCATTTTTAATAGGTCTTTTTTACAGACTAAAGATAAATTAACAAGAATTAATTTATAAAACATTAAAAGTGCGAGCATTGTGGACTGTATTTTCAAAAACATATCATCGAGTTTTGTATATCAAACTTAATGCCGTGTGGTATATCAATATTTCTCTGTATTAAATATATAAACATAAATAACTTCAAAACTAAAAAAAATATCTGTAAATACGAATAGTTTGATTGGTAGGAATTTAACTTATATTTATTTTAAACGCATGATGATTACCCTGGTTTGAATATAAAACGGCACATCATTATCATGTGAGGTTGCGATTTCTCGCCTATAAAATTAAACGGGTTGTAACTGATATGTATTATGATACTATTTCAGATATTTCAAGATACTATATCAGACCATATACGTCCCACTGCCTCATCTGCAATCGGAAATCTGAAGCGCATTGAGAAAAGTTAGGCCATATAGTTTACCACTCGTCTAATGCAGGTTGGCAGACTTTGCATACCTACCATAAAAATTCTTATGAAATCGCCATGGTATGCTGTTTTGCTCACGATGGTTTCCGTCGTCGTTGCAGTACGTGGTGACCGACTATCAATGCACACATGACTCCAAAAATTTAGCTGTCTGGACTCGAACCCGCGACCGCCATGAACATATTGCCAGTCTTGTCTAGTCCGCTACCAACAAGCCATCACACACATACACAATATCGCAATAACAAAACGTTTTAAAATAGATTCAAGCAAGACACAACATTATAAATATTGCCTATGAAGCGTAAAAGTGAATATGACAATCCAAATGTGAAAGTAGCCACTTCGTAAAATGTATCGTTTGAGCTCTTTTTGTCCCGAACTATAAAAAATAAAGCCCTAATATCGTTAAATGGTCCTTTGGGGAGTGACTGGCCAAAAGCGGAAAATTCGAAAACTAATAGGGTTGCTTCAAGTGAATTTTATTAATATTTATAAAATGATGCAATTTTTTTTCTTTTATTGTCCTCACACGTAATTAAGTGCGCCCTGATATGTGCATCCTCACCTAGATAGCTCTTTCTAAACAGCAATCTAAGATTATTATTTTTAATATTATAAAAAACTTGTTACATTTCTTGATTGGAATTACAGTAGACCTCATCTGCTCTATTTTTCTACCTCACACTTTCCACCTACAACATCATCCAACCACATTCTTCAAATGGTGTAGGTATTCTTCGAGAGTAACTCAGAGTTACTCTGGCCCTTTATATCTAAGGCTTCCACGTTGCAAGACTCTGAAAACTTTTTCACAAAGTTATGTTGTTGTGATTTATATGTCTTTCAGCTCTATTTCACATAAATCATGAATTTTACTAGTTTTTTATCTGTCCCAATTCGCTTGTCTGTCAATCTTACATTATTTTAAATTGATATATATTTATTCAGTGCTCATTCATATTAAAATAAAAATTCAACCATGTGACAACCCTAGCCAATCGAATGGGCAACTGCGGACAATTTATATTGCAATAATCCGCGCACACATTACGGCGGCCAGTAGGCAGTAGGCAGTAGGCGGCGATATTATCGGACGCTCGAGGTAAAACCGCTTCTAGTTTGAGCACAAAAAACGAGCACTCATTTATCGACCACTCGACACTTCGCGACAGTTGGCACTTACGGTCTATGGGGGGTAACACCCCCGCATTACGAACGATCGGTCACTTTAGTACGGACCTGGTGGAATTATTTATTTTAAAATTGCAGAAGGTTTTAGATATAAGATTGATTAAGATAAACGAAGAATACCTGCATTTATAAAATCAAGATTTTTTGACGGCTTATGCAATCCTTAGGACCGTTATTTAAATACTGAACATTTGTTTTTACTTTAAGCCTATAGAATAATTGAAAGTTTAAGTATTATTTTAAATAATTTAATTTTATAAATGATTCAATGAAAGAATGGTGTAATCATCACAAAGTATATTGGTAGAAACTAGTTTCACTCTATTAATTTGTATCTAGATTAACTGACATCCATAGCGCAAATGAAATATGACGTTCGCAAAATTTAAAACATAATTTTATAAGTATCCCGCAGAAAAACCCGCATTTTCACTCACGAATCCGATAAAATAAAAGCCAACCCCGCTAAAACAATCAATAAAAATTCTATCCATACGCAAATGGAAAGAATAAACGCCATATTGTTTACAAAATACGTTTTGTTCGTCGGGCAAACACGCGAACCGTTTCATTGTGATGTAATTGAAGTTCGCTTCACTACCAACACGTGTATACATTATTCAGGCGACAATCACGTGGATCCGAAAAACGTGGACACCGACGATGTCACGTATAAAAAATTCACCGACTTAATCGCCGCGCGGACAAACAACCGACCAATTGGTACGAGAAGCAAACTATCAGCCGATTTGTAAAGAATCGTTGCGAAACACTGCCTCGGAAATTGCGGGTTAATTTGTAAACTAGGTTTGGCTGTGACTTTGCTTCCGTGATTTTTGCCTTGACTTTTTTTTATTCTTGTCTCATGGTAAATATTATGACGTTGCCTATCAACACAAGGAATGCCACTCCAATCTCATTACTACGCAATGCGTATCACTCTACATTGAGATTATCAACACGAGACATTAGGTGGTGAGTTTCCTAATGAGTAATATGACTGACTTCTGTGTCCCCAAACTTGAACAAAAGAATGTCATACTATTATTCGCCGTCAGAAATAGATAAAGCAGTAGGACCTATCCTGCTTTTATGTTTTCTGGAATAAATACCGAAAAAGTCGTTTTTAAAGTACATTCATGGAACGTACATACATAAATGTATACTTGATTTATAAATAATATGTAGTAACCGTTTGATCGACAATTTCACTTGATAATGGTTTCTCTAGGTAACTACGATAGCTTTTTTATGCAAATGTGGACGTATTATCAAGTGGTACGTCAAACGTTTATAAATAAACGTGGTAGAGTTATTTTTCTATCCCTAGAAAAACTTTGTTGTTTTAGGGCACCAACACTTCAACGGAAACCATTGACAATTTTATTTTGATGCAGACAATTCTTCTCTCTCTCCCTCTTACTTCAGCTACAGTAAGTCCTCTATCAAATACAACTTTCCACGAGGATTTTTATAGCACTCTTTTATAAGTGGCGTGCATTCCAGATCCTACAATTATAACTTTCACAGATATTTTTGGTATTAAAACTTTACTTCGGTCTTTTTATTTGTATTCCCTTCTTACAGTTCTTTTTTCGAAAATTCGTCATTCAACTCACGTTATGCCTTAAATCCTCGGTAAATGAATATGAACGCTAACGCCAAGAAGATCAGTATTCTATTATACAAGGAAAATAAAAAATACCTTACAAAGCGACCTCAACACTTAAACAAACAAAAATCCCAACTCAATTAAACCTGATACAATCTTGCTCCTCAACAATATTTTCCATCTTATTTTTGTTCACATGCGGGTGCATCCCCGCTACAAGGGGAGATTGAGCCGACTCATCAAAACAATAAACAAAGTATCGAGACCCTATTTTATTATATTATGCAAGCCGCCCTATGATTTACGCTGCATAACTTAGTGCGTGAATGGAGAATGTTTGGAAGATTTTGCTGAAAATTTGAAAGTGTTTTTAACGGTTACATAGCTAGATTTTTCTGGAGTATGTTTTTACTGTTTTATTTGTTGATTATTTATGAGTCATTTGCTTTATTTGTAGGGGTGGCTTTCTAAAAACCTATTAAGAATTTATATCTGATTAATAATTTATTTATTTCTGTGTCAGAATACTACTTATTCTATTGCGGATAGACGTTTGATGCTATTGTAATTGTCGAATAAGTGAAGCGCACAGAAATTATGGGTACATACATCTTTAAAAAACATGTACAGAAATAAAATGCAATGGAAATGAAATGTAAAGAGTGGTAGGAACAATACATACATAATAAACTATTATCTTCTTCATATAACTCCGTTCATAAGACATTTACTTTTATTTTTATGATTCACAGACTTTCTTGATGTCTTCAAGTCTTTTGGTACATTATAATCATATGTTTTGCATAAATATAAAATGATTGTAAAAAAAGTTGCAATAATGATATATATGTAGGTATAGTCGTTTTCTTTACCTTGTTTTCGACGTAGGGCGCTAACAGCCGTATTACCCACAAACAGTGGTATTATCAATCAAGAAGCATTTCCCGGTACAAATTTATCACGAGCTTCTTATTGTGACGCCCGGATAACACAATATCCACCGGATATCCGGAGGGGAGCTCAACATCATATTTTTATCATTATGTCAAAAAAAGTGGATGCTATGATATAGTGGATAAGACATATTAATAAATAACTTCACACGTCACATCTATGTTAGAGATTCCATATGTTAGATAATCCAAGAAAACTCACTTGTAGGATATAATCACTTTTATTATTTAATCAGCTTTCACTCCTTGAAACATAAATTGATACTGCCGATATTACCTCCGGTTCAGCTATTTATACAACACAAACCGGAAGCAGTATTTTTACAAAGTATAATAGTCTCATCATGACAAATATTTTAATTCAATCTATAAATCAACAAACATTTTAAAAATGTATAACAAAATAATTTACAATTATAAATGCAATAATTACTTAAAAACAATAATAAACAATACAAAAGAAGTTATTCAAATCGATTGTAAAAGTGCCGCTATCATATATAATCCTGAAACAACGCTAAGATCGACTCACGTATTGTGATTATCAGAAGGTAAGAGGGTCTTTTCGATCTCACAAACACCTAGACCCGAAACATATATCTGCATCACAGAAATATTTGTCTCTGTTTGGGGTTCGAATCCACGGCCTCACGTTTGCCGATGTCTAACCAGCTGCGTCATTGAGGCTGATTGAGGACATACGTTTTATAACATATACACTACCAGAGTGGAAACACTTAACATTGTTTTTAAATAAAATTTTACAATACTTTGTCGGCCTATAATAGGGAATATGCATGTCATTTTTTTATATTTTTTATCAATTCTGTATGTTATTACGTCTTTGAAAATATCAATAAAAAAAGTACAAAAAATAATCAAAACTGCTATCAGTTTTGAAGCATTTAAACGCCATGTTGGCGCAAACTCGCTGTGACGTCAGAGGGCACGATATGAACAACGTAATATTTTCTTAGTTTAAGTTTCTTTCATGAATTGCTACAGAACTGTATTTCGTGACAAAAAATCCATTTTATTTAATAATATAAAGAAAGCACAAAATAACTCATAAACAAACGTAAAACAATACACTCAACAAGCTAAAATTTCATAAGAACGTGCCCATTGTCGTCACTTTCCTTTTCAAGCAATAGATCGCGTTTCGGAAAAAATGCGCGGTAAATTTGAAATGTCATTTTTTAAGTATTTATTTTAACGATTTAGAGTTGATAAATTTAAAAAACAATCTTTAAAGTATATTGCTGTATTAATAAAGATTACAAAAAAAATATTTTGACTTATTTTAAAGTCTGGTGCATATTCCCTATTGTCCACTGCTGAACAGAGAACTCCTCCACAACTAAGAGTTTGGTTAGGAGGGCTTGGTTCAGAACATTATTGTGATATTTTAAACGCTGTTTTATATAATAACGATAATAACTGACCAGATAATATTAGCGCGCTAATGTGTAATGATAAATACAGTGGGCTCTAAGTAGAGTATCGATCTATAAAATAATTACCAACTGTATTTCACCAGTCGACATTATAATGCCGGTATTTTTCGGAAATCAGGTTTATACAGGTCGATTTATTTGATATATTATAAAAAAAAACAGTGACAAAAGGTGTTTTTATGTAAATATTTATTTTTGCTTAGGTCACTAAAAATATTTCAACAATCTCTATGTAAAGATATAAAATCATTACTCCTACACAGGTATTTTGTTTTTGTCTAAATTTATCTTAAAAGTTAAAACCTATCCACAGACATGTCCACAACAAGACCACAGTACAATATTTTGGTTCGATGGATGTTTTTAAAGAGAGCAGCGCACATTATTGGCTGATTAATGATTCTACAATCACCGGCTTAAACGGTAAGGAGGACTTGTGAAAAACAACTCCTATTTTTACCTCAAAAAATAATCTAGGAACATAATATTGATTTTTTATGATTATTTAAAACATAGTAATAATCATATTCTTATTTCTATTACAAATACAAGTTATTTTGTACAATAGTAATTGATTTTGATAGGGTCAAAACTCTCCTCAGAACTCGTACGGTTGAATCACAAAGTACTATGCTAGGGCTAGATGTTTTTTTTATTCTGACTCGTCAAAATAATTGCGCTGCAGGTAATTATAAATCAATGCTGACCAGAAAGATTGATTCTGATTTCTCTTCTTTCAATAAAAATAATAGAGGAATTGATAAACCAGTACTTACTCTTTCGCTTATGACATCGCATAACATATATCACACGTGAAATATATAGTTAGGATTGTGCTATTCAATATTATCAAAAATAATAAAGATACTAAATCCAATAGTAGTTAAAAATAAACATCAATGTGGATTAGCCTAAAAGGTGCAATCAAAACGATTAGGCCAAGAAGGCAGCCGTCGGCATGACTTGATATTAAACCGTTTTTTATTATCAAGTGTATATAAAAAATAAAAACATAATATTATAGAAAATTACATAGTCTATTCCAGCCACGGTGGCGCAGTTAATTACGATAGGTTGTCTGTAAAACGGGAGGCCGCAGGTTCGGCCACCACACCAAGACAAATCTTTGTTTGGCCTACTAATATATATTTAGGATCTGTCTCTCCTAACTCATAACATCTATGGACTTCGAAATAAAGCTGGTTTCATGGTGCGGGTTAGGGATTATGTGTATAACTGATGTATAATATTTAGTTACTTATTTAAACAACAGTGTCATGTACTACTAGTTTATTGAAATTATTTCATTATTTTGTATTTTATTGTGATTGGAATCTTGTTCCTTTAAAACTAATGTATTTGGCATAGGATTTAGCGCTACAGTAATAAATTAAATGTCTAAATATTAGCCAAGCTGCGAAACTGGACAATTTCGCATGTACAGGGAATTGTAATATTTTAAAATAGTGTGTAATAGTTTAATAACGTCAGGCAGTCTCTACATGCACACCCTTTGGGACAGGTAATTGTGGAACCTTAGTATGACTTTCGTGAGGAAAACCCTTGGTGTGGACACATTATGTTCAATGTAGGATTTTTCTTTATTGCAACTAAGGCCAGATGAGCATCCCGTTTGCCTAATGGTTAGCGATACGACTACTCATGAACATTAGCAAAACCAAACAACTCTTTGAATTACAAAGCATTCCACTGCGCTCGGCATGCCGAGATATATGATGTTAACTTTCAATATGTCCAGTATACTTTGGCTACAATATCCTTCGAAACGAAACACAACGGTGTATTTACACTACTGTGTGGCGGGAGTAATAGACATTGCGGTGGTACCTACCCAGGCGGCTTCTCACATTTGAAAGACTTACCACCAGTAGGTAGTTAAAAATGATGTGGACAACTAAAGCTAGAATATGAAAACTTATGTCGCTAAAAACTTCAACAAACTGCAGTGAGTCAGCTTAAAAAATAGATATTAAGAAACCCACCAATCAAATGACTATTTATAGCAAATTCGCCTAAATATTTCGTTTATTTGAAACATTAACCATATGATTTCAAAAGCCTTTAGAATTAGTGTGTTTATTATTTACAATATTGGGTGTTTGTGCGACCGAAAAGTCTCTCGTAGTTTCTGATACCCAGGGGCGTGCACTCCTTGTAGGCAGAAATGCAGTGCTTTATTTGCCATTCACAGATATTTTATTATAACGTTCGTACGTTTTAGATGACTTTAATTTATAGTAAATAAATGAATAAACAAAATATAATAACTTAAAAACGCCTAATATTTTATAAATAGCACCTATTTGCAATCACGCAAACATTATGGTTGCCACCCGAAAAGCAAGAGGCGCTGCAAAGCAAAGTACATAATCAACCAAGTCATGCCGCCGCGTCCCGCATTACATTTGTTTGCATGTGTGTAGTAATTTTGGTGTCCGTGCACAGTCGCAAACGCACACACCCATGAATATTGCAAGCCGCGACTCCTGCGGCAGGCCTCGGGAGTTCGGCAGTTGTCGGGAGTAATCGTAAATGTTCGTTGCCTATAATCCGAGTAAAATTAATAGGCTGGAATCTAATAAATCACCTATGCACATTATGCATTTTTGGTTAGTAAGGTTTTATTTGTTTAAATAGAAATTTTTTGTGTTTCGCGGGGGCCATTTTGCTTTTTTTATGAGTTTTTGCATTGTTTACTATTTTATACTAGTATGTTTGTAAAAAAAAAAATAGATTTCTTAACGGATTTTTCATTTTAACATTTGAAAGTGTGTACATTTAACAGTTTATTACGAAGTTTCGATATTAATTGTAGTCATTTGCTTTTACTAGTGTGCTGTGTAGTGTGTTTGTTAATTTTTTTAAATGTTATTTGATTGCGAGGTTTGTGTTAAAAATGTATGTTTATCAAATGAATGAATGAGGTGGCCGAAATCTTGCGTTTATTTACATCGGGATAGGTATAGTAATCTCAACTAACCGGAACCTTGAATATGTGAAAATTGAAAGCTGACTAGGTGAGTTTTTTTTATTTTACTTATTAGAATTTCTTCCGCCGCGACGATCGATCGCTGTTTTGTCTGCGTTGCCGTAGAAGATGGACATGAATAGTAGTACATCTAAGACTTGTTATGTTGGCATGGTTTCCCACTTAGAGATCCGTCGCGTGGCTGTGGCTATGCTAAAAAACTATAAAAGAAAAAGTTTTTGTGACCGAGTACTCCGCCGCATACCCAGTGTCATAATCCTGTGCACGCCGCTGCTGATACCCACGACCCAAGACTAGGTCTTAGTGTGGAGTCAGGACTATGTATGTATGTAATTGTAGGGAGTATTTATTTATATGTTCCTACTTTTTATTTTTTATTTACATTTTGTTCGGAAGCTTTATGAATCTGCACACGCGATAGCAGTTTTTACCAATGGCGCCCAACATGTTATTTTTTATAAGAAGAAATATTTCTTACTTTTTCACATCCTATAGCAAAAGACAGGTATTGATCTTGATTAAATAGCATTTTAATCAACATGTCAGCAATCGGAGTGACTTAGAACACTAATATAAACTCATGAAATATTCAGTATTTTATAGGGTTAAATTCTAAAATAATAATTGATCAAAGTTATCAACACTTACAAATCAAGTTGTGACTATTAAGACTTATTAATATCTTTCAAATGCCGCTGCCTATCTACAAAAAAAAGCTTTATTATGCAATTAAAAAAAAACACTAATTTAAACATCATATAGAACATTTTTACAACACAAAAACACATTCAACGTATAACTGCAACCACTGAGTTAATTTCCAGATTTCACAGAAACAAAGCTTAAACACACTAATTTAAACATACCACCCCAACTGGAATCTGAATCAATCGTCTAGAAAGTTGCTGCGATCGATATGGATATTGCCATATCGTAATTATAACCCTGCCAGTTACAACAGTCAATTTTTCCATGAATTTCCCAAGCGACGATGGTATTCCAAATTCGGTTGGATTTCAAAGGACATTGTCTCGCCTGAAAGAGTCCACGGCTTAAGCTGAGGAGGCGTTCTGGGCGTGTCCAAGAATGGGCACGCCTTCTCAGTAGGCGTGCCACATTAAAATGAATATGATAAGACATACCTTTGTATAGACTTACATTTAAAAGGTCATTCCGAGGAAATATAACAATTATGAACGCTTAGTGTATTCAAAATAAATACTGGTCAAATAAAATTCATACATAATCTGTATCAACCCATATACGTCCCATTGCAGGGCACGGGCCTCCTCTACAATCGACTACCGATTGAGAGTGGTTAGGCCATATAGTCCACCACGCTGGCCTAGTGCGGGTTGGTGGACTTACATACCATAGAATTTTTATAAATCGCTATGGTATGCAGGTTTCCTCACGATGTTTTTCTTCACCGTTTTAGTGCGTGGTGATTGACTATCAATACACACATGACTCCGAAAAGTCAGAGGTGTGCCCTGGGATTCGAACCCGCGACCACCGTGAACATGTTGGCAGTCGCGTCTAGTCCGTTTACCAACAGGCCACCACGCACTTACACATACATAATACTCTCCATAAAAAAAATAAAGCGAGTGATTTTAATAAAAATAATGTTAGTAGTAGAATATTTGTATCTGTTTGCAGAGTGGCAAACTACGCGTTTGTTGAAATGTCGTCATAGTAACCTACCATATTTGTCGCTTTTGGGCTTCATCTTATTATTTACAGAAAAAATAACAGCTTATAGGGATTATATGAAAACAACAAAATACAAATGGCATTCTTATGGCTCTATCGCAATTTCTGCCTAGCTATGTCAAGTGTGTAATGTGTATGGTGGTCTATCTTGACGGATTTAACTGTTCTGTCCTTCGATCAAGTGCATATTTGATCGAAGGTTCTGTCATGTCGATACTTTTTGTCCTGCCATTACTGTACTTTCTATGTATACTTTTCCTATGACTAACAATACAGCACGACTATGCCCTTTCCCATATGGATGCGTTAAAGAACATATTCAGTCTACGCATTTTTTTATCTTTAATCATGTCCGAAGTATAATTGTGCATAATATCATCTGTATGCCGATGACTTGCAGATTTACTCCCAAGCGAGAATAGATTGCGTGGCTACAGCGATTGACAAAGTTAACAGGGATTTGGCTCATATTAAAAACTGGTCAGATCGTTTTGGTCTGACTGTCAACCCCACTAAATGTCAGGCCATTATTAATCGGCAGCCCAAGAATGATCTGTAGATTAGATACTGCACATATACCGCATGTTACTTATAACGGGACTGTCATCGCTTGGAGCCCGGTGGTCAAAGATCTTGGCATTTATATTGATTCCTCCTTGAACTGGCGTACTCAGGTTGCCTCAGTTTGTCAAAAGGTGACAGGTATACTTCGAACCCTCTATCGCCTGAAGAATTTCCTCCCCATTAAGACTAAAGCAATGCTTGTTCAGACCTTAATACTTCCTATAATTGACTATGGTGACGTGTGCTATTTTGACCTGGATGCAGAACACCTCAACAAACTCGACCGACTTCTCAATAACTGCATTCGATTCATTTTCAATCTTCGTAAATATGACCACGTTTCTTCTTTCCGTTCCCAACTAAAATGGTTACCAATTCGCCAGCGTCAGTTCTATGCATGTACTCACAAAACTTTTTTCTATTCTTACATCCCCTACTTCTCCCTCTTATTTAACGTCTCAATTTCAATACTTAGGCAGTAACCATAATAAGAATCTTCGTTCAAACAACAATCTCCTACTTCATTGTCCTATTCATAGCACAGACTTTATCCACTCTTCCTTCTCTATACAATCTATTCTTCTTTAGAACGCACTCCCCCTTGATATTAAGGCGTCCGGTACCCGTTTGGCATTCAAGATGAAGGTTCACCAACACTTACTCAATAAATTGGCAGAGTCACTTTAAACATACTTTTCCTGTTTAGACTTTATATATGTATTATATATGTATATATGTATTTGTATATCTATGTATTTTGCATGTATATTTATATCTATATATTTATTTATTATATATATATTATTCTATCGTTCATTTTCATAATGCTAAATACTTGAATTTATGCGCCTACTATTTCACTCTCTGCACCATCCAAAGGTCGACTGGTAGAGAATGCCTCGGGCATTAAGTCCGCCTGTATTCAACTATGTATATAAAGCATAAATAATATGAAAAAAAAACGCAAATAACGGTTAAAAATCATCGATTTATAACTAACACATTGCCACTAAACCAATGAGCAAATGATAAAAAATAAAGCGACGAAATATGCATACCAAAAAAGAAATTGACAGTCTCCATGGCGCACTTGGTTAGACGCCGGCTGTGGAACGAGACGCCGCGGGTTCGATTGCCGTACCGAAACATATTTGTAAGACCCACAAGTATTTGTCTCGGAACTGCCTGTTTGTAAGCCCAAAAAGTATCTCCTAGTTTCTGATACCCACGACACAAGACTCGACCTTATTGTGGGATCGGAACTATGTATGTGGCTGTAGGAGGGATAAGTTATTAAAAAATCCATTGTATGTGAAGTCCGCCAACCCGCACTGGGTCAGCATGGTGGTCTATAGCCTTAGTCCTCTCGATGTAAATATACGATTGTAAAGGAGTCTATTGGCAGTGGCTGATTATAGGCTGATACAATAGAGATAAAAATACTGTTTCTATACTTACGGCCCATTTCATATACAGTTTTAAAACTTATGTTATTTGTCGAATGTTTGTCTCTTTCCAACATTTTTTGAATTCAGTTTGAGAGAAGAAAACAAAACATGGGATTATCTTAAGAAGAAGCAGTCATTAACAACTTTAATACATAAGTTTGATTTACACCCAAAAGAGAAAAAAATATCTTTGAAATATAACTATTTTTTATGGAGTTTTTCATGATTTTGGTTTACTTTCTAAACATCCCGATGTTTAGCTTTTTAAATGTCTTCTAGTCTAGGTTGAAAAAGTAATTTGAAAGTAAATAAATTGCCATAATCTGTAATTTCAACCTGAAACACAAGACAGACGAGATTGTGCTCTATGAATTAAGCTATTGTGGCTATAGTTAAACTGTGAAACTTATCCATGTATTTGAAATAAGCTAGTGTCATCAATTTTTATATTGTGTATATCGAAAGGTTACTTATGCATAAGTCATAATTAGAAAGAACTTTTAAAATCCGTACAGCAATACGTAAATTACAAATATAAATAAGTTGGTAATAGAAGTAATAGAAAAGAATGCAACGTAATACAACGCAACGCAATAATTCATGCATTAATACAATATGACGTCATCTTCCATAAGTTGCATGCGTGCGAGAAAAAAAAAAGACGTTTGCACCCGCACTATTAATAATATTAATATCTCAGTAATTTAACAACCATTTTTGATGCTGTTTTGAAATTCATTTTTTTAATAAGCGAAACAAACATTACATACTGCTCAAAATCAAACCGATAACGTTACATTCATCGAATGTTGAAAACATTACATACTGCTCAAAATCAAACCCTGAACACAACCCTATTTAAGTCTGAATTAGGCCAATTTTGAGTAATCACCTGTATCGCCGACGGGAGAGGAATTGCCCTGTTGAAAGGGTGTATTAGAATTCTAGCAAAGTATCCCCTGCCTGAGACGAAATAGAGCCTTCAGGATTACTGGATGCACTTAGGCGTAGTGCTCCCGAAACGAACGGTTGAACAAGGCCAATGGAGGGGCCATTATAAGACGATCAAAACCATACGTTTCTGAACCGTATAGGGTGGATGTCGATGGTACCGGATAGTGCGGAAATAGTCATTCTGGTTTGCGCGAAGAGGGCCATCGAAGGGTTTTGGTCGGTACGCCGGAGTAGGGTTTTAGTGTTTTCGACACAGCTCGGCATTAAATCCGCGTACCGAGCTGGGAGGCTGGTTACCTTGACATACCCTTTATGCTCACCCCTCAAGGCTATAATATTATATTTGTCTACTTATCTAAATATTTTCTTCTATAAGTATAATACATACACATACATTACAGTACATTACAGTACATTCTGAAACTGATCACTTTTTCTACATGGAAGATTTATGAAAAATATATTTGTTGGGAGAATTTATTCACGTATAAAAGAATCCAAAACAATAATGGAATTGTTTGTATCTACGTATGTGTGCGTTATTCTAAATAACAGCTGAGCCAATTTAGATTAAGTTTAACGTTGAAGTAGCTGACACACCCTGGATTAACAGATAGACCACTTTATTTCCCCAAAAAAAAAGTAAAGTTCCCGTGGGATGAGAAATAGTAAATTCAAATATATTTGTTCCTTCAAACTTGAAAAGAGAGAACAGGATAACGTGAATTGAGTCATAGGACATAATAAAACATCATGAGGAAAACATCGTGAGGAAACCTGCATACCGTGGCGATTCATAAGAATTTCTATGGTATGTAAATCCACCAACCCGCATTAGGCCAGAGTGGTGGACTATATGGCCTAACCACTCTCGATTGTAGAGGAGGCCCGTGCCCTGCAGTGGGACGTATATGGGCTGATAAAGAAGAAGAAGATAAATAAATCAGTTATGACTTGAAATAATATGTTGCTGACGTGGACTGGACTCACTAATATCTGCACCCAGGCGAAGTCGGACCGGAGTGCGAGTCAATAATATAGAGGCTGCATATATTAGTTGTAAATGGTAGATTTTAGGTCGATTCCCAGGTCAGGTAATCTACTTTGTGAGAATTTGTCAGTATGAATTACTCATAAGACTCTTCCTAGTCTAGAATTTGTGCTCGGTATGACTCAAATCGACAAGCTCACACGCTATAACACAATCTTTCCAAATATTTTGCATTTCTTTATTCACCACAATTTTTACACTATTATATTATAACAGTAAAAGATTACGTCTACACAATATTAAGCTCACAATTTTAAATAGTAAACACTACTTGAATGTGAATCAGTTATTCTCTTAGGTTAGTTAAAAACAAATTAGCCAGGTGTTAGTTATTTTAAATTAAACAGGGATGTGTATAGAAAACCTAAATATACAGATAATATTATATTTACGAATGCGTAATAAAAAAAAATAATTGATCAAAAACGATTACCTTATCTTTATTATTTCCACAATTCCAAACCAAAAAACAAACGAACCTATATTTGACTTCACACATTTTCATTTTTATTCAACAATTATTGCAAAATGCTTTGAAAACCACATTAACATTTCACCGTTGACGTCACTTACGCTACGAAACCGCTAAACCGTAGCAAAGCTACGCGTAGGCGGAGCTTCGCGCGATAGTTTCCCGAAGTTTTCCGAACGGCTACGACAGTCGTCCAGTTAAGATTGATCGGTGAATATATTACTTTCTCGGATTTTCCGGAATTGGTTGCACGGAGGAAGAGAGGCGACGGGGTTCAAGAGATACTGGTTTTTGCGTATGAGAAAATGCATAGAGAGGCTCAGAGGGACTTGGCAGGATAAGGTTACGTAACGGCAGTTGGGTGAGGGCAGCGCTCGGGAGACCACGTCCTGTTGTCCTGAGGGATTGAGTTGACAAACAACGTGTTTATTGTCGTAAACAACAACACAACAAGTTGTGTCGTGCCGGCTTTTGAGGTAAGTTCACTTTGAGTGGTTCGTGTTTGTGTGTTGTGTCCCAATAATATGCCACGCGGTTTAATTAATTTCAGTAGGTGAAAGTTAATCTAATTTATTTAAAATTATTATTACTTACGTGAATTAAAAACTTCACGTGTACTAAATTTGAAAACAAGACAATTTTCAGTATCTTATTTTTTTAATATTTTTATGCTATAATATTGAAAATATTCTGTTACACGCATTAAGAAATTTAAAAACAAAAAATATGAAATTCAAATAAATTGCATAATTTTAGCAAACTACAACTAAAAAAGTAAATTACTGAGAAGTAAGTGATGAAAATTTATTTTAATAATTGTTTGTTTATTAAATAAATAGGAGAAAGAAACAGGAGCTCATTATTAAAATGTAGTTATGCTCATTTACTTTATATGTTGAAAAAAAAAACAACATATTTTAAGTCTATAAAACTAAGTAATGATAAAAAGTGTATGTATTGCAAAAAAAAAACTAAAGAAGTCGCGTGTGATTGTGGATGGCTTACCTAACTGAACGAATGCTAATTGTGATTTTTTTAATATTTGAGCCACTGGTATGTTTTTATCACGGATTTGCGACTGCTACAGTTTTAATGAAAGATTTAATACCGTTGGGTTAACTTTCTGTACATTGGGACACATCAATTACTCATTTACATTGGCTATTGAGTAATTTGTATACGCTGATATTAAATAAGACAAATGTTCGTCATAATTATAGTTCCTCACTAAATGTATGCATACCTCGTATGTACAAAATCAATACATATGCAGTTCACGTAATCAAACAAAACAAAAATCCTTGATAATTTGATTTTTTGCCGATTTAATTTTGCTATTGCTCTTAAACTTAACTTTTATGTTGCATACTTTCGTAGTTCTCAATAGGTTTCATGCTTAATTTCGATATTTTTTATCGTGAATATTTGCATGCATATTGGCTTTTTTATGCATATAATCGGGTCCACATATTTATATATTTTAATGACATACATGTTGACCAAGCGAAATCAAAGGATATCTATATTTCATAAAGTGGTACACCCCAATCTCACGCACAGTGGGTTCTATAACACACTATGAGATAATACATTGTACTATTAGATAATATCTTACCCATAAACTTACTATTTCAGCTCTTGTAAACCAGGGTCGACAGAGGCACATACAGAATTTATAAGGAACACTTAAAGTTTATCAGCATTATAAAAACATTAACTTGGCTTAATGTAACCCGTGCTAAAAAGTTTTTTATTACATGTTTATTACACGATAAATACTGTCATCACTCGAAATTATTACTGATATACAGGAGTCTCGATTCGGGTTCATCCTCTGTATATCAGGATGTAAGCGGGCCGGCAACTGAGCCGACGGGGAAAAGCGTAGCCTAAGTAGATCAAATCAAATCAAAATATTCTTAATTCAAATAGTATACCACTCTCAGTCGTACTCTCGGTTGTAGAGGCCTGTGCCCTACAATGGAACGTATATGGGCTGATAGAATACAGTCAAGTACAAATAGTATTTTACAAGATCTTTTGATTCGTTAAATACTGCTACCAACGCTTTGGAACGTGTAGCTAGGAAGAAGAATATTGTTATGACGGTGGACATTCTATCTGGATTGCAAAAAAAATTTTTTTTATTTATGATGCGAGGCCTTGCTCCTTGTTTATATTACCCGATTCTAGGTATCTGCGAATAAGAAACAAATTATCCCATAGTGTGCTTGTTTCCTTTAAAGGTACAGAACCCCAACAATAGAACTCCATATACATACATACATACTATCGCTAATGTTACAATACAGCAACATTTTCAAAACCAAAAATCTTTGTGGGTTTAGGCGCTTTTAACTCTGAAGCCACTAGTTATAATTATAAGATTTTTGGAACGAAGTTCCTTATCGCGCGGTGTGAAAGGGAGCTAGACGGAAAAAATTCTCACGAAAACTTGTAACGACACTATAAAACATTTAACAATCGTTTTTTATTTCTTTATTTGAAAATGATGTCATACATTTTATTTAACTCTAATAGAGGCAATAAAATATCCAAATACATATTAATATGTTAAAGGCTATAGTAAAAACGAAGAATACGCTGAAGCCCAAAATTAAGTGGGAAACGTTGCGACAATTTCTAATTTTCATCAAATGTCATAAATCAAATTGGTACAAAAGAAACATAAATTGCATAAATATGTGAAAAAAAAAACATAATGATGGTGATACCCAAATGATTCTTTTGATGGTGACATATAATTAAAAATGTAATTTTATATAAAACCGTAATAAATTGATTTTCGATCCTCCTTAATAAATGTATTATTATTTACAATTTTAGTTTGTTATCCTGCTGTCAATCATCAACCCTTCATTTGACTATGTATCTTTGCCAATTATTACTAAAATTTTGCTTACTAATTAAGTTTATATAACATTGTATTTGTTAATAATGAAAGGTATTATTTTTATAACTTTTATTATTTACAATTTTAGTTTGTTACCCTGCTGTCAATCATCAAGCCTAGATTTGACTATGTATATTTTCCAATTATTATTACAATTGAGCCTACTGATTACGTTTATATTACATTATATTTGTTAATAAAAATAAAAAAATATTATTTTTATAACTTAAGAAATAAAATTTTATTACAATTCCTTCACTAATAATCGAAAGGAACTTCGTTCCATCCAGGTGTCCGCTGACACCTCTCAAGTTTTTTTTAATACTATAATGTGTTATTTTATCAGGTTTTATTAAACATTAATTAATGAAACATAGAAATAAAAACAAATAAATAATGTGGGTGTAGTAGATCCTGGATGTAGACTGGTTGCGGCATTCTAGATCTTGAAGTTAATAATGGACAATAAGAAATTTAATACCAAGGTACATTTCGACTCACCCGAGCCAACAATATTCTAAATAAAAGGAAATCTGCAGGTGCATAGTGAAACACAGGCGTCCACCCCTTGTTTATGCGATGTTTACTGTTGCTCCCCTATCACGGCGTGGCCGTATAGAAATTATCTCCCCCGCCGACACGTAACAATTACATTTTAAAACGTTTATAGTTTAAAACAATGCTTGATTTAAAAATTCTTTCAGCACACGATGTAAATTGTTTTTGTTTTTTGTTGTTTGCTTTTAATCTTGAGCTGTAAGTACAAATTCAAAATAATTTATGAAAAACGAAAAGAAAGAGACATTAAATATTTTAGATGATAATTTAATACATTCGCGAACAACCAACATCCTCTATTTCTCTAATGCTAAAAATATCATGCCACTTTGATAATTCTGCTTCAAGTCTTCTATCAAGTACCTTTATTATTGCCAATTAAATGATATAAAAAATCGATCGTAACATTTAAACATCTGGAAATATTTAAGTTTAATGCAGTATATTGGTCTATTGGAAATCTAAGGCACAAGGAAGACAAATATATCATAATTAAAGGGTTTCTCATTAAAATAAAAGGTTCTCTAATTTACACTTTTATTAATCTAAAGAAACTTGAAACCCACAAACGGCACAAAATTTAAAATTAAAATTTTTAATACATCTACAATCTCTCCTATTCTCTTCTGTAATTTATTGTGCCAGAAATAAATATTTTTTTCTTTCTTTCTTACATATTCCGAAATATGTACCCAATAAATTATTCAAACAGCATACCTGAACAGCGAACTTTGTGTGCGACTAATTAAAGAATTTCCAACGTGCATATTTGATGAACAAAACCCGGGGGCTAATAAGCTAACCGCGCTATTAATAATTCACACAGATAAAACAATTGAACAAGCGATACTTGTTATTAAATATGCAAATTAGTTATTTATTCAACCCGCGATCCACCTTGTAAGGGGCGCTTTGTGACAACTCTTGGTAATCTCGACTCAGGTAATTTTAATTCGCGGGTACGACAAGCTGTGTCTTATAAAATTATTAGCACTTTGATGGAACTTTATTAGAAGGCAGGGCTTTTGTATCTGAAATGCGACATAAGGCTTACTGGGAGGTCTCTCATATGAGAACTGAGAGGCCTCCTGGGTACCACCGCAATGCCTATTTCTCCCGCCAAACAGCAGTATAAATATACTGTTGTGTTTCAGTGTGAAGAACATTGTAGGCAGAGCAACTGCTGGACATATTGAGACTTAACATCTTATGACTCAGGATGGCGAACACTGTTGAATGCTAAGCATTGCTTTGTAATTCAAGGTGTTGTTTGGTTTGGTTACTGTTCAATAGCTGTCGTATCTCTTACCATCAGGTGAACGGAATGCTAACCATGCCATTTATTACAATATAAAACACGTTTTGGCTCTCAGATTCATTATGTGTGGTGTGTATATCTGATTTTTGACATAAGTATAGCGACCGACGCATCGATTGATGATATTATCTTTCTTGGTTGATTCCTATCCGTACTACACTGCATTTCCATCATTTGCATTATAGTCACTTGTCACGTTGTCGTGACAATTATCAAAATAGAATCGTAGCTGCTTGGATAGTCCATCGCACTTAAGCTATAAAACCCGCCACAGTTGCCCAAGCATCGCCATAATATTTATACTTATTGTACAATCGATATACCATCAGTAGTAGGTAAAAAAATATTTTAGGGTCACAACTTGTCACTATTTCAGTAGGCCGGAGATCATAATCTTCTCTCGCTAATTTTCACATTAAGTCCAAAAAAATAGTAATTGCGAAAACATCGTCATCATGCCATAATGGAGTAGATGTATAGGGTTTTCACGCTGCTAAACCTTGTACCACTTCTAATGCTGATGACGGTCTCGGTTTTAGCCAGACCCAGCTAAACCACAGCATCCTTATGCGTGTTAATTACAATGTTGTTTTACATTTGTAATAGAAAGTACATACTTCTTAGCCCAATAGTTTGTTTCTCGCAGTGCTTTATGAACATTGTTTGTTTCGAACATCCGCTCTATAATTTCTTTACGAGTAATTTCGTTGCAAGCTAAAGACATAGTAATAACTTATATACCTAAAAGACTGGCGAAGATTTATTTATTTATTTTTCGATTCCATGCTCGTATACTTTATGTTTTGCGCACCTTTGTAAATTGTTGTGAAGACGACACTGCCAATATATGATATGAAAAATCCAATATCGCTTTGCACGACCCAGGATTTGAATCCGAGAATTTAGCTTTGCAATTATACCTAAGTATATCTGCGCCATCGGGGCATTCCACGGTTTCAGTATTTTTAATTTTATTAATAAAATACAATTACGTTATTCATCTATACGTAATTGTGATCTTTAAATGAATCGAGCTATCAACAATAGCATCCCAATATCTCTTAATGCAGCAATATTTATCCACACAAATTGCCGATAAAGTCAGGAGCGATATTCAATTCCATTGTATTACTCCGTCAATTTTCCAACAACTGTAGCTAATTAAAATTATTAATTGAAGAATATGAAACAATGGCGTATCGGCCCGGCGTCCCTCGGGATCGCTTCGTTTGGATTATTTATTGTAAGGCGGTCTTGAGGCAATACAAGTTAATTTACAAAATAAATATTGGCTCAATCACATCTCTGCTTTCTTAGCTGAATTGCTTGTGGACTGCTGGTGTTTTAATTTTGCATTGTTTCTTTAAATGTTTTTTTAATTGCACCTAAAATACATGTGCAGGCTTACATCTGTTTATCAAATTATTAAACTAAAACCAATTTGATTTTTAAAAAAAGCACATTAATTTGCGTATTAATATTTAAAACTGAGTATAAATACAACACAAATATATTTGTTGAGTTTAAATGAAATGATCTCTACAAAAGTCAGCGATGGAAAGCAAATGATTGACCAATTATTAGAAATTACACACACGTAGCGTCGCTTTCAGTTGTTTGTTATTTAAAACAAATGCATTTTCACAAATAGTGGATTAAATACATATTATGTACAATATAGAAAAACAATCTATAATGCAGCAAAATTACGAATCTTTTCATACTAACACGGCAAAGCGGCAACACTGTACTTCGGATTAATTCAGAGCAAACCAGATTGAGTATCGCAGTTCAATAGTAAACAAAAATATCACTCGCCAATTTTGCTCGTCTACCGAATTTGTTGGTCGTATTTCATTTTATTTAATGAATTTACATTTTGTCTTACATTAGCCTAAATCTACATAATATATTCCAGACTACAGTGTCTGTATAACTGTTTTATTTGCGAATTTCATCACAGGTCACTTTACGCGTCTCAGCAAACGGTCCAAGTAACATGTTAGTTCACAAAACACAAGACAAGACGTCACTCCGTAGACGTATTGTTTTCAATGAATTAAGAGGAGGACACGACGGGACACTCTGTAAACAGCCTCCGGGCTGCGTCAACACAATTATTATACTCGGACAGCCACCCTCGCACACCCTCTAAATAAATTAACCAGACTAGCCAAAACATTTGTGTTTCATCTTCGTTTTATAAAAAGCTTAATTTACATGTCGAGTTAAATGAGCGTTAATAACCTTTTATTCAGGTTCATTAATTATAACTTTATTTGTTTGATTATTTGGTGCTCTTAAAGTTATTTTAATTCCTTGTTTTGTTTCATTATTCCTAAGTATTAATCGATCAGTTGTTTATAATTAAAAATAATTTGTTTCAGATAACAACAAAATGACTTCGCGGCCGCCTGCAGCCGTTACACGCACGAAAAAGCAAAACCACGCGAACATACCGTGCCCTATTGAAAACTGCGCTCGGTTCACTTACGGCAAGCTGCCGGACCATCTCACCAAGATCCATGGACTCACCGGCACTGAACGGGATGCGCTCAATGAACAGCAGAGGAAACGGTTCTTCAACGGAGAGCTCTGCCAGGTCAGGTATCTCAAAGAATCTGCTATCAGAGATCTATGGGGCGCTGACTACGAAGACCCTCGCATTAGAGCAAAAATCCATCAAAGTTTCGCTTTAGTCAAAATCCGGATAATACCACTAGCAGCTACCCAGCGAGCTCGTCCTCTTACTGAACAGGATGCTAATGTCCTCACGGCGTATAATGCTAGAACAGCTCCAAGACCAGTAAGAGCTCCCAGAACCAGAACTCGAGCTCGACCGTACCCTGCACCACAGCCAAGCCAAGCTGAATGTAGGACATCCAGCGAGTCTAGTGAAGAAGAAAACACTCGTAACCCACTACCGCCGTCCCCACCTCCCTCTTCACCATCTTTACCCCCCTCTCCAGCCCCATACGAGCTCCAGCCAGTAGAAACCCGCCTTCGAGATATATTCGACTCAAAAATAGATGGATATAAAGCGGTTATTGATGATATGAAGAAATCTATGACTATGGGGAGGACGCTTGGACCAAGGAAGCGGAAAGCGTACAGAACCTACAGACGATATGCTAAGAGATTGATCGCTTACCTTCATAGACAGCATTCGCCGCTAGCTTATGACGTGGATGTGCTCTTATGTGGAGAGAGACAAGTCTGCGCCTTCCTAGAAAGAGTTAGCAGTGAACACAAGACGAAGACTTTAAGGAACTACATAGTCGCGGCTATCAAACTGCTTGATTCACGACTTTTTGCTATAGAAAAAGATCCATCGTGTAAAGAGAAGGTGGTTTCGATGACTCGAGTCTACGAAGTGCTGCATGGTCGTCTGAACGACTGCGACAGTCTTCTTGCTCAAAAAGACTCCGAGAAGGAAACCAGTTTTAGTGTTATGGACGAAGCATTCAATGACTCATATGATGATTTAGTGTAAATTGAGATAAGCAAATTCAAAGACCCATTAGTTACTTCGTCCTTTAGCTCATAAAATGCTCATAAAATCAATAATAGTTGTAAATAATGAACTATACATGTTAGAATTTACTTACTTTTAATATTATTTTAGATGAACCTAAAAGGCATTGTACAAATATGAATTAAAAAAAACTTCATAGTAAAACGATTTTCTGTGTTAGTAGCCACATAATATTATTTATATTTTATTCAATGCTCTTTTAGATTGATCTGAAATTACTTTTAGGATTAAAATTTGTAAATACAAAAGAATACGTGTCACAAGCAATAAGCTTATCTACATTTAAAGTGTCAAAAGTAGTATTATGGACATAGTACCGAGTATTTAATACATATTTATCTGTGTAGCAATATTCTTAGCTTAAACATTCCTTTAGTAAATAGTGTTAATTGTTTATCTTGTAAACAGCGTATTTATTTTACAAGTTAAATTATTATTGTAAAATGTTTGTATTATTTTACCTATACTTCTATTTAATACATCGCACAGCCAATTTATGGTTACATAAAGGCATCATATTAACTCCTCTTGCGGGATGAGGAGTTAGGTAATATGACATTCAAAAGTGGTAGAGCCACTGTGCTGTCAGTCAAGACTCAGCGTAATTGAGCAGACTCATCCGGAGCGGTACCACTATCTCACTATCTGTCACTATCATATCAGAGATTGACGTGAAGAATGACAGCTTCGCTGTCACATTTCGTCCGGTGGGTGGGATTCCCGAATGCCAATACCCCTTTCCTCTTCCCCTCTTTTTTCTTACCACTTCTTCCCGATTTGAAAGGTTGCTAACACATGTACCTATATAATGCAAGCGTTGTTGATGTTCATGGGCGGCAGTGATCACTTGCCATCAGGTGACCTGATTCCTCGTTTGCCGCACCTACATAAATAATATTATGACCTTTGCCCTTTTTGATATGGCTATGGCTCATTTAACATTATATGTTCTAGTAAAAACATTAAACAACAGAAACAAGGTTCAAGGAACTTATGTTAAAAGTTACAAGTTCTTTGGCAGGGCTATTGCACTTAAAGTTTCACCTAGGTTCCGCAAGATGTCTCGCTTATCAGTTTCTTAAAAACTGCCATCTATTGACGTAAAAAGTAACTAAACCTTTTTTCACGCCCAATTAACTTGATATGGACATTACGCTATCGTGTACAAGAGGTCACTAGTCACAACTAACGTTAATTCAACCTTTTACCGCATTCTGTTCTCCTGGTACTTGGCGATCGTAACCGCCTGCTCCAGATTCTCCAATGGCCGCCCGACGTTCCATACGTTCCATTCTTAAAGCCCCTTCCTTACTCAACGTAGAGTATTTTTCCCTCACACACTTATTCGAATGATTCACAATTGAACAATTTATATCTCTGCTTCATTGCCCGCGTGGTCGTTGTATGTTTGAATTGTATTTGTAAAGTATCTATAGGTATAGACTTTATAATCCGCTTCTTTTTGTTTGAATTACTAAATTATAGAAAATATAATATGTGGTGCGTTGAATTCTATTCTTATAAATATTAGCGGTTTTTAAGACTTTTTGCAATTTCTTTTTTATTTAAATGAATTAAGGAAAATCTTTATTTATTCATTTGCTGCAGTGTACGGGATTCATCTTACCTTCATTATGGCGTATTCATTCATAAAAAATACAGTCGAATTGAGAACCTCCTTTTCTTGAACTCAGTTAAAAATATGTCCAGGTCTCAGGATTTTTCTTTATCTGTGACTGTTAAGGATACAAACGTGGTATATAATATTATGTCGTATTGAAACTGTTATAACATCGGTAATAAAGAAAGCAAAGCCGATAACTGTTCTGCAAGCGAGAGTTAATCACAACATCCGTGGGTTGAAGATATTTAAGGAACAGTTACTCACAGTCTATTCCAGTGACCGTATGCTACCTTGAACCGCGCGAAGTACGACCTATTTCGATTTTCTGACTAAATACAAGGAACTTTCTGGCTCTGTGTAATTTTGGTACGAAATGGTTGGCAGATGAAATATGTAAATGTAATTTCGCGCTACACTTACCTGTTTTACGGTAAAAGTGTTTCAGTTGATGGATAGATTTTTAGTTTCACCTCTGGTAACATCTATAAGTATATTTATGATGCGGCTTTGCTCAAAGACAATTTATAATAAATAATAATAATAATAAATAACACCCAACAGTCACATACATAGTCCTGAGCCCACATTAAGATCGAGTCTTGTGTCGTGGGTATCAGGAACTACGAGAGACTTTTCGGTCTCACAAACACCCAGACCCGAGAGAAATATTTGTGGGCCGCACAAACATTTCTCTCGGTGCGGGGATCGAACCCGCGGCCTCTTGTTTCACAGGCTTTTTTTTATTGCCTTGAATGGCAAGAAGAGCGTATCATTCGCCTGATGGTAAGCGATATGACTGTTCATGAACAGTAACAAAACCAAACAGCAATTTGAATTACAAAGCAATGCTTGGCATTTTCCGGCGCTCGCCGTCCTGAGACATAAGATGTTGAGTCTCAATGTTTCCAGCCATTCTGGCTACAATATCCTTTAAATCAAAGCACAGCAGTGCATTTACAATGCTGTTTGGCAGGAGAAATAGACATTGCCGTACCTACACAGGCTGCCTCTCACATGAAAACCCTACCAACAGTATAACTGTAAGTATAACAATACCAATAACTGCACTCATTTCCAGTCTAGATCAATCCTTTCTAGCTTCGATCAACAGTTTTATTGTTGTTCGAAGTATTCTAGTCTTAATAATATAGTTTTCAATATGTCTCTCATATTCTATAAAGATCTCGTGCTGTTTTAAGAAGGCTTACTGTCGCGATGAAAACATTCAAACATTCTTGTCCTACAGCCCAAAAGTAACCATAAAGGTTCACAATTTTTTTTGCTTCTTTTATTAATGATTCTAGACTCTATAATTCATTATGCATAATTTTCTGTCACTACTTTATCTGAACTCCATCCAACTCCAACACTTACCAAAAGTTTTAATTTAACAATTAGAAGTAATCTTGCTTTGCAAAAGCAAAAGAAATAATGTGACACTCAGTATTTTCTTTTACAAACCAGGTTTGTTGTATTGAAAATTCAGATTCTTTTTTATTACATTTTGATTACTTTACAGTTTTCGTGACATCAATATAAAATCCATAAAAAATATTTTTTTTTCTACATATAAGACAGCTTGCCCTAATTACGTTATCACAAATTAGACACGATAATAAACATGTTGTTATTATAACCCATATTGGGTCAACTTTAAGAATAGACTCTATTAGACCTTGTTGAACCTATAAAATTGTTCTTCAGTAATACCATTCAATATTCCTTTCCAGAACAAGAAGAACGGCTAGCTATCATCCTTGTGTCGTTAATTTACCACCAATAACCGATAATTTAGCACAAAACGATTTTCATCCTCCTTCATCATACGTATGTCGAAGGAATAGAATGCCTTACCAAAATTAGTATATCCCGAACGATATGTTATAGGTATCTTCAAGCCTAGAGTGAGTAGGCACCTTCTAGGTAGGCGTGTAGATAATAACATAGACCAACTTCACTTTCCATCAGGTGAGATTATGGTCAAACGCCTGAAACAAATGTTTAAGTAAACTACAAGTATTTCATTCGTGTCTGGATTTTATGATATGACTAGATTTTGGGAGGGTAACTAGTTTTTCGCAGATTCGATACCCACTATATAACTTATGCTTATTCAATTAACCTATTGCAAAACAATAATTGTGACTGTAGAGTGTATTTATTTAGTCAATGTTTTTTTATTCTGACTTTTCGGGATCATGGGTGTATTGATAGCCAATCACCACGCACTATATCGGTGAAGGCAGGTATCGTGAGGAAACGAAAACGTGTGTTTTGTCGCATTCTGAACCAACTTCGCCACGAAAGTTGTTGAAATAAAATAGGACTTACTATAATTACTAACTGCAAATTAATTTTCGAAGTGGCAAAGCCACGCTGTTGTCAGTCATGAGTCAGCATGAATGGGCAGTCTCGTCCGGGGCGATACCACTTTCTCACAGGAGGTCGATGTGAAGCGACAGCTTTCGGATGCCCGATACCCCTTTCCCTTCCCCTTCCCATCATGTTTTCTTACCGCTCTCCTCCCGATTTCATGGATCGCCAGCACATCTATAATCCAGGCGTTGTGGATTTTCATGGGCGGCAGTGATCACTTACCATCAGGTCATCTCTTTGCTCATTTGCCGGACCTATTATATTAAAACACTTATACAGAATTTAAAAAAGAATAGTTTAAAATTAATAAACAATTCCAGTTTGAGTGTCCTTTCATTGTGAATTGCTTCTAAGTTCATATATAGTAATGTACTCTGTGTTCTAAGCTATGGTGTGAATCACTGCAATTGTTTTAGTTTGTCGACTCAGTGCAATATTGTGCAAGTTTTATTTTTAAATATTCATGTTTGTAGTTCATTACTGAATTTATAGACGCCATTCATTGTGTCATACGACTTTTAGTACACTGCAGCGATTCTAGGTTTTTCTATAATATTTCTATGCTAAATAAGAGCTCATCTGTTTATGTCTTTGAAGTATTTAAACATGATTATAATCACAATTGATTGTAATAAATATTAATCGTAAAAATCAAAGTTAAACCGTTAATTTATACTAACATCTAAAATGTATTTAATGACTACAATTTTATTCAAATAAATGAATATGACATCTTGCCAGTGTTTGCAATACTTGTGTTTACAATATGACTCATATCCTTAATTTTAACATAAAAAATGTATAACAAAATGAACGCGTGCTCAACACAATTCCTTAATCGAGAAGTGCAACAGCAAACAATTCAACACGAATCAGGTGACGTCACGCGCATTCGGTGCAAAGTGCATGCATGCAACTCAACCTCTTTGTGTTCATGGCAGCCTGGTGCTCGTTCCTTTTGTGAGCGACACCAAAGGGGCCCTATCCCCTTTGGAGCACCCTTCTCTGGGTCAATGCGCATCTCGCGGTCATTCACCTTACTGACCTTCATGTTTTGTCATTACCTCACCCGGCATTTTCAAATGCAATGCATGTATCGACGCGGGAAAAGACAAGACGGCTGCATTTTGCGAAGCGTACTAAAAAAAACAGTAATGGTTTTAAGAAAATTGCACTGCTACCTGCTTTAGTTAGTTCTTGGGCAGTCAGTGAGAAACCTTGCATACCTTCTTAATGCAGTTAAAGCGCAAAAAGGAAAATACTATATGCACTACTACTACTCAGACAATTATAATAAAAAAAAATCTTGCAGCGACTTGATTGGCTGGTTGAGTGTTTGCGTCTATTAGCAGTACCACCACTCATTTATGAATAATCGACGTGCATTGATTGCAACGAGTTGCCTGAACAGGAACTTGTTGTACGAGGATAACAGAAAAACAAAGCGGTTTGCGCGTTGCAACTTACAACTGCATTAAGTATGCGGCACAGTGATTATAGATTTGTACCTTTCAATAGGTACGAAACTTTTTTATTGGGTAAGCAAAACTAGTTACTTTAGCGAGTTACTTTCGCCCAAATTCATTTTTAAAGTTGAGAATGTAATACATACATTCTATTTTATATGTTGTTTTTTTTTTGGAATTATAAATACAATTTAGCCATCGTTCAAGTTGCCTTCGATTTATAAAACATTAATGTTATTTAATTTTAAGAATAAAATGAAAAAAGTTTGAGCAGCTTCATAAAATTCTGCGAAATTACCGCGAATAGCCACATGGTATTAACAAATCTTCGTGAATTTTTACAATTCCTTGTGTAAATTGTTTTTGAAGTAGACTAGAAAATAAAGTGGAGATCTAAGTGTGGTCTGTTTAAATTAAAACCTCTTGTCATTAATTTCAACTGTAGTTTTTATTGCCCGTAAAACCAAGAGGATGGGTGCACGTGTGTTACTGTGTAAAAAGAAATGTTAGTATTCATCTTGTTCTATTTTTAAGTAATTAAATACCTATAAAATGCAGAACACTTGGTTTTAAAACGACTTGTGCATTATTTAAATTTGATTCAGATTTGGGCCGGGCACATAGCTCGTAGAACCGATGGCCGTTGGGGCCGAAAGGTTCTCGAGTGGAGGCCACGTATAGGCAAGCGAAGTGTTGGACGCCCGCCTACAAGGTGGACGGACGATCTGACTAAGGTCGCAGGAAGTCGCTGGATGCAGGCCGCTTCCAACAGGACATTGTGGAGATCATTGGGGGAGGCCTATGTTCAGCAGTGGACTTCCTGTGGCTGATATGATGATGATGATGATGATGATTCAGATTTTAATAGACGTATATAATTTTCATCGTTAGAACATCGTTTATCGTTAAAAACAGTTTTATACCATTTTTTAAGTAAAATTATATATGTGATGAAATGAAATCCCTGAATCATTAAGGTAATAATTTTTTTAACTAAAGCAATACTAGATATATGTTTATATTACTTCAGAAATAATAGGTATCATTTGTGAGTAATTCCAGGTATGTCGTTATTGGTCAACAGGCTGTGAGTCCATATGATACTACACTTTGATCTTAGCCAGCATATTTTCATCCTTGCGTTACCTTTACGCAGCGATACTTTTTTCCACGCAGAGATTTGATACTGGCCGCCGTAGAAGAAGTTATAGTATTTCAGAAGATCTTTCTAATGACGCATCGCTTGTTGTTATTGCTCACAATGGCGAGGCCCTTTCGCGTGATTTTCCTGCAGTCTTTAAGTAGCTATATTTTCTAAAATACAGCAATTTCGATTTTGTTGCCATAGAAAAAGTTGTAGCATCTGAAAAGACCTTTCCATCGATATGTGGTTTGTTGTTATTGGTCGACAGGCTGGGATGCCCATTCTCCTTTATTTCATACTTTTTTCAAATTATTTACTGTGCCGGACAATCTAATTTTCCATGATTTTCTGTTAAATTGTACAAATGCGCTAATTTATAATGTTTCATTTTGTACATATTGTAATTTCCCTTATTTTATTATAAATGCAGCATAAGAAAATATCTAGCTGCTCAATGAAACAGCTGAGTGGTATTGTAAAAAACTTTATTATCTGAACTCTGATGTGATTGGAATCATTTTACTGTAAATTTTTCAATTAATATTTCAAGCAGGAGTGAGAAATTCTTTCAACCTCGTTCCAGTTACAATATTTAGTGCTTGCTATAAATAAAACCATCTCATCAAAAACAATCAGTTTTGAACGAAACTAACGGCTTCCTTTGGTCGAGGCTGAATATTAAAAAATCTATATTTTATATTCTATAGTCTTGTCATTGATTTACATCAACAGAACAAAAGACGGGAAATTGAGAATACCTACATTAAATACCTAGTGTTGTATCAGTTCCGTTTTTTATATTAATTCCGCAGTTTTAATTAAAATATATTATGGCTATTACGTGAAATTAGATATGTGTTAACAAATAACACGGACATTAACGTTAAGTGCCTGTTCATTATTTATTTCCAAAGAAAATCAATGTTCTGGCCACGTAAGGGGATATTTCTGTCGATCGTTTGCGTGTTTCTGTGTCTTGTTCGTTCGCGCTGGTATTTACGCTGAAACAGATTTGCCGCCGTATAAAACACGTTATGTGAGCGAGAAAAGCTTATTTTGTTCTCAACATTGATGAGAGTGCCATCTGGTGAGAGGCGCGCGAAATACTTGCGTGTGTGAATTTTTGTGAATTAAGTGACATTTTTGGAATCAATTTAACAAAATGCCTGGACGTCCTATTTGGCAGGTGAGTGATAATAATTACTTTTGATTTTTAAAGATTAGTATTAATTATTTTTTAAGCTTTGTTGGGTTTTCAGTCATATACAATTTGCATAAAATGGTACCTATGCAATATGCATTAATATGAAAATTAATTATTTTAGATGATAAATTAGGTATTAATACAAAACTTACACCAAGTAAAACGCCCAGCAGGAAATTGAATCTTTTAAAACGTGTACTATAATATTATTTACAATAATTATAATGGGTATAGGAAATCTTTATTGGACTAAAGGTATAATATACTATTTATTATACATTTTAATAATAATTCACAAACTTTTCGTTAAAGTGAGTCACATTTGCAAGCTAAGAGTACCTGAAAATAACAGGTGGGGTAAACAACGCGTCTGTAAAATCTCACATGTTGGCACACTGCCAAAATGTACTATTTACGCTGTCGAACACATGTGTAGTTATTAAATATTCTAGCAAAAATACACAAAAAAATAAAATAAAAACAAAGGTATTCTTTTCCATAATTCTTATTTCAAATATTTACAATTAACGTTAAACAGCTTCAAGAAATTCAGTCACATTTAATTTTGTTCTAACGCTAAATCTATGTTTAAAAAACCTATGAGACTTATACTATTTTTTTTTTAATCAGAATTTCAAATTTTGGAGTAATTCCATGATAGGCTTAAATATAAGGTACTCGTATAAAATGTCGATAAACCTAAATATGTTAAAATTAAATAAATGATACTAATACTCAAGCTTAAACTTTTTTCTCGATTTTTTTACTCGGTACATTTTTTACATCGCCTATCATAAAATTGCCCGGTAAATTGTGGAACAGCTGTTGCATAAAGCCGAGCAAAATGTCTTCAATTGTTTTCGATAATATCGGCCTCAAAGATTCCGATACCGGCCGCCAATTCGCGTTCAAATAAGCATTAGTGCTGTCCTCTGGAAAAAATATAATGTTAGTAAGCGCCATCTAGCGTCAGCTAGAAAGGTAGAATAATATAAAAAAAGAGCAAAAACAATCATGGTAGCCCACAAGGTCTAATTCTTAATACTTATACATTAAGCAAGCAACAAATGAAACAGAATAATAGTTTAATTTCCCAATTTCAAATATTCTTTAGTTCATCAATCTGCGTTTTTGCTGTTTAATTACGCTTATACAGAAAACAATGCTTCTTATTTGTCTCTGTCAAACCCCGTGATCTTATTATGTGTGTTTGTAAATAGGGCACACACGCAAAATGTATATTGAAAAAACATTGCGAATAAAATTATTGGCAACAGAGCCAACGATTGTTCGATGTAGCAACGGTTCCGACAACGTCTCAACGTTGCAATTTGTAACACGTATCTACCAGGAGTTCATGAAATGGCAGAGTTATTTCGTACTAATCAGAGACATCTATGCAAACGTAATGGTACTGCTATGACGTATTGTAAAGTGGTGTCAGAGTTTCCACTCCTCGACAACAGGTGTCGCTCCAATGTATTATATGTTAAAAAAACACAAACCCAAGGAATCGATGCCGTCAAACAAATTATTCATCCGTAATTTAAGTCCTCCTATCGAATATTTTACATGCGCAGCGGTCACATTGAAAAAAACAAATTCATCTTTTTCATACAATTTAACGTCACTGATGATGTCTATTGTCATGTTACCTAAAATGAAAGCAATAATTATTAAGATGACGTTATTATACATATGTTTTAACCATAATATTTTATTTAACGATTTTCTTACTTGGTTCAAACCAGCACAAGCCTCGGCCAACCAGAGGAATCAACAATATTTTTCCCTTCAAATCATAAGTGCCTTCTATCCTTATCTTTGGGACACGAACCTTAGTGTAAAAATCATAGGTCTTGCCATCCACTCTGAAATAGAAATCGTTTTTATTAGAGTTATTATGGTATCATATATATGAATATTAAAGTAGCATGCACTAAAAAATTACTTAAAATATTTTACGAATTTTTATTGAATTCTTGTCTTAACACAAAAACCAAAAATAATGAATTCTCGCAATATCAGTTTTTGTCGTCGATGCGATAATGTCCTCGAAGCGATAAATTGGCTCGACCCGGTCGATCAAGCAGTCGTCCAAAGTACCAGGAGCGCATAAGCGTGAAGCGGTTTAACTCACTGACTCATTAATACTTCGGTCTGACCGAATCCAGTGACTGTGACGTCATCTAGTGCCGCATTGACGTTAACGGGGCCCTCGCCTTGCAGTATTCTTATTTTGGGGATTTTTAGCGGATCCAAAGGCGGTAGGCCGATTTCTGGTAGCCCTGTGAACAGTATTTTTTCTTGTACAAATAAAGAGTAAATATTAGGCGTTTTGTTGAAAATAGGTTATGTAGGAGGTTTTGTAGGTGTTTAGTAGATAGATACAAGTCGTCTGGGTATGGTGAAGAAATAGCACTTTCGCTTTCCGCAAGTTATGTAGGTACAAATGTTTCGTAATTGAGGCGGTGTGACTAGCCCAGGTGCTTGTGAGCCCCACACATTCGCTATCATTCAGCGTTGCATGTACATAAATTATTTTGATGTTAACTACATGTATGCATGTAGTTAACATCAAAATAATTTATGACGGAATAATGTTGATAACGTTTTGCATTATGAGTACGTTTTGTAAAATAATTAAACCACTTTTGTTGTTTGCTCTACCTAACATTTGGCAATTTGGTTTCCAAATATTTTTTGTTTCAAGTATTTTATGAAAACACAAAAGATGTGGCAACATATTAACTAGGACTGCAGAACCACCGAGGAGTAATATTGTGGGCCGTAGCGTTGTGCAAGCAGGCAGCGAGCGCGACTGCTTACACAGTTGACTGGTCGGGCTCGTAATGTTTGGATGCAATAACATTAAAGTTATTTGTGTTAATTTTATGATGCATTATGTTGGTATATGGAACGGGGCCGTACATTGACAATGTATTTGATGTTCTACATCTTATTTTAGTTCAAGGCCGGTTTAATACGTATGCGCTTTTGCAGCTCGCTATTGTATATTTTGTTAGAAGCTTTAGCGTTGCATTAAGATATCAGGTTGATTATTAGGCTTATTGAAATCAGAATAGGTGGAAAAGCCTAATTATTCAGACTAATAAAACTGGAAAATGTGAAGTAAAACTCATACTTCGCCCATACTCTATCTCGTCATATCTGCAATAATTATCGTATAGTGCAGTGTATTCTCGTTCCGAAGTCAACGTGAATTATTATTGAATGTAGATACGAGTATGTAGGTACCTCTACCTATTTAAGAATCAAGCTCTTTCGGTACGTTTCGCTGCTATGTTAATTATCACCGGCGTAGTTTAATGCCGACTTGCATAACAAAATACATTAAAGACGTTAGGACCCTGAACTACTTAACCATAAGAGTCCCATCAAAGCCCTTTCACTACACGAACACATGCCACGAAAAAATCTTAACGAATGATGTTTACAAAATTATTCACATGTTATTAAGGTTATAACTGCACAAAGTTTGGTAAATAAGTACTTATATTAATATATTTAATTATTTAAATAACTATTGATTAATTCCTCATCGTCAGTCGTCATAATGATTATTTCAAGTTTATTGAATGTACTGAGTGTGGTGCGTGAGTGACTTTTCATATACTTATATGACATACTGTAATTAATCACGAAGCATACTGAATATTACTGATACACGTGGGCTCTACCAAACACATTGACCTAGATAGAGATCTTTACGATATCAAAAATGAGTTTTGTTTTAAATCATTCTTGAATTCAATAGTAGTAAGTAATTACTAATTAGATATGAATCCAATTACTAATTACATTATATATAATTTACAATTCAGAACCTTTTCGCAGCCCGGTCATTCAGACTTGAATTGTTTATTTATTTATTCTTATTCTTTTTTGTACACTAAATAAATCTTAAACTAAACTATACTTAACATAAGAGTACAAACAGCGATCGTTTCGCTCAAGGCAATCTCATACCGACTACCATGGGATGGATAGAAGAGAAGGAAAAAAAGAGAAGGAAAAAAATAGGATTAAATTTTATAATTTGTTTCTGTATCAGCCCATAAACGTCCCACTGCAGGGCACGGGCCTCCTCTACAATTGAGAGTACGATTGGGAGTGGTTAGGCCATATATTCCATTTATGTATGTAGTTTATAATTTGTTTACCTGGCCCTAACGCGTTGAATAATTGTTGCACAGCCACACGCGAACAGTCGTCAAAATCCGGATCACTTTTCAGGCATGTCTTCACAAAATCCGCTGAAACGATAATTAGTATCATTAAATAACATTGCCATAATCAATATTAAGTTTTAATTCATTTACCTATTGGGCTATATTTACTATAACCATTCACTGCTTACCACAGAATTGAGAGTTGGATTTTGAGGGGTTATGGTCATAATTTATCACGCTAGCCTATTGCGGACTTCACTTACCAATTACCATATTTTTTTGTTCAGATAGTAATAATAATAAAACATCCAATATTCACGTATATAGTCCTGACGCCACACTACTTTACGGACTTTCGATCTCACAAACACCCAGATCCGAAACAAATACCTGTCGATAACACATTTTGTTCCAGGGCGGGTATTATACCTGCGGCCTCTCGTTTCTCAGGCGGCGTATAACCAACTGCACCACGGAGGCTGTCAAAGATCTCTATGGTGTGCAGGTTTCCTCATCATGTTTCATTTTATCGTCAAACTACTCGCCATTTCACAATTAATAAATGACGAAAGTCAAATGCACAGATTCAATGATACAACATATTTCCATGACAATAACATTTTACTAGGATCACGGTCAGTTACATCAAGAATGGGTTGACGTCACGTATGTCAACACCAATGTCTTTACTTGCAACAGTTGTTAGTCGTAGGTGGGAATTGAAGTGGTAGCTATCTAGCCAGCAATGAAAAATATGAACATTTTACACAATTTCATAGAGATGTAATCTTAAGCGGGCTTATCTGTAGATAGTTTTAATGATAGTTTACCTTTTTAGCTATAAAAAGTTTTGTCCCTTTTGAAATACTTTGGTTTGAAAATAAGTTTTAAAATTGTTTTTGAATAAGGCCATTCATATTTGACGGACCTCTAGTGAAATGTTATTATTATTATTATTTTTTATTGCAATAAATGGCGAGACGAGTAAGCCGTTCACCTGATGGTAAGCGATACGACCGCTCATAAACAGTAGCAAAATTCCACTGTGCTCGCCATCCTGAGACATAAGATCTTAAGTCTCAATATGTCCAGTAGTTACTCTGGCTATATTGCATTATTGGCTGCATTATTTGTTTTATAAACTGCATTCGAATTTGTGGACTATGTCCGAAGTCAACATGTTATTTGTAGAAAGGTACAAGTATAAAAAAAACATATATGGAAAACAGATTGTAATAATAATGTCCAATGCAGTAAGATGAAAAATAATATATGTACAGTTATGACGTTTTCAACTTTTCCAACATTGGTTACATATTTCATGCAATGGTATTTTGGTAATTTCTTGGTTGTGTGAATAAATATTCAGATCTTAAGGGAAGATTTTTATTGTAAATTTACATTTATTATAACAATATTTTAGATTCTATTACTGGGCACAACGACATCCGCCCAATTATGAAGTAACTGCTAGAAAATGTCTTTACGTGATAATAAATAAATAATTATTTAAAGATAATTGAATAATTGTGTTCTTACAATACAATATCATTTAATTATCTCTTCATATCACAATATTATAATAGCGCCGTTTAGAAAAAAAAACTTAGCAATAAACTTTATTTTATGATCCATATCTTACTCAGCTTGCAACAGTTACAGTTTATACAGGGTATATCAAGACTGCTACCGAAAACGAAGCCGGGTGGTAGTTTAAGCGACTTCAGACACAATGCAACAGAAAAAGTTGCAAAAAAAAGCGTCAATTTTTTTTTTGTTATTTTTTTCCTATTGCCATTTTTGGGTGGTAAATACATTTTTTCCTAAAATAATAGTATATACCCTTTTATTTATAAATACTCTAAGGTATAAAAGAGTTTAAATTATTATTTTAGCAAAAACTATGGATTTACCACCCAAAAATGACGATATTTAAAAAATCATAACAAAAAATTGTCGCGTTTCTAGGCGAAATTTTTAATTGCATTGTGTTTGTAGTCACTAAAACTACCACCCGGCTTCGTTTTCGGTAGCAGTCTTGAGATACCCGGTATATACTACATAATAGTCGTGAGAAATAGTTAAATTTTATGCGGTTACAAATTAACTAGAACGATTGAATGGTAACTTTACGATATTTTTATACTTGTTTTATTCAATACATATACCAAAGCCACTTAGAATACCAGTGGCAAAAACCATAATAGCTATAAAAATAAATATCATCAGCTGTAAAATAACAACTGTAGCTGTAAAACAACTAAATAGCAACATACTCGTTGTATGATATAACGATAATCGATTTACGCAACGCCATTCGCTTATGAAATCGATATTTGTTTATTTCAAATTCCCGCGCAATGTGGGTCGTATTATGTAAAGACAACTTACGTTTCGTCTTGTAGTGCTCCGCGGAGGCATAGTGTATCACAAACGTCACTATAAATAATTTAAACTGCATTTTGTTCTGGTGCTCCTGTTACCCCGAGCTGACAGTCAGCGGTGGTGGTTCGATACTAAGACCCCGCTGAGTTGGCCTCAGCATCACGCAAGACCGCCGGTAGGAGGGGAGTTGTACGCAATTGTTACCTATGTAAATAAAGCTTAAACTTGGCGTTGCTTAAGATAATATTGCGAATAATCACGTTAACAAATGTTTGGTAAAAATCATTTTATGTTATATAATATTCTATAGTGTGGAAGTGCTATTAAGAAACCTTCGCGATCTTAATGGAATCGTTACGTCGCGGAAGTTATAAGGAAGATAGGGTTACTGTTGGGTTATGAGAGTGCATTCGCTTTGATTACTTGGAATTGTAAGTGTGTTCCGAGCTTAAACGACAAGTTTATTAATATCCACAGTAGGTAATTTTAATCACAAACCCAATCTACGCACCCGGAACGCATATAACAAGTTTCGAGGTAGAACCGTTAATAATGACAAGTTCTTGAGTTATTCCATACAGATTATTTAATGTAAGAAGAAACCTGTATACATAATATGTACCTTCATACCGGTTGTTCCTATTTGCTCTTTATACCCTGAAAATTAAGCGATGTAGTTCACTTTGTGATTCGCTTGATTTACAAGATGAAGTCTAATTGAAGTCCATAATTAATATTGTTTAAAGTAATTGAAGATACTCTGACACGCGCAAGTTCTCACGACACTGCAAAGATCATGGGTCAATCAGTTTGTTGAAGACTGTACGAGTACCCCTACGTCTCATACGTAGATATTTGTTTGTCTAAAGGTATTAAATGATATTCCAAAACTTTGTTGTAGATTGAGGTGAAATGTCGCAATATTGAACCCTGAAAGTATCCAATAGTTGATAAGATCTAAATGGCTCTCTAACGGCCGTTCTCTATATCCTATCTATCTTTAACAAGAGGTTAAAATAGATACAATTACTATGTCGGTACAATTCTACACTTCAATAAACTAAGATTGAAATATAGGTTTGTCTTACATCGCTATCTTTAAACATGTGCACCATATTTATATCTCTCTATCTTTGTTAACTGAAACACAAACTGTATCGAAATATCTAATGAAATCTCTAGTTAAAGATAGATAGATTATAGAGAACGGCTGTAAAATGGTCACACCGCTAACTTCAAGCTTAGATTAAATTCCGATTTTTCTATTGCATTAGTCAAATAGGATTGTAAATGATATTGGACAATCTCTTAAACTTTTTCGAATAAAATATGGTATCAATTCACTCGAAAAAATGAAATGAATAAATAATGTATAGAATAATAGAGATGCTAAATAGAAATAATGGAAGAAATCATAATATTTAACCTAACTGCCGTTGAGGAGTTGACCAGTTGAGGAGAGGAATATGTAGAATTTTATATTTTATTAATTTATTTTAAATGATTATGTTTGGGGTGTGAGTGGTCCACCAACACCTAAGGACCAAAGCCAACCTCACCTGCTTGCGGTGCACTCTGCTGACCTTACGAACGAGGCAATGGCGAACCTTTGGTTCCCAATTTATGGGTTGTGGGGGTCAGACGGCGGGTCACCCCATGTAATACCAAAAGCTCCGTCATATCTAATGGTATGGAAAAAGGGAACAGTGTTGGTACGGCTAGGGCGTCGCCGCAAAATGACGCGCAGGCCCATCGCCCTAAGCCTGTAGAAGTAGAAGATTTTAAATGATTATGTTGTAAAACAAGTTAATCCTCTATCCATTCCAGGTGATAAGATATTGCCATCCATCCTGATAGCGACCATCATAAGCAAAGTGCAAATAGGCAGAGCTCTACATACACTAGTGTATCTCTTTCGGGGACCGACCTTTGTATACTGAATTTCAACGGCGAATAAATAAATATTAAGTAAACCCAACTGTCACATTCCTGACCCCAGACGAAGATGGAGTCTTATTTATTTATTTAATCCTATTTTGACTATATAGAAATAATTACATTAAATAAATGATTAATTCCTAATATTTTTGCATTAGCACGCCAAAAGACCGTAGCCGATACAAGAGACGATCTCATAGCACCAGCCAATTTGATCCAGGCAACCTTTGGATATCTTACGTCTTGGGTATCAGAAACTACGAGAAACGTTTCGCTCTCACAAACACCCAGACTCAAAGCAAATACCCGTGGGTCGCACAAATATTAAATAGTCGTCAAACAGCAGTTTAAATGCACGGTTGTGTTTCGGATTGAAGGACATTGTAGCCAGAGTAACTACTGGACATATTGAGACTAAACATCTATATGACTCAGGATGGCGAGCGCAGTGAAATGCCAAGCATTGCTTTGTAATTCAAGGTGTTGTTTGGTTTTGCTTCTGTTCATGAGCGGTCGCATCGCTTACCATCAGGCGAACGGCATGCTCGTCTCGTCATTCACAGTAATAAAAAAAATAAAAAAAAATATTTGTCTCGGTGAGGGAATCGTACCCGCGGACTTATTTTTCACAGCCGACGCGACGTCTAACCAAACTGTACTAGGGAGGCTATCAAAATTTATCACTGATATTTTGTCTACATTTTTGACTGCATTGTTCGTATCTTTGGGTGACGATTGTGCGCTAAAAAGCAAATAGAAGTGGAATAGGCATCAATATTTCCTCAGATAGTATCGGGTTAAATAGACTACGCGGTTGATGATTAAACGTTACGCGCAACTGTTACATTCGTTCCGTAACATCGATTTTTTATTCGATACTTGTAATCGTTGTACGTCTATTGATCGCCTGATTTTCTTACTTCAGGATTATTAACTTCTATCTTTAAATAGTTAATTCAATGATATTTTACTTTAGGTATAAATAAATAAGTACACCTAACAGTCACCTACAAAGTCCTGATCCCACACTAAGATCAATTCTTTTGTCGTGGGAATCCAAAACTACAAGAGACTTTTCGATCTCACAAACACCATGCCTCGAAACAAATACTTATGGATCACACAAATATCAGTCTTGGTGCGGGGAACAAACTCACGGCCTCTCGATTCACAGCCGGCGTCCAACCACCTACCACTGAGGCTGTCAAAAATCAATGAGTATTGATTTTGTACAGGTCTTCAGTGATTGCAAAACTGATAAAGTGCCAGATATTAGTTACGCTATATCTTTTAACCAGGCAAAAAGGGTATTTCCGTATTTCTCACGGTGTATGTGAAATATGTGCATTGTATTATTATTTTATAACTACACCCTCTAACTATTTCTTTACTGTAATCAACATCGCCGTAAATCTTATTTTTCTGAAACTTTTATGCTATAAAACGTTTGTTTTGTATGTCTATACAATTTAAATCGGCAAAACTTATCGTAAATATTAAATCTTAATCAGTATCTTATTAATCAGGAGTCGTATTGCCGATATGCGCCAATAATATTTAATCATCTGATGTTAAATTATTGTGATAAATAACAACTCATGCAATAACATCTTCAATTATGCATTTGTAAGTATCCCATTCTGTTATAAATTCTAAGTCAATGTCATCAGAAGCGATCTCATCGAACATGTTTTGTCACGAGACAAGGTGACGTTCGTCTCCTTACACAACCTTTCGACATCCGACACACGATCCCCAATCTCTCAGATCTCAACATTATTTTTGATATACGTATTTACGAAACGCCCTTGCCCAATACGTACTTAGTACATCCTCTTGCACGCTATTTCATTACTTAGTGTGTGTATTTATATTTTATACAGTGAAAGTAATATTGTTCGCTTCGACTAGTCTCGTTTGTTTCTCAATGGTTATAAAGGTCACAGTCCTTTGATATTTTGCGGAAACCTGCATGCTGAGTGTAATTTAGTTCTGGCCTAGAACAATGTTTGTTAATTTAGAAGCGTTTTACTGATATAAACTCAACCTTTTAGTCTAGGGTTGGATTCCCTGTTGAAGGTATGACCACTGCCATATGAGTGAATATAACTTATCTAAATCGTAATGAATTAGCGTTATTCATACCGATAAGAGTGAAATGTTAAACCAATTTTGCTTCACTTGCATAAAACATTATACCGGGTATATCAAGACTGCTACCGAAAACGAAGCCGGGTGATAGTTTAAGCGACTTCAGACACAATCCAACAGAAAAACTTGCAAAAAAAGCGACAATTTTTTTTTTGTTATTTTTTTCCTATGGCCATATTTGGGTGGTAAATACATTTTTTCCTAAAATAATAGTGTATATCCTTTTATTTATAAATACTCTAAGGTATAAAAGAATTTAAATTATTATTTTAGCAAAAACTATGAATTTACCACCCAAAATTGACGATATTTAAAAAATCATAAAAAATAATTGTCGCGTTTCTATGCGAAATTTTTAATTGCATTGTGTTTGTAGCCACTAAAACTACCACCCGGCTTCGTTTTCGGTAGCAGTCTTGAGATACCCTGTATATTATGCCAAATCATCTTGGATAATGGTCAAAAATATTTATATATAAAACCTTACAAAAATTATGTAGTTTTATTAGAGTGTCTCTGATATTTATATTAAGAATGGATTTAAATATCTCCGCAAGTTAAAAACAGCTGTGTCCTCATAATCTGTCGTAATTACACGGTTGGCCATTAGAGCCGTGTTAGGTAATAAATTGCTTATATAGATAAACATTCGGTATACCAATATTTGCTTGCCATCTGCATACAATAATTAAGAACTTCCTCTCATTAACCGTATGCAGATTGGGATTTCCAGTCGTATGCAATAGTCACTGGTAGTGGGTCTCATATGTTAGAGGCCGCCTGGGTAGATACAACCGCAATGTCTATTACTCCCATCAAACATTAGTGTAAATGTATATTTGTATTCCGGATTGAAGGACCTGCTGGACATATTGAGACTTAACATCTTATGTCTCAAGATGGCAAGCGGAGTGCAATGACATTGCTTTGTAATTAATATTGTTCTTACTTGTTTGGTTTTGGTACTGTCCGTGAGCGGTCGTTAAACAAGTTAATTTAATATAATTGCCAGCCGTAAAAGGAGTGCAATTATAACACACTTCATATTAAAAATAACGATATGTTTTCCGCAAAATTTAAGAGCTGGCGCAGGTTGTTACACGCTGAATGTGAAACGCAAGGTCGCGGGTTCGACACTCGCACTGACCCAATTGTTTATTCGATCAACAGGCATTTGTTTCGGGTCTGGGTGTTTGTTAGATCGAAAAGTCTCTCCTTGTTTTTGATACCCACGCCACAAGACTTTATCTTAGTGTGGGGTCAGGACTACGTACATATGTATACATGACTGTTGGGTGTATTTATTTATTTGTATTAATAAATGATTCATAAAGTTTCACAATATCTTACGAGTGTATTTAACCGGTGATTTATAGAGCCAATGATATCCTAAATGCACCAAATTTAGATAATGCGCATTTAAAATGAAGTTGGGTTCATTATGACGCTTTGTAATTGCTTCTGGCAGTTTGCCCAATGTGGTACTTGCAGTCAAAATTATTACTGGGAATACATCTGGGTTATGTCAACATTATATCGACAATAATAAGGTTTGTAGGTAAAGACAGATATTTAGGTGATCATTGTTTTTGTCTGGTTGTCTAATGTAAGATCCGTACAATCCTGTAATTAGCAAACACGTTTTACAGTGCAATTAAACTGCTAGAATGCTTTAAATAATCATTTTCATGGACACCCACCTGTACACTTAAATTATAATTGTCTCCTTATTGCAAATTAATATTAAGTATATAGTGAGGACTTCATGATTGGAGTACTGTTTACTACAGTTACTTTTTAGTATAATTTCAGCTGCGAAACAATAATAATAAATACACCGAACACATACCTTTATAGTCCTTTTCTAAAATATTTACCAGCCTAGTTTTGTATGTAATAATAACAACGCAACACTTTTCGGTATCCCAATATAAACAGCAAATTTTTGGTGTGTGTGGTTTATCGTTCCTAAGCTAATTGAACTGCGGTTATTTTTCGCCTCCAGGATTGTAAGAGTGTTAGTATTTTGTAAGCATTATAAACTATATTATTATATTGGAAGATATCATAAGCTCAAAATTAACGTTGTTACGAGTAAGTATTTGTTTTAAAAATATATTTTCAGAAAATCAACCTTGCTTACCGCATAGAAAATTGTTATTTATTTGTTTTTCTAAAAATATTTTCAGTTTTCTGGTATTCTTAATATGAAGTTTCATCCATTCGTAAACCATTTTAGAGTAGGTATAAGGGTAAAGCGTTCCCTTTAAATATATAAGGCAAAAGTAATAGGCCTATACAGAGAAAAGTAACAGGTCTATCAGGATAGCGGAAAGTAGAGATCCATAGCCTCTACCTGTGGTCTCTACCTATCCCTACAGATTGCGAAACAGGCAACATTATGAACATATGTATTAACGCTAAGTAAAACTTACAATACAAAGACACAAGTAGAAGACTGCCTCCGTGGCGCAGGTTGCAAAGCTGAGGTCTCGGGTTCGAATCCCGGGCCGGGCAGAGGGATGTTGGATTTTTGTATTCATTATCAGCCCGGAATCGTGTATTTTGCCCGATATGGCGATAGGCTCGTCCCCTATCACATCGTAGGACGGAACACACAAAGCGAAACGCTATTGTCCTGGAATCACATCTGCCTACCCCTTCTGGGAACAAGGCCTATATTGTTACGTATGTATGGTAAAGTACAAGCGACACTTCAATATCGTAATAAAGGAAGCTGAGCATGGGAAAATGTTCTAGTAAATAACTAGGCCTAATGATACCGCATGTTCAACTCTTTCGCAATGTGGAACTACACTCAGTATTTATAGTCAGGCGTGTATTTATGGAAAATTACTGTTACAACCCATCTTTACTTCATGTTGGTGTACGCAGGTAGTTTCGATCTATAAAGTACATATTTAGTTGGCATTTGAATTAATGAAAAATATAGTGTAATAACGGCCCGCATTCACTTTTTAAAATGCCGGTCAGAATGTTCAATTCCAACAAATACTGTTCCATATTTCGTAAAAAAAAATCACTAAAAATATCCTATGTTACTTCTAATGCCTCCAAAAATAAGTTTCATAGTGATCAGTTAAGTAGTTTTCGCGTGAAAGCGTAACAAACAAAGTTACATTCACATTTATAATATTAGTAGGAACAAGAACCGAGTTGGAAATTTTGGGGCGTAATTCGGTTCATAGCAATCAAACATGAATCGAATTATATTAAAACATTGTATAAATTCAACTTCTACGCATGGTTAGTGAAAACCTATGGCCTTTTCTATAACAAACTTTCAGCTATGAAGTTTGGTGAAATATTGTGGCTTTCTAAAAAATACCGAATACAATAACACTTTTGCTCCTTATAAACTTGCATAATAATTATTTATAGGGTTAAAGCTCCTTCCTAAACACACAATAAAGTAATATTTAACATTTGGTACTCCGCCAAGCGGTAAAGCACACACGCTACAATTTACAAGAACATTCTTCAAGCCCTTGTAATTACCTTGTAGTGTGTAATTAGTATACCGATATAGACGCGTAATGTCAAGGTCATTTAGTCAGACCAACGAGGGCGAATCCAGCGGGTGGTACAGGGCTAAACGCAGTAAACGTATCTAATGACCCCCAATCATCTTTTGTAGCTGGCTATTGTTCCCGTCACTTGGATCTGAAAAGAAGTGATTTTAGGTAAATAACTCGTCTCATTGATCTAGGGATAGATATGTATGTTCTATGAATAGTGGGGAACTAAAAAGATTCAATCCCAGAGAGGCAATACTTTTTTGTCTTTCTGATAAGAAAATTAAATACATATTTTTAAGATTAATACTCGGCATGGAGATAAGGCTCGCATATATTATATTTGTACGAAAATAAACATGGCTGTGTGACATTAGGAGCACCTATACCAATTCCTTTGGGGATGAGTTTAGAAGAAAAAGTTTATCTACATTCATCATAAATCGGGTGATATTTTAAAGACGCTTAGAATTCTAATAATTTAAAGCGTCTTCATAATAGTAGACATTTGAATGCCTTAGTGGATGCCAAAACGCTTTATTAAGTTTGGTGTAGCAAATTAGGTTAACACAACCTAGATCATTATTATCCACCCCGAACGTTCTTAATATCTTAACGAATAATAATTTACCATTCTCTGCACTTTACATGGAAACAATCACTCAGCCAAACTCAAGTTTTAATGCCCTAAGTATTAACTTGTGCCTAATGAACGAGATGTAAATAAAATAAATAAATAAATAACACCCAACAGTCACATACATAGTCCTGACCCCACACTAAGATCGAGGTTTATGTCGTGGGTATCAGGAACTACGAGAAACTTTTCGGTCTCGCAAACACCCAGACCCGGAAGAAATATTTGTGGGCCGCACAAACATTTCTCTCGGTGCGGAGATCGAACCCGCGGCCTCTCGTTTCACAGGCGGCGTCTAACCAACTGCGCCACTGAGGCTGTCAAGATGTGTAGGAGGCTTGCGGGGGTCGGCCCCCCACGCTCCGCATCTGGCCCACAGCTTTTGGCTGGCAGTCAAGATAAACAAATGCGTGCCGCGGCCACGAACCCACGCCTCATGATGGAAGAGCTCTTTCTGGAACATCTGAACGTAATCCTATAGATTTTTTACATTACATTACGTAAACGCGATAACAGATACTTGAGTAAAGTGGTGTTATTTTAGTTGGATTTTTATATTTGTGAGGTTATATATCAATAAATTTTGATATTTTGAACTCAGGATGTTAAATTTCAACTTGTTTGCATCTTCTCGATTTTGAGAATAGACTACATGTATAAAACTACTTTGCCAATTCGCGGAAACAAAACGATCGTTAGCCTATACGACGTACCTAATACTAATTCCATTCTCAAGAAATTTGATATTTTAATTTACGAACCTCTAGTACAACATACAATTATGGGTACGAGATTAGGAGATCTGGTTACTTTTTAAAACATAACCCGTTGAAGATAGTAATATTATTTACGTTAATGTTATGTTTACGTTTTAAATTTAAGTGTTATTTGGTCGTTAATTTAAAACAATAAATACATTCTTCTGGTGTTACTATAGCACCGTAGGAACTTGTCCAATACACAAATCCCTAGAGCCTACCTAATACCTTGTGTAGCCCAAAAATAAAATTGATCCATGCGAGAATCAAACACGTGATTCCTGACGTAAACAAATAATTTCTAAAACTTACGTCAATCGCTTGTTTTCAAAATAAATTAAGTTCAAATTCTGTAGCACCACATTAGTTTTTAATGAAATTATAGCATATGTGAAGTCTGAATCTGCCCTAGACCAAATAATAAACATATGAATACTCCAATATCTTTGGCAGCTTTTAGCGATTTCATTATCATCGGAAAGAACATATTCCTTGTGGGGACCAAATCTTCTTCATTTTGATTCCTATCAACACTAAAAAGATAAAAATAACCAAAATTTTTAATAAAAAAATAAAAACCGACTTCAAAACAAAAAACCGTTAAAAACCAAAAAATAACTAAATAATAAGTACCACTGCAAAGCTAAAAAATTATATTTGTTTCATGGAACTTCCGCTTGTTGATTAATTTGCTTAATGACTTGACTAGCCAACAAATCAAAATATATGCATAACATATTGAAGGCGGGTCGCCCAGTACCAAACATATAGATATTTAAATTAATATAAAGCATAGGTCCTACATGTTTGGTACTTGGCGGCCCGCCTTCGATATGTTATGCATATATTTTGATTTGTTGGCTAGTCAAGTCATTAAGCAAATTAATCAACAAGCGCAAGTTCCATGAAACAAATATAATTTTTTTGCTTTGCAGTGATACTTATTATTTAGTTATTTTTTGGTTTTTAGCGGTTTTTTGTTTTTATCTTTTTAGTGTTGATAGGCATTTAAATGAAGAAGATTTGGTCCCCACAAGGAATATGTTCTTTCCGATGACAATGAAATCACTAAAATCAGTTAAATGCTGCCGAAGATATTAGAATTTACGTGTATTTTAATTTTATCACCCACCACCTCACCCCCACCCCTTTTTCCCTCTCTCACTGTAACTTAACTTTTGTAATGAATGTAATGCAAAAAGAACCATTGCAATTCTCCTTAATTTTAAGGAGTTCCCCTCTCCAGGTCCAAAGATATTCATCAGATCTGCACCATATTTTTATGGGACCAAACGACAAGTACCAGCTTTCAATCAAAGAAAGAATAATCGAAATCGGTTCATACAGTACAGAGAAACGAGGTAACAAACATAAAAAAAAAAACAACATACAGTCGAATTGAGAACCTCCTTCTTTTTTTTGTGTTGAAGTCGGTTAATAAAAACACTTTGTTTTCCTCCTCTACACGAAGGAAAAACACGTACTAACCTTCAGTGATAAAATTATGTCTGGACCCAAAACAATTCTTAGAAGTCGTAATTTCGGATAATTAAATTACATCTGAATTTTTTCTAAAGTGTTTCTTTGGTCGCAGTTTTCTGTCATTATAGGCAAAAAAAGGAAAATCGCAGCAGTTGTTTTTTGTGACCCCACAATTTTTAAATAAATGCTTTGTGAGCATTTAATAACAATGTTGATATTTTGTAGAGGATTATATTAGGGTATGGACGTGCGTTTCCTACACTCTACTCACCATGGATTTTTTTTAAAGATGAATGTAATTTACAACTTATTCAAACCCAAACAAAATATATTCCGCAATCACACATGTCGCTTATAATCTTTACAATTTGCATGCAAATAAACAGCGGCGCTCAACCGCGAAACGCAGGCGCGGCTATTTTAGTGGATCTAAAACTATTTTACTGCTTCCAACCGGCTTGCAGACATACATCACAGACAGATATGTAGTTTTATGTGTCCGTATATTTTCTTAATCTGTGTACCACGACTGGACATAGCAAATACTGGACATAGATGTTTTCACTGGCCTCGCAACTCGCAAGATCATTTTTTTTATTGCAATAATTAGCGAGACGAACATTCCATTCCCCTGATAGCGTGGGATACGATAGCAAAACCAAGCAACAACATGAATTAAAAAGTATTGCTTGGCATTCCACTGCTATCACCATACTCAGCCATAAACTGTTAAGTCTCAATATGTCCAGTAGTTACTCTGGCTACAATGTCCCTCAAACAAGAACATAACAGTGCATTTATGCTGGTTGTCAGGGTAAATACAAATTGCGGTCGTACCAGGCGCCCTCACATAATATGAGAGACCTACTACCGGTATATGTGGGTGAAATAAAAGTTAGGCCCATTGATAGGTTTCAAAATGCAAGAAGAGGTATTTTCTTTTGTTCTTTTTTTAAGCCCTGACAATCTTATACGTGTGGCCCCTTGACTTATGAGGTCGCGGACAAACGCCCACAGTAGCTCTTATATAACACTGGCTTATGGGCCTTCTCAAACATTGTGTAAGGACACTAAGACGTCTCTGTTGGCCTAACACATCTTAATGATATTATGAATTTTAAAGCCCTACTAATGATAAAATAACTATACGTGTATAGTCCCACAAACTTATCTGACCCGGTGAGAGAGTCGCTGTAATCGAATTTGGTGTTGCCATTAAAAATAGATGTTGCGATAAAGTGGGTAAAGTAAAATTTTTCAATCCGATCAATAGTGTCGAGAAAATGACCAATTTCATCTGCATGTTATTTTTCCTTCACAAGATTTCTAACAAATCGCTCCCCAAAACCTTTAAACAAGTGTATCTGTATGTGTCTGTCCTCTACAATCGAGAGTACGATTGAGGGTGGTTAGGCCATATAGTCCAACACGCTGGCCTAATGCGGGTTGGTGGACTTACATACCATAGAAATTCTAATAAATCCTATGGTATGCAGGTTCCCTCGCGATGTTTTCCTTCGCCGTTATAGTGCGCATTTATTGACTATCAATACACGACAATGACTGTGAAAAGTCAGAAGTGTGCACTGAGATTCGAACCCGCGACCACCGTGAACATGTTGGTAGCCGCGTCTGGTCCATTTACCAACAGGCCACCACGCACGTAACGATAAATTTTAGTTTATAATATGTACTTACATCTATTGTACTAGTACGTACAAAATTCTGTTTTCGTGGAATTTATTTTGTAAAGCTGACAACACAAACGTTTGGCGGCAGCTACGCGTTGATACAATTTTTCGAAGGGTATTATTGGTGTCTGAAGACGCTTTTCTTCCTACGTAAAATTTAATACCTAAGTCTAACGTTCCTAGCGTCACTTTTTAAAGTTTTCGGCATTTTTCACTAGTTTTAAATAATGCAGGAAAAATATATACATTGAGTAAACAACCAATGGTGGATATGTCAGCGACTGGCAGGTAGATTGACAATTCCAAATGACGTATTTGTTTCCACTTTTTGCCACCGGGCCAGATAAGTTTGTGGCTCTATATAATTTTTTAGCTGTCAGATCTGCCTGACAGTCATGTCTGGCGAGAAAAATTGCTAATTTACCTGCCTGTGGCACATGTTCCAAACTGATTGATTATAAGTGAAACAAAACGGCATAATTGTTTCCATTGGCATGGGACTGCCGTCCGATGCCAATGGATACTCTGCCTGGGCGGCATTAGCACTTACCATCAGGTGCAATGCCGCCACAATGGCAGGCCGTTATAAAAAAAAAACGGTATAATTGATGCTTATAAATTATATCATATGCGTTTACTGCTGTTCATTATTTTCAAGTGCTCATGGTTTGTCTTTTTACTATGTCTTTTTATTAAATTTATTCTAATGGATCCGAAATTGTAAAAGTATTGGCTTAAAAATAAGTTGCCAATAACAAATGTTAATGTAATTACAACCAATTGAAGCGTTTTACGTTTGCCAACATTACTCAAGAATTTCCAGTTGTGATATGCAAAAAATAGCATTCTCGTAAGCGATGTCCTAATGTCTTGAACACGTTACTTGGTTCTAAAAATTCCACTACTGAAAATATTTTGTGAATTTAATAACACCTAATAAACAAGGTAAACTGATGGTAGTTTAATTTTCTAAAAAGTGCATGGCCTGAAAATTGTATAGTCCTCGATAGGACTTCCTGATTCGGGAATTTGATTCATATACACATATATTTCAATCACATACGTTTCTGATAATATTATATAAATCATAATTATATGACGGCAGAAAATTATATTTTTAGCCAAACCATTCTGCTAGAAGAAAATATCAAACATCTGTATATTAAGAACCTAACGCCAAGTCTGCCAAGTTTTATTTTGACTCAGGCAAGCTTAACTTTAGTTGTTTAAATCATCAACGTAAATGATTGCTACCCAATACCAAAGATTTAGCAATTATCCCCAAGAGTTGTCCGTATTTTGTAGGTTAAACCGACGAATATCGTCTGGCAATGTCATTTCGCAACGTAATTTATGGCACGCAGTCGCTGCCGTGTTTTATTTTGATATGAACACAGACCACGGAGGTTATTCACCTGTTCATTCTTAAATCCGTGCTATTTATTAAAGGCATAAGTCACCTGGCGTTTTATAGTTTTGGGTTTGTTTTTATTATGATTCTTTATCGACGCCGAGTAAATCGGAACCTAGTTCTGAAATATTTTCAAGTCGCCTTATTAGCCTATTTGCTGCATGTTTAAGTTATGAACCACGAGGTTTCGATTTTCAAGTCTCGCGATTGTTTTTTTTTTTCAATAAGATGTATCTCAAAGTATGTGGCCCATAGAAAGCTTAGGTCTTGCATTTTATTTGTAGACAGACTTCCAATCTAATGATACCCATGTATGTATTTTGTAAACTAGATCATAATTGTGGGTCAGGATATAATGTGGGTTATAACATAATATAAATCCTAGGGCCGTAATGCAGCATGCCTAGCTTATTGCAAGTTGGAGTCTCCACATACCTATGCAATTACTGGTGAATTTACTGGTATGCTGGTTTCCTCATGTATTCCTTTAACGTTAATCCAGGTAAAAACGAATGTTCTACCGCTTTGTCACAAAACGACCTCTAATTTGTCAGTCCGGTTGCTGCCAATTAGTCTGGCGCCAAAGACCACTCTGAATGGTTTGTGGCACACGTTCACGTACATACAAAGATAAAAATGTCATCAGTATCAACCAAACGAAGGAAACTCGTAGATCACAACCACAAATAGAACAAATACATCACACTGGAATCCATGGCTCGTTCCAATAATTGTGATTTACAAGCAGTACTGAAAATTTCGTATATAATTATGTTACACTTCATAAAATATGCTTTTGGCACCCGCGCGGACAGGAAATCTATACATAAGTTTTTGTAATTGCTTGGATTAGAGGACAAATACATATTTGGCATGATATTTAAGGCTTTATTCAAAGATATTTTATAAACCTATTTTAGGTATCAAAAGGGTTATCCTTTTCGAACGACTTTTGAATTCAGTTTGAGCGAGGAATATAAAACATTTTTATTTATTTATTTTGTAATTCGTGCTATGGGTGAGATTGCTGGGGAATCTACCGCTGGGTGGTAACACGTTTGTATGATTAGGGTTTAGTTAGCCAAGTTAGTTCTACAATCGTAATCGCCAGTAAAAAACTAAAAAAATATAATGATGATAATGACATTTAACATCGATAAATCAAAAGCCAAAATGTAACATTTTTATTCATTCGTTACTTAGAGGATAGAATATAATCGTTTTCTACAATGCAAAACGCTAACTCCCATACAAATGCTTTCCAAGTTGCAATTTGATTAGCGCAAACAAAACGCTATCGCTTACGTCAAGGCGTTAACGATTGTATAGAGAGAATATATTGGAAGCGCTTGTAACTTTTTTACTCTACGATCCGAAACAAAGTTCGAATGTTTTCATTTCAAACATTCGACGTTCGAAATAAGTTTTAAGCTAAGAGTTTTACACTTCTAAAAACCAATACTTACTATTCTATCAAAAACAAAACTTATACAAAAAAACATTCTTGCAACTCAGTTCTTCTACCGTGAAAAGTTGTGAGATCCATTAATACCAAGTCGATTAATTCAGTCCCTACTTAAGGGACTGTATCTTGTGAGGTGTCTAAAGTTATTACGTAGGTTGCTTACCTAATAACATCATACAGTAAACATATCAATATTAAACGTCTTTTATGTTTTAAATAAATTATATGTGTTATCATGCGATGGGCAACATCGCATGATAACACAATGTGTGTCACGTGTATGTAATGTATTCTAAATTTTAAGAGACAACAAAATATAATTTTAAAATGAATCCCTTGAGTATTATTTTAATAAATTTCATAACCTAGATAGAGTAAATAAGTTTAGATTTGTATATTTTCTTGCGTAAGTTACAAATATTAATTCAAACATTCGATCCAGCATTATAATGTTGGTGCCAAATATAAATGAATAAGTGCGTGTTAAAACATTCAGATCGTACATAAGACAATGTTGAATGGGATATTCTAGTCACATTAATTAAATAGCACTCGCAGCGCCAATGATAATAATCTGTGACAGATTTCAGCTGGGCCGTGATGTTATTTGTATGAGACAGGCGTTGAATGCAAAGTATTGATGCACCTGTCCACAGATTATTGCACGTCAACGGCTATTAAAGTGCTTGTCATTTGTTTTGTATTAGTATGTTGAAGATAAATAATAATGGTTGCAAACAATGAACGTGGTTTAGGACAAAAATATTCAAATTTCATAGTAGGGTTCCAAGTGACAAACAAATCAATATTTTAACAAGGGGTAGTAAACAACAAAACTTACGAAATCCTTACAAATATTTTTATTAAATAACGTTAAATATTTACAACGTAAAATACACGTACATTTTGTATAAAAAATACTTAAAATATCGCAATGTTAGAAAAATTAACTAACATAAAGTGAGACTATCACGATGTTTGTACGTTGATAAGGCGTTGCTGATTAGTTTTTAATTCTTTCATGTATACTTTAAAAATACTGGTTTTGGTCTCGAAACCTATGAAACATGTGATGGACAGTTTACATGTGACGGGTGTTGCCGAAGCCGCCGTGGCCGGATTGTGAAGCGCCCTTGTTGAAGCCCATTTGAAGGTTGAGCTCAGCATTATGGGCCCTAAGCTGCTCCTCGGTGAATGTGCGTTCATTCTTCTCAGCCATTTTGGGTCCCAATTGAGGTCCGGTGTACTCTGGGTGTTTTTGCGTCTGGAAAATAAATTTTCTTGAGCATGGTTCCACCAATATTACATCAGATATAAATAAGTAGATAAATATCTTACAATTCTGCCTAATGCGTATAAACACAGCGTCACTTGGGGAATGTTACGCCTCTCGAACAAGTCGGCGGTTTGGAATATTTCTTCTTCTGGCACTCCGTATTTTTTGATCGCCGCTTGGAATCTGTAAACGATGTTTGAATTAATTTAACTTGTTGTCATAGCTTTAGCATGGTTATTCTAGATTAATCTAAATCTAATTTAGCATCTCGCGATATTATTTGTTTTACAGTATTGGTTACTAAAGAAACTAAAAATAATATATGTGACCAAATTGTTCACTATGAGGATATTATTAAATTTCCAAATAGGTAACCTTTGAATATTCTCCATCAACTGGAAGTTAGTTCCCTTCTCCTGGATCTTCTTGACTGATCCAGGGGCGAGTTTGTTGATGAGCTTGCACAGGACTACGCCGTCCTTCAGGACGTCTTCGTAGGGAGCGTTGGGCAGGGGCTCACCTAATACGTCGCTGATCCAGGTGATCACCTCCTGTTCCTGTTCCTTGTTTCTGGCCTAGAAATAAAGGATAAATTACAGTTGAGTTGAAGTAGCAAAAATAGTTGAAATCAATGCGACTGTTGTTATCGTATTTTGACTGGTAGGTACTTTTAGCATAGTCATGATTGAATACGAGTTTAGGACTCATTTAAAAGCTACGAATTCGTTTTAATCCAACAATTAAATATTTTCACAAGCAACGGTACATATTTCGCTAGTTACACGCTGTTTAGCGTGAAACATAGTAAATTACTATAAAAAAATGGAAGCATATGCAAGTTTTGAACGCGGGCCATAAAACTCTCGCTCCAGTGCCAAGTCGTTCGATGGGCAACATTCGTGTTCCAGCATCACATCCCGAAATAACGCTATCGTCAACGTAAACACATTACTTTAACTCTGGGCAGATGCGTCTGGAATATTGTGAATTATGTAAAACAGGCTAATTTAGATCGCTTTGATTGCAATGATCACCTTTTGCTTCATTGGGATATAGATCGTATAACCGTAGTAGATTACTGGCTTAATGATAATAAACAAATAATTAAAACATAATTTAAAGAACGGTTTGACAGTATTTCTTATAATCTAAATAAATTTTATTTATAGGAAGTTAACAATAAACTAAATGCACAAGACGTAATCATGATTAATTACAATTTTCATGTTTATGTTAATTTTTGATTATTCATAATTCTATTAGTGTCACTGCATTGCTTTAGTTTTTTGTTATGCTATTGTTTTCTTCAGATTAATTAGGTTCAAAAGTGTTAAATATTAAAAGCAGGAGTAGGATAGCATGTATTAAGTTTTTTATGTGTTAAACTAAATTCTAAGTGGATTAAAGAGAACGGAAAGGCGCCAGCTGCCCGATCGTAAAGTTCCTCATTGACGTCAGCAATCACTGCAACAACCGCTGTTTAGTGCTTTCCTCTACAATAAATATCTATGGTTTATACTTTTATTACATTCCTGCATACCGCTACCAAACTATATTCTAAAGATAACAAAGCACAATGTTTTGAAAACATCATAGACGTATATTATGTTTGTTAAAAAAGCGATGAATAGATTAATTTGCATTTTTTTAAATTATATTATTTTTGGTAAGTTAATTATTTACACGTCTTACGTACAGGCATTTTGTGTAGCACAAAACTTTTTTAAATTTGACACTGGAATCCTGAGCGAGTTTTCGCCTCGGTATCAACAAGTCAACTGAAGAGTGGAAGCGCGCCCGCCCTGCATCAGCGCTGCGGGGGCGGGCGGCGCTATGTATTATATTATATACCATGCCGTCATTTTTATTTACATCATCGCTAGCGTCATCTTTCCGCACCGGATACGTGAAAGTGTAGGAAACCATGAATCTTGTCCATTCATTAATTTACCGGATTACGTAAAACTTTTGATATTGTTTTAAATTGAAATGGGTTGATGCCAAGTGGTTTTTGAATTTAGTGTAAAATAATTTGTAGATTCTTTTTTTTTCTCTAACATTTACGTAAAAAAATCCACTTTTCATAATATATTTCATCACAATTGCATTCAACTGATATATTTCATAATTATTTTTGCACTGATTGCATATCTTCAAGAATTTTGTTCTTATTCATATCATGATATTCACAATCAACAATTAGGTAATCATGTATTAAACTACTTTCATTCTACATTGCAAAAATCGACACCACAATCGTCCAAAAGTATCGTTCCAGAATTTTCCAAGCCGCTTGCAAAATCTTTCGATCTCAAACGATTTCCCGTTTCAATCTTAATATTGTACTATTTTCTTTTTCTGTCTCTTTGTTTTGAAGAATTTTAATGAATATTTAAGATGATTTTACACAAATATAAATAAAACATAACAAAAATGAGCATACTCGACTAGAGTATGCTCATTTTTGTTATGTTCTTAACTCGTAATTTTTTTGAAAATGAGATTGATTTTTTTATTATATTATTTATACGTATTATTTATGATTATCTATTTAATTATTTATATCTATTGGAGCTTTTCTTATCTTTGTTTTACACTGCCCTTTCTTTCTCCTTCTTTATATCCATCCAAAGGTTGTCTGGAAGAGATCGCTTATTAGCGATAAGACCGCCTTTTGTACTTTTAATATATGTTATTTCTGTGTATTGTTATGTTCTTTGTTTGTGTACAATAAAGATTAAAATAAATAAATAAATGATTTTCCCCGTTTATATTATGAATGAGTTATTAGTATTGTTATTGATCAATTTATTGTCTGGAGTTTTAATGTTTTCGAAGGGTACTTACTGGCTTGAAGACCCTTAGAAAACAATGAGCTCAAAGCGGTCATGGTAAATAGCTCTATCAGAAGTCTGTCGACTAACTTTCAGTCTTTCTTTTAATCATATTATTTATTATTTATTCGTTTTGTTTTATTCTATTTGGCGATAATAAGCCCCTAATTGGACCTAAAACTATGAAAAATAGTTTGATTGTAGATTCTATCTTGCAGATTATATACTATACATTTGGTCTGAGTGAAGTGAACAATATTATAGAACAGATAATAATATTATTTTCGTTTATAACATGCCAGGAAACAATATTCATGAGTACAGTACATATACTGTATGAAGTTAATTATAGAATTTAAATAGACGCCGTAGCAGATGCATCATCAAGATAAATAATGCCACTAAATATGAGTGGCGCTCTAAATTTTAACATTTGTTTTGAAAATATTCACTTTATGTTTACAGTATAAAGTTGTTTTGATATTAATAGAAGTTATCTAATCAGAATTCAGAAGTTGTTGATGTCTGATGATGTAAATTAAGGATTTGATCAAAATAGGTGCGTTAGAATCATAGAGAATCAATGTACATTGGCTATTTCTATATGAACAGGCTCCTAATTACCTAAGTGTATAATTCAGATTAAAGTTTAAGAAAAATGTACATATGTGGCTTCAGAGTACAGGTTTGAGAGTTTGTGTGATCTACAAATATTTATTTCTTGTCAATGCGTTGCGAAAACAAAAGCTATATTAATTTCTGACTCCCATGACACAAAGCTTTGTATCTTAGTATGAGCCAAAACAATGTGTGGGCAATAAAGAAAATAATATTGTTTACCCAATTATATACAAATTGAAACGAATAGCTGGATAGCGCAGACTATTTTTAACGAAGTTTTCATCAGCATAATATTTTAAATCATAACAAAAGCATTTGATTTCATCACATCGTAATAGATTTCTCAATGTCCATTCTAAATTTCTATGAAATATGTTTAATCCACCAAGCGGTAACCAAACAGCAAATCTTCCAACGTTTCTTATAAATAAACAGATTAGCTTAGAAAGTTTCGAAACAATATCCAAACAGCCGGTGCGTCGAAATAGTGCGGATTCACATGGCTATTTTAGGATTATGAAATTGAATCGATTAATTGATTGCATAACTGATACAAGAATCGATTATCTATCGAGAGCGAGTGGACTGATATAACTTAAATAATATTATTGCTAAACTAATTATAGCGTTATGCGTATTTATTATGGTAATTTAGTTAATTTATAAGCAGTGTTACATAAAAATTTAAGATAGGCATTATTGAGGCGGTGTAGATCAGTTACTATTTAGGTTTTGCCAATTTGTGATGGAAATTAATAGTTAAATAAAGATAGAGAGATATAAAAAAAAGAATTGTAGACCCAGATCCATCTTTTCTTCTCGACGTCATTGTGTGTTTAATTGGCAGAGAATGCCTAAGGTATTAAGTCCATTTTACATTGCGGAAATAAATAAGTACCTAAGTACATTACTAAAATGTACTAAAAACTACGTTTTCTTTATGTAATAGAATTATTTTTATAAAACCTCAATACATTTCTCATGTTTATCTAGATGCATGAATTTGGTTGGCGTTCAGCCAAACTGAAATGGGAACGTCCGGCCACGCGTCGGGAAACCCCTGTATTGCCTGAGTTTATAGCGAAATTATTATTTAATATTATTAAATACTAAGGAAATATAGTGCGTGGTGGCCTGTTGGTTAACGGACTAGACGCGCCTACATGTTCACGGTGGTCGCGGGTTCGAATCCCAGGGCACACCTCTGACTTTTCGGAGTCATGTGTGTATTGATAATCAATCACCACGCACTAAAACGGTGAAGGAAAACATCGTGAGGAAACCTGCATAACATAGCGATTTAATAAAAAAATTCTATGGTGTGTAAGTCCGCTAACCCGCACTAGGACAGCGTGGTGGACTATATGGCCTAACCACTCTCAATCGTATTCTCGATTATACAGTAGGCCCGTGCCCTGCAGTGGGACGTATATGGGCTGATATAAAAGGAAATATTTATCTCATATCCCTCAAAATCAACCTCTCGATTTTAGAAGAGTCCCGTGCAACACTGGACCATTATAGACTTACACAATAATATCTTCCTGCAGTAAAACACGCTTACCTAGTAAACGTGTTCTGGAGTGGAGCCGCGTCTTGGTAAACGTAGTGTTGGACGCCCCCTGGCCAGATGGCGGGATGATGCCCCCTGGCCAGATGCATAAGAGGGCCGGCAGCGACTGGATGCATAAAGCAGCCGACCGGGCTCTGTGGTGTACCTCGAGAGAGGCTTTTGTCCAGCAGTTGACTGCATAAACCTGATGATGACACTACCTTCTAAAAACTCCACTATGAAATCTGAATCCCTTTGGTGGGATATACTGATGCTGGCAACTAGGTAATAACAGGGTATCAGCCTGTATACAGTAGACACGATATGTTTTACGTTAAAACTGTTTGATAGCATTTTAAAATAATATTTGCATTTGATTTGATTATTAACACTATAATAACAAAATCGATAACCATTAATATCATTAAGATAATTATTGCTTGCTTTATGACACCGAAGACGATTATACAAGTCAACAATATATAAATAAATAAATACACCCAACTGGCACATAAATAGTCCTGACACCACACTAGGATCGACTCTTGTGTCTTGGGTGTCAGTAACTACGAGAGACTTTTCAGTCACACAAACACCCAGCTAGAAACAAATACCTGTTGATCACACAAATATTTGTCTCGGTGTGGGGATCGAATTCGCAGCCTCACGTTTCACAGGCGGCGTCTAACCAGCTGCGCCACGGAGGCTGTCAATAAAACAATAATGTTTTAAGTGGTATCTGACTAGAAAAGCTGGTGATGTAATTTGTGTGGGGGACAATGCTGTATGAAATATTATTAATAAGTTTTAAAAAGGCATAATAAATGAAAGTGATCAATCTGCATAACAACAAATTTATCGGACGAAGATTCGACCTCTGCACTTGGATTCTGTTGTGGACGGTTCTGAAATAATAAACATTACTGAGTTTTTCCCTATCAACCAGGTTAATTATACTCGTACATAAAATATTTATTTGCCGCAATGTTTTTAATACAAACATAAAGTCTTAAACGATTTAACATTGCATTGCACATACTACATTAATTTCTAATTGTGATTTTCACTCCCAAGATGAACACATTTTGAATCGTAAACAGTCATTTCCCGAAATCTCTGGTGTGTGATTCCAAGTGCAAGTTACAAATATTTCAAAGACAACAAAAGGAAAATAACAAAAGATTAAGTTGACAGTGATTACAAAAACCTTAACAAAACCCAAGAGCCGAACCACAGCTTTGCGGATTTTTTTTCCCACTTTTCGCTTTTAATATAACCTTGGGTAGGACCTAGTGTATGGCGTGGAAAAGTACTTGAACAGGCCCACATTACCATAACGATTGGAGAGATCGTATATATAGGTATCATTAGGTAGTCATTTCCACGCGACTTAGAACAAATAAAAGAGTAATTGTGTGTATATACGTAAGTGCGTGGTAGCCGGTTGGTAAACGGACCAGACGCAGCTACCAACGTATTCACGGTAGTCAATCACCACGCACTATAACAGTGAAGGAAAATATCGTAAGGAAACCGGCATACCATATCGATTTGTATCAATTTCTATGGTATGTAAAGGCCGCCAACCCGCACTAGGCCAGCGTAGTGGACTACATGGTCTGACCACTCTCAATCATACTCTTGATTGTGGAGGAGGCCCGTGTCTTGCAGTGGGATGTATATAGGCTGATACAGTACAGTAAATACAGTGAATATATATAGCACGTTAGTCTTCTTCAACATAACGAATTATACTTATTTATTATAAAGAATTAGTAACTTCCAGTATCAAGGTCAATGTAGACTCCATAGTAAGTACCTTAAGTAAGGTTAAAGCTTTAAAACTGTTTTTATATTCCCTTGTAATTGTTGAACATAATTGTTTATATAACAATGCCCTTTACTTTTAATTGTATTTACTTATCATTATTCTTAGCGGTAGCGGATTCACACCCTAATGGCTTAAACACTTCTTCAAATCGGCTTGCATACAATATTTGACTTTATTATTATTTTTGATTTTATCGTATTTTAATATATAAAAAAATACGATAAAATAAAAATAGGTTAATTTTTAATAACAACTAAACATTATACTTTATTTTAAGTCTTGCTATAGTACATAAATATTGCCTGGGTTCAATGCGCTATTTAAGGATATAAAAACAAATGACAATGCACTTTATAACACGACCTCAAAGGTGCCGAACATGTTGACAAATAATAATTGATTAACATACAATACGATTAATAAATTGTTAAGAATATGGCCACTGTCCATAAAAATCAATACAATGTTGATAATGTTTATTCGATTGATCACATCAGTAAGAATTGAGCGCTACTTTATCATATTATGATCGACAATGCACTACAAAACACATGATAGGCTGCACCCGAAATGCGACACATTTGCTTGGGATATGACTGGTTTTCCACCATTGTGGTAGACGTTACCTTTTTTTATTGCCTAGGACCAGCAAACGAGTAAACATGTCACCTGATGGTAAGTGACCACGACCGCTCATGAACATCCACAACGTTTGGATAATAGATATGTTGCCGGCTCCTCAAATCGGGAGGGAGCGGGAAGGCAAAAGAATAGGGAGAGGAAAGGGGTATTGGGTATGCGGCAATTTCACTCACCGAACGAAAAGCGACAAAAAAGCTGTCACTTTACGGTGGTCTCCTGTGGGACAATGGTATCGCCCCAGACGGGTCTTACATGCCAAATTACAACTGACTGACAACAACGTGACTCTATCACTCTGAACTATTTAGGTGGATCAGGATATCCTACCACTAACAAAACATTGGTTTGCTGACGGTATAGATAAATTGGCTATAGTAAACTTCAGAAAATCTTTGATAAGCAAATTTTCCATACATATTTTATCATCTAAAACACGATTTACCTCAGAATAAACAATTGCCAAAAAAGTCGTCACCGTGAACGTTATACGTGTCGATCACCCATAAAGATGCGTCGACCAGATGTGTAACAAGGGCAGGTTAAAGGACGAAATCAACCACTTTAAAGAAAAATATAAACAAAACGTTATATTTATTTTATAAAATATAAAAGTCTCGTATAATACCGTAGTTGACCCAGGGAGTATATCATTGTGTTAAATTTGTGGAAAGAAATATTTTCTAGTAATTTTAGGAAAATAATGGTGTAAATGACGTTATTTTTGAATACTTTACTTATCACCACAGCTTATCAACTTCCTTAGTCATAAAAGTGCACTGTTGGGCATACATAGCTATTCTCTGAGAATTTTCTGTTTGAAACATGCATCGAGCAAATTCTTACTACCTTCATGATATATTTTAAATCAAAAGAATAAAAGGAATTTAAATACAATGACGGCTACATTTTTTCAGTCTATTATACGTATAAAATTCTAATTAGGTATGTGGTAATTATTTTATGCATTTTTTCCGGAACCGGCTGTTTTTTAATTGGATATGAAAATTCTCGTGTATTTATTATTATATAATAATATAGCAGAACATGTTGTCAATAACATTCATTAAAGTACGTTTGCAAAATGTCTCGTATTGAAACTTGTATAGGTATAAACAACGCTATACTCGTATGTCTGTATCTGTATCAGCCCATATACGTCACACTGCAGGGCCCGGGTCTACTCTACAATCGAGAGTACGATTGAGAGTGGTTAGGCCATATAGTCCACCACACTGGCCTAGTGCGGATTGGCGGACTTACATTCTATAGAAATTCTTATAAATCGTTATGGTATGCAGGTTTCCTCACGATGTTTTCCTTCAACGTTTTAGTACATGGTGGCTGACTATAAATACACACATTACTCCGAAAAGTCAGAGGTGTGCCCTGGGATTCGAACCCGCGACCACCGAGAACATGTTGGCAGCCTAGGCCGTTTACCAACAGGCCACCACGCACTCACGTGTGTCTCGTAGATCCTAAATTCCTTTTTCTGACTGATAATTGTGGAGAAAATTGTGCATTTTCGTATTTGGAAGTCGAATATCACAAGATCAATAAACAATACGTGCAACAGAACAAAATCTGTTTATACCAATAAAATATAATCTTTTGAACTTGAATTGCAATTTACAATGCACTTCAATGACGCCACTTTGTGCATATTACGACTGTTTCACTCATCTTTAATTGCAGATTGATGACCAAATAAATTAAATAATATGTAAATACAATTAGACGTCCATGTTGAAAAAACACTTTTTAATGATATTTACTAAAGTTTGAAACAAGGTGTTTATTATAGTAGATGACCTTAAAAATACCGTGACACGACACCATAGATAAGACACCAAAATTATACTATTCATATAAAAATACGTACGCACTCGTACGCAAGTAAACAACAGAAATAGTTATCAATATCTGTACTGTACAGAAAAATATTAAACATTATCGTCAAATGGTTTTTTTTAATTAGATTTGTTATTGCCAATTTGTACATGTTAATAAAGTTTTAAGCTGTGGTTTTAAGTGTAGAATATATATTTCAACATACAACATATTCGATTGATTCGGAGGAATACAATGTAATTTAAGTTAAATTATACTTTTATTAAAAGTAATAGGTATACAAATAACATTCGCAATGCTATCAAGCCAACAAAAAATCGCAAAAATATTAAAAAAGGCGCGGGAAACCTTTTTTATTGGATAAGGATATTTTTGGATTGTATTTTAAAATACAAACGAGTTGAATAAGTTGTAGTTTAATTATAACCCGTTTTAAAGACATGTATTGGAAACAAATATGAATTAATATGACAGCCTCGGTGGCGCTGGCGGTTAGACGCCGCCTGTGAAACGAGAGGCCGCGGGTTCGATCCCCGCATCGAGAGAAATGTTTGTGCAGTCCACAAATATTTATTTCGGGTCTGGGTGTTTGTGAGACCGAAAAGTCTCTCGTAGTTCCTGATACCCTCGACACAAGACTCGATCTTAGTGTGGGGTCAGGACTATGTATGTATGTGACTGTTGGGTGTTATTTATAAAAAAAAATACTGAAATATATTTTTTCACACATTCGAACTTGAATTAATGTAAATTTTCCTGTGTTCGTAGTGAATTGAACTATTTTATATTTCTATGATTTGAAGTCTAATATCAATTAATAGCGACTCTGTATGAAAGTATTGGGGAAAATTAAAATACTTTGTTTATATTAATAAATATTTATCTTTACTTCGATGATACATTGTGTACATTCATTTTTATGCATTCTTGCGCTGAGGTTAACATTTATTAAATACGAACCTAAACAATAATATTTTAAGCACTGTTTCAAATGTAACAACACGTATCCCAACCTTTTTTACTTTCAATAATTTTTTTTAATTTATAAATAAAATCTCATAATTTATGAATTTATTTCCATCCATTTTTGCGTTCCGTAGGTACTCCTTAAAATAAACCAGTCGATTTTTACTGATCTTCTTAAATTCAGGCTTCTCCAAAAGTTTAAATATTTTGTTGGTGACTCTCCAAATACACCAGTTTAATGTCGTATAACATTCCTCATTACGCCATATCTTTGGTATTTTTCGATATCACATTATCACTCACTTCACAATAACTCATAACAACAAAGAAAAGTGTTTCGGTATGTATAAAAATAAGAATATCATTATCAACGGATGCATTTTCGTCATCGTGTACAGAAGAATTGATACAAAAATGAGCCCGAACATTTTAAACTAAGTGAACAATGTACTGGTTGGCGATCGAATAAACAGGTCTTATAAAATGTGAGTAAATATATAGCGTTCACAGCCTGCATACACTGCATATTTAAATCGGAGCTGTGCGGTTTGAACATGATTCCTTTTGTTGAAATTATCTTTAAACCGACCGTGTTATTATGCGATTTAAAACGTGATTAAACTAGGATTAAAATGCATTTATCTATAAAAATCGATTAATTGTATGCTTTTATGGATGTGAAGAGAAATTTCGATAAGGAGTTTTTTTTTTCAATTTGACGTACTTAATGTATTTAATAATAATAATAATAAATAACACCCAACAGTCAAATACATAGTCCTGACCCCACACTAAGATCGAGTCTTGTGTCGTGGGTATCAGGAACTACGAGAGACTTTTCGGTCTCACAAACACCCAGACCCGGAAGAAATATTTGTGGGCCGCACAAACATTTCTCTCGGTGCGGGGATCGAACCCGCGGCCTCTCGTTTCACAGGCGGCGTCTAACCAACTGCGCCACGGAGGCTGTCATTTATAAAAAGGATAATGGTAACTAGCGCCACATATTGTAAGCCTTTGTCTAACAGTGGACACTGGACTGCTGTCGGCTAATGATGATAATGATGATCTATCAATTACATTGTTGGAGCAAAAATATATAATTGATAAAAAACTGTTTGATTTGGTGGTCTAACTTTACAGGACCATCATAATATTTATTACTAGGGTCACATTAAGAAGTCTTTAGATTATTTGTTTATACAGTTGTAATTCATAATATTGTATAGTTCCTACTGCATAGAATAAAATATAATAATTGTAAAGAATGATAATCACTAGTCATTTAGTCAACACATGAAGTTTGGATACGTCAAGAAGAATTCTAAAAAAATGAAACGTCGAACGTACCAGCTACAGATTTTGAACATACATACATACATACATAAACTCACGCCTATATCCCAGAAAGGGTAGGCAGAGATTCCTGACTCTGGGCTGCAAAACTGGTTTTGAAAAACGCCAAGGCTTATGGAGCAATGACTTCGGAGATTTATACAGGGTGATACATTGAGATATTATACTAGAGAGGACACTGCATATTTGCAAAAATTGTTACAAAAATAAACGGTACCGTACCACTTCTTCTGTTTCTATCTCTGTCACGCCTATGCAGTAACACCATCTTAGCTCTCATTCCACTGGGTTCCTGAACGAGCTACCTGGAATCCTGTACCAGCAAAATGCGCAAAGATTTTGTTCCTGATGGCCGCTCCAGTTTAATACAAAATGCTCTTACTCCAACTTTGTATGTCATAGTAAACTGTTTTATATTCTGTACTCGTTATTATTCTTTATAAATTGATTACTAATTCAGCCAAGTGACGTCTTTACAAACCGCCAATGTATTTAAACTTGAAATCATAAATGTCTTTCTGATACTGATGTTACTAGAATAAGTTTTTACAATGTTTTTCCCAATAAGTTGTTTTTTTTTCCTCACTTATGACTTGCAAATCGTATAATCATGTGGCAGTTGGTACTAAAACGTGGTCTCAAGTTTTTAAGGTAAAACTCTTTCGTGACCTACGTACACACATATTGCGTCAAAGATATGTACATTAATGTAAAAGAAGTATGTTCGTTGCTTACCATTTTCATGCAACAAAAGAGCTACGGATTTATTTTTGAAACAAACCAGAGATTTTAATTCCTCAAAAAATGATAGTTTCCTATGACGCTACGCATAATTGTTACGACTTATTTTCTTGCTAAGTAATTACCCCTGTGTCGTTTGCAAAGTCAGTGCTAAAAACTATTAGAGTTCATATAGGTTCGTAAAATACATTTTTATTTATTACAATGTTTGGCGAGACTAGCATGCCGTTCGAAAACCGTTAAAACCAAATAACACCTTGTATTGCAAAGCAATACTTGAAATTACACAGCGCCCGTCACCCTGAGACATAAGATGTTAAGTCACAATATGTCCAGTGGATACTCTGGCTACAACGTCCTTCAATTCGAAACACAAGTACATTTACACTGATGTTTGACGGGAAAAATAGACATTGTGGTGGCACCTACCCAGGCGGCCTCTTACATATGAGAGACCTACCACCAGTACATTTCAAACATACAAGTCAAAATCAATCCTTTGTTTTCAGTGCGCCGGCAAACGCGAGCCTGAGAAGGAGGCTGAAGCCCAACAATGGATCGAAGCTGTGATTGGTGAGCGTTTCCCCGCCGACATGCGCTACGAGCACGCCTTGCGTGACGGCATCATCCTGTGCAAGCTCATGAACAAGCTGCAGCCCGGTATCATCTCCAAGGTCAACGTCAGCGGCGGTGACTACAAGTTCATGGACAATATTAACCAGTACGTATCGGTGGTGATACATATTTGCGTTACCTGATACGGATCTGTGGGCTATTCTATGTATAATCCGGTACTAAGTTCAAATGGTCGAACGTTAAACAAAGTATAGTAAGTTATATTTTTTTCAATTGTAAAAACAATATCATTCTCTGTGACACTTATTATTCACTCCAAACATAGTCTATGGTTAAGACGTACGATACAAGATTCAAACATTTCGTAGAGTGCCTACATTTACAGTACATTTGTACAGTTTTACGTACGACGTTCGAACATATCGGATCATAGAGTAGCCCCCCTGGTATCTTTCCAATAATATGCTTGTAGTTGGCGGATTTGTTAACCAATGAAGCCAACCTATGAGAGGTTGGCACCTCCTATGGGCTTTGAACTGTGACAAAATTCCAGTTTGGTCCTTTAGTGTGTGTTTGGTTTGTTTCTAAAATTTTTATTTGAATTTCCAATAGCTGTGCTTGTGGCTGGCATGGCAACAAGACTTGTGCTCTCCATATCTTGGGATGGAAATAAGAACCGTGTTGGGTTTTTTCACATGTCTGTCTACCCATTTGAGGATGTATCCTCCAAGCAAGAGCTTACGTATGTTATTTAGTCTAGTACTGCCCACAGATATTGTCTTTGATAACATACATACATACATACATAAACTCACGCCTATGTCCCATTGGGGTAGGCCGAGACTATTGAGCGCCAAGTGCTACGTTCCAAACATATCTCTTTCGCTTCTTCAACTGTCATTAATCTCTTCATACACGCTCGTCGGTTTTGAGGACTCCGTATTTTTCCTTTCTTTAAAAGGTATCCTATTTGATTTTTATAGGAACGCCTCGGACGTCCTCGACCGACTCCACCATCCATTCTCGAATTATAAATCTCTTTCGTCAGTCTCCTTTCATTCATCCTTTCAATATGGCCAAACCATCGAAGCATCCCATTCTCAATCTTAGTCACTACATCTTCTTTTAACCCACATTTCTCCCTAATCACACTATTTTTCAGTCTATCAACCAGTTTGACCCCACACATACTCCTCAATGCTCTCATCTCTACGGCATTGATCCTACTTTCGTGCTTCCTCTGCCACACCCAAGATTCACTGCCATACATAAGTGTTGGCACCAAGACTCCAAAACTCCTTGATGTATCGCTAATCGAGCAATCTTTGATAACACGTGAAAGATAAAAACAATCCATCCCATACTTATATTCAATCTTTTAGATAGTATTAGGTATCGATTATTATCTTTAACTAACCCTTACAATGTCGCTACATCTTTATGTGGTATATCTATATCCTATCATTCACATTCAAAGACTACTTAGACTATGTGTACATTTCGCTTCTGCATATCAGAGCCCCTACACAATTAAGAAAGATTGGAACTACTTCGATAAGACTGAAGTTCAAGTTTTTGTAAGAATCATTAGTTTTTTTTTATATCCTCCATCATGTTTATCCTCACAAAACAAAATACTTCGATAATCCGAACGACCATAATAAACCCGTTCATTAACTATACATAAACACGAGGGTATAAAAATGACCGGTGACCACGCTTGTACGAATAGTAGATACCTATTTATTGATTATAATTTGAACATTGATTGTGACATTTTGAAATGGAAATAAATGAATTATTCGGTGTAAATTTGAATATATTCCACCATGCGTTGATGAATATTATTCTCTTGCGTTCAAGTTAAAGAAAATGCGCAGTCAATTAAAAATAAACCTGAATATAACCTCTATTTTTTTCTACATCGACAGATTCCAGAAAGCCTGCGTCAAGTACGGTGTACCCGATGTAGACCTCTTCCAAACGACTGACCTCTGGGACCAGAAAAACATCGCCTTGGTTACACAGACCATCTTCGCTCTCGGCAGAACGGTGAGAAATCAATGTTATTAATATAAACAAGATTATCATGCTGGAGTGGCACTTGGTAGGGAAAATAGCGTGAAACACTGACAGCTAATGAGACTAAAAAGTTTGCGAATGATGGTAATGTAACGGCAAAGAAAGTATTGGACGTCCATCAAAGTGCAATGCTTTCCTTTCATTTTCCCCAATGTGGGCTAATGTCCTATAATGCATTTTACAAGAAATAACTGGATACAGGCCGCTTCTAATAGGTTGCTGTAAAAATCCTTAGGATTTCTATACCCATTCGAACTTCTTGTCACTAAGGATCATTATGATAATTAAAAAAACAGAAGCACCGGGTATGTGATACGTAATGGCGTTTCAAATCCCCGACACGTTTTTATATGTCAAATACTATATCAACTAGTATACTATGACTTCAGGCCTTTCTTTACATCCAAAACTTTAGGACAGTACTTGCCTACTGAGTGTCCATGAACTTGAATTGCCTTTGAAATCTATATGTATGTATCTTTATCTATCTATCTCTATCGTATCTTTGAAACGTATTCTCCATACAATCAGTATTTTAAATCATTTGTATTAAGCCCTGGGATTATAACGGAATGATAAATACGTAATTAGACATTGTAAAGCCAATTGAACATATTAACACATTCTCTGCTCATATAATTGCTTCATATAATTGCTACGTATTTCTTAACACTCGAACCCATATCATCACCATTAAGAGATTATAGATATTATACAAGTCTGGTAGGTAAGTCTTGTGTATTGAAATCAGTGTTTTAATCATTGAGGTATTGGCGACAGGAAACACTAGCATCCACCACTAAATATTTTTACAACTTATCAATATCAAATTCTATCTAATTGCATTATAGAAAGTAAAAATGATGAAATAAAGTCCGGTAATATGTGATAGTCTTTTGAATTAGTATTATAGTTCCCTAAGTATAGGTATTATCTGCATAAATTAATTATCGTATTGACTTGTGACATCTAAGGTTATCTAGTAAAGTAGTGATACAATTACGTGTAACTAGGGTTATTAAATGCCATTTCAAAAGAAAACATTCAACACTTACGTATATGAGAATTTTACATTACTATATAACTAATTATATAGTACGATAATTGTTAGTACTTATTTATTTATTAACTTTATTGTACACCAGAAAAAAAAAACAGGAATTAAAACAATATTTAAAATAAGTACAATTGGCGGCCTTATTGCACTAGGCAATCTCTTCCAGGCAACCTTTGGATGGAGATAAGAGGCAGGAGAGAGAAAGGGCAGTCTAGAGTGTATAGTGACAAAAAAATATATCAACAAATAAACATATTAAAAAAAAACACAAGATAAAAGTAAAACATACATATAAATACATACAACACACACACACACACACACACACACACACACACACACACACACACACATATACATATATATATATAAATGCTAATAGTAAAAGCACAACAATGTGTAAGTTCAGTGAGAGAGATAGTGTTCCTTGACTAGTGATTTAAATGATGACAATGTTCGAGCCCGTCTCACGACATCTGGCAGTGAGTTTCACAATCGAACAGCTAGTTACTTATTGCCTTAAAACCTACTAAAAATTAAACTACACTTATACTTACACATTTGGAATTTGCCTCATTCTACGCGATGTCTCTTTTATTACTGGTATCAAAATAGTTGCGAGATTTTTCGGCTTCAACCAGATTTTAACAAAGTATTTTTACGATCACACAGTACAATGCATTTGTAGTGACAGCCTTTCCTTTCTCTGGCTCCTTGCCCTCTGCATAAAAATATCACAAAGCAATACACACGCATATAAAGGAGTATATGATATTACATTGTTTCAGGCCTACAAACACCCCGAATGGCGCGGCCCTTTCCTCGGCCCCAGGCCAGCTGAAGAGAACCGTCGTGACTTCAGCGAGGATGTACTCCGCGCTGGACAAGCCGTCATAGGTCTTCAAGCTGGCACCAACAAGCTGGCCTCCCAGTCTGGGCAAAACTTCGGCGCCTCTCGCAAGATCATCCTTGGCAAGTGAAGTACCAGGGCATAAGGACTCGAAAGAGCCATAAGTATTAGATATGTATAGCAATTACATTATTTATAAGATTAAAAATGTTTCTTATCTATGACTTGATATTTTCAGTTTTCTCTCAATTTTCCAAAACTGTATTCTTACAATAATAATTATTATTTATATCATTTTTGAATTTGAATTCAAATTGTAACTTTCCAAAGATTAAATATTTTGTTTACAACTTTGTCATTTATACCAAAGAAATATAAACCCAAGCAATAAAACTGTTTATTGATTTTTTTGTTTTTTCTCTTCTTTTTTCATACAATTTGAGCTGTGATCTTCATCTGTAGAGTAACACAACAAGATAAAATATATAATTAGGTTTTCTTATAAATTCACTTTATATTTTTAATTGTAGGTAGGTACCTATAATTATTAGATAGTATACAGATGATGTAAAATTAAATGTGAAGTGCCTAAATAGTACAAAAGTTACTTATTTATGTTCACGAAAAATATATTAGATCTGAAATATTTAAAAATTCGTGCTTAATAAAAGTGTAATAGCAATTAAAATTCTCTAAATATATATATAATATAAAAAAAACGATTTTTATTATTTTCAGCCTTCACATTAGTCTACTATGCTTGCCTATTCGACACCGAATGTAGTATATATTAAGTACATAGGGTGGGTTGTTATGATGAAGAATACAATTATTCTACCGCCACTAAAATACACATATATTTACAACTTGTCAGCAGGTGGTAAAAATGAACCTCCATGCCCATTTTTATTTTCTTATAATAATTATTATACGTGACATTTGACGATACAAATTAGCTACATAGTTCTCCTGATGCTGCTCTCGACTGTATTTTTAACTATTCATACCGCTCACTTTTAGAAGAAAATCTTTAATCTCGTGGCAGGCTTTGGACATTGGTCATTAAAGGTGTGTGTAAGGATTCAATAGCCTTATTGAAAAAATATGTTAATCCACAAGCTAGGAATATGTGAGTTCAATGAGTCCCAAGAGGAGACCCAAGAGTCTTTCGTAGTTTCTGATTCTGACTGACTGATGACTCGCATCACGACAGGAGACGTCTAAATCTATGGGGTCATAATTAGTCCTGATGGTTAGGTACATTATAATAGTTTGTCCTTAAAATATGATTTTATATCCGTTGACCAAGATACAACCGGAATTCACATATTAGTATACACGATTGTGTAATAGATTGTAAATTACTAGACATTTAACAACATCTTTATGTCTCTCTATGTTTTCTGTCTATTCTATGGGGATTGTCAGAGAAGAATTCAGATACCACCATCACACCACCCGTCACCCTACTTAAGTTCAGTTCCTATCACTATGCCGTAATTTGTACCAAAATTACCAGCGCTAGGTTTTACCACGCACGTCCTGGACCTGAATGAGGTCCCTGCTTCGCAATTCCCTTAGCGCCATGACTCTTCCTTCTTTAAAGGAGGCATAAAATAGTACTCTCCTTGCAGTAGGCAGTGACCTGGTTGTGATAGACTCCTGCCATTGGGAAGATTCATGAGTAACGGTTACCGCTTTCAGTCAGGTGGCTTGCAAGCTCGCCTGCCTGCAAAAGGCCGTTAAAATAATCAAAACTGCAGATACTTAATAATCAGCACTGAATACCTACATACTGGTCTGTGATACGTACAATATGTTATCCGAATGTTAATTTTAGCTCTATTGTTTGCACCTAGGCCATAAATTTTAATGAATTACTAGACACTAATCGCAACATCAAAAGGAATTACCACGGCATTTTGTATCTCGTTTAATTATTATTATGTTTAATCTAGCCTGGCGTTGTGATAACATTGTGCCTGATGGTAAGCGCGAATGCTGTCTAGGCAGAGTATCAAATGGCATTAGACGACAGTCCCAAGATATTCGATACAATTATGCCGGCCTACTGAGATGCCTCTTCATACTACGGCGGAAGGACCCGATATCATAGGAGGGAGGGACACTTTATCTTCTAAATGTGAATTAAATCTAAATCCCGATTATTTATTAGCTTCCTCTTTACACTGGTAGTAAATAATTCCATAGACATTGATGATAAACGTAGTGACATGATGACATCCAGACCGAGGACATATTTTTACTGTCATAAAATTATCTGGATGCAGGCCGCTTCCAACAGGTTGATGTGGAGATCCTTGGGGGAACACTATGTTCAGTACTGGACTTCCTGTGCCTGAAGAGAGAGAGAGAGAGCAAATTATATCCATGCAATGCCAATACTATAGTAGGACATAGATATAACGACGACTGCCTCGGTGGCGTAGTTGTACTACGGTACGGTTACAAAGCTGAGGTCTCGGCTTCGAATCCCGGGTTGGGCAAAGTGATATAAGATTTTTCGATTCATTATCAGCCCAGAGTCAGGAATTTGTACCCGATATGGCGATAGGCTCGCCACCTATCACATCGTGGGACGGAACATACAAGGCGAAATGTGGGTGCCCTGGCACCTATGCCATACCTCTACTGGAAAAAAGGCGTGAGTTTATGTATGTATGTACATAGATATAAAGACAATATATCCACAATGTTTTACACGGTCATTAGTCATTACTTATAATAGCTAAAGACAATTAAAAACCAAATTATACCACAGTGTTGTGGTTTTGTACTTAAATGGTAATTTTAATAGTAATGAGTAATGACACGAATGTGGTTTTGCTATTCTTGAGTGAATTTACACTAATTATTTTAAATAATTTTGTTCTTTTACAAAGCGATCACTGTCGCCCATGAACATCCTCAACTTTTGCATCAGATTTGTTGCCAGCCCTTCAAATCGGGAGGGGAGTGGGAAGATAAAAAGGATGGGAAGTGAAAAGGGGTATACGGTATCCGGCAATCTGACTCACCTAAAGAAACGCGTCTGCAAAACTGTCATTTTCAATACCTTGTGAAACATTGGTACTGCCCCAGACGAGTCTACCCAGGGGGTTTCTCTATAAAAAGATACGAATTTCGAATGTTCAGATGTTCGTCGTCTGGAGTAAGATATAAAATTTCCACTTCCAAAAATCAATACTGTTCTCTATAATTATACTTATCATTTTCGCCAAATTAGTCTATGGTTGCGACGTACGTTCAGACGTACGATAGAGGAATCCAACGTTTTGTGGAGTGTCTAGGCACATTAGTGAAGTTTTACGTACGGCGCCCGAACATTCGAAGTTCGAATCAATTTTATAGACTAACCCCCCAAAGCGTGGTTCCACCACATATAATTTAGAAACGCTTTTGATAAAGTATCCATAACACAAGTTAAACCTTTATTTGAGCACCAAAGTTTAATCGAATACTTGCGGTATACTACTATTTTGTTTTTTGTTCTGCGTGTGTTATAGTTTTAAGTGTGTTTAATAACGTTTATTATTATTATGAGTTATTTTCATATCGTTATCATCTTTAGCCCTAAGAAGTTCGTATGTGTTGAGGTACTGGGTACATAAGTATAATAAATAATTGATAGGTCTCCCCAATCTATACATCTATACATATAAATAAAATTGAAGTGTCTGTTTTAAGAGTGAAAATAAAAAAAAAATGTCCTACTACATATCGTTATACCGGGTATCTCAAGACTGCTACCGAAAACGAAGCCGGGTGGTAGTTTTAGTGACTACAAACACAATGCAACTAAAAATTTTGCTAAGAAACGCGACAATTTTTTTATACACTATAATTTTACGAAATGATGTATTTACCACCCAAATACGACCACATAAAAAAAAAAATTGTCTCTTTTTTTGCAACTTTTTCTGTTGCATTGTGTCTGAAGTCGCTTAAACTACCACCCGGCTTCGTTTTCGGTAGCAGTCTTGATATACCCTGTATACACGATACCTGTGCCGAAAATGATATTTTTGTCTGTCTGTCTATCTGTCTGTTTGTTCCGGCTAATCTCTGAAATGGCTGGACCGATTTTGACGGGACTTTTTTTGTCAGGTAGCTGATATAACAAGGAGTAACTTAGGCTACATTTATTTTAGAAAAAATCTTTTATTTTAGAATAATAAAGTAATGTTGCAATGCCCGCGCGCAGCTCACGCGCATGCCACCACTGGGCCGTCACGTCGGGTGCCTCCCACCACTTCTCCCACCAACGAATCAATATCACATTTATAAAATATTGTATGTAAAGAAATTTTTCAATAAAGCTAATACAAAAAACTGAAAATAAATGTGGAACGGGAGTTTACCGCCGCTCGCTAAGAGATGGCGCCACCGTAGAATTAGATCGCGGTATGGTTTCCTTACAAAGGTTGATAATTAAAATAAAAATGCAAAAACCAAAAAAAAACACTAAATAAAATAATTTACTTTTTTGTTAAATTCCACGCGGACGAAGTCGCAGGAACAGCTAGTTATAAATATCGCTGTTGTGTTAAACCAGCCAGGTTCAGAAGTGGTTTTTGCATTCGTACAGCTGATAAAATATTTATCATAACCCTATCCTTTTTTTTTCTTAAGTGATTGAAATATTAGAACGCCTCGGTGACGCTGTTATACCAAGGTATGATTGCAAAGCCACGGTCTCAGGTTCGGATCCCGGGTCGGCCAAAGTGATATTGGATTTTTCTGTTTATTATCGCTGTCCTGGAGAAAGGCGTGAACAAATCGCATTTAAATATTTCCACGCACATCTACTGTTTTCAATAAAACTTAATAATCGGGACGGGCCTGGCTCCGCCGAGACTCGGGTGCAGATAATATTTTTATTTATATTCAAACCCAAGAACTGCTCTTCCCGTACCTTCCCGTTAAATCCGGCCTATGTGTCAGCTACCTCCATACCAAAGTTATGCTGATTTATAACCTGTCTATGAATAATGCCGATACAGTTCAGATAGAGCCGCGTCGCGTCGTGCTAGATTTACTTAAAATAGTAGGTAAGAATAAAATGAATTATATTGTAGTTATCAATCATAGGCTTTTCATAAGCCTATTTTATGTAATTGGAGAGGCAAACCAAGCAATTCCGATCGCTGCTGATACCGTGGACTATGTGTAAAAAAATGATCCGTTTGATGCGATCCGTCCTATAATTATTAAGATGCGGAAATGTGGACGCCTGTTTTTAGTCACAGTAATCAACACATTATGTACTCACAGACAAACCAAGCAACTGGTTTTGGGAGACTAATTGTATTTTTTATTATTTTCTCTTACATTTAATAATTAAATAAAAAAAAAGGAATGTGGCACTCAGGCAAGTTTTCAGGTAAAAGAGACATCTAGTGATAACATTGGTAATACCAAACAGATGATTAAATTACTTTTAATAATTTCACATAGTTACGAATAGATGTCTCTAGCTTCAAACCCATTCAAGGTCTTTAGTGATGCACACATTAACAACATATTTTGTGGGAATCTATTTTACTATAGAGTATAGGAAATCGAAATTTGAGATATTGAATACATTAATAAAATTTAAAATTGAAGTACTGCTGTGTACTGATACTGTATATAGATCTAATTCTAATTCTATCTTAATACAATTAGCAGAATAAAATATACGATGTCCTTATAAAACTATATTTTTATTTAAGGTGTATTTGTAACATATTTAAAGCAAAGAACATTTTTTATTATTTGTAATGTGTTCTTTGTATTACACAATTAAATTAGCAAAATCATTTATCAGAATCGATTTGAGAACAAAACATAAAGCTTCAGGTTCCCATGGAAAATTCTTAACATGCGAGATTTTTTTACATTATTAATAGTTACTACGCAAATCAACTATTAAAATAGTGCAACTCATGGAATTCATATTTTTTAATTTATAACCTTTGAGCATCATTTATTAGTTTATAAACGTACATAAAACGGATTTCAACATAGTCGATATTGGATGATGCAATAACCCAACATTGAAATATGTAATGTTATGTGTTACTGCTGTGTGCGCTGTGTGCAATCGAGTGCGACGTTCGCATCACTAATGTTAAATAACACAAACGCGCGGATCCCGTATAGTACTTGTTTGTGGAATTTATTTTTTATGCTGCGTAAATTATACCGTGAAAAGTGTGTTTAAACTGTCCAAATGTTAATAAACAAGTGAAAAAATGATAACATTTAGCGGTGCGAACACTTCCACGGCTGTGGAGGACACAGGTCCGATACGTGAATGCACAGTGAACTTTGTTTTCATGTTGTGATTTCGTATTTACTATTGAGTTTGTTGATTTTAGGCGAAGTGAGAAGCATCTGCGAGAGTGTTTGCAGTGATGGATCTAACGCTACGGTCCAGCCTGGTGCGTCCAACCAACGACCTCGAATGGACATAGCCTGCGTTTTGGACGTAACCCAAAGTTCAAATCTTGCACATAGAAAAAGGGCTTTAGAAGAGGTACGCTTGGCCTCTGAGCTGGTGAATGCTAATTTGCACCACATTCATGTAAGTATCTTTATTTAGTAAAGATATTTTTTGTAAGGTAAAGGTAGGTAGATGTAAGGAAAACGTTCATGAATATATTGTTTTTTATGGTGACTTTAAAGCATGTTTAAATCATTAACAATGTTATACAGCTGAGCTCTAAAACCTTTTGATATAGCTAGACGGTATATCAATAATAAATAAGTATTATTGAATATATTATACCAAAAAAAAACAAACAACTCATTGAATAAATAACTAATATATCTCAAAATACTAAAAAGAGATTAAAGATAAAATCGATTTAGTTCAGGGCATAATTTGCTTGTCAGTATAAATATATTCACTATTTATAATAATGCATAAGTCTCTGTAAACATAAGAAAAAAATCACAAAAATATATTAGGTGAGGGTAAATCCCATCTGGTCATAAAAATAACAGTCCATACCTATAACTCTAAAGGGGCAGATAGAGGTTAAACTAATATGTTGTCCATAATTTCTAAAGTTTAATTTCCCTCCCAAAGGTCGATGATGACTTGCTTATCACCCTGTCCTGTACAAATTCCAATCATAAGTATTGTATACAATTTTTTAAACTTGATGGTACACAATGTGAGTTATTTGACTTTTATATCAAATGCAGGGCCTCAAGGTTTCCTCATATTATGTTTTCACCAAAACCGACTCGGAACACCCCAACTTCACGTAGTCTTTTGGCTACCGACCCTAGAGTGTATATAAAAAGCCTGAGGCGCGGAGGGAGACCAGCCCCCGCCCGCTGTAACGAAGGATAGGCAACCGTGCGAGCCGTAAGCTGCGGAGGTGAGCATGGGTGCCTATCTTTTGTTACGCAAGGGCGAAGGGGCTGAACTTCCCGTAGCGCCGTAGTCGATGCAGAAGCTAATTTGTATTGACAACAACTGTTTTAAGGGTTAGGTTGCTATAATAGATATTTCTCAGGAATAGTGCGTTACCTTTTCATGGGAGGTGCGACACTCCCTGTCCCCCTCCACTCCTTCCAACCCACCATCTCATGCTGCCCTATTCTAAATTCTACCACTTCGACTCATTGTTTTGATTTCGATTCGCTTTACATCACTGCCCAATAGGCACTGGGCATTATTCATAATGCCCGGGCAATGTGATAAATTGATTGGTTATAATCACATTGCCTGCTCTTATTGGGCATTATTCATATTGCCCGGGCATTAATCACGTGGCCGGTATAAAAACATTAAATATACTTCAATGGTCATTTAAACTTTAAATCACAAAATTGTGCCATAAAATTTTACAAGGTTTTATAATTATGCTCGAGTTGTATGTTCCCATATACATATTCATACTGATAAAAAATTTAAACTAATTAAGTCATCGCATAAAATAGTCTTGTCAGGCTTAAGCCATGGTTAAAGGTATGACTCTGGGCTAATATTGAGGTAATGTGGTTTCATTTAATCACTTTTCATGTATGGTTTAGGATTTAATACTGATCTGTAGCTTGTAGTTTTAAAATTATATTGTAACGGTCAGTTAATTGGCTGAATGTCGTTAAGTAAAACAGAATATTATACTAACTTCAAAAATATGTTAGGATGCACAAAAATGTTTTGTAATTATAACCTGATTATTTGGCCAGAAATGATTATATGATTCTGTTATCTGTTTTCTCTAACAGTAAGATAAATACAATTAAGATTAAATAATCATACAGTTTAGCATTAAAATAGTGATTATAGTATGTCTTACCCATTTCATATTTAATAACTTAGTGTGCATAATTAAAAATCTAATTGATTTTGTCATATGAAGCTATAAGCATGTCTATTCCTTTTTTTGAAAATACTGGTCTGGCAGAATGCCTATGCTTTTCCTGATAATAAATGCAATGCATTAGACTTGTATCTGGCCAGTCATGATGACTGTTAGTTAAATTGGTTTCCAACATTCAAATAAAACGCTTCTTTAATCTGCCATAGATTAAACATTATCACTAAAATAAAATTCTATATTATTTCAGTTTGAAAAATTAGACTTTGGTGAGACAAATGTGCTGGACACATTCTACAATGCAGATGTTGCACTGGTGGACCTCAGCGTTCAGTTGCAGCAGAGCTCGTTGTTGTACCATCTGGGAGTTCGAGAGAGTTTTGACATGAAGGAAAATGTACTTCTGTATAATGATGTTGATCCAGATGCTACACTGCGGCTTAAGGTAGGAAAGTATTATTTTTTTCTTTATGGTGCTTACATCTTTCATTAATATAGAAACTTATTCTGGCCAGTGTTGAAATGTTTGTAGTATATCTTATAAATTTCTGTCAAATAAAATTATAAGCATATTTTGTTTGTTTACAGTTGGATTGTTTCCTTAGAAAATATAACTTTGCTTTTTTTAATTGTATGGCGAGACATTTATGTCATTTGCCTGATGGTAAGCGATATCGCCGCTTATGAACAGTAGTTAAACCAAACAATACCATGAATTGCAAAACAATGCTTGACATTTCACTGTACTCGTCATTTGGAGACATAAGATTTTAAGTCTCAATATGCCCAGTGGTTGTTCTGGCTACAATATCCATGAAACCGCAATACACCAGTGCATTTACACTGCTGTTTGGAGAAATAGATATTATATATTATTCATAATGAAGTTATAAGAATTTCCATTTATTTACTAACTCAAAGCCTTGATAGTATTTTAAAAACAATAGAAGGATAATATGATCCATATATTGATATACAAATATGTGGTAGTAGGTACTACATATTTATTATCCTGTGAACTCGCTGGGAAGTGTTGTAACGTATATATTACTTGTTGATTAACTTTGACAAGTTCACACAGTGTCAATTTAAAGTTGGCATATCACACAATTGCTGCCTCAAAGCATAAATATTACAAATGTGGCAATTTAAACATATTAAAAATTACAATATAGGTACAATAATGTTAGTTTATTCTTAAAAGCCTATAAAATTAGCCTAAAAACCACAGTTTGTTTTGACACTGATTGTTTTATAAAGAATTTTATAAATATTTATTTGCAATACGTTTTTCCTCCTTCCAGTTTCTTTGGTAAAAGGTTGCCCTTGAACGCGAGTCAGCTTACAGCTGACAATTAAAAGCAATTAAAAAATTAAGAGTTGTTTTAAGAAAGGATGTGGAATTAACAAATATTTAAATTGTTGTGCCTGTCTTTGAATAACAAAAAAATATCTAAAGTAATTAGAAAAACCGATGTCAGTTAAATATATATCGCAAAAACGGGAATACCCGGTATAGTTATCTTACACAAAGTTATTTTTTAATGTACATTTTTCCTACAAGCAGTAACTTCCCTGCTTTGTTAGAGCCTATTGCTCAATTTTGAAATAAAATGTGTAATACTGGAATTATTAAGCCATAAAATCTTTTAAACGTGATAATTTAGACCACTTAGGGATCGCTGGTGTAAATAATAAACAAGTAGTATATAGTAGTAGTATAAACAGTGAAATTCTGCAAGGCAATGAAATCGTTACCATAATTAGCAAAGAACTGCCTCGATGGCGTAGTTGTACTAATGTACGCTTGCAAAGCTAAGATCTCGGATTCGAATCCCGAGTTAGGAAAAGTGATATTAGATTTTTCTATACATTATCAATCACGAGTCAGGAATTTGTGCCCGAAAAGGCGATAGGCTCGTCCCCTATCACATCGTGGTTTGGAACACACAAGGCGAAATGTGGGCGTCCAGGCACCTCTGCCTACCCCTTTTGGGAAAAAGGCGTGATTTTATGTATGTATTAGCAAATCATTTAATTTTAAGTTCCCATTACTCTAATCTATCCGTTCAATATACATATTGAACTTTCCTAAGGTTGTTGACCAAGCACCAAGATCTTTTAAACATTGCTGCACGGAACTGCAAAAATAGTTGCATAGTTCTGTGTAATTTAGTGCAGTTCTACCTTATATTATTGCTGCAGTTATGGTTTCGTGGAATATTTATTGATGATGTAGATTCTATTAAAAACCTATATCATTTTTAATGATTATTTCTTGTTGTGTTTAATCGAAAACCTAGCGCTCTCACACAATTTGGCACCGACTAAGTACACATGTCCATAAGGCATAATACGGGTCGAAAATCTAGGTGCATATATAATTGTCCAAATCCGCATCATTTTTCCCATGTGTTCAACTATTCAACTATGAATTACATTCAATATAACGGTCGGTACGCACTCGTATATCTCAATAGCTATTACTCTCAATTTGTCAAATCGTCCTGCCCCTGTCCTCAATCGCACTAGGATGATAATTCAAATAACTCAGCACGTAATTGAATTATAGTCGGTACACTTTGTAGTGGACGACGCAGTTCGCAGAGTGGAGAAAAACATGAGCTCCATTTGAGTTAAGTCGTGAAGATTAAATGAAACTTGGCGTCGTACAAAAATGCCATCTGTAGGGTTGGCAGTGTCCTAGTGATTTTAAATACTATTTTCCCGAGTGGACAAAGGAGGGTTTCATATGTCCGCGATTTTTTTGTGTACCTAAATATTTTTAATAAATTAAGTAGGTAATCATTTTATTGTATAATTCTTCACGTAACTAATCTGTTTCTCTTTTATAACTCCATGTATCAACTACAAACATACTACATACATATTCAGAAATATGTTTAAAGTATAATATTATGTTCTATGGTATTGTTTATTTTCGAGTCAGGTTTTTTAAATGAGGTTTAGACAATTGACCCGTGTTTCCCTTAATTTTGAGAAATTTCAGCTTTAGTCTACATTGCCGGTTTAGGTATGGAAAGTAAGAAATATCTAAAATTACTAATTACTGTAAGTTCTTATTTTGGATCATGTTTATGTATATCCTACTAATATTATAAAGGCGAACGTTTGTGTGTTTGTTTTCAAACGCCTAAACCAATTTTGATAAAAATTGTTATGGAGATAGCTAATTAAAACATAGGCTACTAGATATATCGTCAAAAGATAGTGCTCGCGTAGGATGAGCCAGCTATTTAAATATATTTGCTACTCTTTCGAACTCATAGGGATGGGATGAAATAGAGTGTATTATAGTGAATGAAATAATATATCTGTAATATGTCCTGGACATACAAGTATCCGGGCTGGATCGCGAGTTTAGATGTATATTACACTTAACTATAATATAATCCCGAACAAAATAAATATTTATCACTAGTGGCAACCCTAACACAGGACTAATAATAAACGCTGCGAACTTTTAAATGGTCACTCTGTTGGTTTTATAATAGAAATGTGTTTATTACGAGAGAAAACCACAAACTAAGTCGTATTGTAAAAATAAACATTATGGTATGGACTTTAATAATGTTTTTAGTACTGAATGGCACGATTAGTTCAGTTTACAGGTATAGATGTAAATAGGGAGAAGTGTAAATGCTGGCTAATTCTTAATGAAAAAAATATTCGACCATGCGATGGCGTAGGTTCGAATAGGCGCGCATGATTCTATAAATAAAAAAATAAGTACACAACCCAACAGTCACATACATTAAGATCCTGACCTGACCCCACACTAAAATCGAGTCTCGTACCGTGGGCATCAGGAATTACGAGAGACTTATCGATCTCAGTCTTACCTAGACCCGAAACAAATACCTATGGTTCGCACAAATATGTGTCGATGCCAAGATCGAACCTGCGGCCCTTCGTTTCACAGTTGACGTCTAACCAACTGCGCCACGGAGGCTGTTGTTGATTGAATATATTGATGTTGTTGGTTATATCAATATTTTTTCATCTGGAAATACTCTATTTAGAATGTACTGGTGCCTTTACAGTCACTTTGTTCTGCGAGAATTAACAGGATTGATAGTATTTCCTACGAATAAAGTAAACGATTAAGATAATAGTAGCTATTTGGTAAATAGTTTAAATGCAAATGCATGTTACGTCTCCACGAATTAAATGGTATGAATTGTAGATTTTTGGAATTGACGTCCGTGGCAATAAAATATACCTATTGGACTTGTTGAGAATTAAAATCCTATAAGTATAGCAAGGTGGCGAGCGCAGTGGGATGCATTGCTTTGTAATACATGGTTTTGTTTAGTCTTTGAGCGGTCGTATCGCTTACCATACGAACGGCATCCTCGACACGCCATTCAATGCAATTTAAAAAAAAAGGATTTGAAAGGATGAAAGACAATTCCACCTCTAAAGATTAATAGGTAGATTTATTTTCTAGTTTAGTTTTATATAATTCACCTACTAGTAGAATTCTTAGTGTGGGTGGCTGAATTATTATTAAAACAACAAAGACAAAGTATTTCTAAGAACAATGTGGTAATAATATGAGCGTTCAATTAAGAGCGTATACACCTTGCGCGCAAAGTCAACTATAGGTATTTCTTCGTTAATTTCACGCACACATAAGCGACCAAAGCTGTGTGCGTAGAGCTGCCGCGTCGGCTCGCTATACAATCGGCTCAAACAACTTTGATCCGTGCGCTTCAAATATTCAATTGAAATGTAACTGTAATATAATATCATAAAAATATTTTATTTGCATTATAAGTAGACAAATATTACTGTGCAAGCAAAGAATAATAAAAATTTTGGATACTAACCATATTTTCGTTATTATTACATTGTTAAGTTGCATTCAAATCAGTGTTCAATCAGTATACACTACGGACGTTTTATTAATCATTTCGTGTTCGAACACATAAATAGTGTTAGGGGCCTTACAACCCCTTACAATTACGAAATATATTTAATTTTATAGTACAATACATAACATTATTTATCCTCGGAATTACATCCCATTATATTACCTGAAACATAATTTATACTCACTACAAAATCATTGTAGGTAATAAAATAATTAAATATTTTACTACCAAGTACTAAGATGTGGTAATCGCATTCCGCGCGGCATAATCGACTGCAGCCAGGCCGGAGCGACGAGCGATACGTCCTCCCTCTAGAAGGCCTTGCGGCGGTCTGATTTGATCCACGTCGGACAGCGTGTTTTATAGTGGTTTTTAAAATATTTGTAGAAAACATGAAAACTAATTTTGTTGAAATATAAAAATGGTAATTTATTGATAAGATGTTCTTCTATTGTAATATGCAATTGCTATAAAAAATTATGTACGATAAGTTGGTGAAAAAAAAAAATGTTCTTGACGAGAGTTTCTGAATAATTTCGCATTGTTTAAATTTTTATTTTTTAGGAACTAAACACAAAAAGATTATTTTTCTCAGCAAAATCCCTCCATAAGGGTCTTATTAGTCTGATAATATTTTTATTTTCATCTTATATTTAGTGGTTTCGGATATCTTAAGCTTCTTAATTGCCATTTAAAGCCTAAATAACGAAACTTGTGTTCAGTAATCCTTATAGTACTCACAAATTATCCATCAATCTATAATGTTTTCCACCAAAATCCCTAGATGACAACCTTTTCTAAAATTAGTACTAATTATTTTACCTTGAAATTGTTTATTGGTGGCTATTAACTCATTTGAAAAGTCCTGTTTTTAAGCCAAAAAGCGCGTGCAGGGTATAAACGCTCTTAAAGTGCAAATAATATAAACTATTTGAATTGCTTATTTGTTCATAGACCGTATAGAAACGAATCTATGTTGTCATATGTTGGTCGAACGATTTTAGCAGTAAATTATAGTAATAGTATAAATCATTCAATATTCATTGTTAATAAAACCAATTCATATGTGTCGATACATATTGATGGCCACAAAAATGGGAATGAATTGAGGCTAAATATTAGCACGATTATATTGTGATGGTATGTATTTCTTGCAACATTTTGATTCAATAATTTTAGCAGATTCGAATTTTTTTTGAGAAAATATAATTTTGTGAATTTTTTGTCTAGCGTTATATCACCACGGTCGGCGGGGGTTCCGTATATTTTGCAGATTGAAACGATTATTTTCGTATGGAACAGCTGATTCGTTATCGCGATTTCAGGCATGGCCCCAGCCCCCATAGTAAAAGTTGTTCATTATGATAAATTCAGTATCGTCCCATTCGGCTTTATACCGGGTATATCAAGACGGCTACCGAAAACAAAGCTGGGAGGTAGTTTTAGTGGCTACAAACACAATGCAACTAAAAATTTTGTTAAGAAACGCGACAATAATTGTTTAAATATTATCATTTTTGGGTGGTAAATCCATAGTTTTTGCTATAATAATAATTTAAACTCTTTTATACCTTAGAGTATTTATAAATAAAAGGGTACACACTATTATTTTAGGAAAAAATGTATTTACCACCCAAATTGGACCATAGGAAAAAAATTACCAAAAAAAAAATAATTGTCGCTTATTTTTGCTACATTTTCAATTGCATTGTGTCTGAAGTCGCTTAAACTACCACCCGGCTTCGTTTTCGGTAGCAGTCTTGATATACCCTGTATAACCTTTATGACTAACCTTGTAGTGTATAGTATCATATGGACATGCCATTAATCCAAGATTATCATCCTAAAACTCTTTATTTAAAATTATTCGTTACTAAGCAACAATTTAACTGGTGCTATTCTCTGCTATAGTATTTCTGTTATATGTGAGAGGCCAACTGGGTAGGTGGCACCACAATGTCTATTTCTTACGATAAACAGTAGTGTAAATGCACTGATGTTTCGGTTTGTTTCGTTTTGCTACTGTTGATAAGCGGTCGCATCATTCATTGCAATAAAAAAAGGACCTGCAGGCTTATATTTATAATCCAACTTTTATTGACCTATAAGGTAAAACATACCTTAATCAATAACCTCAATGAATCACATAATGACTCATACAATAATGAATGACAGATGTCGCTGCCGAATTTCCTGTTCGTATCGTACAAGCTTACGGACGCGGGCACGTGCGTCACCACGAATCCCGCGGCGACCAAGTTCAAAGGTGAAGAGACTGCAGATCCGAAGCAACACCTGACGCTGCGCCTCAAGAATATCCTGCAGGATGTTGAGGTGCAGACCAAGTGAGTAACATTGGATAGTTGTATAAGTTTGTAGCTAAAAAATATGCTAAGGGGCGTTTGAGGTTCCGAATGTATTGGGTTGATATAATTGAAGTTAGTTGTGACTTTGCTCGGGCTAATTGATTTCGTGTATTGCGTGACGAAAGTGTTATCTTTACATTGTTTATGCCATATATCTGTCGCCCATAAACAACAAAAATAAAATACAACTTGTGGTGTTCTTGAGTCTCCTTGGGTAGTGGAATAAAACAACAAAGTATACAATAAGTACAGCACAACACACCGGAGACGTCCGCCCCGCGCCGCCACCGATTCGGAAGTATTACGTGACCGTTGGGCTGTGCTGAACTTTATTTTCAATACAACTCTATATATTTTTATTGAGATCTTTAGTTTACAGAAGTAACAACAATGCATATCAAACTTCATTTTAGTACCATGAAATCAGTCAAGGTCCCAATTCCTAAGTAATTCTTCTACCTCTTCTTTATCAGCCCATATACGTCCCACTGCAGGGCACGGGCCTCCTCTACAATCGAGAACACGATTGAGAGTGGTTAGGCCATATAGTCCACCGCGCTGGCCTAATGCGGCTTGGTGAACTTACATACCATAGAAATTCTTATGAATCGCTACGGTATGCAGGTTTCTTCACGATGTTTCCCTTCACCGTTTTAGTGCGTGGTGATTGACTATCAATACACACGTGACTCTGAAAAGTCAGAGGTGTGCGCTGGGATTCGAGTCCGCGACCACCGTCAACATGTTGGCAGCCGCGTCTGGTTCGTTTACCATCAAGCCACCACGCACTTACTACTTATTAATTACTGTAATTAATCATTGCTAATTTTAAATTTATTAAATTCCAGAGCCCATCTCCAAGAGAAGTTCCTATCAGACCTGCGCAAGGCTCGAGAGTCGTACAGTGGGCAAGAACTAGCAGATGTTCTGCACGCGATGCGACGCCGCCTCGACGACCCCGCCGTACTATCCGGAGACACAATCCTCAACATGCTCATATCTTACAGAGAGATACAAGACTATGACGCTATAGTACAAGTCGTGGACGATCTGAAAACTATCATGAACAGGAAGAATTACGTCAATATGCCTATTATTAGGTTTATGTACGCCTTTGCTATGAATAGGTGAGTTTTTGTACTTTTATGCAGTTGGTTAGGAATTGAAAGGGGGATGATATATTTATCATAATGAACAATTTTGACTATAGGGTCAACCCTGTAATAGCAACTTAAATCGGCTGTTCCATACATGAGTATAGCTTCCCTCTTTCGGCTTTTAATAAACTTTGTGATTAACCCGGTATAAAAACTAAATATTATTTTAGTAATATGATGTTATAAGGAAAATCGAATGCACAATTTTCAGTTCCTATTAATCGAATGCATAATTATTGTCAGTATTATAAAATCTGTCATAAAGACATTGACGCGCATATTGAGTTATTAATATTTATAAGATTTTTCTGTATCTGTATCAGCCCATATACGTCCCACTGCAGGGCACGGGCCTACTCTACAATCGAGAGTATGATTGAGAGAGGTTAGGCCATATAGCCCACCACGCTGGCCTAGTGCGGGTTGGTGGAAATACATACCATAAAAATTCTTATAAATCGCTATGGTATGCAGGTTCCCTCACGATGTTTTCCTTCACCGTTTTAGTACGTGGTGATTGACTATGAATACACACATGACTCCGAAAAGTCAGAGGTGTGCCCTGGGATTCGAACCCGCGACCACCGTCAACATGTTGGCAGGCCGCGTCTAGTCTGTTTACCAACAGGCCACCGCACACTTACGCACGCATAAGATTGTTAGTGTAGTTAAATTATCGCCGATTTACACATGAAGCGTCACGCCATTATTATTTCTCATCACACTGTAATAGTTCGAAGAAACGTTTATGCATATAAGTAGTAATAATTACTTTGTTTCAGACGTAACAAAGAAGGTGACAGGGAGAACGCTTTGAAAGTGTGTGTTAAAGCGTTGGAAAAGAAAGAGAATCGATTTCCGGACATGTTATGTTTGTGCGGACGCATCTACAAGGACAAATTCGTTGAATCTCAACACACGGATAAAGAAAGTCTCAATAGTGCTATACATTGGTAAGTGTTGTGGGTATTTCTTCAGACTTCACTTATGCCTTAACTCTGCGTTGGTGGCGTACGTGTACTACGGTGTGATTACAAAGCTGACGTCTTGTGTTCGAATCTCGGGTCGGGTGAAGTGATAGTGGATTTTTCAATTTATTGTGAGCCCAGAGACATTAAATTGTGCCCAATATGGCGATGAGCTTGCCCTCTATCATATCTTGGGACGGAACGCACAAAGTGAATCGTGGGTGTTCTGGTTGCTACCAGCACGTCTGCCTATACCTTTTGGGAAAAAAGGTTGATTTTATGTATGTATGTTATGTATTCACTTAACACTAAACTAAATACACCAACAGTCACATACTATATATAGTCTTGACACCACACTAATATCCAGTCTAATAATAACTGGGTATCAGAAACTAGGAGGGATTTTATGTCTAATATACGCTCAGACCCGAAACAAATACTTGTGCTTCACACAAACATTTGTATCGGTGCGGGGATCGAACCCGCGGCCTCTCGATTCACAGCCGGGATCTAATCAACTGCGTCAGAGGAGGCTGTCATTTTTGTGTGTATACAGGGTATATCAAGACTGCTACCGAAAACTAATCCGGCTGGTAGTTTTAGCGATTTCAGACACAATGCAACAGAAAATTTTGCAAAAAAAATGTGGACAATTTTTTTTGTTATTTTTTTCCTATGGCCATATTTGGGTAGTAAATATTTTTTTTGCTAAAATAATAGTGTATACCCTTTTATTTATAAATACTCTAAGGTATAAAACATTTAAAATTATTATTTTAGCAGAATCTATGGGTTTACCACCCAAAAATGACGATATTTAAAAATCATTAAAAATTAATGTCGTGTTTCTTTGCGAAATTTTTAATTGCATTGTGTTTGTAGTCACTAAAACTACCACCCGGCTTCGTTTTCGGTAGCAGTCTTGATATACCCGGTATATTAGCCTGATGTAAGTAAAAGAGAAGTATGTTGAAACGAGCGACTTAATTAAACTCGAGATAGTTTATAATTAGAGAAAATACAAACAAAAATCTTACAATGACAACACACAACCGCATTAACGCATAAACCGCAGTCGGGAGTCGGCGCTTGCAGTACTAAAGAAAGGACTGTGGTTTACGCGTTCATGTTCCCTGCATTTTTGAAGGCATATGTAGAAATGTCATCAGTGCCACACAAAAAAGCATGTTACTCTACTTAGAAAGGTTCTAGAGTGGAGGTCTACAGGCAAGCGAAATGTCGGACGTCCGCCTACAAGGTGGACGGACGATCTGGCTAAGTTTGCACTTTGCAGGAAGTCGCTGGATATAGGTCGACGACAAAAGGTCCATGTGGAGATCCTTGGGAGAGGCCTATGTTCAGCAGTGGACCTCCTGTGGCTGAGATGATGAAAATGAAAATAATTTATTGAATCCATTAAAATGTTCAACATCTTTTAGAATCGGTCATTTTTTTATCTACCACCCGGTTCGAAAAGCGGTTTTCACTAGAGAAGAGCGGGCAAGAAACTCTAGTGTTGTTCTTTTCAAAACTAGTTTGATGATGATGATGACTCGACCTAGGACGCAAATCCCGAACATCACGGTCTACATGACCCCACAAGCTACTGCTAAACAAATGAGGCAATTATCACACTTAATAAAATGGCACTATAAATCTAAGAAACCATAATGGTACCATCAGAAGAATTCCGTAAAATATACGTGATAACATTTGATAAAGACAAATGTGTGTCATTCAGATTAATTAATTCAATGAATCATTGACTGATTACATTATGTTTAGTAAGAGTTTTGTAAACAGCAAAAAGTCACGTTTGAATATTCATTGTTCATAGAGAATGCTCAATTACCACAAGGCTAGATATGGATGCAACAATGAAATATGTCACTTCTTATCACTCCTACACGTCATAAAAAATAATGATATGCTGACTGAATGAAAAATATAAAAATAATTTATTTAAAATTGTTTAATGGCCTTTTTATGTTTGAGAATGAAGAATAAATTTCTAGCCTTGATTTCGATACTAGGCCTTAGAAAGGTGACGACACTATTACGAATTAACGAAAAACTTTCTTTTACTGCGAATTAAAATACAAATTAAATCACATTAATTCTTTATTGTGTGATTTTTGGTACAATAGTTGTAATGTTATGGTATAAATCTATCAAAATCGGGTACACCCTCTTGGGTGTACACAATTATTTTGACAAAGTACGAGTATTACATAATCAAAAATAATTTCCATTCATATAAGTAAACAGTAATTAAATTGCTTCCGGACACGAAAACGCAACTAATTTATAACCATATTACCACTAATTTTGGTAGTACTAGACTACCAAAATTAGTGGTAATATGACTTGGATTCCAATGATCAAACAAGATTTCTATTAGAACAACTTTAATCAGAACCAAACGTTACAAGAGTATATCAATGACAAGACAAAAAACAAAAACACAACAACCAGAAGGAAACATAACTATTCTCTTTTTAACATAGATAACTCCCTATAATATACTACCAGTATTTAAATTTATTTCAATAGTATGTAGTAGTAAAGGTTCTGTATTTTTTTATCGATATCGATATTTCTCGTTATTTAATTGGTAATGAAACGAACACCTGTTACATTGATATAATATATTTTCAGGTATAGACAAGGGTTTGAAGTGCAGCCAAATGAGTACGCCGGAATCAATTTGGCGACGTTACTTGTGATTGCCGGCAATGACTTCAAAAATTCACAAGAATTACAACACATAGGTAAGGCAAGCAAGTTTTATGATATTTATAATTTTTTGATTAAGTAATTATTTCATTTAACGCGTTCCTGCTGCTCGGTGGCTAAATGATAAATTATGTACCTACAAAAATCACGAATCATGTGTGTTGCAGTCAACATTTTAGATATTAAAAGTAATTTTAACCAAACATTATGAGATATACATCTCGCGGCCTGAAAAACAACAGTTTTGATAATCGTACAAAAAAAACAAGCCAGTATTCAAGCTTTTTAAACATATGTAAAGTCCTTCGCTAGCACTACGTTTATACTGGGTGGAATCGCTTATCGTCCGGAAAATTTAATAGTGTATTGTGTATGTGAAATTAACGTTATATACGAAATTTATCATTAAAAACTACAAACTACGCCATAAACAACATCAGTACAAGATATCCCCAAAACGCATATTATCTAAATCACCCTACACTTAAAAGTGCAACGAAATGTCAATACTCAGGCGCGCGAGTGTATGAGTCACGCCCACAGATCACTCCCAATAGATACCTAATGCAAGGCAGCGGTTGCGCCCAACACATATAGGCTATCAGATAGATATAAACCGATGCCAAATGTCGCGTTATCAGTGTCGTCCAAGTAGTGGACCCGCACATGTCGTCGCACGTTAGCGAAAATTACATTTTGGGAACATAATATTACAGTTAATAATGATTTGTTCAATAAAATAGTGTGCAAAAAAACTCAAAAAAATAAAGTATCTAAAAAACGCAATAAGTTTTCATCGATAACTAATATTCTTTAAATTAATTTGGTCCCGAGCGAGCTCAATTTATACTGGTTAATGTATCAAAGTCAAACAGTCGAGTTCGGATGGAGAATCAGCCGTCTCTTTTTCGCATAGCAATAACCGTAATAAGCCATCTTTTTTTTGGCGAAATCACGCGTTCTTCTAGTGTTTGACGCATGTTTATAATATAATTCCCAGAAATATCGATATTGTAAAACAATAATGTAAATTAATTTTATTAAATGACAATGTTACGAAATATATATTGATTTAAATAAAAATTGCAAATTACCATAATTACGTTATTTTATGTAATATGAAATAGTTAAATTTGTTAACAAGGTACTTTTACAATATTTTTTTATTTATCTTTGGCGTAATTAAATTTCCTTTTTTCCCTCTAGTTATATACGTTTTTAAATATAATGGGAGGGTATTTATCATAAGTTTTAGTATACTAAGTTTATTGAGAATCAGTAGCACAAGCTATTGCACTAATTTTAACATACGTTGTATATATCTTCTCAAAAACATTCATAGTTCATCAAGTGGGTTTCATCGTCACATTTACTACAGCCGCCGTCAAAATTCAAGAAACGGAATAAGTTATTGTAGCCCTTTAGGGTGTGAGGTTTAGTTATTTACTATTTCATATTTTTATCTGATCTTTTATATCAACACTTAATTTGGGTATTTCGCCATTATGGTATACAAAAATACAAGGTGAATAATAGAAATAAAACCGTTACATACTAAAGTATTAATCTTAATCCTATTTTATTCGTAGTTAGCCGTTACCGGTTGGTATAATTTATCAGATCAGGCCGGTGAAAAAATATTATCAAACATTTAACAAGTTGGTAATTAAGTTATAGAAGCGATCATAACACATGAACTTACTGGCAAATCGAACGATCGATACATTTTTTTATTTATCGACTTATGCCTCATCTCTCCAGTGAAGTCCACGTGACCGCGCTGCAACCCGCCCACCCCCCCCGCAGTTCCCTTCGTTGGCGTTTTCGGTTCAAAACATAACTATCGTAATGCGGTATCTATTGGAAGTGATCTGTGGTCACGCCACACAACAGCTGACTGTCGCGCATCGACCTTGAACTTACTTTGCGCCTATTTATCGGTATTATTACTCTAAATATTACCATATAACATTTTCATTTATTTAGAATTTTAGTGTGCTAGGATCATTTAAGTAAATTTAGTTGTTGGTAAGTTGTTAAGATTTACATTATTATTTTCATAACGTACCTACTATCTTAGAAAAAGCTGCATATGTTTTTATTTAAACGTTTTAATAAAGTCGAGAATAGACGATTATGCTGTCGTAGGTCACAGATTCTTGCATGATTAGGAAGTCTGAACGTACCATGATCGAGTAGCCTCGGATAAGTCGTTAAAATAGTTCTTGTGCTGGGAACTCGTGGATTCATCATTCATGATACCATTCCTACGCAAAGACTGCAGATGTTCTGGATCTGCATACATCTTCTGCATGACCCAAGTTTTCATTGGATCGAACATAGCATGTCATTATTGTCACATACTCACTGTTCGTGTAATCACTCATTTTGACCGCAAGAAACTAACCAATAACCAAAATAATTTCGTACAACGTCACTCGGTACCGAATTTCGCACGACTGAGGAAGTGGCAAGATCCCTGGAAGGTGTCGGCGGCGCGGGAGCGGGCGGCGCGGCGCGGCGGCACGCTTTGTACTTGCGCTTGCGGCGGCGCGGCGGTGAGGGCAGCGCGATCAAAGGATTTTATTACTTAGATTTAGAAGTTTCTACTCGAATTCATATTGTATAAAGTAGGGTAACAATAATGTGTATTTATGAAGATTTTTTTCATTTATGTCATCTTTCTCTAAACAACGTTGTTTTATGAATAACTTATTCTAAATTAGTAACTAATAGTGGTAAATTAATTTTACACTACATAAACAAAAACATAAAAAAATTAAAATAAGTATGCCAAAGTGTTCTAAATCATGTACTTGCCATGCACAATTTTTTTCGTGACGATAAGCGATTCCACCCAGTATAATCGACAATGCTTTTAGATAAACGAGTACCTTTTTACTATTAGCGTGACGTGCGAGGCATTCAGTCAGTTGATTTACAAATCTCTATTTCTTTCGCCTTTTAAGGACATTGTAGCCAGAGTAATTACTGAATATTTTGAGACTTAATATCTTATGTCTCAGGATGGCGAGCACATTGAAGTACCAAGCATTGCTTTGTAATTGAAGGTTTTTGGTTTTGCTACTGTCCATTAACTATCGTATCGCTTACCACCAAGCGAACGGCATGCTCGTCTCACCATTCATGGCAACTTAAATACATACCGGGTATCTCAAGACTGCTACCGAAAACGAAGCCGGGTGGTAGTTTTAGTGGCTACAAACACAATGCAATTAAAAATTTCGCATAGAAACGCGACAATTATTTTTTATTATTTTTTAAATATCGTCATTTTTGGGTGGTAAATCCATAGTTTTTGCTAAAATAATAATTTAAACTCTTTTATACCTTAGAGTATTTATAAATAAAAGGGTATAAACTATTATTTTAGGAAAAAATGTATTTACCACCCAAATATGGCCATAGGAAAAAAATAACAAAAAAAAATTTGTCGCTTTTTTTTGCAACTTTTTCTGTTGCATTGTGTCTGAAGTCGCTTAGACTACCACCCGGCTTCGTTTTCGGTAGCAGTCTTGAGATACCCTGTATACAACGTGTAACAGGATTAATTCACAACCTCAGACACCCCAACATTAAAATATTATTGCAATCATAGTTTATGCTTTGAAATCATCCTACCATAATTACAAAATCTTTTATTTATGAAATTAGTTATACCAAATGTAGGCACTTAACATGGTCACCTCACGAGTTACAAATAAGAGAGTACTACTACACACGCTCGCGGACACGCACACATTTTTACACAAAACCTATTCACACGAATACCTAACGCCGAACGCTGCGACGCGACGCGCCGCGCCGGCAGATACAGCTGACAATAAACGAAATACAAATTACGTACGTAACTGATTACTGGGTGGTTTGGTAAACAAATTATTATTAATTTAATCTGTAAGCATAACATTTGTGTTTTAGGTATAAAATCTAAATATTTTACTTACTATAATGCGTACGAACCCAACGTAAGACAATATTTTGCATGAATCGGCTATAAAATATTATTAATTTCACTTCCGCTAAACTTCGTTCCTACAGGCGGGCAGGATACGGGCGTCATTTATTTTGCATTACTAATGAATAAGATAATTAGATAACGCAATATCTAACAACGAAGACTAGATTGGGAATCACAACACAAAAAAAATACAACAAAATTAACTTACGTGTTACATGGCACTCATGCGGCGATTTCTTTTTAAAATATGTTCGAAATGTCCACCACCTTGATACACTTTGATGCACATTTGCGTAATTGTTCACGTAATTTATGTAAAACTTCAGTGTCACTCTTCACTTTTAGGAAGGCTGCCACTATTCTACTTTTTTCTCCGAACTCAGCATCGAGATACTGTCGGACACTACACTGGTGCCGTGCCTGTTGTTAAATATCCTGCATGCCAATGATACATTATCACCACACAGTGCCAAAGTTCTCACCATTTCAGTGTATTCAATATTCGAATACCGAAAAGACATCGCGCGCGAAAGTTATCGAAATATCTACTAAACACTTAAACACAAGTAGACACAGATAATTGCGGTGCACGACTGGATTTTTTTCACATAGTCGGTGCCCATTTAGGGATTGCAATAACGGGATATTAGACACACCGGGATTCCGCATACATTGTAGCAAAATTACAAACCGAATTTAATCACCATTTTAACGTTCCGCGAAATTATTTTTCATAGAAATACCTACTTGTTGTTTCTATGCGAAATTTTTAATTGCATTGTGTTTGTAGCCACTAAAACTACCACCCGGCTTCGTTTTCGGTAGCAGTCTTGAGATACCCGGTATATCATCATCATCATCATCATCATCATCATCATCATATCAGCCACAGGAAGTCCACTGCTGAACATAGGCCTCCCCCAATGATCTCCACAATGACCTGTTGGAAGCGGCCTGCATCCAGCGACTTCCTGCGACCTTAGTCAGATCGTCCGTCCACCTTGGCTTTACTGCATTTTATATACAGGGTATATCAAGACTGCTACCGAAAACGAAGCCGGGTGGTAGTTTAAGCGACTTCAGACACAATGCAACAGAAAAAGTTGCAAAAAAAAAGCGTCATTTTTTTTTGTTATTTTTTTCTACGGCCATATTTGGGTGGTAAATAATTTTTTTCCTGAAATAATAGTATATACCCTTTTATTTATAAATACTCTAAGGTATAAAAGAGTTTAAATTATTATTTAAGCAAAAACTATGGATTTACCACCCAAAAATAACGATATTTAAAAAATCATAAAAAAAAAATGTCGCGTTTCTAGGCGAAATTTTTAATTGCATTGTGTTTGTAGCCACTAAAACTACCACCCGGCTTCGTTTTCGGTAGCAGTCTTGAGATACCCGGTATATATATTTATATATTTTCAGGCATGGTGTTAAACCACTTAATAGGCAAGAAGGGCAGTTTATCCTCATTAAAAGACTACTGGGATGTGGCGACGTTCTTCGAGATCTCAGTACTGGCACAGGACTACGTGAAGGCGATACAGGCGGCCGAGTGCATGTTCAAACTCAAACCACCGAACTGGTACCTCAAGAGTACTATAGGGAATATTGAACTTATTGATAGGTATGTTTTAGAAAAACAATCTTTATTAGAAAACCGTAGGATATATAGCTTTCAAAATTATTTGTTTTCATTAATAACTTAATTTGTCTAAAACACGAGACAAGCCTAGCGTCGGAGCCCTCTCGGTTTTAATAAAATGTGGTTTTCCATTTTATCCCTTTAGGTGTTATAATAATTCTAAACTCACTCTAGGAGTCACGTTTAATATTTTTTAAAGATTAAAATACATTTTTTATTACGTTTTTCATGTGTGGTGCATAAAACTGCAGGAAGCAGAAGAATTGAGCTCATTTTACAATCTACTAAGTGGTTGATACATAGATCATGTGTTTATCGATATATTATTTAATAAAAATTAAAGATCACCATGTAACATTCTATGAACATAGGAAAGCATTCAAAATAACAATTTCTTTAACCACAATATATTATTTTTAGGTTTAGGAAAAGCGAGGAGACATCACCTGAGCAACAAGTGTTCTCGTTTTGGATGGAGTATTTTGTTGAAGCCACAAAGAATAGTGATGAAAATATTATTAGATTTCCAGTAAGAGATCATCTCATACCTTATGACTATTAACATCAAAAAGTGATTTCTCATTATATTTCAAACGAAAATAATTATAGTGACATCTAGTGGAACGCGCTTTGACTACTTTATGCTCAAAAAAACTGCTACTATATAGTATCAGTATGGGTCACAGGGTGTTTGATTTGATTGTAAGGCGCAACTATATGATTTGAACCAATTTCTACCCATAAGTCTTAACATCAGATATCAATAATGTATGCAACAATCCCATATCTAATAATAATAGCAATGACATAGGGTACATTACTAGTAAATTTGACAGCCTCCGTGGGGCAGTTGGTTAGACGCCGGCTTTGTAACGAGAGGCCGAGGGTTCGATCCCTGCACCGAGACAAATACTTGTGTGATCCACAGGTATTGTTTCGGGTATGCGTGTTTGTGAGATAGAAAAGTCTCTCGTAGTTTCTAATACCCACAATACAAGACTAGATATAAATGTAGGGTCAGGACTATGTATGTGACTGTTGTGTATATTTATTAATAATTATTATTAATTCATTTCCAGGTTTTAATATTAGAAACAACAAAAGTGTACATGCCTTCATACGTGAACGTGAACATGGGAGCTGAACAGAAATCGGTGGAGATATTAAACTTATGTCTCGACTCGATGCGAGGGCAATGTCGACAAGTGCACCGATGGCTATTCACCTCTGAAATGATCAGGAGTTACAGGTAACATGCTTGAACAGAGAATGTTGAGTTATTAGTATTTAAATGTTGTATTTTTTTTTATATGTGAAAGGTGAATAGAATAAAAAATATACTAACTGAATCTGAATCGAAAACGAAATTGAAATCCGTTGCTTTCTTTTAAATACCATTGAGAGATACTCTTCTAGGGTATTTTAATAACTATTAATCGTCGGTATTTGTGCATTTGTGACTAGTGTCAGGGTGTATAAATTTGTCGGTTGTATAAAATAGGACTCAGTTGTAACCGAGAATGTGACGTAGAATTCTTCGTCTTGCGTCGTCGAGATTAATTATATTAACCAACAAAATTATGTTATAATGACAATTATCCAACAAAATTGATAACATATTATAATCAACGTCTATAATTTATTAATATAAAACTAATGTGTACATTAAAACCATAAGTATGAATAAAATGTTGCATTACAAAATCTCATTACGAATATAAATATGTTTGTTTCAGTTTATACAAGCGCGATGAGCGATGCCTGTTTCTGTACGTGAGCGAGAATTCAGATGATTTCCAAATATTCCTTCCGTCGGAAAGCTGTCGGCAACGTCTGCATGATTTGCTAGGCGAACTCACCGCAGACCACGAGAAAGTCACAGATTTGGACACCAGCGTTATGCAGGATCAGTTAAAGGTTTGTTTTACTTTACATAAACTCATATATTTACCTTGGAATACTATTTAATTAATCTTGAATGAATTATCAGTAAGTCAATGGATTAGATTTTTCAAAGGGACATTAGTACACTCTTTATAGAGATTTCGACCCCATCTTCCCACTTTTCAAGATACATGCAAATAATAAACATAGGAGGTAGAAAGTGATTAAAATAATTGAAGACAATTAAAGGTAGAGGTTAATAATCCTAACAAAGAATTTTGTCAGTATTACTTTATTACCCCTCTTAGGGGTTGAAATTCCAAAAATCTCTTAGTTCTATCCTAAGTCACAATAGGAACCCCTGTGTAAAATTTCACCTACCTACCTAGCTCTAGTAGTTTCGGCAGAACGTTGATACGTCATTCAATCAGTCACGTTCCTCATACTACTTTTGCCCGCGACTTCGTCTGCATGTAGATTATAATACGAACGTAAAAGCTAAACATTATACCGCTACAAAAACTTTAAACTGTAATCTCAAAGAAAGCTTTGTATAAAAATAAATAATGATAACATAAATCAGCTTCGGTAATTCTGATTTTCACACAAAATTTCAACCCTTAATTCATCTCCTTAGTGCTATTTTTCCAAAAGTAATTCACGCCATTATTTTTGGTTTAAAATAAGTGTTAAAAAATAGAATATAATAACAAAAACTATGTATAAACATAATAACAAAAAAAATTAACACGGCGGTCATAAATTTAAATTATAACTTTGAATTTCTATTAGCAGAACAAATAATTCCACAGATCGCGATTTTAAGACCAAACCGAATATATTTTAAAATTTTATAGTGGCGGTAAAATTGTTCTTTATAAATTAAATCCGCGATAAAATTTGTAAATAATAGTTTTGTTTCAATCAGAAACCATTGATTTATGTATAGAGACTTGACTTGTTTAATATACAGAGTGATGTTGACATATGGTATTTAATTTAAAACACATGTTCTTTAATCCACCTAGGTACTATTGTGCCAAATTTGAATAAAAACTGCCTGATAGTTTTGTCAAAAATCACGATTTTAGGTTTCAAGGCTTTTGATCAACCCCTATAGATACCGAGTTATTTTTGGTTCAGATAAGTTCCTTAACCGAACTGAAGTTTCTACATGGGAAGTCCAAAAATCGTGAAAACTAAAATCACGATTTATGACAAAAAAATCTTCTCATATTGCTTTCAAATTATATACAATGTCACCTGGGGTGATGAGAAATATGTAGGTTAATTTAAGTAACGTGTGTCAATATCACCCTGTATATAACGTATAATGTAATGTGTGTTTGTTTGCAGTTCGAGTACGAGCTGGACGACAGCAAGAAGCGCGTGGTACTCGGTCGCGGCACGTACGGCGTGGTGTACGCGGCGCGCGACCTGCGCACGCAGGTGCGCATCGCCGTGAAGGAGGTGCCCGAGCGCAACCTGCAGGACGTGCAGCCGCTGCACGAGGAGATCCTGCTGCACTCGCAGCTGCGACACCGCAACATCGTGCAGGTACACGCGCACGCACATGCACACGTGCACACGTGCACACGTGCACACGTGCACACATGCACATATGCACACGTACGCACATACACACACCTAAACTATTCTATAACGTCGTACTACGCAATATCGTGCACGTATACATCAACTATCTCACGTTTCAACGCTCATCTGGGTATTCCATACACTCAAGGTAGGTCATACAGAACCATGTTTTACCACTACACTATCTAACAGGGCGTGCACAGCGAACATATAAAAAAAAGTCAGAGATCATTTAAAAAGGATAATTTTTCGAGTGGGCGTGGACGACCAAATCCCAAACTAATCAAAAAATGCTTGAAGGCGTCATGAGCCCGATGGAAACTAAAAATAAAACTATAAAAGGAACACCATTAACCATTGGGACGCTGGCCTAAATCTGGCGAATCGCTTGACCTGCAGAAAATACATAAGACGAGGTGCGGGTGGCGTGCGTTATTGTGTACGCTTTAGTGCGTATGCGCTCGTCTTTTCAGATTTAATTTGATTTTATACTTTAACTCGTGCTCGCACGCACTATTGCTCTGATGGCACGCCATGCTCACGTCACATAGTGTAGTTCACGCTGCTAGTTTCAGCTCGCCAGGTAGCATTCAGCAACTTACACAACCCACGTCAACAAAATATATCGGCAATGCGCGATTAACAACTTGGCTTGCAGACGTCTATAGGCTGCGGTAAATGCTTAGGATGGGGCGGATCGTACGTTTGTCTGCCTCCTTAGTTGTATATTTTCAAAAAATGCAATATTTACGACGCTCTACTGGCTATACCATTCTTATGAACTCGTAATTACTCGCCATATATTTCTATGTTTTTTTACAGTACTTGGGCTCAATATCAGAAGACAACTATTTCAAAATATTTATGGAACAAGTACCGGGAGGCTCACTTTCAGCACTGCTCAGATCAAAATGGGGTCCCCTAAAAGAAAACGAGGCAACTATAGCATATTATACTAAACAGATTTTGGAAGGTCAGTATACATTTCATACTTTTAAATTAATTTTATGATTTTATATGACCTAATTTATTATTCATGTAAACATGATCATAATCATTTATTGTATATAAATATCCAATATTATATTGGGTATATAAATACAATATAAAATGTAGAATTTCAACTATTAATTAAGTAACATCGAATCCCATTCTATTTCGTTGCTTGTTAAATGTTAACAAAGTCATTTGGTGTTAAAAAATAATAATTAGAATACTTATTTCTGAGCCTTAAAGATCCATATTATGCTTACATTACACTTGATTATATACTCATTATTCATTAATATAGAAAGGCCAGTGCAAAAGCTGAGTATTTTGTTTATTGTTCATCATCTTTTACACCTTTCGTCGCAGGAAGTCTTTTATTGAATAGAAAAATAATAAAAGACAATAAAAGGAACAATAATTTCGTCATTTACCTTTTTAAAGCCTACCTTCAATGACTTTCAAATTCAAATTAATTAAAAAAATATTGTGACTAGAATATTATATTATTTTCAGGTTTAAAGTACTTACACGACCAAAAGATAGTCCACCGCGACATCAAAGGCGACAATGTTCTAGTGAATACTTATAGTGGAGTTGTGAAGATATCTGATTTTGGTACGTCCAAGCGTTTGGCGGGATTGTGTCCTTCGACTGAGACATTCGCCGGGACGCTTCAGTACATGGCTCCAGAGGTTATCGATAAGGGACAAAGAGGATATGGCGCTCCTGTAAGTATACTAACGATTATACAGCAATACTGCAAATATTGACCTAGATGTGTTTTTTTTTCAATTAATACTGAGACCAGCATGTCATTCAACTGATGGTAAGCGATACGACCGTTCATTAACTAAGGTAAAATCAAACAACACCATTATTTATATACCAATGCTTGGCATTTCTCTGCGCTCGCCATCCTAACACAAGATGTAAAGTCTCAATATGTTAATGGTTAAAATGCAGTTATTCTGGCTGCAGTGTCCTTCAAACCTTCCTTCAGATGTATTGCTAGAACTACATAGGTATTTTGAATGGAGTAGAATTAGCAAACAATTAATGCACTGATTTAAAATTACGTACTGCATGTTGTAGGACTGGGATTATAATATGTTAATATATTGTTGCACTCATTAATTTATTTTTCAGGCGGACATTTGGTCTCTGGGCTGCACTGTGGTAGAAATGGCAACTGGAAACCCACCGTTTATAGAGTTAGGATCGCCGCAAGCAGCTGTTTTCAAAGTAAGCTTTCATTACAATATAATGTTAATAAAATCATAATAACTACTATAGTAATGTATATTTATATTTTTACGTAGTTAAGTTGCATGCATTTGAATAACACATAAACTAAGATGACCATGTTATTTTATACGAGAAATATTTTTTGTAATAACCATAGTGTATATAAGATAGTTAATCAGCATTATTAGTTTACATTTTTTAAATATTGTTTTGTGAATACGAGTAATTTCTTAATGTACTCTCTTTTAAACGGTTTAAAAGGTTTTGTAGCAAGTCTAAAAGTAATTAGTACCTGCTTGTCCAAAGTGAAGTATGTTTACACGAATGTTAATTTTCAGGTTGGCTATTATAAAATGCACCCAGAGATTCCAAGCGAGTTGTCACAAAAGGCGAAGAATTTCATTCTACGTTGCTTCATACCTGACCCGGAGAAAAGAGCCACGGCAGCTGAATTATTGGAGGACCCGTTCCTTTGCGAGTAAGCTTTATTTTCACCATTATCATCAGCAAGCCCACTGCTGGATATGGTCAATGTTATCATTAGCCATAGCAAGTCCACTGTTAAACACGGTCAATGTCAAGTTATATTTTATGTTATTTTATTTTGAAGCCATTTTGTTATTACTATTACAATAGGCATCAGCCTTCTGTGTAAGTTTCGATTTTTTTTATTCCATAGGTCTGGCAAACGAGTTTAAGGCCACCTGATGGTAAGCGATCACTGCCGCTAATGATCATGCATGACATAGATAGGTCATTTATCGAGGAATGCTACAGGAGGGAAGCAGTAGTAAAAAATCTAGCAAATACGAGGAATTTTAATTTGTTTTTCGTAGTCCTATTATATTCTAAATTGATAATCGGAATTGAACATTTTGGCCGCCATTTTGAAAAGTTTATCTGCACCCGAGTGGAGCCGGGCTAGACCGCTAGTACAATATATAGTTATTATACAGCAAGAAAAATAAGTTTCAACAATTCCTTCTACTGAATTTGATTGTGAACTATGTCACACGATATCAATAGTCTACTACATGATGTGAAATCGCTAGTTTTGTTGTTAATGTCTCAAAAATGATATAATATGTTACAGAAAGAAAAAGTCTACAAGCAGATTAGGGGGTAACATGGACTACAGTCGCAGTATATCCGTGCCAGCTGACAAAGCAAGACCCATTACAGCTCAGAAGAAAATCTCTGAACCCAGCATGCAGGGAAATCTGCCCAGCTCGCCGGAAATCGAGTGAGTATTCATTCAATTACATAAGCTTTAGAGTTAAGAATTAAACGCATGGTATTCAGTTACCTAGACTGTTCTTGTAATACTTATTTCTTACTGGGTGTTCACTTTCTTTATATGTATGAATTTGTGAAATAGAAGGAATATAGTAAAATTACGAATAACTTTTTTATCATTTTTAACAATATCAACTTACTGTACAAGTATGGCCAACGCATAAATAGAGATGTCTTTTGTAAAATGCCGATTATAATGTCCATAAACACTCTTTGGCATAGTTAGAAAAACACCACTATTTAAACTGATTTCTGAATCAGCCCATACACGTTCTACTGCAGGGCACAGGCCTCCTCTACAATCGAGAGTACGATTGTGAGTGCTTAGGTCATATAGTCCACATTTTACAGTAATAAATAACAGGGATTTATATGAGTTTCAACGATATGTATGTGCATATGCACTGATATATCTGCCGATGATCAGCCTTTTTATTGGAATAGGAGGTAAAGAAAAGTGAACACTTGTGTACAAACTTTGCCAATTGATGCATGGCTTCGTATGAATATCGAAGTATCAAGAGTATCATCCGTTTTGTTTGACGTTTTCTGGCATACCATCCATATGTAGTGAAAGGGAGCTTATGTATTTCCCAATACGATTGAGTTTTCATTGAGATATAATACTGAGGAGACACAGTTGGCAAAATATATTTGTAATAAAAAAGTATTTCTATTTCAGTCCCTCCTACGTAGTTATCCTATCTTCCCTATCATTCTATTGGCTTGATGTATGCATATTTTGTTTTCAATGATTGCCTCAGTATATTATCTCAATGTTTTACATAAATACTACATACATAAACTCATCTGTCCTTTCAACCGTTGTATTTGTGCGTTATCGGCGCCAAAGCGGGTTCAGTTTTGTATCCTAAATGTTGTAATTGTAGTGTTGTTGTAGTCATTGTTAGTAACTGCTGGAATAATACTTAAAGTAGAATATACACACAATTTGTTATCTGCTGAAGAAAAAATGGAATGTCTAGATTATTCAAAATTCTACTTATATGCACAGTAAAGTTTACACTAGGTACACGTAAAAGACGGTCGGGGACCGTTTTCGAAAACGTATAAAAGTCAATAGATTTTTCTTTTTCATTGATAATGTACCATGGTTAGATGTAATAATATAATTTAATTTATTGTAATAGTAAATTATTAATTGATTTTACTTATAATATTTTCGTGTTCAACGTTGCTGGTATAAGTAATATAATCATTAATTATTTAACTAATTATAGGATTATATTTTAATTATAGGACAGCCACCGTGGCGCAGGCGGTTAGACGCTGCCTGTGAAACGAGAGGCCGCGGGTTCGATCCCCGCACCGAGAGAAATGTTTGTGCGGCCCACAAATATTTCTTCCGGGTCTGGGTGTTTGTGAGACCGAAAAGTCTCTCGTAGTTCCTGATACCCACGACACAAGACTCGATCTTAATGTGGGGTCAGGACTATGTATGTGACTGTTGGGTGTTATTTATTTATTTATTTTTCATGGCCCAGTATAATTATATTTTCGTCTTCGGAAGCGTTTTCCTTTCACCTTGTATGAAAATAATACTGTTCTGTATCAGCCCATATACGTCCCACTGCAGGGCACGGGGCTCCTCTACAATCGAGAGTACGATTGAAAGTAGTTAGGCCATATAGTCCACCACGCAATGCGGGTTGGTGGACTTACATACCATAGAAATTCTTATAATTCGCTACGGTATGCAGGTTTCCTCACGATATTTTCCTTCACCGTTTTAGTGCGTATAAAAACAATAACAACCCAAAATATAAATCGATTGTCGATTACGCATAAAATGACTACAAAAACACACAAAAAATTTACAGCGTCGCACATGTGTGTTATAACAAAACGTAATAACACGTGTCGATTGCTTTGCACCTAAGCCGTGTTTGTTCGTCAAGGGTGAAAACGATCCGGTCTAACCCGACCATCACCCGGACGGCCTCGTCGATGCTATCACCGATACTGATATACCCACCGGACCTGTCCAATAGCAGGTAACATTCAATATATACCCATTTTTTTATTCGTAGAATACTTTATTTTATAAAGAGCTGTGAGATTTTTTAGACTCATAAGAATTCGATTAATTGATGATTTAATAAGGAGTAATATGCGATTTGTTTTTGTCTGTGTGACGTCCATTTAGACACACTTTGGTAAATTAAATCCACTTTTGTATCCATTTTATATTGACTATTTTTTATTCCTTAATTATGATTTGATTATTCGGAAGCATCCATAATTCTTTTAAATTAACAAATGAATCAATAGAAAAATTTTATGATGCCTATCAACTTTATGATACTTTAATCTACTCGCATAACTCTAAATAAAATATAGAATTCTATGAAACCTACATTTCGATAGTTACATTATATTCATTTTCATGCAATCCGAGCATGTCGCACGAAGCTTGTTTTAAAATGTCACGTTCGCTTGACCACGTATTTAACAACGTCATACATAAATGTTGTTTATTTCACAAAACCCATTATAACTAGCAAACCAAATGCTTAATTTTATAATTTTATTTATAAATTATTAGTATTTAAATGCTAATGCTGTTTATGAGTAATTACGCATAGAGATATTATAACTTAATTATCTTTTGATGTATTTCCATGATTCGATACAGTGAGTTTCTATGTGAAATATAAATTCAAATTCAGTTGGGGTTTATGTAGAAGGAATTAAATTATGCATATTAAAATTACAATATTTATGTATGAGGCCATTTAAATTTTTTCAACGCTATTTTCAGATGTACATTTTTTAAAAGCTCAATCTAACACCGCTATATAACAACATGTAGCTACACACTATTAGACATAACAGTAGATGTATAGATAAGTTTTTATTATATTCTGTAGTGTTTAGTGTCAATTTTTTGTAGCACAATGCCAAACACGCCGTCCACGGATGAGATGGACAACAACGACACGATTTTGAATAGGCGGAGCTCGTCTGGCGGTTTGCTGTCTCCTGAGGTAAATATGTTTTATATTAGACGTAGAGAATAGAACATTTTAGTGATTGGATTTTACAGAAGTTCAATAACATGCAGTAGTGGTACCAGTGGTACCGATATTGTGTCTCTTATCGATAAAATACGTTATCGATATTTCATTAAATTTTTACATTTATAGGTTTAGACTTCAGAGTATATGCACGATTTTATTGTGCGAACATAATAGATATATTTTAAATCAAGGCTACAATTTTAAAATAAAAATGGTCGTAGAAGAGAGCGCTCCTTGAAGTGTTAAAGCTTATAATTGATACGCAGTATTTAAAATAAGATTTTTTTAGCATATTTAGAGATTGCCTGAAATTACAATACAGCAAAAATGATTCTGCATTTCAGGTCGACATGACAAACGTTCCGCGGTCATCCATAGACGCGGAACAAGACGGGTTTTATCTTCTGAAGAAAGACTCGCAGCGCCGTCTCACTCTCTCGCGAGTGTTAGAGCAGGACAGCGAGAAGATATGCTCCAAGTGGATGAACAGCGTGCAGCAGGACTTTGGCAACACTGTTCTAACGATGGTAAATATATATCAATATTGATTGTTTAAATTATCGTTTATTGTTGGACTTGAGATTTGTATTAAGTGCATAACTAAAATAAATATGTCTTTTAAATAAGGCATATAATTCGCATAATTTAATTTAATCAAGAGTAAATTTATCCGATTTTTCGATGGTCACAAATGTTATATTCCGTTGCATACATATTTATCGGTAGGAAATTAAATTACTAATAGCAAATAAAGAAAATAAAAAGCACGTTTCCAAATCTTAATTTATTTCTAATATCCAACAATATTTTCAGAATCACCTAGAAACCCTTCGGCGTGCGTTGAAAGAATACATAATGGATCAAAACAGGACAGTTATAGAGCTAGCGATAACAACGTTAAAGGAAGAGTTGGATTTCGACTCAAACGCAATAAATGAGTTGCACTCAGCGATATACATGTTCCAAGAAGCAGTAAACGTAGTACTGAGGATGCACAATATCAAGCCGCATTGGATGTTCGCACTCGACAACTTGGTCAGAAATGCGGTGCAGGCAGCTATTACTGTTTTATCACCAGGTGGGTTTAAATCGATTTAATTTTTAAAAAAGCTAGTGTATTAACGGCTTTATTTATAGAGAGTTTATAAACATTTTTTAGTAATCGAATGTATTGTCCCTTTTGGACGACTTTTGAATTCATTTAGAGCAAAGAAGACAGCTGAAATAGGTTTTTACTGACCATCCATAAATGATGTCATACGAATATCAGGATTTTTGGCCCCTCTCCCATCCTTGTCACAGCTGGTCACGTTTGTGAATCCTTCCTGCTACCTAGTATGATGTCACATATTTTGCAATTTTAGACTGAATTGCCATTATTTTTATGGAATTTCAATTTAGCGTTGTAATCCTTAGATATAAAATAACATATTTTCAAAAAATGTGGTGTCTCTAAATGTTGGCGGGACATGGAAAATATCACACTTCTGCCAGTTCAATCTGCTTAGCAATCAAGAGTTTGACTGAGACGGGTTATGCCATATGGGCTATCCATCACGGATGTCTTTCCTCTTCAGTGTCCGTGTATTAAAATGACAGGATGCGACAATTTGAATCATATACACATTTTTCATATTTTGTATACCGGGTATCTCAAGACTGCTACCGAAAACGAAGCAGGGTGGTAGTTTTAGTGACTACAAACAAAATGCAACTAAAAATTTCGCAAAGAAACGCGACAATGATTTTTTATGATTTTTTAAATATCGTCATTTTTGGGTGGTAAATCCATAGTTTTTGCTAAAATAATAATTTAAACACTTTAATACCTTAGATTATTTATAAATAAAAGGGTATACACTATTATTTTAGGAAAAAAATGTATTTACCACCCAAATATGGTCATAGGAAAAAAATAACAAAAAAATTTGTCGCTTTTTTTTGCAACTTTTTCTGTTGCATTGTGCCTGAAGTCGCTTTAACTACCACCCGGCTTCGTTTTCGGTAGCAGTCTTGATATACCCTGTATATTATAAATAACATATAAATATTTTGACATGTAGTCTTTCTTGTACACCTTCTTATGGTATGCAAGATGTCTCAAAAGTTTTTATTTCATCGTCTAAATGCGTAAGGTAATTAATTAAGTTTGTGGTTGCCTGTTGGTTAAAATCCAGTCGCAGCTGCCAAGGCTTGCGGTGGCTTCGAATCTATCAGCATACCTTTTAAATTGAGTCTATCGGTAGTCAATTATCAGGAAGTATAAAATGAAGGAAAACAACATGAAAAAACGCGCAAATTATATGAATATTTACAAGAATGTCTATATCATGTCTCCCATCCCGCATAAGCCAGCGTGCTTGTAAAGTTGTGGAGTGTAAATGGTTGGGTATAGTGTACGTATTCATGCATAATAATATGTAACATTTATATGTATGTATTTTTTTATCATTTTGACTTTTGAGTATTGTATAAATTATAAAACAAAAATACTTTTAAACACATTACATTTTATTTTTGTTCTAAGGAATTTTATAATAAGTATTCTGTGTTCAGAGCTGGGCGCGAATCTGGCTGGACAGGAAGGTCGTCGCGCGGCCGCCAACGGAGCCGACAACCACACGCCCTCCGCACTCTCCACCGCCACCTCCGCGCGCGACCACCACCACCACGCGCTGCGACACGAGAACAACAAGTACGTATATACACGTATCACACAACCACACGCCCTCCGCACTCTCCACCGCCACCTCCGCGCGCGACCACCACCACCACGCGCTGCGACACGAGAACAACAAGTACGTATATACACGTATCACACAACCACACGCCCTCCGCACTCTCCACCGCCACCTCCGCGCGCGACCACCACCACCACGCGCTGCGACACGAGAACAACAAGTACGTATATACACGTATCACACAACCACACGCCCTCCGCACTCTCCACCGCCACCTCCGCGCGCGACCACCACCACCACGCGCTGCGACACGAGAACAACAAGTACGTATATACACGTATCACACAACCACACGCACACATGCTCACGTTATAGAATACACACACACCACACGCTCACCCCCACACGAACGCGCGCGCGCACTCATACACACCACGCATGACACTCGTACGCATACATGCGTTTACAAACTTGATCAAAAGATTTTAAGGACCTCTATTAAAAAGGCGTGCAAATCAAAAAGTAAAGACCCTACAAAATGCTCAAATAGCGCGAAATAATCATCTTAACTATCATCTTTGTTTTAAATCGTATTACTTAAAGTGGCTTTTTGACATTAGAAAGACGTAAGTGCTTATTTAAATCCTATTGGCCATCGCTATACACAAAATATATACTCGTACTATATATACTTGACAGCATCCGTGGCGCAGGCGGTAAGAAGCCGCCTGTGAAACGAGAGGCCGCGGGTTCGATCCCCGCACCGAGAGAAATGTTTGTGCGGCCCACAAATATTTCTCTCGGGTCTGGGTGTTTGTGAGAAAAGTCTCTCGTAGTTCCTGATACCCACGACACAAGACTCGATCTTAATGTGGGGTCAGGACTATGTATGTGACTGTTGGGTGTTATTTATTATTTATTATTATATGATCTTGATAATAGCAAAACATACATACACTGCGCAGTTTAACTCCAGCTTATATCATTGAGTCAGCATCAAACTTTAAATGACTATTCTCTGTATCAGCCCATATACGTCCCACTGCAGGGCACGGGCCTACTCTACAATCGCCAGAACGATTGAGAGTGGTTAGGCCATATAGTCCACCACGCTGGTCTAGTGCGGGTTAGCGGACTTACACACCATAGTCTTTTTTTAAATATAAATCGCTATGGTATGCAGGTTTCCTCACGATGTTTTCCTTAACCGTTTTAGTGCGTGGTGATTGACTATCGATACACACATGACTCCAAAAAGTCAGAGATGTGCCCTGGGATTTAAACCCGCGACCACCATGAACATATGTGGGTGTGTGAAATGACTCCACATCATCATGATGTGATGGTCTCCACATATACTTATCGACGTCCTGTCCTTTGCCATTTGGATCCAGTTGCAAAAATGCAGGTTCGATCTGCAATCAAAAATTGAAATGTTAAAATTGTACTCCTTTATTAAGAAATCTGTCATTTGGATAAATGTATTTTAAGATTTCAATTTCCAGATTACATCAAGAATTACTGGAGAGCTATCAGCATTACCAGGCGCTACTCAGACAAATGTTGGAAGAGCAGAAAGTTCAAACGCAAATTATACGGGAATTAGTCGAAAGGAGAAACAGGTTAGTTACGATCCTACAATAAATAACATATTTTACAATATTAATTATTTATCTTACTTAGCAACAGGTAAGCTGGGTACATCTATAAATAGGGATGTTGACTCGTATTACAAATAAATAAATATTATTTGAGAACCTGATTGCTTGCCATACATTAAATAAAAGTATTTCCTTTTGTTTTATTCATTACCCATTATCAAGTGACTGAAAACAGCGATCGGAGTGCACTAACGTCACAAAACGCGCGGTAATTTCAAAGTAACAACCGTAAATTATTTACCTCGGTGATTACGCAACAACGATAACATTTTACGATTTTCATTACTATAGAGACCGAGATACATTAAAGGAAATACTTATATCGTAGGAACTCAGTTAAAATAGTTCACTTCTTGCCCTAACTTCTCTAACGAACACAGCTTACCAAACCGGGTAACAGAACAAATAAATAATAGTTTAAAAAATTAAAATGCATGCTTTAATAAAAGACCCAACTAAAAAGTAAAAATAATTGCCAATGAGTTTAAAATTATTTTTTTTAGTTTTTAAAATATTATTCAATTGTTTTGACTAAAAACATCTACGGCTATCTTATCAAAGCTGCGCGTAAATTACCCACTATTTTTTTTTTCCAGAATATATAATGATGTTTCTGGATAGGTAGTCAATATAATTTTTCATTTCATTATTGTATTGTCATCGGTCCTCGAAAAATCTACAAAGTTTGAATGAAATCTGAACTTTTAAAGTGGGTCAAAATCGTGCCTAAAGTTACAAACATACAAGTGAAGCTAACATAAAGCGTGTAAAAAATATTTAATGTGGTTCATTATTCTGTATTTATATAAAAATTTACATTTAATTTGATTAAATTATTTGCACATACTAGGAGCACAAGTCCGTCCGAGGCGGAGGGCGACGCAGACGTGTTGGACGAGAGCGCGGCGTCACGCGTGCGCGAGTGGGTGACGTCACGCGGGCTGCCCGCGTGCGTGGGCGCGGCGCTGGTGCGCGAGCACTACGCGCTGCACGACCTGCTGCACCACGCGCACAGGGACGACCTGGCGAGGCTAAATCTCAAGTAAATTATATCTCATATAAATTATATCTCATACTAGCAGTCGGACCCGGCTTCGCCCGGGTGCAGATAGCTTTTGAGTCCAGTCGAAAATCTAAGAAGATTTATACAAACCTTATTTTATCCCTTTAGGGTTGGAATTTATCAAAATCCTTTCTTAGCGGATGCCTACGTCATAACATCTACCTGCATGCAAAATTTCAGCCCGATCCGTCCAGTGGTTTGGGCTGTGCGTTGATAGATCGCTATGTCATTCAGTCAGTCACCTTTGAGTTATACATATATGTATATCATGTCCGACGACTCTTTACAAATTGGACGGACGACCTGACTAAGTTTGCAGGAAGTCGCTAAATGTATAATGCTGGATGTATTTTATGCAAATGTAATGTAATATTTATAATCCCAACTACCACCGCTAAAACCTATTAAATTTACAGAGGCGGAATCGAGCTTCGCCTATGGCGTGCTATACAAGAACATCGCCTACAAATGAGTCCCGGGCACCTCCGCCGAACTAGCAGCACGGAAACAGACATGGACACCAACTCGATGGTGGTCGTCGAGTGTCAACGATGCAAGTCACTACGGCGGACCATATCGACTAACTCCACTTGCTCGAACAACCCTACCATCGTGATCAGAGATCAGCAGGTGAACGGTGACGATACCGTCGCAGAATATTATGGTGAGAACGGCGTGGTCAACCTTTGACTACTACGTGGATGGTGCACTCTGCAATAGGTCGAGCAGACGGCGATTTTTATTGATAAATTTATTGATAAATTGGGTTATCGATTTGTGTACTATCGATATTGAATATCGATAAATTGCAGTCTTTTCCACCCGGCTTTCCTTTATGGCGCAGATTTTTATGTGGCCCTGTTCATGTAAATATTTAAAACTATGAATATTATGAATATTCTAGACTTGTTCTAAAAAGAGCTATACATAAAAAATAAACAATTGTTTAATAAACAGAGCGCGTCAAATATAGTTTTCTTTCCTGTAGCCCTTACTTAATTAGTACTAATAATTAAAATTGATTAAACGCTTGTTGCAAGTCGCTTGCAACGACATTGAATGTAGGTAACGTAAATATATATCATATTTAATAGTCCTTTAATAGTCCCCGATTTCCAATAAACGTATAGTGTTCGACGAAATGTTACAAATACTTTTTATTATACTGCTTTACAAATTATACCTACAAATTATATCTATCTAGTATATTTATGAAAATGATCAGATATATGTACATTTTTCACTTCTGAGGTTTTAGCTTTTTTGACTATAGCAGAAATAAGATACATCAAGGATATCACAAAGAAAAAAATGTAGAATACTATACTAAAATAGTTTGATACTAATAAATTCTCTTCAGCTGCGACGCTATCGCTTTCTCACAGAATAACGCCATAACTGCTTGAGGCATGAGTGTATCGTCCAAATTACAACGTGTATATAGTAAGCGTATTGTATTTATTCGCTTTTTAACCGTTTGTTACTAGTCTGTTGTAAATAATGTTTCCCGAACGCTATCGCGTTTGCTCCGGCAATTTGGAAAGAGTTTTATAGGAGTCTGTCTACCCTGTATCATATAGCTGTATGAAATTATGTGTATCAATGAATGGACAAAACAGATCAACACATTATTGCGATGTGATCGGAACGACAGGATCGAAATTTGTAATATAATAGAAATAATGGGTCGTGCTCACGATAATGCTTGTTGTATTTAGTGTGTTTAACAATCTCCATATTTCTTATTGCTCGATATATTCATAGCAAAGTCAGCAACATGGACATAGAGAATGAAGCTACATTACTATAGATCTGCTATATAATTGTCAAGAATTGCTATGCCAATTAACGTATATCAAAATGAAAATAGAAATGAGACTATTCTTAAAAAAATGGTGCTGATATGGTACGGGGTACGGACACCAATATATCGCAAAAACATTGTAAGTGGTGCTATCACATTGTGATCGTAATTTAAGGAGAAAGTGCCTTTCGTTAACGCTTTATTGTGAATAAGCTTGTCTATTTTAAGATCGATATGTAGAGATATGTAGGTACGTCCCTATTTTGCTTATTAGAGATATGGCAGCGTATTACTATACGTTATTTGTAAGAAATATTTGCAATATATTTTTTCATAGTAAAAGTGTTAAATAAAAGCCAGAAAACATCCTCAAAAAATATGTTTTAGTTGTTTTTGTAATAGCAAAAATTTCATCGTATTTTTTTCTTTTAATAGAAATTAGATTCTAGCAATTTTATCTGTACTGTTTATCTTTGTAAATGTCATTTCTTAGGTGCAATTAATATCAGACTGACGCAAGTATGCTTTAGCAGAAATAAAGAAAATGGTGATAGATTTAAGCAAAATAGGGATTGTAATAATCACGTTAAGGATATCAGATCACACGTCACAAAATGTGATCGAATATTCACATATAGGTTATACACATGTTAATTTTATTGTTACGAGTGCCATACGTACCCATTGTATAAAATTATATATTTTATTTGTTATACGTTAGTTTGTATTGTTATGTGTCATTTCCTATGATTCAGTACAACATTTATGTTGTTTTGTTTCGGCTTATCGATAATCGATAAATAGTATCGATATTTGTTGAGAGGGTGTATCACGTAATCTTACGGTATCATAAATATAGTCTTGCTACTATTTGTTTTTTTTTTCTTTTTTGTAAAGTCTACGTCTTTAAGAAGTTGGATTACGGTTTTGTGTTATTGGATACTAATTTTACATGTTTACAATGATCTGAAATAGAATCACGCCACGTATTTATTTCTACAGACATCAAATTGTTATTGTAATTTTTACATATTTTTTGACGAAATTACTCGTCATGTCTCTGTATGACGTATAATTTCGTCATAGTCATTACGAAAGGAAATTTACGGCAATCTCAATTATGTAAAAAATATTTTATGAACAAAGTTCACTGGGGATATAGATGGTCGTATTTTCTTAGAGTAGCTGATTTGAAAAGTGATTCCTATGCGCAAAAAAAATATTTACCGCAACGAAGCTATTTGCACTTGATTCAAAGATATATTTTTCTAAATAATAGACTATTATAAGAACATAGTTCATAACTATGTATTTTGCTTTGAGTGATTTGTCACGTATTTCTCTAATAGACACTTGAATACAATAATCAAGCACATTATTGTTTTTGAAATTATTTCGAATAAATTCAAATGTCAGTGTGTTTTGGTAAGAATGTTACAGCAATATGTTTTGATTGTGTAAAAATAATACGATTAATACTTTAGTGCTTGTAATACATATTAAAAATAATAAAAAAACTTTGACTATGAATATCTTGTCTGCAAGGCTGAACACATTAGATCTTAGTTTTTTGTCCGCGGACATTCTAGTAAAGTGTAGTTTGACACTATTCTGTGTGTATATAAAGCCTTAAAAAAACTTTTGGTTAAAATATAGCACTTATTTTCACGAATAAATAACTTTGTAAGGTCTAACCGCACACTACAAAATTTTTGTCCGCGGTTTCTATTATTTCATTTCTAAATGAAAGCAATATATTGCGCACATTGCGATACTGGAATGGTTGTCATAACCTAGTTGAGACTAATAATTATTGTGTGTTAAGTGTAATTTCAGAAATAACTTAAAAATTGAATTTGATTTGACGTAAAATTAAATGCGAGATATACCAGTCAGTGTTTTATCGACTAATTGTCGTCAGATTAATAAAATAAACCTTGCGTTCAGCCTAAGTATGTGAAACTAAGCATATAATAACAATACTCAACAATGTTGTGAAGTACAAATACATGTAGATACTTGCATATACGCTTCAAAGTAATTATAAGCGTAACCGCACACTATCAACTTGTGATCGAATCTTTACGTTGATAAAATGTCATGAACTTAAATTGTATGTAAGCTTGATAAATGATGACAGCTAATTTGAGACTGTTTTCAGATTAAAATAAATATTTTGTCCTTTACTTATAATACAATATTTAACATAAAGGCAAAACAAATGTATCTGAAAACATTCTCAACTTTTGTTCTTAAACCAAAGTGCCTACTATGCTATGAAGCAAAATGTTTAATAGCAAACAAATGTTACTTTAAAGTAATCTGCCCACGTAAGTATAATGTCTTTGAGTAGCTAATTAATAAATTAATAATTACAAATACGTGTTTTATTATTTTTATTTCATTTAATTATTTTATGAAGGGTACTCGTGCCAGACATTTGACACTAAATTAGACCAAATTGGTACTACTGTCCTTAAACCAACTGTATTATAAACTACTACGCACGGGAGTCCCACAAACGCTACTACGATTCAAACGAAACCTATGCGTAAAAACAGCCTGTGTAGTGCATTTTGTTTAAAAAAGTGAAAAAACAATGGGTTTTACGTCATCCTGCATTAAAATAAGTATCCACTAATATTTGTCGTGTTGAAACCAAAGAGTAATCGGTAATCACTGTAAATTAAGCCGGTGACTATCGTTATGATATGGTGAACCCACACTCACATCAGAGACACACCACATTCATCCACATTGCAATTTCATATCAAGTAGGTGTCACTGTAATAGTCACAATTTATGGTAAATATGTGTAATATTGTAGTAGAATACACGATTTAACGAGCCGATAAATTATTAATATTTATCGGCTCGTTTGCGTCACGTCATCGTCTTCACACCAATATCTATGTATATCTGTTCTTATCATAGATGTAGTATAGAACATAGATCGGCAATGTGTCATTTTGAGCGCGACCAAAACTGATTTACGATTGTGTGCGTGAAGTTTACATGTGTGCTTGACATATAGTGGTGTACCATGCACTTTCGATACTATCATATCGATATAGCCGTCGGCCTGTAGTTGTGAAATAAAATGTTATGGATGCAACATTTTATTATATATTAACAGAAACTTATTGATGTGTTTATTTCAATACAGATTGATAAACACACAAATAAATAAAGATAAATTGTCATATTATTTGAAAACATTTTGTTTGAGATGTTTTGTATGCGTCTTTATGTTCACCTGAACAAAATTATTTTTTTCATTGTCATGTAAACATGACAGTAAAAGTGCGTGGTGGCCTGTTGGTAAACGGACTAGACGCGGCTGCCAACATGTTCACGGTGGTCGCGGGTTCGAATCCCAGGGCACACCTCTGACTTTTCGGAGTCATGTGTGTATTGATAGTCAATCACCACGCACTAAAACGGTGAAGGAAAACATCGTGAGGAAACCTGCATACCATATAGTATAGGATCACGCCATACATCGACCTTCACCGAGATGTTTATTTGATGAAACCTATTTTATATGCAATTTAATATGTCAATAAATATATTGTATATGGGTTGCCTTGCAAATTTCAGTCCAGAATACGATTAATTAATTATTAAAAAAAAAATTTTACATATTTCACCTGTTTGATTATTAAACAAATTCTATACCAATCGAAAGTATGAAGCCCATAGAATATGTAAACGTTAGGTTGCCTATTTTTTTCCGGTCACAACCCTCAGGTTGCCAGGTATAAACAGGTAAATCGCTACTAGCATTTTGCACCGGTCTGATTATTGAATGGAAATTAAATGAAAATAAAGATCATTTTATTACGAACACGGTGGTATAGGGTTGCCTGCGAAAAATCAGTCCCGAAATGCGGTTGTCGAATTTAGAAAGGTGAAATATTGCTCCGAGTGACCATCCCATGCGATAGAAGAGGACACAGCATAGAAGCTGTTCGAAGTCCGCCCATTTAAAGAAAGAGGGTGCGCATGCTATTTATTGTTGAGAATGAAAAGGACAGCGATAGACTCGTATATGCTGTGTTTTGGAGTAGTTTATTAGTAAAATAGAGGAAAAGTTATTTAATTTTGGTTAATCAATTAATTATTTATGTGTGTATATATTTTATGTGACACTAAAGTATATACTGCCTCGGTGGCGTAGTTGTACTAAGGTACGGTAACAAAGCTGAGGTCTCGGGTTCGAATCCCGGGTTGGGCAAAGTGATATTGGATTTTTTCTATTCATTATCAGCCCAGAGTCAGGAATTTGTGTCCGATATGGCGATAGGGTCGCCACCTATCACATTCGTGGGACGGAACATACAAGGCGAAATGTGGGTGTCCTGGCACCTCTGCCTACCCCTTCTGGGAAAAAGGCGTGAGTTTATGTATGTATGTATGTACTAAAGTATATTTATTATTATTTATTTATTTAATCCTTTATTGCACAAAAATAAAAATACAGTGAAGGAACAACACAATAATAATAGTACAAGAGGCGGCCTTATCACTCTAGGTAATTTCTTCCAGGCAACCTTTGGATGGATATTGAGATAGGAAAAATGAGCGGGCAGTCTAAGGTATATAAAATAGTAATATATATATATAATATACATACGTATATACGAATACATACCAACAAAATATATTAAAATACACATACATACAATTTACCATATACATAAATATATAAACCTATCCTAACATTTACCAAAGAGGCGAATGGACAAGATATTCCTCAGCTATGCTCTAGTTGAGAAAGGAAACGGTCTTTAATCTTTTTTTTTAAAAGACGACAGTGTTCGTGCCCGTCTTATCTCGACTGGAAGTGAGTTCCACAGTCGGACAGCTTGGACTGCAAATGATTTGTCCATGAATACTGTGGAGTGCATGGGCATTTTTAGCTTCAGGTTCTCCGACGACCTCAAGAATCTTGAATGTGAGTCGTGGAGAAAAATGAATCGATCTTTCAGGTAACGGGGCGTGAGAGGATTAAACATTATATTGTATAAAAGTGAAAGAATATGAGTATTCCGACGAAACCGGATGGGTAACCACTTGAGCTTAGTACGAAATTCAGAAACATGGTCATATTTGCGAAGGCCAAATATGAATCTTATACAAAAATACTGGAGACGCTCAAGCTTATTAAGTTGGTCCTCGGTGAGATCTAGATAGCTGATATCGGCATAATCAAGGATGGGGAGTAGGAGAGTTTGCGCAAGTGAAATCTTCGTGGTAATGGGCAGAAGATTGCTTAACCTTCGCAAGGACCTTGCCGAGGCAAACAGCTTTCTACTAAGTTCACGAAGCTGCGGGCCCCAATTGAAGGATCTATCAATGAGTAAACCTAGATTCCTAACTGTGTCGCTAAATGGGATGGAACTGCCATTACAGTAGACGGATGGTAGTTGGTTCCAGTTTATATTTGAGATTAATCTGGAGCTGCCAATAACAATGAGTTGTGTTTTGGATGGATTGACCATTAATCCATAGGTCTTGCTCCACTCACAGATCAGCTGTATGTCAGAGTTAATTCTCGCAATAGCGTCAACCATCTTATCCAAGGGCGCCCGGGTGTAAATTTGGAGATCATCAGCGTAGAGGTGGTAGGAAGAACAGAGATTATTGGTTATGGAATTTATAAAAACTGTGAAGAGTAAAGGAGACGACACGCCGCCCTGTGGAACGCCAGCAGATACAGGGCACCAAGAGGAATAACTATCCTCAACCCGAATGCGTTGCGTATATATACATTTTTAGCAAAAAAGAAGGTTATATTATTACATATATAATACTAATCTTGGAAATTGTATCTTTATTATTAGAAGACAAAATAAAAAACAACAATTAAAAAATACTTCTGTTTATTGTAAAAAATTGTAAAACCAAAAAAAAAAAATAGTCAGATTCCGAGTCATTTCTTTTGGATTATTGTTACCAAATGGTCGTTTTCCCAATAATCAACCAGAAACCGCACCAGAGCCAACAGTTTTTAAAAATGTCATCATTAAAATTAATTAAATCAACATCCGAATCATACAAAAAACACTTTTTCGCAATTTTTTTTAAATAAATAGTAGCTCCTTTTTTCTATTGCAACTATAACCACAATCTACTCCAAAATGATGCACAGCATATACAAGTCTATCGCTGTCCTTTTCATTCTCAACAATAAATAGCATGCGCACCCTCTTTCTTTAAATGGGCGGACTTCGAACAGCTTCTATGATGTGTCCTCTTCTATCGCATGGGATGGTCACTCGGAGCAATATTTCACTTTTCTAAATTCGACAACCGCAATTCGGGACTGATTTTTCGCAGGCAACCCTATACCACCGTGTTCGTAATAAAATGATCTTTATTTTCATTTAATTTCCATTCAATAATCAGACCGGTGCAAAATGCTAGTAGCGATTTACCTGTTTATACCTGGCAACCTGAGGGTTGTGACCGGAAAAAAATAGGCAACCTAACGTTTACATATTCTATGGGCTTCATACTTTCGATTCACAGTTTCGATTGGTATAGAATTTGTTTAATAAGCAAACAGGTGAAATGTTTAAAAAAAATTTTTTTAAATAATTAATTAATCGTAGTCTGGACTGAAATTTGCTAGGCAACCCCTATACAATATATTTATTGACATATTAAATTGAATATAAAATACGTTTCATCAAATAAACATCTCGGTGAAGGTCGATGTATGGCGGGATCTTAGACTAATAGGGATTCATAAGAATTTCTATGGTATGTAAGTCCGCCAACCCGCACTAGGCCAGCGTGGTGGACTATATGGCCTAACCACTCTCAATCGTATTCTCGGTTGTAGAGTAGGCCCGTGCCCTGCAGTGGGACGTGTATTTTTTTATTTTTATTTTTATTTTATTTACAAGGGACAATAAACGGTTACATGCTAATAACAAACATAAAAAAAAAATAACTAAACGAGTTTACACACATATAACCCACACCATTGTCCACAGATTACCAGATAGAATAAAATTAAGCACGAAGGTATATACTATAAGTCCACTACTACTATGGTTTTATTATAATATGAGTATTAACCTTTTAATTGGAGATAACATATTTTTCGAAATTTTGAGTTAGTGAGGGAAAATACATCTGCATGGGCAAATTGTGAGTTGTAATTGTGTAAGAGACGGCGGAGTGGCACTCGCGCCCCCGCATTACTCCTACAAGATTGTGTATGGAATAGCTGAGGCACGCGCACCCCTCGCCTAATCACAGTTCTAGGTACTCTATAGCATATTTTGTCCGTCAGTTCAATACAGTCATATTTATTATTACATAATTTGTAGAGCATCATAGCATCAAGCAATGTTCGTCTTGATTCTAAGCTTAAAACATTGTAACGTTCCAATAATTCATTATAAGGTATATTAGATTTGTAGCATTTGTATGCATTAAAAAATACAAAAGTCTTCAAAAACTTCTTTTGAACAGTCTCAATTTGGTGAATATATTTTTTGTAATATGGGCTCCATATCTGTACAGCATACTCTAGTTGTGATCTAATTAAAGTATTATATAATATTAGATAGGTACGAGGTCGCACAAAGTCAGACGTACATCTAGTAACGAAACCATACATACGAAATGCTTTATTTATAACATCGTTAATATGAGTATCGAAGTGTAAGTTAGAGTCCAACGTAACGCCCAAATCGCGGACCAAATTCACCCTATTTAAAATCTGGGAATCCAACGAATAGTTAAATTGGATTCTATTCCTGTTTTTCGTAAACGATATAGCGAGACATTTACTTATATTAAGAAATAATTTTTGATTTAAGCAGTATGTGTTTAGTCTATTAAGATCATCTTGTAAAAGTGCACAGTCAGTGGAAGTGTTACAGTCTTTATATATTTTTAAGTCATCTGCGTACATCAGAAATCTGCAATTAACAAAACAGTGTTTAATATCGTTTACAAAAAGAATAAAAAGAAGTGGTCCCAGTATAGAGCCTTGAGGTACACCAGATGTAGCCACGATGTAGTCAGACTCAAACCCCTTGATGACGACTTTCTGATGTCTATTATTAATGTATGATGCAAACCATCGCAACAAATTGCCGCGTATACCGTTAAAGGCTATTTTTTCTAGAAGAAGAGAGTGATCAACTTTGTCAAAGGCCTTCTTAAAATCCGTATAGACCGCGTCAACTTGAACCCTGCGATCCATGCTCTCAAAAAGGTAGTTGGTGAAAACCATAAGGTTAGTAGCGGTAGAACGTTTTTGTATAAATCCATGCTGTTCCAATATGACGAGGTGATGTAATTTAGGATAAATAACATTATGTACAAGACGTTCGAAAAGCTTGGATAACGTAGAGAGTATGGATATTGGGCGATAGTTTTCAATGTTAGATTTATCGCCATTTTTATAGACCGGTGTAATATAAGCTCTTTTCCATACTGTAGGGAAAACTCCTTCGCGTAAGCATTTATTATATATAATATGTAACACCGCGGAAATACTTTTTGCCGTCTTTTTAAAAAAAGTTGGTGGAATGCCATCAGATCCAGCTCCTTTACTGACATCCAAGGATTTAAGCCCTTTGAGAACATCGTCTTCAGGGAGGTATATATCACATAAAGTATTACATTGTTCTGAGTATGTATCAGGTGGTTGCCAAATCAATGGATCATAAGTAGAAGGCTCGAAAACAGAATTAAAGTAATTTGAGAACAGACTGCATATAGTATTTGGGTCTGTGGTGGTAACATCTTTACAGAACATATTTATTGGATAACCCGTTTTAGTTTTTTTATTCGATATATAAGACCAAAAGGTTTTTGTATTTTTAGGCATATTATCTTCAATTGAAACGATGTAATTATTGTAACAAATTTTACACTCTCTTTGGAAAAGTTGACGATAGTTGGAGAATTTATTATAATCGGAAAGGTTTTGGTATTTCTTCCACTTAATCCATAAGACTTCCTTTTTTTTAAAGTACGTTTTAGGTAAGGAGAGAACCAGACTGGATAACGAGAACTACGAATTCGGGATACTGGAACATGGAGTTTAATAATACCATATAGCTTATCGTAGAAGACATCAACTGCTTCTTCGGATGGTAAATGTTGAAGGGAGTTTTCCCAGTCAATTTCTTCAAGTTTAGATGCGACGGAGTCATAACCGGCTTTATAATAATTATATTTTACATTGGGTCGTCTAATCATTACTTCAAAGTAGGTGTCAACATTAATAGTGACACTGAAAGGGGGATGGTGGGGATCAGGCGATAACAAGGGGTTGCAGGGCACAATCTGACAATCTCTATTTGATATGCATAAATCGAGTATCCTGTATATGAGCTGATACAGAATGATACAGATACAGAATGTATACATAGTACATACACCTAATTAAACTGAGAACAAAAAACACTTTTATAAAATAAAACTATAATTTACAAAGTTTTAGCGTTTTCGGTTTATTTTTTTCATTTTTAATTTCCCGTCGCGAAGTTTTGATTACTTTACAGCTTTCGTAGTCACAGAGTGGACTCAGTCTGTAACAAAATCCGTGATTATTAGGTTTTTTTTTTTCAATGAGTAACAAACACATTTTTACTATATGTATACTAGAGTTAAAAAAATATGCTTATTTAAGTCAATTAATTGACTTGTAACACATTGGGAAGTGTTGGATGCAGGCAGCTTACAACAAACTGATGTAGACATTCTTGTGGAAGGTCTATATTCATTAGTCGCATTCCTGTGGCTGAAGAAAGAGACAGTTTAATAAACTATGAAGCTTTTCTCGATCACGTCACCTAAACTAATGTTTTTCCTATGAGAATTATAAAGGATGATGGGCGTTTTGGAACCCATGTCCAATCAAAATGAATTTACCCTCGTTGGATAGCTTTTTTCAAGAGAAGAAAATAATATTATGGCGACAAACCTGTATGTATTGTCCGTTTTGAAATATAGTCATCAGAAGATATTGGATATACATAATATGTAATAACCGACTGATTCCGTAACTGTGTAATGTGCTGAAAAAGCCTATACCGAGGCTGACATCAAGTGCGCATTTCATCGGAACACTTACTAAGAATGCGTGCAGATATAGCTGAATTAATTCGAGGAAATGCTACATTATAGGTTAAATGTCAATTAACTTTTTAACTTTCCTTTCCTTTTTTGTATGGATCTATATACATTCACCCCGTAATTCCCTGAAGGGGTAGGCAGATGCTAGTAGCTATGCTATGCTAGGGTGCTACCAGGTCAATCATGATTTCAGGTTTTGATTCCAAGGTGACCATGAATAAAATTCCATAAAATGAAATGAAATGAAAATAATTTATTGAATCCATTAAAGATGATCTACATCATTTAGATTAATTTTTTTTATCCATCACCTGGTTTGGAAAGCAGTTTTCACTTGAGAAGAACGTTGTTCTTTTAAAAACCAATTTACAATTGGTCAACAATTTGAAACACAACGTTTCATTAATAATTTGTTATAACATTTTAAATACGAGCATGTTTACGTTATATTTAATATGGCTGAGTGAAACAAAGTCGAACGAACGAAGAATTAGTCATTATATGCATTGTTGGTATTTTTGGACTGGACGCACTACAGAACAGTTTAATGCAATTTTAGACCAAAAGACTTCGCTACGAAATGCAAGTTCAGATCCCAGAACCACTTTGAATATTATTTTGACAAGGCTACTCACGGGAGCATGCAATGAAAGACTTGGAGTATTGTTTAATATGTCAGGAAGAAAAGTCGAACGCTAGTTGGCCTTGCACGAGATTGTCCTAGAACTAACTACATATATTGTGCTTGACAAGGGTTTCGATCATGTACCTAAAGACAATGTCCTTGATAGAAACCTCAGGATTCCTAAAACACTATTCGGAAATGAGGAAAGACGGATGCATTATAAATGTAAAAGAACCATACGCTGCCACTAAAACTGATGCCTGATTTTATGAACGATGAGAAAAACCCCTTGCACATATTGATTCATCCCAATGATGTATTTCTTTTAGGCCGTGGGCTAAGAGACAGTTTAGGCAATATCAAAGAATATGGATACGAATACCACGTTTCTCTGACAAAAAACTTGGGACATGCACAACTTTCTCTTCATGAAAATAATTCCCGACTGGTTACTATATGCTGAATGGTAGTGGAAGTGGTTAACGGTCGAATTAAATATTTTAAACTATTGTGCGTAATATATTTTAATTAATACTATTCATAATATGTTTGAGAACTTTCCGATTGCAGCAGCAATAATAAATCACTTCCACTACCCAATTGGAGATGGCCAATACGCAGAAGCTTTTCTACAAAAAATAACTGAAGAAATGTAAATTCCAAACTTATTGTATAATTATGTAGAAGAAATGTGATGAAATGTAGTGATATGAAATGTAGAAGAATTATGTGCGTGGTGGCCTGTTGGTAAACGGACTAGACGCGACTGCCAACATGTTCACGGTGGTCGCGGGTTTGAATCCCAGGGCACACCTCTGACTTTTCGGAGTCATGTGTGTATTGATAGTCAATTATTACGCACTAAAACGGTGAAGGTAAACATCGTGAGGAAAACTGCATACCATAGCGATTCTATAGAAAATAGAAAAATCTATAGTATGTAAGTCCGCCAACCCGTACTAGGCCAGCGTGGTGGACTATATGCCCTAACCACTCTCAATCGTACTGTCGATTGCAGTGGAGGCCCGTGCCCTGTAGTAGGATGTATATGGGCTGATACAGATGAAGAAGAAAAAAGATCAAATAACAGAAGAGCTGCTTTTCAGAGATTGGAAGCCAATGATATGGGCGATTTACCACGATTAAGTGAACAAGACGTGATATGGCTATCATTGGGGATATACATCATTATATCTCATTGAAACTTATAAAGAAGCTGCTATGCAGGACATAGCTGACTACGGAATTGAATATGTGTGACTTTTGCATGCACGTATACAGTACTGACATGTGAGAGTAATATTTTACTTTAACAATACCAGCCCATTAAACGTCCTACTACAAGGCACGCCTCAGCAATCGAAATATCGATCAAGACGTATCAGGCCATAATTCAGAAATTCTAGAATATCTCTGATATTCAGGTTCCCTTCATGATGTTTCCATTACCTTTAAAGTGCAAGGTAATTGACTATCACTCTACACATGGCTTCGAAAAAACAGGAATGTGCCCTGGGATCATAATAATACCATGCCAAATTGAAAAAAAGAACAATAAAAGTATGTGTATTTAATATGATGCAACAAAAAATGTTTAACTATAAAGTACTATTTCTTCGATTGGAGAACGAATCAGGTCTAGCGCCCTTGATATCATTAATCTACACTAAAATACCTTTCCAATGGTGTATCACTCATTCCGATTGGAGCTGGTACCAGGTTTCATATATTTGTGCCCATTGTCCTTTGAAACCTATACCTAATGTTATGATGAATGAATAATGTTGCTTCAAGGTTTGGACGATGATACTGTGCATAGAAGTATCGCATATTTTATAATAATATCGAATATGTTCTTGTTTTACTATTATAAATTGACAGCCTCTTGGCAGAGATTGAAACAGGTTCTTAATTCATAAATCACACACATGAAGTGTTATAATAATTATTCAACAAATATAAAAAATGAGAAAAAGTAAAGTAATAACTAATATTGTAGAATGAATACTATAATAATGGCCGGGCTAATATGGCCGAGATAACGCCAGGTAGAAGAAGAAGAAGAATGCACACTATCACAACATACTATAGCTCCATAAAAATGTAGGGAAACATGTGTTGTCATCGACTATTTTATCGACAACCTTTTATTGATCGAACCTGTCAGTCAATCCTTAGCAACTTTTGGTTGAAATTATTGTAAATTCACGTATTTGATATTATTTTTTATACGCAATGGATGCTTTCAGCGTATTTATATAATGAAATACTATATTCTTTTCTACCGATATGTATACACGGATTTCCATTTAATTGTATAATATCGTCACAAAACAGTATTGTACAAAAGTGGCCGGTACCTGTGAAAACTTTAGTTATTACGGATTTTTACGCCTGCATGAACCACACCTTGGCACTGCACAATGCACTATAATAAACTACGTTTAATAAATATAACCAGCTACTGTAAAATTACATAAATTGTGAAAATAAGCGAATTTTGTTGCTCGCTTAGTTTGACATATTTCGACTCTGGGTCACTGCAGGCTATTTCTGTGTAAACGTATGGTCGCATCATGCATCTCGCTTTAACATATGAGTTAAATTATTCTATCTCTTTCACATTGCCGATCTATGTTTTATACTAAATCTATTGTTCTTATTCACCCCTGGTATGCGTTGTGTATAATTCGAGACGACAGATCGAAAGAGTATGAATATATCAAAACACTACAGAGAGTACAGATGTAGCTGAAGGTATCTCAATAGATCTGGTATGCGGGTATTCTATGGTCAGCACGGCTATGTGTCGATGCTTCCATGGAGGGTAGGCATTACCGATGCATTATAGAGGCAAAATAAATCGTCCCACACAATGTATACAGTATACACTGAGTATAATACGTACATAATATTAAAAAGCAATATATAGTCGCTGAAGCGAAAGTCTTACTAAACTATTTATAACTGAGTAAAATAAGTCTCGCTACACACTGAAATCAATTCACTACATGAAAGTGGATTCTAACGACTTGTATTACGACTGTAAGTCTTATTTTATAACAATATTTGGTAATCTCGTGTGAAACAATGGAAAATTTAAATTTATTTTAATTTTGGCCCATCGACAGTACACATATCAAGTATGTACTACATAAATACAATATTAAAACAAGATGAACAAACCGAATAAAAACGAAGCCTAGACGCAAATAGGTCCTAAACACGGCTATATTATTTTCCAACACGAAACACGTGGGTATCGTAAAGACTAAAGTTCAACATACTATCAGTTGTTTTGTAATTTGAGGAAAAAGCACTATAATTTGAATTACAGAGAGACTGCTCGATTAGATTGAATATCTCCAAGTCGAGCTAAAAAGCGGCATTTTCTTACCATCCTTTTCTCGAAGCAATCCAAACCATTCTCTACCCCCTACAACTTCGTTGTGGTTAAAGCAAGAAGCCTAAATTTTCAGTTACTAAGCAGGCATTGTGTAAACACGGTATATTTAAAATTTCATTCAATTTGAACCAGTAGTTTAAGAATTGTAACTTGTCAAACTTTCTTAATTTTGTCACTCACTGACTGACTGACCGATCATCAAAAGTCTATAAGATACCTATCCCATCAAAAACATCCTGTAAAAAATACCTTAAGTTGTGAGATCCATGTAATAAATACCAAGTCGATTAATTTATTTATTCCTTGCTTAAGGGACGTTATGTATAAAGTTATAATAAAGTAATAACCTATATTAGGTAAGTAAAAAGAATGTATGAAAAATTATAGACCAATAGCATTATTATCAATATTTTCAAAAATTATAGAAAAGCATATATATAAAGAAATTAATAATTATTTAGAGAGACATGATATACTAGTTACAGAACAAAAGGGATTCAGGCAAAATAAATCGGTAAATTTAGCAATATATGACTTCTTAAATTTTATAATGACAAATGTTGACAAAAGAACACCAATCTGTGCAATTTATATGGATATGACCCAAGCCTTTGACTACGTTAACCATGACATATTGTTAAATAAATTACAAGCATATGGTATGCGGGGAAATATACCTACTAAAACTGAATAAGAAACTCCCAACCATACCATGAGCGAGGATGGAAAATGACCTCGTTGGACACGCGGAATACGGTTGCTCGCTTCTTCACTACTGTGTGCGTACACCTTATCATTTTGTTTGTTGTAGGTCGATGTCCTGTTTTTCTTCGATATGCCCGAAGTCCTAGGTCTTCATTTAACACCCTTTTCATCGTGGTTCTAATTAACCCCATCTGAAGGGCCAGCAGTTTCTGTTTACGTTTGGGATTTCTTTGAATTCGCGCCTTCACAGCTTTTATCACAGCTGGAGTCCTAACAAACCAAGGGCGACCACTTCTTGACCTGTCATCTACACTAGAGTCTTGGTACGATAAACGAATCTTTTGGTTATATTAAAATTTTTCAGTATGTCAAAAATTTGAATTGGCGCGTAACCGCAACGATGCAACGCAATAACTGCAACACGGTCTTCTTTAAGCGTCCACTCCATATTTAAAAATGAGTAAAATTCTAAAAAGTATACATTTTTATTTTCATGAACAATTCGAAATTTGAATTCAATAAACTTTTTTGTGGCCAGCATTCTAAAAGAAAAGTTTTTACTGTGTGACAATACTTATGACCTGACTGTGTATTTCCCAGTTTAATACTCAACAGGCTAGTGTTATTAGGATTCACCCTTGCGATCGTAATTACTCGATCCTTTCTCATTAAAATTGTCAGGCAATACCTCACACTCAAATACAACGATAACTAAATTTACATTTATAGCAACGAGCAGTCGAGACAACGTATGCATCCTCGGGGACTCGAAGACGTAACATTAATTCACCCAATGTTTGCGGCCTAACGTGTGCTCTAATTTACATACGGTGCGTTCCTCTAATGGTATTTGTATTAGTTTGTATTATACCTGTTGTGTGACGTTTTATATCATGTGATGGTATTTTAATCATGGAGTAATCTGAGCGAGATTGCGAGTTACTACCAAAGACAAGAATAAGGGTGCATACACTTGATTGTTGTTAGTGGTGTAGGAACACATTAGGTAATTTTCATATCCTTATATAAACTCTTGGATAATGTATATGCATAAGGATGTGTATGGTTGCGCAAATGTTAAAAATACGTTACGAACTACGAAATACTGTTGCCGTACTTACACCTTCTCTAGTTGGAGTTTTTTTTGCAAATACTCGTCACCTTAGTTAAGCGAGTTGGTAAGCGCAAAAAATAATTTGTTTGTGACGTTACTGCCCACCACTACCCTCGTATGTACCTCTCAATCGTTCGATATTATAATAAGTATTTTAATCTCATAATAAGCCGAATATTCCCTCACTGAAAGGACATTGAACTACACAAATAATTAAGTACTAAAGAACTAACTTCGAGAAGCGGCTACAAATAAAACTCACAAAATTAATCACAAACTTTTTAAAAATATTTATTTCGACCGCAGTCTGGTTTCTACACGATTTTACTAGAAGTTAACAGTGGGGTGGATGTCTACTCAATTACTGAAGCGTCTTAATTATATTAGAATATGGAGTCTTCGAATTTGAATTTCAATTCTGCCCTAAACCCCCGTCTGTCGGACGAAAGAACTGTTAATTTTATTAGACTCGCCCGAAGGCTTTTTAATGTAAATCCGGATGGTGATCTCATTAAGTTACTTTTGTTTATTGTCGATAATTATTCAAATCACGCTTGAGACATGAGATAATTAATTGCGCCTAATAAATTAGTTTTAGTTAATTTTGTACACGTTGCCTTATTGGTTTTGTCTTATCATATAATAGCTGAAAAACGTAAAAAAATATTTAGTCCGTGACTATTTTTAGTTCCTTCAAATATTGATGTTATGTCGGTCTAACATATAAGTTTGTTTAGTCATCCATTGAATGATGCCATTGAAGCAACTGAATTAAACTTGATAGACTTATCAGGGTACGGAGAGTTAAAGAGCGTAAATAAATAGATATTTTTCTATTAATAAATACAATAAATTCACACTTATTTTATTCCACGGATACAATTGCTATAAATCCCTTGTCCTTGTTAAGAACACGAGTTACTCGACTATAAATTGTTGTAATACCAATTTTGGCGACTATCCACGCTTCACCTGAAATATTTTAAGCTTAGGGCGGGGCGTTGTAATCCTATTGAGGTATTGCGCAGAGTCTGTGTACAAAAGAATCGCTTTATAGTTTCCCTTTGTACAAATATTAGTTCACTTATCGTACGGATATAAGTGGAGAATATTTGTTATGACTTGTTTTGCTGGGATATCTTGCTATGTTTTACTAAAAAATAATATTAAAAAAATATTTTAAATGTCCAGTTAATCTTTTTGCCCACAGATGCCCACGGGACAGGCAAAGCCTAAGGAGATCACTGTGTAGTTATACCTATATTTTGTGATTCATCGAAGTTCAACAAAGATAATTACAATAAATATTAGTAAGAAGAAAGGGAATATTTTATGCAATCTGAAATGTAAAAAGTGAAGGCAAATGTGATAACGTCCCCTACATCTTCGGCTTATAATTGAGTGCTGTAAAAAAACAAACATTTATTAAAATATACGCCGCGCCGTCAAATTTCTTAAAAAATCAAGTCAATCTGACTGAGCTTAGTACATACAAAAACTGTTAAAGGGGAACAAGCAAGGTCGGCAGGTGCCTTTCAGAGTCACAAAATTATTAGTCGCTCGCCATTTTTTATGAAAATTTATGTTATGGCAAGACTTTAAACAGTATTTTGTAATAATACGCCAACAACTACCCACCTGACGATAAGTCCAAATAGTTTCTCAACTAATCGACGAAATTATGCTGGCCTTCATGAAATCGGATGAAGACAAACCCCAATTATCCAAACGTACTCGATATACCAACCAGCACCTAACCGACTCATCCACCAATTTTGAGTAATAAATGCACTCCACATAAACCACATTGCGTAAACATAAATATTTACAAAATTAATCGTCTCTTTGTTCATTTTGGAACAAAGCTCCGCCGATAAGGATATAAATAAACTCATCGCAACTTAATTGACGCTTTGTGTACAGCGCCGAAGGTCTGGCCTGCCACGGTCACTTACTCCGAATAATACATTAGGTGTGTCCTTGGTTTCAATGACTCATTTACATACGTAATGTTGCACACCTACCAACTTGCCGATTAAAGAAAGATGTAATCAGAACAAATTATCAGAATTGGTAAGCCGTTTCTATGGTAACCTAATTATCATGCCGTAGCTTAGGTTTGAAATAAAATAAAACACACTAAAATTGTACAGGAATTAAAAAAATCCTCACACTAGTCACTACGCTAGCGTAGGCAATTAAGGCCTGACCTCTTTGAAACGTAAAGGATCTCTGTGCCTCTCTGCTCTGTGTGTGATTGAGATGTATTAGATACTGATTTCTTATGCTGAAATCTATTAGTATAAAATATGCATCAGCTTATACTTCTGAGATTCGTCAATCGTTGTGCTAATCTTGAGCAATAGGAAACCCGAATGTAAGCCCCTAAAAGTAAATTACGTGTTGGGGAGACAAAAAAAATTGCTTTTGACAGCCCTTTTTAAGGTATAGAGCCACAAAGTTATCTGGCCCGGTGGCCAAAACTGGAAACAAAGACGTCATTTGAAATTGTCAATCTAGCTGCCAGTCGCTGACATATCCACCATTGGTTGTTTACTCAATGTATTTATTTTTCCTGCATTATTTAAAACTAGTGAAAAATGCCGAAAGCTATAAAAAGTGATGCTAGGAACATTATACTTCAGGTATTAAATTTTACGTAGGATGAAAAGCGTCTTCCGACATCAATAATACCCTTCGAAAAATTGTATTAACGCGTAGCTGCCACCAAAGGTTTGTGTTGTCAGCTTTATAAAATAAATTCCACGAAAACAGAATTATGTACGTACTAGTAGAATATAATATGTAAGTACATATCATAAACTAAAATGTATCTTACTCGTCTCATTTTACGTTACGTGCGTGGTGGCCTGTTGGTAAATGGACCAGACGCGGCAGCCAACTTGTTCACGCTGGTTGCGGGTTGGAATCTCAGGTCACACTTCTGACTTTTCGGAGCCATGCTTGTATTGATAAAAACGCGCTATAACGGTGAAGGAAAACATCGTGAGGAAACCTGCATACCATAGCAATTTATTAGAATTTTTATTAGAATTTGTAAGTCCACCAACCCGCATGAGGCCAGCGTGGTGGGCTATATGGCCTGTGATATGGCCTAACCCCCCGCAATCGTACTCTCGATTGTGGAGGAGAATACAGATACACTTTTTTAAGGGTTTTGGGGAGCGATTTGTTAGAAATCGTGTGAAGGAAAAATAATATGCAGATGAAACTGGTCATTTTCTCGACACTATTGATCGGATTGAAAAATCTTACTTTACCCAATGATGTTTTAATAAAGATGACGCATATCCATATTGCGTGACGTTTAAAAACTGTACTGCTATGCATATACATACTCATTTGTTAATACTTTATGACAATTTTAGTGAATGAAACAGATTATACAGAAAGCACGAGACGAAAAGAGATAGCATTGCGCTATCCAAACATAGAATCGAAGCGGTAAAAACAGAAGGGTGATGATGAATAAAACTACCTATTTGGTTTTATAAGTATACTAGCTGTGCCCGCGACTTCGTCCGCGTGGAGTTTAACAAAAAAGTTAATTAGTTTTTTTAAGTTATTTTTTTAAATTAATGAAATTTTCTAAAACAAATGTTAGCCTAAGTTACTCCTTATTATATCAGCTACCTGACAATAAAAGTCCCGTCAAAATCGGTCCAGCCATTTCAGAGATTAGCCAGAACAAACAGACAGACAGACAGACAAAAAAAATTTTAATATCATTTTCGGCACAGGTATCGTGTATATAACGATATGTAGTAGGACATTTTTTTTTATTTTCACTCTTAAAACAGACACTTCAATTTTATTTATATGTATAGAAGATAATAAATTAACTTTGAGGTTGCTACATGAGTATACATGTGGTACGCCATCCTGAAACAAATATATTTTTATTTGCGTACAAACTTGAAAAAATAATAAAATAAATTGATTGCCGTTTTTTATATTAGTTTATGGTAAGCAGGCACTGAAAAATCGATCTCTTAATAATATTATTATTTGTTGTAATGATGACAAGTGATATGACCGCTCGTGGACATAAGCGAAACCAAGACACCTTAAATTACAAAGCAATGCTTGGCTTTCACTGCGCTCGCCATCCCGAGACATAAGATCTTAAGTATAAGTACAGCGATTACTCGGGCGAGAATGTCCTTTGAACCGGAACATAACATGGCATTTAAACTGCCGTGTGGCGGGGGAAATAGACATTGCGGTGGTACCTACACATCGTGGTGACGTATGAGCGACCTGCCACTGATAAACAACCGATACTACAACCGATGGTGCAGGTTTTGTTAGGTGGATATATATATTTTCGTAGTTGTATATTTTTAATCACAATTAAATGTACTTAACCAATATTAATCAGTTTTAAACGAGCTGTGCTTAGTGCATATCCATTTACGTCTCAAAAGCTCATCACGTGGAAATCTGGAAACATTCAATAATATATGTAAATATTGTCATTTAAATATATGGGGAAGCTAATGTATTTTGTAATGTTCGTGGTTGGATTAAGTTATTTATAATGAAAATAATTCATAACAAATAACTTAATTGTTTTAAATATGATTGAATTAGAAACAAATATACAATTATCCAAATCCATTCAAACTTTCATCGTCAATTTTCTGTATGATCGGTTTCGCTTCTGACTTATTAATCTATGACGTACGCTTTTTGTCCCTATCGCACTTCACAATCGTTGTATTAGGCGATCCTTCTTACACAATTGAAGGCGATGTTTGCTAATTTAAAATAAAAATTAAATTTTGTGTGGTTTTTATATACTTACGTATGGGGTGTAGGTCCAATTTAGTTTCATATTTTTGCACCATTGTTTTAACACTTTTAAAACACACAATTCGACACTTTAAACAATATTTTCGAAATAAATTATGTTGACAGCACTGAGGTCTTCCCTCTGTCGCCGTTGCTATGCGACTAGATGAAATTACACCAATTGCCCGAATTTGAACGCCTCACTTTTGAAGTGCTAGTGCGATATCTACGTCGTATTTGTATAATATATCATTGTACTTTACCCCATTTATTACAATATCTATTTTTAATGGCAACACCAAATTCGATTACAGCGACTCTCTCACCGGGTCAGATAACTTTGTGGCTCTATAGTCCTATTTTAAAACCCCTAATTATAAATAAATTATGTATTTATAAGTCAAGTCAGGCTTTATCCTACTTGGTACATTATTGACTGCCCTCTCTTTTTTTCCATTTCTTATTGTCCATCCCAAGGTAGTCGGTAAGAGATAGCCTCGAGCGATACGACCATCTTTTGTGCTATAATGTAATATAATGACCATAATTAAGTTTACTTAGTGAACAATAAAGGATATAAAGAAAATAAATAAATAAACAATTACTTATTAAAATAATTCGTCGCTCTACCTTCGAAATACAATCCTGTACGAGACAGGGCATCCCATAGTACGAAAGCATGCAGCGTCGGGCGCTGGCATTGAACCAAAACGTTGTTGTTCGCATAATGCGGATTTATGCCGTGATCGCATGTGTAACTAGTCTGGCCCCAGCAATTTGCAAGAAACTGACGCCCGAATACCCCACGCTATCTTAATCCGGCCTAAATTATTCCAACGACTGTTACCTTGTCTCTTGGCTAAACAACCGATGGGTAAACCGATTGTACGGTTTAATGGAGTTTGACGACATGTGAGATAACATTGAATTCGCTAAGGAGTAACTCATTGTCTACTTGTCATATTTAAATTATTAGCTAGGCTTAATAGGACATAAAAATAAATTGCTTTTTCAAGTAATCAACATTGTCATTATCAATTTATAAAACAAGAGGACATAGACTAACTGTTGTATTAAAAAAGGTTTTCTTTTACCACTCTTATATTACATCGGGCATTATTTTATTTAATGGATTGAGAGAGATTATCTGACGATTATAAAATGAATCCAAACTGATCCTATAAATCCTTTAATAAATTACATAATTCACAGATATACCAACAATTATGGAATAAACATTTTGAAATATTTTTTTATTGTTATTGGAGTATAAAGCATATTGTATGTGTATGCGTAGGTTTAATACTTCTATTGTTATAAGCCTTGAAATATAATATTAGCTTTTGTGCCAATTTAACAGCGTGCAACATAAATACACATATTCACGTTATGTATTAAGCTAATATTTTAAATTAATCTAAAATTTCTCAACAAATTAAATATTTATATCTACCTGTATTTGGACGTTTCGTCTAACAAAATGTATAATCACAAACCAAAGTTTTATATGAGTCACCCGTAACGAGAAACTTTTCTCTTCTACACCTCGTACACGACGTATAAAATCTGTCTACGTGTTAACTTTATGCATTGCATCGATAGCGTCTTTTTATAAATTTATTTAAGTCGGTCCCGGCGGCACCTGCGTTGCCCCGACCACTTTCCGTTTTACCCGCGAGAGCTGAGAGCCGAGAATCGAAATCCACGGATCGCACGACAGACGTTTCCACCACGTGTTGAAACTTGAAAGGTCTTAGATAATATAATATAAAAGCTTTCAAGAGAATAGAGCTCCACGGCGCGTCTGAAGTATCAATTCAGCTTGTAAGATGACTACCTCTCGGATGTAGCGGACCTCCAATGGCTGTATTGGAAAATTGCTACGGCACGCTCCCGTCTACAGGGAGTTGATTTTTTATTAAAACTTTATAAACCTGGATCGGTTCGATTTACCCCGATAATACTTATGACAATGTTTATGCAAAACGCTGCGAATATTGTGTATAAATACGCGGTATAGACGTATAGTTAAACATAAAAGATGTTTTCCGAGCCACTGGTTCGTTCCACGGAATGAAAAGAATGCGCCGACTGGCTTGTGATATTTTATCAAGGATAGAAAGGAACTTAGGGATTCCACTGTTTGTTTGAACGAACGGGCAACAAATACGTTGCGGAAATGCAAACTCGCGTTTATTCCACGTATCTGAGCTATTCAAAGGGATTCAGTACTTTTGAGGTAACGAAAAGGTAAACGCAATAGTTACACTCGCTGTATATTTTCTACATTTCTCTAAATGTTTTGTTTCCTTGCTATTCTAAAGGAATGTACATTTGTCAAAGCTTTTTTTTATATGCTCCAACATTTATGAGTTCTCATTTTACCGCGAATTATGAACACTGTTACTTTATAAAAGTTAAATATGTTTCTAAAAAATAATTTTATACAAAATATCTAGTTAATAAAAGTCAAATATGTCACTAAAAAATAATTTTATAAAAAATATCAAACATTTACATATTTCATATTATGAAAAATCAATCCGATCACCAATACACGCAATTAATTACACACCGCCAATAATTTTTGTACAAAAATCTCATTGAATTCCCCAAATCGAAATCGAAACCAAGATGAATTGATTCACAACACAGGTCCACAATCTAGCCACATTAGTAATAAATGTAGGATTTGAATGTTATAATGAAATATGAGTAGAATGGAATGTTAGACTAATGAGTGACATGGTACGTGGTTTGTGTGAAAGAGATGACTAGTGAAAGTATAAGAGTTAAAGGATGAATGATTTAGATGTTGAAGTATGCAAGGACGGAATAAGAGACAACAGTCTGGACGACGATGGAAGACGTGAAGGACGCAAGACGTAAGCAGTGAAGACTTGTATTATAGAAGACGAAATTATATTTAAGATTATACAAACAACCTTTGTTTGATTTGACCCGTAGCGGAACTATACCCACATTAATCCTTACCAAAATCCACACCCTTACCAAATCATGGACACTATAAGTCTACAGACACAATTACATAACTCTGTCCATATAAAATGTCAAAATATAAATAACCTTGAAGATTGTAAAACCGCTCTTTCAAAAAAATTCAATTTCACAGTTCTTACTTTTAACATCAGAAGCATTGGTAAGAATTTCACCAGTTTCCTGTTAGCACTTCATCGCCTTAATATTGATTGTGACGTCATTATACTTACAGAATGCTGGCTTGCGTCTTCCTCAGTCATAGGTCATATTCCAGGATATAATTCTTATTTTACAAAGCGAAACCTAAATCAAAACGGTGGTATTGTCGCATACGTTAAAGAGTGTTACAATGTAAATGTTACAGAACCATTTGTGGCGGATGCATGCTGTATAAGCACAGAAATACCTAAACAGATAACCATCCTAGGAATTTATCGCTCCCCTTCTTTTAGGAATACCAAAGATTTTATTGACTCGCTCGATAGAGCACTTTCTAACTTAAAAAAAATATTAATATATTAATATTGACATTTTGCCTAAAGATTCTATCTCACACACTGCTTCCGATTATTTATGCAGGAATGCCGAACATGGTCTCCTTTCGGCTGTCACTCTCCCTACCAGATTCGAAGCATGTCTTGATCACATATTTGTAAAATCATCAAAACCAGCGCTAATTGTTGTCTGTGATACTGATATTACTGACCATAAAATAGTTATATTGGGTCTATCTGATAAACAAAATAAAAAGAAAACACCCCAACTAAAACTAGTAACCGATTTCGAGAAGATAAGAGACGATCTAAAAGAAGTAGACTGAACTCCGGTGATTCAGATGACGAATGTAGATGAAGCGACAAATCATTTTTTGGATATTTTTACTGCGATAGTACAAAAGCATACTACAGAAATCAAAACCAGCAGATCAAAATATAATATTGAACCGTGGATTACTCCGGGTTTACTACGCTGTATAAGGCATAGGGACCGTCTACACATGCAAGTAAGAAAATATCCGGACAATGCCATTGTTACTACCTCATTTCTGAGGTATAGGAATTTTTGTAACGACTTATTAAGGAAAGTGAAATGCGATTTTGACAAAAAGAAAATTGGAAAAAACAGTAGCAACCCTAAAGCCTTGTGGGACACCATCAGCAAAATATGTCATTTTAAAAAGAAGAATAAGGCACCTTTTGGATTGTTATCTAAATGTGAAGACCCTTCCGAATCACTCAATGAGTGTAATAATTTTTTTTGTTTCCGTTGGACATAATTTGGCGAACAAAATACTCACAGAAACAAGGGAATATGAAGATAGTTTAGCTTCGAAATTTAGCACCACCAATGGTCCAATTAATTCCTTTTATATCTCTCCTACAGATAATGATGAAGTCGAACATTTGATTTGTACCTTAAAAAATAACAGCGCCCCCGGTTTAGATGGCTTCTTAAATTCATTATTAAAGTTTGTCAGAGTCCACATTTTAACACCTCTTACTCACATCTTCAACTTGAGCTTCATCAAAGGATGCTTCCCAGATGCTTGGAAAGTTGCTTCAGTCTCACCAATTCACAACGAAGGTGCTAGAGACGAGCCCAGCAATTATCGACCAATATCGCTCTTGAGTGTATTCTCCAAACTTCTAGAAAAAATCATGAACAAACGTCTAACTCGATTTTTAAAAGATCTGGGGGCGCGGCCGAGCCCCCTCCAAGTCGAGCTATAGGCCGTAACATCCTTTTCTCGAAGCAATTCAGACCATTTTCAACCCCCTATAACTTCGTTGTGGCTAAAGCATGAAGCCTGAATTTTCAGTTACTAAGCAGGCATTGTGTAAACACGGTATATTTAAAATTTCATTCAATTTGAACCAGTAGTTTAATAATTGTAACTAGTCAAACTTTATTAATTTTGTCACTCACTGACTGACCGATCATCAAAAGTCTAAGGCACTTCTAGCAGACATAGAACCTTCAAATTTAGAATATAATTAGTGTTTAGTGTCTAAAGTAAGGGAAAATTCAAACATTTCATAATTTGTGTCTAGTTTTCTAGATAGACCAACTGCGTGAATAACTTTGTAATCCCATATAAATGGATAGGATTACAAAGATCGATCGTCGATCGAGAAGATCGACTTGGCCAGCAGCATTATGTATAAATTGTACGATACATTATGTTTTCATGCGATGGCCAAGTTGATCCATTTATTTAAAACGTAAAGAATTTTTAATATTGATATGGTAATAAGTAACGTAATAACTTTATATAGAAGGTCCCTTAAGGACTAAATAAATTAATCGACTTGGTATTACATGCATCTTACAACTTTTTGCGGTAGAAAACCTGAGCTGCGAGACTTGGAATTTTTTTCAGGATGTTTTTGATGGGATCACTGTTTACTATCACAGCGACAATTTGGCTTCAGAAGGGGCAAGTCGACAGAAGACGCTGTGGAAACACTTGTCAACTGTGTGGCTTCCAATTTGGATAGAGGTCTTAACTGTTTTGGTGTGTTCCTCGATCTCGCTAAAGCTTTCGACACTGTATCAGTATCAATTTTATTACGAAAACTGGAAAATTTGGGAATTCGTGGTGCCAGTCTAGATTGGTTTCACAGTTACCTTTCCAACAGACGCCAGCTAGTTAAGATAGATAAGCTACACAGTTCTACTCGTCCCATCTCCTTCGGCGTGCCACAGGGAAGTATACTTGGACCACTACTTTTTATTATATACATGAATGATATCCATGAACTCAACTTAGAATCCGCTGACATAATATGTTACGCTGACGATACTGCGATTGTTTTTTATGGCCGAGATTGGAATAATGCAAAGGCTGCGGCAGAAAAGGGAATGATCTTGGTTTCAAAATGGATGTAGAAAAACTTATTAACACCTAACACTAGCAAAAAAAAATACATGTGTTTCCACAAGTCTCCCAGAACACAACCATCCTGCTCTTGACTGCAAGATTCATACATGCGACTTCACCTCCCCATCAAATTGTGACTGTGTTACAATTGGGCGAACAAACACATTAAAATATTTAGGTCTTACTTTAGATGAACGCCTGAACTTTGAGTGTCATCTAGCCACCCTTACAAATAGAGTCCGAAAAATTATAAGCATAATGAAGATGTTACGCAGGTCAGCTGGCATTGATACTCGCAAACTCGTTTACTACGCTCTGTGTCAGTCATTGTTAACGTATTGTATCGGAGTCTGGGGCGGCGCAGCCAAAACTCATGTGCTACTTGTCGAAAGAGCTCAACGTGCCGTTCTTAAAGTTATGTTATTTAAACCTTACAGGTTCCCCACTAATGCTCTTTACAGAGAAATAAAGGTTTTAAGAGTCTGTCAGCTATACATTCTCAAAGCATGCATTTCTGCTCACAAACTGGCTCTTAACTCCCCGATTCATGATTTTTTGCTAACACGTAGAGATTAGATATTATTAGATTATTAATAACGGTAATACCCTCAATTATTACCCAACAATTATTACTGGTGGTAGGTTTCTCATTTATGAGAGACCGCCCGGGTAGGTACCATCGTAATGTTTATTTCTCCTGCCAAACAACAGTGTAAATGCACTGTTGTGATAACGATATTGTAGCTAGACTAATAACTGGACATAATGGGACTTTACATCTTATGTCTCAGGATGGCGGGTGCAGTGGAACGCCAAGCATTGCTTTGGAATTCAACTACTACTACTACTACTGTTCATGAGTAGTCGTATAGTTTGTCATCAAGCGAAGTGCATTCAAGTATCGTCATCCATCACAACAAAAAAAGTAGAATGCAAAAAGGTAAGTGAATGCTTAGATTTATGAATTAGTAATCCAGTTTACAACAACTGATAATATCAATTATTGTTGTCCACGGATCTACTTTTGGATTATGTGGAGGACTTTGGTCTTATTGCCATGCTTTCTGACTGAAATGGATAGTTCTACGCAGTCTTCATGTATATTGCGGAACTGTTAGGTAATATACCTATAATGTAGGTAACATATTAGGTTCCCATTTAAATGTAATAAGGATTTGATCCGTGGTGCTTTACAGCTGGCTTCTCCGGCTGTAAAAGTCTTTTTGCGAGGTTATTTACCTCTTTATTTCATTGTTTTGTCACCAGCTTTGCACGGAGGGAAGTGGACAATAATTTATTTCCAACTCCTCCTATTAATTTAACTTTCTGATTGATTTCGTTGCGGGTTAAAGACAAGTTAGACATTCCCGGAGACTCGCCGAGCTTCAATGCTCGGTGTCATTACATTGCGTGCCACTGTTGATCCTGGCTTACAGGAGTTGCAGTGGTGGGTGTGAGGGCGGGACAGTCTCATACCTATAATGTTCGGTCTGAATTCCGAACTTCTAAGCCAGCTATTGAGTTGTCCAAGGCGACCTTTGTTGGATACATATGAGAATACTTTACATATGGTATAAGATTTTTTTTTTACATTTATTGGTTACAAAAGAGAATTATACATAAATTATAAACATGAATAGCATCAATAGTTAACAACAGCACATTAATACTTAATAATTACTGTACTACTATACTGTATCAGCGCATATACGTCTCACTGCAGGGCACGGGCCTCCTCTACAATCGAGAGTACGATTGAGAGTGGAAAATAAATCGTACTTAATAATTAACCTTAATATAATTGTAGATCTTACATTATTTTAGTAAAACTAGAATAAAGCCGATGATTACACGTAATACTGTTATGTTACATGTAGGGTCTCTCAGTATGTAGAGATCGATAAAGATAGAGAGGCGACGAAGCTCCCCTACCTGTTGCCCAATCGGCACTTGGTTTAAACTTGCTTCATTCGAATACCATGTCTAAAGTGGTTTTGTAGTGATTTTGTAGCAACCTTTTTCGTATCAAGTTTAATGAAAATAAGGAAAATATTACGAAAAATCGAGTATTTATAATATTATGTAATTTATTTCAAACTTTAGTGAATATTATACTTTTCCGTTTCACTTAAATATCAAATAAAATATATCTTTAGATTGGATAAAATAATATTATTAAATAAAAATTTGTGCATTCTTTAAAAATTACCAGGACGGCATCATTGTCTTCAGCGACGAGAGAACTGTTTCTTGCCGATGAATGTTGTACTTAAATTGCATTCACCATCAAGTCCATTGTAGCTTCTTTGTAATGCCATTGCAAAAAAATGTAATTACCCAAAATATCAAACACACGTGTGCTATCTCAACTATTTCCTCATGTTCATTGCACGATAAATCTCGCGCAGTAATATATCTGGCGACCCGTTGGACACTACACTTAACCGAATTGACCCACCGCTTGGTATTTTTATTGCAAGACGGTGTTTTACTCCGAGGACACTCGAACAAATCTTAACCCCGAATAGCGCGAATTTTTGCCGAAGTATTTTGGGGTTTAAAAAAATATTAAAAGCTAAAAGTGGTTTCGTGTGGAGGTTAGGCACTATGCAGGTCGTTACTCTTAGGTTTTAAATCAAACTGAGGACAATAGATTTCGTTTTTAGTGTAATGACTGGCTGGATTTGTAATGTGCACTTGTTTGGTATTTTGTTGTGATTTATATATTTGTTTGGAGTTGTTGTTTATCGAGTTTAAAGAAGTGGATATAAAATAATTTTGCAACTTGTTAAAGTTAAAGTCCGTTAGGACTGAAAAATCTTAGCTATAATCAACATTATTTGAATATATTTCGATCTCACACATTGAAATATAAGGTTATATAAAACCATTAAAAGCGTACTTTAGAGCGGTTACACGAAAATTAATGAAAAAAATGACAATCCAGCATTACCTATTTCAAGAATACATTTTATCAGCATAACATTACATACAAATATACCAAGATAATCAATAATTATAACCCAACACAAATAACACAATTTCCATACAAACACGCATGTTTATTCATATCACTTTAATTTCGGTACACAGATTGAAACAATAAATTGCATTGCACAGTAGCGCCACCCCGGTTGTGTCGCGCAAACATTATGACGAAATTAAGACATCTGGGTATGCAAATGTATCGAACCTAAGCAAATTTTAATTAGAATGTAGACGGAGTGGATGTGGGGATTGGAATAGTCTGTGGTATGTGTGCGTTCAAATTGGCTACCGATTTAAGCTGAGTTGGTTCTATGTAGTTGGATGTTGGAAGGTATAAAAGGAATAGAGACAAATTTCATTGGTATTGATATTTGTACAGTATACTATGGTAGTATTTTTTATTTCTTTGAATGGCGAGACGAGCATATGATGAGATGGTTGATGGTAAGCGATACGACCGCTCATGGACAATAGTAATAATGTAAACGGAGATCCGTGAACAATACTACATTTTATAGTATCAGTTGTTGTAAATTAAATTACTAATTAATAACTTAAGCGTTCACTTGCCTTTTTGCATTATTTTTATTTCGATGTTTTGAAAACCAAGCGTGACATTCGTCTGATGGCAAGCGATACGACTGCTCATGGAAAGCAGCAAAACCAATCAACAAATTACAAAACCTTGTCAATGTACAATGCCTTTCAAACTGAAACACAATAGTGCAATTACACTGCTATTTTGCGAAAGGAATAGGTCTCACATATTTATTTATTTATTTAATCCTTTATTGCACAAAAATAAAAATACAGTGAAGAAATAACACAATAATAATAGTACAAGAGGCGGCCTTATCACTCTAGGTAATTTCTTCCAGGCAACCTTTGTGAGAGACCTGCTTACCGCATAACCTCCTTCTAGAACAGACTTATTATTATAGGCATATACTACACAGATCATATATGTACATTAGCGTACCAAAGCTCTCCATGACGTAAAAATACATAAGCCCCACCCGCAGTCCAGAATTGTGAACGCAAGTCCGAGAGTCTAGCACCATCTTAATTAGTACAAAGACATTATCTTGCAGTTTTAATAATTTATGAAATACCAATTTTTCTCGAGCATCAAGAGACGTCTTCTCATAATGAGAAATTAAATTGAAGTGTCGCTTGTCTTAAATTTTAATGCGTCGAAATGTATTGTTACCAGACTGAATAAGCCTTTGGCTAGCTTTTCAACGTTGCAAAAAGTATGCTTGAAATTTGTTTCTTGGTTTCCAATTATCTTTTAATAATTTTGCTGTGAGGCGTTTTGTTTGTTCGTTTTCTGATACGACGCGATGTCTTCATTAACTTTCTGTGTGGTTTAATCCATAGTATGTATAAGACGAATGAAATATATTTTAAATGAGTGCAAATTGTAATATTTTTTAACTATTCGCGTGTTGTTTCTCAAATTCATTTCAACATAAAGTCAATTCCTGTACGGATTTATATTTTTGGTATCTAAAGATGTTCAGTTAATAATAGACCCGAGGGTGCACTTGAAATAGGTATTTATTTAAAAATAAATAAGCAATTTAATATAACTTAAGTAAAGAGTAAACAATTGCTTTCCATCTAAAACTTTATAATCTTTTAAAATCATTCAGTGTTGTTATATACAAGGATATTAGCTGCGATACTCTTGAGAGGATCTCCATGTTTTATTTATAAACGCAGTGTCTCAGACTACGACCTCGCTGTCTACAGAATTGTAGGAAGAGAGTAATGGAATTAAGTGATTCAGTGCATGATATGAAGAACTCTGAATAGCAGACCACTGAGTTTTGATTTTAATTCAATTTCAAGCAAAATATACGCATTTGAATTTTGAAACATTTTCTCTGAATGATGGGTTAAATTTAAATTTGAAAGTATCAAATCGGTAGCACAAGAAGGCAAGGTAAGGTTCGGTGAAAGAAAATAATTATAAGAAGTTATTATGAGATATAAAAATTAAATGTCCAATAAAATTAAAAAGGATACAATGACTTAAAAACTAAAGTATTTTAAAGAAAGCTATCGTCACAAAATTAATGAAACTAATAGGTATAGATGAAGTATAACAGTTCAGGGATGAAAAAGAAAAATAAGATGCAAGTTCCAAATTAACAAAAGGATTCCACACCAAGTTTTAAAGCAAGCAGCACACAAACGCTTCAGATACAATCACGTTCCCAATCAATGATGTTCCTCAAAGCGAATAAGTCAATGTTTGGCCTGGAACACAGCGAGTTCTTAACAACACTTATTATTTTGACGGCGGGAGGCGGGCGGCGCTAATTGGAAATACATGAGAAATTTGCATTTTACTTTGTCCCCCGAACTCCCGTCGGTGCGCAGTTTCGTCGAGAATTCCTTTGTCGATTTTGAAATGTATCATGTCTGCAGCGACGGTGCTCCTAGATCTTTAAAGCGATTATTAATAATGACACAGCTATATTCAGACGCTAGACGGTTTAAATATGTACATATGTATCTTTGGACTTCATTTATATTCATTTAGGTATTTGATTGCCAGCTTTATTGAAGCCGTAAATTGAAAATAATAACGAGGCGCGAGGCTGTTATTATTTATAATACGCTTATGTTAACGAGCTATTGTTATCCTTGGGTTAACCTGTGATTATGTTTTCAAATACTGGTACTGTCCCTTTATTCAAATAGAAGGCCTAGCTCAGAAATTGTAACAAATTAAATTATTTGACAGTTTGTTGCTTCAATAAAACGTAGTCAATGGTCTAACAGACACCAAATTATAAAGCCAGTCGAATAATTACGGACGGAAGACTTTTTCATTTATGTTAAAATCACCGTGTCAATTAAATACCGGGTCGGGCAATAGGATATTGAATTTTTGCAAAGCCCGGTCTTAGGAATTTGTGCACCATACGGCGATAGGCTCACCTAGGGGGTGATCACATCATGGGGTGGAAAACTAAAGGCGAAACATTGGCGTCATGGTTACATCTCTACCTAACATTTTGAAGAAAAAGGCGTGAGCTTATGTATGCACCAACTTATGATAAAATCACTCACTTTATTTTTTTATAACAAAGTAATCCGAGCCTATATTTACGCGTAGTCTCGTAAACAAGAAAAACGTTACGAAATATTGTATATGTGTAGAGGGCAACCTTTTGTCGCGGTTACGTACAGCACAATCTGTTCTTTCATTCATATTTACTCTCTGTTTTGTTTCCTTTGTATGGATTATGTTGGAGCCCATATACTTTGCTGCATTAGAATATTTTTAACTAAAAATACGTACTTAATCTCTATTACAGATTTCAACCCCATACATTAACCTGAGTAGGCAATGCTTAATTCTTTCAAGATACGAAATCAATTCGTCTGTAATTTGTTATAATATAGCGAGTATATTCAAAATTCAGGTGGTAGTTTCAATGACTTCAGACACAAAGTAAGTAAAAAATATATAAAAAAGCAAAAATTTACCTATAGTCATGTTACACACATTTTCCTAAAATAATAATGTACACTCTTTTATTTTTTAAGACGGTATGGTACGCAAGGGTTTAAATTATATTAATTTACCTAATATATACGTATTTATCACCCAAACACGACGACAATTTAAAAATTACAAAAATAAATCGACGTTTTTTTATTTTCGTATTGTATCTGCAATCGCTTAAATTACCACCTGCCTTCGTTTTCAGCCATAGTTTGGATAAACCCAGGATACTTTCTGCATCCAAGTATATTAATGCCTGCGATTCCAAAGATATAAAAAAATCAATATCCAATCCCACAATCGCGAAACATTAAACATCTTAAACAGACACTGTACTATTGTTGTAGATATACATTCCCGAGGGAGTCTGGCAATCAGTGTGAACACTCGCGGCTCGTTCTAAACCCATTACGGATAAATTAAGCCCGATCAGGAGATCCATGCAAATCCAGCACCTGCGTAACATCGACGGTACAATTGAGAAAACTTAAATTAAAACCTGCCAAGTCTGCGTTTTGTTGTGTCTTGTTTATTGAAAATACTTGATATTGGTTATTGCTTTGTCATCCCGTCAAGCGACTGGTGTTTAGACTGCTATTTTTATATCGTAAAAAGCTCTTCAAAGTTTACAAAATTTTGAACAGATCATACAGATATGAAATAATTTACAACCAAAATAGAAAATACGATATTTTCCGAAACGCTCCCCGGTGTAAAATTTTCAATTATATTCAGTGAGCTTCCAGCACCTTTTTCCGTGTACAAAGGTCATTTATCTTCGCGAAATAACTCCTATGACGCTTTGTTTCCATTTTTCTCTAATTTTACCCTAATCGGCCCACTTACTCTCCTCTCTGCATATTTGAGTGAGAGACAAGGGTAAAAAAATGAAATATAAAAATCCCAAACTTTATCATGTAATTGTGAGAAGATACTTTTTTCTTTCAAGGAAAATATATTTACACGGAAAGTAGAATTTGTAAAATTAATTCAACCTATGATTAATATAAAGACCATATAAGTACATCCTTCGCTGCTACTTTAATAAATAATCAACAGAAGTGTAAAACAGATGCGAAATAAAACATACTATAGTGAAGAAAGAAAAACAATATAAAAAAATGCCAAAATAAAACGGACCACGTGTCAATTAGACGAAATAAAATCCCAGTAGAATTCAGTAAAGCAGATTACATACATACCGGGTATATCAAGACTGCTACGGAACACGAAGAAGGGTGGTAGTTTTAGTGACTACAAACACAATGCAACTAAAATTTTCGCAAAGAAACGCGACATTAATTTTTAATGATTTTTTAAATATCGTCATTTTCGTTTTTGCTAAAATAATAATTAAACTGTTTTATACCTTAGAGTATTTATAAATAAAAGGGTATACACTATTATTTAAGGAAAAAATGTATTTACCACCCAAATATCGCCATAGGAAAGAATTACAAAAAAAATTGTCGCTTTTTTTTGCAAACTTTTCTATTGCATTGTGTCTGAAGTCGCTTAAACAACCACCCGGCTTTGTTTTCGGTAGCCGTCTTGATATACCCTGTATATAAGTCATTTATTCAAGGTATTTATCATATACTGACATGCGGCGGAATTTGGAACTACATATAAAATACTAAAAATATCTACTCTTATTATCCGCATTGTTTGAGACATGTGTTCATAATATAAACAACAATCATTTATACTCGTAATGTAATAGTATTAACATAATATCCAACATCATAAAGTGTGAAACACTATTCTTATTTTAACAACAGCGCCTTCGACAACAGAAAATCTTACACGATGTTTTACTCAAATAACTACATGTTAATAATTTATTTATTTATTAAACTTCATACAATAAACTAGTACAGGCCGACTTAATGCCGTTGCCATTTTCTACCAGTCAACCATGGGAGACGCAGAAATAAGACGAAAAGGGTATTTCAAAGATAAAAACAAAGTAGTTATTAAACACATACAAACTATTTATAATATATTATTATACCTAGATATATTCCTAAAGATATAAATACATACATAATACATAAAGAATCCATCCAATAACATAGATAAAATACGACCCATAAAACCTGCCATCGCGTGAAAATCAACTTTGAGAACCGCTGTACGAAAGTTAATTCAGCGCCTAAATCCGAGCAAGGGTTGGAGATTAATGGTGACCGTCAGTATCCTTAAAAAATAGCGCGCAAGGGCCGCGTCACATCATTGTGTCGTTAGTGCGACACCATCAGTCATGCGTGAAGGAAATCTGTATTGGATCGTATGGAAATCAATTACTGACGTTTATGTATGTATATGTATTTAAGGAATATGGCAGTTTGACTTGCGAAAGATTAGGATGATTAAAGTACTGTCTGTATCAGCCCATATACGTCCCACTGCAGGGCACGAGCCTACTCCACAATCGAGAGTACGATTGAGAGTGGTTAGTTTGTCATCAAATATCCAGATTTTATTAAGCGTCTAAGCTTAATGGCTATGTAACGAGATTTTGGTGATCGAATCCTTTTAAATGGCATTAAAATTGTAGTTGAGAGTAAAAGTAATGCTTTTGAAAGTTATGTCTATCTTCATTAACAGTTTCAGCGAAAGGCAGCTTATTGCTGAATATATGCTTCTCCAAAATCTCCAAGAGTTCTTTAGCGTTTATTAGCCTGTCAATCATTTAGGTTGGAGTTCCCTGCGCTTCACAGACATCTAAAAATAACTTTATTGATGGGGTTAGATGTTCAGCTTTATAAATATTTATAATTTTTATCATTCTCTAGCTATTTTTATCTAGTTTTCATATAATTTTGGTTTTGTTAGGATCTCAATGGAATTCTCTGGTCTTATAAAATCGCCCTATCTAACTCAGATTGTATCAGGATGGTACATTTGGCTTATTTCGTAACGTATCCCAACAGTGGGACACAGACAATAGTATACTAATAGACGTGGATCCCTAATAACTCCCACCAAGATCGATTTCGACTTGTAATCAGTTCAGATGAAAAAAAATGCTAAAAAATCAATTATTGTAATAATAATATCCCAATTAAGAAGAAAATCTCTCTAAATATAAAAAGGACAACATTTTATCTCCAACGAGATAGAAAGAAACATTAAGTTTATACACCGAGGACCGAGGTATTCATTTCAATCGTTACTTTGGACAAAATACGAGCAATTAATACTAAAACTCCAATTAGTATCATAGCATCCATCTACCGAGAGAGGTCGGCGCGGTTATTATGTGACAACAATTGGTTGCAATCGTCGAGAAAAATCGTATTTATTTATGTTTACGATTGAATTCAATACAAATATTTAAGTCCGATATACAAATCTCCGTCCGATCGATAAATGTGTTATTAATGTGTCCGTTTAAAAGATCCGTTTCACATTAGAGAATAACAAATATGCACAATAAAAAAATGGGAATCTCACATTACACTGCCAAAACCGCGTTCGCGTCGCGACGCGCTACATTTCGGAATTGTAAGAATGTGTGTAGTTATAGTCAGAATAACTACACACTTATGTACTGTACATACTTATGTACTTATGAAAAACTATGCTACATTATAGGGTAATATTTATACTAAAAATTGTATTATAACTTGCTACAATTGTGATATTATTTATTTTATATAATCGATTTTTTTAATACTAAAATTACCATTAAATGCATGTCTTGTATCGGACAGAGTTTATTTTTCATTCTGTATAAAGCTCAAGTTTAGAACATGTATGTTTGAACACGCTAATGTCATGAACTACTAGTTTGCATTGAAAATTCCTTTTATTCTTCGATAGACCATTTATCGTGGAAAACTATATATATATATATATATATATATATATATATATATACGGCCACGCTATGGAGTAATCATGAAAAATGATGCAAAAACGGTTTTCCCGTCGGAAAGTTACAGCACAGGCCGCTATGTACTACATTTATATTCCTAACAATAAATATTATTTGACCAAATATGTGTTGGTCCACCACTGTGGAAACATGTCATATTGATACAAACTAGTCCATCGCATTATGGATTAAGCATCAGGTTCATCTGGTCCCAGGCCGACACAAATGTTTTTTTTATTGCAATGAATGACGAGACGAGCATGCACAGGTGAATGCAACTGATGATAAGCGATACCACCGCTCATGAACAGTAGCAAAACCAAAAAAACACCTTGAATTATAGAGCAATGCTTGTAATTCCACTGTGCTCGCCATTCTGAGGCATAAGATGCTCACAAATAAAATTTAAAAAAATATCTAATTAACGCTTTGTTTGAGATATGTTTTCATAAAAAAACGCATTTATACTCGTAGTTTAATAGTATTAACATGTCCAATATAACAAAATGTAAAGAGAGAAACAATAACGCATTCGGACGACAAAAGATCGTACACGATGTATTTAATTTATAATATGTTGTAATATGTTATTTATAATATGTGTAATTAAAGCAAAATTTGTGTAGTTAAATATCTGTTCTATGATTTTATTAACAACAAAGCGACAAATGCTTTTGAAAAATACAAAGTAAGTATAAGATCATCGAAACATGAAATATTCAACCAAAATATTATGTACGTACGGAATACAGAGCATTTCAGAAGTTCGCTACTGCGGATTTTTACGTCGCAGTGCATAAAATAGTCTAGCAACTTGTAAAACAGTTACCTAATAACCAGGGCCGGTCGAGATGGCCGCCGTAATCAATCAAGTGGCCGCAACTGGGCTCCGGCCCTGTACGGGGACGCGGGGCCCACGACCCCTTATTCATAATGCACGGCTCACACGACGCGCCGATATTAAATTCTCTAATAATAAACACTAGATCTGACGGTATTATATTGAAAGGGTTAAGGCATTGAATATTTTTATGTTGTTTTGGTCCAGTGGTACCTACATGAGAAGTGTCAAGTCCCAAGATTGAACCTAAGGTTAGGTAATTTTGTATGGATTATTAAATAACTATAATTTTGTTTGGAATAATATTACAACGGTTTATTTTTTATTGCAATGAATGGCGAAACGTCAAACGAGCTTCCCGTTCACCTGATGGTAAGCGTTACGACTGCTCATGAACAGTACCAAAAACAAACACCTTGAATTACAAAGCAATGCTTGGAATTTCACTGCGCTTGCCAACCTGAGACATAAGATGCTAAGTCTCAATATGTTCAGTAGTTACTGTGGCTACAATATCCTATATTCCGAAACACAGCAGTACATTTACACTTGTTGTTTGGCGGAAATTGACATTACGGTGGTACCTACCCAGGCGACCAGTAAAAGATGAAGGTGATTTTTATGAACGATGTGTAAAGTGACCTATTCTAGTATGATGGTGCTGTTAGATAAATTAACAACAGAATAAGGATTTCAGTACAGAACGAAGTTGTCAACGGCTGATGAGAAAGATGGCCGAATAGGAAGATTATTACACTGTGATTGATCAACTGTAAATATTGTAGGCATTTATATATGCGAGTTGTATGTTGTAGAGAACCTTGTGTTAATGTACATGATATTGGAGAAATAGAGGAAATATGACTACGCAACCGTCGTATTATTTGCAGTTAAATATGCATTAAGAGATTAATGAAAGTGGACGAGCAAAGTGGAGATTCATTGTCTCTATATTATATCTACAGGGTATATCAAGACTGCTACCGAATACTAAGCCGGGTGGTAGTTTAAGCGACTTCAGACACAATGCAACAGAAAAAGTTGCAAAAAAAGGCGACAATTTTTTTTTTTTTATTTTTTTTCTATGACCTATTTGGGTGGTAAATACATTTTTTCCTAAAATAATAGTGTATACCCTTTTATTTATAAATAATCTAAGGTATAAAAGAGTTTAAATTATTATTTTAGCAAAAACTATGGATTTACTACCCAAAAATGACGATATTTAAAAAATCATAAAACATTATTGTCGCATTTCTTTGCGTAATTTTTAGTTGCATTGTGTTTGTAGTCACTAAAACTACCACCCGGCTTCGTTTTCGGTAGCAGTCTTGAGATACCCGGTATATAGGGCGTTATGTAAGTATTTTAATAATAAAAATTAAAATGATATCTTTAAGTTTGTATTTTTTCGGGTCTGGATGTCTATTTATTTATTTAATTCTTTATTGTATACAGTAAAAAAGAACAGTTTAGAGACAATACAAAACAACAAAGTACAAATGGCGGTCTTATCGCTCTAAGACCAGTTTTCTGCCAGACAACCCTAAGATGGATATATGAGCAGGAAAAAAGAAAGGGTGTTTGTGAACTCTTAAAAGTTTCCCGTAGTTCCTGATACCCACGACACAAGACTCGATCTTAGTGTGTCACGGCTGGTCATGACTATGGATATGACTGTTGGGTGTATTTAATTTTTTTAAATCAGTATGAAAATTATTCTAATATGGATATTGCACTAGCTTTTCTGAGCATGGGGTTTTATAATTCTAGATGGTATAGATGATATAGGTAACTAATAGTTACTAAGATGCTGAATACTAGTAGGTAAAGTGAAGAAATAAAATTACATTTTAATCTAATTTATTTTAAGTCGTTAGTATTAAAATATAAGACACGGAATAATACAACTTCTACTAAAAATAAAATTAAATGAACCTTCTAAAACCTTACAAACATGTAAATACTTAATAATTGTAGGAAACATAAGAAATCCACACTGAGTAATTGCTAAGATAAAAATATCCAATTGTATATAAAAGCTAAATTAATCAAAACCTACGCAGTCGGAACAAGATCTTAAACGAACATAAACAGGGGAATGTTTAATCGCAAATTTTATCAAATACTCCCTAATTAAAACTTATCTAAACATTAATAGCATTATAGAATTAGCACGGATGGCCGCTTCACTGTTCAGGCGGGGCGCGTTGCTTCCAGATACCACGGCTTTATAATAAAACAATATTAATTATCAATCGACGGGTGGATGCGCCCTTTGTTGGGCCACGGTGGAGCCAGCACCGACGCTCCAGCGATTTTAATAACAGCGGAATGCATGCATTAAACCTCCGGTATTTCGAAGCACTTTTGTTTAAATAATAAATCGAATTTCTATAAACGTTCAGCCGTGAAAGAATTTTTGTTATTCAAATATTTTTAAATTTAATGCTTGCACTTAATGTAATTCAGACTAAGTTACAACAGCCTTAATAGACTTTAAAGCATTATTTACGCATATTTTTTTGAAAGTGAATGGATATTTGAGCCAAAATCAATTTGTTCCCCTTCAATTGTTAGCGAACAGGGCGTAGTCGAATCAGTTTGTTAATAAATTCAAATTTATTCGTTGATCGGGCTCGCGTCGCTTCTAACGTATTTAAAAAGTGATTAGAAGTTAAATTGACACAATATGAACTTTTTGTGCCTGCCGCGAACGCAATCAGAAACGAGATTATTCGATTTTCAATGAAGTATATAACGAAGTTGCAAACATTAAACAAATTACACCAATTGCCGCTCAAATTTGCTAAGTGGGTTTGGTATACTTTCTTCGGATAAATTATACGCAATACTATAAAAAATACTATTTATGTGTTGTTCTCCTTTGTATATCAACTTAAAAAGTTAATTAAATATCTTAAGTAGTTGTATTTTGTGTTAATAAGCCAACCGCTAAATTGAATGCGAAACGCGCGTTATTTACAATGAGATTGAAATTAAATTTACATTGTTGCTTTTACGGTGTAGGTTGAGTAGCGTCTGTTATGGTAAGGTATTCATGAAAGCAAATGTTTAGTCCCCGGGGTGCGCGAGCAACGGAACAGCACACTCGGAATCAGCCGTGTGCGCCCTAACTTATGATAATTACATTTGAAATAATCCGCTCAAAGCAACGAAATGCGCGGAAGTCTAGCCAGCGTAATAACGTACATAAAAGACCTTACGTCTAGGAATTTTAATAAACTAAATATTTCCACTACTGGCGGAATACCAAATATTATATTCTATTTACGCGTCGCTCTTGAAGGTTCGAAACTCGTGTACAGCGCTTTCTTTAGTATATCACATTCTCTCATACTTCTCTGTGCATTATAAGCCCTCTTCATAATTTTAAGATCCTCAGAGAATAGTTCATTCACCGTGGACTTGACGACATCTTGGTTCAAACCATCTATACTTAACGTTAGTTCATAATAATGCAACTCTAGTTGCAGCATTACTGTAGCTATATTGTCTTTTGGATCCTCTGAACCGCCAAAAAGTTGTGTGTTTGTGTATTGTACAAACGTAAATAGTTTAATGGTATCTTCCGATGAGCAAAGATCTTGAAATTCATTAATTAATAGACTATTGAATGCTTCTTTGTATGCCTCTTCTTTTTCTTCCAAAAATTCGACATGGTTTCTATATACATTTACTATTTCTGTCATCTCCGCCACTTCCACCATTACTTCAGTCTTCAAATCATTTTTGCATTTCAGAATAGTGGAAACCAAGGGATTTGTCATGGAGTCAACTTGCATGTAATTTAAGCACTGTGCACACATGTCATCATATACTTGCTTTAGTTCTTCAGGTTCTTTAAAATACAGGACTGGTAGTATTTGTTGAGCTCGTGCTAGAATATTTCTATAAGTAGTTATAGACCCTCCGGTATCCGCACCCTCAGTTTCTTCGTCACCAGCGACGACTATGCAAATCTTTTTTTCTTCAACAGGATCGTTATCATATTCTTCTCGCCACTTTTGTGGACTAATAGAATTAAGAAACTTCTTGTATCTAGACAAAATCTCGAAAACAGCAGCAATCGCAGATACTTGATTTCGTACTTTGACGTATTCAAAACTACAGGTTTCTAGAGTTTCAGATACCTTTGCAAGAAACTGCGCTCTTTCTTCAGCTATTTCTTGTGTTACTTTTGCCATTTCATAACTTTCTTTGGCAAACTGTACAAAATTATTTTTAGTTTTTGCAAAGAGTTCTGTAACTTTTTTGTACTCCATCACTTCGTCCACGAGGTCTGTATCTATTTGAATAAGCTGGTCCATTAGATACGCTGCGTTAGCTTTGTAAAGAGTAATGCCCCTTATGTTTTTCATGTAAATTTTCACATCGCCAGGCGCTCGTATAGGCCGGCCTTCAATTACTTTGTAAAAAGTATTATCAATATCGCAGATAGTGTTTGGTTCGCTCATTATAAAGGGTTCTTTTCTACCTTCCCTTTTATGTTCGCTGAATATGAACAGACGCTTGTGTACGGGTAAATTAAATAGGTTGCGAGGGTCTTCATCCCGCAGCCTTCTGTCCCGTGTTGGAAATGAGTGTTTTTTAATGTTTAACTTGACGGAAGGAATTGCATTGTCTTTGATAAATTCTTGCCGATCTGATGGTATTTTTAGCAGCCTGCTGCCGCGTACCCGCTTTTCAAAAAGCGATTTTGGTGTACAGACATTTGTCGGAGTCACTCTGTAAAGTGTTAAATATTAAAATTAATATACGTAGTTTTTTATACTAACCCTAGTTTCACAACAACTTGGGATTAGTACGATACAGTACTGATGTTAAGTGTACGGAAAAATAGTAAGACTCCGAGTCAATCATGAAGATTTGTCTCATTAAGTAACTTTAAGACCCTTCCGTGTTAAAATCTGCCACATTGACGTATTCCGGTGGCTCCAATCCGCAGATCTTCAAAACAATCAAAATTTACTGTAAATGCAAGCGAAAATTAACTAAGAATACATGAGAAACTTTGTAATTCAGTGCCCTGGAATTGAAACTAGGATCACTGGTTTGGCAGTATTATGTACCAGTCTGAGTGTTACTAAACTGAACAATAAATTAGATATAGCGATACTTACTTCTTCATTTATTTTCTTATAAGATTACTTTTCCTATAAATTAAATTAAATTATAAAATAATATAACGCGTGTGGTTTGTTACACTACTTTCTGTTATGACGTTGTCAAAACATTAAAATTCTTTTAGAAGAAACGACATTCAAAAACTTCTTGTTCTAGTTTTAATTACCTTATAGGTTTGCTTTCGTTTCAAAAGTAGAACTATACCATAATAATTTAAAATTAAGTTTACAATTTAATGGTTTTGCTAGTAGACCATTTTTGCCTCGTAAACAAAGCGTATAGGGATGTCGCAAGCCAAGACCGCATTAGGGATAACTCATTGGGATAAAGTTATTGCAACTTTTGTTTAAAGGCTATAGTGCACCTTATAGCAAGTATAATGCAAATCCCAATAGAACATCCGTTGCTCTCAGTGCGGCACAATATTGGCATATTAGCAACAATATGCACATCACCTTTATTACCCACATATCCAGATGAAGATTGTAGTCAGACTTAAGTCGTTGACGTGACTCCGATCAATCCAGAACTATATAAAGGAGAATGCCTAATTTACCATAAAACTTAGTATCGGTGCAAAAATTGAGCCTCGATTAAGCCTATTTTTTTGTGTAGGGAAAAATATATATTTCGATAAAATATAAACATAATCGAGACCCAGGCCCGGAGTTCTTGAAGAAATTAATTTGAAGTCCAATCAAAATTTTTTTTTGCCTTCGGCTCTATGAACAAAATGTAAAATGTGATTATAGTTATATTATTTTATACAAAAATTTACCAGGGATAAAACAGGAAAACGTTTGTGGGTGACTTAAATCACCACCATATTTATACACACAACACAATATATATATTTACTAAACACACACAACATATAATTATTTATGTAGGGGTAAACCAGATAGCTATTGCCCACTTAAGAGTTTGTTACACATTGACATTAAAAACACCAAAAGTATTGTAGCTACCAACTTTTTAATACCATTTTATTATAACCTAATAAACTCTTTTGTAGAGTGTTAACAGTTTTTAGCTATAAATAACATTACTTATTAAATATTGCAGTTAAATAAACATAGTCTTAAAACTACAGTAATTGCCCACAGTTTATAGTAATTGCCAACATCACAGCACAGTAATTGCCCACGCTCTTGAAATTATAAATTAAACATAAACCCAAATAAATATTAAAAACAAAACAATTAAACCTAAATCGAATAAAATAGTAAAATCTGTATCAGCCCATATACGTCCCACTGCAGGGCATGGGCCTCCTCTACAATCGACTACCGATTGAGAGTGGTTAGGCCATATAGTCCACCACGCTGGCCTAGTGCGGGTTGGTGGACTTACATACCATAGAATTTTTATAAATCGCTATGGTATGCAGGTTTCCTCACGATGTTTTCCTTCACCAATAGTAAAATATCAAAATAAATTTCGTTTAGCTTTCTTAAAAGCATCAAATATATTTTGTGCTGATGCTGAAGAGTCAGAATCACCAGAAACAAAATCATCAATTTTGAAACAACTGTATCAGCCCATATACTTCCCATTGCAGGGCACGGGCCTCGTCTACAATCAAAAGTACTATTGAGAGTGGTTACGGCATATATATAGTTCACCACGCTAGTCTAGTGCGGGTTGGCGGACTTCCATACTATAGAAATTCTTATAAGACTGGACCTCGGAATGCCGTATTTTTCAACAATCTGCCTAGTAGATAAGTTGTTGCTTACATCTTGAACAACTTTGCATATTTTCTTTAATATATTGGACTTTAGGTGCCTTCGGCATTCTGTTAATACAACGATAATTACCAATTAATATCGTTTATACATACAAATTAGGAAATAATAAACAATTAACTTATAAGTACAGGTGATGAAACTTTTTAACCGAAAAAATATTGACAGTTATTGCCATATGGCAATAACTATGGACATTGACATATGGCAATCACTAAAATTAGTGATGGCAATCGCTAAAAGTACACAGATTTCAGTTCAGTGATTGCCCACAGCCAAAAAAGTGGTTAAAAACTATTTTTGAACAAACATATCCATTTAAAACTAAGAAAATACTATTAATTTCATCATAGGTAGGTAATACCGCTCAAAAAATGAAACAAACACAATAAAAATGAACATTTAAACAAGTATATTCTTAACAAAATTGTTCAATTATTTCTGTTTATGAAACACTTTCACCGGTCTTTACAAAATCCGTCATTACTGCTATGTTTTTTCTTTAATGTTTCCAGTTGTAAAATTTGTATTAACCATAAATTGATTAAATCACCATCTGATAATCTTTAATCCAACTAGGATGACACAAAATCGACAACAGACAAGGTTTTGCTTAATGCGGGCAATCATTATCGGTGGGCAATCACAGTCTGGTTTACCCTATATAAAAATAAATTCTTAAACACACGGACAAACAATTTGATACTATAAACATTATTTTTATATATATATGCGCCGACCTATTTACATAGCGGTCCGCTCGCTTTTGTTTTAAGAAATCAGTTGTCAGTTGTGTAACATAAAATTTTGAATCGTTTCTTGGTATCGAAGAGCTGGTAGTCCACATCTCCATAGCTGATCAGTTGTGATCTAACCACAGGCCCCAAAGATCTTCTGTCTAACTTGTTTCAATCGCTCACGTCTCCAACCCCCATACGTTTAAGGACAAAACATAAAAAAGCTTTAATGATTTTAAGCACTAACGATTTCGGGATCACCGTAATTTTTTACCTATATGAATGGACATTCTCCTTTTATTTGTCCTCACCTGAATAGCTTCATATACGCCAAACATTCTACATCTACCATATAAATAGGCCAAGAAGTCCCAATGGAGCAGGACTTGTAGGCCGACAGTCAATTTAACGCATTGGAGTGACCGCTGCCCCGGGCATGTTTCTCAGTCGCCACAGGAAGTGTTGCGAATGACACTTACTGTTGTGGTGTGAGTGATAGGCGATTAGCAGGATTTAATTATAGATTTCTTTATTATGTAGATAATTTCAGGAATAGTAGTAATACGAGCGATAGTTCATTAAGCTATTAGTGCACGAGGTAATAATCTCTAACAGTAATAAATTAATTTTAGATGTGGTAGATCTACGCTGTTGGCAGTCATGACTTAGCATGAATGGGAACATTCATGCGAAGCGGTACCACTGTCTCACAGTTATTCTTCCCATCCTTGTTGCTGCCCCCTCTCCTCCTGATTTGATGGGCCGGCAACAGATTCATTATCCAAACGTTGTTAGCAAAAATACAAAATTTATGACGACCGATTCGAACTGAAACACAACCAAACACACTTGATTCGCAATTGAGGCGATGTTTTTTTATTCGAAATTGAATAAATTTCCGAGATAGTTGAACATTACTGTTGTCCCTTGCTAAAAAATTAACAGAACCTTTGATCCAATAATTCCTTCTTTCTCTTTCTGCCAACCAATCCATTGTTTCTTGTTTATTATTAAATAAAGGCAAATTTTTAAACATTTTTAATATCAGATGCTTATCAAAGGTGAACATTATGAGAACCCTTACCATTCCTGAAATATAGCTAAGGCACCGCAGTATTAACCCAACATAATAATTATTATCCAGTACACTTTCGAATATCAAAAATTTTGCGACACTCTAATATGAACAACAAACAAACAACGCATTATATTTCCTTTAAATAAATACTTGATGTTGACAATCATAATCATTATTGAAAACCGTGTCAAATTAAAAATGATGAGACAGACTATTGGGGCTTTCATGACTTGCACCACCAGCCAAATAAAATCTTGACCGGCCCCTTGTAGAAACTAAGTCGAGTAGGGATGACATGGGGATGTTAATTAAATGGGCTTAAAGCCGAATTATATTTTATTTATAGATATAGGTGTATATGAGGCTTAGTGACTTGGCAAACTATTCGCACGATTCAAATATGCAAGTCTTGCATGGATGACACACAAGTACAAGTTTTTCAGCTTCATGTTTTTGAATGTGTGCAAATTGTATGGAAGTTTTAATTGAATACCAGTGGACACTCAAAATTAAGTAGGAAATCATCAAGTCATGGGTGGAAGACAAAATCATGCAATTAACCTTTGCGCGTCACTTTGATAAAATTATACAGTTTTAAAAACCCAAATGCAATGATTTTGTTTCCTTTGTCTTGTCTTTTGATGTGTTTTCTATTGATGTTCCTATTGTAAATAAATAAATAATGTATGTTTATCCTGTAATTCAGTAATTTCAGCAAAAACACGACAAATATACCGTATATATTCGTGTTTTAAATGTTTAATACACGCGATATATTAAACTAAATTAACAATAACAATTTAGGGTATTTACTTCATAAATAAGAATCTAAATGGCGCATTAAATATTAATTTATACAATATTAAGGGGAATGCTTTCTACGCATAAAAACACCTTTTGGCAATAAAATTATAAAGAAAATAGATGCTTAACAAGATATCGTGCTAGGATTATGCAATGAAATGTAAACAACTACTCTATTAATGGCGAAATTTGCATTTCCGTGTCAAAATATATGGATCTAATGAGTATGTATCAATTATAATAAACGATCAAAACAACTGACTAAAAGTCGCATTAGTACAAAAACATTGAAAACTAGGACGAAGTCACACCTTGACCGGAAACAAATGCTTGTTGTTTATAAAATGGCCTTTCACAGCTGTTTGTGTTATTGCGATATTGCGTAGTAAATAAATACACCCAACATTCACATACACAGTCCTGACCCCACACTAAGATAGAGTCTTTTGTCGTGGATACCAGTAACTATAAGAGACTTTTCGGTCTCAAAAACACCCAGACAAAAATATAGTCCCAATTCATACGTATTTTTATAGTGACATCATGAAATTCCTAAAATGAATTTGGTGGCAGGAGCAGTACTATTCAAATAGCATATCTAGAGGATAAGTCTTCGTATTGATTACTTATCTTCTTTAGAAATCTCCTTACTAACCTCACTCCATCGTACAGTCACACTATAATCATGGGAGATTTCAATACATGTCTTCTTAAGAAAAATCACCGTTCTTCCTTAAGTTCTGTTTTAAATTCTAGCAATTTATCTGTCCTACCTCTAAATGCCACTCATCATTTTCCTAATTCTGTACCATCCTTGCTTGATTTAATCTTTGTCTCTTCCCCTCATCTCGTCGAAAATCATGGACAGTGCTTCACCGATGCCTTCTCCTATCACGATCTTATCTATCTGTCTTATAGGATTCGCCTTCCTAAAGAGAGATGTAAGGTTCGGATGCTACGTTGCTTTCGTGGAATTAATTCTGAACAACTGCTTAAAGATGCCGGCAATATTGATTGGGTTCCTCTACTTACATCGGATTCAATGGATTTTAAGGTTGAGTACTTTACCTCCAGTATTGTTAACCTATATGACATTCATTGCTCCGCTTCGTGCTGTTAAGTTGAAGCATCTTCCGTCACCCTGGCTCACTGATGACATACAAGTTTTTATCGCAAGGAAAGCTGCGGCAAAAGCAAAATTCAAACGTCGACCTGTTACCGTTACTGGGAGAAGTACGTAGCTATCTGTAATCTGTGCAACGACAAGATGTGTAGTAATGCTCAACGCCGTCATGTCCATAAATCTGTAGATAATGGTGATCCAGCAAAAGTTTGGAAATTTCTTCGGTCAATGGGAGTTGGAAACTCTCGTACCGATTCTAGTGCCAATAATTTAAATATTGATGTAATTAATTCACATTTTACAGCTTCGCCCAATTTTGATAGGGCCACTAAAGAAAACACTTTAAAAGATCTTTCCTCTACTCCAACCCCTGACTTTTCTCAATTTGTCATAAGTCAATTCTTCTGTTGTGATGTTAAGAAGAGCATATTGTCGATTTCCTCCAATGCAGTTGGAAACGACTGCATCAGTCGTGCTATGATATTACCAATCCTGGACGAAATTCTTCCTATACTCTGTCACATTTTTAATTTTTCCGTTTGCAATTCCGTCTTCCCATCCCTTTGGAAGGATGCCGAAGTCATACCTCTCCCAAAACGTTCTAGTCCTACATCATTTAATGACTATCGCCCTATTTCCATCCTTCCTTTTCTCTCCAAGGTCCTCGAAAATCTTGTTCATAACCAGCTTTGCTCCTTTCTATCCAAGAATAAACTCCTCAATCCCTTCCAGTCTGGATTTCGTCCCGGACATAGTACAACAACTGCATTGGTTCATATCACGGACGATATCAGGGGTTCTATGGAGAACGGCAAGCTGACAGTTCTAGCTCTGCTAGATTTCAGTAATGCCTTCAATACGGTTGACTATGATATCTTGCTTAGTACACTTCGCTCTATTAACATATCTCCAATAGTAATTGACTGGTTTCGTGGTTACCTGACGGGTCGCCGGCAGCGTATACGTATTGAAGAAGCAGTTTCTTCGTGGTGCGATAATTCTGCTGGCGTTCCTCAGGGTGGCGATTTATCTCCCCTACTTTTCGCGTTATTTATTAACTCTATCTCCACTAACATGATTTCTTCCTACCATCTGTATGCAGATGATTTGCAAATCTATTACCACGCACCAGTTGACCGGATGACGGAGGCCATAGCTTCAATTAACAAAGATCTTGCGGGTATTAACGACTGGATTAAGATGCATGGTCTGAAAGTTAATCCGACTAAAACTCAAGTCATTATTGTCGGCAGCTCCAGGATGGTTTCCAGGATTTATCCCAGTCTGTTACCTCGTATAGTTTTTGACGACTGCATTATCCCTTACAGTGACAATGTCAAAAACTTAGGTATAATTTTGAATAAAACCTTCTCCTGGGGTCCTCAACTACAAGACCTCAGCCGCAAATTGTTTGCTGCTGCGGGGTCCTTGAGAAGACTACGGAATTTTCTCCCAATTCCCACGAGAGTTGCGCACGTTCAGTCTCTTCTATTTCCTCTCCTTGATTATGCTGATGCTAGCTACCTCGATCTCACCGAAGCTTGAGCGACTTCAAAACTTTTGTATCCGGTTCATATTTGGACTTCGCAAATATGACCATGTATCTGAATTTCGTACAAAACTCAAGTGGCTATCAATGCGTCTTCGCCAAAATACTCGTATTCTTTTACTTTTGTATACCATTTTTAAATTTCTTAAGCGTTTTCTTGAGCGTTTTAAGTTTCTTAGCACTACACATGAACGATCGCTTAGGTCCTCAGAAAATTTGACACTGGCAATTCCCGAGCATAGTAGTTCTTTTCTTAGTAATTCGTTTACGGTTCATGTTGCTCGCTTGTGGAACGATCTGCCACTGCCTATAAGAAATGCCAAATCTCTACCTATATTTAAAAAGCATCTTAGATCACATTACTTATCACTTTGATTAAAAAAACTCCTATATTAATATTTTATGTATCATATTTATTATAGTTTATGTAGTATATTATTATATTGATATTATAAGTAGTTTATTTATATTTATTAAAAAAAAAATATTTTTCACCTTTAAATTCTGTTTTGTTTCTTTGTACTATTTTTCGCTAAACCGTGACCACCCATTTCTTCCGTGCTTCCGTTCATTCCAGTCCGTCTTAAGGTTGTCTGGAAGAAATCGCTGATAGCGATAAGACCGCCACTTGTTACACATATATAAGCGCTATGTTTTGAAATGTTTTTTAAGTTGTGTGGTGTACAATAAAGTATTAATAAATAAATAAATAAATAAGTTTGACGAGAGGGAGACCAGGTAGTTCAAAACCACTGAGAACTTCTTGTCCACTTACAATTTGAATTGATTAGCAAAATCTGCAGTAAAACAAGCAAATTAGCAAGAAAAAGCTAGTATGTTTTTAATACAACATGTAGAATCGTTTAACAGTAGGTAGGTAGATAGGTAACAAATTAATCAGCCCCAGCGATTATGTAAATTGCCGCCAAACGAATGGATTTACCCTCATTCAAATTAGGCTTAGCGTGATCTACCACCTGGAAACTGTTTTGCCAAAACATTACTAATCAACGTAAACAATGATTAATTAAATATAATGCGAGTGATAACTCGACTTTGAATTTTCGCTCTATAAATAATTTTTACTATTTGTTTTGGGTAATATTAAGATACAATTGACTTGTTGATACGGCCTCAGTTTAAGTGGATTGTGAGCTGCTAGACCTAGGTTCAAAGCCCAGGTCGCGACAGATTTTGATTTGAAAATTACTATTATAGAGATAAGTCCGCCATTATTTCGTCTATACATACACTATGTTAGCCCATAAACGTCGCTCTGCAAGGCCGGTCTCCTTTACAATCGAAAGTACGATTGAGAGGTGTTAGGCGATATAGTCTATGGTGCACCCACCTTACCAATGGGTTGGCGGACCATATAAATTATAACGTGTGGTGATTCACTGACATGACACCACGCCCTATAAGGGCGAAGGAAAACATGGTGAGACCACCTGCATACCATAGCTATTTGTAAATAGCCTATGCATGTCCACCGCAGTTTGCTGACTTTCTAAGCCAGCGTGGTGGAATGTATGGCGTTACTCCTCTTAATCGTACACTCAATTATAGAGGAGGCCCGTGCCCTACCGTGGCTCGTATATGGGTTGATACAGAAGCATAAGTTTCCACCATTCGTACTGAATTTATTGATTAAATTAAACATTCCATTTCCTTGCAATACCATCGCATAATGAAAAGGTCCTTAAGGCGGTGGTTAGACGTTGCCGTCTTGAGGTCTAGCAGGGGCGCTGGGCCTCTCAAGAATAATTGCACCGGCCGGCCCTTGTCTGCGGTCATTCGGTTAGCAGATACTAATAACCCCGGCCGAAATATCTTGGACTGTAGTGATGTTTTGTTTTTTCCACAGCTTTTTCTTTATATAAATGGCGAGACGAGCATTCGCTGGTAGTAAGCGATACGACTGCTCATAAACAGTACCAAACAGAACTTTTTTTTAAACCATCAATAACAAATTCTGCTTTAAATACTGGCTCTTTTATACTGTGTCATTAGGCATCAACTGTAGAACGTGCAATGTACACGAAAACGAGTGTATTGTCGCGCGATATTAGAAGCGATGCCTTTCAAATGTTACGGTTATGTCGCGCTATGAATTTTGTCAAACACCTTAATGAGTTTACATGTGGACACGTGATACCTGCGCTAGTAACAAGTAACAAGTAGTAGTAAGTTTTATATTGGTAAAATATAAAACTGAAAGATATTTTTTGATATATCTGTAGTTATCATATTTTTTTACATGACATGACAGAATTTGTGGCGCAGTTGGTAAGATGCCTACTGAAACGAGAGGTCGCAGGTTCAATCCCCGCAGGGAGACAAATGTTTGTGTAAGCCACATTAGTGTATTTTTTGATATTCTTGATCTTTTATTTTTATTTTATTTTTTATTTTTATTTATTAAGGTTCATCAACAGAAATTACAATAACATTGTTACTAGTATGGAATATACATTTGTGACACTTTCTAAATGTATTCCAGGACGATGAACACAACATGCTCATAATTAATTGGTAAATTACTAAAGATAGAGTTAAACTTAAAATATTAAATCTTAACAATAATCAAAAACACGAATTTATGAAAATATTATAGTGAAACAAATCATGATGTGACAATCTCAAGTCTATAAGTTATATTTTTAAAACAGGAACACAAAATAACAGAATTAGATCTAAATTAAATAAATTAAATTAAATTAAATTAATCTTAGTGGGGAGTTGGAGTCAGGACTATGATTGTTATTGTTAGGTGTATTTATTGTTTATTTATTTGCACGACAAAATGTCTACAATTAACCTCCAGGTAAGTGCAATACAGTCCAAAAGATTATCCACAGACAAATAAATTGATTATTATCGTTAACCAACACAATTATGTCGTCCTGATTATATGCCGATAAAAATAGGATGAAATCAAAACGAATATACACTTATTAGCGAGGGTCCTTTTGACCAGTTCTAAACTATTGGCTAAAGTGGTCGATGAGTAGACGGATATGAATATTCCACACCAGCAATGTGTCTAATACGTCTTAACTTCCTTCAAGAATTCAGCACTAATAACTATTTTTTTTATTTATTATACTATCGTATTGATCCGACAGTCTTTACAAGACGGAGTGAGTCTATTGCTATATCAGGCAGAAATTTTTGACTCCAGGCTGATAATGAATAGAAAAATTCCGACTGGAATTCAAACCCGAGACCACAGCTTTATAACCGTACCGTACAACTACGCCAACGAGGCAGCCAACTATTTCGATTGAAAAAATATACGAATATGTATATAATAGATAAATATTTACAGTCTCCACATATTTAAACAACGAATCCATACAAACTTAGATAAGACTTTCAATATGTCTATTAATTCTATCATAGTTTATATGACGTCATGTGCACCAAATTGCATTTTGCCGGCAAAATCCTCAAGCGGTGCAAACTGTTGCCAATTGTTGTAAAATAGTGCGCCGCAGACGAGCAACTCAGGCCTCCAGCCAAGCGGTTACTACGTAATCCTTATTGCGTCATACCGTAATATGTGACGTCATACAGTCTACTTCCTTGGGGAATGTCATATTAGAGTCACATATGGAAAGGGTATTTGGTATAAACTGCTTATTAGTGTAATGGTTTTCTAGATATAGTACGCGAATGTTACACATTGAAATAAAACTATTTTGTGTGACAAATTGCAAGGTAATCGAAATGGCGGAAAGTTCAAAAATGTTCCACCAAGTTCACGATAAAATCCGCAAAAAAGTTATATTTCAGTATAGTATAGTTAGTTTTTTTATTAATGCCTGGTTACTATATTTGCAATTTGTATTATAAAGAATATTGTATTTTTTTTATATAAAATAGGATTTATGATAAATAATCGGACAATATTACTTCAACGTATTCAAGTAACGATATGCATAAGTATGCATAATCGTCTCTCGCTAGGCAAGATGTTTGAAACCGTATACTTATTATGCCTTAAACTTAAACTAGACACTTACCATGTTTGTGATGACGAGTTTTCTTTCATTTATCTTGCTGTATGTACCGTAAGAGAAAAATATATTTTACCCTATTTTCTGTGAGAGTCTCAATCAGCATGTATTCATAATGCATTCTAAACTAGTCTTAGCATAGCCCTATCAAGTATAAAAAATAAAACAGCTAAACTTAATTAGAGTATAAATAAATAAATACACCCAATGGTCACATTCATTATCCTGACCCCAAATCAAGACCAATTAAGTCTTATGTCGTTTGGTACCAAATACTACGATACTTTTTGGTCTCATAAACCCTCAAAACCGAGACATATAGTTGCGGGCCTCAAAAATACTTGTCCTTATAAATAATAAGTTAAAATTATAAAACGCAAAACATTCCGTTCAAAGCAGCTCTAATTCATCATCGTTCGGTGCTAACTGCTAAGGTAAAGATCCTTAACGTAATTTCGTCTTAAGTGCGAGCAAACAGGCTGAAAACGAGAAGAGCGCCGTTATGGTAATTAGACGACACGGCGTAACGGGCCGCCGAAAGAGTTGAGCACACAGTTGAGGGAGGAGCAGTGGGGTTAGTTTACATAGATACGATAATAGGCATGTTGACTATTTTTTGGAATCGCTTTTAAATTGTAGATAAATTCTTTATCAACACGAAAATATTAAACACTAGCTGTCGGGCCCGGCTTCGCCCGGGTGCAGATAGTTTTTGAGTCCAATCCACATCAAGAACATATTATTTCGCGTGTCTACTAACTATATTTCCCGCGTGCCGTCGACTATATTTCCCTTCCGTAGGAGAGGACATCCCGTGCCAACAATTTGAATTTGAAAGAGTAGAAAATATGTATATTTGGTTTCCTGACTCATCCCACGGGAACACTACATTTTTCGGGATAAAAAGTAGCCTATGTGTTAATCCAGGGTGTCAGCTATCACTATACCAAATTTCATCAAAATCTGTTGAGCCGTTTTTTCATGAAAGAGTAACAAACATCCATACATACATACAAACTTTCACCTTTATAATATTAGTAAGGATATTTAATAATTTTACCTAAAAATACGACAAAAAACATTAAAAAAAATGTGTTAAAAAGTAGTTACGTGGAGTTGTTACGATGTAACTACTTTATTTAATGAGTTCGGTCTCCATTGTGATGAAAATCGTAAGAAAATCTTAAGAAGTAAAAATACTGTTAAAAATAAATTAAAGAATGCAATGAAATGAAACAAAAATGAAAAATAAAGAAATGAATGAGTATCTGATAGGATAAGATACCAACATTAAAGTTGAATATTTCGTGTTTTGAATGATTACTCTTCATAACACAAATGATTTTGATGCAATGCATGTGACCCTTCCAGTCTCCAGACATGACTTCATGCATATTATTAACTGAAAATAATTAAAGTAAAAAAATGTAAACTGAGCGATTTTATGGAATTTTCTAGAGTTAAGAGCGTTTATACCTTCCGCTCGCTTTTTGGCTTAATAACAGGACTTTTCAAACGAGTTAATAGCCACCAATAAACAATTTAAAGAAAAAAAAAATTAGTACTAATTTTAGAAAAGGTTGTCATCTAGGGATTTTGGTGGAGAATATTATAGATTGATAGATAATTTGTGAACACTATCAGGATTACTGAACACAGGTTTCGTTATTTAGGCTTCGAATGGCAATTTAGAAGCTTAAGATATCCGAAATCACTAAATATAAGATGAAAATAAAAATATTATCAGACTAATAAGTTGAGGTCATATCAGTTTTACAGGAATGGTACCACTAGCAGCGGAACCAGGTGAGATAGGCGGGAGCTTTGTCCGGGTCATATGGCATGGAGTGTGGCGTGAGGCAGGGGGGGCTGACCTCTCCTTTGTTATTAAACTTGTACATAAATGACCTTATCGGTGAGCTCAGCAGCACTCATACCGGTTGTCATATTGATAGTGTATGCGTCAATAATATTAGCTACGCGGACGATATGGTGCTGCTGGGACCATCGGTAGGTGCTATTCGTAAGATGTTGGCTATATGCGAGACCTACGCTGGGGAACATGGACTGACCAACAATAAAGCAAAAAGTAAAGTTCTGCTTTTCAAGGGTAAGTCAGGTGCACCCATTCCAGTTCATGTTCCTTCAATTAAATTATATGATGAGGAACTGCAGAGAGTGACCAGTTTTAAGTACCTGGGCCACATTGTGACGGATGATTTGTCCGATGACGCAGATTTGGAGCGGGAGCGCAGGGCATTGGCGGTCCGAGGAAACATGATTGCCCGTAGATTCGCTCGGTGCTCCTCCCCAGTAAAAATTACTTTGTTTAAGGCATTTTGTCAATCGTTTTACGCGAGCAGTCTATAAATGAATCATACTCAGTGGGCTGCCAGGGTCCTGCGCGTTCAATATAACAACATCTTCAGGGCACTGTTGCGGCTGCCTCCCTACTGCAGTGCGTCGCAAATGTTTGCTGATGCTCGGACGGATGGCTATCAAGCTATAATCCGAAAAAAGGTTGCCTCTTTATTAAGACGAGTGAGAGACAGTAGTAATAGCATCCTCGGGATGATTGTTTCTCGCGCTGATTGTCCAATCCAACATAAATGGATGTGTATAATTACTGGACAAGACTGATATATCCTTATTATTATTTTACTCTTCATTGTGAAATGTGTATGATTTTCATTTTATTTTATTTTTTCTCCAAATTAATTGACTGATTGACATATTGGGACCATTTCCTAGCGACTGGTGGCTGTAGCATCAATCTAGGCGGATAGACAAGCAGTAATTACTCTTGTGATGCGTTGTTGAGTGGCCTCTTCTCTCATTGATTACGTCTTAAAGTAAAAAAATACTTCCTTTTATTACCAAATATATTTACTTATAAACATTTATAATAATTTGCTACTTACCCTGGACAAGCGTATTAACATTTTGACACTGATTGTTGTAATTTGTAATTTGTTTTTTAACAATGCAACGTATAACGCCATGACCGCGCGCATGCAGCATCTCTGGCGCCTGTGCATTGTTGCCTGTTAGTTCGCACGCCATCGTGCGATATGGAATGCGGGAGCGGGATGGGGCGCTGCGCTGTTGCATGGCCTTGTTGACGACTGCTCCGGTTGTTTTTGTTTTTTGTTACATTAAATGTTTTAATTAATTTATAGTTATTTTTTTGTTATTGTTTTGGTAAAGCTTTTGTAATATATTTATTGTACATTTATATTAGGATATTTATTTAAGGTTTAGGTTAATGTTTAGTTTTTTTATAATAGGCTTAAGTTTGCGATAGCTTGCGTCTGCACGTCATCCAAGGTGATCACCGAAAATCAGCGTTGTGCTACGGCCTGCACCGCAGCGCAACATAATTGCTGAGTGATCGCCTACTTGTCACAGCCACGACGTGCGAACTTTTTCTTTATTTCTTTTTTTTTTCTATATAGACCTCTGTATATCTGTTTTTGTACGTCGTTTTTAATGCTCGTGGCAAATAAAACTATTTTTCTTTTCTTTTCTTACATAATGATAGCTAATATGGACATAGAGTGGTTACTACTGTATTGATATAATTATGTGTTTCTAATTCATTTCCTTTGTATAACTTAATTAATTGAATTAGTATATCGTTCATTTTCTATTTGTATTCTTGAACTGTTTGTGTGCTGACTACTGTATTATTATTTTATGGATTGTATCTGAAATAAATGTTTTATTATTATAGGACCCTTATGGAGGGATTTTGCTGAGAAAAATAATCTTTTTGTGTTTAGTTCCGGAAAATAAAAATTTAAACAATGCGAAATTATTCGGAAACTCTCGTCAAGAACATATTTTTTTTCACCAACTTATCGTACATAATTTTTTATCATCATCATCATCATATCAGTCATAGGAAGTCCACTGCTGAACATAGGCCTCCCCCAAGGATCTCCACAATGACCTGACATTGAATGCAACTGAACAATGTAATTATAACGAAAATATGATTAGTAGGTACCTAAATTTGTATTGTTTATTACTTGCGCAGTAATATTTGTCTACTTATAATGCAAATAAAATATTTTTCTTATATTATATTACCAAAATATAAATCATAAGTTACATTTTAATTGAATATTGAAATTTTGAAGCGCATGGATCAAAGTTGGTTGAGCTGACTTTATAGCGAGCCGACGCGGCAGCTCTACGCACACATCTTTGGTCGCTTATGTGTGAGTGAAATTAACGAAGAAATACCTATAATTGACTTTGCGTGGAAGGTGTAAACGCTCTTAACATTATTTACTCAACTTGTAATTGAATGCTCGATAAGTTTAACACCAAATACACACCTTATTGTTATGTTACACATACCGGGTATCTCAAGACTGCTACCGAAAACGAAGCCGGGTGGTAGTTTTAGTGGCTACAAACACAATGCAATTAAAATTTTCGCATAGAAACGCGACAATTATTTTTTATGATTTTTTAAATATCGTCATTTTTGGGTGGTAAATCCATAGTTTTTGCTAAAATAATAATTTAAACTCTCTTATATCTTAGAGTATTTATAAATTAAAGGGTATACACTATTATTTTAGGAAAAAATGTATTTACCACCAAAATATGGCAATAGGAAAAAAATTACAAAAAAAAAATTATCGCTTTTTTTTGCAACTTTTTCTGTTGCATTGTGTCTGAAGTCGCTTAAACTACCACCCGGCTTCGTTTTCGGTAGCAGTCTTGATATACCCTGTATAATATATCTTGGCAAAAATCATAAAAATATATCTAACGTAATAAAGGATACGTTCCTAATGTAAAATATTTTAAAAATAAATTATAATCAACTTGTGCTACTGCCTCGTGTACTGCGGTCGGGCTTTGCGAATGCATCTTGAATCGTTAATCGGTGCAATCCAACCCTCGCGGAGACATCACGCAGCTTTTTGTGAAACTGAGACTGTCAGATGTCACTAATTAGCAACGCTCGCTTCTTTGTATTTCACTTTACGTCAACTGTGGATACTGTTTAACTTGTTACTGTTTCGCAAACAAAACTAGACGTGTTTAGACTAAATTGTAGACGATTATTTTAGTATTTTAATTATATAGTACAAGTACAAGTACAAGTGGATGATTTCAAAGAATTTTGGTTGATTTTGTACAACTGTTCGCTATAATTCATATAGGTACTAGGTTACAGTTTTCTATTCATAGGCATGTGAATAGAACTATATGAAGCTAATAATAAATTATGTTGACTTTATAAACATAAATTATGAGACCGAAAAGTATTATCTCGTACTCGTAGTTCCTGATATCTACGATACAAGACTCGATCTTAATATGTATGTGACTATTGGATGTATTTAGTTATTTATAAGTCCTTTTGTATGAGACTTTCTACGGCAGCAATGTTGGTAAACGTTCATTTTTTTAAAACAACATTACTAATACATCACAGACTTAGTGCTTATGTCATAGTCAAACATCGAATTTAAAAATCAGGAAGAGACTGCAAATCGACTTTTGACTATTACATTTATAACAACAAAGTGAAAAGTTGGGTTGTCAATAGTGAATATTTTTCTCAACTGACTATGAAATAAATTTCTTAATATCCTAACGTAAATAGTAATAAAATTACTCTATGTAGCGTGACAATTTGAACGTTAAAAAATAAACACAGCGTTACGCTTATACTGCTATTACAGAGCTATAGTCGACAAAATAATAAAACTTTACAATCAATATTGAGACTGATTAAAACACACTTTAATTTTCTGCCCCGAACTCTATGAAACCAACTCACAAAAAGTGAAGATACGAAAATAGAAACGAGTTTTTAGTTTTTATTTATCTGTCAAAGACGCAGACGTCTGCAAATAACTTTCCTTGGCCCGATCCGTCGGAGTTACACAAAAAAAATGTTATTTCTACCTGTATTTGAGCGTCTAAGCCAACCTATCTAAATGGATATGCAAATACATTGGATATTCGCATGGATCGTTCGATTTCAAGGGAAAGGACCGAGCCAGCCAGTTTTAAATATTCCATATGCGGTCAAGCGTAAAATGTACAAAGAAAATGTATTACCCATCTTTTATTGCATTTCGATCCGTTTTGCGGTGACCACGTACCGCGAATTCATTCCATTGTTATGTACGATATATTGAAAATATTATATTTTGTAATTCTCATGTGTGTTCGCCTGTGTGCGTGGTTGGGGTCAGCAGAAATGCTAATAACGCTGCCCACAATTCGCTGGGCTCGTACCCCAAGATATGGTAGGAGTCGGGCCATTTGCCTCGTCTGGTACAAATTTCTCCGGACAAGTCAAATGAGATTTTTCAAACCGAGAAGGTCACATGGTCTGGTGTGGCCGACTTAAAATTGATTTCAGTGCACTTCACACTGCACGTAAGAGGAGATCAGAATAATAATGTGGTCTGTAATTTTTATTATTGTCATGTATTTTTTATGGTATGATTTATGAATAATGGGTTTGGTTTATGATTTCCTATTGAGATCATTCACACCCTCCTGTAATTCTGTAAGTGATTTCTTCGATTCAACACAAATCAATTTCGATACAAGGCATAAAGAGACTTGATCTAATATTTTGTGACTAGTCAACTGAAATTTGTTGGCAAATAATAAAAGCGTCAGACGATACACAGAAATAATAGATGAAAATGGCTACAAAATACTAAATAAAATAGAAGAAGAATATTCAACACGCAGTACAGCTACCACAAAATCGATAATAGATCACGTAATCACCAATCTTCATGATAAGAAATTTCATATGGGTATTGCAGATTCATCTTTATCCGATCACAATCAAAAATTACTCGGATATAAAAATTATAAACATAAAAGAATTAGATCATATTACAATGCAATTGATTACCAAAAATTGACCGATCATGCAAGAGAAGAATGGATTAATTTCGCTAATGGATTTACCTACGACGCAATAGCGAATATATTACAAATATAATGGAACAAAGTACCGTAAAAAAATAAGATATGGATAAATAAGAATATAATTCGAAATATCACGCTGAGAAATGAACTATGGAAAAGAAATAAAGAAGACCCTACGAACAAAAAACTGCAAGCCGACTTCAAAAAGCTAAGAAATTATACTGCACAACTAATTGCTAAATCGAAGAAGGGGTATTATTATGAAGCTTTTACAAAATACAAGAAGAAACCAAAAAAAAATGTGGCATCTTATAAATCTTTTATCAAGTAACAACAATGATATGGACGTGAAATCCCCGATAATAAAGATCGATAAAACAATAATTATAAAAGACGGAAATCAAATTTGTCATCACTTCAACACGTTTTTTGCAAATATTGGTTCGAGCCTTGCCAACCAGATTCCAATCAAATACCACAATAATTCTGAGCACACATACACTAACCCTAATGTACTGACTTTGTCACATTTAAACACACATTGGCATGGAATTGAAATATCAAAAATTATAGATAGTCTTGAAAGTGGCTGCAGTTCCGGAATAGATAGTATCAGTACAAAAGTAGTCAAATGCATAAAGCAATACCTTGTTCCAATATTAGTAGATTGTATTAATTCTTGTTTAGAAAATGGTAATTTTCCAGATGAACTAAAAATTCACGCCAATTTTCAAAGGGGGAACAAAAACAGATCCGGGAAACTATCGCCCAGTTTCGGTATTACCGGTCATCTCTAAGATATTTGAGAGAGTCCTTTATCATAGACTTGACAACTTTTTAACGCAGAATAACTTTCTTTTCGATCGCCAATATGGTTTCAGGCCTAAATCTTGCACCCTAAACGCTACAATAGATCTTGTTACGCAAATCAAAGTGAACATAGATCCGAAGAAATTTGGACTCGGAATTTTTATTGATCTAAAAAAAAGGCATTTGATACAGTAAGCCATCAAATTTTACTTAAGAAGTTGCAAAATGCAGGAATCATTGGTATAGCCACAGAAGTTGAATATGGTTAGAAAGGCAATAGCCGTCAAATTGTATGAAAACCAGCGTCGTCGTTTTCGGAACACAAAACCTCAACAAATCCAATACATAAAGGTTGGAATAGTCGATTTAAAGTATCGATAAAATTATGGAAATATGTCTTTGTTATAAGACCGGAATTTATTTTATCGATATGCTTGATAGTTTTTTCTGATACAGTTATTTCATTATTATGTCAATGGGCGGAAAATAAATGAGACTAGTATTGAAAAATCATTTTAATTTGTATACTATTTTACAAATCTATATGTACAGGATTTTTAAGATTTTTAGCTGTGTGTGAGGTATTAACATTTTTATTTATTTATTTATTTATTTAATTCTTTTTTTCACTGTACAGAAATACTATGAAGATATTATACAATAAGAATAATAGTACAAGTGGCGGCCTTATCACACTAGGTAATCTCTTACAGGCAACCATGGGATGGATATACTAACAGGAGATAGAAAGGGCAGTCTAAGGCGTAAAAGAAATAATAATAATATACAATTAATAACTAAAAATATAACACAAACACACAAAATATGTATAAATATCCATATACATACACATATACAAACATACCTATAATACTTACATATACATAAACATATTATATACCTATCCTAAAATATACCAGGAAGAGAATGGACAAATTATTTCAGCTACACTCTTGTTGTGAGAGGAAATGTTCTTTGACCTTTCTTTTAAATGACGACAGTGTTTCAGCCCGTCGCAACTCAGCTGGTAGAGAGTTCCATAGTCGGACAGCTTGGACAGTAAATGATTTGTCCATGAATACTGTGGAGTGCAAGGGCATTCTTAGTTTCAAGTTCTCCGACGACCTCAAGGATCTTGAAAGCGAATCATGGAGAAAGACGAACCGATTTTTATTATTGGAAAGGCACATATAAGCAATTATTCTAATCAAATTACGATTTTTTTACGTCAATAGATTCAGTGGTTTTGATTTTTCATACAATATTTAATTATTTGATCGCCATGATACAGTTTTTCCATAAGCGTTGGACGTAATTATTTTTGGTTTGTATATTACTTGTGATCCAGATTTTTTATTGTCTTCCATTTCACGAAAATAAATACTTAGAACAAATCGTACTGGATTTTGTAGGAATCTAGTTGTCTCTACCTATTGCCTTTATCGACTCACTCTTGGAAACGTATAAATGAATAAGTTACTAAATTATAATGTATTTTCAGACACAAAAACATGTTGTTCTCATATTGGCAGAGGTATGAAATTAGAACATAAGGATAGTTCCTCAGCGTTATCAAACGTTACTACAATTTAAAATGACTAAAAACTGATTTACGAGTATACGAAATCTATAACTACATCGATATAGTTTCTATGTACAAGACTACAACACTACGTAACATGTGCCAATTTTCGCTGTTGACATAACAAAAATGAGTCGTATGCATTGCGTAGGAACTTGGCTTTCGCGAGCATTGTATGTACGCGTAATCAGCAATGTATATTTTTGATTTGTCGTCTATCATATTATCGAATTCTTTAAAATGTCGTAATTAATAACCGCAATTTTTGAAAATACAGGTGAAAATCAATAAAATCTGGTTGAATATTGGTATGTTTCTCCTCTATTGATATTTGATGCTTTAGTATTGGAACTGCAAGATAAAATAGCACAAATCTGCATTTTTACTCTATTTCGCCGGAGCACCTCTCTCCAAGGCATTTCGATAGCGACTAATTTGACAAATCATCCGTTCCGCGGCAGTGATGCTTTTTATGAACCACCTTGCGACGCGTCAAACGCTTTTATTTCCCTTCTAACTATATTCATCTGTTCTGTGGGTATAGCTTATAAAATATTTGAATCCTACCTGACAAATCGAGTCCAAATCGTTAAAATAGGTAAATATCAAAGTTCCCAACAATTTATAAACTGCGGCGTACCTCAAGGGTCCATTTTGGATCCATTATTATTTCTCATATATGTAAACAGTATAAGCCAACTTTCATTACATGGTCAGATAAGTTTGTATGCCGATGATACTTGTATATTTTATTTTGGACGCTCTCTTGACGACTTATTTAATTTGGCACAAGAAGACCTTAACAGATAACATGACTAGTTCCAATATAACCTGCTCACAGTAAACATTATAAAAACCAGTTATTTAATTTTTAATGCCAAAAACAGAAAGATTCAGGATCAAATTCCCTTGACAATTAACAACATTAAAATAAAAAACTCTACAGAAGAGAAATATTTAGGATTAATACTCGATAGTAACTTAACTTGGAAGGCTCACATAGATAAAATAAGGACAAAATTGTCATCGCTGCAATGAGTTTTACATAGAATAGTTCGATGTATACCATATCCGGTTCGTTACAATATTTATTACTCATTGGTTCAACCATATCTTACATAATATCTGGTAGAAGTATGGGGTAGTGCTTCAAAAACATTATTAAAAGACTTACAAATTAAGCAAAATAAATTAGTAAAATTAATTATCCACTATGACTATTATACTGCAACAGAGAAAATCTACTCGGATACTAAATTAATGTCAGTTAATAAATGATATCGATACAGTACATGTATCTTAATAAGAAAAATAATGGACAATAGAATTCATTCAAATATCACATTCAAAACTAAAAAGGAAGAAGGCTTACGTTCACTCCGCAACGCAAATAATATTATTCTTCTTACACCACGCACTAACTACGCAAAAAATGTATACGTTACGAAGGTGTCCAAATATATAATAATTTACCCAAAGAAATAAAGTCAACAAATAGTTTTGATGTGTTTAAAAATAAATTAAAAACTTTTCTATTGTCATCGAAGTACTAAATACGAACCTAGCAGCCACTTTCGAACCAATACGCTATTATTCTTTTTGTTTAACAATTTTTATTAGTTCTACCCACTTTATTGTTTTTGTTTTGTATTCAACTTTGTTTTGTAATTAGAATTAACAAATACGTTTATAGTTTGATTTAATGTTCTGATGTTAGCTTTAGTTATTATATTGTACATAACTCATGAAGTGAAATGTAAATTTCTTTTGAGTAAATAAAGATCTTTAACCACAAATTATCACACACATTTTATACACACTATTTTATGTCCGACCTGGGAATCAAACAAATAAGTTCATGCGTCACAGTTTTTGTAAACAAATAGTAAAATAAATGAAAATAGCATGAAAAGTCGTTTTCGTGACAATATGTGTAATAAAATTAAGTAGAATGTATCAAGGGGTGCTTTATTATCTGATCAAATCCAGTAACACAATAGCAAATATTTTCACAAATACTCAATTAGCCTCTTACCGTGTTAATTAGACGGGGCTCAAAAAGGCTCAACTCCTTAAGTACCAACTCAATCAAATTCTGTTTCCCGTAAGAAATGAACCCTTTTTCTCAGATGTCACCAGTTTTGTTGGTGTCAATTGCACGTCGAGGAAGGGTACGGCTAATTGAAATAAATATTTGCCAAAGGAATTTTCTTTCCGAACGTTTCTAAATTAGAATCCGGAATTTACCTTCGAGTCTTGTTTTGATTTAACGTCTTTATGCTGTCAGATGCGGATTTTAGAATTGTGGGTAAATGTTTTGGCTTGAATAGATTGTCATGTTTTATTTTTGTAGCTACTAATTGGAGGTATTACAATTATACTCATCTTGAATTTTCTATTGTGCGCCTTGATAGACTGGCAATTTTTTTTGAAAACTGTTTTTGTGTTTATACCTTAAAAACCTAAATTTGTTGCATTTTGGACATTCTTAGAAAGCCAATTTAATGTAGCAGGTATGCCGCTGCGTGTGTTACATACACAGGATCATTTAAAAAAATGCCCTAAATTAGCTTTGTAAATAACGGTGTAATTTTATTTAATATTATTTTATTTTGGGACAAACAGTGTTACGAAATATAATACGGTCCAAAAACAAAGCACCAATTACATGACTCAACAGTACATAAAAAGTAAGAATATTTATAAATTTAAATTATAAAGTGAAAAACATAATACTTGTTCCAGAAATATTTATTTTCATATTATTTATAAAATATGCTTCAATTCGGAAAGCATGTATTATGAGGAAACCAATATTCTATGAAATCTCTCGAATCCTAATAATATAACTTTCAATACAAAAATGTTACTCCATGTCAAAAATATCTAACGCGTTTCCGGTAGCCTTCTAATATTTTTAGCAATTCGTAAAATCTCTGAGATTGGCTCACCAAGCATTTATTACACTATTTATTGTTATTTTATTACCAATGTTTTCGTAAGACATTCATAACATAATAAAATGACTGTTTTCGAAGAATAATAAAAAATTGCTGATTCATCGAACTAGATTAAAAAGGTTTTTTAAGCCAATTTGTTGTAAATAGGGTTTTCGATCACATTATATTAATTTCAAAACTATTTTATTCAATTACATTTCAACAACATTATTAAACAGATTACCCTGATTTCTGTTTCTCCAATACTTCACATGCTCGCATGCTTTTGGCTATTGTAAACTGAACAATGCCAGAGAAAATAGAAAAAATACGACTCTTAAAAAATACAAATCTTTAATATCTGTACTTTTTTATCATTTCAGATGAAAAGAATACCTTTAATAGCAACAACGAAGGCAATCGAATACCTCGCTAATGGGATGGTTAAAATTGAAACTACTTGGAAAATCTGCTGATGAAATATTTTTTCATCAAGAAAACATTCTTTTGCACGACCTAAAGTTTTTGCTATTGTCATTCACGGAAAGATTTATTCTTATTTATCTTTGATTAGCCACTTTTCCTAACCCCCTTTAATATAAAACCATCAAATAAAACAAAAACCCTAAATAATCCAAAGGTTTAATACCTGAAAGATTTCTATTTTTCGTTTATTTCACATACGAGGAATATCTTAAATATGGAAAGCAACGAATGCAATCGAATACACCGCTGATGAGATAACCCAATCGAAATTCCTTGGAAAATTCTATGACGGAATAGTCCTGCATAAGGAAAGTCATAGATACGGTTTTACAGAACATAGGGTATTTACAAATAGCCGATTCTAGCCATTCGCCGATAAATACATCCTTAAGATCGACAACTCTCTCCACCCCTGCTCCATACAAAAATACCAAAAAAGCATTTACAAAAAAATCAAAAATCAAGTCCCAAGAAATGCAAAGGTTTAATACCTGTAACTTTTCTGTTCCTTTCAAATGCAAAGAATATATTTAATACGGAGAGCAACGAAGGCAATCGAATACACCGCTAATGGGATGGTACAATTGAAACTGCTCGGTGGAAAATCGCGCTATAAGTATGCATCACGGCGACGCTGCGGCTGATGTTTTCTCGAGATGTCTAGCCGATCTAGACCGGGCTAGGGATGAAACCTAACCGGTGGTGGATTGTTTTTTTGATTTTATTTCTTTAGAGTATGTTGGTAGAGGAGAAGTAGTATTTGTAAATGGTGGATGAATTTAAATTGTGAATTTGAAATTTTAATTTCGAAATTAAGACAAATATAGGTATGCTTGTTTTGGATGTAAATCTTCTCACAAATATCACAAATTTATACATATTATCGAAAATCATTCAAGACAATCGACGTGGACTATATGGTGCAGTTGATTCGAATGCTAGCTGTTAAAAAAAAATGACAGCGAGTTCTTTCAACCATCGAGACGTGTGTTTCGGATATGATTTTGATTCTAGATGTTGTAAAACCAAAAAAATCTTAGTACGTTCCCTCTTATACGCACGATGCATGAAAAGTAACATAGTTTGAGATTATTACTATGTATACAACTATACAGGGTATATCAAGACTGCTACCGAAAACGAAGCCGGGTGGTAGTTTCAGTGATTTCAAACACAACGGAACAAAAAAAGGGACATTTTTTTCCTGACGTCGTTTTCGGTGGTATAGTTTTGTTCTAAATAATACTATAGGCTATTTTATTTATGAAGACGCTATGGTACGCAAAGGCTTAAATTATTATTTTAGCAAAAACTATGGATTTACCACCTTTACACGAAGAAATTCACAAAAAAAAATGAGTTTCTTTGCGAAATTTTAATATCATTGTGTTTGTAGTCACTAAAACTACCACCCAGCTTTGTTTTAGGTAGCACCCTTAATATACCCTGTATAATAAATAGCAAAAGTCTCTCATAGTTTCCTGTACCCACACAACTCGATCTTAGTGTGGGGTCAGGATTATGTATGTGACTGTTGGCTGTATTTATTTATGTAAGTATTATTAAAAAAAAAACGATTCAGTAAATTCGCAAGCCGAATCGTACCATCCCTACTCAATACCATTAGTATTGGAGGTTCAGTGCTAATACTATGTTTCCAGCTCTATATGTATGGCCAATAGTAATATAAGTAAATAGATATTGAATCGCACACGGATTCCTCGTATGATACTATATTCTTAAACTATCGTTGGAATGGAATAAAAATTTCATTTACACTAAATAGTCTGTTGTTATAAACTTGACTTGTATTTTTATTTTTGGTCTTTGATGCAAGTAATTTTGTCTAGATGACAATGTTTGTGTATATGAATTTCTATTAGTATATATAATAAATTAATATTTATCTATACGAATTAGTATGTATATTTCATAGTATTTTAGAAACAAAACATATTATATGATTTACTCGGGGCTGATATTTGCGTTTCGTATCGTGATTGGTACGGACCTATTCGATTTTGAAACGGGTATTAAATTAGTAAACATTTGCCAATAGTTCAACCTACTCCTTAGGGTATACAAGCGTGAATTAACTAAGTATGTTATGTCGTCTGTCGTATATGTCAATAAAGGATACCATAATACTTAATTATATGTAAGGGCCTAAAATCAAAGTAATTAAACAAAAAAAACAATAAAAACTATTCAATGGCTTCTACATACGCGTACATACATAGATACATAAACTCACGCCTCTTTCTCAGAAGGGATAGGCAGAGGTGTTACCAGGACACCCACGTTTCACCTTGTATGTTCCTTATTTTAATTAACAAGATTTTTTTTATTTATTTCACGAAAGATAACCAGGCTTTTATAGTGAGTTCCCGGCTATGGTGACAGAAGAGATTCGTATTGTGTGATGGAAGTCCGGAGTCCCACAGAAAGGTGACTTGTTGCACTGCTTTGTGTTGCTCGGAAACACAAGGGTAATTTCAAGTAGGCCCCGACACGAGGAAAACGAAAAGAAACTACGAAGTCGAGCGGGGCTAATTATGAAACACGTGTCTTTTTGCAAGATGCAAGATTTAACCACAAGTTTTGGATTTTAATTAAGTTTGAGACCTTTTGTAATCGACTTCTTTACAACTAACAGATAACAACTTATTATATTATGTTTTGTGTAGAATAAAAAAACATTCATACATGTACATTGAGTTAAATTTGTAAAAAAATATAGTTGTTTTGCCTCTGTATTATGTAGAGCTAAATTTAATCAAATTGTTTATTTATAAGATTATAAATACGGAATTTGTTACATTTGTTTCAATATAAGAAACCATTTTCTTATATTGAATCATATGTAACAAATTCTATAAGTCTTGGAAACGTCGGAAAGTTTAAATTTAAAATTAAATCAAATGTGTAATAAAACTAGTGAAGAAGTGCTTTTGTGTCCTTCTTGTTTACAAATGCCAGGCTTTCAACGGTCTCTGCACACATACATAGGTATCTGTATTGTGTAAAATCGTAACCATTTTTATTAGTATTTAACATAAGCAATTATAAAAAAGAGCGTAAAAAATAACAAATGTTTGTGTGATCCCCAGAGTTGTGTGTTCAAGACCAAAAAGTATCTTAGTTTATTTTAGCCATGAACAAAGACTAGATCTTAGTGCGAGATCATGACTATGTATGACTGTGGAGTGTATTTAATTATTTATCTTTTAGCATTAAATCTAAAAGTCTCTTCCAAAACATACTTTCTTGAACTATTACGAGTAAAAATAACATCCATTACTTAATTTTTATTTTATTCAGAATACAAACAGTTCTATATCTAGGTAATATACAATATTTAAATTACAAATAACAATTAACATGTTTTCACATTTATACGATTACGATTTGTAATTCCCAAAATACACACAAACATACAAATATAAAGCTTACTTCCTCTTTAAAAATAAGATATACAACTAAAAAAGTAAAAATAATTGATACTGAATTTAAGATAAGAGAATGGAGTAAAATACATATATTTTACAAATTATATAATTATGTTACAAAGCGTGGGGTGTTTACAACAATTACTTATCCTCCTGCACCCCACGCTTTGTAACAATAAAATATATGTATTTTACTCCATTCTCTTATCTTAAATTCAGTATCAATTATTTTTACTTTTTTAGTTGTATATCTTATTAAAGCGTGTATTTTAGTTTTTTTTAACTATTATTTAATTGTTTTGACTAAAAACATCCATCTACGGCTGTATTTCCAGAGGAAGTTAGCGGCGTGCAAAATATCAATCTTTTTTTTTCAAAAAATCTATTTTTTTTAAATTATTGTATTGTCATCGGTCTTTGACAGGTGTGCAAAATTTGAATGAAATCTGTCCGTTTAAAGTGGGTCAAAATCGCGTCTTAAGGAGTCGGTTACAAACAAACATACAAGTGAAGCTAATATAAAGCGTGTAATAATCTCCGCATACATAACACGCAGACAAAAAACAAAAGGGAGTGCGAGACAATGCGGTGGGCGCTGTAAGTTGTGGGCGGTGCGAGTGTACGGAACGACTGCGCGTACGGTACACGGCGCGAGTGGGCGCGTTAACGTCCTAATTTATAACGTTAATACAGCTGATATGATTACTTGTAGTGATGGCTGGTGTTTTCGGGATATATGGCCGAATTATTAGAAACTACATCCATTGGAATATGTAATTATTTATATTGTATTAATTTATTGAGATATGTATTGATGGCTGGTGATTTTCAGGATATTTTGACGAATAAGAGCTGAATATTAAAGCTATAATTTTGATATAGAGTAAATATCTGCCGGTAGATTATTGACGATTATACTTCGTTACATTATGATGGATAAATATTGAACAATTTGAGTTGATTTTTTTATTTTATTTTTTATTTATTTATTGGTTCACCACAATTGTTACACTGTTACATAAAAGTAAAAAAATATATAGCTAAACAATATTAAGCTAAGTGTACAATTTTTCATAGTAAATACTACATGAATAAAATCAATTATGCTCTAAAGTTAGTAAAAATATTAAAGTATTTTAAACATTAAACAGGGTTGTGTATAGAAAACCTAAATTTTATAAAGTTTTTAAAATATCATTTTTGAAGTTGTTAAGGGACACGCCGAAAATATCAAGCTGATGGGTGCAGAGTCTGGGAACTGGAGAATTAGAACCAGAGGTGGTTTTACGAAAGTTGATGCCATGATTTGGGTTCAGTCTGTGTGTTATTAGTTTTAACGACAAGATAATTGTATGAGCAATATTTAATTGAAGTAAACTCAAACTAAAATCTGAGTTTTGTAGGTTATAATTCTTTATTGTACACAAAACATAATACAAAATTTTTGTAAATCGACTTTATCGCTAACGGCGATCTCTATCAGACAACCTTTGGATAAATCTATACTTTATCTTACATAATATCTACGATAAGAAATACCTTTATAATGCTGAGGTAAATCAATCATTATAATTATAAAAATACAAATAACTTGTCATTATTCGGTTGTTTATTTCGGCAATATCTCTCCAAATTTAGAACCATTTGAACTTTATCGATTATAAAACAATCGATTATATTTTGCCAACTATTACCCATCCCGAACAGTAGCCGAATATGTTCCCCGGCACAGCACTGTGCGTAGCGGACACCAATATTGCAGTTGAGAGCGCTTCAACGTTATTTACTGCTTGCATTTACTGTATTAGGAACATTTTTGCCAAATAATTATGCTTGGATGTGGTCTGTGGATTTATATTAATCCCATATTGTATGAAGGTATGTGATATTCGTCATTCTTTCAAGTAAATGAAGAATGTATTTAGATGAAACTTGGCAATATTATAGTTATTTGATCAGAATAATACGCTGTCTATATTTTTAGTTCTTTCAGGTTGCAATAATTGATGATTGATGATCTTCGCACCAAGACAAAAGTGTATGTGATCCACATATATTTCTTTCTGGACTAAGTGTTTGTGGGACCGAAAAGTCTCTCTCAGTTCTTGATATCCACGACGCAGAATTTAATTGATGTGGTGTCAAGACTATACATTTGCATGTTAGGTGTATTTATTTATTACTTCATGAAAATATGTGATATAGAAAAGCAAAAAAAGAAAGAATTTTCATTACAAGATCAATGCACAAATGAAACCCATCAAGTGCACTGTCTGGCCTGAAATAAATTTTTAACACAACCCTTTGTATTCCACAATAGACCACAATTATATTTAATACATTTTTTATTCCATGCCATTCTATTTATTCCTTTGAACAAAACGCAGACAATCTTTTTCTGCTTTCAAAGACCTTGTTTTCACAAACACCAGCTGTGAAGGAAAAATCTATCTTGTACTGAATGAGAAATATATAAGCTGTTTGCGACTTATTGTTACTCTGCAATGCTTTATATGAACTTGTGTAGTGTAGAGTAATTAAAAGTCTTATGAGTAGAGGAGTCATTTAAACATTATAATCGTACATGTAAATTAATAAGGATTTATTAATTAATGGAAGTGCTACTAATCCTTCATTCCATGATCAACCACACTAATTTATTTCTGTCTATATTATAAAATCTTTTGTATTATTTAATATATAGATTAATTAGATTCACCTTTATTTTATTGTAGTAAATACATATTTACTTTAGATTTTTTATTTTTTTAAAGCTAGTTATAGTTAACATAGATGTGATTGTGTAATTGACAGATTTGCAGTCCGCAATCTCCATTCTATTAATCTAATATCTCGTTTCGCTGTTCATAAACAGAAATAAACAAAACAAGCGAGACAAAACACAATCAAATTATTGTTATAATTAAATGCTTGAAAGCGAATTCGAAATCCGAACGATTCATTAAAATTTGCAGTAATCGGGAATCGCGAGAGACGTGGGCGTGCTTGGTTATCGGATTGTTTGCAACATCTATGTAACGAACCTGCCCACTACACACTCAGCATAGAGAATAGCACAGGGTTGCCAGTAATTAAATATATTTATACTGTTTTATGCATGGACATTTTTATTGGGTTTTGAAGTAAGATATTTGGAGAACGGCGGCAAAGATGTGTGGCCGTTCTCCGATGTAGAACATATGCCTTATATTAATTTAAATATCCATATGTTTGGTACTTGATGACCCGCCTTCAATATGTTACGCGTATTTGATTTGTAGGCTAGGCAAGTCAATAAGCAAATTAATCAACAAATATTTTTTTTTGCTTTGCAATATTTTTATTATATTTTTTTTTACTTTATAGTGTATTTTTCTTAACTTTCTCAATATTTTAATGGTTAATGGTATGACTAACGACTACAAGCGTAGTGGGTGTTTATGGGCGGCAACTTTTATTTACTTTCCTTAAGTGATTACTTAGGCAAACCAATTGCTTAGTTGTCGAAGGTATAAAAAAACGGCTCTTTTCACATGATTGTAAAATTGACACAGCCGTAAAATTTTCACTGCCTCGGTGGCGAAGTTGTAATAAGGTACGGTTACAAAGCTGAGGTCTCGGGTTCGAATCCCGGGTTGGGCAAAGTGATACTGGATTTTTCTATTCATTATCAGCCCAGAGTCAGGAATTTGTGCCCGATATGGTGATAGGCTCGCCACCTATCACATTGTGGGACGGAAGATACAAGGTGAAATATGGGTGTCCTGGCACCTCTGCCTACCCCTTCTGGGATATAGGCGTGAGTTTGTGTTTGTAAAAATTTCATAAATGTTTATTAGCAATTATTTTACTGGTAGTGAAAATACCCGATTACTATTTACTATATTCTAATTGGCAACAATAACTAAGGGAAGTACTTAAATGTCAACCTTAGGTTTGTTATCAAATAGGTTTTATTATGAAAAATTATATGCCCGAACGCTGATGACTAATTGACGAAGATAAACAAACGTGCATAAGCTTATATTATGAAGAGATAAGAATTGCTCTTCAAATAATGCGTCGTATTTTTAACGTGACATACAATGTTTACGAAAGAGATACATTCATTTGCTTACTTTGTAATGTCTTTATTGTAATGAATTATAAGTAATGTTTTATGCATGTAATGGATAAAGAATGTGAAACATATTTATTTTGTAATTCGTTTTTAAACACATTTCAAAAGCATTAAATGAAATATGGACATCGAAGTCAGTGATTACTGGGCGTGAAAAGCTTTAAAGCTAATTTACCGGGGTTGCGAGCGCAGTGCGGTGTCACGCAGTGGTTAATTAAGTGCAATCAAAAATATTAGCAAAATGAACCAAGGTTACTCAAACACTTGCATCGTTTATGGGGCACATGACAAATTAAGCTCAGAAAGATTTGTTCAGCTGACAAGGCATATGTACTTGTATATGGCATACATAATATACCTAATAAAATAGATGATAAGTAGTTAACAAAGCCATAGACGATGCGATTGGACGTAAATTCTACATCTTTTATATCAAAACATTGATACATTTACAATTATGTCATAAACCATATTATATGTATTTTGGATACATTAAAAAATATTATTCGCAATCTTAAATCGTCTAAATAACACTCGCTATAACATCGTGGGACCGAAAAATCAAGTGTGTGAAATATGCGTGTCGTTAAAGCACCTCTGCCTACCGCTTGTGGGAAAAAGGCGTGTGTTTATATATGTGTTTTAAATGTATATTGTATGTTAAAACTCATCAAAATACGGTAAACATTACAAACAATTAATACAACCCAAACAACATTCCTAAGTTTCCGTCGGCTGTAATCGCGTAGGACATGAAAAATGGGCAATTCGAAAGTGCGCAGTGAAAATCCAGTACAACGTGAATCACCATTCACAAGTGATTCATTCGAGGTCAGCGGTTAAGATTGACTCACCGATTTGCAAAAATAAACACACGTAAAACGTCATTTCGTATTTGTGGTAATTGTAGTATTTATCATTTGTTTTTGAATAATGCTGCATTTGTAATCTGAACTTTGATTCAATCAAGCTATTGGTATATAGACGGCTAAAATAAGACACGAAATTGCGGTTTACATGACGTGAACCATTGAAATCATAAATGGGTTATGAAAAGAAAGCAGCAAATAGAATGAAAAAAAAGGAAAAAATTGAAATAAAACTATTATTTATGGATGTTATCGCGGATTTGGTTTAGTTTTTACATTTTTTACTTCCTGAAGCGACGTTTCGATTACTTTACAGCTTTCGTGGTAACAGATCGTAAATAACAGTTTGCGTTCAAAAAGAACACAGTTTGTACTGCTGAGGAAGATTATTCTTCACAGCAACAACTCCTTTTGAAGCGATGGTAGCAATACGTAATGATGCAAAAGATCTTGTGAAAAGCTATTTGAATATAGAATATTTAGATTTTAATGAAACAGCCACACTTTAATTTCATAGTTAAATAATGTTAATTTCCAGTACGTTTGTCATGACAATTGCCCGTGTTTGATCTTATTAAGTTTATGATAAGAGCAAGGCTTATAATTAACACTATAGCATGTTACGGTATAAGCTTCCTTGATTAGGGTTCTATAAATGTCTCATAAAAAACCGACGGAAAAAACTTTTGCTTCGCTCGGATACTGCAGTTGCCGGGAGCTTAATAACTCGTGCTTTTTACTCTACTAAGCTTATATACCGAAAATCCCGCAAGACAACTGCTGTCTCTTAGATGTCATGTTTATAACATGTGAACTGTTTGTTTGGTTATCGATCTTGGTCTTGCCGGTTTCTATAATCAATCTATCTTTAAATAGAGATTTCATTACATATTTCGATGTATTTTATGTATCAGTTAACGAAGGCAGAGGGATATAGATATGGTGCATATCTTAATCTTATCTTATCTTAATAGATCGTTAAGCAACATAAATGTATGTATATGTCTATCTTTGCTTATTGAAGCCGATAATTGTATCGACATAGTAATTTAGAGACCGGCCGTAAGTATAGTGGTACTCTGGAATAAAACTACTATGGTTCAAGTTATGAGTTTGATGTAGTCTATTATTTACTTATAGATTTACGATTTAGTATATTTGAGTTCTATACAGGGTATATCAAGACTGCAACCGAAAACGAAGACGGGTGGTAGTTTAAGCGACTTCAGAATATGCAACTGAAAAATTTGCAAAAAAAAGTTATTTTAGCAAAAACTATGGATTTACCGCCCAAAAATGACGATATTTAAAAAATCATAAAAAATAATTGCCGCGTTTCTTTGCGAAATTTTTAGTTGCATTGTGTTTGTAGTCACTAAAACTACCACCCGGCTTCGTTTTCGGTAGCGTTCTTGAGATACCCGGCATAGTCTTGTCCGTGTACTTTTCTATTTTAATTAATTAGTAGTATTTTGTGTTGAGACATTATGGTGGCAACAAAAGCTAATTATAATGAACCAAGGGGTAATAAAGTATGTTAGACAACTCACCGAAATTCTGCCCACGAGACTGGATAGTACCGACGAATACGAGAATATTGAGTCACCAAACACTATTTACAACATGTTGTCAATAGAACAACCGATTTCAACACGTACAACAAAGCGTCCTTCGTAAATATACGGGTATTTCTACAGCTGTCGAAGCGGAAAAAGCCAACTACCTTCAGCTAAATTAAATTTTTGATAAAGTACAAAGATTATATCGCTTTTGTTACAAGGCATTAATATTAAAATATAACAAATAATAATAATAATAATAATAATTTATTAGACACAACATTTTAGTTACAATTCACAGTAGCCCTGTCAGAGCAGTTCCTTCCGATACAACTTACAATTTGATGTGCCGAATACTAAAGAAAATTTAAAACAAAATAAAAAAAAAAAAAAAAATTTACAAAAACAATTAAAGACTCTAGCATCACAGATTAGCAAACAACTAGAGACTATTTATTTTATTTTATACCAGTATACGCTTGTGTGTGTGTATGTGTGTGTGTGTGTATGTCTCTGTGTGTCTGTGTGTGTGTGTGTGTGTGTGTGTGTGTGTGTGTGTGTGTGTGTGTGTGAGTATGTGTGCCGGAAGGATATAAGAGTGAGATCTATTAAGCAAATAGGTTTTCCGAAGATTCATAGGTAAGCGCTTTTAACCAATTTATAATTTGTCTTTTGGCTTCGTGGTCTCTGATACCTCGAATATTTATGCTTTTATTTATAATGTTGTATAGACGAGGTCCTTGATAATCGTAGTGCCGCCTTGCAACCATACTTCGAACTGAGGGCACTTTGCAAAGATCGATTCTTTTATTTTTATCTTTAGGAGGAGCTGATTTATGATAACGTTTGAGACATTGAAATATAAATGTTTTTCTTACAGATAAAACTCCAGCTTTGTCATACACGTCTACTGTGGGGTGCCTATACGGTAGATGTAGAATAACTTTTAATAGCGCTCTTTGAGCTCTTTCTATTTCAATTAAGTGCGACTTTACCGCACCACCCCATGAGCATATGCAGTATGTTATTAAACAATAAGAACACTTTATTTAAAACACCACAAAGTTAATACAAAATAAAATTTAGATCAGAATAAAGAAGTGTTAAAAAACGCGAGTCTTATTGATAAAAGCGATCTCATCCAGACAAATATTCTATTAACGGGAGTTCAAATTTTAAACTGCATATACAAAAATATATATTCATCAGATTGTTCAAATATGTTTTCATAGTAACAACAAGCAACAACAAAAAACTAGTAATGTAATAGTATTAACATAATATCCAATGTGAAGAGAGAAACACTTTTCATGTTATTTTGACAACAACGCATTCGGACGGAAACGGGACGGCATCTATAATAGATTATTTCTAGGTTTTTGTTAATAAATACGCCACAGAAATGTTAAACTTGACTTGTTAATTGCTAAAGCATAAATTTGGAATAGTATTGATTGATATAATTGATCTTATGGTAACAATTCTGTTTCCTATGTATGCAAATGCTCTTTGGTATGAACACATAATACTACCCCACACTACATCGTGTATTTGGAAACGGTAAATATAATAAAAGAAACCACAAGATTTTCTCAGAATCAAACTTCATTGAATCGCAATTCGGATTCCGAACAGTAAATACGTTCAATCAAGTACGACCGCAAAAAACTCATTACAGCCAGCCCTGAGAATAGTTTTCACGAACGAACGGCTAGATGCTCGGAATAACTTAAACAATGCGTCTGAAATCTTGTCTAACTGCTTGACATACCGAGTGTTCAATTCTCGGCGACGGGTACGTCTGCGGCTGTCTACCTGCTATGTCTTGGCGTTCTCTACCCATATGTATCGACTCCATTATAATTCGATTGAGATGTGAAAATGTTGTTCTTGTTTCATTTTAGTAAATACTCAATTAGTGTTTGGCAGCCTCCGTGACGCAGTTTGTAAGATGCCTATTGTGAAACGAGAGGCCACGGGTTCGATCCCCGCAGCGAGACATGTATTTCTGAGGCAGTGTGTCTCGGGTCTAAGTGTTTGTGACACCAAAAAGTCTCTCGTAGTTTCTGATACTCACGACACAAGACTTAATTGATCTTAATGTGGAATCAGGACTATATACTGGGTATCTCAAGACTGCTACCGAAAACGAAGCCGGGTGGTAGTTATAGTGACTACAAACACAATGCAACTAAAAATTTCGCAAAGAAACGCGACAATTATTTTTTATGATTTTTTAAATATCGTCAGTTTCGGGTGGTAAATCCATAGTTTTTGCTAAAATAATAATTTAAACTCCTTCATACCTTAGAGTATTTATAAATAAAAGGGTATACACTATTATTTCCGGAAAAAAATGTATTTACCACCCAAATATAAAATAATAAAAAAAAAATTGTCGCTTTTTTTTGCAACTTTTTCTGTTGCATTGTGTCTGAAGTCGCTTAAACTACCACCCGGCTTCGTTTTCGGTAGCAGTCTTGATATACCCTGTATGTGATTATTGGGTGTATTTATTTATTTGTTATATTTCGAATATTAAGTTTTCTTTTGGCATCTTTCGAGTGTATTTTGAGTCTTTTGACTTTAGGTAGAAAACTTAATCAAGAAGAAAAAATTATAAACAATAAATAATTATAATATTAACAATGCGTCTGAAATGTAGTCTGTCGTTTGCAGATGCCTAGCTACATGCTACGTCTTAGTGATTTCTATCCGTGTTTATCGACTCCATTGTGATTCGATTGAGTTGTGAAAATGTTTTTGTCCGATTTTAAATAGGGATGTTTAGATTTTCTTTATTTCTAAACATTAAGTATGATTTGTTCATTTTAAAATGAGATTACGAATTCCTATAATATTGTAGTCAAAGTACTTCAATTAAAACAGATATTTATATTTACTTCAAAAATATGTGACGGTATTACCTTACTTATACGTCGAGGGCAGAAACAATCCCATTACACCCTTTTAGGTAAAAATAGCCCTTAAAGACACAATCCAGTTAGGGCACGACTTCCATCCGTCTTTGTAATAAATTAAACACAACAATCAAAATGTTGGCGGCTACAGTTACATCATACTCCTAGTGGACTTACGGACATTTGTACAGTGCCAATAAGATTACAGCATTATTTTGTTTTTTTTTAAATCCATCTTAAGTCTTAATAACAGTACATATGATGTATTATAAATTCATCATAATTTTTAAAAATGAATAATTTGGATCTAAAATATTCAAAAGCATTCTGTAATGTAAAATGGTATCTGTATACTAACTGTAGATCTGTTATTATATTTATTTTCTTTAAACTCTTGCAATATGAGTGAATCGAAAACGCATAATTCGTATATTTAAGCGAAGTTTCGGACTTTACTCCGTTAAAAATCTGAATGTTAGTTATTTTATACGAAAACTTTGTAAGTTAAAACCAACAGAAGGTCGGGGTTTTGAATACATTTGCTAAGTTGTTGAATTAGAATTAGACAGTTGTGTTTACACATGAATTGTTGTGATTTATTTTTATATTTTATTTTATTACGCTTTTATACATAGATAGTACAAAGGCGGACTTAACGCCTGAGGGATTCTCTGCCAGTCAAACCTTGGGTGGTGCCGAAAAAAAACATGGCAGGCGCATAAAAACAGAAAGAGTTAAGGTAAAATCTTGAAAATATAATTAAATATAATTATAAATCTATATATTAATACGTGATGCAAAAACTTTGGACCCCTTTTTACGAAAATTGCGCGGACGCAGGAGCATAAAATTTGGCACACTTATAGTTTATGTGTAGGAGAAGTGCAGAACGCTAATATTTTTCAATAATAATGCTTATAAAGTACATTAAATCAAAAAATAAAACATTACACACACTACCATGCATTTCACACACACATACATACACAAGTATTTGTATACGCATACATACTCTGGTGTCAAATTGTTTCTTTTCTTTTTCATTTTGTTCTTCTGACATAGAAATATTAAAAAAAGGTTTTATTTGCCTCATTTAATATAAAAAAAGATTTTAATAATAATGCATAAAAAGTACATTAAATCAATAAATAATACATTACACAAACCAGCATGCATTTGACACACGTATTTGTACACGTATACATACTCTTTGGTCAAATTGTTTCTTTTGTTTATTATAGACATAGTTGAATGTCAAACAGAAAAGTTTGTTTACCGTGGTTTTATTCAATGTCAAACAGAAAAGTTTTATTTGACGAATACTACGTGAAATACTGAGCGCTTATACAAATTGTGTAGCAGTAAGATACATTGAAATGGATACGGGCTATCATTATATGCATAAAGAAAGTTCTGTAGCAGCAATCTGCAATAACAACATTCAGGTACAAAAAATATATAATTTGCTATTGCTGGTTCAAAGCAATTATTGTAGTTTACGATTTCAGTAATTGCATATACTTCAGGATAAATAAGTGATTTTGAGAGATACGTACATTTAAATGTGCACGAATTATCAGAATAATAACATCATTATACAGGTAAAGACTTTTTCTCTTCTTGATTTGGTCGAATTTCGACCACTAGGCGACCACTAGTAACTATTATTATGTTTAATTCTAGATTAATTTACAATGATTTCAAGTTAGTTGATAATGTAATTTAGACGGTTACGTGACGGTAATTTACTTGAGTGTTTCACCATGGCATTTGGTAATTTTTCATTTGTGCAGACTAATTTGTAGTCCTTGAAAATAATGGAACTTTTGACCAGACTTCAATGGAATTGGCTTAATCACGAGTAAGAATGTACGAGTTAATCATTTTCAATATTATAAGCCTGCATTTGTTTCTTATTGTTGAACAAAAATATATGAATTAGCTTACATATGTACACGATTAATATGAAATATATTATAAAAGAAGTGATTAAAATTATCATTCGTTATTTTATAAGGCGTCTCTTTATATATTTTTAAATTAAATGAAAACACCAGTTTTTTAAAATTATATCCATTATTATAAATATTGAAACCCTCCAATAACCTTGTTTAATTATGATTAATAATATTCCTTTTCACGTAATTCCTTAGCAGTAATCACACTTATTTTCCCTTCTCAGAAATCAGGAGCGCAATCTTTCAAATAGAATATCTACCGAGAAATATCTTAAAATAGAAAAATGTTTTGTACAAGAATATTTACCAGTCTGTTTGTAAGTGTTCTTAACAATTCTGAGTACTAAAAGAAAAATGGTTGAATTGAAAAATAGACGTCCGTTTGTACGTATACGAAGACTTTTATCATTGCTGCCTTTACAAATAACTCTAAGTTTTGTACCTGCATTAAACGAACTTTACGTCTGAGTCTGGAGTTATGTTTTTTTATATTGTTTCGTCTATCGCCAGATTGGTTTTAGGTTATAAGGTACAAGGAGGTTGTAAATAAAATGTGGGAGTTTGATTCCTAACATTTTGTTTCTTTTTTATTCACTCTCATTTGCATTTATTTTGCAGAAGTTAAATATATGCAATAGTTAATTACTATATAAAAAAATATATTATGTTGTGACTGGTAAAAATTGGCAATCATTGATTATTTATTCCCAAAGACACTAAAGTACAAAACAAATATAATTTTAGATTACAGAAATATTTGTGTTATTAAATAGAACGCATCTGCGTCCTATGCATAAAATAACTTAGTTATTTTTAAAAAGTAATACCGAAACGTGACACTTTCACTATTTATTTATTTAGAAATCTTTATAAATGGATACTAATTTGTTTTGAGTATAATATGGTACCTACATTAAACCCATTATGTGAAGCTACTTTCACGAATATGGCTGGACAATGTTTTAAAGTGCATTAAGTTGTGACCACTAAAACACAATTTCTAACACTCAACGAGACCCTTTTTACAATATAGTGTAATAGTTAATATTATTAATATTGTACAGTCAGACAGAAACTTACAATAATATTATTATTAACAATTTATAAAAAGAAATACTGTTGCCTCAGAGGTCTACTGGTATACCTTAAGCTCTGGTATTCGATTGGCAATCCAAATTAATCCATATGGTTTGAATTTTTGGGTTCGAAGTATGTCATAGAGGTGGTATCATTGCGTATTAAACATATGTATATATAATATCTATATAATATGTAAAACGTGAACGAAAATCTTTGTACGCATTTTTACGAAAATGACACTGCCGGCGGAACATGTTTTGCTCAGTTGAAGATTTTATTGAGAAGATGTGCAGAAACCTAATATTCATTTAAATTAAGTGTTGCAAACTCATTAAATTTAGTTGATAAAACAATTTAAGTATGGGTCAACCAAATGGAATGGATTTCTCGAGTTCTCGAGGCATTAGGTTCTTTTTCTTGCCTCGGTCAAAAACAAATTTCCTGAGAATTCTCGAGGCTAGAATTCTCAAGCGGATACCTGCAAATAATTTGTTTCTAACTCATCTTTTTTTCTATTTAGACTCAGAAGTAGCAGTGGTTGGTGTGTGTTTGGGAAGAATGATTAATACTTATAACATTATAAATAAATGCATGTCTCAATCGTACGGTTACAAAGCTAAGGTCTCTGGTTGGGCAAAGTGATATTGGATTTTTCTATTCATTATTATCCAGAGTCAGGAATTTGTGCCCGATATGGCGATAGGCATCATCATCATCACATCGAGGAACAGAACATACAAGGCGAAATGTGAGTATCCTGGCACCTCTGCCTACTCCTTCTGGGAAAAAGGCGTGAGTTTAGGTATGTATGTAAATAAATGCCTTCTATAGACTAAGTCGAAATATTCTCCATAAAAATAAATTTAGGAAAACCAACCCTGGTCTTCTGCTAGAAATGAATACATAAATATTTAAGTATCTGAGAAAAAAGCATTGTAGTGTTCTCATACAGAACGTTCTCATGTACAGTCGTGACCCTGGTTATCTGGCCGGACATGCCGATTTAAAAGCTTCCTGTGCTGATAACGTCCCATATATTTTTAATTGCTCGATATAATAATTAGGTATGATCAGTTTTATATTAAATCCTTATCTTAAATTTAATATACAGCATTGAAAGAAACAAAAACAACAACAATTGTAACATTCCCGTTTATGTAAGAAACTATTATGAGTATACAGTAGTGTAAATGCACTGTTGTGCTCCGGTTTGAAGAAAATTGTAGCCAGAGTCACTACAATACTGGACATATTAATACTTGACATCTTATGTCTCAGAATTGCGGGCGCAGTGGAATAACTAGCATTGCTTAGTAGTTTAAGGCGTTGTTTAGTTTTGCAACTGTTGAGGAGCGGTCGTATTGGTGGTCTTATTGCCGAAAGGCAAAGTATTACAGACAACTATGGGATGGATTTAAGAAGAAAGAGAAGAGGATAAACAGAGGGCAGTCCAAAGTGTAACGGATAGGACCTAAGAAAGGAAAAGTGAAACCCTCAGACATATCGATATGAATTCCAAAGCTATTATAATAATATCAGTCAAAAATAACCACTGCGTATAGAGACTTACATAAATAATCAGGAGCCGACTGCCTCGGTAGCGCAGTTGTACTACGGTACAATTAAAACACTGAGGTCTCGGGGCCGAATCCCGAGACCGGTGACATTGGATTGCTCTATTTATTATCAGTCTGGAGTCACGAATTTGTGACCGATACGGCGCGGCGATAGGTTCATCGCCTATCACTTTGTGGGACGGAACACGAGGCGAATTGTAGGTGTCCTGGTAGCACCTTGGCTTACCCTTACTGGGAAAGAAGGCGTCAGTATACATATGTATGTATTATGTTTGAAAACAATCACAAACACATTTGGTAATTATTCACCTCACTACAGCGCATCAACAGTACTTTTGAGTTTTGAATATACAAACAAGTGTATTGCGCGCATCAACAAAACTTTTCAGTGTCAACACCCACACTTTAAACATGTGTCATTTCGCTGTCAAATCTCCTGTCTGTCCACGTCCTTATTTCTTTTATAAAAGCATAAAGCGAGATGTACACGTAGTCGGTCGCTTATCATTAGCGTTCGTGTCACGTGGAGCTCATTGCGACGTCGAGTTAAGGAGGAATTACTCACAAAAATCGCACTCCATTAACGCTCTACCGTAAAGCGTTGCATACACTGACAGGTTTATCGCGCCCACTTTATTTTTACAAGGATTTTTGCAACGTCCATTGTTTGAGTAAAGGTTATAAGAGTGTGGTTATATTGACGAGTTTGATGATGAAAGTCTAGATTGAGTATTGGTGATCTTTAACAGCTTTTGATAAAAGCCGGCCTTCCTTAATCAAAGTGTGAGTTTTTCAGTCTGAAAAAATCACATGAGCTACCTTAAATTACAATGTATGAACGAAATAACTATAAATTCATCCAAAACATATTTGGTATGTAAATAATTTTGTTTAAAAGTGTACGCATTTAAGTTAATTGCTCAGATATAATTACATATCAAATGGGTATATCATAATAAATAGATCACTGTTTGTAATATATTATGTATTTAAAATTTAATGTAGCCTGTACTAAATATCACAAATATCACACCATGAAAATTCGCCAGTGCAGTATACCCTCCCTCTAAAACTTTACCATATTCATTGCAGATATAACGAGGCCAATTCACATAAAGAAGTCTGAATTACCGAGAGCTCTCCATCAAGAGCCGCGTTTGATGTCAGCGCATAATTTGGCGAAAACTCTATTGCTATTAGGCACCCGTTAAAACCTTAAACAAGATTAAAAAGAGAAAAGTGCGAAAAATTGACTAACGAACCTTTCACGCGATAATGAGTTTTAAAATATTTTATATGTTATTTTAGGTATTTGAATATTTTAGTTGGATTTTTTAAAAAAATGCTGGCTATTTAACTAATGCTTTATAATTTTTGCAGTCAGATTTTTCTTAGTTTAGATAAAGCTGAATTTAAAGTTTAAAAAGTTTTAGAAAATATTCTACGAAAAAATATTTAGACATTTTGAGTAATGTAACATATCTTCTTTATAGTAATCCGAAATTAATAATTTTGCGAATAACAGGAAAACTACATACCTTGGGTTCCATATGGATCTCGGCTGATCTAGTTCATATGTGTTTATTTTTATTTATTTATTTTATTTATAAATTCTTTATTGAACACCACATACAGTAATAAGATAAAAAATATGACACGTTTAAATAAAGGTGACTATTGGTGTTTGTTGCAGACATCTGAAAATACGTTTAAATAATCAAGTAAAACAAAATGTTACTTAAGTCATCTGTTAAAATATTACTTGAATAAAGATAATTTTTATTTATTGACCATACAATTTCGTAAGTCAGAAATTGAACAAAGCGGGTGAATTTTCAGATTTTTAAGATTAAAAAGTAATTTGCGCTTTTCATATTATTTTTCAGGACGCTACGTTAGCGTACAAATATAAAAATGACAAAAAGTTGAGATACTGTAATAAACACATTACCGGAACCTGGATTTGAACCAAGGAACCCAAGGTGACAAGGGCCTCATGCTCTTCCGCTGATCTATTTCGAATGTACAAGGATTGTGAAAATTATCATCAGTTTCAGAAAAAGCAATATTAACATCTTCCTCTTTCAATTGCTTTGTTAGATTTCTAACTGATGCTGGCGATTTTATGTGCCTGTTATACAATATTAAATAATAAATAAATAAACTTATTGTTAATAGTTTCCGAAAAAAAAACAGGGCACACATTTTACAATTATACATATTGCACCCCCGGTGCAATAATGTCACTCATGCAAAAATTGCAAGGTAGGAAGGTATAAAGAAATAATCTTATATTTTTTAGAATATTGCGTGTTCATAATTTTTTTAACGGCAAATCAAAAGTTGATATTGTGATAGCTGTTCAACTTGTCTATGTCTTGAAATACCATATTTTATACGATGCCAAAGTTTTAAATGTTTTTCCTGAAAAGTTGCAATTTTGCAAAAGTGACATTGTTGCACCGGTGGTGCGAATAGGCTGTGCATAAATGATAATATATAGGCATGCCTTATGTGGGTCCCAAAGTAGACAAGCGCGTATCTTGGGCACCCATCCTGAATTAACTACATAAAATTACTTTTTGCGGATTTTATTGCGGATATGATTAAATTTTAACTCGACGTTTTCAATACCTACTTTACATTCGTGGTCACGGGGCGGACTGAGGTGTTCTTTATTCGTGATTGTGATGTAGTAGTTTTATTTCAATAAAAATCTCTTTAAAAAGTGCAACATTCTTTTGTTATTATAATAATAACAGTTTTTGTAAAATAGCTCAATTTGCAGGTGACAAATCTAACACCTTAGATCTAGATTAAACTATTAGTTTGAAAAAGTAACACTTTATCAACTAAAATGTATCCAACATCGCCTTCCAATTTAGGTTACACAGCCGTTGAAAATAATTGGTGCAATTTGAAATATTAATTCCAGGAAAGTCTGGCGGGAATCATAAATTTCTTGGAGACTGAAATAAAACAACACTATTCTGCTGTACTTTTTATGATTCAATGGGGTTCGTTGTGCAGTCACGAATGTTAAACTTGTGGGAATTAGCAGTCTCATTGGCGCTTGAGCTGGCAGAAAAAAGATACATAGAATACTTTTTCTTTTTTTCCTTTTTCCTAAAGCGCGATATAGCGTTTGATGCAATCAGCGCACATTCAATGATGAAAGAAGTGAATTTTACTGTGTTTTTAGAAAATCTATTGGTTAGTGGTAATGTTGATGGCTTTGTTGGGAGAGGAGTCAGGATTAAACTACGAATTGAGTTCGAGATTATGACTACTGAAATTTTTTGGTTAAATTTTATTTTTATAACGGTCAAAGAAAATTTAGTTTCTTTTTAAACAAATGTTCAAAGTTATGAAATGGAGCAATTACCTGAAGTGAGCCTTATTTTACACAAAGTTGTACTTACAAAAATGATGATGTCAAGGTGGCTGTTCGTCATAAATTATATTCCTAATTATTCTACGAGTTTGAAAGTATGTTCTTTAATCTAAGTTTTAATTTCAATTATGTGATCATGTTTAATACCATTTTAAATACACAATAAATATTAAACACTCAATATCTACAAATTATATATGCAAGTTATATATTACAGTATATTTTAAATGCAATAAATGGCGAGACGAACATGCCGTTCACCCGCTAGTAAGTGATACGGACGCTCATGAACAGCATCAAACCAAACAAGACTTTGAATAACAAATTAATGCATGGCATTCCACTTCGCCCGTCATCCAAAGACACAAGATGCTAAGTCTCAATATGTCCAGTAGTTACACTGGCTGCAATGTCCTTCAAACCGAGACACAACATTGTATTTACACTGCTGTTTGGCGGGAGAAATAGACATTGCGGTGGTACCTACCCAGGCGGCCTCTCACATATGAGAGATCTACCACCAGACGAAATCTCTCAGTAACGAAAATGTTTCCTTTTCTTTTTTAGTTTTGACACATACGAGTAGATATAATTTCCTGCGTAGTAAGTGTGATATTGGTTTCTTAGATTTACGCAAATGTTACACATTGAAATAAAACTATTATTTACGGATTTTATCGCGGATTTGGTTTAATTTTTACATTTTTTGAGTTCCCGACGTTTCGATTACTTTACAGCTTTCGTGGTCACGGGGCGGACTGAGGTATTAGACGTCCGCTCTGTGACTGTTACAATTCAACTACCCTTATTTCACAATTATTAATTTAAACAGCTAGTCTGTATTTGCGATCCGATCTACGCAGAAGGAGCTCACAGTGTCTTGAGGTCTGGCAGTTGGTCTTTTGGGTTCCGATTTAATTAAATGTAGTATTGGATCCCATGCTTGTGCAAGCTTCAAGCCATCTTCTCTATTGAAATTTTGATGTTTTTTAATTTCAATAGCCTCGCGAAACATCCTGGGCAGGAAACGGTGTTCTTTGGCGAGGACCTGAGGCTGGTCAAAGCGGAGGTAATGCTTGGACCCTTCTTCTATATGTTCAGCAACTGCAGACTTCATTGAGCGTCGATGTTTGACGTCAGCTATATGTTCTTTCACGCGGGTCCCTATGCTTCGTTTTGTTTGACCTATGTAGGAGAGACCGGTGGTAGCAGAAAAGGACGATTCAAAAGATCTTGTGAAAGACTATTTGAATAAAGAATATTTTGATTGATTTGATTTGATTTGATTGACCACAGTCGCAATCTATTTTGTAAACTCCCGGTTCTTGCAAGGGTATATGGCACTTGACAGGTGGTAGAAATTGGCTAATCTTCTTGGGCGGCTTGAAATAGGTTATTATAGAAGCACGCTTCAGGATATAGCCAATCTTGTCCGTGACTCCTTTTATGTATGGCAAGACAACGGGGACTCGTTCAACTGTGGCTGGCTTCACTCGGTTTCTGTGACGGCGGCGTGGAATTTGGAGCTTGTTGTCTCGCAGTACTTGCTTGATGTGTTGCAGCTCAGTCGCCAGGTGTTCCTCGTCACATATTCGTTGTGCTCTCTGAAACAAGGATTTACCCACGGTAGCTAACTGTTTTGGGTGGTGGTGAGAATCACCATTCAGATATTTATCAGTATGGGTCTTTTTTCGATACACAGTGTGACTTAGGGACTGATCAGGATTACGGATTACTAAGACATCTAAGAAAGCAAGAGATTTATTGAATTGTAACAGTCACAGAGCGGACGTCTAATACCTCAGTCCGCCCCGTGACCACGAAAGCTGTAAAGTAATCGAAACGTCGGGAACTCAAAAAATGAAAAAATTAAACCAAATCCGCGATAAAATCCGAAAATATTAGTTTTATTTCAAAGTGTGATATTATCATTTATTATATCCGCGACAGAAACTGGCCTCTTGTTATTTGAAACAATCCTAATGAAGAAGTCATTTTAAAAACTATAATTTCAAAACAAAAATAATAAATGACACTAGTACCTAGTTTGTCTTTATTGCCATCAAGCAAAGTTCTTGCTTATAGCGTCCCGATGGTAGAAGAAATGGACTGCTTAACATCTCTTTAAAAATTAAAAGTGTTAGAATTAAATAGAAAGCGTATCAAACTAATTAAGCAAGCTAAATTGCTCTCGATTTGAAGCAGTAAGCTTATTTATTCATAAACATTGATAAACCGACTTCCAACGTGAAAGATCATTTTGCTTTATAAATGCTTCGCCAAATAAGAAATCAGTGGCTTCATCGATTCGTAAACAGGATTGTCTGTCTGTGATTTATGTAAGACTTTCTGTAAACTTGTTTTCTTTGCGCAGTGCTTAAGGAAATATTTGCTTTTTTCAGTCTATAAATGTCTCGATATTGAAATGTTAAGTTGCATTATGTCCATTAGTTACTCTGGCTACAATATCCTACATACCAGAACACAACAGCACATTAACACTGCTGTTTGGCAAACACATATTTATTACTTACCGGCCTTTCACATATGATTTATTCCCTGAACACAATCCCTTTACGAACTCAGACCATACAAAATCAATAAGGTAACAAAACAGGACAAGTAAGTAAGTAAAGCGACGACCTGTAGCCGACAGTGTAGGTGTGGAAGTTGCAACAAAGCTTGTCGTTTTACTGTTATTCACTTTGTTAATCTTCCACGTGGTTTGGTTGTTCCAGCCTGCGTCTACCTTGATTGTGCAACTTGTTTACTGTTGTGCGAAACAAATTTGTTGTTTGCTTGTAAATTGATGTGATATTTTTGTTGTTATTGATGTATTATTTATATTAGTACGCCTTTAAGGCAAAACATAGAGCTCATAAAATTAACTAATTAAGATCATCAATGTACCTATGCTGTCGTGTATCCTATTCTCTGATATTATTATTGCGTTATTTTATTTTAATACGATTAGTTGAAAAAAAGATTTATGAGATAAGCATAAAATCAATCCTTCTGTGGTCATCTAAATCTCGGGTCATGTTGAAGAAAATATGACCTTTGCAATATACAATACTATTGAAATAAAACTATTATTTACGGATCGCGGATTTGATTCAATTTTTATATTTTTTAACTTCCCGACGGACATTTCGATTATTTTACGTTATCGTAGTTACGGGGCAGCTTTGTTTTAATGTGTAACATTCGCATAAATCTAAGAAACCATTATACAATACTTTTTTTAAATTATGTATCCGATTTAATAAAAAGCCTTTTAAAATCTCGTCTAAACGATATATAAACATTCTAAATTTAAAACAACTCAAAGGCGTCGACTCGAAACCCATCAATAAAAGAGAGGTGCAATTTAAAACCACATTCGAAATTGAATTTATTTCATGAATTCGCATTATGTGCAAAACAATTTATCATTACCAATACACAATGAAATTGTGCAAAGGCACGTGAGATAACATGAAATTAAACCTAGACCTTGGTATCCCCAGCCATTAGTTTTTAAGCCTCAAAATTGAAATGAAATCCGAATGGAATTGGAATTCTATTTTAATAGAGTTTGTTAACCGAGGCTTCGTAAACAACGGCCTTTGGCGTATGATTTATTGCTCTTTATTTGTTTTATGTTGGTTTTAATGTTTTATCTATATGAAGAAGAAGGTAACTCCGTTGTTATACTCTAAAACTAATGCATGCATTTTATTTATTTTATATTACCTAATTTGTAATGTGTTTATTTTGTTATATCGTTGTAAATTTGCATGCTACTAGGTTTTGAAAATTTTTGGACATTAATAAATGTATACAGATATATGAAATGGTTTTTGTAATTTGCCTTTTTTATTTTATTCTGATAACACTCTTTAAACTGAAATTGTACACCCTTATATTTTTTAAAGACGCTATGGTATGCAAACACTGAAATTATTATTTTAGCAAAAACTATGTGCTTACCACCCAAACAGGATGATATTTAAAAATCACAAAAAAAATTGTCGCGCTCCTTTGCGAAATATTTATTAGCATTGTATCTGTAATCACTAAAACTAACACCCGGCTTCGTTTTCGGTAGCAGTCTTGATATATCCTGTGTGTATTTACACAAAATGCTTTTTGTAATTCAATGGTAAACATAACATAACCCAGACAAAGTTACATGCACCAACTAGTAGCCAGTAAAGTTGTGTACGAAAACAGACTTGAAAGCAATGAAACCGGTCAAGTGCGAGTTAAAATCGACGAGATTTTCTCAACTAAAATATCGTATATCAAGCTGAAGTTAGTTGTAGAGCTCGTGTACTGACTTTGTAAGTAATTATACTATATTAGAGTTTTTTATTGTTGTAATGAATGGTGAAACGCGCATGCAATTCACCTGATGGTAAGCGATACGACCGCTCATGGACAGTAACAAAACCAAACAACACGATGAATTACAAAACAATATTGGCATATCACCATCGCCATCCTGAGACATAAGATGTTAAGTCTTAATATATATATATATATATATATATATATATATATAAATTTAACATAATATATATATATACCGGGTATCTCAAGACTGCTACCGAAAACAAAGCCGGGTGGTAGTTTTAGTGGCTACAAACACAATGCAATTAAAAATTTCGCCTAGAAACGCGACAATTTTTTTTTATGATTTTTTAAATATCGTCATTTTTGGGTGGTAAATCCATAGTTTTTGCTAAAATAATAATTTAAACTCTTTTATACCTTAGAGTATTTATAAATAAAAGGGTATATACTATTATTTTAGGAAAAAATGTATTTACCACCCAAATATGGCCATAGGAAAAAAAAAACAAAAAAAAAATTGTCGCTTTTTTTTTGCAACTTTTTCTGTTGCATTGTGTCTGAAGTCGCTTAAACTACCACCCGGCTTCGTTTTCGGTAGCAGTCTTGATATACCCTGTATATACAGATATATATATAATGTTCTCCTTTTCCGGCCCATAATTAAATAAATAAATAAATAAATAAATAACACCCAACAGTCACATACATAGTCCTGACCCCACACTAAGATCGAGTCTTGTGTCGTGGGTATCAGGAACTACGAGAGACTTTTCGGTCTCACAAACACCCAGACCCGGAAGAAATATTTGTGGGCCGCACAAACATTTCTCTCGGTGCGGGGATCGAACCCGCGGCCTCTCGTTTCACAGGCGGCGTCTAACCAACTGTGCCACGGAGGCTGTCAATTACCACAGAGTTGCGTAAAATGCGCATAGCATTTACTTCGTATTTGGGGCCCTACTATGTAAATCCGAAACGAAGTTCGAAACTTCGGATGGTCGAAGTTTATATACGATACGAATGTACCTACATATACTTATGGTCGTTATTGACTTATGGTCGTAACCATAGACTTATGGTTACGATGTACGTTATACAAATACAAACCTTTACAGAGTAGATATGTTATGGGCCAAGTGATTAATGCAGGCAGTATTCATAATGCCCGGGCAGTATGAATATTGCCGAGCCATATCGGGCCAAGTGATTAATTACAATCTAAACGCGCCTATTTATCACATTGCCCGGGCATTATGAATATGGCTACATGATGTTCGGGCAATGTGATTAATAGGTGATTTTTTACGTGGTGTGCTGCCGCATTGTCGCATCTGCGATAGACCCATAAATTAGAAAGGTTGAATTGATCTGCTTATGTTTAGTTGTTTTTTAACGTCCGAAACATTATCTTCAAAAGAAAATTAGTGTACCCACTTTATAGATCAGTTAGGTCGACTGTGCCCTAAAACCGACTCGGAACACCCCGACTTCACGTAGTCTATTGGCTACCGACCCTAGAGTGTATATAAAATGCCGCCGGAGGCGCGGAGGGAGAACAGCCCCCGCCATCTGTAACGAAGGATAGGTAACCGTGCGAAGCGAGCCGTAGCGGCTGAGGCTGGTTGCCGGAGGCGACCAAGAAGTCGAAGCTGCGGAGGTGAGCATGGGTGCCTATCTTTTGTTACGCAAGGGCGAAGGGACTGAACTTCCCGTAGCGCCAGAGACGATGCAGATGCTAATTTGTATTGACAACAAGTGTTTTGAGGGTTAGGTTGCTATAATAGATATTTCTCAGGAATAGTGCGTTACCTTTTCATGGGAGTGGTACCAGGGGAGGTGCGATACTCCCCCTTCCCCTCCATTCCTCCCAATCCACCCCCTCGTTCTGCCCTATTCTAAATTCTACCACTTCGGCTCATTGTTTTGATTTTAATTCGCTTTACATCACTCTGCCTAATAGGCACTTGGCATTATTCATAATGCCCGGGCAATATGATAAATTGATTGGTTATAATCACATTGCCCACTCTTATTGGGCATTATTCATATTACCCGGGCAATATGAATAATGCCGGATTAATCACTTGGCCCATAACAGATACATTCGTATCGTATAAAAAACTTCGATCATCCGAAGTTTCGAACTTCGTTTCGGATGAATATAGTAGGGCCCTTGGATGTTGACAATCACGTCGTCTATTTGCTAAAAATAAACTATTTAAGAAAAAAAATACACAAGCATTTCATAAAATAAACTTCATCAAACTTTTACAAAACAAAAAATAAACCCGTTATAAAAAATACAAAAAATCCCCGTCTAAATTATTTCAAGTGATTTACAACAAGTTAAAAAAGTTCTATTTAAAGTAACAAATAAAACTGTTTTGCAAGAAGATTTATATTGCCGTCTTATAATTTCTCCTAGAATCCGTTTGTGATAAATTAAAAAGGCTAACTTAGAGCACACACGGATCCTCACCTATTCTAAATGAAAATATCTGAAAATTTGTTTTGGCAAGTATTCGTCGGCACCATATTCAGCGTTTCAAGTCTATTTAGAGCGATCTAATGGCGTTGAACCTGCAGACGACTGCTTGTGGGGTGGTGTAACTCAGCCACTTTGCACACAGTGTATTGCGAATCAGTATAAGAAAAGAAAAAATGGAAATGCAGTTTATATAGGAAGACATGAATTCAAAAATTCAATAATAAAAATGGAGGTGTAAAAAATCGTTTGATAAGTATTTATATCGCACTGAGAATTATTTTATTTACCGAAATGGACAAAGCTCAGAGCTGGTATCTGTATATTAGTGGATATTGATAAGAAATTCACTCCATTTATTGTTGTATATTCTTTGAGCTTATACCTTAACTCTGTACCGCAATATTTGCTGTCTATGCTAGATATCATGAAACGTGAAGTATTATTTTCTAGACACTAAGAGATTTTTGGCAGAAGCAGAAGTTTTGAATTTTTGACTAAATTGACTGTATCCCAACTATGACTATTTGCTATAGTCCATCAGAACTATCGCACGTCTGTCTTCATAGAAAATAACAAGCAGTCAAGTCATTACATAACAGCAATATAAAGTTTGAGGGTTTCTCAACAATCTTGAATCCCATAAATAATGTATCGCGTAATAATACCACTCGAGGTTAACCTCAAATTGGTCGTCGAATTTATGCGTGTTGCAATCAATATAATTTATCATTTACCCTATTATCTGTTAAAGAATATAAACTATAAATTGAAGCTGGCCGTTTCTTAGAATGTTCTTATTTTATACTTAGAATATTGTATTGACAGATTGTTGGTTTTGTTTGCTATGTGTGTTTTTGATATCTTTGACTAATAAAGTAACATGATGTGATTTTATATTTTCAATTAAAATAACCATTGTGCTGTTGCTCTGCTACAATGGTTATGGGCCCAGGCTAACATTTTTGCCCAGACCAATATTAAAAGAGCTGCGACGATGAATTCAATGATGAAGTTCGAGCCGCTGGCGAAAGAAAATTTTGAGAGTTGGCGAATGCAAATGCAAGCCTTTTTAATAAAAGACGGAGTTTGGAGGTATGTCAACGGAAAGTGTCAAAGACCTGATGAGCAAAACGAGGCAGAGAAATGGGAAGCAGAAGACGAAAAGGCCAAAGCTGATATAATTCTTTCGATCAGTGCAAGTGAGTTGCGGCATGTAAGAGGGTGCACAACTTCACGAGATATATGGTTGAAATTAGAGTCTGTTTATGCTTCGAAAGGTCCTGCAAAGAAAGCCACATTATTAAAAAGACTCATGTTGCACAAAATGAAAGAACCTGAAAATGTTCGAGATCACATGGATGCATTTTTCGATGCTGTAGATAAATTGACAGACATGGATGTAGTAATACATGATGACCTATTATCGGTTATGCTGTTGTATAGTCTACCAGGTAGTTTCGAGAATTTCAGGTGTGCTATCGAATCTAGAGATGAGTTGCCCAAGCCCGAGATTTTAAAAATTAAAATTATAGAGGAGTGCGAGTCAAGAGGGCATGACGAAGTACGAGAAGGAACTACAGAAAAAGTATTATTTACTAATCGGAAAGGCAATCCACCAATTCGGACTGAAACTGCAAGAAAGAGATTTCAGTTTAAGTGTTTTAAATGTCATCAAATTGGACACAAGTCTTCAGAGTGTACAAGAAAGTTTAAGAATAAAGCACATTACGTAGATGTTGATGAAACTGTAATGAATCTTAATGTTTCAGGTGCTGACACCAATACATGTCTAATAACAAACATTCAAAAGGATGATTGGGTAATCGACAGTGGGTGTACGTCACATTTAAGTAATGATGCGAGCAAATTCGGGAACACTTTAGTGAAGACAAATTGTAAATTAAATTTGGCTACAAATACAACTGCAATTGTAACAGGTAAGGGTACCGTAACATTATCAGCATATAACGATCATACAAAAAGCGTAATGGAATTCCGTAATGCGTTATTTGTACCGGAATTGCGAACTAACCTTATTTCAGTTTCTAAGATTACCGATAGCGGCTATGACGTCATTTTTACCCGGGATGCTGCTAAAATTATTGATAAAAACGGGGAAGTTAAGATGACAGCTTATCGCAAAGGTAATTTGTATTGTGTGCAAAAATATGAATTTGCATATGCTATAAGTTCGGACATTGGCTTACGCGTTTGGCATGATCGATTAGGGCATCTAAATGGAAAAGATGTAGTTAAACTTCTGAACAAGTTAGGTGCGAATATAGATATGAAAGAGGTACGACAGTTACAAGATTGCGATATTTGTGCTGAAGGCAAGATGACTGCACTTCCATTTTCAAATTGTTCTGAATCCTGTAAGGAAAAATTGAGAATTGTTTATTCCGATATAGTAGGCCCTATGAAATGTCAATCAAGAGAGGGTGCAAAATATTTTATTACTTTTATAGATGATTGCACAAGATGGTGCGAAGTTTATTTTTTGTCATCAAAAAGTAAAGCTTTGGATGCATTTAAAATATATAAAAGTAATGTTGAGAAATTACAAGATCTTCAAATCAAATTTTTCCAGAGTGATAATGGCGGTGAATACTGCAACAGAGAATTCGATGAGTTTTTGCGTCAAGAAGGAATTTCAAGGAGGTTAACAGTTGCTTATACACCGCAGCAAAATGGAATTGCCGAGAGAATGAACAGAACGCTGGTGGAGATGGCCAGATGCATGTTATTGAACTCTGAACTTTCAAATTGTTTTTGGGCAGATGCAGTGGATACAGCTTGTTATATTAGGAACCGATGTCCAAATAGTAAACTGGGAGGTAACATTCCTTATGAGAAATGGTTTGAAAAACAACTATCTATTGAACATCTCAGAAGATTCGGATGCAGAGTGCACGTTCTCGACAAAAATCCGAATAAAGATAAATTTGTTGCTAGAGCTAGACCAGGCATATTTATTGGTTATCCAAAACTGAATAAAGGATATCGTGTTTGGATACCAGCGGAAAATAAGTCTTTAATTACAAGAGATATAAAGTTTTATGAAGAATGGCAGCCTAACACTAAGGTTCAAGAAGAGAGTGATTCGTTAAGCAAGAATAATAATAAAGAATTTATTGAAGTTATTTTCTTCAAAGAAAAGGAGCTTGAAGAAACATATAACGAACAAGAGATGCAAGAAGTTTGTTTAGATAATAATAGAGAAAACACAGATATAGATAACCGTAGAGAAAATTTAGACACAGAGGATTCCACTGTGAGAAAACGTTTAAATAGTGTTGATTCATATGAACTACCCTCAACATCACAGAGAGCCCGTGGACGTCCAAAATTATTACGCACTGGTAATGTCGGTCGTCCCAAAAAGGTCTTCAAGACGGTTAAAGTAAAAGAACCGCAACATTTCGAAGTGAATCAAGAGGAACGGGACGTTAATTTTGAAAATTCTGACGATTCTTTTGAAGATTGTAATAATTTTATAGGAATAGCCGAAATTACTCTGAAAGAAGCATTAAACAGTGAAGAAAAAGATCAGTGGGAAAATGCAATATTATCAGAGATACGGAGCTTGATACAGAAAGGCACATGGGAACTAGTGAAAAGGCCGGAGTATAGAAATGTCATAGGTTGTCGATACATTTTAACTAACAAACTTCAGCTTGATAGAACAATGAAGAAAAAGGCAAGATTAGTAGCACAAGGATTTAGTCAACGATTTGGCGTTGATTATGACAAAACTTTTGCACCAGTCGCAAGACTACAAACCATTAGATTGATGGCTGCTTTAGCTGTTGAATTAGGAATGGAAATACACCAAGTAGATATAAATACGGCGTATTTGAATGGTTCACTAGATGAGGAAATATACATGGAGATTCCGAAACTACTAAAGGAATGCTTAATCAAAATTACTATAACCGAAGGAGAGGACGCATTGACTGTAAGTCGAGCGAATGAAATGTTAGAAAGACTTAAAAACGGTTGTGATACTTGTATGCTTAGAAAATCATTATATGGATTAAAACAGGCTGGTCGTCAATGGAACATTAGATTAGATGAAAAACTCAAAGAAATGGGATTGAAGCAGAGCGTCAATGAACCATGTCTCTATTTTAAGCAAAGAGATGGAAAACATTTGTACGTATTAGTTTACGTTGATGATATTCTCATTGCATCGGAAGAGAAAGAATGGATATCGAAATTTAAAAAGGATTTATCCAATGAGTTTAGTCTAAAAGATTACGGACCGGCAAAATATATTTTAGGGATTGATTTTACTCGACTTGACAATGACAATGTCATTATTTTGTCTCAAGAAAAATATATTAATAGTATTTTAGAACGTTTTAATATGCTTTCGTGTTCCCCATGCAAAACTCCAATGGAGATTAATAGTAAAAAAATTGATACCAAGAAAAAGACGGACAGTGATGTAATTCAGGAGAAATGGCCGTTCAGAGAATTGATTGGTTCGTTGATGTACTTAAGTGTTGGGACCCGACCAGATATAGCAAATTCGGTTACTAAACTATCGCAATTTGCTACTTGTCCTGAAGAGTCTCATTGGAAGGCAGCAAAACGCATCTTGCGATATCTGAAAGGTACTGTAAAGTATGGACTCGTATTTAAGAAAACAAATAAAAACGTACAAGGATTCTCAGACGCAGACTGGGGAAATTGTTTAATTGATCGTCGTTCATATTCGGGATATGCTTTCATTTTAGGAGGTGCTTGTATTTCTTGGCAATCGCGTAAGCAACGTACAGTAGCTACTTCAAGTTGTGAAGCTGAGTACGTAAGTCTGTCAGAGAGTATGAAGGAAGCTGTTTATTTGAATAGTTTGCTAAACGAAATAGGACTTTCAAGGTACAGTAAAATTATGTTATATGCTGATAATCAGGGCGCGATATATTTGGCACAGGATCCCTTATTTCATGCTCGTAGTAAGCACATTGACATTAAACATCATTTTATAAGGGATGTGTTGAAAAATAATTCAGATATTGACTTGTGTCATATACCTACTGTCGATATGGTGGCTGATATATTGACCAAACCCTTATCTCAGGTCAAACATGCTCAGTGTGTCAGTGCCTTAGGCATTAAGGGTCAATAATAGGTATTTCGGTGTATTTAACTACCTAGCTTCAATTTAAAGGGGCGTGTTAAAGAATATAAACTATAAATTGAAGCTGGCCGTTTCTTAGAATGTTCTTATTTTATACTTAGAATATTGTATTGACAGATTGTTGGTTTTGTTTGCTATGTGTGTTTTTGATATCTTTGACTAATAAAGTAACATGATGTGATTTTATATTTTCAATTAAAATAACCATTGTGCTGTTGCTCTGCTACATTATCTACCCATACTTGGTCAGTTTCGAAAACACCTTATGCACCGATTTTTTGTTCTGTATCAGCCCATTTACGTCCCACTGCAGGGCACGGGCCTCCTCTACAATCGACAGTACGATTGGAAGTGGTTAGGCCATATAGTCCACCACGCTGACCTAGTGCGGGTTGGCGGACTTACATACCATATTTTTTTTTTATAAATCGCTATGGTATGCAGGTTTCCTCACGATGTTTTCCTTCACCGTTTTAGTGCGTGGTGATTGACTATCAATACACACATGACTCCGAAAAGTCAGTGTGCCCTGGGATTCGAACCCGCGACCACCGTGAACATGTTGGCAGTCGCGTCTAGTCCGTTTACCAACAGGCCACCACGCACTTCATTTTTTGTTATGGGCATATAATATTTATCATTCAATTTTTGTTTAGCAAATTTTTTATGCTCATGATACGCTCACTCTAAAAAGGAACTTATTTTAAATTAAAAACTACATAATATGTGCATGCGATTGTAACGCTATCATTTTGTTTTTTTTTTAAATCATCAAAAACGGTTTCTTTTACAATTATCATTTAACTCATTTCATCATTTCATATCTTCATTGAAAAACGATGAATGTAAAATAGAAATGAAATTAGACTTGCACTACTGCGTCCTCTACTACAGGTTTCACTATCAGCCCCAACACAGTCGGGTAATGGCCTCGACACCTTTACCCGAAACGCGTCGGAAAACGTTAAATGTCAACTCTTGGCTTTTTGTGTCTGATTTAACGTTGTCTACCAAGTGATGTAGCACTCCACTAGGAATATCCCTTGAATTGTTTTAAGTGGATATACAATGACTCTCATTAGTCTGACGTAGGGAAGGTGCCTTAATTTTTTTTTATTTTTAGGTAACTTTATCGTGGTAACTTTCTCGACTCTTATCTTTCACATTGAAATAACATTGAATTCCCTTTTTTGTAAGTAATCAAACCTCGTTAAGTTAAATTAAAAAAAAAAACCAAATACCCGATAAAATCCGTATAAATTAGATTTATTTCATTGAGTAATAGGTGGCTGGAGCTTTATTATTTTTATCGAAAGTTATGCGAAATAGAAAATAATAAGTTTTCTGAAAAATATTTAGTACCTAATAAACAAGCAACTTATTTTTTAAGGCTGGTTAAAGGAGTATTATGGTGCGTGTGTGCAAGAGAGAAAGCAAGCGACTGTACTACGCTACTGTCTTTTTTATTTTTATCATTTTACAATTAATATCGATGATGTTTTCAAACATATATTCGTATATTTTTCTGGCGACCACGAGATAAGGCTTTTTTATTTTATCGTACGATCAGAATTGCGTGTTTGTTGATAATATTTGAAGTACTTATTTATGTATTTATGACATTGTGCCAATTGCAAATTCTTGAAGAATTCCCAAATGGCATTTGCGGGAATGCAAATTATCAATACAGAGACATTTACAATTTCATAATTTATTTTAAGAAAATCTAACGACCGAGGTAATTAAAATGAAATATTATTCGCAATTAATTTCACTTCATAAAACGTGTTCTGCTCAGCTGTAGTGTGGACCGTGACTTATTATTCTCCTAAGTCAACGATTTAATTAGAAATTATAATTGTAGATGTGAGGCGAATATTACGGTTTGATCATTTAATCTCCTTATAGTATGGTACGTGGGAGGTTCTGTTATTACGATGCTGAGAAAGAATTATACTAAGTAAGTATGGATTCTTTGTTAAAGGAAAGTTTACCTTTGCCTTTTTTCTTGGAGAAATGATAAGCTAGTAACTGGATGATCGGTACCTATATAAACTTGTCTTTGATACATCTTTGGATATACATATTTCTTGTTATTTGTGCGTAAAACATTTATGGGGTTCTTGGCATCAATATACATATATAATTTATAATATTTTTTGTAGTGCGAAACTATGAAGTCAATAAGATCCTTTAAAGAAAAGACACAAAATAACGTCAAAGAAGTTCCGAACAACATAGCTTCAGCTTTTATATAAATAAACCCAGTTATGAATTCATATTAAAATACAGGCAATGAACGAAATTGCTTGGGTTTAATAACAGTGAAACAGAAATAGATATAAACAGACGCTCTTTGGCCTCTGCCCGCTCAACGAGGTCTGTTTTTACAAAAACAATTTCACTATTTCAATATTCGATTTCCATCAAAGGATAAAACAAGCGCTCAATATTACTGAAAATATTAATCAACCGTACTGGTAGGTAAATAGCGAGTATTTACGCCAGAGATGGGTTGCCAACTGTCGGGAATGGAATAAAAAAAAATGTACGTGCATTCCGCATGGAAATTAGCTGCACGTAACATCGCTGTGTGGTTTTGAAAAAAAAGAGCGAAAGTGGAAAGTGTCACGAATGACATTTGGCATTCAGCCACCGAGTGTATTGATGGTGCAGACGGAGTGCGCTTATTTATTCATAAACGTTGAAAAACTTGTCAGTGACTATGCACCATCCGCTCGGCTGTTTATTTTATACTTCAAACACTGGACACGCGTCATGCAGATCGTAATTGGTGTTTTGTATGATTTTATTTTATATAGTAACGATGGAAAACATCGTAGGGAGGTGCTGAAAGCACTTGGATGCTTCCGAAAGAATAATATATATTCATTTTCAAAGTAGATTTCTTTGCCGTTGACATTTTATGACTGATGCCTACGCTCACCATAAAAAAATAGATAGAAAAAAAGAGCATGATCGATGATTACAGCATTAAGTATTAAGCACGTGTAAAATTATGTTATCCCAGCTACCAAAAACAATAAACATATCAAACAACGTTCACTGAAGAGTAAACCCAGAGCTTTTTTAAGACATACATCCTAAATAATAGAAACTAAACTAAGTGCTATAAATATACAGAACTGAACACCAGAAAACAAACAATTCAGATCAATGAGATCTCAGGAAGCTTACTGGATAAAACTTGGCACTTGGTTCGTGCATCGGTCAGCGGACTGCAGAAAACGCTGATTGCACGCTACCTACTCTATCCGATTGAAATCACTTAATCTGGCTGTAATCTGTAAATATATCTGCAGAAAATCAGGAATCTCTGGATGTTAATAACGCATCAATAATATTAATCATGACAATAATAATTTATTTAACTAGGTATAGGGAGATTGAGTTGGTGATAGGTTATTTGTGTCAGGTCGTATACCGATTATAGTATACGATGGTGGGAAAACCGCCTTAGTGTCACATGATAGCGTTTTTAAATCAGCCTGTATGTCTCCTGTTTCAATCTGGTTGATATAGTTCTATTGCGCATAAAATATTTTATTAATGTAGCTGCCATTCCATCAGTGCCGGATTAGCCACGTAGCAAGAGTAGCAAATGCTACGGGCCCCGCGAATTGGGGGGCCCCGCGCTCCATCGCTTGTCTGACCGTAATTTGAAAAATATCAATTTAGATAGGAATGAGGAGCGTAAAATATCTTGCATACCTTAAATGCGAAGCGCTTGTCCTATGCTTCACTTCCACCTAAAAATCTAAAACTCGATTTCGTCACGTTAAATCGTAAAAATACGTACCTAGGTATTGTACGAACTTTTAACGTTAATGATGTAATGTTTAATAGAGATTATTGGATTGAAAAGGGAAGCAACGAACTGCAACATACGAATAGTGATTTATTGTCATCAAAGAAAATTTTCGAAAACGAAAATAAGCCACGATTCTGTCTAAGCCATTTTACACCTATAAACATAAACTAACGAATAAAATTCACGTCTGAGACTGGTGTGTTATTCGGAAACCGAAGGACGACTTTTTGTTTTGTTTGCAAAGTTACGAATTCAGATAGTTCGTCACCACGGTTAACGAAAGACGGATTAGATAACTAGAAGAATGCGCATAATTTATTGACAAAATTATTAAAACAAATAATTACAGTAACAAAGTTTATAGCAGAACGAGGTCTTGCATTTCGGGGTAGTGACGAAATTGTTAGTTGACCTCACAATGGAAATTATTTAAGCTTGTTAGAATTAATAGCCCAAATTGACGCTTTTATGGCTCAACATATTTAAAATCATGCTAATAAAGGAAAGGAAAATGCTAATAAAGCATACGTCATATTTAACAAAAATAACTTGTGAGGGATTTATTCATCCAATTGCATCAAGCATACTAGATCAAATTAATTGCGAAATAAAGAGATGCAAATAATACTCAGTTTTATTGGATTCTACTCCAGATATATCACATGTAGACCAATTAACTCTGATAGTGCGCTATTTTCTGCCATCTGGACCAGTGGAAAGATTTGTTAAGTTCTTGGACATGGAAGGACATACTGATGAACAACTCGCTCAATGTTTACTTTTTGGCATTGATATCAAAGATTGTCGTGGGCAAAGCTATGATAATGCCAGCAAAATGAATGGGAAATACATCGGCGTACAAGCCAGAATTATGGAAATAAATAAATACGCAGAATACATTCCCTGTCTTGCACATTCATTAAATTTGGTTGCTAAGTGAGCTGCAGACTGCTGTACAGAAGCAATATTTTTCTTCTATTTCCTTGAAAACCTCTATACATTTTTTTCCGCTTCTACCTTTCTATGAGATCGTCTTACGAACGCACTTAAAGATTGTACTTCAAACATTCCAATTTTGAAACGGTTATCGGACACTAGGTGGTCAGCTCGAGCTGATGCTACGAAGGCACTTCTATGTGATTTTATCACTATTAAGAAAGTTTTGGAAGATATTGCCAATAACGTAGATCAAAAAGCGGAATATCGTAATGAAGTTTACGGACTAGTTTCAACGTCTCTACTACACTCCACGACTTTGTTGAAATTCAAACACCTGGACAACGTTTCGAATTAGAGGTGTTTATTGTCATTATTGATAACTTACTGTTGGTTTTAACTAAACGTATGAAAGCATAATAAAATAAAATTACTAGTGGTTTTGGAGTATTTCGACAGCTAAAATCTCTTACAACAGAAGAGAAAAATCCCGGAAAAATCCTCACGTATAGTCACAGTGCTGCTGAAAACAGATGTGGCTATTGTTATTGATAGCAAGAAACAGGAGCCCCGGGAACAGCAATTTTATAAACATTAATTAAATAATTCTTTAGAATCGTGATTCCCAAACTTAGAAATTACATTGCGCATTTACTTATCCTTTATGATCACTAACTGCAGTAGTGAACGAACTTTTTCAAAATTAAAACGTATAAAAAATGAAAAAGGAACACGATGGGTCAAGAACGTCTTAATCATCTCACATTGTTGAATATAGAGCACGATTTGCTTAAATAAGTCGACATTGAAAGTCTTATCTCTAAATTTGCCCATATTAAATCTAGAAAAGTTTATTTGTAACAGTTTTGTTTTACTTAATACCCTAAACTTGAGAACCTAAAGCAAACCAAGGGCCCCTTGACATAATTTGCTACAGGCCCCGCGCTGGCTTAATCCGGCACTACATCCCATTACACAAAAATCTGATTATGATATTTTCAATGTAACACAACATAAGCTCAACACTCTTTGTCCTCAAAATAAGCCCAGCAAATTCACGGCATCATTTCAATAATAATGCGTCCAGGTATGAAATCGAAATTGCTCCGAGGATCACGGAATCTGCCCGCGTCGCCCCGATTACCGGCTTAGGAGCTCAGTGGCCAGTGAACATTGACCAGTTTTATATAGAATTAATGACCCCTTCGTGACAAACCTCACTTTTCACGGCGAGGGAAAGTTTTATAGGATCCCGTAGTGTATCCGTGTTGGCTAATCACAACCGCTTTTACTTTGATATGATTTGTTGGATTGTAGGGGCGTTTGATTGATATGGATGGATTAGTTTTCTGATTTGTAAGAACAAAGTGCTGGTAATATTTTTATGGATTTGTTTCGAAGTGTGTGCGTTGTAGGATTTACAACGGTATAAAAGCGTGTACGGTTGAGAATTTTGTTTGAGTGTTTATAGTTTTGTAAGCTTAATATGTGTTCAATTATATTTGAATGAATTTATACAACTTGTGTTCTAGAAGGCATTCATTTATAATCATATAGCATAAAACATTAAACGAAAGGTCTATTATAAATAATAATAATCACTGCACGAATTATTATGTATCATTAAATTGGCCATTTATCTAGAAAAGCCCGTCCAGATATAAAAACAGCGTGGCAGTTCTGTTACAAAATATTAAAGCGGTGTTCCGCAAGAAAGAAGGTACCTAATAACGTAAAGCCAACAATGTAACTATCACTAAAATACATACAAAAATTTCTCCAAAACACACACCGTAAACATCTAATAAAAACTACATAAAAATCTCCATAATTGAAACTAAAAATTGATTTCAACTTCCATCTCGAATAGCGCAATGAAATTCTAGTATGTCTATATAAAAGTTTTAAAATTGCCGTCAACAACTCATCAAAATCTAATAACACGAGCTTAGTGTCGTCCTCTCTCGCAACAGGCGCCTCTCGTCATCTCTCGTCTAGACAAAACGCTCAGATTCGTGACTTTTTCACAATTCACAATCCCACGACAATCGTAGTAGACTTAGAGTGTATTGTTGGGTAGATAACCGATAAGTTATTAATTTTTTACTTATTTGAGATTTTCTTCTTCCTATTCGAGTTCTTCATTAACGGAGGTCATGTTGCTAATTGCTATATGTGCCAAATCCATCCAATTTGCTCGGTTCTGAGATTTGTTAATTTTTGAATTGTATATAATTAATTACTGCAAACATTTTTCGTTGATGCGATGTAAATTACATTGATTTTTCTTCGTATGTTAATTCACTTGCTAATTTAAGCTAAATCCTAAGCTAAGTACAATTCTTAAAATTTAAGTAATTATTTAATCATATTTACATGTTTTTTCTGAACTGTAAATTCTATACGCCATAAAACATTGAAAATATATTCTAAAATCCAATTCTAATATTTACTCTACTATCTAGCATGACTATCGAAATCAGTCTGAACCAATGCTTTGAAGTCGGAGTGTCTATCTCCACTCTCAGTAATGTAAACGACATCTGTAAACCCATCTCGAGTCTGTCAATTTGATCGTAACAGCTTTCCTCCATTCAGTCTAACCCCGTTCGATGTTCCACCTCTCTTTACCTCAGAGATCTTCGAACATAATATTAAATTTTACTTCGAGGTCTCAGACGCTCCAATCCATTATGCGATGACATCGAAATTAGAGTTTTATAGTTGGATACAAAATGAATTCTCGAAATAATAAGGAAAGGTAATAAAATTTATTATGACGGATCGCGAGTCCTGTTAATTTTCTTTTATATTTTTTGCTACTTTTATTTACCTATCAATCAGGTAAAGTGATATATCTTTATCTATATAATATATATATACAGGGTATATCAAGACTGCTACCGAAAACGAAGCCGGGTGGTAGTTTAAGCGACTTCAGACACAATGCAACAGAAAAAGTTGCAAAAAAAAGCGAAAAATTTTTTTTTTGTTATTTTTTTCCTATGGCCATATTTGGGTGGTAAATACATTTTTTCCTAAAATAATAGTATATACCCTTTTATTTATAAATACTCTAAGGTATAAAAGAGTTTAAATTATTATTTTAGCAAAAACTATGGATTTACCACCCAAAAATGACGATATTTAAAAAATCATAAAAAAAAATTGTCGCGTTTCTAGGCGAAATTTTTAATTGCATTGTGTTTGTAGCCACTAAAACTACCACCCGGCTTCGTTTTCGGTAGCAGTCTTGAGATACCCGGTATATATTTGTGAAATAACTTTGAAAGTCCTGTGGACTTCTGTGGTAAAGTACCCTTTTAATCGTAAAAATGATCTATGATTAAGAAAAAAAAAACATAAATTCAGAAACTTTTTAAATGTAAGCAACTACTTCTACGTTCACTATAAAGTCCTTCAGGAAGTTCTATATTATTTAGTGGACTTCCTGTGGCTAAAATGATTTTGATGATACAGGAACTACAAGTCCAGAGGTGGATCATGGATACCTTCTTTGTTTTACTAATTACTATATTCCTATTAATTTTATATTTACTTGAAGTATGACAAACACCTGATTATAAGTCCATTATAGTAAAACCCACTGTTGTTACGTTATTCTAAGTATATTTACCCCATCACTACTTTAAAATAGAAAATAAACTCAGATAGCTCTCAATGCATTTCACACGTCAATAAAATAACTAGAAATATTAATATAGATAGTTGTTTGTGGGCGTTGGCGCCGGCGACGCCGCAGCACAATAGTGGCGCAGACCACCGTTCAATTTCCGCGTACGGCACCGGAGCGGCTATTTTTAAACCTATCGATATCATCTCTATTTATGGAATTATGTCGAATTTAATTATGCTTGTTTGTACTTACTTATTTGGACTAAGAAGATCGGTATGTAGAAGACGATTAATTTTAATTTATGATTCATGTTTTGTCAGTCTAATCAGTCTGCCAACACGTACTAGGCCAGCGCGGTGGACTATATGGCTTTATCCGTCTCGATCATACTCTTGGTTATAGAGGAGACTCATGCCCTGCAGTGGGACGTATCAGAGCTGATACAGTACTAACTGGATATTCGTGTATCACAAGGGCCCCCATTGAGAATCAACGCTGCAGAGTTGCTTTTACCATACTGCAGCATAAAGCTGAATGAAAGGCCCATTATCGGCATAAAAGTTGTTTTGATTTAGCTAGTATTTTAATACTTTTGTCATGTTTTATTTTTATTATATTGTTGGCTACTTATGTTTATTTGCGCTTTTAATAAATGAATTTCTTTATTTCTTTTCTTTCTAATTATATGATTAGATATCCTGCTGAGAATAAACCTTGAGACTCAGTTCTAATTGCTCAGTATTTATTTTAATTTTAACACGTAAACGCAATACATTTAATTTGACAGGTATATGGTATTGACATTTTGAAAATTAAGCTGTCACCATAATTATTATTGAGGGCACTGGCCTTCGAAAAACTAACCATTATCTATCGCGTCAGTCAGATATCCAATAGTGCAACCGATGTACCTCTGAATCCCCGCATGTAAGCATGCGTTAATTACCTTTGTAATAGGACATTACACGTCATGAACACTGCGATACGTTAGTGATTTTTTAGCATTGTACATACAAAAAAATCTTTTTTAACGAGGGAACTGGAAACTATACCAATTAATTACTTACAGGTTGACTGAGAAGCTAGAAATCTTGCAATTAATAAAGTTTTTCTAAGTGAGAAAATTTGTTTTTAAAATGATAATACAGTACTTATAATATGTTTATATGTTATAAATATAATGAAAAGTTTTTTCTACTTTTTTAATGTCTGTAAAGCGGAACACAACTGATTGTTTTGATAGATGCTAGAATTATTAAATGGCAAAAATGCACCTGATATTAAAAGTGAACATGGAAATAATTTAATGATTCCATTAAAATGTTAAACATCATTAAGATTCACTCATTAACACGCTTTTATTAACTTCACTTGTATGTTTGTATGTATGTAACCGACTCCTTTGTGCTCGATTTTGCCCTACTTGGAACGATCAGATTTAAATCAAACTTTACATACTTATCCAGGACCGATGACAACGCAATAATTTAAAAAGTATATGACATTAAGATCAGAATCCAGAAACGTATTTTCTTTTTTAATTTAGTTTTGGTAATTTGCGCGCAGCTGTTTTTCTTTGATAAGATAGCCGTAGATAATGTTTTTAGTGCAAGCAATTAAATTATAGTTTAAAAAACCAAAATAACACGCTTGCATAAAAGCTGTTTACAACAATTACTTATCCTACAGCACCCCACGCTTTATAGCAAGAAAATGTATGTATTTAACTCCATTTTCTTTAGAAGCTTAAACTCATTATCAATTATTTTTTAGTTTTTAGTTGGATCTTTAATGCTAGCGTGTTTTTTTAACTGCCACCCGATTCGGAAAGTGATTTTTACTAAAGAAGAACGGGCAAGAAACTCTTGTAGAGTTGCTCTTTCCAAAACCAGTTTACAATATAGTATTTATTACAAAAGTTAGAAGTTGGTTTAAATCAGAGTAAATCAATCATAACTTCAAGTCATAATTTTCAAGTAATATATATTATAAATATAAATATGTTTACGTTATATTTATTATGGGTGAGTGAAGCGAAGTCTCCCAGAATGAATAATCAGAATATTTTGTTCCGCAAAATTAAAGTTCAGCTTGCATAATGATTTCTTAGGTTTACGCAAATGTTACTCATTGAAATAAAACTATTATTTACCGATTTTGTCGCGGATTTGGTTTAATTTTTAAAAAAAATTCAGTTCATAAAAAAGTTCAGCTTACTACAAATAGATTTAAATACTCTACCTCAACATCAATAATTTTTGTTTTTTATGTTCTTAATTATTTCACGTAATAACTTGATGCCTATCAACCCTAGAAAAAGGAGGATTACAGATGAAGAGGCAAAAGACAGCTATCAACAATCTCAAGAAAAACTTTTGCAAAGTAGTTTCTTTACGTCCATATTAACGTTGGCCCATAAATTCGTCGATTTGTGCTGTATTCATAACGAGATACATACCTATACCACTATCAAAACGCCATACAAATAAAATATATTCACCAACCCTATAAACTGCTCGACATAATGTCTACAAGTTACGAGGTCGGTAATAGGGTTGCCACACCGGCGGCCGATATGTGACAGCGAGATATGTTTGGGCGACAGACGGAACCTGCTCGCCGACGCTCCCTAAAACACATGCACATCACATGTTACAAGATAAACAATAATTCTATTAGGCTATTTTACTATTTAGAAGCTTATTAGTAGAGGCCTCTATTCATTTTAAATTCGCATAAGGCAGTTTGACTAATAGAAGATTATTGTATATGTGTTTATCCCATCAAAAACATCCTGTAAAAAATTCCAAGTCTCGCATGAAAACAGAATGTATCGTACAATTTATGCATAATGCTGCTGGCTAAGTCGATATATTTATTTAAAACGTAAAGAATTTTTAATGTTGATATGATATTAACTTACGTAATAACTTTATAGAGAAGGTCCCTTAAGCAAGGACTAAATAAATTAATCGACTTGGTATCAGATGGATCTCACAACTTTTTGCGGTAGAAAAACTGAGCTGCGAGACTTGGAATTTTTTTACAGGATGTTTTTGATGGGATCTTATGTCTTTTTGTACTACTTTCCTCCTACTTTTTTCCTTTTCGGTACTTTTTACTTCTAGACTATCAATAACGATTTTTCGTAAAGCCTCTGTCATGGTTCTTTCTTATTTTTGTAGGTATCAATTTATCACAATTATAGCGGATTTGGTTATTAGTGTTCTTTCTTTCATGGTAATTGATATTTTCGGGCTATTTAGTCTATTTATTTAACAGTTTCATGGGCTGAATACACCCTTTCCCTCTCTATACCCCCTCCTGTTATGCCTCATATATATATAGATACCTAACTACAACTATAATTCCATCATAAACGGATACAATGTTTCATTAACTGCAAATGTAACTTTGTAATCCTATACATTTATATGAGATTACAAAGTTATTCATGTAGTTAGTGTATCTAGAAAACTAGACAGAAATTATGAAATCTTTCAATTTTCCCCTACTTTAGACACTAAACACTAATCATATTCTAAATTTGAAGGTTCTATGTCTGCTAGAAGTGCCTTAGACTTCTGATGATCGGTCAGTCAGTCAGTGAGTGACAAATATAGAAAGTTTGACAGGCTATAATTCTTAAACTACTGGTTCAAATTGAATGAAATTTTAAACATACCGTGTTTACATAATGCCTGTTTAGTAACTGAAAATTCAGGCTTCTTGCTTTAACCACAACGAAGTGTATGGGGGGTTGAAAATGATCTGAATTGCTTTGAGAAAAGGATGTGCCGCTTTTTAGCTTGACTTGGAGGGGGCACTGCCGTGCCCCCAAATAAATGTTAGATTGGGTTTATTAAGGATTATTACACTCAACACACATATTAGATTTTAGGGATTAAACAATTCTATTCGGCAATTTTACCTTTATATTTTAGTTCTCAAATGACTGTATGAGCGTGGAAATATATGTGCTATGGCATAATTTAATTTGATCGTCTCCGTGGCGCAATTAATTAGACTACGGCTGCGAAACGAGAGAACGCGGGTTCGAGTCCCGTGCGAAAACAATTTTTTGTGTAAACCACAAGTATTTCTTTCAGGTTTAGGTGTGATAAGTCAGAAATATTTTGGGTAGTTTTTCCACCTTATCCCATAACTTCCAATGAAAAAAAACTCCGCCAAATTTTGAGTTTGGCTATAGTCTATTCCGTTTACCCATTCGGAGATAAATATGTAGGTATAGAACGAAAAGTATACGAGAATATTTTTAAGTCCATGTTGAATTATTCATAGAATGAAAGGATTTCAACGGCTACTTCCCGCGTATATGCGGCATTAAAACGAACTTTAATATAAGTTTCTACAACAAAATAAACAACAAATATTCCCTGTTTCCCCCATTCCATATCCTTTAGAATTCACCCATACTACACGCAGACCTAGGCTCAGACAGCCAGTGTAATCCAGCGTCCACACATCGGATATTGTTTGTGGCCACACCATTGTCCGAACCCAACTAATAATACTTAAGCAAAGTGAAGAGACGAAAGCCCTATATGAATAAATTTAGGCTTAGTATGGTTTGTGGGGTTATCTTAGGCCCTATTCAGTGCAACGCGGACGGTCCGCGCGCGGATTAGTGCTTGCGTCCGTCGCGGATCAAATCATAGTTCAGTTCGACGCGGAACGCGAGAGAGAGTGAGAGTGGTACAGTTACAACAGTAAGCCTATGGATAAAAAATTGAAGTTGGTGGTTGCTGCCTATTTATTAAATAGCAGTTTGTTTTTTTAAACCAACTTGTTTTTTTTCTTCGCCTGAACTATCTTCAAATTTTGGATACACAGCTTTGCAAACATCCAGCCACGCCTTTAGTTTAGCATCCTTATTTTTATACAAGGAGTCGCGGAGATTCCAAAGACATGGTTGTAATCGTACTTCTTGTATAACCCTCTCAGTTTGCACGGTTGCAGCCATGACGACGACAGTACTTTTCGTCCGCGTCGCACGACCGTCCGTCGGGCACTGAACAAGTCTGTACAAGTCACAGATCACTTCCAATAGATACCGCATTACGATAGTTTTGTTTTGAACCGAAAACGCCAACGAAGGGAACTGCGCGGGGGGTGGGCGGGTTGCAGCGCGGTCACGTGGACTTCACTGGAGAGATGAAGCATAAGTCGATAAATAAAAAAATGTATCGATAGTTCGATTTGCCAGTAAGTTCATGTGTTATGATCGCTTCTATAACTTAATTACCAACTTGTTAAATGTTTGATAATATTTTTTCACCGGCCTGTAGGGCGATTCACGTATTATAATAAGTTCAGTTGCAGTGCAGTTGCAGTTAAGTTTCGATCAAAACAGCCCCTTTCGTATTCTCGTAATTTTGACAACCGCTGTCAAATACGCTCGCGTCAAGTTCGCGTCACGCGTTTTAGCGTATTCTACTGCAGCGCGTATAAGTCTATCTCAAAAAAAATTCATACGTCTGACGTACAGTTGACGCGCAACTCACGCGCAGTTCACGCGCAGCTAAACACTTACAAGAATACCATTTTGTACCAAAGCGTAAACTTAATTGTAACCGCACCGCAACTTGATCGGCGCGTCAAGAAGTTACGTGAATCGCACTACATATCTGATAAATTATACCAACCGGCAACAGCTAACTACGAATAAAATAGGATTAAGATTTATACTTTAGTATGTAACGGTTTTATTTCTATTATTCACTGTGTATTTTTGTATGCCATAATGGCGAAATACCCAAATTAAGTGTTGATATAAAAGATCAGATAAAAATATGAAATAGTAAATAACTAAACCTTACGCCCTAAAGGGCTACAATAACTTCCGTTTCTTGAATTCTGACGATGGCTGTAGTAAATGTAATATCGACAAGTGACGATGAAACCCACTTGACGAACTATGAATGTTTTTGAGACGATATATACAACGTATGTTAAAATTAGTGCAATAGCTTGTGCTACTGATTCTCAATAAACTTAGTATACTAAAACTTATGGTAAATACCCTCCCATTATATTTGAAAACGTATACAACCAGAGGGAAAAAAGGAAATTTAATTACGCCAAAGATAATTAAAAAAATATTGTAAAAGTACCTTGTTAAAAAATTTAACTATTTCAAATTACATAAAATAACGTAATTATGGTAATTTGCAATTTTTATTTAAATCAAAATATATATTTTTTGACATTTTCATTTAATAAAATTAATTTACATTATTGTTTTACAATATCGATATTTCTGGGAATTATATTATAAACATGAGTCAAACACTAGAAGAACGTGTGATTTCGCCAAAAAAAAGATGGCTTATTACGGTTATTGCTATGCGAAAAAGAGAGGGCTGATTCTCCATCCGAACTCGACTGTTTGACATTGATACATTAACCAGTATAAATTGAGCTCGCTCGGGACCAAATTAATTTAAAGAATATTAGTTATCGATGATCGAACAAATCATTATTAACTGTAATATTATGTTCCCAAAATGTAATTTTCGCTAACGTGCGACGACATGTGCGGGTCCACTACTTGGACGACACTGATGACGCGACATTTGGCATCGGTTTATATCTATCTGATAGCTTATATGTGTTGGGCGCAACCGCTGCCTTGCATTTGGTATCTATTGGGAGTGATCTGTGGTACAAGTGCATTACAGTCCGCGCGCGGACGCCCGCGCCGCGGACGAGCGACGCGGAGTGATTTCGATCCGCGCGCGGACAGCTCTCCGCGGCGCGGGCGCTCCGCGTCGCTCTGAACGCGTTGTATAGGATTGATACATTTTACCGTCCGTCGCGGACTTCCGCGTAGGTCGTCCGCGTCGCACTGAAGAGGCCCTTATTATATATAAAAGGAAATAAGGCTGATGGTAAATTTTGCGCAATTTAAATAGCGGATTTACCGACGACAGGTTTCGCGTTGATCTACACAATTATGACGGCCTAATTGTCTCCAAATATACAAAGGTTAAATAAATAATAAATAAATAAATAACACCCAACAGTCACATACATAGTCCTGACCCCATATTAAGATCGAGTCTTGTGTCGTGGGTATCAGGAACTACGAGAGACTTTTCGGTCTCACAAACACCCAGACCCGAGGGAAATATTTGTGGGCCGCACAAACATTTCCCTCGGTGCGGGGATCGAACCCGCGGCCTCTCGTTTCACAGGCGGCGTCTAACCGCCTGCGCCACAATATACCAATATATCATTTTTTGTGTGTTTAAGTGCGCGATATTATTTCTTCGTAATGTGATGTTCATCAGTCCATATGATCACTGACAATGATAAATGGATCTTATAATATCGTTAGAAATTTGCGAAAATATAACTCAAGCGGGCGCACATAAAAACATTATACTTACGAGTTTTTAGTTTCTTAAAATCTAATAAAAAGTTCGGGATTTGTTTTTATCTATGAACTTGGAGACAAATTAATGGACAGGTAAAATGATGGGAAATAATGTCAGCCGTCTATGTAAAATGAAAACACATTAAAGTATTGCAGACATCTTTTTCATGACAGACATATAAAATAATATTGGCATAGGTAATATTGTACAATTAAATATTTTATTTTGAATCATTAAGTATTTGTATAATATATAATTATATTATTAGTCTATTATTCATTGAGATTTAAATAAATTTCTTTAAATTAAAGTTGCAACCATATTTTCTGGTACTTAAGTTTTATGTTTGACAAAGATATAGACTTCCTCGGTGACTAGTTCTTCGGTACGATTATAATGCTGTAGTCTCGGTTTCGAATCCCAGGTCGCGTAAAGAAATTTTGGATTTTTCTATTAATTATTAGCCCGGACTCAGAAGTTTATGCGCGATCATGGGACGGAAGGCTCAAGACGAAACGCATGTTCCCTGGTAACACCTCTACTTCCCCCCTTCTGGAGAAAAGGCGTGAGTTTATGTATGAATGTAAAATATAGTCCTCATTTTAGTCTCATTTTTAAAATATAAACCCAATTAGTATAGCTTTTTTGAATAGCGCTATACGTAAACTAGATAAAGGCATAAGCTGCTTTTAAAAATACCTACGGAAATATATAAACGTAAACTAGAGATAGCAATGGGTGTGTTTGTATCGTACCACTATTATTAGCATATGCAAATGTGCACTTCCTTTGACAGCGGACAGATAACATTTTTCTTTGTTTTAAGTATGGTAGTCCTAAAAAATACATATTGAAAGAGGTAGGGCTATTTGTAATCAGTGATAACGACTTTTAAATATAAGACAGTCACTGTGAGTCAATTATAATACTTTTAAATTGTTAAATTAGATATCAAAAATAAATTGAATACCTATATTGTGAATACCTATGTGTATAAAATAAATTTGTAATTTGTTTTGTTTTGTATAAACTAACGCTGATTGTTAAATGTCAACATATTAGCATCTTGTTCGCATTTGTACTAATTAGTAACTTTGGGAAGCAACTAATTCTTATTAGACAGGTTTACCTAGCTTAAGAATTAGTGAACAAATGTAATTGTATCCAACAAGTGTTAACAATAAAATAAAATAAAATGAATATTACTATATTTAATAAGAAAATAATCCATCTGTGTAGTAAAAATAAGTAATTATCCTTTCAATAAAATAGAATGATTTTTGTATACGGTATAACACATGCAGTAAAAAAAAGTATAATATAACTTAACCTTGTCTTGTGATTCGCTACGTAATTGCAGTAATTAAATAGAATTTAATATCGCGAGTTCTCAAGAGGACACAAGTTTTCTCAAAGTATATAAATAAGCTTTTATCACAAGCGGCGACATGAGACACGGAGCAGTTAATGATGAGACGAGCATGCCGTTCGTATGATGGTAAGCGATGCGACCGCTCATGAACAGTAGCAAAGCCAAACAACACCTTAAATTACAAAGCAATTGTTGGCATTCCACTGCGCTCGCCATCCTGAGACATAAGATGTTAAGTCTCAATATGTCCAGTAGTTACTCTGGCTGCATTGTCCTTCAATCCGAAACACAACAGTGCATTTAAACTTGCTGTTTGATGGGAGAAATAGACATTGCGGTGGTACCCACCCAGGCAGCCTCTCACATATGAGAGACCTACCACCAGTTTCTATAAAGTACTGTTAACAAGATATTTAAATATGCGTATTCCGTATACTGTATTTGTCGCAAAGTAGGCAGAAAGCTAGTTAGGAAGGAAGAGGCCGGGACTCTGAACCGGGATTGGGAAATGGTAATCATGATTATATAAAACATATATTTTTGGGTGCTGTGGAATCAAAACCATTCAAAACATTTTGTTGCCAAACTGTTATAGGATATGGAATTAAATATAATGTAAACCAAAAAATAAAAATTGTAATGAGAACATATCCCTCGTTTCAACGTAATTCACAAAAATAATAATGAATGCATTCTTGTTTATATCTAATAAATTTCTTTCCATTAAAATCCAATCCAAATTCCATTAAATATTAACAAATAAACTTAAAATAAAAACACATTTTTCACCAAACGTCGTCACGTAAAAAGCGAACGGCGACCCTTTATCGGAGAGCAGTAAAAGAATAATTAGCAAAATGTTCAGTTTCCGGACAGCTGACAGTTTCACCTGCGTACGTGGAGCCCCCTGCCGGCCAAACCGCGCAGATTGACCGGCCTCGACGACTTTACCGGACTCGCCGGGCTGCCGGACCCGCCGGCAGTGTACGTTAATAACGTTTAGACACACATCAACTTTATATTTGGCTAGGCTAGGTTTGGATATTGATAATTTGTTATTTGGTAAATAAAGGGTTAATGGCTAGAATGTCTAGTCAGTGTCAAATATTTGTTTATCCATGTTCCAGAAATTAATTAGTGTTTCGAATTTCGACATTATACAAAATGTTAATTTATGATTAATGTAGGATGATTGTAGGCCAATATATTCGACAATCAAGTACTTTCGCAAAATATGATAGTATGACAATCAGTGTCAAATATGTACCCACTGGTTTTTTATATAATGGCGCCAAGAAGATACTGCAAGCCAATTTTGTCTTTTTTATATGGGACAAAAGGCTGCGAGACATTTTTCAGAATGTGGAATACAGGTTGATCATCAGCCGAGAAATTTATTCCGTCTTGGATCAATACCGGATACACAGTGGCTGAGTGTGAAACGTGACATAAAAGGATTCTCATGTCGGAAGCTCAGTTCAGTGTGAGAGCTTTCCGTCTGTGATAGCTCAAATGAAAACCCAGAACTGGAATTCATGGTTGGCACTAGTAACAACTCTACCTACCATATCCCCAGGCATTAGTCTAAAATATATCTTGCAAAGAAACAACAATGTTTATAAGAGAATTGTCTACGATTATGTGTTTTATAAAGCGCATTATCTATCACGCAGTTCTTAAGATACTGTACTGAGCATAACATAACACATTCTATCTAAAGCACAATATTCTGAACTCAAAATTCATTCACATTGTAAAACATATAACAAACTGATATTAGTTTCAAGCGGTCCCGGTTGGGTTATCGCTATAGAAAATTTTACGCTCGTGCCCCTCTCAAATCGGTCTTTTGTGAACGAACGATTGTTTTGATCCGGTACATTTTTGGATACGATAAAAGGACGAAAATAACTGCTAGTTTTTGTTTCTAACAATGTTTTGTTTTTTCGAATCATTTTCCTGTTGAAATTTGAAATAGGTACACAATGGGGTATGTTTTTAGATATTATTTTAAGACAAGAGACTGTAGCAACTACACAGTGATCCGATATCATCAGGAAGATTGCGGACTAAATAAATACCACCAAATAAAATACAAAGATAGCTAAAAATTGACAATTGTGTTAGTTTTTCAAACCTTTTGTGTTTTGAGTTACTCGTTGTTATGATCAATTTTTAATATTTCTATTGTACAGGTTATTAAGAGGACGTAATTAAAACAGCAATGAAATATGCCGCTTGACATAATTGTCATAATTGTGCATTCATGCTCGAAATTGGACATACACAATCTCAAAAACACGATAAAATTATGTTTGTCACTATGTTTTCTACTGTAGAATACAGTGATTGTAGGAGGTTAAATGTGGGCTACTTCCGATAAATCACTCTGAAAACTCTTCAGGAAAGCCTAAATTCAGCAGTGGTCGTCCTGAGACTAAAGACTGTGGTAGCTCACCATATAAGAACATTTTAAAAATGTTTTCTTAGATTAACGCAAATGTCACACATTGAAATAAAGTTTTATTACAACATTTTAAAAAGTAAAAGAGCGAACGAATAACTTCACCTAACGAATCACAAGTAAGCACGGTTAGGAAGTAATGAAGAGAGAGTAAAGCTGCAACTTGTCGAACGAGTGCGAGTAATTGGACCCATAATTTGCACGATAACAGAACTTGGCCCTAACAATGTAGCCGCGGTTTCATTATGCGTAATTACGTCTTATAGTTTTAATTTTTGCCGAGTTAGCTGCAGTTGTTAAGTTGGTTTTAGGTGTTTAGTTGAATCATTAAGGTAGTGTTTGGGCTATGGATTATGAGGTCTTAAATTCAAAACCTTGGTCAGAGAATTTAATTTGTGTTAGTTTTTGGCTTTAAAAATCCTATATTGATGTATATTGTTCGGGGCTGGAATTTGCACCTGTTTGTATTTTATGTAGTGAATTAAATGAAATACGGCTTCGCTGCACTTTATAGATACTTGAGTTTTAATTATTAAACTATTCTAGCAACTATATTTTCACTTTTAAAAACCTTTAAAAATGATTACCAAACCAGAGCAGAAAAACAAATTACGCTAGCCTTTCTTCCGAACTTTCTTTTTTTCCGATATCAGAACAGTTATAGTAATGCATTTAAAGATGCAAAAGAGGCAAAAGAGGGATCAAAAACATGAGACCTAAACATTTTTAGGGCTCCAACAATCTCAACTAACGGAATACAGTATTTCTGTAAAGTAGATAAAAGTATACCAACCTACTGAAACGATCACATTCTTCCAAACTACATGAATATGAAAATACACAATAAACGTACAAGTATTGTAAAGCAATATTTTAGCGAGCGTTTGTACCTCGTAATTTTTTACCTGTCGTTAAAAAGAACACAAAAAAGAATATCCTCCAGAAATTCGAGATAAAGGTATCAAATTAATTTTTAACAAAGCAACTCAAATATAGTCGGGCGTTTTTCTTTTGTGGCGTACTACAATGAAAATTCGTTTTGAAATTCGACTATAACGCTGTAAGCCGCGAGAGGGGCGGCAGAATAATGATTTATTTATGTCAATGAGCTATATTCGGGAACGGAGTTTTCCTTCGCAAATTGGTTATTGTGCGCTGTATAAAGTTCTTTTATTACCGAATTGTTAGTAAAATGAGAGTAGGTGGGTCTCTTTTCAATTACCCTCGCGTTTTTGATAATAAAGGAAGTTTACGGGGTAAGTTGTATTTTTTTCGTAAACAATGTAGCGGTCTTCGGATATTATAGGAATAGAGCAGTATCATTATTTCGCACAAATCAGTAGTAAAGCAATAGTTTTACTATCGTCATAAGCTTAGTGAGTGTCACGGCCCGAGGCCGAATACCTCATTCCTCCTATTTTTTTCCCATTTCCTCTTCTGTTTTAAGACCGGCAATGAAATTACAACAAAGTGGTCTAAAATTTCATGGGCGGTAATCAACCTAGGTGGCAGGTGAGCCAAAGAAACAACGGCATTCGGACAGATTGCACGGAGTAATGCCGTACGTTTTCTAGTATTTGTAGCGTCTAGACATTGCCATGTGTGAAATAACTCGGTGAATTGTGCACCCACTAATAAACCTTAAACGTAGGGCATAAAACTAATAGCGAACGTCACTGTGTCGTAAACCGTGTTATTAACCAAGAAGAAGGTTTGTTTCCATTGTGATTTGCGGTACGTGTTTTGTTAATTCTATAGAGATAGATGATGGATAAATATTAAATTTGCATGAGGTCGAATTATCACGGAATTTAGTCTTTTAAAGATTTTTTAGAGACTTGCTATTTTTTTGATTATACTGTATATCAGTCCATTTACTTATCACTGCAGGGCACGCAAGCAATCAATTTTTTAATTTATCAAGCAAAAATTGTGCAATAATGCATATTATAAAATATCAGAATATCTAGATGATAGCAAGGCTTGGGAATGGAATAAAATTAAATAAATGTGTAGTATCTCGTAGCGGAAGTTTTAGTGTGCTCTGTATAATATCATTAAATTAAGTAACTTATCACATTTGCCATTGTTTTGCTTTGTAAGTGATTGGGTATGTCATGCTCGCTAAAAAGTCTGTGCTTGCGGTGGCGTCGTGTGTCGGGTCGGTCACTTCCCTGTAGTATGGTTGAGGAGGCCAATGGCTGGCACATGCGTCATACTCGTGAACGGGTGCTGCTTGCGTAGACTGGTCTATCCGATTTGCTTACATTGTTACGGATTGATTGATGGAGTATATAAGGCTTTCGCAATTATTCACTGCTTTAGCGAAAACGAGTATACTGATTCTTCGCTCTGGGGGACTTCGCTTCACTCAGCCATAGTAATTATAATATAATAATATTTGTATCAGAAATATTTATTGTAAATTTACAACAAATTATTATTAAACTGCTCTGATTTAAACCAACTTGTAAATTTTGTAATAATTCACTACATTGTAAACTGGTTTTGAAAAGAGCAACACTAGAGTTTCTTGCCCGTTCTTCTCTAGTGAAAACCGCTTTCCGAACCGGGTGGTAGATAAAAAAATGACTGAATCTAAATGATGTTGAACATTTTAATGGATTCAATAAATTATTTTCATATCATTTCATTTAATTTCATTTCATTTCATTTCACGGACCTCCTCTACAATCGAGGTACGATTGAGCGTTATATTTAATTCAATTCTTGCGCCTTAATTTTTTATTGAAATTCTGATATTAAGCTGGATTTCAGGTATGATTTTTATGAAAAAATTAACGATGTATCCATAGAAATGCATATTTGTCACCACAAAAAATTATTTTACAAATTATAGTGTTATTTTATCTGGCACTGTATGACACGCAGTACAATGCAAACAGAGGGATTCTCTAGCTGCTAGCAGGACTTCGTTATCATTTACCAGTAAACAGTATGACGCGTTTCCCATTATAGTGTACGATGAACACTGTTGGAAAGAATATGAGTTTACCTACCAACCTACCTTCCATCAATTTACTTATGGTCTTTAGTGAACTCAATTACAAAGTTAACAACTACTATAAAACTCTTTAATTCAGAATGCTAATATAAAATCGTATACAAATGGAAACGTATTAAGCCGTATTCTCCCGAGAGACCACCGATGAATTGCCAAGTTCTAATGCCACTTCTCCTCTAATTTCATGTATTTAAACTTTTACCAGCATTACGGCTCACTTTCTAAACATATTTTATTAGCTTAAGCACACACTTTATTACCTTTGTAATACTTGTCTGGATTATCGTTGGGATAATTGTAGTTTCTTACTTTCGTTTTATATTTATTAAGTATTATACGTTTGTTGTGTTTACAATAATGAAATGCATATTATGCTGTATCAGCCCAATACGTCCTAACGCAGGGCACGGCCCTTATTTACAATAGAGAGTACGATTGAGAGTGGTTAGGCCATATACTCCACTACGCTGGCCTAGTGCGAGTTGGCGGACTTACATACCATAGAAATTCTTATAAATCGCTATGGTATGCAGGTTTCCTCACGTTGTTATCCTTCACCGTTTTAGCGCGAGGTGATTGACTCAATACACGCATGGCTCCGAAAAGTCAGAGGTGTGCCCTGGGATTCGAACCCGCGAACATGTTGGCAGCCGCGCATTCCACATTGTGCAATGCATACATATTAGCTGAATGAGAGATACCTTTGCTGGTGCAATATTTTTCTTTATTTTGGTACCGTAATTTACTCTGTAATTTATTGTACCAGTAATAAATATTATTTTCTTTCTTTCTTTTCTTACAAATGAATAAATTATTTTTAGATTTACGCGAATGTTACACTTTCCTTAATAGTTTTATTTTAATGCGAATAAAATATATTTTTATTTAATTATTATTGCGAAGGTCCGGCAAACTATCTAACACTTCACCCAATGGTGATCACGACCGCCCATGAAAATATACATACTACTAGTATGTTACCGGACTCGCAATATAAGAGAGGATAGAGATAGAAAAAATATACCGTAAATAAAAGGATATATTTAGCAATATTCTTAATCACCGAACTAATATGTCGCATCTCGTTGGTACTTAAAAATAATTTATTGAGTTTATCAAACAAAATAATTAATTAAAATCAGTCTGATTTCCCACAAACATACGAAAAGGAGCGGAGAATGATTTATTGCTAATTCCTATTCATTTTTATCTAATTAATTTCGTTGAGCCTAAGTAAAATCTATACATTCCTAGAGATCTCGCGCCGTGAGCTTCAGTGCTCGGTGTTAAAAATAATGTTGCATTTGATGGTTGGTTGTGGGATAGTGACAAACCAGTAGAGTCAACCATTGATACTCTAAAAACGACCCCAGTCTGACCCAAGAGCATCATAAATTCTATGTCTTCCATTCCAAGCTATGTAATATTAAGAGCGTATACACCTTGCGCGCAAAATCAACTATAGGTATTTCTTCGTTAATTTCACGCACACATAAGCGACCAAAGCTGTGTGCGTAGAGTTGCCGCGTCGGCTCGCTATACAATCGGCTCAAACAACTTTGATCCGTGCGCTTCAAATATTCAATTGAAATGTAACTGTAATATAATATCATAAAAATATTTTATTTGCATTATAAGTAGACAAATATTACTGTGCAAGCAAAGAATAATACAAATTTTGGATACTAATCATATTTTCATTATTATTACATTGTTAAGTTGCATTCAAATCAGTGTTCAATCAGTATACACTACGGACGTTTTATTAATCATTTCGTGTTCGAACACATAAATAGTGTTAGGGGCCTTACAACCCCTTACAATTACGAAATATATTGAATTTTATATTACAATACATAACATAATTTAGCCTCGGAATTACATCCCATTATATTACCTGAAACATAATTTATACTCACTACAAAATCATTGTAGGTAATAAAAATAATTAAATATAATACTACCAAAGTACTAAGATGTGGTAATCGCATTCCGCGCGTAGCTATTTTTACTACGCGCGGCATAATCGAGTGCAGCCAGGCCGGAGCGACGAGCGATACGTCCTCCCTCTAGAAGGCCTTGCGGCGGTCTGATTTGATCCACGTCGGACAGCGTGTTTTATAGTGGTTTTTAAAATATTTGTAGAAAACATGAAAACTAATTTTGTTGAAATATAAAAATGGTAATTTATTGATTAGATGTTCTTCTATTGTAATATGCAATTGCTATAACAAATTATGTACGATAAGTTGGTGAAAAAAAATATGTTCTTGACGAGAGTTTCTGAATAATTTCGCATTGTTTAAATTTTTATTTTTCAGGAACTAAACACAAAAAGATTATTTTTCTCAGCAAAATCCCTCCATAAGGGTCTTATTAGTCTGATGATATTTTTATTTTCATCTTATATTTAGTGGTTTCGGATATGTTAAGCTTCTAAATTGCCATTTAAAGCCTAAATAACGAAACTTGTGTTTAGGAATCCGTATAGTACTCACAAATTATCCATCAATCTATAATGTTTTCCACCAAAATCCCTAGATGACAACCTTTTCTAAAATCAGTAATAATTATTTTTCCTTTAAATTGTTTATTGGTGGCTATTAACTCATTTGAAAAGTCCTGTTTTTAAGCCAAAAAGCGCGTGCAGGGTATAAACGCTCTTAATAAATTATTTTAAAATCCACTTACCGATGTTGGTTGAAACACCACCTTCGAAACTCGTAGCTACAGATTCTATTCCGCATCGTGAAACATGTTTTTGACATCCACAATTATAAATATTATGAAAATGAAAATGAAAATAATTTATTGAATCCATTAAAATGTTCAACATCATTTAGATTCAGTCATTTTTTATCTACCACCCGGTTCGGAAAGCGGTTTTCACTAGAGAAGAACGGGCAAGAAACTCTAGTGTTGCTCTTTTCAAAACCAGTTTACAATGTCGGGATTGTTACAAAATTGGTTTCACAGCACCCGTTCACGAATATGACGCATGTGCCAGCCATCGGCCTCCTCAACCATGCTACAGGGAAGTGACCGACCCGGCACACGACGCCACCGCAAGCACAGACTTTTAGCGAGCATGACACCCAATCACTTACACAGCAAAACAACGGCAAATGTGCTAAGTTACTTAATTTGAATGATATTATACAGAGCACACCAATACTTCCTCTCCGGGATACTACACATTTATTTAATTTTATTCTATTCCCAAGCCTTGCTATCATCTAGATATTCAGAAATTTTATAATATGCTTTATTGCATAATTTTTGCTTGATAGTTGATTTGAATTTTGTAATCGTTAAGGCTTTAATATGACTGGGAACTTTGTTATAAAAATTTGCTGATCTTGTGGAGCCTAGTCTTATGAGTAGCTAGATTATTCTTATTCCTAGTATTTTTATTATGAATATCGCTAATCTTTCTTTATTTCTATGAAAATAAATTAAATTTTCAAATATATATTGTGATGCTACTCAAATCGCTCTTTAAATTTTTCTCTAAGAGAATATCTGGACCCTAGCGAATAAATTGATCTTATAGCTCGCTTTTGGAGAACAAAGATGGTATCAATGTCAGCAGCACCACCCCACAATAAAATTCCATAACTCATCAGACTATGAAAGTAGGCAAAATATACCAACCGAGCTGTATCAATATCAGTCAATTGGCGAATCTTACCCACCGCAAAGACTGCGGCGCTCAGCTTTTTAGCTAGATCGACTATGTGAGAGCCCCACTGAAGTTTGGGATCTAACGTAATTCCCAAAAACTTAGTTGTATCCACAAGGCTCAACTCATCCCCATTCAAATTAATGTTAGCATTAACTTTTTTGACATTAGCTGTCACAAACCTTATACATTTCGTTTTTTGGCTATTTAATAACAAATTCTTAATACTAAACCAATGTACTATTTTTGAGAGGGTGTGGTTTACGTCAAATATTAGTATTAGGTTTGAGAATTTGTGACGTCAAAATAGTTCCTGATAAAAAATGTATTATTTCTTAATATGGGATTAGAACCACAACTGTTGAATTTTTATTACAACTTACTATTAAAATACGCCTTCTATAAGTGCATCTTAGTCTAGACCGTTAAATCTAAGTTCCACCCACTAGACGCGGCAACAAAGGTAAATAAACATGAAAACTTATAAATAGCGAAAAAATCACTGTAATATAGCAAATTGCTAAGCCAACAGCAGCATTAAACGCAAGGAATAGTTATTATTGCACTTCTGGGGAAAATAAACGATAAAACCTCTCATCTCGTCGAGTTAGGATCCTCGCAATAAGGCTTTGCGAGCTTAGCTAGCTCGCGGTCACACTTAATGCTAACTTGTGAAAACTTGTTTATCTAGGTCCAAGGATCATTTGGTTTATCTCTGATGTCTTCATATATTGCTCACGTATATCAAGAGATCGTGGAGAGTTATAATCTGATCTTTGAAGACGAATAATGCCAGTAATAAGGAAGACGGAGCATAATAACTCACTGAACTAAGCTTCTTAATTATTATTTTTAAATTACTATGGATGGCGAGACGAGCATGCCTTTGTGGGTGATATCCAGGCAAATCATATAAATATATTCAACAGTCACATACATAGTTCTGACCTCACACTAAGATCGAATCTTATGCCGTGGGAAACAGAAACTACTAGACATATCGATTTCACATACACCCAAACAAATATTAATGGAACAGAAACAGATTTTTCTCGTTCCAGGGTTCTAACTCGCGGCCTCACATCCAGAGTCTAACAGTGATACGACCTGTCAAACTTATCAACCAAGAGAAAATGCACCTAAAACAAAGATTTTCTCTAGGTGTAATCCAGCCTTAATGTAGCGAAGTTTTGCCCGACTTGTTTGAGGTCCTTATGGTTGATTTACTTAACCCGCTGTTATAAGGAAAGCTGCTTAGGAAATATTTCATTCATTCATTTTGTTTGACTTGTGGCTAATCTAGTGTCACAATGAAGTATTTATTGAGGGTTGCTAGGCAAGATGTTAATTACGTACTATTTTTAGAAATCCACGATTAATTAATGTTATAATTGTAAAATAAATATTGAATGATAATTAATCACTTCATGTCCGACTATGTTTCAATATCGTGTGAGTTTCTTAATTTCCTATTATTTAATGTATATAATTATGTTGTCTTTTTGATTTTTGTACTTCAACTGAAATTTCTTTGAATGCCTTTTCAAACAAATAAATGGTTACTGTATGTCGTTCAAGAAATAAACTATCCAAAGAAAATTGAAACTTTGACATTGTCTAGCATACACTAAAGACCTAATTATGAACTCAGTAACAAACCCCTTGATCCCTTCTCAAAGCTTGGAAATCTCATCTCAAATATAACGAACAATACGCTGCACCCCTAATGGTCACCTTAACACGATATTAATGACGAAATCGTGACAGAGCGATATTCTTTGCACAGGATTACAGCCATACTTATTCGAGTAATACGCGTTGAGACTAACTATAAGTTTTACCCAATAGTCAGAGTTTTGATCCCGTAGTAATAAATATCAGGAACTCTAAGAAATATCTCTAAACTTGCACTGGAAACAAATTTTCTTTAAGCATAAAAATGTTGTCTCCGTGCTAAAATTGATTTAATTATACAGTAGATTCTACCCAGCTAATTATCCCGACAACGTGGTAAGAGTTGTCAAATTTGCATTTGTAATTTAAAATTACATGCCTATGAGTGAGATGTCACTATGAATCACCACATTGCTAAAATGGAATCAGGACTCATACTATAATCGCTGTAAACTTTCTTGGACTGGATTTCCAAATATTTTCTTTGTTTTAAAACATTTATCGTCGTATTTTCGTCTTTGATTGCATGGTTACAGACCCATAATCCTGTGAAAAATCGCGTATTTGTGAAGCGTGGTAGATTATATGGCCTAATCTCTCTCAATCGTATTCTAGATTTTAGAGGCATGTGCCCGGCAGTGGGTAATTTATGGCTGATACAATACTGTACAGTCACATGAATGTATGGCTATCTCCTTGTAGTTGTGAGTTGTGACATAAGAGCTAATAAAAGGATTAAATGCCGGTCATAATGTAGCTTCCTAGTTTTTACCTTATTATTATGTTTCATACGCGTCACCCGAAATCCTACAATATAATCTCCATCATCAATAAGTGATTTTCAAAAGCCCAATAGAGAAGCTATAGCCGAGGTCAAACGATTTCAGCATTGAACTTCGCTAATAGGGATATTTGTTTGGCGCGACGCGACGCCGTCCATTTGCATAGTGATGCGTTTTAATTGAAAGATATGGCTTTCACTACACATTACCCTATCGATTGCTATAATGGAATATTTCTGCTCGAATATTATGAGTTTAATATCTTTTTTATGGCAAAATTACGGTGAATGAGCTGTAAATTGAGGGTAATGATTGGCTTTGGAAACAGATGACACGTGAGAATACCTACATAGGTACGTTAGTGTCTACCACACCATGTTGTTTATTTCAGACTATGACTTAACCGCTTTGCTCAAAATATCTACCTAAATGTGAAACACCATTGATGCTGCAAAAGTAGATTGCTATAGATTTTTCGTGATTTTTGTGGTAGCTATAGGATCTATACTCTGTTTTCAGTATACGTATAGAGTAGAGCCCAGACAATGAATAACAGGCACGAAAGTGTGTGAGTCAAAACGAATACAGCACTATACAGCTTATACCTATACCGGGTATCTCAAGATTGCTACCGAAAACAAAGCCAGGTGGTAGTTTTAGTGGCTACAAACACAATTCAACTAAATTTTTTGTATAGAAACGCGACAATTATTTTTTTTAATTTTTTAATTACCGCCATTTTTGGGTGGTAAATCCATAGTTTTTGCTAAAATAATAATTTAAACTCTTTTATACCTTAGAATATTTGTAAATAAAAGGGTATACACTATTATTTTAGGAAAAAATGTATTTACCACCCAAATATGGCCACAGGAAAAAAATAACAAAAAAAATTATCGCTTTTTTTTTGCAACTTTTTCTGTTGCATTGTGTCTGAAGTCTCTTAAACTACCACCCAGGTTCGTTTTCGGTAGCAGTCTTGATATACCCTCTATATCTGGCTGCATAACCGCATTTAGGAAGAAATTAACAGACTATGCTGTTTATCTATGTACCTATATTCTATACTTACTCTATTTATAAACTTTTTAACCATAGACAACTATATTCTAAATTCAAAATGTTATAAAAGTCCCCGTATCTCGCCTCTCCGTCGCGTTTAGTTAGATAATTTATGAAATAGAGATGCATTATTTCCCCCGCGTGTGTTTCGCGTGCATTAGCCACGCCGCCGGCAGATGGCAGCACTAGCGCTAATGATGCCGCCGTTGCCATTAAATTATTTTTATGACCTGCCCGCGAGACGCGACCACCGCAACACCGCTGCACAGATTATTAAAAAATTGTATTAAAATATTAATTTTACCGTGTATGTATTTGCTGTATTATTTACTAGTACACAGCCTTCCGGTTGGAATTTTGCTCTAAAATTGTTGGAGGCATAGTATAATACATTGATTGGGAGAAAATTAGCAATTTTTGAAGCTTTCTGTAAGGATTTTCACAGCGCAACGACATATTAGAAGCAGCCTTCATTCAGTGACTTCCTGTAACCTTTATTTGATTGTCTGATGTCTAACGCTTAAGATCCTGAACTGTGCAAAAACGTGCAGATCCATTTTAGGTCCGTTGTTTCCTCAATGAAACTAGTTAATGATCCATTCTTTCTTGGTCCATATAGGATTGCAAGTCGTGAGATCTTAGGCGATATAATTTCTGATTCGAGAATTATTTGAATTAGTAAGTATTCATTGAAAGACCTAATTAACTATATCAAAAGATTTGTTAATTATACAGCTTGTCATAAAATTATATATCTTATATTAATTATTTATTTGAAAACATTACGAAAGACTCATATTTATATTTTTTCATAGGTTGACTGGCAGAGAATGCCTCAGGCATTAAGTCCGCCTTTATACAGTTTATGTATGAAGTTTATGTTTATGTTTATGTATATATATGAAGCATTAAATAAATAAATAAATAAATATTTGGTTTTAAGTTTCAAATAAAATATAATCTACAGAATAAATTACTTCTTAATGAAATGTGTCTAACAACTAATAATAAATTAAAAAGTAATCGTTTAAGATAAGCCACGTCCGAGCTTAGTTGAGAAAGATATTAGATCCGTCCCATCAGCTTGTAAATACCACAGTAAAGATAGTGCGACACGTAAAACTAATAGCCAGACGACAACAGACCCATAAACTGAGTTATTAAGTAGAAAACAGCTGTGTCCAAAGCTCCTGCATTATGACGGAGCTAGGTTATTTACACATCGGATCCAAAGAACAGCGCTTTAGAATTAAATATTTAAAATCGATTTGTTTTTTTAAACATACATACATAATCGTCACGCCTATATCCCATAGGAGTAGACAGAGACTATAGAACGCCACTTTGCTCGATCCTGACATATTACTTTCGCTTGATCCACTTTCATCAACCTTTTCATGCATTCTCGTCGGTTCAGGGTGCTTTTGACCTGACCCTTGTTAAGGGTATCACCGATTTGGATTGTGTATGTTCGGTGAGGTCGACCCCTACCAACTCTTCCATCCACACTCGCCTTATAAATTTGCTTCGTTATTCTCCTTTCATCCATCCTGTTTTTTTTATGGTAGTATTTTATGCTTTCTAGGCTGGTTTAGAAATTAATATTCTAATTATAAATTTGAATTTGGAATGGTTATTTTTTAAGAGTTTGTTTTTTTTGTGGTCAATAATACACAGTCAGGTCATAAGTATTGTCACACAGTAAAAACTTTTCTTTTAGAATGCTGGCCACAAAAAAGTTTATTGAATTCGAATTTCGAATTGTTCATGAAAATAAAAATGTATACTTTTTAGAATTTTACTCATTTTTAAATATGGAGTGGACGCTTAAATAAGACTGTGTTGCAGTTATTGCGTTGCATCGTTACGGTTACGCGCCAATTCAAATTTTTGACATACTGAAAAATTTGAATATAACCAAAAGATTCATTTATCGTACCATCAAACGATACAATGAAGACTCTAGTGTAGATGATAGGTCAAGAAGTGGTCGCCCTCGGTCTGTTAGGACTCCAGCAGTGATCAAAGCTGTGAAGGCGCGAATTCAAAGAAATCCCAAACGTAAGCAGAAACTGTTGGCCCTTCAGATGGAGTTAAGCAGAACCACGGTGAAAAGGGTGTTAAATGAAGACTTAGGGCTTCGGGCATATCGAAGAAAAACAGGACATCGTTTGAATGCTCGTCTAATGGACCCGAGACTGAAGAGATGCCGCGCTTTGTTGAAGCGGTACGCGGGAAAAAAATATCGGGAAATTCTTTTTTCAGATGAAAAAATTTGGCCGCGCGTGTAATCGACTTTATCCGACACGAAGACTGGCCCTCCTCTAGTCCAGATTTGAATCCGTTAGATTACAAGATATGGCAACACTTGGAGGAAAAGGCGTGCTCAAAGCCTCATTCCAATTTGGAGTCACTCAAGACATCCTTGATTAAGGCAGCCGCCGATATTGACACGGACCTCGTTCGTGCTGCGATAGACAACTGGCCGCGCAGATTGAAGGCCTGTATTCAAAATCACGGAGGTCGTTTTGAATAAACTTTAGTGTCATAAGAATCTATGTTTTGTTAAGTTCATTTTGGTATATAAATGGTTACATAATGAATAAACTTGTTTCAATTATTTTATATTAAACCTGTGACAGAATTTATGACCTGACTAGGTATTAATAGCAGTTTTAGGTTATTTTTATTTATGTACTTAGTTAATAAGCAAAAGGAGCCATTAAAGGAACACTTTGTTGTCCATCTACCAACACTGTTCCTTTTTCAGGATTGTATGGAGGTATTCAAATGAAATTGATGTCAAAATCGAGGATCCTACGATCCGATACATATTTAGTTTGCGAGATAATTTTAACAGTAAAAGACTTTTATTAGATTATGTTATAAAAAGGCATAACGTTTTTTTTTCTCAGCATTCTGGAGATTATCTCGGCCTCACACTAAGCCAGGACCAAAGCTCAGCGAGTCTCTGCGAATGTCTAACTTGTCTTTTGTCATTGTACGAACTACCACCGAGTGTAATTTGCTGTAGATCTATTTATTACCAATACCACAAAACCCTCAACTTTATCGAACCTACCTGCTCTCATAGCTTCAATTTGAAATTTACGATGTTATCTCCGCAACCGTAGTAGGCCGATGTGATAAAATCGAGTGTTAATTAGAACTGCCGTGATAACAACCGTCTTTAACTGTAATACGTTTTAATACTAAAGTAGTGCGTGGACTATATAGTTCCTTTTTAGTGTTTTTTCATTGGTAGATGAAATTGCTTGCCAGGATCATTTTAGTTGACCTTTTTATGTCTGAGTCTTTCTTTCTATTAGTATGGAGTATATACATATACATAGAATATTCTAAGCTCACGGCTATATGCCCAGAGGGAAGGCAGGGTATGGAAGGGCCATCCAGAGTAATCCAAAATTTCAGTCTCATGATTTGATAGGGGGTGAGTCTAAATCATTCTAGAAAAAAAACCGAGTCTCTTGTGATTTTTCAAATCGTAAAAATCACATATAAGGTTGTCCAACCTGTCGTTCAAACCCTGGACCTCAAGATTAGAATCCCAATGCTAGCAGCATTAAGCTCGAACAGCGAGGCTAAATATATTCACAAAAAGCAATATCTCCTTACACAAAGGAGTAGAGCGCTAAAATCAAACCGTCTTTTGTTTAATCTTGGTTTCTAACATTCGCTTAGTCGCAATGAAAACGCAGTTAACGAAATAATATCTTGTTGGGGTCGCCTGAAGCGGCCATAAGACGCGCATACAGTACACCCAGCCAGTGCCGTAATAAGGACGGGGGGTTGAATCATTTATTTTATGTTATTATTCGTATGGTTATGTTTGCTTGAAGTACCTCTTTGAGGAGTAGATATTGTAGGAAGTTATGATATTTGTAAATAATCATTTTATGTGATATGACGTTCGTATGCATGCCGTCGGGCGTCGGGATAATATTACCGCTTTGTCTATTGATGCAGGCTAAGAAGTGTTTGTTTTGCATTCAAAGGTATCGGAGTCAATGATTATGTAAATGCCCAGATGAAACTACATAACACTCTATGTATGACTGTGATGACTACAGTACAGTGTCACTTATTTTTCAATACCTTATAGAAAGTTTTGACTGATGTTGCTCTTATTTTATTGTCAGGCGTTTAATAATTTCGAGACAAATATTCCTGTTGTAGGCGGAAAAGTCTCTTGTAGTTTTCAATAGCAACGATAATTCACAAGATTGCGGCTGCAAATTTGTGTATAATTAATCGTTGTACATACTAATTGTTAAAATATAATAACCAGGGCCCCGCTTGGATCCCCTGCGTGCGACCCTGCACACTGCAATTAGAACATTACAGTTGCAGTCGCAAGATAATCGCAGCAATAACAACATTTCGTGCAGTCTAATTACGGCGAATCAAAATACTATGTATAGCTATGTATATTAATGTATTGCTAGAATATACAGGACTAAGAATAAGAGTAAGAGAAGCATTATGTTGATTTGTATAGTACATTTTAGAATTCATTTAACATCATAGAAACGATTAAGTGTTTGGCAGAAACATTCAAATAAATATGAATTAGGTACTAGACTTGGGAATCAAACCGATGATTTCTAAAAATACTTTATAAAAAACTCATCCATCAACCCACTAGACATATTTTTGAAGTCTTCAAAAATCTTTTTTTTTTAATATAAATAAATGTACATAATATTTAAGAAAAAACGATATTGTTCCCCGAATACTTTTTGTCTGAAAGCATCTATCGATTATGTAATTACACCGTCAACGTACCCTTGAACCTGTCATGTAGAACAATAGCAACCCGCAATTAAGTATAACTAGTTTATGACACAGTAATTAACGCCCATAGGTTATCGTTCCGCGGGGCCCGTTTAATCTAACTTTTCTATTATCTGTCGTCTGGTAGTGAGCTTATAATAGTTGCTGTTAATAGGAATGTGAGATTAATACAACTTATTAGTAAGGATTTTCTATAATTAAGAAAGAAAGAAAGAAAATAATTGTAAATGTCATTGTTTCACTGGTAGGTCTCTCATATGTGAAAGGCCGCCTGGGTGGGTACCACCGCAATGTCTATTTCTCCCGCCTGACAGCAATGTGAATGCACTGTTATACCGGGTATATCAAGAGTGCTACCGAAAACGAAGCCGAGTGGTAGTTTTAGTGACTACAAACACAATGCAACTAAAAATTTCGCTACGAAACGCGACAATTTTTTTTATTATTTTTTAAATATCATCGAGTTTAGGTGGTGAATCCATAGTTTTTGCTAAAATGATAATTTAAAGTCTTGCACACCATAGCGTCTTTAAAAATAAAAGGGTGTACACTATTATTTAAGAAAAAACTATGTATTTACCATCCTAATACAACGATAGAAAAAAAATAACAAAAAAGAATTGTCACAATTTTTTCCACAAAATTTAGTTGCGTTATGTCTGAAGTCACTAATACTATCACCCAGCTTCGTTTTCGGTAGCAGTCTTGATATACCCTGTATTTCGGATTGAAGGACATCGTTGCCAGAGTAATTACTGGACATATTGAGACCTAATATCTTATGTATCAGGAGCGGAGTAGAATACCAAGCATTGCTTTGTAATTCAAGGTGTTGTTTGGTTTTGCTACTACTACTTACTACTTTTGCCACTACTAATTATGTTACGTGGTGATGAAATTTAGGAATCAAATTGTGTAGGTTTTAGAACGTGTTCACTATTTCTTTGCAAGACATGTCTCTTTATGCGTATTTGTAGATAGTAACGATAACAAATTAATCAAACAAATATTAAAGAAATCCTATTAATTGTTCTAAAAACGTACGGAATCCTTATCAAGATCGCACATTAAAACCGTAACGCGTGTCAAAGTAGGTACGTGTCTTTGTAACTCGTTCTTAGATGTTACTTGTAAGTTATTTCCATATAATAACTACCTTTAGTCTACGAAGTTTTTATCGTTCCCTCCATACGTGAGAACGGAACGTTATGATTAAACCGAGCAATAATGTTCCCAAATGTCCCATTAAAGTAATCAAAATAATTCCTTAAATTAACTTTTGATTATGAAAGTGTTAATAGAAATTGGCTTTTATTGCTAACGTTGTAAAATTGATTTATAATATCGCTGTAATTTTAAAGACTCTTTTGGAATGTAAGCTATTTGATTAATGTGTATTAACGGATCTCATTAATTATATTAAAAGATAAATTAATTATTTGATGCAAAAAGAACAAGTTTGAAGTAAATCTTTATTTATTTGATAGAAATGTGAGTAAAAAATTAAAGTTCTCATAGTATGTGTTTTGACTAGGACTAGTGTTAACGATAACTGCTGAAATATTTTGACAACGTCACGCTTATGAAAATCAAAGATCGGTAGCTTGATCGGTAGAGTCTGAGAATATCCAATTTACTCGATACTGACGTAATATTTTCGCTTCCCTTATTCAAATATAAATAACCCAAATGCAATAAACTGTCAAAATACACACATTTGAAATGATAACTCAAAAAAATAAATATAAATTTCAGCAAAAATAAAAACTTGTAAAACAACAAAAACTGCATCCACTAATAAGTAATAGACTAAACGTCTGTCTGGATGTTTTCAATTCAATGATGGAGGTTGTTTGAAAAGAACTAATTCGGTCCGCAAGTTGATCCATTAGAATGATTGCCGGGCCATCGCATTGCAGGAACAGCGATGCAAACTGAACTTCAGCGGAGCGAACTCTTAACGGATTGAATTTTATACGACTAGCAGTGGTGTTGTATTACTTCTATTTATATTTGCTGTGTTGTGAATTTATTTTTAAATTTAATAAGTTTGGTATTAGTTTTTGCTGGAGTTTTGGAGGTGGATTATCTGTTTATCATAGCTTTGGGTAGGGTGGTTATATAGTTTTGGTATAAACAGATAAGATGAAGCTAAATATGACCGAGTGTGTCCCTTCTGGCCCAAGGTAATTCCTGCCTCGCTTCACAAGTGACCTTGAACCTAGAACCTACAACCTTAGGATTATTAAAAACCTGCAGCACAAGTAAAGGTTTTAGTCATCGCAACAGTTGGAAGTTAAAAAAGACTTCTTGCGTTAAACATAGAAAACCTTTACGCCGACGGTACCCAAAAATTGGCGTTCAATAAAAGATATGAACTGTATGTAGCGTTCAAACCCTATATTTCCAACTCAAAATACACGAAACACAGGAACCAAAGATAGTATCAATCTCTTTGTGTGCACCAATTAGCCAAATGTAAGGTCCCTTTGTACGGCTTTATTCATTTTGATAACATTTTGACGAGATGAAATTGTACGTGTCAATGTAATTACGGTGGTCTGAGTGATTGCTCGCTTAGTCACGGACGCGACAAACCAATTTTTATATTATTTAATTCCGGATTAAAAACTTTGATTGATTAAGTTTTTAATGGGTTTCGTTGTTGCAGCGTTAATGAAATAATTTATATTTATTGAATTGCATCGCGAGATGGGTATTTGATGTTTTTTTTGCGGGTTAAAGCTGTGAATAAGTTAACACATTTCCTGATGATAAGTGGTAATTAATGTTGATCAAAATTATGGGACTATAATAATAATAATAATATAGTGTGTCCCTTCTGGCCCAAGGTAATTCCTGCCTCGCTTCACAAGTGACCTTGAACCTAGAACCTACAACCTTGGGATTATTAAAAACCTGCAGCACAAGTAAAGGTTTTAGACATCGCAACAGTTGGAAGTTAATAATAGTTAATAATAATAAATAGTAATAGTTAATAATAATAATAAGTTAATAATAATCGTTTCCAACAGAATCGTATGTTCCAAAGTGACCAAAAGAGGGTTTATAGATGTTGGGAGAATTCTTCTCAAGGTGTGGTGGATGGGCGGCTGCCTGGTGCTCACGAAATGCGTGAGTACTGGACGAATATCTGGTCGTCGCCTGTCTCTCACACTGAAGCCTCCTGGTTTAGTGTTGTAGATCGAGCTTGTGAGGCAATACCGGCTATGGAGACCATTTTAATCAGTCTAGAAGATGTGCAAACTGCAATACGACGGACCCAAAACTGGAAGTCACCGGGTCCGGACGGTCTGCACAACTTCTGGTTAAAATGGTTTCCAAGTTCGCATGTTCGATTGGCAGCGCAGTTCCAGGATGCGCTTGAGGCGGAATCCCTCCCAGCATTTATGACAACAGGTGTCACTCACCTCCTCTTTAAGTCCGGTTGTACCACGGAACCAAAGAATTACAGACCCATTACATGCCTTCCAACTATTTATAAAATTTTGACCTCAATAATTAGATCCAAAATTACAGACCACATCACTTCTAACCAAATTCTTTTTCCCGGCCAAACAGGTTGCATGAATGGGTCCCGTGGTACTAAGGAGCTCCTTCTCATTAACATGACCATTTGCCAACAGGCTCGTCACAACCGGAGGAATTTATCAGCTGCCTGGATAGATTATAAAAAGGCCTATGATTCGGTGCCCCATACATGGCTCATGAGGGTGTTGAATTTGTATAAAATTAATACAAATTTGTGCAACTTCCTTGGGTCTTGTATGGGGCAGTGGACCACTGTCCTGAGATATCCAGGTAGTACGGCTCCTCCTGATTGCGATGAGCCGATTAGAATTAAGCGGGGTATATTCCAGGGCGACAGTCTGACTCCACTATGGTTTTGCATGGCCCTGAATCCCCTCAGCACTCTGTTGTTGGATTCAGGGTTAGGCTACCGTCTGCGGAGAGGGTCTGAGCCTATTTCTCACTTGCTCTACATGGATGACCTCAAGTTATTTGCATCAAAACAAACCGAATTGGTTGAGTTGTTAAAAATAACTGAAAGATTTAGCAACTCAATCAATATGGAGTTTGGTGTAGATAAATGTGCGGTTATCCATGTGAAGCGAGGGGAGGTTGCGGTCTCTGATGACATACAAGTCTCAGAGACTGTAAGACTCAGACATCTCTCTGTGACGGAAACATACAAATATTTGGGTATGCCTGAGGCTCTAGGTATCATGGGTGCAGATGTAAAACAATCGTTGAAAGAGCGTTTCTTCAGCCGCCTGGCAAAAGTACTTAACAGTTTTTTGTCAGGTGGAAACAAGATTCGCGCTTTTAACGGTTGGGTTATGCCTGTACTCATGTACTCTTTTGGCATACTCAAATGGACTCAGACCGAATTGGACGCCCTGGATCGTAAAGTCCGAACTCTCCTGACTGCACATCGTATGCATCATCCACGTTCATCAGTGATGAGATTGTACATCCCGCGGAGATGTGGGGGCCGAGGCATTCTTAATGCTAAGGACTTGCATAATCGCGAGGTGTGCAATCTCAGGGATTATTTCCTTCACAGTGACGTGGATATGCATAGGGTTGTAGTTATGGTGGATAAAGGATTTACCCCGCTCTCTTTGGCGATTGAGAACTGGCGAAAACCTCTGGTGATGGGCATTAGGGATCGCGAGGACATATGGAAGAGCAAAGAACTGCACGGTCGGTTCTATCGAGCCCTTCATGGGCCTGATGTGGACCGACTAGCGTCGGTGTCTTGGCTACGCTTCGGTAACCTCTTTGGGGAAACCGAGGGTTTTGTCTTTGCAATTATGGACGAAGTTATTAAGACGAACAACTATAGGAAATACATCCTGAAGGACGGTACGGTCGACATCTGTCGGGCATGCCACCGTCCTGGCGAGTCTATCAGGCATGTTATCTCCGGTTGTTCGTATCTTGCTAACGGCGAGTATTTGCATCCATCCATCCATCCATCAGCCAAAGGAAGTCCACTGCTGAACATAGGCCTCCCCCAATGATTTCCACAGAGACCTGTTGGAGGCAGCCTGTGTCCAGCGACGTCCCGCGACCTTTACCAGGTCGTCGGACCATCTTGTTGGTGGACGTCCTACGCTGCGCTTTCCGCTACGCGGCCTCCATTCGAGTACTTTCCGACCCCATCGGTCATCAGATCTCCGCGCTATGTGCCCGGCCCATTGCCACTTCAACTTGCTAATCCGGTGGGCTATGTCGGTTATTTTAGTTCTCCTACGGATCTCCTCATTTCTGATTCGATCTCGTAGGGAAACCCCGAGCATAGCCCTCTCCATAGCTCGTTGAGTGACTTTGAGCTTCCTAATAAGGCCCATAGTGAGAGGCCACGTCTCGGTGCCGTAAGTCATCACTGGCAACACACAACTATCGAAGACTTTCGATTTAAGGCACTGAGGTATTTTGGACGAGAAGACGTCGCGTAGTTTCCCGAACGCTGCCCAACCGAGTTGGATTCGACGATTGACCTCTCTCTCGAAGTTGGACCTGCCTAACCGGACCACTTGTCCTAAATAGACATATTCGTCAACAACTTCAAGAGTCGAGCCCCCAACACCGATGGGGGTGGGCACAACATGGACATTCGACATGATCTTCGTTTTGTCCATGTTCATTTTAAGACCCACCTGTTGGGAGACTCGATTGAGGTCTTCGAGCATAGTGCTAAGGTCTTCCAGCGATTCAGCCAAGACTACAATATCGTCGGCAAACCGAAGGTGAGTGATATACTCGCCGTTGATGTTGATGCCGAATCCTTTCCACTGCAAGAGCTTGAAGGCATTTTCCAGCGCGGCAGTGAACAGTTTCGGAGATATGACATCTCCCTGTCTCACGCCTCTCTGTAGTGGAATAGCCTTCGTACTCTGATCTTGTACTCGGACCGACATGGTGGCGTTGTTGTATATACACTTCAACACTTCGATGTACCGATAGTCGATATGGCACCGCTGGAGAGACTGTAGCACAGCCCAAGTCTCGATCGAATCAAAGGCTTTCTCATAGTCCACAAACGCTAAACAAAGCGGCAAGTTATATTCCTCGGTTTTTTGTATAACTTGCCGAAGCGTATGGATGTGGTCTATGGTACTAAAGCCTTTTCGGAAACCGGCTTGTTCGGGAGGCTGGAAGTCATCAAACCTGCGTTCGAGACGATTTGTGATGACCCTCGAAAACAACTTATAGACATGGCTCAGGAGCGAGATGGGCCTGTAATTCTTCAGCAAAGTGTTATCACCTTTTTTGAAGAATAGTACCACCACGCTCCTGCTCCATGCCTCTGGCGTTGAGCCCTCGAGGAGAACGGAATTGAAGAGCCTCTGAAGGACTTTCAGTATCGGCGTTCCGCCCGCTTTCAGAAGCTCTGAAGTTATTCCGTCCTCGCCCGGCGCCTTGTTGTTTTTAAGTTGCTTCAGGGCCATCTCAATCTCACACAGGCTGATGTCCGGGATATCACCGCTAAAGTGTCGGATCAACTCGGCTCTCGGGTCTTCGGCCGAGCTAACAGCAGGTTTGGCAACCGAGGTATAAAGCTGTCCGTAGAACCTCTCGATCTCCCTTAATACCTCTGCCCTCGTCGATACTACGCGGCCGTCTTCCGTCTTCAGCCTAGACAACTGGCTTTGCCCAATAGACAAGTCTCTTGCAAACACTTTGGAGCCTCCGTTCCGCTCAATTGTCTCCTTAATGCTCACAGTATTGTGAGCACGGACATCGTGTCGCAAGGACTTCCAGATCTGTCTATTGAGCCGCCGATATGCTTCGGCGTCAACGGAAGACTGCAGCGCTAAAGATCGACGTTCGGCCATGAGGTCAAGAGTGTGGATCGAGAGTTTTTGTGGTCTATCTCTACGGCGAGGTCTAAAATACTTAGATCCCACCGTATGGACAGCTTCTACCAAACCGCTGTTTAGCTCGTCCACTGCAAGGTTTTCTCCTAGACAATCAAAGCGATTTGTCAGCTCGAGTTGAAAGCTCTCGGGGTTTTGGATATGGGCGCGAGTAGGTCGGAGCGTAGATTTCATCAAGCGACGCCTTTCCGATTGGACATTGATATTCAGGGTGCCCCTAACCATTCGGTGATCACTGCCGGTTTTCACCCTGTTGATCACAGAGACATCTCTGAATATCCGTCTATTCGTCGTCAAGATGAAATCTATCTCGTTTCTCGTAGAACCGTCAGGACTCAGCCAGGTCCATTTCCTGTGAGGCGGCTTCTGGAAGAAAGAGTTCATCGCAAAGAGTCCCTCTTTCTCCAGGAAGTCGGCCAGCCTCTGACCCCTGGGGTTCCGTTGCCCATGTCCAAATTGCCCCACTTTCAACTCTGCATCGCTTCTCTTGCCCAACTTTGCGTTGAAGTCCCCCATAACAACATTGAAGTAGGTTTTGGAAGTATGTATGGCCCGACTTATGTCCTCATACATCTCCTCTACTTCTTCATCTGGGTGTGTCGAGGTCGGCGCGTATACCTGTATGACCTTCAACGAATATCTTTTGGATATTCTGAGTATAAGGTATACTACCCTGTTCGACACACTTTCGATGGATACGATGTTGTTGATGAGAGACCTGTGGACGAGAAATCCGACACCTCCTCGGGACTGTTGGTCGTCCCCCCGGTAGAAGAGCAGGTTACCAGACTTCAGGGTTATCGTATCCTCCCCGATTCTTCGGACTTCCGATAACCCTAGAATATCCCAGTGTAACCTGCTCAATTCTTCTTCCAGTTCGACAATCTTCTCGTCTGTCCTCAATGTGCGAATGTTGTGTGTTACCAGGGCCAGTCGTCGTCGGGGGTGGTAGCCGGGGCCAACCCGGGGATTCTTAGCACCCCCTGCCCCACCGTAACCATGACTGCTACCATAGCCAGGAATAGTGGGGCTGCCGGGGACTGGGGGCCTGGTCTCTATAAGTGTCGCCATTAAGGGGGTATTTGCCAATACTCGCCACGCTTGGCAGGCGGGTTGGCGAGCGCAGTAGGGGACTGGTGTTAATGACGCTGCTGCCCGCCATTAACCGGGGAAAGGAAATAGGATTTGTGGGTAAAGGATGTTATAGGAAAGGAGAGTATGGCCTGAGGGAGTGGATACTGCAGTCACGGACGGGAAGTTAAGGTGACTGCAGTAGCTCGGGGGCCGAGGTCGCGTACTCGTAGCACCTATACTAGGGCAGGCCATGACCACTAGATAGGAGCATCCCTGACCAGTATTTGCATAGACATAACCTAGTAGCCAAGATCATACACCAGCAAATTGCCCTTCGATATGGACTTGTGACTAATGGAGTGCCATATTACCAGTATGTGCCCCAACCAGTTCTCGAAAATGGTCATGCAACGCTGTATTGGGATCGATCTATTATCACAGATAGGACTATTCTAGCCAATAAGCCTGATATTGTGATAATAGATCGATTGGCGCGCCGGGCTATACTTGTTGACGTCACCATCCCGCATGACGATAACCTTGTCAAAGCTGAAAAAGACAAAATGTCTAAATATTTAGATTTGGCACACGAGGTTACCGACATGTGGGATGTCGACTCAACAATTATTGTCCCGATTGTCGTTTCTGCTCATGGGTTGATACCAAAGAGCCTCGACCAACATCTACAGAGGCTCTCAATCGGCTGTTGGGTCAGGAGTCAGATTTAGAAGGCAGTATTGCTTGACACGGCACGTATTGTGAGGCGTTTCCTCACTTTGGGCTCCTAACCACCGGTGGCTTGGGTCTCGAGCCTCGCCATCGTTGGATAACTTTTTATATTTTTATATGTATTTTGTATACTAATATTATATATATAAAAATGTAAAAAAAAAGAAATTTAAAATAAAGGAAAATAATAATATAATAATAATAATAAGTGGTGGTAAATAGTGGGTTGCCGGTTGTTTGTGATACTCAGTCAAACAGGTCCATATGCATATTTTATGCAATCTTTTCTAAGTCTGCAAACCGCACTTATTAAGACAGCCTCCTTGGCACAGCTGGTTAGACGTCGGCTGTGAAACGCGAGGACGTGGGTTCGATCCCCGCACAGAGACAAAAATGTGTGTGATCCACAAGTATTTCTTTCGAGACTGGGTGTTTGTGAGACCGAAAAGTCTCTTGTAGTTTCTGATATCCACGACTCAAGATCTTAGTGTGGGGTGACGACTATATTATACATATATGACTGTTAGGTGTATTTATTCATTTATTTATTATATGGCCATATTAAATGTATTGATGCAAGGAGATTAACAAAAGAGATTTAGGGGTAGTGGTGTCGTCGGGAGGATGTATGAAGAGAATAATAACACTTAACTGAAGCGAAAGAGGTATGTGTGGACCGCCTTTGGCACTCTATAGTCTCTGCCTACCCCAATGGCGCATAAACGTGAGTTTATGTATGCATTTATTCAAGTTTAAGCTGGCTCTTTCTCAGCTAGAACAATACTCTACCAATTCAAAACAATTTTTGGATGCACCTTAAATATTTGTTCTATGTAGCAAATTTCACCTATTCTTCTAAAACGTTGTAATCAGACCCATATAATTCGACAGAATTTTTCTTCAAATAAACACTCGCGTTACAATTTCATTTCCCCGTCATATGCAATAGATAGGTACGTCTGAATTTGCGAAGCAGCCGGCAGCATTTGGTCCCCGAACACTCGCAACACTCCGCAAAGGACTGTTTACATGCATTTTATACCTCCCTTATCAAGTTGCTACATTTTCGCTCGAGGCGTCTCGTGAACCTTGGAGAAATATTTACTTGCGCCATTCTCGCTTTACGCGGCTATAACTACAGGTGAAAATTGAAAAAGTTTATGTTACGACCCTTTTTTAAAGTCTCTAAACGGAATGTCGGTGTCTAATTGACGTGGGTTGGTGCTTTCGATTGTGGATGAGGTCAAAGACTGAGAAATTGATGTTTTTCAGTTTAAACATTTCTAATGGTCTGTGATTGCTGACGTGGCTATGGTATTGTTTATTTTTCTATCACTAAAAATACGTATCTTTTTGACAGTAGGTGAAATAAATTGCGCCTAATAATAACCCATCAAAAACATCCTGTAAAAAAATTCCAAGTCTCGCAGCTCAGGTTTTCTACCGCAAAAAGTTGTGAGATGCATGTAATACCAAGTAGATTAATTTATTTAGTCCTTAACCTGAGCTGCGAGACTTGGAATTTCTTTACAGGATGTTTTTGATGGGATCTCACGTCTTTTTGTAGAGTCCTACTTTTTTCCTTTTCGGTACTTCTTACTTCTAGAATATCACTAACGATTTTTCTTAAAGCCTCTGTCTTATGGATTTTTCTTATTTTTGTAGGTATCAATTTATCACAAATATAGCGGATTTGATTATTAATGTTCTTTCTTTCATTGTAATTGATATTTTCGAGTAATTTAATCTATTTATTTGCAAGTTTTTCTTCGTCATGTTTTTCTAGAGGAATGTTGTACAGTTTCATGGGCTGAATACACCATTTCCCTCTCTATATCCCTTCCTGTTATGCCTCATGTATATAGAAATCTATCTACAACTATTATTCCATTATATACGGGTACAATGATTCATTAACTGCAAATGTAACTTTGTCATCCTATACATTTATATGGGATTACAAAGTTATTCACGCAGTTGGTCTATCTAGAAAACTAGACACAAATTATGAAATGTTTGAATTTTTCCTTACTTTGGACACTAAACACTAATTATATTCTAAATTTGAAGGTTCTATGTCTGCTAGAAGTGCCTTAGACTTTTGATGATCGGTCAGTCAGTCAGTGAGTGACAAAATTAAGAAAGTTTGACTAGTTATAATTCTGAAACTACTGGTTCAAATTGGATGAAATTTTAAATATACCGTGTTTACACAATGCCTGCTTAGTAACTGAAAATTCAGGCTTCATGCTTTAGCCACAACGAAGTTATAGGGGGTTGAAAATGGTCTGAATTGCTTCGAGAAAAGGATGTTACGGCCTATAGCTCGACTTGGAGGGGGCTCGGCCGCGCCCCCAGATTACTGGGAATTTGGTTACCATCTTTGTACATTTTATAATATACTTGTAACAACTAATAAGCTTCTAAAATATTGTGTAATTCTTTTCATTTAACAAGTATTTTTAAACAATTTCTTCTAATCAGGTAGGTTATTCTGCATTGCTTATAAAATACTTTCCATGTTTGTATGTTTTTGGGAAATCTCCATGAGAAATTAATCTTTAGTTTATTTCGTTCTTTTTTTTAATAAAGAATCTTAAGTTTCATTACAACAACTCTAGGGTAAGTGTGAAGTAAGTAAATACAATATTATACATCAACAGCATATAGTTATTATTAGCGCCATCTAGTTTTCCCATTCGGCATGAATCTAGACAGTCTACTATTAGAGAGAATAGGTGGAGGAATTATCGTAATTATTAGACACTGATATTTTGCCCTATTAGATAAACATTTTATAATTTATTTAAACTTTATACAATATGTACAGGCGGACTTAATGCCGTCGGCATTTTATAACGCTTATATTACTAATTGTTTAACGCTTAAAATACAAACGGCTTAACTAAAGTACATAATTATGTAAAGTACATTACTATAATTATATATTAGTTTTAATGTACTTATTAAAGGAATTAACTCCCCAGACACTGTAATTATTAGTTGTATGTTTTTTTTTGCGTATAAGCTAATGGCGTGTGATTATGTATGTGCTTTGAATTTATTTAGTCTTGTCTTAATCGTTAGTCCTATTTCGATAGGTAGGTACATATGTAAAATACACTTTTTACAATCATGGCCGGGTACAAAAGGCCCCAAGGCAAATTTTTAAAATATGTTCTTTTTAACGACATTATAAACACTGCTAAATCATTAGAAATAAATGGGTAAATTTTACTAAAAAAATTAACACATTTTATTGTCCTATTTTCCAGTAAACGTTACAGTTAAAAGCTTGTTCAGTAAACCTAGATCACTCTGTAAAACAGTTTTGTGACACAATAACAATTAGTTGAATAATAAGTCGGCCTTTGATTCGTTAATACGAATAATCTAATGTCCAATCTAATGTCCAGGGCCCCACAATTTCATGGTCCGCCCCTGATTACAATAATATATACTTCTAAACTAATACTACTAATAAATAAATAGCAATAAATATTACAATATTAACAAGAAATACTATTCTTTTCTTATGATACTGTCCCGCCAGTTACCACTATGGTAAGCCATAACGCGTCTATTACGGTATCCAAGACTGCGACCAGACGCGAGCGATCGTAAAAATGATATATTATAATGTCGTTCGCTGAATTTAAAAAATCATCTCGCAAACTGTAGAATATGAGCTTTAAATCATATCGGAAATGGTCGGTCTTAGGTATTGAAAGTTATGTCTCGTTATTGGTGTTTTAATGCGAGTATGTAGACGGAATTGTAATCTATCTATCTTTCTCTCTCTAACAGGAGTTGCAGTGGTGGGAGAAAAAGAGAAAGTTTTTTGTTTCTTAAAATACAGAAAGTCCACTAGTGAATAAAGGCGTCTACGCATTGTCTATCGACCTGTTGTGAGTGGCTTGTCTCCAGCGGCAACCTAGAAACCTTATCTAAATTGGAATTGTAGCACTCTTAAATAATAATCTAAGCATATATACATATCTTTATTTGGGACATGCCTCTGTGCATGATGGAGATTCAGACTGGCCCACCACAAGGGTATAATGGTAGACTACAAATAACTAAGAAATTCTAGGGAGAATTTTCAGGCGCATTGGTTTCATTTTGAGTTAGCCTGTACTGTTAAACTCCGTGGTAATTGATAAAGAATACATACATGCTTCTGAAAAGTCAAAGATGTAATATAAAAATAGGACATCCGATATTCACATATAGTCCTGACCCCACGCTAAGATCGAGTCTCGCCTCGTGGGTATCAGGAACTACGAGACTTTTCAGTCTAATAAACACCCAGATCCGAAACAAATACCTGTGGATTACACAAATATTTATCTAAGTGCGGGAATCAAACCCACGGCCTCACGATTCACAGCCGTCACTAACCAACTGCGCCACAGAAGCTGTTGATGTGCGTATGTGACTCACGTGTCCTGGGATACAAACTTGCGGCCACCATCTCAGGCCAATACAAACAGATTTTTATAGATAATAAAACCAAAATCTTTACACTTTAAACTAACTTCTGTTTATCCTTTTCTTAAATCCATCCTATGGTTATCCGTAATACATCTAATACTTCTAAGAGCGGTAAGACTGCCAAATGTTATTTATATGTATGTGATTTCTCATTGGTTTTTTTTTTTTTGTGTGTGCAATAAAGTGTAGGGTAAGCAGGGGGAATGGCGCTCACCGGGTAATGGCGCTCACCTCTGTAACTCAGTCAGACCTGAACATAGCAACACGCCGCGTTACGTGGAGTGTGAGGGGAGGGGGCCTCTAACAGACAGCAACGCCAACGGTCAATCAGCTCGCGTCCTGTGACCGTGAAGTGCGTTTCTTCGTTTGCGGCCGCGTCGATGTAATTTTAGGTTAGGTGTTTTTGTCGGTAAGTCCAAAACTTTAATGCTTATTCATTATTAATTTTTCATTTCTGACACTAAATATATTCTATTTTTAAATAATACAATCAATTTTCAACAATTATGTGTAAGTTTTTTTAAAATTTCAATTAATCACAAAATGGCCGTTTGGGGTTATACCGCTCATCTGAGCGCCATTACCCCTTAGTAATTTTTTTTTAAACTTGTATAGATATGCCAAGAAATCGTCAAAGGACCACTGCCAAAGCGGTTTGGACCGAAGAAGACCATCAATCTGCTAAAACTGCGATTGAAGGAGGTTTGTCGAAAAGAAAAGCAGCACAACAATATAACATACCATTTACTACTTTAAGAGACCGTTTAAAAAATTATTTGTTAAATTGAAAAAAGGCTAATCTTACATATAGTTGATGCTGATTTGTGATTATAGATTTTATATTCATTCCATACTGTTGATCTCATTAATATTTCTTTAATTAAAATGTATCTTACTTGTTATATTCCAAATAAAATGTTTGAGCGTTATTACCCCGTACCCTGAGCGGCATTACCCAGTCAGGGGTAATGCCGCTCAAACATGCTTTTTTTATCATTTTTTCCTATTACTCGTAGATTAAATATATTATACCGGGTATCTCAAGACTGCTACCGAAAACGAAGCTGGGTGGTAGTTTTAGTGACTACAAACACAATGCAACTAAAACTTTCGCATAGAAACGCGACAATTATTTTTTATGATTTTTTAAACATCGTCATTTTTGGGTGGTAAATCCATAGTTTTTGCCAAGTAATAATTTAAACACTTTTATACCTTAGATTAGTTATAAATAAAAGGGTATACACTATTATTTTAGGAAAAAATGTATTTACCACCCAAATATGGCCATAGGAAAAAAATAACAAAAAAAAATTGACGCTTTTTTTTGCAACTTTTTCTGTTGCGTTGTGTCTGAAGTAGCTTAAACTACCACCCGGCTTCGTTTTCGGTAGCAGTCTTGATATACCCTGTATGATTATTTTGTTAGTTTGTTGATTACTCAATAATTAAAGACTGTTATTTTTCTTAATTTTGATTTATAATAAATAATTTAAAAAATAAACCATGTTTTCCTTAAGTGAACGCCATTCCCCCTGCTTCCCCTAAATAATAAATAAAATCTTTGCCCTCAAAATATATACATAATACATGCAAGTGTTTAAACTGAAGCGATCCGTAAACAAAACAAGACGGGTTGTCGTATGCCTTTGCTTGCGAGAGCAAAGGGTTCTTAATTGCGCCCTTCACACCTTTATCTCTTGTTTCACATGGAGTAGCCGCTTTGACGCTAAAAAGTGTACTCTACTCTGCTAAGAACGTTAAGGAAGGCAATATTTGAATTTTATACGATGTGTTTATGCATTGATTTTCTTAGATTTTAAGCTACACATTATAATGCATGTACATGTAAATGCATGTACCCACGGGCTTCCTCTATAATCAAGAGCACGATTGAGAGTGGTTAGGCCATATAGTCCACCACGTTGGCAAACTGCGGGTTGGCGAACTATATATAATGCAGAATACATTTAATTAACTGCCTCGGTAGCGTAGTTGTACTTAGGGACAGTTACAAAGCTGAGGTCTCGGGCTCGAATCCCTGGTTGGGCAAAGTGACATAGGATTTTTCTATTCATTATCAGACCCGAGTCAGGAATTTGTGCCCGATATGGTGATAACACGCCACCTATCACATCGTGGGACGGAACATACAAGGCGAAATGTGGGTGTCCTGGCACCTCTGCCTACCCCGTCTGGGAAAAAGGCGTGAGTTGTATGTACATTTAAATTTTAAAGTTTCATTAATAGAAATGTGTATAATACAAATCTTATGATTGTTAACGTATGTTTAAATTACGCATTCATAGTATTATGGGTCTAATGCAGTTATTATACATGCTTTGTTTTTTTTTATTCAAGGTTAATGGCACTGGAACCCGATCCGTGCAAATTTTTGTGGGTGACTGTGACGGGATTACCACCATAATGTTCAAAGATGTGTCCGGATGAAAATTAAAATCTTACAGCGAATATTAGGTGAAACGAAAGTTATATGCCAGATGTAGTAAAATAGAGATTCACATCCTCTACCTACCCCTATTGAATACTAGTACTATTACTATAAAATAGATAGGTAAATGTCCATCGTGTGTCTGCCTAAAATAATATATTTCTTTTAACTACTTTTACAATCAAAATATCTTTACTTATCCTTAATTAATTAATGCTGAATTGCTTGATGACTAAAATAAACGTAATTAAAACTTTGCAAATTAACTCTCAGCTGATTTCTTTTTTAATTTGGATCTGACTTGGCTAATTCCGTCAGCGCGACGGCCCTGACGCTCCCCTATTTTTAATCTGACCCTTTGTCATACCAAAAAAGAATTTTTAAAAAGTAAGAAAAAGGTTTATTGTTTTATCTTGAGTTGCTTTAAAGATTTGGCATCGGTATGTTGGAGTTTAATTTTGTGTTGAGTAGTATGATATTGTTAATGTATTTACAATGAGAGAGATTTACCAGCATGCAATTAAACATCCAACTGGTCTTTATTAATTAAAATATAAAATATTAATTGTAAAACGTTGTAATGTTATAGTATTAAGAACAGAAAGGGAAGCCAACATATATGTAACTCCTGTGTTTTAAACTAATTTTAATCAAAAGAATTGTAAGCTCTCTAACTACTTACCAATCTTCATTGCAACCAACTTTGAAACACCCGAATTCTTATCACCCATGATGCATATCTACTAATAATAAATAATAATAATAAATAACACCCAACAGTCACATACATAGTCCTGACCCCACATTAAGATCGAGTCTTGTGTCGTGGGTATCAGGAACTACGAGAGACTTTTCGGTCTCACAAACACCCAGACCCGAGAGAAATATTTGTGGGCCGCACAAACATTTCTCTAGGTGCGGGGATCGAACCCGCGGCCTCTCGTTTCACAGGCGGCGTCTTACCGCCTGCGCCACGGAGGCTGTCAAATAATGTGTAATAATAAATGTGTAATAATGTCAAATAATCTGTAATGTGCGATTACCATAGCAATTAGAGTGACACCATTCACCTGTAAAGGTATCCATCAACATTATTGCTACCCTTAAAGCAAGGGGAGTGTGTGGTCTGCGGTGAAGCGTATGAGATAGTCTAATCAATATTAGGTATATTGATGAAATGCTTGTCTAAATAGTACGTGTTCATTGTACGGGTTGGCTGTCGGATGAATGTCCAGTTAGAACTTAGAAGACTGTTGTTTAAATGCTATTTGGATTGTAATAGAAGGATAATAGTCGATAGGAGACAAATTTTTGTTGTTGTTTTTTGAGCAAACGTTTTATTTATTTACTCTCATTTTCTTGTCCACTGGCGCATTTTAAATATTTTTGAAGTTTGTATTTTTTACGACACGAGATTCGATCTGAGTTTACATAGAATTGACTATGTATATGGTTATTTGGAATATTGGTTGTATATTATTGTATGTAATATGCACATTAAACAATAGATTTACACGCTAACTGCTAGCCCTCACTAGTAAATCGTGGTGGACTATATGGCCCTACCCATCTCAATCGTACTTTCGATTATAGAGGGGGCTGGTGCCCTGCCATTCCACTGTATACGAGCTTATACATACAGGGTATATCAAGACTGCTACCGAAAACGAAGCCGGGTGGTAGTTTAAGCGACTTCAGACACAATGCAACAGAAAAAGTTGCAAAAAAAAGCGACAATTTTTTTTTTGTTATTTTTTTCCTATGGCCATATTTGGGTGGTAAATACATTTTTTCCTAAAATAATAGTATATACCCTTTTATTTATAATACTCTAAGGTATAAAAGAGTTTAAATTATTATTTTAGCAAAAACTATGGATTTACCACCCAAAAATGACGATATTTAAAAAATCATAAAAAAAAAATTGTCGCGTTTCTAGGCGAAATTTTTAATTGCATTGTGTTTGTAGCCACTAAAACTACCACCCGGCTTCGTTTTCGGTAGCAGTCTTGAGATACCCGGTATATAGAATACGTAGATACAGAAGAAGCCGATAAATCAGCATTTGAATACTTCTTACGGTATTTTGTAAGTCTGAAATAAATACAGATATATTTTCTTGAGAGCAAATTACCTAATAATACGTAAAAAACTATCGTCCTGTGGTGTAAGCCTGCGTTTTATTGAAAACATAAACAGCAGTTCTATATAGAGATATATCCCTTAGTTTTATACCGTCAGAAGCCTTACGGAGGCAGTAACACCTCGACGTTCACGACTCATTACTTTCGCTGACCACGACGAACGTGACCATCCTCCAGATGATATAAAAAAACTTTATAGGCAAATATAAACTGTAGGATGTTCATCAAAGGCCGGTGGGGTGATTGCAAAACGATGGGATCCCAAATTTTATTGCTTGTTACGGCTCATAAACACGGACGGTGGCTGATAATGCCCCCGTTTTTGATGTGCACGTAAAACTTCTTTAATGGGATAGTGCGTATCAATTTTTTGTGTTTTGTTTGGAATATTTGAGCAGGAGTGCGAAATTTTATTATACATATTATAAATTGAAAGTGCGTGGTGGCCTGTCGGTAAATGGACAGACGCGGCTGCCAACATTTTAATGATGGTCACATGTTCGAATCCCAGGGCACGCCTCTGGCTTTTCGGAGTGATGTGTATTGTAGTCAATCACCACACACTAAAACGGTGAAAGAAAACATTGTGGGGAAACCTGCTTACCATAGCCATTCATAAGAATTTCTATGGTATGTAAAGTCCGCAAATCCCCATTAGGCCAACATGGTGAACTGATTGACCTAACCACTCTCAATCGTAGGTACTCTTGATTGTAGAAGAGGCCCATGGCTTGCAAAGAGACGTATATGGGCTGATTCAGTGTGGAATTTTAGGATATTTTTTGTGGTGTTCTCTATCATAATACCTACTTGAGGGCTATAAAGTTCGATTCGACCATATCTATCCTTATTTACTTTAACTTATCCAGTCTTCAAACCCGCTGTTGTTCAACGTAGCAGATTAGGGTTTTAACTATCTTAGACATGAATAGGAGCTGATACAATAATTATAATCATACAAAAATATAACTAGACGAAGCAATTAGTTAACCCGCACTTATTGATGAATTAATTACCTTGTACTAAAATAGCCTTCGCATCATATACAATAATAACTAAAAAACCGAATGAGATATGAACAACATAATAGTCTCTCGCGAAACACGTTAAAAGGTTCCCAACGTTATAATTAGTAGGAATGGGAGTAAAGATTGATGTTAGCGGAAGCATAAATAGCTCACGAAACTGAAGGTGTGGCAAAGATCCACTTATGAACCATAGTGATTAGAACATGATTAATATCTCACCTTTGAGATGTAAACAAACTCCTGGGTTTTTGTTCATCTTGAAAATAAGATGGATTGTTCTGAAAATACATCAAATTTAAAGTGCCCTTGTATATTTAGTGATGGAAATTTAATGGCATTAGACTGTAGACAAATTGGAAGGAATTATTCAAAAAGGTTAAAAAAATTAAATTAGATATCACAAAAAATTTATAAAAGCTTTGCATCACACATAAAACTAAATATTATCACATAGAAATTGATTCATTAAAAATACGTAGTAGCAACATGGAATAATAAGTAGTAAATTAAATTTAAAATTTTAAAAAATGTTGTTTAAAGAGGTTATTTAATCTGGGCACAATAATACATTCTTATAGAATATGATGAATCTAACCTGAATTTTTACAAGTTTGAACTTAGTCGAGTTTTGATACACAAACTCTCAAACTTTTTTACCGAGGAGTATCTAGGGTAGCGGTTACGGGCTATGTGTTTTGATATTTGCTGTATATTATGTTACGTCACACACGATTTCACGAATATCCCTACAGCCTTGTGGTCATGCATATCACTTATCGCTAGAAGAAATCAAATGTATCTCTGCAGCTCCTTCTTAACACGTAATAAACAGCACATCCAATTAATAACACAAGCAACAGTCACAACTCAGACATAGTCACAATAAAATACAGGCTTAGTTTTGTAGAAACTACGAATAGACAATTATGTAACAGAGCCGAAATAATCACTTTGTCTAAACGCAGTGTCAAACCTATTTCGTTACATATTAAATTTCATATTTCACAACCGGCTTTTAAAATCACTCACACAAACATAATTCATTTACGCGTTTCAAATGAATTAAACTCAAAGATCAAAACGATAACCCACATAAAAGAACCTATAAAGATTTCCACTTAAGTTCACGCACGACTGATTCACCAATGATACTTTCTTTCCACTTTGCAGGGTAGATGAACAATGGCAGACGCACGACCGGCTCGCTATACTAACTTACTATCCGTATTGTAAATAAAAAAGGCACGAATCCAATCAACTTAGTAAACAAAGTGTGGGATGTAGGTACATGGCTATTACATACGCACGCCGCTCTGGACGCAATAAAAATGTTTTATGATCTAAAGATCGGATAAAGCGTCCCCGAGGTCTGCCCGCTGCCAAGTTTACAGCCATCCACTTTATGATTGTCAAATTTCTATGTACCGACATTATTCATTTAGAACTGTAATTTAGGGAACGGTAGCTAGTTGTGAGTGGAATAAACTGAGATGATCAATTCATTGGTCAATTCAAATAGCCGACTAGCTCTAATTCATATTGCAATAACTTGTTTGAAACTGTTATTAATAAACGAAATAAACGGCTAAAATGAATAATTTACTATCAAACGTGTAATTAATTAATTACATTACGAGTACATAATTATGTACTCGTTGTGTGAATGTAGGCGTTTACTATATATTATACGAACTGATCTAAAAGGATCTACATAAATCTCTAAAGGATTTTACACATGGTTTTATGACTACTGCCGGTAATTAATAGCAAAGACTAAGATCGACAGCGTCGATACTGGAGTTTTCTGGGTATGAAGGCATTTCAAATTATACCACCAACTGTGATCGTTTACCATCCTGAATTTGAATCCCCAACATCATTAAACAGATCACAAAAAGCGGTATAAATAACTCAGCTACAAGCCCTAAACTATACCAGACTAGTAATGAGACCAAAACAACACCAGTGAACAGAGGCCGATCATAATCTCGTTCAAACACAAATTTGCATACAAAATACCACATACAACTCAATACAAGCGTCTTAAAATGTCAGTAGTAACAAATAAACGCAGTATTATGTACCAACCGCATAAATGTGTGAGATAAGCCTCTATAAAGATCTACTACTCAAGCGCCGTACAGCTCGTTAATACCAAATGACCATAAACAGATTAAGTAGGATCCCATTAATCAAGTCTGTCTGTCCGGTTTCGGTCAGTGGTAGCAATTTATTGAAATTAAATCTATTCGTATGGCTGTATTTCAAAACATTAAAATATTTGTTAATTAAAAAATGTAGCGCACTAGTTTGGGCACATTTCTTAGATTTGTCGTCTAGTTACACAGCATGAATGTTCTGAGGAGATAAAGATACTTTAAGAATTAGCGGCTCGATTTCGCTCTGTTATCTATAAAATCAGCTAGTGACGCTTTTATGACCTATTGCATGGGCTTGGCTCAGTGATACTAGGTACTTGTCCTATAATCAGAGAGAAAAGATCAGCTAAGCAGCAAGTTTGATGTTGATCTTTGACTTCCTCTTACACAATTCGACCTAACCTATTATAATACTACAGTTGAATAAATATAAAAAACAATAATACAGGAAACTTAGATTATATACTCGTCTAGATTGAGCAATGCCAACAAACGATGCGCTAAAACTGTCCTCGCTTTCTTTGATATGTGTGAGTACCGGTCGTGTAATTATTGTAATCCAACTGTCAAGGTGTGTGTGTTTAGGGATACCTACTCCAGATTATTAACTTAACTTTTCCCCATTATTTGATAAACAAAATAGGTTAAATAAAATATTTTTTCTTTATTTAAAGTAATCATACTATTAATTATATTTATAACGCATTTTAGTAAAAACAATAAATATCTAAACCCATCTCCTAGTGTTTGTTTCCGAATAGAATTAACTCTTTGGATTTATTGGGTCAGGTTTAGAATATTATAGCACGAAATGGGGGTTGGGGGGTAGGGGGGAGGAGGGGGAGAGGTGTACCCTGTCCCCTGGTACCACTCCCATGAAAAGATAAGGCATAATTCTGAGAACCAAATTAAAGTAACCTAACCTCAAAATGTCAAAACAAAAGTTGCTTTTGCAACGTCTCCGGCGCTGCGGGAAGTACAGCCCCTTCGCCCTTGCGTAACAAAGGATAGGCACCCAAGCTCGCCTCCGCAGCTTCGGCTTACTGGTCGCCTCCGGCGACCAGCCTCAGCCGCTACGGCTCGCACGGTTACCTATCCTTCGTTACAGCGGGCGGGGGCTGCTCTCCCTCCGCGCCTCCGGCTTTTTATATACACTCTAGGGGTGGTAGCCAAAAGTCTACGTGAAGTCGGGGTGGCCCGTGTCGGTTTTGGGGTACAGTCGACCTAACTGGTCCATAAAGTGGGTACACTAACTTCCTTCTGAACATCTAGGACGTTATAAAACAACAAAACATAAGCAAAATCAATTCAATCTTCGTAATTTATGGGTCTATCGCATGCGACAACTCCACAAAAAACGTCTTTTTCTCGGTAGAATATTTATTGATATGAATATAATTAAATTGCACAATAGGAACAAGGAATTGAATGAAAATAAGAATTGCACAAATTTTAACTATAGAAATATATTTTGTTTACTAAAACATTGTACATGTAATGACGAATCTAAGCACTCCATATTTTCACTACAGACACAGCTGACGATACTTTAACCACACGTGTGAACTTGTATTGTGACGCTTTCTTGTTTTTCCAACGCCAAGAACGTTCGAGAAAGACAAAGACAGAGACACAAGCATGCGCCGATTCAATGCGCCTAATTCTCTAGTGCTGCGCGCGCACCGTTACGTTACCGGGCGTTACACTTTTTCATAAGTGACTCCCAGCCGCAACCTAATTTAAGACGTTGTCACGTCAATAAGAAAAATCGTATTTTGCCTGCTCTCGATTGTCGAGCTCGTCAAGACGATTCCTCTGACTCCAAACACGGGGGGTTTACTTTAAGAAATGACGGAGTTATGCCTGGACAAATATTTTAGGGGAGAGAGGGAGGAATTTGGGGATTTGGTTGGGGCCAATCTGTAGAGCTCACCGAGCCGGTTCCAAAGATACCAAACTCGGTGGGTCTACGATCTATATTGGCCGAGATAGGATTGGGGGGGGGGGGTGAGGTAAATTTTCGGGGTGGGGGTAAGGGAGGGGGGGGGGGAGGAAGGTTTCGTGGGGAGGCTAACTTAAATTAATTTTTTGGAGGTAAAATATTTTTTTTGGGGGGGTAATTTTTTGCGTAATTTGGGATTTCTGGCGGGGTCAATTTGTAGCCCTCACCAAGACGGTTCCGAGGATACCAAACTCGGTGGGTCTACGACCTATGTTGGCCGAGATAGGATTGGGGGGGGTGGGGTAAATTTTCGGGGTGGGGGTAGGGGAGGGGGGGGTAGGTTTCGTGGGGAGGCTAATAGGCACTATTTCGGAATAAGGGTGGGGGAAGGCAGGGGGGGGGCTATGGGACAATTTTGGAAAAAGTGGGTGAAACTGAAAAATAATTCTCTAGTGCTGCGCGCGCACCGTTACGTTACCGGGCGTTACACTTTTTCATAAGTGACTCCCAGCCGCAACCTAATTTAAGACGTTGTCACGTCAAAAACAACAAAAACATCAACAAAACATTCCTAAAATTTTTTGTTGACACTGACACATGACTGAAAAGCGTAGTTTTTACGTTCCATTTCACCGATTTCTCTCGACATTTTACACCATAGACTATTTATTTGAAATATTACTAACGATTTGTTTGTCAATCGCTCATAATAACGTTCCGTTTTGCCTAATATGTGATTTGAGGTTAGTAACTATTATAATTAATTTTTCGAAAACTATGCATTATCTTTTAATAAGAGTGATAAACATATAATCTGGGACCCAATCCCTACCACCTCTAATAATTTTTACCCCTCAAATCGTGCTATAATAAACTAGACCCCGACCGATTTATTGCCTGGGCTGTTATCTGATATCTGTATTTCTGTAAAATATAAATCATCATAAGTAAAATGTTCGGAACACATGACTGAAGTCTTGTGAGGCTACGAATGGTCTTTTTTTGTTTCCGCTGTGTAATGTCTCTCCAGCAATTTGTTAGTACGGAATCCGTAGGAAGTCTAAAAAATATTAAAAATAATTAACAAAATTACTATTAAGTGCATGACGTCGTGGGTTTCATTCATATTGTGTAGGTAAGTTATTATTTACTCATTAAATAAATAATGCCATTTTCTTGTTGTTCTTCTGATCGAAATATGATGTAATGATATTTGTGTTTTATTTCCCATAGATTCAACAAATCGTCCTAGTAATAAATTGACAACCCTGGCCAATGAAACTCATCATCAAAATAAGGAATTAAAAGTTCATGTTTTCTTCAAATAACAGTGGTTTAACAATAACGTTACCTATAGAAAGTGATATTGGTATTATTATATAGTTTTCCCACATAATTGCGACACAATTCGACAGCACAAACCGGCATAATTAATTTTCGGGAGCACGTTATCCATATGTAGTTCAAATGACACTGACGTACGTGAGAAGCGAGTCTACCAAATTTGGTAGACTTTATTTGAGCCGTGCGGTGAGGTGTGATGTGTCATCTAGACGAGTATATAATCTAAGTACAGGAAAGAATTATCTACAACTTCATATCTTGTAGACATTTTTAAACTTAGCGCTTTCTTCGCCATTCCAATAACAGTCTTCACGACTTAAGAACCAGATCAATTAAACTACTTATATCAATACGGTATCGAAAGACTTTTATTATATCAAAGAGCTTTTAGAACTTTATAACATCCTTTAATATCACTTAGGTACTTTTAGTCGCAATAAATAGAATACCGTCGTTTACAGAGAAGCTGATCTGCAGTAACTAGATTAATAGTTGACCGTTTGATGTCCCAGCTGGAACTTAATCTAATACAGTGATATCTTAATGTCCACTTAAAATTCTAGAACTATCGATGTCCACCAGGAAATTGATAGTTGTGTCCTAGCTTACCATAAATGGGTTACAAATTTGTAATTAATTCAATATTAGAAGGTAGAATTAACTATCTCGCTAAAGATACCAAGTCAAGGATTAATGTTCGAATTTATAATTTGATTTTTTTATTTAATTATATTGCCTACATACAAAAGTGTTCCAGTTGATTTGGTTGTAGGAAGTCAAACGGAAAAAGTCTAACGAACAAGAAATACATCATAAAATTTAAAGTTTTTTGAACACAAAAAATAAAACAGATATCTGCCCACTGTTGATTTGGTTGTAGGAAGTCAAATGGAAAAAGTCTAACGAACAAGAACTACATCATAAGATTAAAAGTTTTTTGAACACAAAAAATAAAACATATATCTGCCCACTGATCTCTAACGGGAAATCACATTATAAAATAATTATCCAGTCTGTAGTGAAATGTGAATCACGTATAATCTTTGTTACGAATAAATAAACATTTATAACGCCTTCTAAATTCAAATTGCAAATCTATGCGCTGTAAATGCTTTGCAAAATCTAACTCGCAATAACATTGAAACTAAACCTTGTACTCAACACTCAGTATCTAATAATTACGGATCAAGAAAATCCTTCCGATATATATTGCGCTTGAATGCAAATTAAATCTCAGTAAATGTCTGTACGTTCTCAAGGAAATGCTGCCGTTATCTCTAATTTAGCAACAGGGGGATTAGAAGTGCCTTGCTCGACAAAATTTAGTAGATTTCTGTATATGGATTATTTGTAAGTTAGTGGAGTAGATAGCCGTAAACATGGGACCCGTTTCTGTTTTGTTTGCCTTGTATACTAATTCCTGATTGTTGTTAAGTTTGATTGTGGATCAGGTTTGGTTGTAAGTTATGGAGTTCTACAAGTGTATCTCACTCGGATAAACGACCTTCTAGAGGTAGCAGAAATCCTTGCGCGAAGGCTTTGGTGAATAGTGAGGAGTAGACTCCTTGTAACTGAAGATGACAATAATAGTGATACCATTCTGATGTGGTGAGCGACCAGCGTAGCACCGTGACCTTTACACAACGAATTGAAAATAATTCAGCTTATTTCAATGCAATAATTCAGCCCCGGGTGAACAGACTTTAAAATACAAAAACACTGACATATTTTTTTGTCCTGGCCCGGCATAGTGGCGACATTGCACCTGATGGTGAGCGCAAATGCCGGCCAGGCAGAGTATCCATTGGCATCAGACGGCAGCCCCATGCTAATAGATTCAATTATGCCGGCCTGCTAAGATGCCTCTTCACACTACGGCGGAAGGACCCAGGATTATAGGAAGGAGGGAACACGTAAAACGGCACACGGCAAACGGCAAACAATTCCACAGCCTGACGATGCGGCACAAAAAAGAATTTGAGAACCGTTTGGTTCGCGCCGGGATGGTGTGGACCGTCAAGCTATGGCTTCGCAAGCCAGCACGCGTGGTTCTGGTTAGGAATGGAGAAGAGAGGATCCAGTTGAACAATTCTTCAGAGCATTCACCGTGATATAGGCGGTAGAACACGCTTAGAGAGGCGACATCGCTCCGGAGTTGTAGCGACTCTAAGTTGCTCGTAACGTCTGCATCATTCGCATCATTCACAATGCGGATGGCCCGCCGCTGCAATCCATCCAAGGCATCGAGCAGGTACTGGGCGGATCCATCCCAGAGGTGCGAGCAGTATTCCATAACCGGCCGGACCTGCGCTTTATACAAACGACAAAGCTGACCAGGCGTGAAAAACCGACGCACCCTGTTCAGGACTCCAACCCTGCGTGACATGGCAGATATTTTTTTTTTTTTTTTCTCCTATGTTTTATCGTGTGGGGGTCTGGTTCTGAGTCGCTGTTGAGTGGCGTGCGTGAGCATGTGGGGTGAGTGACCGGCGAGAGGATTGGGTCTCGCTATTTGATACGACGACCAATCTCTCGCCGGTCTTGTGTGTAGGTGTAGGGGGGTCTTCCAGAGGAGCAGGACTACCACATAGCAATGCTTTCATCCGCCCCTCGTCGGCCCCCCTGGGTAAGTAACATAGAATTGAGTTGTGTGTTCATGTTGTGAGTGTTATGTGAGTTCGCTAAGTTTTGTAAATATTGTGTACATAGGTTTATTTATTTGGATTCATTATTAGTCATACAATTTCGTTGCGATCGAGCAGGGTAAGTTTTACACAGTATAGATACAAGTTTCACAATTGTTTACTTAAGATTAGTATGTAGACAAAGATAATATTAGAAATAGAAGTGGAAAATAATGTACTTATTTTTAGAAATTTGGATTTTGGTAAAACAATAATCAATTTCAACTTAAGAGCTAGGGTTTACAATTGTGTATCTCTGCATAAATGTTGTAGATAACAATAATCAACCTTAAGACTACACGATATGGCAGATATTACGCCCTCGATGTGATTCCTTGGATTGAGATCACAGCGGATATCCACACCAAGGATACTCAGGTCATTCCGCATTGACAGGAGAGCACCCTGAAGAATGGGAAGAGGAGAGAACGGGGATTTATTGTACGTGAACGCACACACCTGGATTTTCTTGGCATTGAAATCAACCATATTCCTGGAACCCCATGTAGAAATAAGATCCAAGGTCCGGTTGAGCTCAATGATAAGATCTTCGCGTCCCCTCACAGTTTCGACTCGGCAACCCGGCTACCCGACCTTAATTTAAGCCCGGCTTGGGAGTATCCAGGTCGTCAATTTCGCAGTGAACCTGCTGCTAACACCAATTGGCGACTACCTCAGATTCTTATTCTGAAAAGATCTCTCGCAATTTACCCACGTTTACCCAGTTTCGGAAGCATTATTAGCTGTAACGTTGGTATTTATTGGCCATTTGAGTGTACCAGGCACGGTTTATTACTAAACAGATGTAGAACTTCCAATAATGGCTGTAGTTCCGGAATCACGCAGATTTATAGTTTGTTTACGGAACATTGCTTCGATATTTACGAAATATACACCATGCAACAAAAATACCCTCGATAGTTTTAATTTTGGTACCATAGTTTTCAAACAAAAGGAATATACTAAATAGGACCTACGCCTTATATTATTTAAATTTTTTGTTTGGTTCTTGGCGACCCGCCTTTAATATATTATCCATCAATATTTTCATTTGTTGGCTCAAGTAAATTAGCAAATTAATCAACATGTACAATTATAATGCAATAAATATTATTTTTTGCTTTGCAGTGGTATTTCTACTTTGTTAATTTATAGTTTTTTTTTTATTGTTTCGGAGTCGGTTTTTATTTTAATTATTTAACAGATGTCATCATCGTCTGAGCCACAGGAAGTCCACTGCTGAACATAGGCCTCCGGCCTCCCACAAGGATATCCACATCGATCTGTTGGAAGCGGCCTGCATCCAACGACTTCGTGCAACTTTAGCCAGCTCGTCTGTCCACCTTAAACAGTTAATAGATGTGAACCCACATTTTTTTTCTTATTTTATTATCTTGGTTTTATCAGAGTGCCTGCATGGTGCCTGCGTAGATATTATATTAAGTCGGTTGTAACGGAGCAGAATATATCATATAAGCCAAGCTCGCCAGTCGCATCACAACTCTGCCAAGCCAGCCATCTGCGTTGCCCAGCCAAGCCAAAGCCATTACGACAACTCCGTGCCGGAATTGTCAGCCACGCCATCTATGTTAACTATTTTAAATAATTAGTGTCGTCACGTCCGAATGTCAAAAGGGGTCTATAAATACTACCCGGGGCGTTCTCTTTGGAAAGTGACCTAGTGCTAAGACGAAACTCTGTCCGATAGTGCTACAATATGTAAATAAATTGTATTAAGTAATTGATACCCTGGCCTTTATATTTTCACTTTTGTTTCACAGTATTATAATGTTGTAGAATGTAGATAATACGTTTAGCTGGGTTTTTGTTACATATTGTGTGACATATCCGAGTAACTACATATCGTTTGCTGGACGCAACTGTTGTTTGTTTATTTTTAATAATAGTGTTATAATTTATTCTTGATTTTCGACTTACCTATTGTTAATTTTAGATTGTGTTTGCTTATATCGGTTTTTATACGTTCACTGCTGGGTTCAGGCCTTCTCAATATTACTGTCTTCAACGGAGAGCTCTATGTGTTAATGTGCTACTCATTGACGCATCCAGTGCTATTAGTGTAATCACTATTTTCTCAAACACGTGACAATGATTACACAATTGTTTGGTTATTTAATTAAACTTATAAGTGTATATTTAAGGTGATAAGATGGATGAAGTGATAAATAAAACAACGTTGTTTATTTTAAATTTTCATTTTTATAAAGGTTTCATTGTATTCATAGGTATAGTGTCATTTGAAATATATTTTCATTGCTAAATTAGCTTTTCCCATTGAATAATGTGTAGTAGGCGATTACGTATAACTAAAACAATGATAAGTAAATAAACAAAAAAAAGACAAATATTCATAGAACTTAAGTTCAAGTAAAAACTTAAAACTGTAAGGTGTAATTACAGCGAGAATTAGTAAAGAAAAAAATGAAAGATTACTTATTGGGTTATTAGTTGTGCATTAACTAAAGTAGGTAAAACTTATTAAAAATTATACTAACGTAAACTTAAGTTAAAAGCTGCTAAACATAATCGTAATGACGCGCCCGTGTGGCACGGACAATCGTTTAGTTTTACTGGAAATGGTTTCGCATGAAATATATTCAGTGTTAAACTACATACAACATTAGACCCTTTCCTGGCTTCGTAAAGTATCGAAGAGTTGTTATGTTGCCAATAAAGTAATGCATTAGCCACGAGTCATCATATAGGCAAGGATAATTTTCACTCTGACATGACATCGGCCGCTTCCTACCCTCCCGCGCGCCGCGTCTCGCAGGACGCTCCGGGGCAGCGCTCGCTAAAATAATTTCCATTCAATAACAGTCAAACAAAATTGGACTAAACAACAAGGAATTTGTACTTTGGGGATGTGATATATAGAGAATCGACTAGGTCCTCATCAAATGAATATTAAATACTTAATAAACATCGTATCCATAATATATAATATAAGCAATATAAAACGTAACATAATCGGAAATACTAGAATAATATAATTCTGCTAAATAACTGAAATAATTCAAGTCCATCGCCAGAGTTGTAATGGAACAATTGTTTGGATCGGCGACGGTTGGCGTCAGGACGCGCAGCCGCCTCAAGCCAACGGCTTCGACTAGACAATAGACATGGACTCGTGTACGGAACTCGGAACTCAAGACATCGGAGATCGTGCTCGCACGGAACTGTCCACTACAAAACTGACAACACAGAATTGTCTAACAATATAATTATAAATCGAATAGAATAAAAAACTTTGCTAAGATTTTGTACCGAAAATGTATCTAGCGTCGTATTAAAATGATATGCTTGCGAACAGCAACACTTTGGTTAAGATCACAAGTGCAGGAATGTTGCCCGCTCATCGTCCGCAGAAACGAAAACAACGTAATGTTCCCCACATCGAATACCCACTACACATTCTGCTATTGATCAGTGTTGGCCGCTTGTTCGTACTTCTGCTTTTATAAGATATCATTATTAATTATAAATGTCACAACATCAAGCCAGTATAAAAAACACTAAGCCTACTAAAACTACTACCTGCGGAAACTCTTTTAAAGAGCAAACTTACACACTACGTTCGTAAAGTAACACAAAAGCGGGCGCGTGCGAGCCGCGCCTCGCCAATATCAGGATTCGTATAAAATATAACATGATTCTTCCGTTTCTCCCCGGTTTTATTACAATTTTCTGAAACAACCTACAACTACTTTCGCTTTACCAACATCATCATAGACAATACAACGCTCACTATCGTTACAAATTAATAGATTTCCAATATTTTTAAAAACCTTACAAAATGGAACTTTTCTTTTAAATATTATCAGAATAAACTTACGTAATCTTTATAATTTATTTGTGCCAATTCCTTACGCATCGATTCCGAATATACAAAAATACACGCTCACGGCGTTTGCATAATTTAAAAAATAATATCAATTTTCAATGGCATAAATGTACGACGTACGTTATAGAGAATTTTTAAAACCGACACTTACAATAATCCAAGCACTTACAATACTTAAAATTAATCAATTGGCGTTTTCCATCTGAGCATCTCGACATCAAACTTTCTTTCTCTCGAACCGTATTCCAGGTAAATTGTAAGGAAACAAGCGATCACCGAAAAAACATGTAGGACACGATAACACACATATTATAGTAAAGATACGGTGTAGATACACCACACGCAAAATAATTCAAACTCATACCTAAGATTCTCATCCATTCAGACATACATTAGTTTAATCATGAAAAGGGGGCTGGTAATATTGCCAAGGAACAAATTAATTTTAGTAATTTAGCTTCAACCGTGAATTAGAACTGCCGCGAAATTTCAATTGTCACACAGTTTTTTCGCGACAGAAGCAAGGGCGAACGCATTCAGCGCCTCATTATAAAGCGGAACGAGAGAAATGCTTATATACTTTCTTAAAAAAATAATTAAGTTACTCTTAAAAAGCATCCGATCAAATAGAAAATGCATAGATAGTTAAAAGTCTTACAAGCCTAGATACAATAACGACCACAGACTTGCCCGTCCAACATCGAGAAGGAATCTCGCGTATGTTTACTTGCTTCAAGTATTTTATCGATTTTAATGTATCGATATCGCCGATCGAGATTTCTTCTTAAAATTTGACAGACAACCGGTCTTACACAATAGATATTGATCTATTATCGCTGTGATACACGTACGAGATCGAAACTCGTTTGTCTTACAAAAATACTACATCTACATTTTCAGTAAAAAAACGTATATTACTTGATGTTTAACTTTACGCATTATACATATTAATATGTAATAGAAAAACGTTATCACTAAATTACTTGTTACCTTTACGAAAGTACAAAAGTTTTTTTATGTTATTTCAAATTATGACACTCATACCCTGATGCACCCCGCGCATTACGTAGTAAAAAATTGTTTATTCTAATTGCCACGCAATAACTTAATTATTATCATTAAGCAATTCGTCATTTTATCACCAATTTTGAGTGTTTATGTTACGGATTTTAGTGGGGGTCTATTCATGAAATTTATCACGTTTAGATAAGTGTGAACTTTTATCGACAGTCCCAAATGACCAATAGCCCCGCCCCGGTAGTTGTACGAATGCAATTAATGAGTGTTACATCACTTTCCACTGTCGCATCGCATTTGTTAGTTTTAAATACGAAACAAATGTTCTGCGAGCTCAGTCTGTAAACTGAACACCAACTGTTCGTCTACTGGTGGTCCGTGGAAACTACTAAATGCGATCGAGCGTGACGTTAATCCTATCTACACAATAAAAAGATTAATTACTACTTTAGTGTAGAAAACATCGAGTATCAAAATATACTTAACATGTTTTGATTTGCAAATTTTTGTTTCACTAACCAATAACAGCCGTATACTAGAATCAGCCAATGCGTTTGGAAAATTTTGAGCCTTTTACGCCGGGTATCATTCAGATGTTGAATGTCATCGGGACGTGCCTCGGGCTGTCGTCATGGATGACGTCATTACCATCGCGAGGCACATACTTCCCATCTGCATCTGCTTATAACAATTTGACGTTGACAAAGTTCACAGTCTCTTGTTAAACACAGAATATTGGCGATTATTGCAGCCGCAACTATTGAGACGAAATAATTGTGTGAACTCAGTGGACCAATGTAAAAGCCAGCAGTGAATGCATGATACCGAGTTCGAATGTGACATTAAAGTTAAATTTGAAATGACTTACAACGCAGTATCGCAGAGCGCACCGCCTATGACCAGAATGTACACGATTCAACAATCCTCGCGCGGGCGAGTTACCAATACCGATAAGTAATAATGATATTAATGTGTGTCGATGACTAAACTTAATGATTAAGTGACCACATTCATCCGTCCACATTCTCTCAGTTTATAATTAAAGAAAATTCTACCTCCCTAAATAAGAGCTACTGTGGAAATAATATGATTAACCTATAGGTAAAAGCGGGACTCAACATCTATTAGAGCAACGTATATTATGTGGATGTCATCCTACATACAGAGTGCTAGAGGTACTTCGTAAGAATTACTATAGCATATATAAGTGTAAGAGTAATTAAATTCATAAATCAAATAAGATATAGCTTCTTTTTTATAATAATTAATTAACAATTTTCGCTCCTAATATTTTTTAAATAACGTAAAATAAAAATTTCTTTATAAAACTCAATAAAAGTGTCCCTCCCGTCGTTGAAACAATTGCGGTTTGTTAATATTAGGATTTACAGCAACTATTTCGTAAAGATTATCTAAATCTGAGTTTACCTTTAATATGTATTTGATTTATTTTATAAAATTTGCAAAAGTAACAAATTGTTTCTTTGTACTTTTAAGCAATTCACTAAATTACACCACATTAAAATTTAACATGAAGAAACTTGAATGTCGGTGTCTAAATAATTGTTATTAATTACAAAATTTAACAAATATGTGCAAATAAACTAAGAAAGTTGGCAACGTTCGTGTAATTAAATTTATCATTAAAACTGAACAAGTAACTAAGTGATTAAAATATGAATAATCAAACACATACTCAGATTATCGTACCACAGAAGGCAAGGGAAGATCCGCACTGCTGTGGCCGCGCCGATATCGACAACTACCCACAACTCCTCTTACAACCATTGAAATGTACCCCAACCATCTACCACTACTGAATTGCCACTGCGAGTATCAAATGTAAAAACCTTTGTAACATATTCCTGAAAAATGCTTGTAAAATATCATTTAACTGTAAACGAGAAGCCATAATGGTTAACTATAAATTTACTATTTTTTTTTTCATCTATAGGTATCGAAGATATTTAATATGGAAACATCTATGTATAAAATAAACTTCCTTACATCGAATCGGAGGACTTTCATATTATATTCGTTATATTGGATTTTCTTTTGTTTCCAAAATAGATTTTAAATATTTCATTTTGTACCGGAAAGTGGGATTCAATGACTTGTTACATTATATGAGTCATTATAAAAGTGCTCTATGATACATTAGATGATAGATGGCTCTGTATTTGACTATTAAACAATATGTCTATACTTTGTGTGTTTGTTTCACTACGCCGCGCGCGACGCGATGTCGGTTCACTTTACTCATTTGTACATGGACACCATCAGATGATCTGGTTCTTTTTTTTTAATATTTTCCTAAATATACCAACAACCGCTCGTTATTATTTTTTTTCTTTTTTTTTCAAATACTTTATTGGATATACATTTTGTTTAAACGTATATTACTAACTTTTAAATATAATTCTATATACGAACGAGCAAACTTCGATAAAATTAAAATTGTTTAACATATGAAGCGACATCGCGGCGCGCCGTTTTCCATTTAAAATAATTAGGGTTTCTTTGATATTGTTGAAATTATGTACTATCGATTTACTGCTAAACTAGAAAATATGCAATATCTCATTATATACTTTTCGTTAAGCATCTGCGTGTAGTAACTGCATATTTACATTACGCCGTGCTATGATAATATATTCTCATTCTTACCGTTAATTGTAAGCGGAGGATACAAGTTTAAAATTATTTAAGAGGTATTACAACCACACAAGGCGACTGGCGTCTATGAACCAACAATTATTTTCATTGAATTGAATCATTACCATGGCAACAGATTGGGTTTATTTACGTTTGGCAACACGTTCGGTGGTCACGCATCGCGATGACACAACGCTGACGTGACCTAACACAACAACTCGCTGTCAGTTGCGCACAACACAATGTGTGACTAACAATGTTTCATGAAATCTGCGCATCAACTTGCAAACTAATATGTGCCTTCGACACCTACAACTTTGTATTACGGAAATGAATAACTCTTTATGACTATACAATACCTACTTAATTGTTTTATGGATAGTCTGTAATAGATAGCTTTGTTTACATTGAAATTTAATGCAACTATGTTATAGGTCAGAGGAAATATTAGGTCAGTATTTATTTCCGTATCATATGGTATCGTATTTAGTATTCAATTTAATATTAATTTACAAGAAAGATAGCAGTTTCAAGTATTGATAACATTAATCTGTTTCAAAGAATTGATTCCTTGAAATTTGTCCGGTTAAAATATCAGGAGTTTCCTAGACCAGGGCGTCCCTCAGATTTCTCCTACCCGTGGTCCAGAGAACTCATGGAATAAGCCAATCTGTCCCCTAGGCCATAGTCAGGCCAGTCGCCTCCCACTCAAACCGTGCCAATGACGAAGGTGACGAATGAGGTGCAGTGATGCGGATGATAGCGTGATGACGTGATGATAGCGTGACGATCTACTTACTACGCAACATACGCGATCTATCGCGTTCAGTCCCACATTAAATAGCGATTTTCGACGTGCAATTTTATATCCATTGTTCTATCGTCTGCTCTGAACGAACGACTTTTTATCGCCGATCCGCTTGAACGCGCTCAGCGATTTATAAATCAAAAGCGAACGCCTGAACGATCAGAGGCAACTGAATGTATAAAATTGCACCTGTGAAAATCACAACGATTAGTATAGTAAAAGGTAAATGGCAGTTACTCCATTTAAGAAGGACAATGCAAAAATTTTTACCTATAAAAAAGTGTTCAAGTCTTCATTTGAATTATTGCCTAACATTCTGTTATCACTTCACATCGGGTACCGAACCACCGACGCGTCACCTCTGCTCCCTAACGATCCGCACCACTATAGTTTTTACCACTAAACACGCATTATTACTAAGAATTTATCACTTGTAATCACTTTGCGAGTAATAAGTATCAAATGTATAAAAACCTTACCTAACACTTTAACGATAAACAGTTAATGAGTAAACGTGCACATCACTTATACGCTTATTAAATGTCGAAGCGCTATTCACTTACAAATAAATAGACATTCATAATAAGAAACTCTTAATCTAACATATTGTTAGCCGAACCGTACGTTTGATAACAAAGAAACACTTTAAATTATAATGCAAACGACCCAATGGTTAGCGGTACACGTGCTGTTTTTGCCCAATAAAATCCTCAATTACAAATCTGCTTTAACATTTTTGATATGGCACACATCCGAAATATATCAATATGAATTAAAAACCGCTAATCATTGAGTATACATAATCGTATGGTTTATATCAAAATAAAAACAAAAATATAAAAATAACAAGTTCACAATACATAAAACTTACGTTAATTATAAGAGATATAGACAGCTAATCATATTATTGGTGACACAGCAATCACTTACAATTAAAATCCTCTACCATTAATATTGATTAAAATAAGGGATGTGAAATATGTAGTAAGTGAATGAGAAATGATATTAAAATAACCTAACATGGCATCTTCAGTACAAGAAGTCCACTTACGTGATTAGTGCCATTTTGGTGGGAGGAAATAAAAGTTTACAATAAACCTACGAAATAATTGTATAACACTTAAGTTAAGTTTAAAATTTTGCTAAAATAAAACATAACTAATAAACTAAATTGAACTAAACAACACTCAACTCGAACGCCCTATCAGATAGGGCCAGTATCACTGAATTCCAAGATTATATTCAATCATTTAAAAAAAGAAAACTTCCCTTCGCTTTCCTCACAAGAATTGCTCCCCAAATTTGAAAAAAATGCAATTTCTGGCATCACTCCAGTGTTAGTGCTCATTATAATTTTCCATAAAAATCAACTTCTAATCAACAAAGTTCAGAATAAAATTAAAATAAAATCAATAATATGATCTAAACCGACTCATAAAATTATTTTCAATAATACCAACTTAATTTAACAGAAATTAATTCTAGCGCCCAACGGACGCGAAAAAGTTCAGCAGAAATAACATCGCAAACACAAAGTCCATTCGTCGTCAAGTCGCTCGTTGCGCACCCACACAATCGCGCCACGGTTTCTCTACGCGATTTGATTCAAGTAGTCCATGAAGTCATTGGAGAACAGCTGCAGGTGAGAGGTCTCCGACAGCGTCGTGCGGCGAGGGATGCCGCAACCGCCCAGGGTCGGCCGCTCCACCGGCTTCGGCCTCAGGGTCGCCAGGTAGCGCTCGGCTAGAGACTCGCCGAGGCTTATCGCAAGTGTCTCCGGACTCAATCCGAGTAGTGAAAGGGATTCAGTTATACTCGCGAGGGTCGGCGTGAGATACTTAGAGACCGATTCTTCTGCAGCCGGTTCTGGTGCTCGGGACGCCATGCTAGTGTTGACTACGGGGCGCAGATGCGGGGGGCGATGCGCGGCGCGGGGGCGACGGGGCCATGTTCCACGCGTCCGCCGAAGAAGGGGGGGTGCCAGGAGATGTACCTGGCACCGCTGACTGTTATGGCCACTGCTGGAAGAGCGGGAAAACCCGTTTCGTGAAGCAGTAAGTGAGCGGCTTGACGAAGTGCGTGTCGGTGACGCGGCACTGCGGGCACATCACCGGGTGCGAGTAATCCGAGTAGTTGAGTCGCTGTTGCGGGTGCAGGAGCGGCTTGTAGCAGTTGTTGCACTGTAGGTCAAATAAAAAATTACGTTTAGAGACTTTCCACTTCGTGATGTCGTAAAATTCTTATGGATGGAGGCAATTGCTGACGCTCGTAATGAGCAATTTTGAAGAGGTGATATAGATAATATTGTTGATTACCTTCAATCGTTCTGCGCAACAGGGAGTAGCCATGAAGATGTCGTAGGAGTACATGGTGCCGAGCACGAGCGAGGAGCCGTCCCATTTCTGTCCGCAGAAGCGGCAGCGGATGGTGCGGTCGGGGTCGCAGCGCTCCAGGCATCCCATACACACGCACGTCAGGTATTGTGTGCGGCCCTCCACTTTCACCTGCGAACAATGACATTGTTTACATTATAGCGTGCATTGATGCAACTCTCAGGCCTGTTAATGCATAAAATACACTGGAATATTTTATAATAGCCACTAAAAAACAACGAATTATGAGACTTAACACCTAATGTCTCGGGGTGACGAGCGCCTCTTTGTAATTATGAATTCTGTACGTCGACTAAAATGTTAAACCAAGCGAGCTGTCTGTTCGTACTAACACTCTCATTAATTAAATAATACACATTCCACGTAAGCATCTGCCTAGGTAATTTTATTCATCATGGGAAATCAGTCGACCTTGAAATCAAAAAGTCACATAAAACCTCTTTGTTTAACCGAAGCGGCTGTTAAATGTGAGCGAATACTTGCAATTGAATCTGTGCACGGTGCATTTAATGTCAAGTATCCACAAGATCCGAGATCACGTTCCACGTATCCTAATTCGCCGGATAAACAACACTAGGCGACTTCACCCGAGACATTCAGTTATTTGTATACTTAAACTTTGTTGAACCTTATTTAACTTTGTGATGAAATAAACTTTATACCGCTGTTACAATGTTAATATTTTGTTATTGTTCTGCGTCGTATATCATTTGTATAGTTTGCTTTACGTTTTAAAATACATTGTTTATTTTTACATTTGCAATGTATTTGAATATAATGGGCGCTAACACTGCATATGTTGTGGTAGGTTTGCAGAAGCATTACATAATACGATGGTAATTTTCCTGTTGTAAATATAGTGTTTTGTTTGTATTTAAATTTAGTAACAGGGTTTTGAGGTCTTGAAAATGAAGTTTTCGTTTATTAAATTATTCAGTCCATTGTTATATTCATATATTATTATTAAACCTATAGAGGTAATATCATAAACGATTATAATAAATGCAATAGTCACATAGTCGTGACCCCGAGATACAAGTCTTTTGCTGTGGATATAAAAAACACAAAACGTATCAATATTCAATACTTCAAATCTCTCAATCACATTCGATACGTGGATCTCCCGGATAATCTTAACCGACTGTGCCATAAATACTGTCAAATTCACTATAGTATCAATTACCTCAACCGCACTGCTGGTGTGTTGACGAGGACTTAGGAAGAAAGTGCCGTCGACCAGAGGATAGCGGTCGAAGACATGCAGTGTCTCCTTGCACAAAGCGCAGGACACGCGAGGCTTGTGCTGACCAGCCAGGGTCGACAGGATGAACAGGCGCGTGTCGTCGTTGCCATGGTTACCCTCGTCTTCGATCTGCAACAAACAAAGAATTGTAGTATGCGAAAACACTAGATAGACTCCTGGGTTATTCAAAGAGTTTGCAAAACCTTAACAACTCGCACAGAAATATGTTGATCAGTCTTTCAATGTTAAAACCCAGGATCTATAACATGCAACTCATACAAGCTGACTCTACACCAATGAGGCGATATTGCGAAAATACGCTCATAAATATTTGATATTTACGCAGAGACCTATTCACCGGGAGTTACGGTAAAGCTCACAATTTCAATCTTTCATATCCCCGCATTTACATATTACGATTAATGCATCCACCCACGACACCGCAACTCTCCCTTCGTAATAACACAAGTAAATGACTGCATAAAGTTGAATAATGAAAGGCTGAAAGGCAATTACGCTGAATTCGGAGTCGTAGTCAAACAAAGGTTCGCGAGCGCCGCAGAGATCGATTGTGAAGCACAATTCGTTCACGTACGAGCAATTTGTAAGAGCGAATAATAATGAAAGTTTAACGAGTCGCTGTTGCTGCATAGGCGCCAGGCCACGCCTTAATTAAACATAATATTACGAGCTGTCAAACGCGTCTACGTTTTCTGCCAGATGCATCGATTAATGAAGCGCTCGCAGGTTTGGAAACGTTCGGGTTCGCAGGCCCGCATGGGTTTAATTATGACGTGAATATTGCGCGCTTGATTGGCTACGAACCGAGCGCACATGTAAAATGCATACGCGAGGAACTTTCGCATACCGACGTGCCTTTATTGATGCTAAGCATTCCTATCTATTATTAGAGTGACGTCGTGACACCAGGAACACATAAAACGTACCCGGTGAGTGCGTTGACCTACGCAAACAAACTTAGTATGATTTGCAGTGTAGTGCAGTGCAGTTTGCCAAGAGACGGGCGGGCGGGGGCGGCGGGCCATCCGGCATTGCAAACAGCGTTGCGATATCTCGCAACCCGACGCAGACACGAACGGCAGCTATTCCGCTTGTGTCAAACATTTGGTTATTTAACGCGGAGTCGAACAATGCGTCTCTCCATTAGTAATTTGTAATCCCGCGGGTCCTGTCGGCGATTTACGCCCAAATACTGGAACGCAACTTAAATATAAATGGCGCTTAACTACGTTAATCCCGATTAAATGTACTGGCTAAGTGGGCCGTGCGATGTTAAGAGCAACTTATTATTTGAATGGCGTTCCAGTATTCGGGCGTTAGAGTACTAATGATGAATAACTGGTCGCTGACGTCGCTGACGCCGCGTCGCCTGCGTGCCCGGTGATTGATTCGCAGCGACCGGCAGCCGACGCTCGACACACGCTGCGAACACACGCCTTTTGATTGATAACACCCGAAGGTAAGAGCTAGATTTCCGCGATGAATGCGAAAGCAGCACAACGTAATGAAACGTCTATGAATTAGCGAGTTAATTAAAACAGCGCCAGAGTCGTCACCTCAGAACTAATGGGTGACAATTAAATTGTTAAGTGTAGCGCTCACGACAGTTTAGTGAGGTTGCGGGTCGCGGCCGACGAACTTCAGCCGGCGGAGCGGTGCGAACTTGCACAATTTACTTTTGTGCTGCAAGATTGATGAGCACTACAGCGCAGACTATTTATTTTACTCAATCCGATCACGCTTTGTCTCGCAATAGTTGCCTTTTACGGTCGACAGCGATGAGACTCGCAGCAGTAAACCGTCACATAAAACTTTGTGGCGAGTTTGGGCGAGTGCCGCGGCGAAGGACCAGCAAATATACCGACGAGCCGAAGAGCCGATCCGGACTCGGTTAATATGAGCGGCCGAACCATTCGTGCGCCGTAGACGATCGTAGCCGCCTCTAATTACGTCGACTGAATTTACATAGTGCTGAGAAACTTGGCAGCCGCCAAACTTGCCCATTTCAATTCCTACCTAAATACTTCCGTCGCCACATTCTGAAAAGCATAACGTCGGAATGTTCGCCAGTAAAATGGTCTAGTACGTGAGCAAACACGGGAGTGACGCGCGTGTTGGGATTTGTTCCCGGGCAAATTTAATCGCGGTTCCGTTCGTTTGTTCCGATGTTCAAACAACAAGAGCGAGAAGAGCTCATTTCGACGAGGAGCCGAGAGGCACGAGTGCGCTCCAAGCGTCGTCGGTACTCGACGGGCCGCGGAACGAATGTACACACATTAAAACTTTACCAATTGAAGGTGACGCAATAATTAAAGAGCGCCACGGGGTGCCACCCCACACGCCGCGCGTTCACTGCGGCCCGCACGGAGGTCCCATACGAAAAGAAATTTGCAATACTGCCAATAGCGCTTCAAAATGTGTACTCAACTGTTTAAAGTTTAATAATTTCGCCGGCTCGTATCTATAAAAGCTAAATGTCAATGTGAGAGCAGGAGATAAAATGCGCGTATTCGATTCGTACAGTCTGCTAGTAAACAAGTACAGTTTATTCGCAGTACATTGTCAACGTTGTGTTCCATTGTTCTTGATATCTGTACTCTGTAAAATGTTCGCAAACGAGCTTTTATTATAAGGCAGCGGATCTCGCCGACCCGAAGGTTGAATAACGACAATAAATCTGGATTGTTCCCCGGGGTGGCTTATTTTTAATTAGCCAAATGAAACTTTTCCTATTATATTGCGCCGTCGTCCGCACGCCCCGCAGTCAACTATAGTTAGTGCAGATAAAAATTAAATACAAAGAGAGAAACACAACCCCGCAACGGCTACTGCAAGATGGAGGAAAAATTTGAAACCTCGCCACAAAACCAATTAGTCTCAACGAGATATCCAATACTACGAGAGCTGATACCGGTGAAATTATTTAATTGAATTTCTAAACGGAATAATTCGCTAAGAGCGGGTAAATAGCCGTCCGCGATCGTTTTACATGCTTTCCAGACGCAGAAATATTCCCGCTTGATGAGACGTCGCTGACGGCAGCGAGTAGCAATTTTTCAACAGTGCCATCTCAAACAATAAGTCTGCGAGTGGATGGTATTTGCGGTCCTCGATACATTTATCCTGACGGCTGCGTTACGTTCCGCTTCGTGTTTGCCATTGTCTGAGTGCTTCACGCTAATACTTTGCTCTTTGTATCAGAAAAAGCATTCCACGATAATGTAATTGAACGATTCACGTACGAATTCAGCCAGACTGCTTCGGAAAACATTATTGTATTGGCTCGGAACTTTATGGCGAGTCGAAAAGAATTATTACTGATCACTTAATTCATGTAAACTACTTAGCAGTTATCGAATTAGCAGCCGCCAACTTCAGCCACTTACGCAATAACTTTCTAAAGGAAATTATGGTTTTATTGCGTTATATTCAACGGCACTCGTCTGCTCGCAGCACGCAGCCGTCGCAGCATTCGGCGCTTTACGTAAATCTCGAACGTTTATTATTATAGCGCGCCGATACAATACGAGCCGAAGGAATTCTTGAATAAATTATAAATTTTCGTATTAAACATTGTACGAAACATACGCTCTGTCGAAAGAATGTCGCGTACAGGTATTCATAAAATATTCCTTCACATGCTTTCAAGCGAATATTGGAAGAAATTTAACATCTTGTGTGCGAAATATTTTCTCGCGTGAATTAGTCGCACGTCCCAAACATTCCTCGCCGCGCGGCCGCACTCGCGTCGTGCATTCCCAACTGTTATTGTGGAAATTCATCGGCATTTTAATTTGGCGTTGAATACGAGTGATTATACTTGCGAAATTACGCGAAGATATTCAACTAAAAACTTGTAACTTGTAAACTGCAACAAAGTCGTGTCGTTATTATTTTATTGTTCACTATCTCGGCGTTCGATGATACCGCTACCCGCAAGCGAACTAAATTGTAGTTGAAATGGGTGTTAAAAATGCTCCGATGCAAACCGAGTGGGCGTGTGGGTTTGATGTGATTTTGATGACGTTCACTGTTGCCACCCGAGACTCGGTGACGGTTTTATTAAAATGTCCGACAACATAACTTTATCGATGAATGGCTGTCGTAAAGTTGAGTGTAATTGATTACTCCGCTTTGGACGTGTTCACAATCAAAATGAAAAAGAAAGACGCTGAGTTAAAAGAATTGGAAGTTTCGATGTTTGTGTTTTGCCACAGTCGAGACTATTTGCAGTGTGTACATGGAAAACTACTTATCCTAACTTCGTTTTATCGTTAGCCTTATTGTTATGTCAGTAAGTGAGTTGAGCGAGGGCGTCATTAGTGCCTTAGATAATGCCCGGTACATGTTTTATGGATAATAATCTCGTAAAGAAACATCGGACGATTTAATTACACTGTTATATTCAACGCGATAATTTCTCGCGGAAAACGTTAGATGATAAATTGCAAAATTCTACTAATAAACTCTGTAATGTCTAATAATAAAATGTAACGGCTTTTTTATTTCATATTGTACTTTTAATTAAACATTTATTTGACTCAGAAATAATTTGCATTATTTAGTAGTACTTTAGTAATATTACTCAGAGTAGATATCATGCCCAATGAATAAAATATGATAAAATATAAAAGAAAACTTTAAATATATATTTCCATAAAATATTGGAGTGGTATTACGTCAATGGCATAAATTATGGAGAGGAATACACAATTGTCAAAATGAAATTTATAGACACATACTGTTACGTCTGCGTTTGCCAGCGGTTCTAGAAACTGACCTACTGTGTACACATACGCTATGGTTATTTGTAACGCCAGACATAATAATATTTAGTCTTATTGTTACTTCTCATTGGATAGGTGTAAAATTATAAATTGTTTCAAAAATACCAATTTAACTAGTAATCATAAAAAAATAACATTTTGTAGTAAAATGTTTATTTTGATTTTAAATATTAAAAGTAATTTTGTATATTTTTTAGTGATTTTTTTCTCGAATCGTGTTTGTCTTGGTAGCATATCTACCTACCTCTTCTGGGAAAAGTCTTGAGTTAGCTTATGTTTATCATGTACTTATGTTTTTTCACATTATCTGAAATTCGTTGAACATAAAATTTGTGTTTCTAAATATAAGTTACGCTTAAAATAGCGAATACTTAAGCAATACTCAGATATGACAAGTAAAATAAGACGATACTACAATTTTACAAACATAGCGTACAAATATTTCACACATTAAACTAACGAGACCATTGCGATTCGAGTTATTCCGATGTTCATAGATAAAGCCCCAACGTTTTTATCAATTAACACACAGAATGCAACTAATAAACGCGCGCTCAAATTCTTTTTTATAAGTCAGTTATAAAATAATTAGAAATAATTGAGATCCTTGGGGGAGGCCTATGTCCAGCAGTGGCCTTCCTGTGGCTGATGTGATGATGATGATGATCAATTGAATTTACTATAAACGAAAAAAAAAACACAAGGACAACTGCATTTCTACAAAATAAATAAAAAAATAATAAACAGACCCAAAAGTCACATACATAGTCCTGACCCCACACTAAAATCGAGTCCTGTATCGTGGGTATCAGACTGCGAGTAGCTTTTCGGATCCGAAACAAATACCTGTGGATCACACAAATATTTGTATCGGTGAGGGAAAAGAAAAAGATGCCTCATGTTTCACAGCCGGCGTCCAAGCAACTGCGCCACGGAGGATGTAATGTTTCATAAGTTTTTAATTTATCTACGAACCGCATTCAACCTAAATGGTAGACTAACAGACCTACGGCCAAAAGGCAGCTAAAGATAGGTAACCTCAAAGTAAGCCATCATTCAGCAACATAGTTGAAGTAATGTCGATGTTGGATAAGGACATAAGTAGAAATATAATAAGTCATAAAGCCAAGGTTACGGACTATATAATACATATATGTAGTTAACCAGACGATGGTAAACAAACTGCCCGCTATACATTGTATAGGTACCACGTGCGAGACTGGCGCGCAGCTGAGTCAACATAATATACTTTATGATACCTCGCTAAAATATTTACGCTGTTTTTTCATGTTTGAAATGGCTTTAAGGAAGACATAATATTTAATAAACATACAGAACATCATCGAATATTTTTGAGCCACGGTAACTTTTGTTTCGGTACGAGAATCGAACCCACAGTCTCTCGTTCCAGAGCCGGCTTTCAATGAACTCCGCCACGGACGCTGTCAAATTGTTTATTGTTTCAATGCATGTTTGGACATGATTTTAAATATTAAATATGGCAAAACAAGGCGATATAAATTTGCGAAAAAAATATTTAGCTTTAAAATTTTATTATAATTATGTTAAAAGCACGGAATTCAAGTCGGATATTTGGGTAGCTTTCCAACTTTCTATCAGGTGATAAGACTTGTTAGTCAGTTCATACTTCATTCCCTTAGGAATCGCCTTGCATTGAATCGAATATTCAGTTCTATTTCTATGACCATTACGTGATATATTAGGACAATGAAACACGTGATGTCTCACTGATATCAATCTAGGGTTGATGCACCCTAAATGGTTTTAGTAATTTTGTTATCACGCTTCGTCATGAGCGCACTCTTGACGTTAATTCAACAAATGCAGGCCGATCTTCATTATCTGCTGTCAGACTTATTTGTGTATGAAAGTTTAAAAAAGAACGAAAATTAAGCAAAGGTTGTTAAAACATTATGCCAAATACACGGTTGTGACTTAAAAAAAAGAAGTTTTATTTTATTTATTTATTTTATTTTATTATATTTGGGAAGCTTACAGCTAATTTTACATGTTAACAATATCCTAAATATCTAGGATGCCAATTAAAAGCTACCACATTCTACAAGTGTACAGTACACTTTTCGCAAGCCTTGAGTCATTTAGTTGCAAGCTGGTTTAGGTAACATAAAGATTTAAAAAATAATTTCGTTTTAAAATAATGTTATTTGAAAGTTCTTTATTTAAACAATTTCGTTTGTTTATATCAAAGAATTTATTATAATAACCACGTAAATTCCAAAGCATTATCCTTTATTGCACAAATAAATCCAAAATAACACAGAATACAATGCATTATTGTGAACATAAATCATGGCGATAAGTATTCCTATTTATACTAGTGTATTAATGAATAGGCGTTTACATTCCACTTGTCTAGACGACTAAGGTTTTAGTCAGGTCTATTGTAAGTTACGACTGTGTATTATAATAAGGCAATAATTGTACTATAAATATTTTTAATAAGCTTAAGTTCCAATTAGCTGGTATTGATAAAAAATAATGATTCGTGTGTGTGTTTTTAATGTAGGAATGGAATGTAGGGAGATTCTCAAATTTTTTGTAGATTCATTCTTAAGCAGTGACAGTTTTGATGTAGTTTCGTTGGATAAGTATTGTTGCCGGAAATTGTTTTGGTCGGATATTTATATTCGCCTGAAGAACCATACCAGATGGTCGAAATGTCATTATGGTGACTCACACAAATGTGTCACGTTTGGTCTTCACCTGTATACATTAGCCCCCAAAGCGAGAACCTTGTCGTTAAATAGATACTCTAGTTTGATTGCGCCGAAGTTACAATCATAGGTAGTTAGTTGGTTTAGGAACCACGTATCAATGGCTATAAGTGTTGTCTACTTGTTTTTTTACATTTTTTTAAGAAATAATATATACCTAGTCAGGTCATAAATTCTGTCACATGTTTAATATCAAATAATTGAAACAAGTTTATTCATTATGTAACCATTTATATACCAAAATGAACTTAACAAAACAGATTCTTATAACACTAAAGTTTATTCAAAATGATCTCAGTGATTTTAAATACAGGCCTTCAATCTGCACGGCCAGTTGTCTATCGCAGCACGAACGAGGTCCATGTCAATATAGGCGGCTGCCTTAATCAAGGATGTCTTGAGTGACTCCAAATTGGGATGAGGCTTTGAGCACGCCTTTTCCTCCAAGTGTAGCCATATCTTGTAATCTAACGGATTCAAATCTAGACTGGAGGAGGGCCAGTCTTCGTGCCGGATATAGTCGATTTCACGCACCGCCAGCCCGTCTTGTGTGCTCTTCGCTCTATGAGCTGGCGCCGAATCTTGTTGGAATACCCAGTGCCTGTTATTGAACATGGTATGAGAAAAAGGTTCCACAAGGTTCGTCAGGACTGTATTTTGATACACAACTGGATTCGTTTTTACACCTTTCTCACAAAAATGTACCTCTATTAAGCCCCAATAAGAAACTCCCAACCATACCATGAGCGAGGATAGAAAATGACCTCGTTGGACACGCGGAATACGGTTGCTCGCTTCTTCACTACTGTGTGCGTACACCTTATCATTTTGTTTGTTGTAGCTCTCTTCTACGGTAAATTTTTTTTCATTTGAAAAAAGAATTTCCCGATATTTTTTTCCCGCGTACCGCTTCAACAAAGCGCGGCATCTCTTCAGTCTCAGGTCCATTAGACGAGCATTCAAACGATGTCCTGTTTTTCTTCGATATGCCCGAAGCCCTAAGTCTTCATTTAACACCCTTTTCACCGTGGTTCTGCTTAACCCCATCTGAAGGGCCAACAGTTTCTGCTTACGTTTGGGATTTCTTTGAATTCGCGCCTTCACAGCGTTTATCACTGCTGGAGTCCTAACAGACCGAGGGCGACCAATTCTTGACCTGCCATCTACACTAGAGTCTTCATTGTATCGTTTGATGGTACGATAAACGAATCTTTTGGTTATATTCAAATTTTTCAGTAGGTATGTCAAAAATTTGAATTGGCGCGTAACCGCAACGATGCAACGCAATAACTGCAACACGGTCTTCTTTAAGCGTCCACTCCATATTAAAGGAGATGGGCCAGAAATGTATGGGCCTTGGGCCGTTTGTAGTACATTACACCAAATTTACTTAGTGAAATTGGCATTCGATTTCTGTATGAAATACTATTATACGTTACATATTAGCTTTATACAAAAATAAATACCAAGCCAAGAACAGCAACACTACAAGGGGACAATATGGCGTCTGAAACGGCATGTTTGACAACCGATGTCAAAACTTGACATTTATGAAATATGAAGTCGTAATTCGTTTTCCTATAAATCAAATATTATTTTTAGTCGTCTGTGCTATAAATTACTGTACTCTATATAACTCGTAAATGTTTTTACGTCAACGGAATTAGTATCATACTTTATTGATCATCTTATATAATATAACATAATGTCTATACAATAAATTGCAACAAGTCTGTCAGAATCTCGTCATGTTTATAGTTATTTAATATTAAGAAAGTGTACCTATATCTGGCCGTAAGTGCGGTGCATAATACTTGCTAAACAACCTATTTAAATAATCCACAATAAAAATCTGCTAGGCATGAGATACAGCACGGCACAGACTGATCACTTGTCGCGACTGCTAGCATCTGTATCAGCCCATATACGTCCCACTGCAGGGCACGGGCCTACTCTACAATCAAGAATACGATTGAGAGTGATTAGGCCATATAGTCCACCACGCACTGGTGGTAGGTCTCTCATATGTGAGAGGCCATCTGGGTAGGTACCACCGCAATGTCTATTTCTCCCGTGAAACAACACTGCTTAAATGCACTGTTGTGTTTCGGATTGAAGGACATTGTAGCCAGAGCAACTACTGGACATATTGAGACTTAACATCTTATGTCTCAGGATGGCGAGTGCAGTGGAATGTTGCTACTGTTTATGAGCGGTCGTATCGCTTACCATCAGGCGAACGGCTTGCTCGTCTCGCCATTCAATGCAATAAAAAAAAAAAAAAAAAAAAAAAAAAAAAACGCTGGCCTAGTGCGGGTTGACGGACTTACATACCATAGAAATTCTTATGAATCGCTATGGTAAGCAGGTTTCCTCACGATGTTTTCCTTCACCGTTTTAGTGCGTGGTGATTGACTATCAATACACACATGACTCCGAAAAGTCAGAGGTATTCCCTATGTGCATATGAATAAATAATCATTTTATTATTAGGCATATGCACTTAATAAGCTCTTAGTTATTATAGTCCATACAAATGAATACGCTATAAAAATGGAATCGAATCTGATAGCAGCCATGTTTATTTCTATACCTTAATGTCTAGTAAAAGAACATACCAGCAATCATTTCTGTACAAGCTAACATTTCAAACATTATATTTAGTCTACCCCTAGAAGTCTAATATACTTTAGTATATTAGACTTCTGCATACTTAAAAATAAGATTATCCTAAGGTTTAAGATATTATTTTTCAAATAATGTATTTGACATTAATTCTAACTGGTTATTTCTGAGCACACATAAGGAAAAAGTAGGATTAATTGATGAAAGAAAACTAAAATCAAACAAAACTTAAGGACAATAAAGTACAACCAGATCTTGCTTTATATTTTTTATTTATATTCGCCTAAAAATAATCTCCAGTCAAAACATCTAGGAACAATACCGGTGCTCCTATATTGTACTATTGGTAGCCCAACCTAAAGGCTAAATACCACAGTATAATCATGGTATGAGTACAGCAACCCACTGTCCAGTATCCAGCCATGTTCCTTTCAACATGAAGCACTTGTGGGTGTCAAGTATGTCCAAAAGAATCGAGATTGATACAATCGTTTTACGGCGGAGTTGGAATAAAATCTTGCTCATTGTCTACAGCTTGATTTATTTGCAGCCAGCAGTTTGTACAGATAATTGCTCGTCCTGATAACTAAAACAAAATAAAAAAGATTTAATATTGAAGATATCGAAGAATTATGATGAATAAATAACTCTTTGCAGTCACATGTGTATGATCCCAGGTCTTCTTCTTTAAACAATAGCGGACTATTGTTTAAAGAAGCATCTTAGCAGGCCGGCCGGATAATTGTATGAAATGTCTTGGGACAGTCATCTGATGTCATTAGATATTCCTCCTGGACAGCATTTGTGCTTACCATCAGACATAGTGTTGTTATTATGGATATAATTATAATATAATATATTATACATAACACAAGATCATATGAGTGTCCAGAGGGAAATAAAAGAAAATGTAATTCATTTAACAATTTAAACAACAATATATAAAATATCACATCTTACATATTTATGTACTAGTAGACTTGTCCTGTGGACACAATGCAATTCAGCTCTAACATGAATACTTTTGTAATACTCCATACTTTGAATTGACCTTGATTAATTGGCATAAAACATACATTTCCCAAATTAATGAAGAAAATAGAATACTTACTTCTTGTTCTGCCATTTCAGCAATAAAACGTTTTGAAATACTCTACACGAGAGTGAATTGGCAGCCCGTGTAGTTACTAAGATTCTGTTGAATGATAGAATCCATTTCAATTTTTGATTGCAGAAGTGCAATTCAACCATTTCACAACAATTGCAGAAGTGCAATTCAAGCAAAGCGCCACTTTTGATGTGCTGAAAAGCAGAATTGTGGGTTAGAAGAGAAATATGAACATAGAAAACCATAACAGTATTACTTACATGTGGCATTCAAAATAATAAATAATATGTTTACTCACCAAAATACGAACTAGTAATTGCGTTTAAACGTCAAGATATATCATCTGCGAGAATCAGAATCCATAAAACAAAGCCAGGTATACAGAGAAGCAAATACACATTTGCGAAATGTATGCGAATAATAAAAAGTAATACGAATTACGGCCACAGACGTAGACAGATAACACAGAGTTTTGCAATTGCTGTCAAGTTAAACATTTTCGTTCTTAAACTAAAATCATGTAACATAAATAAAATAATAAAAGTGACTTCTTTAACAACATATATCGTCTTTTAAAAAGCGAAGAATATGGAAAAAGAAATATAGACAATAATTATAATTTGTTAAAAATAAGACATATTCAAGTTAAAGGTAATGGGTTCGCGCATTTTTGAACGAAATGACAATTAGGCATCATGGAGGACAGATTATAGAAGAAAATATTGCTTCTGTACTAAAACAATCACATTTTTGTATAAAGCCCCCTGTTGTCCAAGAAATCTAAATGTATTTTATTTGAATTCCACATTTTTTTTTAGAATTTGGATTAGACGTACACAAAACGGCCCAAGATAGCACATCTCCTTTAAAAATGAGTAAAATTCTAAAAAGTATACATTTTTATTTTCATGAATAATTCGAAATTCGAATTCAATAAACTTTTTTGTGGCCAGCATTCTAAAAGAAAAGTTTTTACTGTGTGACAATACTTATGACCTGACTGTGTATATGTATACCGGGTATCTCAAGACTGCTACCGAAAACGAAGCCGGGTGGTAGTTTTAGTGACTACAAACACAATGCAACCAAAAATTTCGAAAAGAAACGCGACAATGATTTTTTATGATTTTTTAAATATCTTCATTTTTGGGTGGTAAATCCATAGTTTTGCCTAAAATAATAATTTAAACACTTTTATACCTTGGATTATTTATAAATAAAAGGGTATATACCATTATTTTAGGAAAAAATGTAGTTATCACCCAAATATGGTCATAAGAAAAAAATTACAAAAAAAAATTGTCGCTATTTTTTGCAACTTTTTCTGTTGCATTGTGTCTGAAGTCGCTTAAACTACCACCCGGCTTCGTTTTCGGTAGCAGTCTTGATATACCCTGTATATATATCTGCATCATAAATATACATCCAACACCAGAGTATTCCGCTACAATCAAAAGTACGATTGAGAGGGGTTAGGCCAATGCCTTACAATTTGAACCCACGGTCATCGTGTACATTTTGGCGGTCACATCTCGTCCATTATTAACGGGCCACCACGCCCACCGAAGAGCCAGAGAGAAATTATATGATATTTCATAATTTTAATTTAAAACTATGTACGAGTAGATCGTATTTATATTGAAAAACATTTATTAAAATAGCAATAAACAAAAATGTTACCAATCTATGAATTAAAAAACATCACAAGGACTTTTGGAAATGAAGAGCGCTGATAAAAATGTATGTCGGTACATTGATATAAAAACACGATTACAATATCAGAGGGGAAAGGGGAGAGTCGGCTGCACCAGGGTTATCAGTCAGCCACTTCACCCGCGACCCCCCTATATCTGTTTTGCAAAGTTGCAACTCTTTGTGATAAAGTGAAAATTAAGTATTGTTTGCGTTCTAATGATTTAGTTGTTATGTAAGGTGTTTATCTATTGACGTCTGGCCTTTTGTACTTCGTTATTTTTTATGGCTGTCACAGTTGTCCGTGAACTGTTATGACAGTAGTGGTAATGACGTCGATCTTTTAGAATATATTTATTAGTATCAATATAAAAAAATATTTTTTTTTAGTTATTGGCAGCATATACATACATATGTATTGTATATTATTAAATAGTGAGCTTTCGGATTTAATTCCCAGATAGGATATATTGCGTGTTTTTTTTTTGTTCGTCATTTCAAAGGTCTTTGTTTTGGGATGGAAATAAATTCCACTTAAGTGGACGTCACTAGTGACAAGGTCAGTACGGCGAGACATAAGCTCATGTTTGACACAGTCACTGCCAGAGTTAATCTGAACTCTTCGTGCCTCGGAGAACACGATAAATGCTGTCGTGAAGCAAAAAAAAAAAACATTCTGTAAAACTGACTCAGACATATTTATGTGTCAATCACTTAATTATTATCGCCACACAATCGTGTCGATTGCAATTCATCGATTATTATACACTTTTCAATCTATACAATGTTATGTTATGCTACATTTTTTTACGTTAGAACCAACGTTCAGTTGCATGGCTTAATTTTTCAAGCGACTTAAACATACACCGAATATATTGACAACGGAAAGCATGTTCTTTCAATCGGTATAATGATGCGGGTCTAATTAATCGCTTCTTCACGCTTCGCCGACAATGGTCACACGACTTGCACGCCACCGTCTGACCGTTCAAATGGTTACAGTGGTAAATTGTTGTCATTATTAATTTACAAATGGGTTCAGAAACTGATATATTGTGAAGGGACTTCTAAGAAGAATGATTTATCTAGAAAGCAAAGTTATTTTCTCTTGGTGTGAGTCTTAAACATGTAACTATAATCTAAAGTGTAATATCCGTATAAGCCCATATAAGTCCCACTGCTGGGCACGGGCCTCCTCTAAAATCGAGAGTACGATTGAGAGTGGTTAGGCCATATAGTCTACCACGCTGGCCTAGTGTGGGTTGGCAGACTTACATGCCATAGAAATTTTATAAATCGCTATGGTATGCAGGTTTCGTCACGATGTTTTCCTTCACCGTTTTAGTGCGTGGTGATTGGTAAACGGACTAGACGCGACTGCCAACATGTTCACGGTGGTCGCGGGTTCGAATCCCAGGGCACACCTCTGACTTTTCGGAGTCATGTGTGTATTGATAGTCAAAGTGTAATATAACCTATTCTTAATTTCTTAAGCTGCTTAATTATATTGATGAACTGAAGAATATTGAAAAATCCCTGAAATTCTGATCTTCATAATTTTCTCTTTCACGAAGTCTATTGCTGAAAAGTGACATATGACACTCTTATAATGGATGTATACATATCGATATCGGCATTGGAAATGCTCTGGTACTCAAAGAGAAGAGTGAATAGATGGTAAAATGCGGGCGAGGAGTAAGGTGTCCGATAAACACTGACAGCGACAAAACACCTAAAATTCTTCTTGTATGTTTGGTACTATAAAACAATAAATAATAAACAAAACAACTATATTGGTAAACGTACAGTCAGCAACATAAGTCGCTACACATTCACGAGATTTAGAATTGTCTTATCATCCAAAATAATAATTATTTTCAATATCGTATGGCACTTCTCGACATAGATGACTACTTGGTTATATTTTACGACTACAGAGTAGTATGTACAAATTTTAATGCATAAAAAGGTTATCAAAAATGTGAAGTGCTCTGTGACTTATGTTGCTGACTGTACATATAGAATAAAGATCACAAATCACATCACATAAAATGTCAATGCAGTAAATAATTTGTAAATCATTCTAACGCATAAATAAAATAAACATACCGGCCTGTAGATAATAGCAGTGATTCAATCAAGCTATATATAACTTTAGTGGTCTGTTTACACGATAACTGATGATTCGTCACTATATAAAACAGTATCTGTATGTTTGTAAGAATTATGTTGAGGCATGAATGGGTGACGCGTTTTGGTCTGTTAGTGAGACAGCCTGAAGTGCAATAAATGATAAATTTAATGTGGCCCAAAACGAGGAGCAGAGATTAGGAATATAATTTAAATTCATGCATATTTATTTCTAAAAATTCTCACATCAACTCTTAAAGATAATTATGTCAACGCCAAAAATAGAATTTTTTTTTGGACCTCCTATTCTTTTTCTGTATAAAATACCTGGAAATCGATCATAAGACCTCACGAATCAACGGGCATGCAGTCACTACACCAGTGAGGCGATTATAAATTATAAACAGTAAAATACTTGACTGCTGTATTTTCTTCGATATTATAATCGTGCAAGGTAAATGAATTATTGTTCGTTCTTCATCAAGGTTTTATTAGGTTGACCAGTAACACTCGAGGTTTTACTATATTTTCTCACACTTGAAAAGTGATAGAGCCAAGTTTTCGTCAGTCACGTCAATAAAAATGGGCAGGCTCGTCCAGGGTGGTACCATTGTCGCACATGAGATCGACGTGAAGCGACAGATTTGCTTTCGCGTTTTGTTCGGTGATTGAGATTGTCAGAAGCCATATACACCTTTCCGTCTTCCCATGTTTTTTCCTTACCTTTCCCTACCAATTTGTTGATCCGCCAACACATCTATGATCCAAGGGTTGTTTGGGATGTTGATGGGTAGCATTGACCACTTACCATGACCACCACTTACATGCTTGCTAGTTGGCTAGAGTAACGCAAAAAAACTATTATTGTGTATTACACATTATTTTTTACATATTATGTAGGTTAACGCCCGAATACTGGAACGCCATTCAAATAATTGATCTTAACAGCGCACGACCCACTTAGCCAGTACATTTAAGCGGAATTAATGAAGTTAAGCGCAACTTATATTTAAGTTGCGTTCCAGTATTCGGGCATAAGTGTGTTATTATAGGATTATTTTATTTGCTAATTGTTTTGTATTTTGTTTCAGTATTCTGTGTATTTTATTATAGTAGTTTCTGTATATTCCATGTTGTGTTAATACATCGTACTTTCTTTCTGTCTTTCTTTCTTATTTTTAAAATAGCATACTCGTATGGATTGTCCTAGATAGAATGATGCCTGCCAGCGGGACATCGCAGGCACGCAGATATTATAACGTGACTCATCTGTATGTCCTTATGGTGTGATTTACACGTTATTGAAATAACCTAGCATCTTAGAAACTGTATTGAGTACTTCATTGATTGTCATGACTTAATCGTGGATTAAATAATTGTTAAACGCGCAAATATTTGTCCCAAAGCAAAACTTTAGAGAATTCAATTTTGTTTATATTATTATTGCATTCAAGTGATGGTTTTGTCCTTAGTTCAAAACTACTTATAAACTCAATGTATTATATATTTTTATTAATAGGCTTTTGTTATAATTATTATCGCTTACTCGCAATATATTTTTAATCTTCTTAATTAAATATTATGTAAATATAACTTCTTGTGCATGCAAACAATGCGTACGCAATTAATAAGCACGAACAAATGAACACTTTGTATTACCTAATTGTTGTACAAACGCAGTAATGTTGAAGGAAAATTATTATGGCCATTCCTATCCCTGGAATTTTCTTCTGACTATTATTGTTCATAATTGCTTAGGTACCTAATCTGAACTTGACATCATTAGGTTTTTTTTAATTGCATTTGAACGCCAGGAGGCCCTTGCTCTTCGCCTGATGGTAAGCGATATGACCGCTCATAGATAGTAACAAAACCAAACAACACCATGAATTACAAATCAATACTTGGCCTTCCAATGAGCTCGCCATCCCGAGACGTACGATGTTAAGTCTCAATATGTCCAGTAGTTACAAAAAATCAAATATATAAACCATGAGCAATACCAATTATTTCAAATTATGTTCTTTGCAACAATGGTAGCTCGCTCCATTCATATAGGCAATAGGCTATTGGCTACTACGTGTTTATGCGAAACCAATGTACTGATAACATATTTAAATGGTATTTTTCCCTAATGATTCATGCATGTTTACATACACGGTGTATAAATAACCCTGCATCCTTGAATGTGATTCAGTACACAGAGTTTATTTCTGCCCCAAGATAGAAGTTGAATCAATAACTAAATTTGTCCCGAATGATTGTCACGTAAAGCGGATTGCCCGATTTGGGAATGTTCAAAATGATTCAGAATGAAGACCTAGGTTTTCAGCCCACAACTACACCAACAAAACCAATGAGACGACCACTATTGACAGATTAAAATAGCATTTTTCCTCACCATGCCATATTTGATTAGGTGAATCACGCATGTTTACGTACACAAACATCACTTAACAAAGTCAATTACATCACTATAAATCTACAACCTACTTACAGAATCTGGAAAATTCTTCGATAAAAATATAAAAAATAAAAACTGAACGCTCAGTGCGTTTCAAATAGAGTTTTTATCGCTGTTATTGACTGCACACGAATGCGTGTAAACAAGTTAAGTGCACGCACACTGTGACGCGATAAGCGGACCACCGCTCCTTGATAATACGAGGAAAATATTACATAGTAAGGGATGAATGCTGTTCAATACAGCATGCAATGTATGAATTTGCCTTGTAGACCTATAGGTTTTTTGTTGATATAGCAAAAAAAAACTTATATTTTTACTCAGCAAAGTAATTGTACTGTAAAGTGTCTCCAGAGAGAGAATCCACACAGGCCAAAAAATATTTCTCGCCGTTCGAAATTATTCAATTGCTTCATCACACCCGCCTAAAAGACTCTGGATTATCGAAGTCAGTAACATATGGACCTCCAAACGGTTCCACGGCTGGACGGCACGTCAGCTTTACTATTCTTATCTGGTAGGTCATTAGCTCATCTTTCGCAATTAATAAAACCGACACACGAAGCAGAAGGGAAGAGTAGTAAAGAGTTCACAGCTTTGACACTATGCCAACTAAACCGACGACGACAATATTAATGCATGCAATTTAATGCAAAAGATGAATGAAGTGAAATAAAATTAAAAACCTACAACTTCATTATTCCTATAATAATACACAATAAATAATTGATATAAACCCAATATTATCAGTCGCTAAATTTAGACTAAATTTGAAGTTATATAACATTACAAAAATCATTAATATAATTGCTTCTTAATAACCGTCTAAGAATGCATCAGCCAACAAGGTTATTCTTAATGTGAGTTATTGATAAATGGTTTTTTTAGGCTAGAGTAATGGATCGGTTCCATCCGTGTTCACCCACAGCCTTTAAAATAGTGGTTCCTAAACTTTTACTCGTGAGGGATCCTTTGACAAATTCTCCAGCCGTTGACCACCCAATTGGTTGATTGGTTTGATTGTATGTTAATATGGTGGACCAGTGGTTAAAATATGAAATTAGTATTTAGTTCTTAGATGGTTATTTCAGATACAAATTACATTACCCTCTCACACGCCTGCAGCTTATTGTAGGTTGATAGTATGTTAAGGGAAAGGTATTTACCATAACAATTACACAAGTTTTAAATTCATTAGATGAACGATGCAAGGGCTCATAGGGGGTGAATAGGCGAGCACATTTTTTCAATGAATCATTTTGTTTTGTAATCATGCCGTCGACAAAACATAAAATTTCAGTCATAACATTTTCACTTACAAGTTTATCTATTGTCTTATAGGCTAACCCAGATACTGCATACCCCAATAATACATATCTTCTAGCCTCCATGGCGTAATTGTTTAGACGCCGCCCCGGCTGTAAAACGCAAAGCCTCGGGTTCAAACTACGATGACTAATATTTTAGTGATCCCAAATATTTAGTCCGGGTCTAGTTGATACCGAAATGTCTCGTACTTTCCGATCCCATCATCATCAAAACCATTTATGTGATTTTTGTATAATTTATTTATCTAATAAATATAAAACGGGTGTCAATCGTCGCCTGTCACTATCGTCACTCGTCCCAAAGCTACGTATGAGCGACGCGAGCGATAAGCCACGACCCAGTATTGCGGTCAGAGGATAATGCCCGCTCCAAGGCGAAACTATCGGCCCGACAATAAGATATTCCACGCACGGCCCTTACGTAACATGGTAAATATTGCTGTAGGATAATCAACGCCTTGGGCCATCGCTGCGAGCAATTAATTAGTAAGAATTCTGAAGGTTGCATAGAAGTTAAAATGGAAAGAAAAGATTTAGACGCAAAGTTGTGTAGGTACTAAAATGAAAATTGATACAGTTGACAGAAAAAGAGCACCAACATTTTTGAAGATTGAAAATAGAAAATGATAGGACTCGGACAAAAAATATGACCATTGTACACATAACACAAATAAATGCATCTATTATCGACAATAAACATATAAGGCCCTTGCGTAACATTGTAAATATTGCGAAGCCTAATCAACTGATGGAGCCGTCGTCGCGTCGTTGCAAGTAATTTGTAAGAATTCTGAAGGTTAAAGATAATTCGTGGCATTTTTTTACATTGGGGTAGGATAGTTATCGTTTTGGTATAGGATTGCGTGCTAAAATGGTCAGTGATGGACATGGTAGTTAAAAATTACCAAAGTTGCTTATGTACACTGAAGCTAGAAGATGTTGGGATTGAAAAGAAAAGTGTTGACCATTATAAGCAGTTCATTTGATTTCCCGTTGATAAAACAATCTTTTTCATTCAGGAAAAAAAATTGTAGAGACAAAAAACTCATAAAAAAAATTATTTATTTTAATACATTCGTAGGTCACACATTTTCATAATTAGACGTCAATACATTTTACCAGAATGACGATATTCCCACACAAAATAAATTCATATTTATTTGAAATTTGTCGCGACGAATATTCCATAACCTCACAAGTCACAACTGCACTATACAGATCAAAAGGTTAACGACCCTATAAAACACTATTTGCATAATAGTAATGGCCAAGTCAAGTGGCAGAGATGCCATCGATTCTGGTGTTTGTGCATAGAACCGAAGTTGTCGAAACACTTTACCTGCCACGCGTCGATGAAGAGGAATAATATTGAGGAATAATGTTTTTTGGAATAATATATGAAGTTTAGTTTCCGGGTGCTTTTACCTCTTGAAGGTAGTTTAAAAAAATAAATGAATCGATGCTGTTAAATTATGGATATGGTGAATGGAATGGTATTACGAAATTGACTAAAAAAGATAAAGATCTAATGCAATTCTTTTTTTCTCTAACACTTTCTTGATATTTAATTCCTTCTTCGATAAGAATCGTTAATAATGAAACAAGTTATGTGTATATGTATAAAAACATTTCCCTCGTTTGGCAGTCGGGCAAAAATTTAAGCTCAAAATAATGTGAAAATTAAATTCGTCGAACATAACGACAATGTATTATTTGTTTATTCAAAGAAGCGAAATATTCAATAACAAAACTGTATCAATACATAAATCACACGGTTTACAACCGTTAAGGTTAAAATAAGTGCTCTGTTTGTTAAACATTTCACAATGATTAACGCACTCCATAAATGGGCCGGTTTATGTTTTGCGTAAGTTTCGAGACCAAAACCGGCGTTGATTTGAACTCCGACGCCTTAATCCAACCATTCAAATGTGCTCCACTTAACACATCCGGCGGCCTGAATATATCATATTAATATACAACTCAATGAAAAGGTACTTGGAATCGTGTTTATGATTTATGATTGATTCGATTGCCTAGAAATATCTGATAAGTATAACAATGACATTTAGCTATCGATGTGGGGCTTAGTTGGTATTTATTCTTGATTTTAAGACAAAAAGTACAAATAGCGCTCTTATCGCACTGAGACAATCTCCATCAGTCAGCCCTTGGATGGATTTATGAGAAGGAGAAAGAAGATGTATCATAAAGTTTTAGATCAGCAAAGTGAACTACTGTACGATACGTACTAATTTAATTTCATTTTATTTTAATTTATTTACCCATTTTTTGAGAGAAACTCTGAAGCACGTAGAGCTTTTTTACTAAAATATATATTTATGTATATTACAGTCAAGCACCCAAAAATAACTGTGTTGAACAATAACGCTATCATACGTTCCATTAAAAATTGTAATCATTGGTAATGAATTTGGTCAACGATCTAATATTGATATAATTTATCAACATTCCCAAGCCTAAAAGGGTCACAACTATTTTTAAACCGGCCGAGACCTACACAAATATCATGTTTATCGATGCACAGATAAAATACCTCATCGTTTTTGAACCAACTGCAATGAGTCACTGCATGCAATCGGCTGTCACCAACTAGTTTTCTATCGGTCATTGTACTATAATGCAGGCGTTATGTAACTAAGCCAACATCGATGTAAGTTTTGCGATAAAAACTTCAATGACTATTAATTTGGGTATTGCAAGATAGTTTGATTTAATACGTGATAGATCGAACTATCTCGAACAATGCTATCAGCCATTCGCCAGGTTTTCCAACAGCGCTGTGTGCACGATATAAACGCGATCAAAGGGTATTTTTAATCCATTAGACGGCACACAGAGACACTGTTCGAATTGTGTGATAGACGAAACCCATCAGACTTGCATTGACAGGATGAAACGATAAAATCTTTTCTGAAAACAATCTTTCAAACATTAAAGCAGTTAGCCTTCGTTTTAGAAATAATATTTGCATTGTAATTATAAGGAATCCGCTGTAAAAGAGGTATGCAAATGAACGCAACAAATCGTTTCAAAGGATTTAGGAACCAGTTTAAGCAGAGTTATTGTATCGGAATTATTGCCCCTGCCTCCTATTAGTATCTAACTATGCATACATACATAAATTCACGTTTGTGTCTCATAAGGGTGGACAGACAATTAGCACCATATAAGGCAGTCTAAACCCAGTTATTCAAATTATGCAACTGTCTACGCTAATTTTAATTTGTAATCTGGAATAGGCATATATCTTACATTCGATGGATAGATAGATGCATAGTCATTGCAGTCTTTAGTTAAAATACTAATATCACTATTTAATCTCACGATATAATAATAATAACTGGTGGTAGGTCTCTCATATGTGAGAGGCCATCTGGGTAGGTACCACCGCAATGTCTATTTCTCCCGTGAAACAACACTGCGTAAGTGCACTGTTGTGTTTCGGATTGAAGGACATTGTAGCCAGAGTAACTACTGGACATATTGAGACTTAACATCTTATGTCTCAGGATGGCGAGCGCAGTGGAATGCCAAGTATTGCTTTGTTAATCAAGGTGTTGTTTGGTTTTGCTACTGTTCATGAGCGGTCGTATCGCTTACCATCAGGCGAACGGCATGCTCGTCTAGCCAATCACTGCAATAAAAAAAAAAATATATATATTGCCAACATATAAATGTGTACCAGGTATAGGTTTACTCATATTATAAACGCGAAAGTTTATATGTATGGATGCATTTAACTCTGACACGCAAAACTGAATGGATGTAAATGTTTGGTATGGGGCCCAGTATGGGGGTAGTTGACACTTTAGATTAACACATCTGCTACTTTTTATTCCGCAAATATATCATAAACATAAGTAGATTAAGCGATACATATATATTGATGTCATCTGCTAAACACTAAAAATATTTCCGATTCATAAAAGTTAACTTTATCTAAACTGAATATTATCAATAGTGATATAAGTTCTTGCAATATTATCGTATTTATATAACTTTCACGATAAAATCCACTGTCATAAATAAAGCATTGATAGGTATTAAATGATAACAATATGTTTATTCTACTGATTAATATTATCAATTGCATACATTCACTATTATGCGTTAACAATCGTAAACACGATCATAATTACCAAGTGTTCGTGGAAAATTCTGATAGCAAAGGTGGGTCAGTACAATGAATGAAAAAACTAAAATTAAAATTAGCCTATTATATAAAAATCTGTCGCTCCTTCATTTATCAAATTGCGAATCAAATCCTGGACGTTACACTTTAAGCTTTACACTCTAAACCAATCAGCTTATACAATTATTTTAACTGATTTATAGCAATTCAACTGATGGTAGTATCACTTCTGGCTACCCATTTGGGATAATAGGCGTGAGCTTATATTTGTGTAAATTTCTAACTTGAGCGCTAATACTGGTAAAAATACTCGTAAAACATGTAAGTGATGAAACGAGAAACCGTCCATGAAAATATTGATAAAACAAATAATTATAAAATCGACTGTTACAAGAATAAAAAAACAAAATAAAATTATAATATTTTCATAGAGACTTCTCCATCAGTAGATGGAACTTTGAGATATAGAACTGATTAGTTGCAAAGTTTTCTAACTTTACGAATAGTTCTGTACCAATAATAACATATTTTTTATGTAAAACAACTGATTTATATTTCTTTATTATATTTTTTTGTTCTATCATAATTTTTATGTATCCCAATACAATGCAAGAATAATTTATGAAATTCAAGCAATTGACGCCATAATTAATTTATCGCATGACTGGGATAAACATACTATAAATTGTAACACAAAAGTACTTACAACGTCGCACCACAATATAATGCTCAAAGAAGCAATTAAGAAGGTACTCTCAGTAATTGGTCGCGGCGTTGTTAATGCAAACAATTAATTTAATGCGTCGTCGTGGAACTGAACCGTATGCCTGATGATGTATGGGTTCGTTTACAGCGATGCTCGACGCTCTTAATCCTCAGTATTAAGCGAACGTCGCGATTTATAGTCCCGACCCACTAGGCGGGCCAGCTAGCTTACTTTGTACCGTGCAAATATAGGTGTATGTATTTAAAAAAAAATGGTGTGTTTAAAAAGCCCGTGATATAAACAAATATGTATTTAAATGTAAATTGGATAAATCAATTTTGTTTGAAGCAAACGAAAATGGAAGCTCGATTTTTAAAGAATCAACCGTTGTTTTATCAATAGCAACCACATCCGCAAGAATATCCAAGGGTTTAGCGCATTTACACAAAAAAAAGAAAACCAAACGGCTCCGTCAAATCCACAAAGCACTTACAAAGAAAACTTCGTATTTCCGACGGCAATTTCAACACAAAACCCATTCTATACAGTATTTATTTGTCTTAAATTTTTTGTAGACGTCGAACTAAAATGTCTCAAGCGATTAACTGTTCCAGTGTGTTTTTACCTAAGTCGAGTGCATTTCCGATCGATAAGCAACTCGCAGAACAGAGTTAAATAATGGAGAAGGTCTATGACCTATAAGTAATTCATAGAATGGGCGAGTGAACGTGAGGTGCGGTGCGCAGGCCGCAGCCCGATATGGCAGGTGCGTTATGTAAGCGCGGTGCAGCGCAGGCGCACGTTTCTGATACCAAATGCCACCGCGCTATTCCTATGCTGGCCGGCAAGCGCCGAGCTCGTGCCAAGGCCCCGCAACAATTGAAAGTAGATGTCCAATGAACCTTTCGAAACAAAGCTCACAAATTGATACACAAAACTCGGCACGGCAAAGGTCGCGCTGGCCGAAGGGCGCGTTGCCACATCCACAACAGGTGCCGAGCGCAAACTTCAATTCCCACCCAGACAAATTTATAATGATATAGCCCATTAGCTCTCGCGAACTCATAACGATAACCGTAGATATAGTCGTTACCGTCCCGCACCCGGCGCACTTTAAAAGCGGACTATTTAAAACATAAATTAGATAGTGCAGTGTCTAAATACGGGAGAACACCGGGAGGCAGCCGACTACCGGGTGGTTAGGGACGATGAATAACGAAACGAAAAGGATGGTGTATCGCCAATGGCTCGGCGGCGAATGAGACAAATGATCGGACACGGCTGCAGCAGCCAGCAAGCAGTGTGCACACAGACAGCGATCGATTAGCGAGCTCGCCGCTGCCGCCACTGCCGCCGCCCGCCGCGCACAACCAATCTATCGACCTTTACGTTCCTATTTCAAAATAACCGCCCAATTGTTTCAATCATAATTGGTAAACAAACCGGTATTAATTATTCCTTCTGGCGCCGTGTGCCGTGTGCCGTGCCCCATGCAATGCACTTCCCATACAACGTTATTTCTACAATTAAACAATTTACCCGGCCATTTGAAATTCAATAAACACGCTCTGAAGAAAGCCGATATGACATTATGTGGTGTTCGCGATGGAGCAAAAAGTCGGTACACAGGTGATTATTGAAGTGTCAGGTGGTTAAATATTTCGCGTTCGGATCACGTAGCCGGCGAGCGGTGATCACTTATTTAACTTGGAGGAGCTCGGAGCCGTGATTCCATAGAATCACATCGCGACCAGACACCGTTCGCATTTTTTATTTATAAAATTTTCTATCACAGATGCCGGGTGATGGAATAATTTCGATAAAACTTATTTGTATGCGGGGGAATATCGCGGTCTCTTCAATTTTGCGGTTGCGATTTGCAATTAGTGCGGTGGATTAGTTTGTAATTGATTTTATACAAGTTAAATTCATTCATATTGCGATGAATAATTCATATTGTTTATGAAGATACACTACTAAATAAACATGGCTATTTTTAATTATGCGGTTTATGTCATTAAATGTTAGCTTTGCTTATGTGGTTAGGACGAGGTTAATGTTATTGCAGAGTGAAAATTATAAAGAGCTTTTATTATGACGTAAAATATTGTCCGTTAATTATATTGCTGGCTTGAATAATTAAAAGGAAAAGTACAAAAGTAAGTATGAATAATGTACCTATCACCTATATTACGGTTAAATGCACTCAACATTATCGAAAATGATGACTTCATATTTCGTTAAAGTGATAAGTCTAATGTTTTGGGATATCACGATCGTTTCCCATTAATTTTATTCAACTACCACGAAATTATGACATCTTTCCTCTTTCGAAGGTGAATAGAGTAAGTGAGAGTATTGTTTATGCAAGTTTTTGTTTCTATTCTTTTTAAATATAATTCTGACTCCACCTTACGACACGTTTTTATATATCAAAAGTAAAATAAATATTCGACACACAAAAAATAACAAGAAAAGAACTCGCTCTTTCGTTTCACAATCAGCACACTAAACCACGCAAGTACATAGTATTAGCTAAGTTAGGCCCCGAGTCAACGACCCGGTAGGCTTGGAAAACGCGCTGATAAGAAAAATGTACGCACAATATGAAAGCACGTATCTAATCTGGAACATTTTCTTATGTTTTACGTTCATTTAAACAATAGTTGAACACTCGACGAGAAAATAACTGCTGATAACCGCACCGACTATAATGCTAACGGAAACGTTTAATCTTATCCAAGTACTTGATGACTTGTACTCAAGTTCTAAACATTGAATACTGCTTTTGCAGTTTTCGGTTCTAACTAGCCCAGCGGAGGTGTCATTGGAAATGTTACTGATGAGGTAATAATATAGTTTTATTTTGAAAATTTTTTTTTGCTTAGGAGAAGCAAACGAGCAAACAGGTCACCTAATGGTAAGTGATAACTGCCGCTCATGAACATCGACAACGCTTGGATCATAGATTCGTATGCCAACCAAGTAAATCGGGAATGGAGCAGGAGGGAATAAGGATGGGATATGGAAACTATCGGGCATTCGGCAATCTCACTTAATGAAATGCAACAGCGAAACTGTCGCTACAAGTGAATGTATCGGGAGACTTTGGTACCGCCCCAGACGAGCTAGCCCATTCATGCTGAGTCATGACTGACAACAGCGTGGCTCTACCACATCTAAATTAAGAACTTATTAATTCTATTATTATGTATAATTATGTCAGGTGTCAATGAAGTAAAATAAAATATGTTATACTTCAAAACTAATATAATAGCGTAAATATAGAGGTGACGCTACCACCGTATGTAGAGCGTAAAAATAATTGAAAATAAAATGGACACATGTAAATGAATTCAGCTGACATATGGAAATGTAAATCATTGACATATGGAAACGATTTAGTTACGCTGCCACTTTATACATATTAAGTATTGTTTTGTGTCTGGCAGCCAGTATGGAGCCGGAATTCAAAATCTATTCATAGCTACATCCAGTCATTTGGCTCCAAATCAACAGTTTTAGATATTTGCGGGTAGGTTCAGGCATGGATTTAGAATTAAGGACTTAACAATAAATACATGCAAGAGTCATATACGTAGTCTTGACTCCGCAAGATCAATCGAGTAATAATTTTGTCGTGAGTATCAGAAACTATGACTTTCGGTCTCACAAACACCCATACCCGAGACAAATACTTGTAGGCGTTATAAATATATGTCTCAGTCCGAGTATTGAACCCGCGGCCTCTAGTTTAACACGTAGGTTGTCTAAACGACTTTATACCCAAAGACTGTATCGCTATTCAAGCTTTGTGAGTTCTGAAGTAGTGATACCCAACAAAAACAAGTCGAGCTTTCCTTTACAAACGTTTTCAATTGTACAATGAAATTCAAGAAATCTCACTAACAGAAATATAGTCTGAAAATCGTCACTGAGAGAACAAAGCTTCGGCTAACTCAACAATGTGTTTAGTTTCGAGATTAGAGCAATCCCGACCAACACCTAAACACGGATTTCAGATAACATTCAAACTCCGACCGCACTGAATATAAATGAGATTTTAGAACGCCACAAAGTCTTAGGGTTCTCGTGCATAATTACTAGACGTTACAAACGTTCAACTGCGTCTCGACGCCGATGAATAACTTTAATGAACGTTTAAAATCAACTCACTGGTGCATTTAGCTTCGTTTCTATTTGTTACACTCAATCCAATTGCAGGAAGATGTACGAGACGGACGAAGCGAGCGTTAGGAAGTGGCGGCGCGCGGGAAAGAGAGCGCGGATTGCGTGGGGCTCCGCACGCACGGCGCACCCTCGCTCCAGCTGTTGGCGTCTATTACGTTTTCAATGTCAAGACCGATCAATACTGGCCAGGGATGTAAAATTTCGGCTGCTTTCGGCGCGTTCCGGGAGCTACGAACGCGGCGGCTTCGGGCATACTAACCTACCGTAACACAGCGGGGTGCGTGCTCGCGCGATCAATAGCTAAGTAAGCCTCCGCTCATTTTATAAATAGTCTTGAACTTCACCTCGGCCGCCATCGCACTTTGTGAGCGAAAGTCTGGATGTTGCGTCACCGTTCGCACACAAACATGTCATAAACCACGCGTGCAATGATGGGCGCGCCTTTCGTTCGCTGTGAATAATCTTTATTAACTCTGATATTAAGCCCGAGTTTCAGTATAATGCAAGGAATCGCATTATGTAAATAACGTGCACGAATCCCGACGGAGAGAAAGTTTGAATACCTCAATATAACGTGACAATCGGTGGGTGATGTGAATATTTCACTAAGTTACCATGTAAATAGCGTCGTCGGGATCTTGGAGAGAATGGCGCGCGCGAAATATCAGAGTTCGGAAAAATAACGGTGTCGGATTTATGCACTTCGACTGAGCTTCTGAAAGCCAATATCAGAGCTACAACACTTGGGGCCGGTCGGTGTAATAAAAAATTCGTAACAGAATCGAACACTAAAATCGGCGGCGTAATAAAGGAATTAATTTATCGTCTGGGTACAAAACCGATGAGTGAGAAGAAGCGAAATCAAGCTCGAGAGCCATTACCGTGAGTAAAGCGGGTAAAAGCGGTAATATTAAAGGACGAAAACGAGCGGTTCATTAGTTGGAACGTCGGTAATAACAATACAGCTAATGGTCCTTGCTGCGATCGTCTCGATTCCCGCTCCGACAAAAAATATCCGCGCAAATACAAATCCAGCGGAATTAGGGATTATATTTTTGCCTTTTTACAATGCATTAAAACGTTCTGCTTAATTTTACATTTGTGTATTTTATTTCAAAGCATCGTTTTATCAGACTTGTACTGTTTATAATGATTTTATTTGTGCAAAGACTTGGAGTTGAGTTGAAGGAACGAAAATTCTACTGAGATGATGTCGGTTTAACGTTTAGACTAATCAAGCGGCATCTAATCTACTTGGCAGTACCATGTTTTCGCTGTAATATTCGATTCTACAATTGGCAGCAATCACTAAGCCACGTCAGACATTCGTGAGACTTGGAAATTATACAAAACTGGCCTCATTTCAATAAAATGCATATAAACAAAGGGCCAATATAATAGCCTAGTGGTTACATTCCGTGGCGCAGTCGGTTAAGAAACTGGCTGTGATATAAGGGGCCAAAACCGCAGGTTAGTTCACAAATATAGTGCCTGTGGTTATTTTGATATTCCCAACACAATACCAAATATTTGTGTAAGGTCAGGACTAAATATGACTGTTATATATGTGTATTTATAACCGTAAACAATACATTTCCGCACACATAAAGTGACGTCTTTTATAACCTATATAACCGCGCAATAAATAAACCAATGTATTCCATACATTGTTGAGTACCGTAAACAATAAACAAAGTATTTAAGTGCAACTACTTAAATAAATTACAGTATATACTATATTATATATACGTGATATAACGCTTATGTATAGAACATGGCGAGTCTTGACCTAACCAATAGCTATCTCAACGCCCCGACGACGTGTGGTAGGTCGTACATTTTTACATTATTTAACATTGTTTTCTATAGATAAAATGCTTCAAGGCCACCGATGACAATGTTATGTTTATACTCGACATAAAGTACTGGAAATAATGTCGTGCCTTATCTAATGCAACTTATCCTTGAGGGATTATCACGCACTGACTGAAAAGTACTAGATTCGAGAAAACACCGCTAATAAACATTATATGTACCACTTTTTCACCCAGACTTCCACCCAGTTTATTTATTTACTAAGATTGAATTATTCGTGAGCCTATCACCGTGCCAGGCACAAATTCTAAAGTTCCAAGAATTTGCCAAAAAAAAACATAGGAACAACTAAACAAACTGAAAAAATAATCTGTTCCATGACAATTATCTGTTTAGTTAAAAATATCCAACGCCTGTACTGTTGAATTTTAAGACTTACTGAACGAACTGCTTACATGCTTCATATATATCTGTATCAGCCCATATACGTCCCACTGCAGGGCACGGGCCTCCTCTACAATCGAGAGTACGATTGAGAGTGGTTAGGCCATATAGTCCACCACGCTGGCCTAGTGCGGGTTGGCGGACTTACATACCATAGAATTTTTTATAAATCGCTATGGTATGCAGGTTTCCTCACGATGTTTTCCTTCACCGTTTTAGTGCGTGGTGATTGACTATCAATACACACATGACTCCGAAAAGTCAGAGGTGTGCCCTGGGATTCGAACCCGCGACCACCGTGAACATGTTGGCAGCCGCGTCTAGTCAGTTTACCAACAGGCCATCACGCACTTGGTATTCATAATATACAGGGTATATCAAGACTGCTACCGAAAACGAAGCCGGGTGGTAGTTTAAGCGACTTCAGACACAATGCAACAGAAAAAGTTGCAAAAAAAAACGACAATTTTTTTTTTTGTAATTTTTTTCCTATTGCCATATTTTGGTGGTAAATACATTTTTTCCTAAAATAATAGTGTATACCCTTTAATTTATAAATACTCTAAGATATAAGAGAGTTTAAATTATTATTTTAGCAAAAACTATGGATTTACCACCCAAAAATGACGATATTTAAAAAATCATAAAAAATAATTGTCGCGTTTCTATGCGAAATTTTTAATTGCATTGTGTTTGTAGCCACTAAAACTACCACCCGGCTTCGTTTTCGGTAGCAGTCTTGAGATACCCGGTATAGGTATGTTTAAAATATAGGTATTTAGGGTTTCATTCAAGCCAGCACAAACTATCATAAAATATAAATGTAAATTTTAGAAACAAATAAAAACGACAATATAAACACTACCAACCATTTGTATGCTAAGTTTATACTAATGAGTTTCGTATCGGAGGCAAAATGCAAATACGAAACGCTTAATTCTGTATATTGTCTAATGACTAAGTTTTATTTTATATTTAACCATGAAGATTTATTAAGGACAGATGGAGAATCATCTATCATAAAAACACAAGGCTTACCTACGCATGAATAAAAACAATTTAAAAAAGCAATAAAGACCCCACCTCGCAATTACGTGTTGATTATATAAATAACAGAGTTATTATAGTACATTATAATCCGTACAAGGAAATGTGTCGGATAAATGCATACGACGCGATACATTTCATGAATGTTAATGAGTTATTTAAGTATAATTTATACGATACCAATGGCGATATTTACTAAACGTTGGAACTCGATGTTTGAATAAAAACGAGCTCATCTTACTGGCACGCTGCAGGGCAAAGGCCTTCTGGCATTGAGCCTTGTGTTAGTCACATACTGTCCATCACTGGTTCAATGATAAATTCTAATCAGATAGGAAATCTTCCTCGTTTAACAAGGCAACAATATGCTTTGTATTATTAATTTTATCAGTCATCATTCATTTTAATTTAGTAAAAAAATTGCTACTAATTTCGATCTTTTTGTTAGATAATTAAGTTTTGCTAATTAATTATATCACTTCTACTCATTTTCTGCCATTTTAAAATCCTGCACACGTGTATATTTATTGGTCTTGCAGAAATTTCAAAGTTTTTATTTATTCAATCGAAATATTTTAGTAAATAACCTAGAACATGGAACTTCAGAATTCTATTTTACATTTTGATGAAGATTAAATTGATTAACTAGATAGTTTATTGCAGGAGACTTAAGCCTATTATCCTAAGCTAGTTCAGTCACCCGAGAACCATGCAAGACCTTGCCCAACCGTAAGAATCAACCCACAACACTCATGTATCTACATACATAACATGTATTAACATACTTGCATATAGTCAGCAAAATGTTGACTTTTAGGCCCACCAGCTCGAGACATATATGGATTGACCCTTAAGTTTGACCTTCGTTAAAGTTTCGTCCTTCCTTATTAAGAGGCAATTAACAACGTGTATTCATGTTTCTTTTTCTGCGCTGGACTGTGTCGAAATATATTCAGCGCCAAATATGTGGATTCAATTACAAATTCAGTTATCTCGGTAGCAAATATATTAGTCAAATTAATGTCGAAATTATAACGTGCCGTGGAAATATTTAGTAATATTCTAAGGGCATGAAGTAATTGTGATCTGGGCGCTAGAATTTGCTTGTCAGAAACTAGCATAATAACATAACAATAGCACAGAATAATCTGTTTAAATCGATACTAAATATACAATAAATTATCATTTTACGATGCGATTTTCTGTTACAACGCAATAACTATGGAGACTGTGTCACTGCTATTAATACACGAATTAATTTTCTTACTTATCGTTATATTTATAATCGCTACATAATAAATCTTGCAATTATTGTAGAAGTGCAAAGAAGAGAAAAACTTACAATCGAAAGCATTTCTTCTCTTAAAAAAAGAACGAAAAAAAATCCAATTTCAACCGCCAAATTTAGATTCCTTTTTTAAATTTAAAAAATAAAGCCATAGTCAATACGTATTCTATTGTTAAAAACGCGCGCGAAAAAAAAGGTGTTTAATTGAACAAATCAAATCGCACAATATGGCGGCACTAGTTGCGATTCTATGCTAGATTTGCAAGCGCTGCGCCTGCGACGTGCACTGTAAGTGGGTCGTGCGCGTGCGTCGACCCCGCGTCCGACTTCAGGGTTAACGCCAAGTGCTCGACAATAGGTTAAGCATGTTTTCCAAGATTATCTAGAAACTCCATCGAGAGTTTTGCTTGGTGCTAACAACTCTATTGGCTTGATGGTGATGACCACGAAATGTGCAGGAGACATTATTTTACTCATTTTAAAAGTTACATAATTTATACTTCCGTCAGAAGATATTCAAAACAGAAGTTTATGAGGTTACAAATACAGAATTTAACAAAATGCGAGTTATATTATATGCACTTAGGATACTGAGGTGCTTATAAGTGTTTTATACCTAATTGGGGAATGAGGGAACAAGTAAATAAATATGTATACAGTAAAAATACATAAATAAATACCAATTATTGTATATATTTTTTATTAGCTTCACCAAAAAATGAAAATAATCTAAAATATTTAAAAATATGTTTTTGTTAGCCAATGGCTGTTTTTATTTGATATTTTAATGAGTAATGCCTCTGTTGATAAACAAGTTCTTTACCTCGTTTCTTTAATTAAACCCATTATTATGTAACTTTTTTCTTAAGCCATAACCTTGCACAATTAAATTATAAAACTTCGTACACTATGCGATTGTTATATAAAACACAGTAAAAAAAAGGTCCCATGAATAACAATAGACATGCTCAATGTACTCACGAGGCGATCTGTCGAGCTGTTGCTAAGAACACATAATATGTACTAGTCATTCTTATATAATCACTGAATCACGTATTATAAATAAACACATTAATACCCGAGTAATTCGCGTTCAAAATCTATTCATATTTTCTAAACATGACTGTGGTTATCGAAATAATAATAACTAGCTGGGATCAATGACCGCTCTAGTTCTAATCTACCAACTAGTGTTACAACTTTGTTTCTTTTATACTACATAACTGAGTGTTTCTTTTGCCTTGTTGATTTATACGTACTCAATGACGATTAGTGATTGCTCCCAATTAATCGGTTTCGTATCATCAATTGCTATCAATATTTTCATAATTATTCGCGATTACATTCTGATTTAATGTCGGCCAGTAACAGCGAAACGATGGAATGAATACTTCTTTCATTTTACATATACGGACGCTTTGTTTATAACGCCATCTGTTATCAAATATCTTAAACTTACGGTCCAGGTGTTTATAATGGCGTGAGATACTATCGTATACCAGGAAAAAACAAACTCATGTCAGCATTTTTATTAATAATGTTTATGTTATCGTTGATCTAATTACACATTAGTTATTTGTACGTTGCAATTTTGTAATATTTAGTAAACAAAATAGAAATAGATGAAAGGAAGCATACGATAAATAGGAGCGTGTTTATGCAGTTCGTTCATCTCACATATTCAGGGCTGCTAAACAAACAAATATATTTTAATATTTGCAGTATACATTACTGTCTGTAAGGCTGACTTCACGAGTAGCATCGTCAATATGAAAGAAAAATTACAACAAGACTAATTCTTCATATATACCTTGCAGAAACTAATCGAACAAGAGCTGACGTAATATTATTGTCTGTATACCATCATTGGTAAATATTGAAAAAATATGGCATCATATCAGCTACTATAATTGCAATTATTCATAAGATAAAAAATTCTGCATGGTCCAGCAATACTGCTCGCACGCCATTGTCTATGAGTAAACACTGGCAACCCTGTTCATTATCTGTGCTGCGGTTAGTCTGCGCCCGCGCATTGGCGGTGCGGCGCGGCGTGGGTGACACTGCCAACGCGACGCGTGGGCACGCATTATGCACCCATAACACTGTTTACCTCATACATCCCATGAATCAAATAAATGTAGTAAAATAAAATGTTAAGGATCTTTGGCCCACTCGTTATATATTCAAAGCCGTTCGTATTTTGTACCCTTCTTTACAGACTAAATTAATCCACTGCAATAAATATAATGCTACCTGCGGTGAAAAAAAATAGTCGGTCTCGATATCAATAATACTTTGGGGCTTTGAATATGCCTATTTTAAAATGTATGGAGCGGGGTGCTTCAAAAAATAATTAGTTCACTTCAGATTCCACTTTTTTGTCAGACATTTACAATAAAATATGGCACACTATATTTACGGCGGTGCACATTTTATTTTAATTTGTATTTTGCATAATGCAATTTATATATTTGTCGGCAACAAGCAAGGATTTTAAGAATCCAACATAAATAGTGTAGGATGGAAGTTTTATGACGGTTAACGCATAAAATTTCGACATCCAGCTGAATTATAGCTGGCCGCTAAGAAATCGAATGAGCTCCTAAACGTACGCAAACAAGGCACGTTTGTCAAGATTGAATTCAACACTATGATTAGGGGAACCTGTTCCACAAGCGGACCTTATGGGCCTGCATTACTTGAGATAACTCTATAAAAACTCGATCATAAGTGTACGAAACGATCTCGCAAGTACTGAATAAAGTTCGCACCGCTGTTCGCCATATAAAGCTCTTAGGCTGCCGAAGTGTCGAAAGCGGTCTGAAGTAACTACGCAAGACCAAGTGTCAGTGGCCGCGAGATCAATGCGCGCTCGAAAATTCACAAAATAAGGAGATTCACCGCAGTTATCGGTAATTAGTTATCAGCCATCTAATGGAGTAATTATGGCGATCGGGTTCTTACGAAATGTATGTGCAGCCGTAAGAATGTATTGCGCGCTACCGTTCTACCACTTTTTACTGCAGAAGGAAAGTTGCATGGCTGGACCTACGCAGGCCTATTGTATCTATTAGCTTTACTACTTTCTCATTTCTTGCCATTTACGGTCTGTTGAGAAAATCGAGATGCATTTTGCAATATATCAGCGGATGCCGATTGGACGATGTGTCAGCGGGGAAAAAATATGTTCCAGTCGTGTTTAAAAACTTCACCATTTTAATAGGATAAGTTGACGCCTTTGACATATATTTATGTGTTTATTATGTACGTGCTTGGAAAACGTTTCAACTCGCTGCCATATGTGCTGTTAAGAGATGTAATAAAATTAATTCTGATTTATGATATTAGCGTGGTCTGACTAAACGGAGCAACATATTGCAAATGATTGACAACATTTGCCACACAGTCTCGTAAAATAATTTAAAGTGCAACTGTTTATTTACGAAAACAAAAATAACACAAACTTAGAAATCATGAGATCACATGTTTGAAATTGTTATGAGGCTGTCAGTATACAATACTCTATTCTTTGAGGTAGTAAATTCTAATCAAGATTTTATCAACGCCAAAAATCATATGTGACTGTATTATCTAATGACAATTGATAAACCTATGAATGCCCTTTTAAAGGGACAGCTACAAACATTTTTACTTCAGATTATCGAGTTTTCAGATATCAATTCCTAGTATTAAATACAACAATGCAACGACATTATTAATGTTAACAGTAATATCACAGAATACCAAACTAACAGAAGTCAAGCTCCATACAAAGCGCGCTAAATCAACGCACACATTGACAGCGTTCACCGACACGAAATTTCAAATCAGTCGAGACCATAGATTTAGTATAAAACATAGATCGGCAATGTGAAAGAGATAGAATAATTTAACTCATATGTTAAAGCGAGATGCATGATGCGACCATACGTTTACACAGAAGTAGCCTGCAGTGACCCAGAGTCGAAATATGTCAAACTAAGCGAGCAACAAAATTCGCTTATTTTCATAATTTATTTAATTTTACAGTACTTGGTTATATTTATTAAACGTAGTTTATTATAGTGCATTGTGCAGTGCCAAGGTGTGGTTCATGCAGGCGTAAAAATCCGAAATAATTAAAGTTTTCACAGGTACCGGCCACTTTTGCACAATACTATTTTGTGACGATATTATAGAATTAAATGGAAATCTGTGTATACATATCGGTAGAAAAGAATATAGTATTTCATTATATAAAACGCTGAAAGCATCCATTACGTATAAAAAATAATATCAAATACGTGAATTTACAATAATTTCAACCAAAAGTTGCTAGGGATTGACTGACAGGTTCGATCAATAAAAGGTTGTCGATAAAATAGTCGATGACAACACATATTTGCCTACATTTTTATGGAGCTATAGGATGTTGTGATAGTGTGCATTCTTCTTCTTCTACCTGGCGTTATCCCGGCCATATTTCCCCGGCCCTTATTATCGTATTCATTCTACAATATTAGTTATTACTTTACTTTTCTCATTTTTTTATATTTGTGGAATAGTTAATATAACACTTCATGTGTGTGATTAATGAATTAAGAACCTGTTTCAGTCTCTGCCAAGAGGCTGTCAATTTATAATAGTAAAACAATAACATATTCGATATTATTATAAAATATGCGATACTTCTATGCACAGTATGATCGTCCAAACCTTGAAGCAACATTATTCATTTATCATAACATTAGGTATAGGTTTAAAATTTATAATTCTCTTAGGAAAAACATTAGTTTAGGTGACGTGATCGAGAAAAGCTTCATAGTTTATTAAACTGTCTCTTTCTTCAGTCACAGGAATGCGACTAATGAGCATAGGCCTTCCACAAGAATGTCTACATCAGTTTGTTGTAAGCTGCCTGCATCCAACGACTTCCTACAAGCTCCTCGTAAAGTAATTGAAACTTCGCGACGGGAAATTAAAAATGAAAAAAATAAACCGAAAATGCTAAAACTTCGTAAATTATAGTTTTATTTTAATAAAAGGTTTTTTTGTTCTCAATTTAATTAGTATATGTACTATGTATACATCACAATGAAAAAAATAATTTTGTTCAGGTGAACATAAAGACCCATACAAAACATCTCAAACAAAATGTTATCAAATAATATGACAATTTATCTTTATTTATTTGTGTGTTTATCAATCTGTATTGAAATAAACACACCAATAAGTTTCTGTTAATATATAATAAAATGTCGCATATATCCATAACATTTTATTTCGCAACTACAGGCAGACAGCTATATCGATATCGATATGATAGTATCGAAAGTGCATGGTACACTACTATATGTCAAGCACACATGTAAACTTCACGCACACAATCGTAAATCAGTTTTGGTCGCGCTCAAAATGACACATTGCCGATCTATGTTCTATACTACATCTATGGTCGAGACCACTGCGAGCGCGTGTGTCACCCGCTTCAGGCACGCAAATAGTGAGATATTTTGTGCAATGATGGAGCAAATGAATAAAAGTTATTACACTTGTATATAAAGCACCAGATTATAATAATTGGATATAAATTTAATAAAAAAAAACATATATTATACACAACAATTAAAAAAACCTAGAATAATGACATACACATTCTCAGCGAGTTCATAAATAAAATTAAAATTTATTTATTGTATTATTGTGTTTTATATATTTTATTTAAAAAATACAATCAAACGATACGAGTGCTATTAACACGATACACGTTTTCGCATAAGCCAGAGTTAACAACCCTTGTGCGAACGCCGAGCGTAGTGTGAGTGTGGCAACAAAAGTGAAGTACATACACAAGCTTGACTTCTGTTAGTATTCTGTGGTAATATATTATCAGCTCACCACATAATGACTAATTACCAATAGTAATAAAAAATACCTGGAACCCACGCATCCATAAAATTAGCCCTCAAACACTCTAAACCAAAGAAACCAAATATCTAGACGATTAAATATAAAATAGAAATAAGAGAAAGAAAATTATCCTTGAGGGGTACTCTCCTTTTAGTAGACAGCGACCTGGCTTTGCTAGATCTCTGGCATTGCAAAACTCCATGAACAGCGATGACTTACCATCAGGCAGACCGCATACAAGCCTGCCTGCGAGTGGCCAACAAAAAAAGAAAAAAAATCGCAGTGCTAATGCGCGAGTAGCCTTGAGCGCGGTGTTGGGTTGCGAGCGGGATCGGTTACCACGACCACGGCTCGGCCACATCTTCCGACGGTCTCTTAGTGCATTCTTAAAGTTTTGCAGCTAGGGATTAGGGGTGTATTAGCGAGCTGAGCCAATGTTTGACAATAACACCTCATACAGTATTAACTGTTCTATTTTCAAAAGCTATGAGAGGATAACTTTCGGGTATTATAGACCATAAATATGCAAAAAGTAGTCCTAATAAGGTTTTTAAATAATATCACAAATGTAAATTGTGAAATAAAATACTCCGTTTTAATATCCTTTATGACAAATAATGTGTCAAAAAATAAATGTGTCTTAATATTAATTCTGCGCTGATATTTAAGTAAAAGGGATTAAATAAAACCATGAAAGACAGAAGCTCATAGACAAAAGCCATTAATTACCCAAACAATAAACAAAACAAACCGTAAAGGCCAATTAATCGCCAGACGAAAGTTTACGAAGTATGCTAGCTCAAGACATGACGTAAATACGTTTAAGAAGATCGCTGCAGAGATAAATGCACAAGATCAACAAAGTTTCACGTGAGTCGACCGGTCCGACCAATCAATATACTAGACACCAGTCCGCCGTAAATAGAATCGCCTGTATATTTAATGATCCATCTTGGGGAAAACGTGGCCCGCTTGTGACTGTTATCAATCATGTTTTACAGCCCGGTATATCGTAAGGTTTCACTCAGTTATTAGAATCAATGGGGAATTTATTCCGCTTCGGATGCGATTTCAGTTCCCAATGGTCGACCGTATTTGTTTATATTTACTGTTAATATTTTAGTAAAAGTCGTTACTTTAAATAAAGCGTAAAGGCGCCTAAATATTACACTTATTTTACAACTAAATTTAAACGTATCGTAAGATCTTTGTTGTTAAACACAAAAACAAAATAAAGGAACATACATTTCGCACCTGTTATTTTGATTTTTTTAATGTATATGGTTGATATTGTAGATTATTTATTTGATAATTATGTAAATGAAGCCGGAAAACATTAGTGCAGATGTTTAAATAAGATTATAATCATAATATGAATTGTATAATTATTATAACATATAAAGTCCACCGCAAAAAATAACCCTTTAATTTTCCCAAAGCGACATATTAGCCTACTATCAACTATTTATAACTCTATATTTATAACTATTATCAACTAGCGTGAATTGGATGCAATAAACTAAAAGAATTAGAGCAAAGATTTTTTATAATAAAGAGAACTGCATTGGTGGCCGAAAGGCCTTTAAATTAAATGTAATAGCAAATAATGATAAAATATTACAGAAAATATACGAAAACTATTTGCCTCGAAGTGAACTAAATGGTGCGACTATCCGTAGATTCCGTGCAACATCAATACCTGTACATTAGGAATTTCCAAATACAATTGTTCCAACAGACACAAAGTTCACGTAAAGAACATATCGGGTTAATAACGCTCGGAATTATGAAGTTTCCCCCGTTTGACGGGGTGCTGTCACGCCACGCCGAGCGAAACGACTACAAGACAATACCGACCGAGTTATTTACGTGAAAGATAAGTGAGGAGAATGTTTTAAATTATCCAACGCGATACGAGCGTATGGCGGACAGAAATGGATGAATAATGTTGCCTTACAATTTACAAATGTTAAGGTTACGTTTGACCAAGTTTTTCCTGTAGCATTTCGTATGCTTACTTTATAATCATCATAATATTTTGTATTATTTATCTATTAATATCGTTGTTATTAAACTTTCAACAAAAATGTCATGATATGTGATCATTTTCCCGTGGCTCTTATGTAATTCTAGTAAGTAACTCAACTGACTTTTGAAATATGTGTTAATATAAACAATTACTATTTATAAACGACTGGGTGTATTGGATGGATGGGTTACCAAATCTCATTATTCAAACTATTACCTAACTCACTTACTGCCAATGAACTTATTAAAGATAATTTATTATGCTAAGCTTAATTTGAATTTAGCACCAACATCGATTCAATATTATAAACACGCCTTACAAGCAATAGTTTGCTTGCCGGAATTCCAAATTTGCTTGGCTGGGTCGCAAGTGTGCCATTTTGCCAGAATCGCATACTCTCAGACGAAATAACAATCATCTAAATTAACAACACAAGATTATCTTTAAAATACTAACCATATGACAATAGACGTCATTAAATTGCGCTCAGACATTGAATTAAGTTCATAAATACAGATAGCGTGACAGGATAAAGGCGCTTGCTAATGAACCGCGAGTTGCAATGGCCATGCAATTATATGCATTGTGTTGTAATGGTAAATTTGTTTTGACCAAATGCTCAATGAACAATTCAATTAATTAAACATAATTATACGTCGCTTAATTTAACGTGGGCTATTAAAAACATGAAATAATAATTGAAATAGATAAACACAAACGCATGAACAAGAATCAATGTATCTTCTAAAATATTTTTCAAACCGAAGTGCAATTTATCTTCATAACGCAGAATAAATACGGTTATAAAACAACCCAGTAATGATAAGCCGCGAGCAGAAAACAATTATTCAATCCGCACCAGTAAAAATAAGTACCGCACAGGCGTATGTGCAGTAATAAACAACAAACAAACGTCAAGTAAAAATAGAAGCGGCCGGCGACAGGGTAATGACCGACGGTTGACACACAACTGGCTCAAGGACTGAGATTAGATACCGGTACTACAAATATACATAAAGACAGCAATTGCAAAATAATGTTGAGGGAACAATTCAGAGAGTGCACCATTCACTCGAAAAAAGACAAACCGTGACCAATTCTGACATGAAGATAAACATAAAAATACTATGTATTATGCAGACGCAAACATTGAACTGCAAAAGCAACGTTTTAGCTGTTTACGGTCAGTTACGAGTATTTATATTGCAAACTCGTATTATGTGGAAGGGAATTTGATATCGCGTACACCATAAGGAACCGTTGACTCGTTCCAATTAAAGATATGTTTGTTCGGGACATGGATGTTTTTTTTTTTATCTAGATGAAAAATTTCAAGAGGAGAGCACTGGCCGTCAACCAGTCTGAAAGCTTGCGTGATACATCGCTTAGATTGATGGCTCTGATGGCGCCCCAACTGGAATTGAAAGTGCTTTGGAATTAGTCGAGCTGCCAAGCCGTCGCACTTCTAATGGCCCTTCAAAGGAGTTTTAAAATACAATGCTTTTCGGGATATTTTTCACAAACATTCAAGTACCTTTGGTGAACAAAAGAATTATAACATCATGAGTGAAATTTACAAATGGATAAAACATTTATATAATTCAAAACTATTATTCAATTGCGGAGGAAAATAATATTTCAACGTTCTCATAAAGCATTATGTAATTGGATTGTTGTGAATCCTAGTATTTTCAACGTTGGCTTTTAAGTCTTTGTCAGTATTCGCAATTTTACTTGCGTTAAAAATAACCTAAAATGCAGTTTCTTCGTGTGCATCTTTAATGAGCATTAACCGAGGCCGTGTCTAGCGATCGTATATTTCTTATATATTTATAGCTCTGTTTTCGAAAAATCTCTGCTACTGCGACAGAGTGAACGAATCTCTTGCATTCTACATCGATTTCGTAATAACCGGTTGGCAGTTTTTCACATTATTACGTGATGTACGATATCAGTTTGCGCAACACATTACCGGGCGAGGTTCGGCTGAGTTTTTACCGAGCAATTTTTACGTACATTTTAAACTGTATAATCTGTATTCTGTATCAGCCCATATACGTCCCACTGCAGGGCACGGGCCTCCTCTACAATCGACAGTACGATTGAGAGTGGTTAGGCCATATAGTCCACCACGCTAGCCTAGTGCGGGTTGGCGGACTTACATACCATAGAAATTCTTATAAATCGCTATGGTATGCAGGTTTCCTCACGATGTTTTCCTTCACCGTTTTAGTGCGTGGTGATTGACTGTCAATACACACATGACTCCGAAAAGTCAGAGTTGTGCCCTGGGATTCGAACCCGCGACCACCGTGAACATGTTGGCAGCCGCGTCTAGTCCGTTTACCAACAGGCCACCACGCATTTAACAGACGTGAAATGTAAACCTCGTTCCGAGAACACTCGTTGTGTATATCGCACGTTTGTGACGATGCGTGAGAATTGTTGAAACATATTTACTGCATTTTTATCGCTTCGTCGGCTTGCATCTTTAAAGGGGAAAGAATGACATGGAACACAACGCTCGTTCATTTTTCTGCATCCACATCCACATAAATGTGACATGGGAACAACCTGTATTCATACTCTTGCAAAATTTAGATTATTACTGCAACGGAGACCGAAAAGTCTCATTCCTGATACCCACGACACAAGACTCGATCTAAGTGTGGGGCTTGGACTATGTACATATGTGACTGTTGGGTGTATTTATTTATTTATTAACTACAATTGGCCGTCTGACGTCAACTCTTAGAACAACACTACTACTAAAAATCAAACTCATAACAACTATCCAAATAATTTCGTACAACAGGATGTGTCTAAGCTATGTAACCAAACACGATTAAATTACAGAGGTACTTTTACGAGCAGACCAGGCGAGTACCCGCGAGGCGCCAGGTGTTATCTCGAAAACTGTCACCCTGTATTTTATGGTGTCGCAAACAAAAACAACCTTTCACTTCTGTACAAAAATTTTAGGAATAAAAATATATTCTAGTGCTCGTGTGCCCTATGCTGTACAGCGGACCGCGTCACGTACATTCACAGACAAAAATATTAGGCAATTATGCAAATAGTCGGAAAACTAAAGCACCGGGTTTTCGCCTTGTTTGCATAAATGCAGATGTATAGGTATATACTATATTAAAGTAGGTACAAACCGACTGGATTAAGATTTTGTTTGTCAGCCTACAGCAGGCAAGGGGTGGACAGTGAGCCACTCTAAACATCTGGTCGAGCATTAATTTTTTCTGCGGCTTATACTACCTTAGTGGACAGTCCTTCCGATCTTTTTGCAAACGGCCCACAATCAAGTCTTACATAACATGTTTCTAGAATATTCCATCTCCCATATTTCCGTTAGTTGCCTAAATATTCCTATCTTTTCAATTATCAGTATATTTCAAATAACGATGCAGAATTCACTTCATTTACTACCATCGAATTATAATGTTTAATCTTCGCGTAGTCACATGCACACATTCATTATTATAGCTAGCGCAAACATTACACGTACATGTTTGCACTACATAATAGTTTTTTTTGCTATATGCGTAACGTGACGCCAATATTGAATGTTCATACACGAAAACAATATGGAATCCTACCTTGATCTGATATGAGTTGACTTTATGCTTCGGAAGAAGATTGAATGTCGAGAAGTCCAGTCTCCTAGAGAATATCCCGTTGGCACCAGCTCCAGCCCTGTAAAACAATCCTCTATTAATAAAAGACGCGATTATTCCGTGCACGAAAAATTGGCGGCCATTTTAAATCAATTTTTCATCTGGCTAAATACGGGCATCGTAGTACAGACGATTAATTTCATTCCCATCTGTTCGTGGCTCGGTCTCAGACAATTTTCAACTTGTAATCCTCGTGGCACTGATGAATCGAAATCCAATTTGGCCTTGAACGAGTTGTGTGGTGCGCCGGCACAAAATACGAAAGGATTACAGAAGACTAATATGGACGAAAATGAATTATCCGGCTCGAAGGATCACGTTGAACAACGACTTCGATTTAATACTTGAAGCAATTTAACGTGTCATTATGCCTTCTGTTTAATTTAATCAGAATTAAAGTACATATTGTTAATCGGATTATAAGGATTTACATCGTACACGCCAATTCGCAGGTTTTACATCCACCGGGAATTTGCCTACCTTTTTTGCTCGGTTACAATAACAGCATAAAATGAACTGAATTCGTTCGATTGACTCCACGGTCAGTTTATCGGTAATACATAATATATTTTCAATGCAAAACGATGTCCAAACGTTCGGAAAACAACAGAAAACTCCCACTTTTTATGTGTCAAATTAAACAATAGTACCTATTTAAAAGATTTTTTCGCAAAATAATATTTGGAGAACTGCAAAATATGATTTCCAACTTGATTTTAATGAATATCTAATAACGGATATATGAGTAATAAATTATATGACGCATTCTAATTGTCTAGACGCAGGCACTTAGGCTAAATTTAACTTCCTACCACACCCATTCGTTTGGGATACCTACTGTCATAAAACTAAAAAGGATTATTAAAATCATATTATAATTTGAATACTTCGCACACATACAAAAAATAAAAACTATAGAATTAAACACAATTCAATTTAATATATTTCTCAGTGGGCAAACCACGACTAAATACAATAGGTACAATAAGTCTCAAAAGATTTTAACCGTTTATGGCGCCCGCGTCGCGGTCGCGCAAAAAAGCAATGCAGAATTTCAAGGTAGCGAAAAACAACTTGCTTTTTTTTCACTGTCAAGGTCAATCTAAATAGATACCGGCTTTCGTATCGCGGAGCGTGTCAACACAGCACTGTTTACATTGACGTACAGATAAAAAACGCACCGATTATAATACGAGTATTGTCAACACGAATATTTTGTTGAATATTAATTTATTTTTGATGATTTTTCCATTACATTAATTTATTCGATTTTTAAAACTTGAATTCTTAAATTGAAAATAGATAACGCCAATATTTTATTAAATAAGTCCTTGAAAATGTCTCTTACAGATGTTATACATTTGATCACCTAGAATATATCTTATAATGGCTATTTATGGTAACCATGTGCATAAAATGTCGTATTTCATTTATGTAAAGCGTGTGTTGAAAGCGAATTGTATTCCTTTATCAGAACGTTAATATTCAAGTTTGGCGAGACGCGTCAGCGGAAGTACGGTCGACTTAATAAGGGTAACCTTGGACGCACAATGGGTTATTTTAATTTCATCAACATGGAAAAAACATGATGTCCTACTTACCGTAAGCTTGTTCAAACTAGAGACGATACGTGACTTAAAATGTAACAAAACAAGCTTGGCTCTTAGAGTAAGTATTTATATATAGAGGGAGCGCTGTCATACATTCGCGTTTTGAAAAACGTAGATATTTTCTTGTTCGTAATGTTGGTAGCGCTCCTATATTAGTGAAAATTGAATTAATTATTTAGCAATAAATTGCTGTAAATTCCTTTGATAGCCGAAATTATATTTAGCAATTATCCTTTTAAAACGAGTTTGAGTGAAATTAAATATACCTAAACTATTTTTTTTTATTTTTTTTTTTCAAATATTTTTTGTATTTTGCACAACCTGTTCAAATATTAGCCAATAGGAAGGCAGAAAAAGGTGGCCCGGCACCACCATTTTTATCTACGTTTTTGAAGTACCAGCGCTCCCTCTATATATATATACATATATATATATATATATATATATATATATATATATATACATATATATATATATATATATATATATATATATATATATATATATATATATATATATATATATATATATATATATATATATACTCTAAGGCTTGGCTATGATAAACCCATTTATTTAAAAAAAAGAATTCTTAATTCTACATTTTAAGAGCCGAAAAATGTCTGCTTCTAATTCTAAACACAAAGCAAATCCGAGACAAATAATAAGAATAACTAAATGCATTTCACACAAGTATGGTTCGACAAATAATTAATATTCTAAACTCTATCTAGGCATTACTTGTTACATCAATCACGTTTCACCATCTGTTTCTATAATAGATTGGATCATTTCAATTTTAATCCTTAACTTCAAGTTAAGTTCTACTTTATATCCCAGTAAAACAACAACATCAGTCATCCAGTAAACATTTGAATTGTATTTATAACCAGTGATTCATATTTATTTTACAACATTTCGAGCGACATGTACCCACATATAAATAAAGGAACAATACAAAATATGTTGTTTACAAGAGCAACAGTGCGGTGCGATACAGCGAATGCAATATGGCGCTCTTGGCCTTGGCTCGTGAATAAAAATAACGTTGTTTTTGTCGAGTTGATTTTATGTGAGTGTGCGAGGTGCGCCGACGTCTGTTCGTGTGCATCCCGCCGAAATAACACAATCAACACGATGATTTGTTTGTCTGTACACACCCTTAGTTTGGACTTCTCTTTTACCACATGAATAAATATTTTTAAACAAATGCTTGGGAGCGTAATTTTAAAAATAGAATTTTTACATTTCCTGCATACGAATATCAGTAAGTTTCTATCAATAGATAAGAGGCGGGGCGTGAGAGTAAACATTCAAGTTTATAATATTTGAATAATAGTATCATCAAAAGAAAATACATAATGATGGGGATAAACATATCAATTTAACGTGTAACTTTACTACAATTGGCTTTTGTAGGCAGTGGACGTATGAATTAAAGAGCAGTAGGAGCTCGACTTAATTTATTATATTAGTGGATGCCATAACTTTTTATCACAAAGTAAAAACAAATTCATTAGTCAGGTATTTTCTCATAATTTATGTGTAAAACACATTTTATACATATTTTATTACAGTTTTTTTTCCTTTGCGCAACCTCTTACATAGTTGCAGAGTTAATAAACAGCGTCTGATAAATATGTTTATTTAGGATAAGTGGATGGCCGCGAGCCGATACGAATTCCAGCCGCAACTGATTTCTTAAGTGCTAAAAGCAATTGTCGTACAATGCTTATTTAAGTCCGTTTGTTCATGACTATATGAACGTTTGTGTCTAAAAAACGAGTTGCGAGGACAACCTGTATTTTGGTTTTAAATAGAATGTTCGTATTGGAATTGAAACTTATGTATTATTGTTGATCCACACTCACTATAAAGATTCATATTCGTTTTAATCGCAGGCATACGAGCATGCAGTCCGTCTAATGTTAAGCGATCACTGTCGCTCATGGCACAGAATACTAACTGAAGTCAAGCTTGTGTATGTAGGTACCTACTTCACTTTTGTTGCTACACTCACACTACGCTCGGCGTTCGTTCGCGATAAATTAATTTTAATTTTATTTATGAAGTCGTTGAGATCATTATTCTACGTATTTATAATTTATTTTTTGTATAATATATGTATTTTTTTAAGAAATTTATATTCAATTATTATAATCTGGTGTTTTATATACAAGTGTAATAACTTTTATTTATTTGTTCCATTTTTGCACAAAAATATATCACTATTTGCGTGCCCGAATCGGGTGAAACTCGCGCTCGCACTAGTCTCGATTGGTTTCGAATATCGTGTCGGTGAACGCTGTCTATGTGTGCGTTGATGTAGCGCGCTTTGTATGGAGCTTGACTTCTGTTAGTTTAGTATTCTGTGCTCATGGTCCTTCGCAGTGCCAGAGGTCCTGCACCACCCGATCGTTGCCTACCGTAATAGACTGAATGCTAGTCTAGCAACACAGAGGATTTCTGATAGATGTATAGCTATACAAAAGAAACGAAGTATAGGAATTGGAGGCTTTTTTTTTTTTTATAATGGCCTGGCATAGTGGCGGCATTGCACCTGATGGAAAGTGCCAATGCCGCCCAGGCAGAGTATCCATTGGCATCGGACGGCAGTCCCATGCCAATGGAAACAATTATGCCGGCCTGCTTAGGTGCCTCTTCACACCACGGCGGAAGGACCCAGGATTGTAGGAAGGAGGGAACACGTGCGCCGGCAAACAATTCCACAGCCTGACGGTGCGGCACAGAAACGAATTTGAGAACCGTTTGGTTCGCGCCGGGATGGTGTGGACCGTCAAGCTATGGCTTCGCAAGCCAGCACGCGTGGTTCTGGTTAGGAATGGAGAGGAGGGGAGCAAGTTGAACAATTCCTCAGAGCACTCACCGTGATACAGGCGGTAGAACACGCTTAGAGAGGCGACATCTCTCCGGAGTTGTAGCGACTCCAAGTTGCTCGTAACGTCTGCATCATTCACAATGCGGATGGCCCGCCGCTGCAATCCATCCAAGGCATCGAGCAGGTACTGGGCGGATCCATCCCAAAGGTGCGAGCAGTACTCCATACCCGGCCGGACCTGCGCTTTATATAAGCGGCAAAGCTGACCGGGCGTGAAAAACCGACGCACCCTGTTCAGGACTCCAACCCTGCGTGATGTGGCAGATATTACGCCCTCGATGTGATTCCTTGGATTGAGATCACAGCGGATATCCACACCGAGGATACACAGGTCATTCCGCACTGAGAGGGGAGTACCCTGAAGAATGGGGAGGGGAGAGAACGGGGATTTTTTGCACGTGAACGCACACACCTGGGTTTTCTTGGCATTGAACTCAACCATATTCCTGGAACCCCACGTAGAAATGAGATCCAAGGTCCGGTTGAGCTCAATGACAAGATCTTCGCGTCCCTTCACAGTTTCGACACAGCAACCTGGAGGCCCGCAGTGGTATCGCCCATGAACTGTGCTGTCATCTGCATAGCAATGAATGTTGCCAAGCGACAACATGTCATTGATATGCAGAATAAACAAGGTGGGCGACAGCACCGAGCCCTGAGGAACTCCGGCATTTACCGACATGAGCGCCGAAGCGTGTCCGTCTACGACTACACGTATTCTACGCCCATGCAGAAAGCCGGAAATCCACGAACACAGGTTGCCGGGTAGACCGTATGCCGGAAGCTTGGACAGAAGACCACGGTGCCAGACCCTATCAAACGCCTTGGCAATGTCGAGGCTCACAGCAAGAGCCTCGCCACGCCGGTCTATCGCCTCACCCCAGCGATGCAGGACAAACGCTAGAAGATCACCCGTCGATCGATTATGGCGGAATCCGTATTGTCGGTCACTGATCAACGAGTGATCCTCCAGGTAGCGGACCAATTGAGCATTTATGATCCGCTCCATGATCTTACACATCACTGAGGTGATAGCGATAGGGCGGTAATTGGTAGGGTCCGATCGATCACCCTTTTTGGGGATCAGTTGCACATTGGCCTCCCTCCAAGATTCCGGCACAACACCTGTGCGGTAGGACGCTCGGTAGAGGCGAGTCAGTGCTGGAGACAACTCGGCTGCACAAGCCCTTAAAACCACCGCTGGTATCCCATCCGGACCACTGGCTTTCCGCACATCGAGAGACCGTAACTCACGCCGCACACCACACTGCCTGATGCGAATATCTGCCATTGAGAAACCGCAATCAGGCAGTGTAGGCAGCGACTGGGAACCACGGTCTTCGAGGCGGGAATTAGCCGCAAAGAGATTTGCCAGCAAGGCAGCCTTCTCTTGCGGCTTGTGGGCCAGCGACCCTTCTGGGTACCTCAGCGGCGGCAACGCTGGACGGCAGAAGTTAGATTGGACGGCCCTGGCTAACCTCCAATAAGCACGACTGCTAGTTGGGTGATCGGCCAACGCACGCTCAATCCTGCTAACGCGCTGGGCATCCGCCCTAACGTAGGCCTTCTTGCAGGCCTTGGAGGCACGGTTATAGGCTTCTTTGAGGGAACTGATATTGGGATCCTTCATGGCGCGACCCCTGATCCAAGCGCGATACGCCGCCTGTTTGTCACCGACAGCATCGGCGCATGCACGATTGAACCAGGAGCGTCTACGGCCCTTACTGGCGATCTCAGAGGAAGGAATGTAATATTCCATTCCAAGTCTGATCTCGTCAGCAATAGCGTTGGCACTCGCTGAGGGATCTTTACCCTCAAAGCAGCGCTGCCTCCAAGAGATGGATGCAAAATATTCCCGCATACCATCCCAATCTGCCGACGAGTAATGCCAGACCCTTCGCCTAACCTGCACGGGACGTGGAGGTGATGCGATCGGTACTGACGACCCAACCAGGCAGTGATCGGAAGTGCCCAGAGGCGCACTAACGGTCACATGATACCCGGCTGGGTGACTCGCCAGCAGAAGGTCCAGCAAAGAAGGCGCATGACTCGCCACATCCGGGATCCTGGTGGGCTGGTTCACCAGTTGTGTCAAGTCATGAGTCAGAGCGAATGCATGGGCAGCTCTGCCAGCATGATCAGTCTTGGAGGAGCCCAGCCACAGTTCGTGATGAGCATTGAAATCCCCCAAGACCACCATTTCGGCCGACGGGAACTGCGCCTGCGCGTCATCAGCCGCCTGGCTAAGATACCTGAACAGCCGAGTCGTCTCATCGTCCCCGTTGTTAGACCTGTAAAGGCACACGTAGATGCGGCTCAGGGAACCTAGATCCACGTGAACCCACAGAGCGGAGAAGGAGGGGTCCTCCATGCAGTGCAAACGGCGACAGCAGATGTCCGACCGAACATACAAGCATACCCCGGCTTTAGGCTTGAAGTTTACTTCAAGCGAATAACCGGGATACAACAGGTAAGAATTATCGGTCGGACAACGAATCTGCGTCTCCGTTAGGAAGAGCAAAGCAGGCCGGGCCGTCTCAAGATGGTGGTGGACGGCATTGAGGTTCGTATGGAGTCCACGGATGTTAGTGAACTCCATAGTCAACGCGGTGGTGGGGTTAAGCACCGCTGAAGGACCTGCTCTGTTTAGTTGCACTGTCATGGTAGAAAGGATGGGATTGGTGAAGAGGCAACGAGGATCTTAGGTTCGGGCACTAAGAAGGCCGAATGGGCACCGGCACGAAAGGGTCGGCAGGAAGCGAATTGATCCGCCGGACGGAAGGGCCCCCGTACCCTCCCGGGATGGGCCGCCGGGACCCCACTTCCGGTCACCAACCGGCACGACGTACCCACCCAAGATTATGCGCGGCATGGTGAGGCAGCCTCTCGAGGTGTTTAGCCCCGATTGGGCCCCTATACTATACCGCGGGCGGCCAGCGGACAACCGTTTCTACGGGTCTCCCTGGCCGGCGGATCAACTCTCCTCCCTTCGACAGAGGACCGAAAATACCCACACGGTACAACCTCATGCCCGGACTTAAGATCCTCGAAGAAACCGGAAAACCACTGGCTGATCCCGGAACGCGATCCCCTTACGGAGATCACTATGGCGGGCTTTACGCCTCGTGGACGGTGGTCGCTACCCGGGCGGACACATAAGTCCTACCACCACTATTAGGTTTAATGCTCTATAGCCTAAAGACATTTAACGTCTAAGGAGTTTGCATTTATAAATACAATTGATAAGTTGTGTTTTTTTATCTGTAAATGTTCTAGTTGGTGCCTATTCTCTATGGTTTTAGGAACCAATTCAAAAACCATCTGCACCATTTTCAAATACTTGCAATTTAAAAAAAGTGTATATAAATACAAATATATATAAATGTGAATGCAGATTGCATTAGTCTGATAGTAAGAACATTATTTTGGATAATTACTCAAGACACATTTAAACGTAATTAATACACTTGCTTACAGAAAATATGCCAACGAATCCGCAATCAAAACATAGTAATTACAAAAGGATTGATATAAACAAAGCGGTTTAGTTCGCGATAGTGAACCAAATTGATTTTTATTACGTTCTATTTCTGTGTGGTGTTGCAATTTGTTTTCGTCCGATTATGAACAAGAAAGAATTCTCGAACGAGATAAATTAACGACTAGATAGTTTAATTATGGACGTCCACAACATAAAGATTTAAAATTTATGAGTACATTTATATGACAATCCAGGTAAAGGAGATAACATAACCAAAAATTTTAATAAAAAAATAAAAACCGACTTCAAAACAAAAAACCGCTAAAAACCAAAAAATAATTGAATAATAAGTACCACTGCAAAGCAAAAAAAATATATTTGTTTCATGGAACTTGCGCTTGTTGATTAATTTGCTTAATGACTTGACTAGCCAACAAATCAAAATATATGCATAACATATCGAAGGCGGGCCGCCAAGTACCAAACATGTAGGACCTATGCTTTATATTAATTTAAATATCTATATGTTTGGTACTGGGCGACCCGCCTTCAATATGTTATGCATATATTTTGATTTGTTGGCTAGTCAAGTCATTAAGCAAATTAATCAACAAGCGCAAGTTCCATGAAACAAATATATTTTTTTGCTTTGCAGTGGTACTTATTATTTAGTTATTTTTTGTTTTTTAGCGGTTTTTTGTTTTGAAGTCAGTTTTGATTTTTTTATTAAAATTTTTGTTTATTTTTATCTTTTTAGTGTTGATAGGAATCAAAATGAAGAAGATTTGGTCCCCACAAGGAATATGTTCTTTCCGATGATAATGAAATCGCTAAAATCGGCTAAAAGCTGCCGAAGAAATTGGAGTATTCACATGTTTATTATTTTTTCTCTCCCCCCCCCCCCCCCTTCCTTTGCCCCTGCCCCCTTTTCCCTCCGCCACTGTAGCTTAGCTTTTATACTGAACCCAATGCAAAAAGAACCATTGGAATCCTACTAAAGTTTGAAGAGTTCTACACTCTAGGTCCGAAAATGATCATCAGATCTCCATGTTGTATTCCTGAGATCAACCTGTCAATACATTCTTTCCAATGAAAAAGAAATCACTAAAATCGGTTAAAAGCTGCCGAAGATATTAAAATTTACGTGTATTTTAATTTTATCACCTACCCCCCCTCACCCCCTACCCCTTTTTTCCTCTCTCACTGTAAATTAACTTTTATAATGAACCTAATGCAAAAAGAACCATTGGAATCCTACTTAATTTTAAGGAGTTCCCCTCTCCAGGTCCGAAGATATTGCTCAGATTTTCACCATATTTTTATGGGACCAAATGACAAGCATCATCAAAGAAAGAATGGTCGAAATCGGTTCACAAAGTACAGAGAAACGAGGTAACAAACATAAAAAAAGCAACATACAGTCGAATTGAGAACCTCCTCCTCTTTTTAAAGTCGGTTAAAAATGGACAAAATACACCGAAATTTATTCAAAGCAAACTACGTCTTAAAAATGACCAAATGTGGAATACACATAGCTGACGAGCTGGTTTAAGATTATTATGAAGGAAAAGGTATTTTAGAGATATTTATCCATCCTAATATGTCACAGGTAGTGTTGGAATAAATAGCAATAGCAATCCCAAATAGCAAGTGAAGTCGATAATAACATTTCACAAGTTATATAAATAAGCTACATTTTGCGATTTGCGATTGTGATTCATAAAACCGATCAGCAAATGCTTTTATACGATATCGTGTAATCTATGGAGTGAGTTTTTTTACAAACCTATTTAAAGAAGAAACTGAACAGTCAATTTTGTGAGTGAAATTTTAGATGTGAAAAATGGTTATAATACTTTTTTTTGTTTAGATTTTCTGTGAGGGGCCATAAGCAATAGCAGAAATATAGACCATGCTAAGGCTTCAAAAATAACAATGATGTGTGGTGGTGGTAATGTTAATTTGAAATAGCAATAATTCCGTATAAGATCTTGAAAATCTATCACGGTCGAAGTAGCTTGAGTCGAGTCTTTGTCTCTTTCTCTCTCTCTCTTTCTTTTATTTAAACTGGCCCGGCATAGTGGCGGCATTGCACCTGATGGTAAGCGCAAATGCCGCCCAGGCAGAGTATCCATTGGCATCGGACGGCAGTCCCATGCCAATGGGAACAATTATGCCGGCCTGCTAAGGTGCCTCTTCACGCTACGGCGGAAGGATCCAGGATTGTAGGAAGGAGGGAACACGTGAGACGGCAAACAATTCCACAGCCTGACGGTGCAGCACAAAAAAGAATTAGAGAACCGTTAGGTTCGAGCCGGTATGGTGTGGACCGACAAGCTATGGCTTCGCAAGCCAGCACGCGTGGTTCTGGTTAGGAATGGAGAGGAGGGGATCAAGTTGAACAATTCCTCAGAGCATTCACCGTGATACAGGCGGTAGAACACGCTTAGAGAGGCGACATCCTTCCGGAGTTGTAGCGACTCCAAGTTGCTCGTAACGTCTGCATCATTCACATTGCGGATGGCCCGCCGCTGCAATCCATCCAAGGCATCGTGCAGGTACTGGGCGGATCCATCCCAGAGGTGCGAACAGTACTCCATACCCGGCCGGATCTGCGCTTTATACAAACGATAAAGCTGACCGGGCGTGAAGAACCGACGCACCCTGTTCAGGACTCCTACCCTGCGTGATGTGGCAGATATTACGCCTTCGATGTGATTCCTTGGATTGAGATCACAGCGGATATCCACACCGAGGATACACAGGTCATTCCGCACTGAGAGGGGAGTACCCTGAAGAATGGGCAGGGGAGAGAACGGGGATTTTTTGCACGTGAACGCACTCACCTGAGTTTTCTTGGCATTGAACTCAACCATATTCCTGGAACCCCATGTGGAAATGAGATCCAAGGTCCGGTTGAGCTCAATGACAAGATCTTCACGTCCCCTCACAGTTTCGACTCGGCAACCCGGAGGCCCGCAGTGGTATCGCCCATGAACCGTGCTGTCAGCTGCATAGCAATGAATGTTGCCAAGCGACAAAATGTCATTAATATGCAGAATAAACAAGGTGGGCGACAGCACTGAGCCCTGTGGAACTCCGGCATTTACCGACATGAGCGCCGAAGCGTGGCCGTCAACGACTACACGTATTTTACGCCCATGCAGAAAGCCAGAAATCCACGAACACAGGTTGCCGGAAAGACCGTATTCCGGAAGCTTGGAAAGAAGACCACGGTGCCAGACCCTATCAAACGCCTTGGCTTTGTCTAGGCTCACAGCAAGAGCCTTGCCACGCCTGTCAATCGCCTCACCCCAGCGATGCAGGACAAACGCTAGAAGATCACCCGTTGGTCGATATTGACGGAATCCGTATTGTCTGTCACTGATCAACGAGTGATCCTCCAGGTAGCGGACCAATTGAGCGTTTATGATCCGCTCCATGACCTTACAAATCACTGAGGTGATAGCGATAGGGCGGTAATTGGTAGGGTCCAACCGATCACCCTTTTTGGGGATCGGTTGCACATTGACCTCCCTCCAAGATTCCGGCACAACACCTTTGCGGTAGGACGCTCGGTAGAGGCGAGTCAGTGCAGGAGACAACTCGGCTGCACAAGCCCTTAAAACCACCGCTGCTATCCCATCCGGACCACTGGCTTTCCGCACATCGAGAGACCATAACTCACGCCGCACATCACACTGCCTGATGCGAATATCCGCCATTGAGAAACCGCAATCAGGCAGTGTGGGCAGCGTCTGGGAACCACGGTCTTCGAGGCGGGAATTAGCCGCAAAGAGATTTGCCAGTAAGGCAGCTTTCTCTTGCGGCTTGTGAGCCAGCGAACCTTCCGGGCACCTCAGCGGAGGCAATGCTGGACGGCAGAAGTTAGACTGAACGGCCCTGTCCAAACTCCAATAAGCACGACTGCTAGTAGGGTGATTAGCCAACGCACGCCCAATCCCGCTAACGCGCTGGGCATCCGCTCTAACGTAAGCCTTCTTGCAGGCCTTGGTGGCCCGGTTGTAGGCTTCTTTGAGGGAACCGATATTGGGATCCTTCTTGGCGCGACCCCTGATCCAAGCGCGATACGCCGCTTGTTTGTCACCGACAGCATCGGCGCAAGCACGATTAAACCAGGAGCGTCCACGGCCCTTACTGGCGATCTCAGAGGAAGGAATGTACTAATCCATTCCTAGCCTAATCTCGCCAGCAATAGCGTTGGCACTCGCTGAAGGATCTTTGCCCTCAAAGCAGCGTTGCCTCCAAGGGACGGATGCGAAATATTCCCGCATGCCATCCCAATCTGCCGATGAGTAATGCCAGGCCCTCCGCTTAAACTGCACGGGACGTGGAGGTGAAGCGAAAGGTACTGACGACCCAACCAGACAGTGATCGGAAGTGCCCAGAGGCGCACTAACGGTCACACGATACCCGGCCGGGTGACTCGCCAGTAGAAGGTCCAGCAGAGAAGGCGCATGACCCGCCACATCCGGGATTCTGGTGGGCTGGTTCACCAGCCGTTTCAAGTCATGAGTCAGAGCGAATGCATGGACAGTCCTACCAGCATCATCAGTCGTGGAGGATCCCAGCCACAATTCGTGATGTGCATTGAAATCCCCCAAGACTACCATTTCGGCCGACGGGAACTGCGCCTGCGCTTCATCAGCCGCCTGGCTCAGATATCTGGACAACCGAGTCGTCTCATCGTCCCCGTTGTCTGACCTGACACGTAGATGCGGCTCAGGGAACCAAAATCCACGTATCCATCGTATGGAAACCGCGGATGTTGGCGAACTCCATAGTGAACGAGGTGGTGGGGTTATGCACCGCTGAAGGACCTGCTCTGTTTATACGCACTGTCATGAAGTAAATATGGGATGGATTCGGTGAAGAGGCACGAGGAGCTTCAGGCCGGGCACTAAATAGACCGAATGAGCACCGGCACGAAATAGTCGACAGCAGCGGAATTGATTCGCCGGACGGAAGGGCCCCCGTACCCTCCCGGGATGGGCCGCCGAGACCCCACATCCAACCGGCACGACGGACCCACCCAAGATTATGCGCGGCATGGTGAGGCAGCCTCTCGTGGTGGTTAACCACGACTGGGCCCCTGTACTGTACCGCGGGCGGCCAGCGGACAACCGTTTCTACGGGTCTCCATGGCCGGCGGGTCAAATCCCTCCCATCGACCGCGAACCAAAAATACTCACACGGTACATCGTCATGCCCGAATTCAAGCCCCTTAAAAAATCCGGAAAATCACGGGCTGATCCCGGAACGCGTTCCCCTTGCAGGGGACACTATGGCGGTCTTTACGCCCTATGAACGGTGGTCGCTACCCGGGCGGAAAATCCTACCACCACGAACTGTGTCACTTCATTTGGCACTACCCAGGAGCCACGTGTAGGGAAACTAGAGTTAAAGCCTACGGACGCGAGTGACGTTAACCCCCAAAAAACGTTCTCTCTCTCTCTCTCTATCATGAAATACCAAGAAGAATGATTGCTATCATACTATTGTCAGTCTTAAACGCACTACCGCTAATTAAGATCTGCGTTAAACAGCGTGAATTTTAAGGCTGCACTCTCTGTCTAAATAATACAGTTTCAAATAAAATTGTATATTAAAATCTAACAGGGTTACCCGACAAAATGAGCGCAAACATGGGTTTTATGTGGCACGGTGGCGGTCGACTCAGTTGAGATAAGCCGTGTCTATTGTGATTTGAAAGTAGACACCGGGAGCCCGAACCGGTTCCAGACTTTCTCATTCATACGCCCACGTGCAACCGGAGTAGGCACACCGAAATGTGCGGAGTAATTACAAGAATATAATTATATAATCGACAGTTGGTCGATTTTTTTTTTAATTATTGATTTAATTATTGGTTGTAGATTTTGGGGTTAAAGGGAATTTCAAATTGTGCGTAAAGATTAAAGCATATCGGAATTTAAAGGAAGAATGTGAATGTCTGAAGTCGCTTAAACTACCACCCGGCTTCGTTTTCGGTAGCAGTCTTGATATACCCTGTATTGTTGACTTCAAATTCCTTGTAAAATATTAGCACGACATGTGTTACCTTCTAACTACTATATCAATGCAATAAGAACGAAATCGAGTTATTAAACAAAAAGTCGAACTCAAAAGTATGCGACATTCCACACAGACATTGGGAGATAATAGAACAATTGGTGCATAAAATATGACAAAGGAAACTGATGCTTAAAAACAAAGACGAACCAAGGTGCCCTTGAGGCGCCATTCATGCGTGCATAAAACGAACGTGCCTCGAAATTTCTTACGATGCCCGCTTACGTAATTAGTACATTTCGTATGGGAGTTACGCGTGTGCATTACACGTATTGATTTATCGATGTTGCAGTACATGCGAGGGGACGAGACGGACGACCACAAAACCGACAATGTCATGACAGACTAGTCTATTTATATGTATACTTATAGCGCCAAGTAAACACCGCTGTTTGCAGACTGGTCCACCTACACAAACACCAAAGACAAATAATGTCCATAATTGTTATTATTCAGTTAAGAAACTTAATGATACCCAAATACATAATAGCAACGTCTCATTGTGTCGGGATAAGCAGTGCCAATAAACGCCTATTCTAAAGTGACTTGTTACGGTGGGCGTCAGCACTCATTGTTCCCAGTTTCCACGTTGCATCACCGACGCTTTAATTAAATTAACAAATTGTTAATTCAACTTAACATTTAAGTCCCACAATAACACTGCACTAAAATGTAAATCGTTGTAAATAAGATCGTTATCGCTTTTTATGGTTGTTCTAAAATGGTTTTTTGCTTTGGAACTATTGTTATTACGAATGCGCCAAGGTCAATGGCGGACCTAAATCAAATGTAAATACGCATAGTATTTTTTGTTGTTACAAAAAGTGTTTCACGTGCGATTTTTGCCGGTGTAATATGCATCATCGTCGAAACTCGCGACGTAAACACGGCAGACCTTGGCCTCGCCGAACAATGGGCCCGGCGGCCCCACTAAATTCGATTACCTAACAGTCTCGGCTATTTCACTCACGATTTTTGCCATAAAAGCAAACTGCGTGATCGAATTTATTTTAATTTTAATTTGTTAGGATCTCCAACAAAAAAATACACTGTACAAGCTTTACTAATGTACTGTTGCTATTTAAACATTGTGTTTCTTTAATTATAGGAGATCACAACATGCAATATTACTTAACAATATGAAAGAACCATGAAATAACTTATTTATAAACTACTGAAATAAAATTTAAATCCAAAATTAAAATTAAAGTTAAGATAGGAACAGAAATATATTTTTTTAAACTGTATCTGTATCAGCCCATATACGCCCCACTGCAGGGCACGGGCCTACTCTACAATCGACAGTACGATTGAGAGTGGTTAGGCCATATAGTCCACCACGCTGGCCTAGTGCGGGTTGGCGGACTAAGCCAGGCCGCACACCAGGCATTCAATTGTTTCTCCACAATTGTAGCGCCACATTTGAAATGCGACACATTTAACGCCCCCATATATTCCTACGTGAGCACGCACACCGAGGAAACATTTGTAGCGGGCGCGCTTTGTGGCGAGACGTCATCCGCGCTACAATAATTCAAGATCGAACCTGTTCGTTTTTTGTGTCGCGTTGGTTTGAAAAAATGAAAGACAACATTGAATTTTACGTTGAATTTATTGCAGAGGTCGAAAAAAACCCTGTATTATACAATCATACACTCAATGATTATAGAAACAGACGGATTACAGAAATTATTTGGACTAAGATTGGTGAAAAAACCCATCTTAGTCCAAATAATTTAATTGGAGAAAAAACCCAATAACGTCTTTTTTTCTCATGAATCGCCATATCAAGAAATCGTCGTCATCAAAGATGACGTCGACATGCTGAAAGCGGTGCCACGCTACAACTGTGCTTCCGATGTGCGTATATACAATACATTTGTAGTAAGCTGAATTGTAGCGCAACGATTGTGGCGACGTAAATGTTCGATACGTGTAGCATGTGGCGCTGGTGTGCGGCCTGCCTTACATACCATTTTTTTTTTTATAAATCGCTATGGTATGCAGGTTTCCTCACGATGTTTTCCTTCACCGTTTTAGTGCGTGGTGATTGACTATCAATACACACAATGCAACTTTTCGGAATCATGTGTGTATTGATATTGATTTTTTTAAACTGTTTTAAATTAATTAATTCGCCTCATTATACTTCGTATAAAAATACAAAACGCAGCTCGTAATGATTTGATGCTATTTCCGTTTTTTATTACGAAACAAAAACACCTATAAAATGAAGAATAATTTTAATACCGCTTTGTAGAAGTCTGGTTTGCGATTTAAAACTGGTCGCTCTCCTGATGTCTTTCTGAATATGTACTTTATTACAGTTTGTGTACACATGGGGACACGAGTACTTTTTAACAAAAATATAGTGTTTTGAATTTCATAGTCGAGAAAAACCATTGCAGATAAATAGATGATATGCTCTACTTCGAATTGATTATCTTGTTTTTACACCCGCTAAGAATACCTTACGAATTTGGTTTAGTAGGAAAAGCGGCCCTCGCATTACCGGGATAACACTGGAAATAATAAATATTTTACATACATATGTTTATTCCAAATTGATAAGCACAGCAATTAAAAATTAGGTAAAAAACGATAAAAATGCCGATATAAATGCCGATATAAATGCCATTTTGCCACCGTGGAAATATTTACACGACTTTAGACCTTTCCAAAACCAGTTCTTATTTCCAGAAAGCAGCGAACGGGTGTCAAGCAAAATAATCTCATTTAATATAATTAAGCAGTAAAGAAATAGGTTACTTCTAATTAATGCACACGCATATGTGTAGAGTGGGTCTGGCTATATAAATAAATTAGTTTTAATTACAAACAATAGTTATTTGGCGCTAATAATAATGACATTTATTACAAAAAATGCTTTTTAGTCCAGATAGTTAAGAAATATTAGTATTATTACAATTTCATAAGTTTCTTATGTACAACATTTTTCAATATTGTTGTATAACTTTTTGTTTGCACATTTGTACTAGACACAAGAGAAATATTTATTTATTGAAATTAAAATTAATGACAAAAATTGACAGGTAACCGAAGGAACATAACAAGATTCAAATGATCCTTCTAAAAACAAATTGTGATAAGTTATAACCCTATTGTTAATATTCAATACGCTTCACTGTTTAAAAAAATAAATTATCGTCATGGTTGCCACACAACACATTTTTCTGCATTAAAACCAGTACCAATTCCACTAAAATTACTATTTTAAATTAAAGAGTTTAATTGAAAAATTGGATGAGAAATGACCGTGCTACAAACAAACGGGTAATAAAAATAATTAGGCATTTAGCTCAATTGTCCGCGGGGGCGTGACTATCGAACCCGTGCTGTCTTCATTATGCTCAGGGATGTCACTTTTGAGATTTATATAAATTTATTTGTCAATAGTTTTTAGCTCAGCATTATTCGGCAAATTATGAACTTAACTTATCTCAATCTTATCAATATCATATAAATCTATAATTGCATTTTAAGTTTGGATTTATACAACCCAATGGCCATATTAATAATCACTTTTATTCAGTTTGTCTGTATCAGCCCATATAGGTCCCACTGCAGGGCACAGGCATACTCTACAATCTTCAGTACGATTGAGAGTGGTTAAGCCATATAGTCCACCACGCTGGCCTAGTGCGAGTTGGCGGACTTACATACCATAGAAATTTATATAAATCGCTATGGTCTGCAGGTTTCCTCACGATGTTTTCCTTCACCGTTTTAGTGCTTGGTGATTGACTATCAATACACACATGACTCCGAAAAGTCAGAGCTGTGCCCTGGGATTCGAACCCGCGACCACCGTGATGTTGGCAGTCGGGTCTAGTTCGTTTACCAACAGGCCACCACGCACTTTATTCAGTTTAGACTCTGACAATGTAACTCATAACTCCTTATGGAAGCGGAAGAGATTTCCCTTTTTTATATTAAAGCACAATCAAAGCCCAAAAGTATGAAATTCTAAATATAACCAGCCCTAACGGCATATAAAAAAGTTATCTGACTCACTCAACCAACCAAACGAGAAAAACAGTTATATTTTTAGTTCTAACCAATCAACCGTACAAAGAGATATAAATATTTCAAAATGTACTCGTCAGATTAATTTATTGGTGTTTGTTGATAAAAATGTTTTAGCTAGTTTACTAGTTCGTGATTGCTTTGATTTACTGAGGTTTAAGTCGAAAGACTTGTTTTTGTGTGCCTTTTTACACAATTCACGGACGAAGACGGGAGTGTTCATTTGTCTTTTTCTTGTTATGTAAGCTTGAATATACAAATAAGTAACTAAAAAGGGGCATATGTATGACAAAAACAACTTATCAGTCCTATATGGTAATAACGGAATTCCATCAAAATCTACATACAGATTTAGATAATTAATATTAAAAAAAACAATATTATTGTGGGACTAATATTATTTTTCATTGTAATGTGTAAATGTTTAAAATTTTTTTAACAGTTCATTTGATCGAAATCAAAATCGTGTTCCGAAGGTAGCCGAAGATTTCCGAATCGTTCCAAACACTACGTATCCGAAACATTGCCTCGAACATTTGAAGATTAATGTATTAAATTAATGGCGCTCGTATGAATTGCGAATATGAGAGGCCAAGGCCGTGATAAAAATAAATGGGGCACTATCGTGTCCTAAAAACATACATCCACTTTCATACGTGGATTGAAGCTTATTTATGTGTTTGGATAACTAATGTTTGGGTTTTAATCATTTGTTAGCCTTGTGCCAGATGAGGTTTCCCATCGGTTATATATCAGTTCCCACAAATGGACGCGGAAAAAACTAAATTGCCTTGATTTGCCGGATATTAAAATCAAAACTAAAATGCGATGAATATTTTAATCAATCTAAATTGGCAAATTGACGGAAGAAGTTAAATACAGAAATCCATTGCTCAAAAGTTGGATACCGTTCGGGCTTACAAAAATACCAAATTTAAATATTAACATAGGCATAATTTTACACAAATCTTATCCCTTTTTCAGACGGCATAACTGTACCAACAAATGACTATGTCCGCAAGTTTATCTTTCTATCTAGACCGCACTGCAACCAAATGCACTAGTCGCTTGATTTTTCCAATATAAATATCGAATCGTAACAAAGACTTCCCGAAAGGCAACACAAAAATGACTCATGAAGACGGGTTTTTCACTGCGCAATAGTAGCTATCCAGAGCTACATATAGACAACCCTAGGTTTCACATACTCTGGAAAAAGAAGCCTTTAATTAAATTCCAACCCATTAATTTGCATAGATATTTTTTGCATTTAAATATAAAACGCAACCTTGGCATATATACTATGGTTTCGAGACTATAAATATGCAAAATGTACTGGCAATTCAACGTTGCAGCTAATAAGGATGTGTTCGTAATGTTTTTTGATAATAAACTAATGTGTTTCACTGCTCTTGAAATAGGGTTGCGAATTGTCTTATTGGAGTATATTATTTTTTGTTTTTATTGAGGTACTGGCGACACAGATTATACTCGTATTCGTCGCATTATTGTACTATAAATAGTACATATTTTTTCTAAAGTAATTATTAAGGATTTAAATAACATTTTAGATGAGGTATGCATGCAAAACGCTCTAACTTAATTCAATATTTCAGAAAGGTTTTATTTAGTGGACATATTTTAGATGATACTGATGATGTATTCCAGTATTAGTATGATTTATCAGATTTCCACTTTCCTTCTCACCAGTAATTCTAGTACCAAAATCTCAAATTTTCAAGTGGTCCGTCTAAACCCTAGACACATAAACATTTACGATAATTGGTGGGCTCATTAACTCGATAACAAACGTTTGGACGACGCAAATGTCAAAGGTTCGCACTCGGCAGTCCACAGTCGGCACTAAGGAAATAACTTCAATACTTTATAGCGAAATGTAAACAACATACCGCGCTTTTGTTATGATTATAACCAGTAATATATGCACATCGTTTATATTTTTAAATCGATTGTCGCTCATTCGATTCTATTTTAATCGATTGTTTTTGCACTTAATGCTGTTTATTTAAAGGACAATTGTCGTAATTTTATAAACTTTCCGACGCTTTATTGACAACGAAACGAATGGATTGTAAATGAATTTAAAACTAAATTAGTAATTTTAGGCCAAAAATGTTGAGTTGGAGCAGACATTTCGTAATTCCCAACAGTCAGCCACGCATGCATGGATTTACCCGACAGATCTGTCTGACAGCTGAAACTGCTAATGTAAAGCGAAAATGGGCAGGGATATGCCTGTCGAATTAACTTCTGCCCGTACTCAAAACCCACGAATCTGATATGGGGTACACAAACCTGCATCATATATAAAACTAAAGTCAGAATTACCAGATACTTTTACATTCAGATATTTTAAATGCTCACCAACGAACCAACACGGAGATATAGATAAGATATAAGAATACAATAAAACCAAACATAAAATTAATGACTAACACGAAACCATTCTCTTTGCTTATACATTTAAACCGATATGTAATCGATACGTATCGAGCGGCTAACAAAACTGTAACAAATACGTTTTACTTCACTTCGGTTGCCAAATGGCAGTAGTCACTACTCGTTATGCCAACTAATAAAACTTATGAGAAATGAAAATTCCGATACCAGTCTTTAGTCTTTAAAATGGTTCCAGCACGAATTGGATTGTACAACATTCTACTTTTACCTATCCATAGTGTTTATTTGTAGTTCTAAAAAAGAGATAGTTTCGATGAGAGCGTAATACTACTGAGATCATTGACGAGATAGACTTCTTTGATTCCATTTCCCGGCATACTTTTTTCTGAGTTACATGTATATTAATCCATCAATTAAACTTTGAGGGAAAGATCGTAACGAGGCTTGCACCGCTAATTGTTATTCTGGAAAAGTTCTTCACATGTAAAGTCTATCATTATATCATTATTATATAATTTTGATATCAATTTATCAGCATATAACCTTATATCTTTACAACTGCAGAAATAGCCGACAATTCACCAGACATGACAGTCTAGATTTATTATAACAAATGAATCATTATGCTAATTACGACATTAAATCTGCACAATGAGTTTCCTTCTGGCGCGACATGTTCTCAACAGACGCTTAAATTATTTGTTTTTGTGTTATGTAATTTGCGGAAAATTGAATAATGCTTCTTGTGTAACATTGTTGTAAGAAAAGCGATGGAACAAAAAATATAAACGTTTAAGAAAATTTATGAATATTTACTAATTTAATATTTGCTACTGGCCAATGAGGACTTTACACACAACACTTCGAATCCTTATGGAAAATTCTCAAGTATGCTGTTCTCAGAATTATTCCTTTATAAAGAAAGTATAAATAAAACAACACATATATTTTTTAGGTATTTCACATGTTTTGAAACCATCCTCTCTGATTTAGCAGTCATTTTTTTGAACTGAGCTGCTCGCATTAAATATCTCTTTAACAAAAGAATGCTTTGTATGTTTGTAGTTACACATATCGCAATTTTTTTGCGATATTTCACGTAATATAAGGCTTGAAATGGCGCCTTTGAGACGGTGGCACAAAGGTTTCCATAGTGAACTTAAGCCTTTGGTTCCAGGTGTCAAAGAGCGACACGTCCTTTGTTATGCCGTGTGCTATTGGAATGAAAATGCTCGCAATGTGTGACTGTCAATACCGATTAAATCGATACTGTTTAGAAAACAGGATCATATGAGGTAGAAATTAATAGCCATTATAATCGATTAGATGTCCACTGCTGTCTCTAATACCACCACCACTCTTCCCGTAAAGATTTTTTGTTGAAATAAATCCAATATCTTGCGACTTCTGGTACTTTTTAATTGTTTAGGGCATTTTATACATGGTTGTATTCATGACACACAACAAAGGCTAAATTTATATTTTAAAAAATATAATGTTAAATTTTTACTTCACATATCACAAAAACCCCTTTCGCCGGCGCCAACCATACAAAACTGTCAAGTCAATTAACCGGAGAGAGGCATGAAGCTTCGTCTGCATCCAAATGTCAAATCGTTTGAAGGTTAACCAGCATGCATTGTGATCGCGTAAGCTATAACTACGGGCCTCGATAATGTACCTATTCAATATGCTCACTGAACGGAAAATTGAGAAATTGGGCACGGATCGCAGAGATTTGATCGAATTATGTACTTATGTTTATGTAATTTAGGCTTTATACGATTAATCAGTGGATAATATAATTTATCATGTGATTTAACGATCTGCTGCATCGATAGTTGAGGCATTTTGGAGTAGGCACCAATTACAAGCGATACAGAAATATCGTGCGATAGACTGCATTTTTTGCGTCTTTTGATTTACCACATCAGACAATAAAATAATTTTAGTTCTAGCTATTGATACGAACAATATTTTGTGCCTTTGTTTTTTTGATGGAATTAAAAAGAGACACACAGGCAATAAATTGTTGTATTAAGAAACCGAAGTCAGGATGTCACTGATCATACATCTGTCTATATCAGCCCATATACGTCCCACTGCAGGCCACGGGCCTCCTCTACAATCGAGAGAACGATTGAGAGTGGTTAGGCCATATAGTCCACCACGCTGGCCTAGTGCGGGTTGGCGGACTTACATACCATAGAAATTTTATAAATCGCTATGGTATGCAGGTTTCCTCACGATGTTTTCCTTCACCGTTTTAGTGCGTGGTGATTGACTATCAATACACAGTAGTGCGTGGTGGCCTGTTGGTAAACGGACTAGACGCGACTGCCAACATGTACACGGTGGTCGCGGGTTCGAATCCCAGGGCACACCTCTGACTTTTCGGAGTCATGTGTGTATTGATCATACATAATTCATGCAATTATGCTATGTATGCATGTGCCATTCTAAGCATGCATCATCATCTTCCTCCTTTCTTGAAATCCAAGAGTTATACGAGTAAATAGTATGTAAAATTTACACTCACCTAGATCAGTACTGTTGCTAAAATACTCGAGCCTAAGTCGTAATTTATTATTGGCTAAGTCTAGATCTAGTGCGGACCTATCAATCATATTACAAAAATAATTACAGTATATTTTTATTGAATTTTAAAGCACCTAGGAAACGTTTGTAAGAAACTTATTGCGGTAACTGAATTCGTTCACATTTATAAACTGTTTTCATTCGTTTTTAATTACATTATACCCGCTTTTTGCCACTATAATGTTATGAGTGTCTGTAGTTTTTTAATTAAAGGAAATGCATTAAAACTAATTATATTAGTCTGGTTTAAAAATATGTTTTTCATTGTGTTTCAAAAATACTAATTACGGTTAGAGTTGTTTTCGTAATTTTCCTCACTGGTGCCTTTGTTTAAATATTTTATTGCTTATTTTAAACATTTAAATTTATAATATTTTACGATATATTTTTTTCATTGTGGAAATAATTAACATTGTGCGATGGAACTGCCAATTGGATAATCGACAATTGGATAGAGTATTTCGGGATTAAAAGTCAGATTGTAAGTTCTTATTATACGTAAAATATATGCCATCGTATGTTTCTTTCCTTTTCTGTTTCCTTCCCGCTCCCTTCCATATTTGGTGGGTCGGCAACAAATCCATGATGCAAGCGTTATGGATGTCCATGGGCGGCAGTTATCACTTGCCATCAGATGACCTGTTGGCTCGTTTGCCGGACCTATTGTGTATAGAAAATATACTTTATATTAGTTATTTACCTAGTCGCCTTTTAAAATGAGCTTAATAGCTATAGGAACTCAATTCCGCACTGGACTCCTGAACATTCATAGCGACTAGCAGCAGTCAGCAACGATTGATTTCCTAATACCTACCTCTTTAGAAATAAACATTTAATATTTTCTATCAGTCTAGCCCTAACAACACTTCAACAGGCTCAGATTATTATCTGTTATAAATGGTTATTTTCATAAATACGCAATAAAATAACAATCAATTATCGCAAATAGCTACAAGCTGACGAACAAAACACGACTCAAGAGTTATTGATCGCTTCTCAATGAGGATAAATGAGGTAAGATAAAGTATAAGTTTTATTTATACTTTTTAAGAGACGGGAGTGATGTTGGAAAATTTATTTCTTTAGTTGTTGTTAATGTTTTTGGTGAAAGTATTTATCTAAGCTGCGTTTTTATATTTTGTTTTGACGACAATCCTTCCGTCTTGTCGTAGCATCGTAATCTCTTCTTCATTTGTATGTATTTTTAATCAGAAAAAATCGTCTGGAGTTCTTCTTAATTTAGTGAGGACAGACAGTATGTCAGATTTTAACTACGTAAAACTTTGAATACCTATCAACAGTAAAAAAGAAGTATCCTTAACGTCTACACCCGTCAATTTAACTTAATTCGGCAACCCATTTGTACAAAATAATACCACCACAACCAGTAGTCACTTTGCCTGTGAGAACAACTTTATAGAATCCCTACCTTCAAAGCACAAAGCGAAACGTGGATGTCCTGGTAGCACCTGTCATGCCTTCTGGAAAATCGGGTGACTTTTATGTATGTACCTTCAAAAACAATGAAGTCACTTTGTCGCGTCATGTAAAAAATCTCTGAATTAATTCTCGAGTCCCATGAGGAATGTTTACATCACCAACACCATGACACATTGCGTGCCACCAATTGCCAGTTGTTTTTTGCTAATCTATGCAATCGTGACGCAAAGCACGATCGCACGTATAAATTTTAAATGGCAATCTGCGGTTATTAGCCAGTTATTATTGATTACAAATAACATGCAAACAGTATTAAATCGTATTAATTGAGTGATTAACGCCATTGGTACCCTTCTTAAATGTTATTACGTTGTTTTAGGTACGACTCCCGGTTAGATTGAGATTTTTGATTATACAACATCAATTACTTATCAAAATATAAAGAACAAAATACACAAAGGAAAATGCCCATTCATAGTATCGTTAAAAATATCGTTGATCTATACTGCTTAAAATTCATTATAGCATTTTTATGGTTTGTCCTTAAACGTCGTCCTGATTCCTCCTGGGTGACAAGTTTTTTACATAGTAAAGTAATTATCATCACATTTTACATTTTGTTCACAGAGCCGAATACAAAAGAATAATATTTATTGGACATCACGTTCATTTCTCCAACAACTCGCAATTATGTTATACTTACACAAAGAAGAAGGTTTCATCGAGGCACAAACATCTTCCCACCGATAAATACAGACATATTAAAATGGCCATTCTCCTTTAACTAAATTTAACATTAAACACAAACAAAAATTAGATCATTACTACAGACGAAAATTAATAACTTGAGTCCATTTAGGGGCCTAAACTTTGGGGCACACATAGATCTCAACTACAATAATGTATATGACTATGACTAACAAAGGGCATAACTTCCGCCCAGCAACAGAACGGATACAAACGGAGAATCTGATGTAATTCATACAGCCGTATACAGTTGATACGATATCAAGGAGTCAACGCTACCATATATCTAGCGGCGACGTCATTTACAGCAATGCACGAGGCAATTTGTGGCAAATATATTGCAAACAATCGCAACTCACATACGTCGCGTCGTCTAAGCAATGAGAGTATTGAACCTCGAGCTATGCTAAATCAACGCATACATTAAGTTCAATCGGAAACAGCTGGAGTTATTCATAACTTAGTTTAAATTTTTAAATTTTGAATATTTTTATTTATTTATTGTATGAATCCGTTAGTCTAAAATACGACAGAATTTTGATAGATAGTCCCAAAAATAGTCCTCTTTTTGGCAATAGAGGACTATCTTTGGGTCAGTATACTGGACTAAGGATTGGACGATTGGGTGTTATTAGGTGGTGAGAAGCATTTGTTATGGGACAAATAAGAGCTAATATTTGCTAATATCGGAACGCCGAAAAGTTGAAAATTTTAATAATTGAAACCAAATCCGCGATAAAAGGCGTAAATAATAGTTTTATTTCAATGGATGAATGGAATATTTATGGATTAAGTGACATCATAGACTAAATTTGGCAAATCACAGATTTTTTTACTGCAGATAATATTGACCAAGTAGATAAAACAACGAAACATATTACACACATTATGTAGAATATGCATTCATTAACCTGTCAAAGCACTAAAAAACCTTATTTACATGACAAACATTAAAAATATTTCATTAGACACACATAATATACAGGGTATATCAAGACTGCTACCGAAAACGAAGCCGGGTGGCAGTTTAAGCGACTTCAGACACAATGCAACAGAAAAAGTTGAAAAAAAAAAGCGACAATTTTTTTTCTGTTATTTTTTTCCTATGGCCATATTTGGGTGGTAAATACATTTTTTCCTAAAATAATAGTTTATACCCTTTTATTTATAAATACTCTAAGGTATAAAAGAGTTTAAATTATTATTTTAGCAAAAACTATGGATTTACCACCCAAAAATGACGATATTTAAAAAATCATAAAAAATAATTGTCGCGTTTCTTTGCGAAATTTTTGATTGCATTGTGTTTGTAGTCACTAAAACTACCACCCGGCTTCGTTTTCGGTAGCAGTCTTGAGATACCCGGTATATCCTAAGTCTCATTTATACGAATAAATCTGTCACCGTCTCAAAAACACAACGAGAGCAACACATCCAGCCAAAAAGGCAATTTACAAGATAAACAAACACATAAATTGATTTGGTAAATTATTATTTCCCCTGTCAGTTGTAATTACGATGGCAGAACAAAGCTTTATCCCGAGTCACAAGTCAGACGGCGCTCGTTTAGCGCTCTCCTGTAAATGAAATATTGCTCACACACAAACCCCCAGAGCATCCGGCGAGCTAACACCACTAGAAATTTTAACTGTGCGTCATTAATGAAAAACAGGGATAATTGAAAATTATTTTCGGCGCAGCTTCTTGCTAGAAACAGGTTTTTGTTACAAATTGTTTTCTCTCGTGTAATACCTTTATAAATACCTTTGACCTTTCTAAGGGACAATGAACGCGATAGGTGTTCAAACATTGAACCACTGAACTTTGCTTATGGCTGCCGATTGCTACACAATGCTCACATTCCCGTTTTAATGACATTCTCTTTTGCTACACAGATTATAATTTCAATTTAGTTCAATTTACAAACTCTTTAATTCCAGTTCTAATTTAAAAATGTAATAAATCATGTCTGTGATAAAGTGATGCAAGTTAAAGATTAATTTGGACACAATGAAGCTTGAAAACGTACACGATTGTAAGCACTGGAACGTTGCCCAACCGACGTTGTTCTTCGAGCGAGTCTCTCTTTGATGCCACATTATGATAACTGGTGCCCTTTAGGATATAGCTCACGTCGTAATGATGACGAGTAAATCCTAAACCCGGCTGCGATCGTGTGAACAGACGGAAAGCGGCGTGTTCCCGCCCGACAATTGTGTGTAAAAAGCGTCGGAGCCGGTCGAATGTGACGAACGAAAGTGATGTGATGGCCTTTGCAGCCGGTCGGCACGGCAACGTCGCGCGATCGCCATATTTTTAGCTCGGGAACATAAAGCTTCGCTTACAAATTTAATTGCATCGCCGATCGCCCGCCGCGAGATGCAAATAGCCACAACTCGTCCCTGAACCTACCCGAACTTTCTCCCTCACGCTGCAATGTAACTAAGAAAATATTTGTTAGTTTGTTTTCGAACGCGAGTCCGCCGCGACTATCGGCGGTGCAGTGATGCACTCAACAGAACGAGACGGGGAAACGCTTTTCTTTCTCCCTCTCCAATAAACCAGTGTATGTTTAATCGAGTCGTTAATATCAGAAACTCTGTGAGGTCAATGGTAGTATTGCGAGTACGGCGGAGTCTGTACATAATACAGCCGCGGTCAACCTCGTCTGACATACAACTTCCAAGAGTCATTTCGAGAATTAATGGTTGAATTATGCATAGTTCGCTCCGCAATGTCCCAGCTTCAACGCTCGACTTCGTAATCAAATGCAGGACTGTCCATGTACGTGGGACGACCGTAAAATACCTCATCATTTCGCAAACATCCATTACTGTATTTAGCGTCGATACAATATTCAAACAAGGGTGAAAAAGTATCCACGAAGCGCAACCAGGAAAAGGCACGCGGCGAATCGAAGCGGTGAACACGCTAACACCTTTAAAAGCCATTAATATTTTCGAGTTGCAAAGTGCATCCTGGGGTTGAATCGATCATTTGGTATTGTCGCGCTTGAGCATAATACGGAGGGGAGTGCTGTGTACGCGCGTTATGTACGGAGGGCATATTGGTGCGTGCCCACACGCGCAACACAATGCATACAATGCACACGTTAATATATCTTCGCCGGCTCCACTATGCATAATCACGTAAATTTGCAAGTGAAATGACGAGACTCGGCACTTTTTTGAGCTTTGCAAATGTAAAAACACAGCATTGTCTCAGCTAAACCTGGCTTTGGTCAACGTGTCCGTCTCGCGTTTTGATATACACCTATTGTTATTCATTACAAATACTACATTTCCAGCAGTTACAACACGCACTAAATACAAAAATGTATAAGTAACAAAACTTGGCAGTCGTAAACATTAACAATTCCGCCATTAAAGCCGAGCAAAACACTCAATCGAACGCTCTCGAGCTACAAAGAGACGAGACGAGCACTAATATTTCGGAAGCACTCAAAGGGTTGAGCGGGCTTAGTATTGGTGCAATTTATGCAAGCATGCGCTGTTGCGTCGATCACGCCCTGAAAACCGCGCTAACGAACCATACCGAATGATGCGATGGGAACGGAAACCGCCTCTCACTGACGGAAACAAACAGACGTTAGACAATTGTCGCCACTTTAAGACGGAATGGCAGGAAAGTTGGCCTACGCGAATAAAAATGGCTTCGTGCTCGAGCCCACTGAGATTTTTCAAAGTGGCCTGGGCGCGCAATGAACACTGTTCCGTAATTGCGACGAATTTGGATGCTATCTGAATTTTTTTGGAGCTACATTTTTAATATTTGATTTTTTAAGTGTCAACCAATTTTATGTTGTATTCTTAGATTTATTATTACACTAAAAAACGTGTAGTGTGAGACTGGTGCACGATTGCAAAAGAATTTCATTAAACACCTATTCATAATTTAAAATCAAACAATAGCTTTCACAATGCAATAAAAAATATGAATCCATTAACGTGGCAACACATTCACTACTGGTGTTTAATATCTATGAGTTTTCCGCGCTCAAATACCGTTTATTTTTTTATTATTTATTTATTTTTGAACCATATCTATAGACTGGATGATATTCTCAGTAAATTCGTACTAAAATAAGGCATTCTGAATTTATCTGTAACAACAAATTCTAAAATTTGAAAATACTGAGTTCAGTATTCATCGAGTGTTTATTACCGTCATATCTTCTATCTATACGAGTACTCGTACATACATTACCTTTTTATACATCTACGTAAACCACAGGAGACGTCCACGCTGAATCACCCGTGTACATCATTATATACAATTATGTCGCCATATACCGTATTAATATAAGTAAATTGTACCAAGTATCATGACACGCATTGGCCCAGCGTGGGAACATACACCCATTGCCCTTGCATATGAGGCCTATAGTGGCTGTTTTTATATTAACATGAAAGTTACTACAATGCTTTTCAGATATAATTATGGCAAGAGACAGAAGATTGTTATAAGACATTATTTATTTACATTGGGAATTCTAAAGCCTATGCTATGCCAACACATAATTTATCCGAATCCGAAGTATTTAATATACATGTTGGTTGCGAATATAACTTCTTAAATTCAGATACTACAGTTTTCAAACAGGTCAGACTATATATTATGCACAAAACCAACAAAGTAAACGAATGCAAATACGTTTCCAATATTTATTATAATAATAATTAAAAATATCGCATCAACATTTTCCACTTGAAACAATTTCATCACAGGTCCTTCACAGCTGCGATACTTCAATTCACAGCAAATAAAAAATAATATTAAATAATCAAGTACATTTCAAATGCGTGAATAGTCCTTGTTTACCACCCGCAGTTTCGCTGATCGACTCAATTGCAATTTTTAGACGCGTCCTATGCGTGGGCGGGTGTATTTTCTACTCGAGAGAAATAGCGATGATGTATTACATCAATATTTTTATTTTTCCTTGTGTTAGTTTATCATGTTAAATAGATTACATCAGACGATTGATGGAATTCTTGTAGAATAGATTGTACAGCTTCATTGTGGATTTTTTGTGGATTCTCTTAGCCGTAGCATTACTAGCATTGATTTGCATGCTTGTAGGAACCATGAAATTGCGTAGTTATACTTAGATGTTCAATTTCATGAAGTTCCTTTTTATATTGTAATATTTATCAAGTGTGTTCATAACATCAGAAGCCTCAGTCTACCACAGCATTTCTTTCTTTATATTTTTAATTTGATTATTGTTTATTTGAGAAACATAGAGTAATTAAGTTCATAAAGAACATGATGATTGGAACATTAAAGACATGTTCTCAGCATCATTCAAGTTAAATTCATGTAATATTGTAACATGTTTAAATTTTGTCTCCTCGTAGGCTGTTTGGTAAACACTAAACGTAGTCAGACGAGCTGATGTATTTTTATACGCTTTATATTAGCTTCACTTGTTTCACTACTAAAGGCAGAAAAATATTCATTGTGGCCATATTGCGACAAAACAACTACAGCATCTCTCAACCATTCATAATAGTGTTTCATTCTGTCAGAATCAAATAACCTTTATTCACAGCCTTTATTAAACACCTATCTAAATCTAGATATTCACATTGAATATTCAGATATTTTTTTTGGTTACTTCAAAGATTATAATCACATATACCATTTCAAAAAATATTCTTATTAGTATTTGTTATTTGCATATGTAGTACCTAATATATATTTTTTGCACCATCTGTTTTTTTTGGTTCATATAGCCTTAGGCACATGATTTATTATTATTTGGTTATGAAATTTAAAAGGTTGGCATCTGTTTCAATATATTGTACAATCGTATAGTTAACGAAGACGCCTACGGCATTATTAGAAAACATCTAGCAGTCCAATTTTCAGTATCAGGTAAACAAAATATGGCGTCGAATCCGTTCTTCGGAAAGCAGGTTGTTTTTGTTTGGCAATGGCAGATTGATAGCATGCGGATTATACATATAAAAGTTCTAAAGACAAGAAACAAGGATGAATAAATCTTTTAATCTCATGGATAACAGTGAGATATTTTGTAAACGACATTCGATTAGAAGCGGAACATTTTAACATTAGCAAACTGGCGAAGATTATTGTTAATCGCAAAAATTGAGAACACAAGTAGTAATTCAATATTTTTATATAACTGAGATCAATTTTAAAATCAGCTATGGAAATCCTTGGAGAAGGCCTACGTTTCCGGTGGCTGAAGAACGAAAATCAATATAAACGGTACCACCACATCGACGCTAAATAATTTCTTTGAACATCTCATAACACAACCGAGTTAACACATAAAACTTAATACTTCAATGCAGACAGACCTATAAGCAAACACAAAACAAAATGGCGTACAGTGAAATGATTCAATCCGCTAACGAGCTCCTTTATCAATAGTGCGTTTCTTCACGCTCCGCTGACATGTGCTATGTGAGTCAATGAGTCACCAGTCCAGACATCAAACCTATTGATTAAAGAATAACATGGTGATATTAAGCCAAGTTCTTTTGTGTAATAAAGGGTAGCTGGCTGGTTTTGTGATTAGAATATCTATATCTACAAATTATTATAACAAATGTTTTGTTAAGATTTTAATACGTGTATATTTTTTATAATTCAGAAGAGTATGAGGATTATGGGTATAATTTAAACTAGACTTTTTTCCTTTAAACATGTACATTTTGTGGACTTTGAGGACTTCGATAGATTCAAACGAGAAACAATGTTTCATAACTCGGCATCATTTTTGCCATTATGAACCGTTCGCAAAGTAATAAAATTCATCATTACACAGACATAAAACAATAATATTAACAAACTATCTAACTATCTTTGTTCAATTTAAACATCTCTCTTATAATTCTAATTAATGACTAAGATTCAGACAAAACCCATATCCTCTCAACATAAAAGACTAACTTTACCAAAATCTCATCGTCCATCGTCAAAACATCCGGCTTATGCTAAAATACCACAGACCAAAAATATAGAGCTTCACTTAGCCGAGTTTGCTAAGTGTGGGGGCCCCGTGTTTACACCGCCGCGCAGTGGGCTCGACCCAAGGCCACTGCGAACGTGATCCGACTCATTCTACAACAAAAACACGCCATATTAACAAACTGAGAATTGTAACACGTAGTTACTGTCATAACTTTTATTTTTAAACGCCAAAATAAACATATGGTACCATCTATTGAGGTAACCTAGACCGGACAATGCGAACAAAATTTGTGCGCATAATATGTACTAAGCAGAATCGGAAGAACGAAATGGACGATCGTGATTCGTGGCTGGGTCAGAGTGACAAAGATGAAAGACTGCAAGAGAAATAGCAGTATACGTCTAGATTTTTTGTATGGACATTATTGGCGGTTTCGCTTTTAGAATATTATTTAAGTGCTAACTTTGTAACATATAAAACAGCCTGCGTATGCACAATCCACGATAGTGGGACCGAGAAGATAGTGACTGGGCAAGAGTGACAACGAAAGCAACAAAATTGCTGCATAGGTACCGCTCTCTTTGTTATAATTTTAATCGAGATGCCCCTCTATATTTAAATGCAAACTAAAAATTGTAACACGTTTTAGGTTCATCATAACATTTATTTTGAAACGCAAAAATAAGTATGCTATAGATTACACGATAGGGAATTATTGTCAGAATTTATGGCGGCGTAGCACGGCCGATGTTACGCTATCTGATTTATTGTTTATGGAAATGAGTTTGGCTAAATTGTTTGTTTCTTTTGATACATTTTATAACACAGTAATGCGGTTTTACGTTTTATTTGATTACATATTACGTGTTAAATGAGCTTCAAATATTGCTTGGGGTAGACACCATTTGATTTTTTTAAGTATGATGTAACTTTAATGCTCAGCTCAGATAAATCTCAATATGACCAAGAAATGTTCATAAAAAAAAAAAAACAAAAATTATGTGCTGATTAAAATTTCCTGTATTTCGCGAACAAATCTTACATCAATTAATATACAAACAAATCTTACATCAACTCTAAAATATAGTTTATCAGCATGGAAATTACTTAGAATAAGCGCTATATTATTTAGGATAAAAAAAACTCGAAACTATTTATCGCTCTAGAACCGACACACCCACTTTTTAATCGGTCGTTAATCGACAAACCTGTTTGTATTAGCCTGCCGTCGTAAAACCAAATATTTTCGTCCAACAATAAATTATTGTCGTACTAAATTAATAATAAAAACAGGATATTATAAAGTATAACTACACGTGCAGGAAACCGATTAAGATCTTGAAAAATGTTAGCTCACCTCTTTTGTTCAACATTTTTTAAACTTGGAACTGAATGAAATAACGAAACGCAAGGTCTTGTAACGTAATTATGCAGCAATAAAACGTAATCATATGAAAGGAGCATTAAATTAATGGGATTACTTACATAATACATACATATATACGTGATATTATGCGGTTAAAACGATTAAGTAGTATGAATAATAAGGCGGGTTATTGACCTCAGTTTACGAGTTTTATTTACCTAGTGACATCAAGAGCACGTGATTAAATTTTAAGGCTTCCACACAACGGCTCATTCACCAATCGCTCAAGTTGTTGACGAATGGTGAAGTATTTCGTAGAAAACCGTCTGGGCTTATGAGAATTCATATGAATAGCTTCCGTAGTAATAAATACAATAATTACCATCACTGTTTGGGCGACGTTCAATTTAGATAATAAATATGTAATTAAAATAATAATTCATACAGGTTTAATTAGTTATTTTCTACAGATTCCCTAAGGCAACATTTTATTCAACTTTAGTACTGAACTGATTGAAATAGCTCAATCACTTACATCCTTCTGTATTATTCTGTATTTTTTTATTATAATAAAAGGCAATTAAAAATCTGCCACAATATGCTGTATGCTCTAATTATTTAATTACGATAAATTAAAATACCCTATGCAATTAGATACAAGATTAGCAACAAGAGCTTCCGCTACCCATAATCTATTACTGCTCAATATAAATACTTCATAGCATTTTATGATCGAGAAATATAACTCTATTTTTCCTCTAAGAGCTTCGTATTATGCTAATAAATATTTAGTTCGACAGACGCATTTACAATTCAGTGTCTAAAAGCGTAATAATATTCGTACATTATGGGACGAGTGGCCGTCCGATCGCAGAAAATGTTGCGCCGGCGCATACAAACATTGGTTAATATGAATTCAACGGATATAGGCTAACGATACACGCTTTAAAAAATCCAAGAAGTGTTCATAAAGAATAAGAAGCTTGTTTTTGTATTTTTTTCATTCGATGTTTTTATACTCTTTTTTAACTACTTATGTTGTGCGTATCTATAGCTTAAGTTATATAGTATCTTTTAAAAATAATGTGCGGCTTGTATCAAAATTAAAAAAAAAAGAATATTTTGATGTTGATTTTCGAATAGTTAATTTCGAATTCAAAGATAGATATTATTTTCAACTGAAAAGCTGATTTTGCAAGGTCTCTAGTCTCTACTCGACAGATTTTTATCCAACACGTTGGCTTCCTATCAGTGATTTGAACGGATGCATACCAACTCAAGCGTGATTTGTTACCTATAATATCTAAACTACAACTTCTTTAGAACGGCAAAAATATACAAATCAATTAAAACAACAAAACAAACTGAAGCGTATTGATGCAAAAAATCAAGTATGCGCATTCAAACATGATAATATATTTAATAATTCGTTGAATACATTACACATTAAATAAGTTTATAGTCAGCTGCATTAAAAGAAATTGCTATAAAACTTATCTTAATCGTTCTATCGGTGCTGCATGATGCAACAATAAAATATTGTTTATATCTTAATACATACAATAAAACTGGATAATAAACGTGTGTCTTACTTATTTATAGAAAAGGTTACACAGAGGTCGATATTAGGCCGAAATTCATTAAATATTAAGATTAAGCAATTCGGATTAAGATCTGAAAAGTTCAAAATGGCGGCCAAAGTTCAGGGCTTTATTACCAGAAGAGATTTGTGCAAGAGTTTTATTAGTTAAGCGAGAAAAAAACAGAAGATGTTTTGTTGTGATTCAAGTAGCATATATTAAATAAGCACAAAAGTTTAGGCAAGTGGTACCACATATTTATTGTAGAACGGTAAAGTGCCTGCACTTGAAAGAAAGTTCAGTCACAGTACAGTATCGAGTGACGATAATTAAATAAATTCTGGTTTCCCTAATAAAATCACTCATCGCTTTTGTTAAGAGCCTATTCTATTCTTTATCATGGCTTACCAAACTTTCAAAGACAGTGTAGACAGGATAGTAGAGAAAAATATAATACTACTCCAATGTAAAATTCTCAAAAGTACGTTATTTTAAGATATCCTCGCATATCTGTTATTCAACAAAAACCAACGGTTTTAAACAATGTAGTTATCTTTAAAATTATGACACAATCTCATTTTGATATGAATATTTAAAAACGTGCGTTGCGTGTGTATAGCGTAATCAGTTTTTATAGAAAACGCCTTTTAAAAATTACTTTAGGAAGCTGTATCCGGTCTATTGTGGGATATAAAACCTTAAAACTAGCTTATACAAATTCCATAGTCCATTGGGCAACTAAATTAGTTTCATAATATAAAAAATATAAAAATGAATATCAAAAGTAATATGGTATCCACATTAGGATAACACGGGCAATTAATGACTGAATTTCTCTAAATCGTAGGGAGACTCGTGCCGTAGAACGTATAGGAAATAAAAGACACAACTAAATACAAAAAGGAGTACATTTTTTTAATCACCTTGAATTTTCAATAGTTGCTTTTTATGGCATAGTTGATTATAAAAACACCTGACTTAGTAAAATGTGTCAAGAACAGGACGAAGGCCTTCCCCTTGTTATAACTTGCGGTTTCAAACGCATTACTTACTCATGTCACGTAGTGCATAATTTATTGGAATTTAAGGAGCCTATTTTTTATACGGAAAAACCCATGTGCACTGCATACAGTCTTAAATCTAGAAATGTTTTACAAGCATACAGCGTTCTACGTGTCAAAAGTATGATGCATTTGGCCTGGTTCCTACTGTGAGCTAGAAAATCATATAATCATATGGGACACATTCTACCGCAAGCAACACACTTTTTTCGCACGTACATTTTAATTGAATTACCTGGGTATATCGTAAATAAATTAATTAAATTGTATTTTAAGCATAAAATATTAAACGAACATGCTTAAACAACTCTTGCAAACGAAAAACAAAAGTAGCAACATTTAAACTCAAAATATGGATGACTTGTACATTAATATAATTAAAAATAATATAATCTGTATTTCTATAATTAAAAGGAACAATAAACTGGTAAACAAAATCACGTGCCTTTTTATGTCATCTCTTAGTATTTGAGTCATATTAAGAAATGTCCGATACATAAAATCTGCCAGCAACATAAATATGAAATTGTCTGGATATCATTATGGCCGTATCTTATCAAGAAAGTTGCATAATAAAGTTTATTTAAATATGCGCCAATTTACCGGTTTCTGTATAAGTGCTTGCTCGTTTATGTATTAACAAGGATTGCTCAGAAGTGGGTGGACACAGGACTTCATAATGATACTGTCTTAGAAACCATTTGCCCGCGGTACTAAACAGATCTTGGAAATGACCGAGTTGTTTATACCTGTTTTGACGACGTGATATACTTTTTATTAAATAAAATTACTACAAATATTTAATGGCTTCGCGAGAGACATGAGTGCCTATGGTTAAACTTGTCATGCCGAGGATGGGCGAAACGGATGTTATATCCGTTCTAGTATATAAGACCTCAGCAATTATATTCTCAATGCTTTATTATATATATTATGGATCATAGATTACAGTAATTTGATGCCTGAGATATATGAATAAATACAGGATGTTATGATGTGAAAGATATTTATGTACATATAAAAAACATTACAGAACTTAGAGATACTAGACCAGGGTAGAAGCCTTTAAAAATAATAAAAAGTGAAAAAAATAATAGTAGTATGAAACCCATTAGAAAAGGAGGGGAATATTATAAAAATGTATGGAAAAATAATTTACGGGCGATCTGAAGTCGGGAAGGAGATGGGGGTGAGTTTTTAAGGGTAAAAAACGGTTTTTCTCGATTTCCGGCAAAACTAAAAGTCCTATCGAAAAAAGTCAAATGGCAAAGTTGTAGGTAATAAAAAGATCTAAAACTTTTATATCTCAAAATTTATGTGAAAGATTCAAAAAACCAAGTTTTTGGTTTTTTATTTTTATATTTAACAAAAAAATATCTTTTTGGACGAAATTTGGTGAAAACTTACCTTTTTATGTTCCAAATACGCTGTAATTTATTTGATTAAAAATATTTATTTTTTCACCTTATTTTGAATTAATATCGAAAAAGCACCCTATTTTTCAATCGAAAATTCAACTGTCAAAATTTCAGCTTTTTTCAAAAAGTTGGTATGTTTTTTGTTCGTTGAAATCTCTACTTTCCGATGGTGAAAAAAAAAAATGTTACCATAGTAAATCTTCTCAGAAAATGCAAAGCAAAGCTACTTTTTTATTTCATACACTTGCTTATCATCTGCCTTATTGCAGATGATACAAACAGATTTATCCATACTGATAATCTGAAAACACAAAATCGAATTAATAATGTCTTCGCTATTTTATGGTGAGTATATCCGCATGAAAAAAAAATTAAAGAAATAAATGTCAAAATGTATAAAAATATATTATAAATATTAAAAAAAAGCAGCTTTGCTTTGCATATTCTGAGAAGATTTACTATAGTAACATTTTTTTTGACAGGTGAATTTAAAATTAGGGTGCTTTTTCGATATTCCTTCAAAATAAGGTGAAAAAATAAATATTTTAATCAAATAAATTACAGCGTATTTGGGACATAAAAAGGTAAGGTATCACCAAATTTGTTTTTTTTTTTTGTAAATGAAAAATAAAAAACCAAAAACTTGAATTTTTCACATAAATTTTGGGGTTATGTGAAAAAAATGTAAATACAAAAGTTTTAGATCTTTTTATAACCTACAACTTTGCCATTTGACTTTTTTCGATAGGACTTTTAGTTTTGCCGGAAATCGAGAAAAACCTTTTTTACCCTTAAAAACTCTCTCCCATCCCCTTCCTGACCTCAGATCGCCCGTAAATTATTTTTCATTTCATTTTTATAATATTCCCCTCCTTTTCTAATGGGTTTCATCCTACTATTATTTTTTTTGGTTTTAAAAATTATCGACCCTGGTCTATATACAAAAAGCGTACACATTCCTTAAAGTCCAGTCGACTTGAGAATTCATGATGCAAACTTACAATCAGGTACCCCTTGCTCTTTTGCATTTTTATAAAAAAAACCTGTTATTTTCGAAAATCTTTGCATGGAAACCGAGCGTCGATACCTAAAATATATGCAAAACAGCCCGTACGAGGCAAATTCACCTGTCATGTGAATTAATTACACCAGTTTCGCAAACTAAACACGTTTCCATACGAAATTTATATTTTATTCGTCCTTATCGACCAAATGTCGTCGTGTTTTTATAAAGACACATTGTTATAAAATTATATTTTTGTTGTTTTTCATATTAATAATAGTGAACTGATTTAGCCGAGAATTCAAGATAGAAGTTGTTTTTTGGGTCGACTGTTGCATTGACTAAGTCAGTTTCCTGTACCAAGTACTAAGTTTTCAATTTCCGGACAGAAATGTTTGTCCCTCAGTTATTTTTATTTAATACTGGCAAGACATATTGACTAAAATCACTGTGATGGTAACTGCAAATATACCAGAGAGTATCCACTGAGAGTTGGTTATCTGATATCGCTCAAGGATCAAGATTTGTCTGATCTTAACTCTTATCTCTAAAATACTTTCTCTCTCTAAAATACAAAGACAATATTGTATGGATCACCAACTCAGGTTTTTCAGCTATGTGTATAATGTTGTCTGTAATACGGATAAGAATATTCAGCGTATATAATGATTAATGACCGATATTCATGTGGTAAATAAATTTATATATACTTTTTTGATAAGCCATCAGGCACTAATAACTAAATTATACTCAACGGTCGAATTCACACGAAATTCGACAACAGAACTCAGGGACACCGCAGGTAATTTTGGCCATTGGGCAGCTGTTGCAATTTCGGGAAAAACGCATTTGTCGGCCAGGAAGCGGAAACCAGCTGCGCGAGGGAGCGGTTAATGCATTAAGCCGGCAAAATTGCATTTTTAGGGCTACATACGGTTTGTGCGAATTTTCAACACAAGTTTAAGATTGCGAGACAAAATTATATAATATTCACATGATTTTAGAATTTTAAGTTATTTCAATTAACAAGTACTAATTAAAAGTTCTGTGGAAAAGATTTTAATTTGATAAATACGATTATCTTTACACCAACAGTGGTATTCAAGCCGCAATCCCAAAATATACATATAGTACCGATCGCTAAAAATAAAGTCCCTATATTTTATTTTTTTATTTATTTATTTCCTTTATTACAATTACAATTACTTTTTTTACAATCTTAGAATAGGTTTACAATTTAACATCTAAACATTTTAACCATAGTCCCCCACTAGGCATGCCTGGATGATTAATAATAAATAATAAACTTATTATAATCTTATAAGTCCTATAAGAATTATTATCGCATGACACATATTTTTAAAACTGTCCTATTGATATGCAGTAAAAACACTGCGCAGAAAAACCAAGGTTAAAACGTAAACACTATTCAAAAATCAATCATTGGACTCCAGGAAGTGAATGGTATTTTTTACTCAGGTATGAGTAGGTAAACATAACTTTACTACGGCTTCGCGTAACAATAACAATGCATTTGGTAAACAAAAAAAATTCATTTAATTCAATTCGTAATTTTAATGGAAAATAAAGGTATTGATAGGTAGTAATGTATTTTTTTCCTATTGAAACTAGTAAGGATTTTAATATGATAATAAAAAACTGTAACTATTTTCTGTCTTGTTTTTCTTTGTGCTATTTCCACTTCTGCTTGTTTTTTGCAAACTTCTTATTCACATATTAACATAAATAATTTTTGATAAGCTAAAACTGTTTACATTACTAACTTTTTCTTCCAATTTTTTTTGCCTGTTATTCTTGAAAGGAGCGTTTATAAATATTTTCGTTTTATTTTTAGATACCTATCGAGCAATGTATTCGATCTACCTTTATATTGTAAGTAGATTAAAAATATTATGGAATAATTTAATCATTAAATTGACTATAAATATTAGTTTGAGTTTATTTTGCCTTAAATTTTTTACAACTAACGAACTATTCTGGACATAAATTAGAATACATAGTTCGAAATGGAAGACGGATTTAAACTAAAATAAACGAATAAATAATGGGAAAAATAAGATTTAAATATGACATAATTAATGCACTTTCTCAGTTTTCGTGCAATAAAAACAAAATTATTTTGTGTAATGCCGTGTTTTTATGCTCATATTTAATAAAATCATTTTAGATTTTTATTAGAATACACAATTTATAAATTTAGTTTTGACTTCACAACTAAATAATAATGACGATTAAAAAACCATATGAGACAATACTCCAACGACCAGTGTCGTGCCTTTTACAGCGGTCTAAAAAGGCAAACACAGAAGATATTACCTTTCGTTTGGGTGCAACTAGCACCTTATCTAAATTCAATAGCCGGGGCTTCTAGCCCGGCCGGTTTTGGTACCGACCTCGCCTCCCGCTACCAGCCAACCAGTTCTGCGCCAATTATGTGGGCCTGCTATTCGATATAAACAACCGTCAAGAAATGCATTCAATACTCGTAGGTGTTGGCTATACACCGGCGAGCATTGAAAAACTTGTGCACTTACCTTACAGATAATGTTTTTAGACTTTCGCAACACGTTCAATTAAATTGTGGCATATTTATCGCGTGTATTTTTGAATTATCAATTTATAAACATTACCGCTCGTGTCTTTCGAAACGATGCTATTAAAATAAATCACGCATTTTAAATTTAATTTCCATTTTCGTGTTCGGGCCTCAATATTTACCGGGTACTATTAGAATGATTAAATATGCACGAAATTAAATGTTATTTATATACAAGGTGTAATTGTGCATCGAATAACAAGTGACAAATTTTGAATATTGCATAAATTCCGCAAAGGATCAAATTAATAGTTCACGTGCTGTGATATTATGTTCAGTCAGTTTGAGTAGGCGCATGATAAATACTTAATTATATATGTACGACCAGTGTAAACGGTGCTGCGTTTCATACATCTGACATGTTGAAAACTCATGACTCCCATTTATACGATTCGATTACAACCAAGTATTTTTACTTAGAGTATTTATTATTTTTATTATCACTGCCTATAATTGTCTATATTAACAAGTGTTAATAGCTAATGTTATGTGTATTATTATATATTAATTAGAACGGACAAAATGTTGCACAAAACTATGGATTTCTAAAGTAATATTTATTCAAGAGACTCACGTTCGCATGTATTCGATTGAAAAATCTTCCTCAAATAAAAAGTGTTCTTATGAATTCCTAACTTCACAACTTTATTTAGCTCATTAGCGGTAAAACAAATTGTTACTAAATCTTCTAAAAACATTATCAAATTGTATCCGGCACTCGTTTGATGTCAGGATCAACAGGCGATTTCACTCTCAAACGCGCTGTCAACGTCTTGTATCTAAACGAAAAGAATTGTTTACCTGATCCTGTCGGAGATGACTTCCGGTTTGGAGTTCCTTTTTGCAGGAGTGACACCATGCGGCAGGGCGTGCGTGGGGCTCGCCGAGGGCTCAGAGGGCGCCGACGGCGGTGAGCACGACCCCGAGCTGGACAGGCTGAAGGTTCTGGTGCGCCCGTCAACCGCCGCGGGAGTCCGACTCGAGCGCGCGCGCCGGCGACGCTTCTTCTCTTCCTCGGCGCGGATAGCAGAACCCGGAGGAGACCAGTCAAGATCTTTCTTCAAATGGCCCCGTCCGCATCGGCAGCCACAAGCTTTGAACGCTAAATCGTAACCCTTTTTGGTCCAGAGGTTCTGATGTCGCTGCCTCTCGGACCACGAGCGGGCCCTGCCGCAAGACTTGAGATATGCGAGCACGCCAGCTTCCCATTGCTCGAAGCACTCTCTGTGCATGTACCGGCCGGCGGCGCACGTGTCATTGTTGCACAGCACGCGCACGGCGTCTTCGAAGCGTACCGGCTCCCGCGGCCGAAGGCACTCGCCAGGTACGCAGCACCCATGAGCCTCCTCCGCCTCGCGCTCGCCGGTCGCTCCATGCCGACGAGGGGCCATGCCGCGATCGCCAACGAAATCGAACGTGCCGCGCGGAAGTAGTAGAGCGCGTCACACGAAACACATGCTTGTCGGAGCGCGCGCGGCCGACTAATAACCGCGAGTGAACGAAAGCGAAATTTCAAGAGCGCAGCGCGTCGCCGCGCCGCCGCCGCGCCGCCCGCCTGCACGCGGGGCTGACCTTGCGCCGCGCGGCGAGCGGCGCGGGGCGCGGGCGGCGCGCGGGCGGGTGCAGCGAGGGGCGGACCGATGCGCCCGACACGCCGGCGGTGGGGAGAAAGTGCCTAGCAATTTTCACTTTCGCGCGGTAGCGGGAGCGACGGGCGGCGGCGAACGCGGAAGCGACAGCGTCTGTTGCAGCGCGGCGCACCACCTCGCCGCCGCACCGCGCCCGGCACCACCCGCCGCACTGCCTACAGCCTGCGCCGCCGCGCCGCACCGTGGCTACGTACTGTGCACTGCGCGCCGAACACATACAACACCTTCCGTCTAATTTCAGGTGATCTAAACGGATGTTATTCTCATTAATACTCGTACATATCAACAGCACATTCCTTATAAATTGAAACAATGCCGCCATCCTTTGTATTCGTTAAGTATGTCATCATTATTTTTAATCATTTGTAAATAAATGTACATTTGTAAACATCTTGCTTTTTCTACTCGAATAATTATTTACAAAATAACATGTGAAATGGTGTAACTGCTTCTCAGATAGGGATTACGGCGACTATATGGCGACCCTTAAATCTTTTATGAAGTCTTATTGTCTAAAGTACCGAAACTTGGCCGGCCACGTGAATCTGATGTGACGATTATCAATACACGCACGTGTGTTAACTGGGGAGCTGTGAAAGAGCACAACAGTTTTGTTCCACAACCGGTTCAAGAGGATCCGAAAGACCGGCAGGGAATAAAGAAAATTATGACGCAACGCATGACCCAATTGTATTTTGTTCTCGCCAGGTGATGTGCATGCGAGGGGAGGAACACGTGTTCCCAACATCGCCATTAAGACGTACTTAAAAAACCGTATTAAAAATGCGAGGTCCTTTGTAAAAAGCGGTTGATATTTGATGTTTTGTATGAAATAAGTCCCGCGGAGGGCATTCCAACGGCATTGCAAACTTGGTGATTATTCCAAAACTAGTTTGTATTTTCCCTTTTCATGGTTTTGTTTGCGCGGTTCAATATCGTGAGATCTGCCTCATCCGGTATTTTGTAATTTTCGCATAATGTTACGTGCGTTAATTTGAGTGAATGGTTTAGTACGGCCTTAAAAGCCCACTTCAAAGGCCAAAGACCCAGTTTAAATCGAAATAAAATCAACTTGAAGTATCTTCAAACAAAATATGCTATGAAAAATTTGATCTATAAAAAAATACATTGATGGCGTATTTTATATTTTAAAAAAATCCCATAAATAGGATTACCTAGTTAGGGAATCGTAGCCAAGATCTCACGCTTAAAGCTTATCTACGATGCTACTATACTTATCGAGCAACTTGATTTAATCACTACTCGTTGAACAGACGACACACAGACATACATTTAATTTATTTCTGTTTCATAATCAGAAATAGTTCTGTCCAATTGTATGCCATATTAAGGCACGAAGTACTGGCATTATGCCAGCATACGGATTGTGAATGTTTGTCGGCCTAGCCGTTCCAACATTCGATCGTACGGCAATCGATAAAAATACATAACTACCAGTCATGTACATAGTCCTGACCCTACAGTAAGAAGGCTCATGTTGGGAATATCAGAAGATTGGAACTACGAAAATGCTTTTGGTCTGACAACAATTAGGTACTGCTGTAATTATCGTCATTATTTCAGCCACAGGAAGTCCACTGCTGACTATAGGCATCACCCAAGGATCACCATATTAACCTGTTGGAAGCGGCCTACATCCAGCTACTCCCTGCAACCTTACCAAGCCGATCCACCTTGCAGGCGCCAAAACCCTTAGGATTAGCAAATTGAAGTGACTGTGAGCCGAGCACATAGGGCGTCGAACTGATGGTCGTTTGGGCCGAAAGCTTCTAGAGCGGAGGTACTGCCGTACTCAGAAACATTTAATGTCAATTAAATTACTACTCCTCTAGATTTTGTGAAGAGTATCATTACTAAGGAACAATTTAATTTCCATTTAAGATCTCTGAGAGCAGCCGTTAGACCTAAAAAACATATTTATAGGTCTTAGCAAATTTCGAGTTTGGTACCAGAATCCAACCTGGTCTCTTCACAGCCAGTTTCTAAGCCAACTGGGTCACGGAGTAAGTATCATGAATGAAATGTAATTTGACTATTAAATGGGCATTTATATTTCTTACTGTACTTGCAGAGTTCAATGCGAAATAAACACTCAATAAATGACGTATGATTCGCAGAATGCAGGTTTGAACCTAGAATTCGCGAATACCTCTTAAAAATTTACTATATCATTTATCGGTATCGCTACCTAAAATGGTGAAAGATACATTTGGTGATAATTAGGGAAAGCCTTTTTTCTGCAGCTGATTTCATGTGATGGCACGAAATGGTGAAAAGAGCATCGTATGGAAACAAACATCGGACATCAAGGGCTCTCCATCAAATCAACGAGGTCACCGATAATGTAGGAATGAAATAATAATCGATTTGGAAAATAATCAGCGTTGATGTTTATTTTAATCTTTAAATATTTACAACCAAAATTACACGCAGATAATCAAAACGCGAATCTTCAATATTCACCGCTCAAAATAAAAGCAGCATAATAAGCATTTAAATACATAAGAATCACATGCAAATATTTATGAATGAGTAATTGCCGACCTTTCATTGCGTTATTGATGCATACTTTATTCGAAATATTCGAATGAATATATTATTTAAATGAATGTATTTTTTATGTTTGGAAATTCGAAGTGATTATATTGCAATAATATTTTAGAGAGTTCGGAAGTAAAATATTTTTATATCTACTATATATATCATAATATAATATCTACCCGTTGTATGAATGGGCTGTCCTTGCTCCTTAGTAAAATCAAAGGTAAGGCAATCCAAAATGCATAAATTTTTAATATTAAAAAATCACATAATATGCACTATATACTTGGGCTGGAATATATCTTCTTATTCATATTTCATAGTGATAACTGATAAGCTCAGTCTATCGCATCTCGGAATAGAAATAAGCGCATTCAATTGTGGCTCAACAAATTGGACTCCCAATCTCATGAAAAATCCCATAACAAAGAATATGCGCTGTTAAGCACTGATAATGAGTCCAATTTTATTTTATTATTATTTTCAAAGGATAATAACTCGAATAAATGCTGAATGTGGCATATGAGAACCTCTCTAGTTCAGCCATATATGTATGTAATAGTTCTCGCACCAACACCTGTCACATTCATAAATATATTTTCTATAGGGTCTGATTGATGTGAGATCAAAAAGTGCCATACTTCGAAATCATCTCAGCCACAGGAAGTCCACTGCTGAACATAGGCCTCTCGCAAGGATCTCCACATCGACCTGTTGGAAGCGGCCTGCATCCAGCGACTTCCTGCAACTTCAACTTCTTGACTGGGTCATACTCATTACTTACTATTTCTCACGTATGGGTTACTAACGAAATATCGGATTTCCTGCATCATAAAGTATTAAAGAACAGTTGACGTCACGCATGATAGTTGGAACTTAGCAACGAGTTTGCTGCAACGTGTATGGACATGTCTCAATAGCTCTACTATTGATAATGCTGTTATCTTGTACAAATGACTGTAAAATTATGATCATTTATTAAACCAGTAATGTTTGGTGGTCTATTGATAACGGACCAGCCGTGGCTGCCAATATGTTCACGGTTGTCGCGGCATCAAATCTCAGGATACAATTCTGACTTTTCGAAGTCATGTAAGGAAAACATTGTGAGGAAACCTGCATGCCATAGCGATTTGTAAGAAATTCTGTGTAAAGTCCGCCAACCCATACAAGGCCAGCGTGATGCAGTATATAGCCTAACCCCTCTCAACCGTACTATCGGTTATAGAAGAGCTCGTGTCTTGCCGTGGGCATATATGAGATAATATATACCGTCAGTATACCGGAGAGACTTTCGCCCCCTCACGGTGGTAAGATATTCACACATGCAAGAATAGCAACACAGCTATTAAATATCCACGTGGACCGAAATATTACAGCGGGATCGAGAGAGAGCCGATCCTGCTCGGAGATGAATACGTCGAGGTGATGCCATCCATCGCTCTGGCTAGATAAAAGTTAAGACTGGGAAGAAACAACTTCCTATGAGTATTGCTTCTGCAAGCTACACACTGGAGAAACTTCGGCGTGCTCTTTATGAGGTCCTGGAGTTTCTTCAAAGTGCCGATGGAGCAACACCAAGTTGTCAGTCGGTAAAAATCGGGCATTCCTGCCTAGTGCGGGAAGCCAAGAGAATTTACGCCATTGAAAAAATATAGTATTCTACAACCTAATCAGGTTTCGTTACTATGGTTAATACATTATCCATATAACTTTCCATTACCATCAAAATGATTACTGCATGGTACGAGATACACTCGCAGAGACACCTTGTATCTTGTGTGTGGGAGCTAAACAACGTTCGTAATGTAAAAACAGCAGTAACATTTTACATAAAGCCCTCATTTCCTTCGTGCAGCGGAGCGATTCTGATGGTGCACACAAAAAATACACGTTTTCTTGGTCAACTCATATCTTTGTTTAGCGGGGTTCCGTACAAAGGGAGGCATTCTTTGTGTATTTTCAAAAATGTGTATTTGTGCCACGCAATACAGTTATGTGCAGCTAAATAAATACATTTACTGATGTTTTCTTTGCTTAATCACTCGCGTCATGGTGCTTTTGTTACATTTGGGTCAGGTTTGAATTTATTCAATACAATATTGTATTCAAGTCTGCATTCATATTTAAATGAATTTTTATTCATTCCCGTCTGTAAAGTATGTTTCGCAAATAAATCGACTTTTGCAACGTTCCAATCATCATGGTTAAATCGCTTTAAATCAGTGCTTTAAATCGTAGTAACTACAAAACTGTGCATTTGTATTATCTATAATATCTTATCTATATTATGTCAATTTATTTAGATTTCTATTAATGTCTGCGTACTCGATAAGTGCACCTAAAACATCGACCATAAATGGTACCTAACGCAATACTAATTCGATGATCAAAACCTTTGTTTCTTTCGACTAACTTAATAACGTTCTCAATGAAAACATCTTACTAATTAGAATCATGAATATTTAAATTTAAAAATCAGCTTCTTCAACAACATTCCCATCTTCTACCGTCTTACAAAACCCAAGAAGGAACCCAAGAATTCCCTCATTTGACCCACATTTAAGGTATAATTGTTGGGGGATAAATTATTTAATTATTGCCTTTATAGGTCAGTGCATAAAGCCGGCAGGTGCAGCTGAGCGGCACCTGCGCGGCGCACTGGGGCTGTCCAAGGCCGATGCGAAATGTGCTGCACGGGGTATTCATGCATGCCTGGTACCGATGCATTGTTTGTTGGAAATATCTTGGATTTTTATTCTACTAGCATACGAGTAATTGATTCTATGGATCGGTTTTGTTTTTAAGTACAAGTAGTAGGTTTTGTTACAATGTGAGAAGGTAATTTGCTGATGATGAACCAATTTGTAAATTCAACTAACTCACCGTTTTCTATCTGAGTTAAACCATAACTTGAGATCAGTCGGCCCCGAAAACGTCACGGTAATTTCATAAGAACACACTATATAAGTGGACCGTCCGACCTGGAAACCAATACTAGACTTCATCTCTCATTTTGGAATGACACTATCGGTAGTTCAATGGAGTAAGTACATTCTGGCGATCCCATAATTTTCACCCACTACCCAGATGGATATTATTTCATCGACAATGTCAACGCGTCTGTTATACCTAGCGTCGTTGTGCTTCAAGGGATGTTATACAAAATTATTAAAATACTCGCTGAGCCCGCGACTTTGTCTACGTGGAATTTAACAAAAAAGTTAATTAGTTTATTTAGTTTTTTTTTTTTGGTTTTTGCATTTTTATTTTAATTATCAAACTTTGTAACGAAACCACACCGCGATCTATTTCTACGGTGGCGCCATCTCTTAGCGAGCGGCGGTAAACTCCCGTTACACATTTATTTTCAGTTTTTTTGTATTAGCTTTATTGAAAAATTTCTTTACATACAATATTTTGTGAATGTGATATTGATTCGTTGGCTGGAGAAGTGGTGGGAGGCGCCCGACGTGACGGCCCAGTGGTGGCATGCGCGTGAGCTGCGCGCGGGTAATGCAAAATTACTTTATTTTTCTTAAATAAAAGTTTTTTTCTAAAATAAATGTAGCCTAAGTTACTCCTTGTTATATCAGCTACCTGACAAAAAAAGTCCCGTCAAAAACTCATAATCGGTCCAGCCATTTCAGAGATTAGCCGGAACAGACAGACAGACAAAAAAAATTAAAGTTCATTTTCGGCACAGGTATCGTGTATATAACGATATGTAGTTGGTAATTTTTTTTATTTTCACTTTACAAACAGACACTTCAATTTTATTTATATGTACATATAGATGAATTAGGTCTATTTTATTGCAAAGTGAAAAATTTTGCTAATAAATATTGTAAACATGCTGATAAGTCACGTCCTAGGAGGCGCAAACTTCTTAAAATTAAGAAAGATCATACAAATTACCGCATGACGTGTCAGCATCACTACATAGTATAAAACAAAGTCGCTTTCTCTGTCCCTATTTCCCCTTGTTTGCTTAAATCTTTAAAACTACGCAACGGATTTTGATGCGGTTTTTTTTAATAGATAGAGTTATTCAATTGAAAGGTTTACATGTATAATAACATCCATTAAATAGTGGAGAAATATTGTTATTTTTGAGGTTTCTAATGTGATGTCGTTAATTATCAATATTTTTCCGCTTACATTGCAAACGCAGGCTGAACCCTACGAGATTTATCAAAATGATGTACTACATATTTGTACACATTGAAAAGGTCTACAGAAAACTCCGCGATGGTATATGTCTATCTCTTATGGATATCCCACAATAACATTTTTTTTGTCATTTACTTTTTACGACAAATAATGGCTAATTTTCGAAGCGATTTTAACCAATACAGCATTAATCCTTATCCAATTAAATAGCTAAAATACATTGTTGATTTAATATAGATCTATGTGGTCCTTTACAGCACAAGATTTAAATGAATATTTTTGAAGATATTACAGATTTAAAATTGCGGGACGTAGCGCTTGCGGCGGTACTGGCCGGCCGGGGCGGCGCGGCGGCAGCGTGCCTATATAGGAATGTTTATATTATGTATAATAATAATACGTACATATTATTGTACAGAAATCTATTTGTACCCGGGCGAAGCTGGGCCGGGCAGCTAGTTTCGTATATAACAACCATACTCGTAGTGGAACATCCGCTTCCAACAGGTCGATGTGAAGATCAATGTAGAATATAGGCCATGTTCCGCAATGGAATTCCTGTGGCTCAAGAGAGAGACAGACAAACTGTGTGCTTTTGGAACTTATTTTTGCTAAAAATATTTTACTTTTTTTTTAGTAATCTTCTTATTGTTCTAGTTTTCTTATTTTATTTGTATAACTTTTTTATTTTAATATATAACACGTAATAATTCCGAAGCATTTCGATTCATTCACAACATTTTTGTAGTAATTTAACATCACTTATAATGCTATTAATAAGTTCCATATCCGCTCTATCGCAGATTTGATTGATTGATAGAAGGACAGCCTGGCTACTGATGGTCGCAGGCATATGACTTAGAAACTGGTGGTACCTGTTTCGATTCATCCATTGATATAATTAGGAAAGGCAGCAAAAGTTTATTTGTTCTATAAATTGGTAGGGTAGATTGAGAATCCTGACATCGGCATCTTCTGAAGTCGGAATAATTTTACCTGTCGGTATTGGTTGACGCCAATTATGTCCGGTTGTGAGTATATTTTTTTCTCTTTTGGTTTGGAGAAATCATTTGACTACAGCTGATGCTGAGTATTATATAAACATTGCCGACCAGATATAGCATCAAAATTCAAATGGCAATGGATGGTTTTATTTATTTATTTACACTTTATACATCACAAATGGTACGGGTGAATTTAGTACCTGAGGCATTTCCTAACAGTCGAACTTAAGGTAATGAAAAGATGGTGCACAAATAAGAGAATAACATAAATAAATATAATAAACACAGCTTTCTTTTGTTATTGGTACATGATTATACCAGCTTGTTAAATTTGTTTTTACGTCCTGCATAAACAACGTTAACGTGAGTCCCCACACCTACAAAGGGTGATCGCAACATATTTTAAAATAAGAATTTAACGCTAAGCTATCTCCTAATTATAATTAGTCGATCGCAGAGATACAATTATGTACATGAATACTCGTTTTTTAAAATTGAATAACCAGTTTTCTGAAGCAGCTTCCTTAATATCCAGAAAGTAATTATTGACTAATATATATTTTTTAAATGTACAATGTAAATCGGAAGTAAATTGGATACAAATAACGAAGCAATAAAATGTATATTTTAATGCAGTACCAGAAATAATCGCATCCGAACATGAAAATTGACCTTTTACCACACGTAAATAATATGACTTATGAATATTATTTATAATCTTATAATATTAACGAATATTACACACGTTTTGTCATATTTTTTAAAGTATGTAGTTAGTGAGCAACTATATTTATTATATTTTATCGTATTACTCTTTACATTGTTAAAGAAGCTTTTGTTGTAAGATCACTACACTATCTGGTTCGAAGCGCATTGATGTTAGAAGTCTAAGCACTCCTGATAATGCTCTTTTATTAAATACTTTTGCCACACAACTCAAATACTTATACTATCACCGATTCAACACAAATCCATCTATACAATATCAAAAGCAATTACTCCTATACCAAAAAAACCACATCACAGAATAAAAACTACTCATTAAAAAACTCCATAAATATAACATTTACGCGCATCGCGTTCCTACAAAACCTCACGATCGTACAAACCCGATTATTGAATAAGTCCTCTGCAAAACCGGTATTTGCGCCTTAAAATTTCTCTGGCCAACCGACGCGGGAATCAACATTTCCATACACGAATGTTCGATATAGGCATCCTGCGAAACCGGTGGACCTTGGTATTACAAAGGCACCCTCACGAATGCCGGCAAGCTAACCTTGAGTTATTTTTAAACTGTGCCTGCATTCGTAACCCGACGCGACTCCTTCCGAGTATTACATAATGCGAAATTATAGTTTTATTTTTGTTCGCCAGTCTCCTTGAAAAGCGTGTGGCCCCGTCATTTAGCTTTTAAGCCCTTTGTTTGGAATTTTATTTATTTTCCTTAAGTCGTAAAAGGGAGACGGATTGAAAGGATGTTTTCGTGTCGTTCGAATGTGCGTCTTAAAATTCGCGTTTCCAGTCGGTGTTGCTATTATATGTGTAGCGTAGAGGTACGATAATGTTATTCACTGGCTCGAGACGTTTGTAACTCGTCTGCATTATCGCGGTAGTTACTGGCTCATGGTAGCCCGCATGTCTCCCCCATTTTATTGTTTGTACAGTCAAAGAAATTGGATACTATAAAAAAGATACTTCGGTAATACCCTAGACCTGTGTAACTCGTTCCGTCCAATACAAGTGCGTCGGTTTATTCTTGTTTGTCGTTTTGCAATAGCCGATAGCAGTATGATTGTGTTGTTGTAAGGTAGCGTAGATTCTGCGCGTATCGTGTGTCTGGTAATACAATGTTTGGCTTTTAAGTTTATTGCTTTATTGGATTTATGGCAGTGAATGAGGGCTGCGATGGATTTGATTGACATAGCACTAATTAGCTCAAGATACTTTATGTTTTAGATACTTATTATGCCGTCGAAATAATGATATTTGGAAAGCGTTGATGAATTATATTAGATTTTCATAGACAGTCGTAAAACTCAATGCTAAGTTTTAGCAAAAAATAATTGCCTAGGAAATCATGCATTTATGACGGATACTAATGGTACTCAGAAAAAAATATGTGCATATATGTAACATATTACTTACTAACCTATACCACCAAAAACATTTTCATCTATAAATGTTGCCAAGACGAGACCACATGACTCGCAATGTCAATAAGTTATCAGATCTCATGTAGAGTCAAGCTTCTTATTCTTCATACCCTAAATCTACTAGGTCTAATTCACAAACTCCAAATGCACCTTAGAGAAAATATGTTATTTTTGTTGCTTTTCATGTTCCTGTTAAGTCTTAATTTCAATATTCTATTGCTATATATATTTTTACGAGAATAAAATCATCATCATCATCATCATTTCAGCCACACGAAGTCCACTACTGAACATAGGCCTCCCCCCGAGATCTCTATATTAACCTGTTGGAAGCGGCCTGCACCCAGAAATAATTGAATAAAATCGTATCCATGAAAAAATATAACTTTTTGGATACGTGATTTTGAATAAAAATAGATCATAAAAATAAGAACTGCATATTATAATCCGGACTGTAATTACAAGCGTACGATAAATACAGCCTATTTTATAACATTAGCCATTACGAGTACTATCTTATTTACTCGTATGTACAATTTGTACAATTCTGACTACACACTTCATTCCAATTTTAAATATGTTCACTTACTTTCTATCACGATCAATTATTATAAATCAAACGCTCAAATCAATTCAGAAGTGAAAACTATTAACGCAGCTCCATAATTGGTATTAGTGACGACAGAAATAATTACTCTATGTGCCTAGCCAATTCTCACTTCGTATATCAGGAAATATTTTTCTATCCAACTTGTTACCGCTAAGTTAACTTTCGAATCAGCCGTAGGAATGGTAAAGCTATTCACAAATTGAAAAATCACCAACTATTAAAGCTATGCTCTGAATCTCGATTATGTTCGGGTATCGTGTTCGAATCAATAAAACTCCCAGTGTTTTTGTAAGGGGCACGTTTCTCAGAACGTTTGGTGCTAAAGCCACTCACTGTTGCATAACTTTGGATCTAACCACATTACATTGTGTAGGATTATTGACCTGACCTTATTCAATTTCATGGTAACAAAAACAGGCTTTGTTCCTTATTAGTCTCGGATTTTGTTGTTTTAAAATAGATTTAGGTATTGTCTCATTAAATTATTATCTAGGAATTAGATTTTGCTGATTTTCTGTAGCAAGTTTAATACGTACCTATTGTAAGATACTTCTATTTGCAAGCACGAGGATTAGAGAGAGCATAATTGTTGTATAATATCAAAATACTTTAAAAAGAACTATAGCTGTAGGATATTTGTATTCATCAAGATAGCTATCACCATAGGTACACGATGATGGAAAACATGTTATATTTATCCATGCAATTGCGTCGCAATTCGGTTTAAGGCTGCTGACGCGAAGTTAGCTGCAGCGGCGAGCGGGGCGGCAGTGGCGGCGCTTCGAGTGAAGCGGTGACACAACAGTCCGAGGCCACATCGGTGTAGTGTTTTGTTGTGACAATTTAGGGTCTTTATGATCAACAACACGACTGAACAATGGCGACAACGTCTTTTTGATTCCGATTCATCCCGTTCCATCTCATTCTAGCAATTTAATCATAAGTTACACAAATACTACTTAAAACGAAGCATTTTTCTTGGATATCAAGAATATTCCTGACATTTTTTTAGGAACATCATCTGGCCTTAAGTATAATAATATTTAATCAATTAATTATTTGACATCAAAACAAGAACTTCCAACTAAAAAGTCATAATTACTTCCCTGGCGGGCACCGCTGCACAGTTGCTCGATGATCCCGCGTGGATACCTTCGAGGCCTGTCCCATATAAATCGAGGGCTTGGATCAAGTTGCCGCAACTACAACTCCGCTCCCGCTGACTTCGTGTCCGAAGCCTTAGACTGTGTTTATTCGATTTCGAGCGGGCTGGTATAATTGTGTTGAAGGGCAAGAGTTATCTTTTGCGTGTAAATACGCTATATGGATTGTACTGGATTTATCATCAGGAGCATTCTGAACAATTCGTCATAAGCACCACTATAGATTAAGCTAATATTTTTGTTTGATCAATATAAGTACTTTATTGATTTCATATATTATATTGGGTATCAAAACTACTACTTACTTAAACTTTATTATACAATTGTATTGCAACCATTGTTCGTTGTAGAGGCAACGCCATCAACACAATTGCAAGTGCAAAATCACAGGACGATAAATAAAACCGCATGATTACTTTCAAGGATACTGTTGATGCTCTGAAACATTACTTAAAGACCAGTTATAAACAATAATCGAATGAACCAAAGCGATGTCTCACTGCGACAACACAATGTGTTACAAATTAGGTGGCATCTGCAAACCGTGACTTGCGTACACAGTATCAAATTTAATCAACACTTGGCAGTATACTTGGTTAAGAGTTGGTCATGTTCTTTATATGGAGGACAAAAAGAAAGAAACAAAATACTAACACGACTAAGGTCCTGTTATGTCGCCGGTAATAAAAACTTGGACGATAACTTGTTGCCGATTGCGTTCTGTTTTGTTGTACACGCGACTGACTGCTTTTATAATAACTGTCTTGTTATAGTAATTGGTGTACGAGTACGAGACAAGAAGAGAGTATATGATTTGGATGTTGAAGAACATTTTTATATTAAATTGTTTCACTGAATAATGCATATGCATTTTGACTTAGTATAACCATGGCTATTAGTCATTCGCCATCACAACAAACAGTCTTAGACATATTGCGGTCTCCGAGAGAGGCCTAGCTCTCATTAATCGCATTAAACACATCCAATGCAAACGCCTTGGTTGATGGCAGTATTATGTTAGACAGTGCAACCATTACTTTCGATTAATTTTGATCTTCCATTACCTATATCAAGATCCTCAAATCATTTTTCAGACAGTTTTATCACTACTTCTGTCACAGAGTTAATGATAAACGCATTTCATCATATCTTGACACCTTCAAATAATTTTACATGTTAAATAATATTGGTGAGTCTTGCGATAAAATTGGAAACTTTAGTAATGCAGTTCTCCGTTACATAATTATGGTAAATAGTTTGTGAGAAATCAAACAAAGAAATAAAATCAACTGTCACGACCAGTATCATATGCATACTTAATTGTCCTCAAAGACACATCCCCACGTTTTGCATAGATCCCTCAGCTGTGATATTTCGCAGATGCTCGGATAATGTCTCCCATAGTCATAATTTCATGGAGGTATGTGGACTAATGTAGTTGGCTTGTCCTGCCTCCCTGATTATGTATCATTATGCCTTCGATCTCGATAATGCTTTTGATCTTGACGTGTATTTCTTCCAATGAAAGGTTAATTTTAGTTCTGCTACTTTGTTGCATACATAGTCGACTTCTTAATTTCACGTTGGGACTAGCGGTAAAGTTTTGATTTCGGAGATAAGAGAAGCCTTTCTAGATATGAATTATGAGGTAGTTTGCATACGAGTCTTAAGTATTAATAATGAGTTTTATTTATATTTATACGAGTCTTAATAACAGTTTTATTCATAGTATACCATCCGGTACATCATATATCTTACCTCGATTGTTGAAAATATCAGGACAAGGTGTAAAATTGGAGATTGTAGAACAATAAATGATTGTAGGGATCAAATTTGAATTTGGCTTTTTTTGACAGATTAATTAATTAAATTTTTCTAAGTCGTTTTCAGGGTTTCAGGTAACTGCCAGCAGCGATTTATTTTTAATATTTCGAAGTTTTAATCATAATGTGTTTATTCTGCGTTTTTACACTGTTATCCTTCAAAAGAATGGTTACAGAACACTACTTGTCTGTTTAAAAACTATACAGTTGATTGCTTATATACCTTAATATTAGCTAGCAATGTTCACTTATGTGTGTACTTATAATTATATTTGGTTTTTATATCTTTATGTGTATGTTTATTTATAAGTAAATCCATGTAGGTATGTTGTTTAATTTAATATATGTATTTGTATACATTTTATCGATCAAGCTAAATATTTTCATTATTTCCTATTTGTATCATTCAAGCTTTGTCCTAAAAGTACACTTTAGACTGCCATATCTTTATTTTACTTCGCTTATGTCCATCCCATGATAGTCGGTAAGAGATTGCCTTGAGCGATACCACTGCCAATTGTACTCACAAGTTAAATATTAGTTTAATTTAAGATATATTTGGTATACGAAAAGTGTCTTTTTAGATAACCTTTATAAAATATAAAACCATAAAAATTGAGCGTTCGTCTTCAAAACATTCTAACAAAGTTATGTGGGCGTATTTTTTTTATTGCAATAAATGGCGAGACGAGCATGCCGTTCGCCTGATGGTAAGCGATACGACCGCTCATAAACAGTAGCAACATTCCACTGCGCTCGCCATCCTGAGACATAAGATGTTAAGTCTCAATATGTCCAGTAGTTGCTCTGGCTACAATGTCCTTCAATCCGAAACACAACAGTGCATTTAAGCAGTTTTGTTTCACGGGAGAAATAGACAATGCGGTGGTACCTACCCAGATGGCCTCGCACATATGAGAGACCTACCACCAGTAAGGGCGTATTTACTCTACACAACTAGAATATATATTTTTTATTGCAATGAATGGTGAGACGAGCATGTCATTTGTCTGATAGGAAACAATACGATTGCCCATGGACAGTAACAAAACCAAAAGTATCATGAATAACAAATCAACGCTTGGTATTTCACTGCATTCGCCATCCTGAGACATGTTGTGAGACATGACGATGTTAAGTCTCAATATGTCTAGTAGTTACTCTGGCTACAATGGCCAACAAACGGGAACACAACAGTGTGTTTACATTATTCTTTGACAAGAGAAATATACATTGCGGTGGTACCTACCCAGGCGGCCTTGCACATATGAGAGACCTACCACCAGTAGAATTTATTGTAACAACATAATTGAATAGTTATTTGATTGTAATAACAGTCCCTCCGTTGACTATGAATGCGACTTTTATCAATTATATTTTCAGATAATTAATCATCGTAAAACAATGGTAATTATTGTTTAATGTCGTGACTCATGGCTGTTTTTACTCGTATTCATTTAAAACTGATAACTTTACCGACAGTTTGATCGAGAATATTACTCTTTAGGCTCACTTATATACCACTTTAAATTTCTGCGCAGTCATCAATCTTCTGACGAATGTCTGATGATGCTCAATTGAATAAATATGAGAGACATTTATGACTGGAATTTACATTTGAACTGAAAGGATACTTGTATACTTTTGATAAATATGTATTATATAAGATGATGTTTAAATTACTATGCTCTACTAATGATACTTAAAGAATGCATTTATTTCTCGCCATCATCGATCCGAAACGATATCATTAATTAGTTTATCTTTAATAATACATTTGAGTATCATTACATTTTTTAGCTGCATTTACCGCCCGGACATTGTTTGGAGGATAAATGGGTGAAACCACAATAACATTGATATAATATCTACCATAAAATGAGAAGTCGCAAAAATGTATTTACTCCAGTGAGTCCAGCCTACGGAGCAATAACAATAAGCGATACGTCGGTGGAAAGGTGTTCAGATACTATAACTTCTTCTACGGCGGTTAGTGCCAAATCATCATAGGAAGAAATGTCGGGATGTAAAGATAGTGCCAAAATCAAAATACCAATATGGAGTCCAGCCTATTAGTCAATAACAACGAGCGATATGTCATTCGAAAGCTCTCTTTATTTTCTACAACTTCTTCTTTGGAAAGAATTCCCAATTCACTGTATGAAGAAATATATTTCGTAAAGGTACGCGAGCCCCAAATGTATAGACTTTACTAAAAGCATAAACATGCTATTTGGTGCTAAGCGCCGTAAAAGAAGTAGTAGCTTAGTAGAACACCTTTCCACCGACATACCGCTCATATTTATTGCTTATTAGTACCTTTACGTAGAAATGTTTGATTTCGTACAGCGAATTCAGAGTTCTTGCCAAAGAAAGAGTTGTAGCATTTGAAAAGACCTTTTTAATAACATATCGCTCATCGTTATTGGCCGATAGGCTGGAATGAGCCTTCTCCAAAGCAAACAATTCTAAATTCTACTGAATGAATTTTGCCAGTTATCAGAAACCGACGCCTATATAAACTAGCATCTCATGGACTGGTAATGTTATTGTGCTTCCATATTTACATCGAAATTGCATCCGGGCTCAATAAATGTTTCAGGTAAGTATTTAAATCGATCGTATTATCATCTTTTTATTCTGTTTGTATTTTAAATTTTATATATGAAATAGCTTTTAATACAAAGCCTTGTGTTTTTATACAATTTATTGACAGGCATTTTGAGAACCCACGTACTAGTCGTCCGTGCTAGCATCAATTGTAGTATAATACAAAATACAATAGCTTATAACTTCCAAAGCAACCACGATCGGAACTCGATAACAGCTTATTGTGTGATGCCTATATCAGGGGCGTGCCCAGACAATCTTTTAGCTTTTATAAAATTACGAAAGTCTGACGGCCACGGGCCGTATTGCCATAAATATTGTTGAAATCGTTTGACAAATGACACCAATTATAATTGCAATCGCGAATATTATTACGTTGGCTAGCAGTAAGCGAACGAGACCCGAATGCTAGAAGACGTTCATGTTTGTGGCCGTACTTCTGTGACAATACGCGCGGAGGATGGGGGGCCCGCGTCTACAGTCAACACGAGTTGCGCACTGCGCAGTTGGCTCGAAGTGGGCCAAAACGCGACGCACGGCCGCCATACTACGCCGTTGCATTTCACCCCATCCCCATTTCCAGTTACTACGCAGTTATTCGTGAATGGGGCTTAATAACGCTGACGCTTTAGGAATATAGTTCCTTCAATTAACAATGCCTAAAAATATTGTCTTCGGTGATGTTAGTGGGCTCCGGTGCGTCGACGAATGTTCGGACGTCGGACATAAAACTGTATGAACGTGCCTGTATACTCCACAAAATGTCCGAATTCTCTGTCGTACGTACTAACCATAGACTAAGTTCAGAAAAATTATACTTATCATCGAGTATACAAATGATTTTTAGAAGTGAAAAACTAATATCTAATACTTAGATGTCGCACATCCGGACATTTGAAGTTCGTATTGTATTCCAATATTTAATATAACGCGACTGCCAACATGTTCACGGTGGTCGCGGGTTCGAATCCCAGGGCACACCTCTGACTTTTCGGAGTCATGTGTGTATTGATAGTCAATCACCACGCACTAAAACGGTGAAGGAACACATCGTGAGGAAACCTGCATACCATAGCGATTTATAAAATTTTCTATGGTATGTAAGTCCGCCAACCCGCACTAGGCCAGCGTGGTGGACTATATGGCCTAACCACTCTCAATCGTACTCTCGATTATAGAGGAGGCCCGTGCCCTGCAGTGGGACGTATATGGGCTGATACAGTACAGACATATTTAACACCAAAACAAAAACACATTTATCTTTCTATAAACAGCCTGCCAAATAGCAGTAGCAATGATGTGCTCCGGTTTGAAGGAAATTGTAGACAGGTTAACTAATGGACATATTGAGACTTAACATCTTATGCCTCAGGTTGGCGAGCCCAGTGGAATGCCAAACATTGCTTTGTAATTCATGATGGTGTTCCGTTTTTCTTCTGTCCATGATCGGACGTATTGCTTATACTTAATAAAGAAAAAAACGAAATCTAGCTTGTTTTGATATCCATAATCCAATACTTCACCTAGTCGGTTTATGTGAGAATCCCTATCTATTCCTGTAATATACATATGTATATGTATATCATTCAACCATATACTGACCCTGTCTATGCCAGAGAGCAACGGTTCTATGGGTTTTTGGAAAATGGCTTTTGTAAACAAAAACTGGCTTCGCATTATAACACACTTTAATGGTGAAGGAAAACATCGTGAGGAAACCTGCATACTATAGCGATTTGACAGAATTTATATGGTATTTAAAGTCCGCCAACCCGCACTAGGCCAGCGTGCTGGAATGTATGACCTAAACACTCTCAATCGTGTACTCGATTGTAGAGGGGGCCCGTGCCCTGCACTGAGACGTATATGGGCTGATACAGTAAACTGGCATCAACATAGTGAATTATTAAATTAATAGGTAATTGATAAAAAGGGAGAAATAAAATTCTCCCATTCATCATCATCATCATCAGCCCATTCGTGTCCACTGTTGGACACAGGCCTCTCCTTTGGCTACTGGGCTCTATCTTCAGCCCATTGTCTCCCAATGAATCTTAAAAATATATATAATACCTAAATACCACAACTATTTTTTGAGGTCGGGGTCGGCTATGGGCTTATTTATATTTATCATCACGAACTACACGGGTAATTGTGTAGCGCAGCTAATTTCAAATATTAAGACTGGAATCGTGCGACTCATTATTCGTCCTTCCATTACTAACGCATTGAATCATCATCATCATCATAATCATCTCAGCCACAGGAAGTCCACTTCTGAACATTGTCCTCCCCAAGGCCTGAACAACAACGCATTGAATGGTAGGAACTTAATATATGTAAATAAAGTACAAAAACAATAATGCTGCAAAGGAAATAGAGTCATAAAATGAATATGTTATATGAGTCCTCGGTTAGGCATAAGACGCACAGACTTAGGGGTAAGGTAAAGGTTATTAATTTGTTGTTTATTTTATTGTTTTTTGTACACCAAATAAATCTTAAATGAAACGAATACTTAACATAAAAGTACAAATGGCGGTCATATCGCTCGAGGCAATCTCTTACCGACTACCATGGGATGGACATAAGAGAAGGAAAAAGAGAGAGGGCAATCCCAAGTGTACCTTTAGGATAAAGCTTAAATAATAAAAATAGGAAAAGTATGTGGAGTTGCAACAAATACACATGTGATGTTAGATATTATTTGACCGAGTTAATACAAAAGTGCATAAAAGATAATTCACGATTTTGCCAGAAGATGGCGTTGTACGAACAGAATTTTCATGTTAGGTTCCTAAATTAGTAATCGTTTTTGGCATATCGGAATTTGTTGCGATCTAAAACATGAATGCATCAGCTCGACGGCGTAGTTTCACGGTATCATAAAAAACTTTTTTTGATTTTTTAACGACTGACGGTGCTGGTTTAAATTATCATTTATCCGTATTTTTCCCTTCAAATCTCAATTTCTGAATTGAGCGACTGCTAAAAATAACCAAAACACTATTACAAGCTGTTTGCACCAAACAACCTCCATCGACCTTTGTCAGGTCATCTATCCACTAATAGTTATGACAGAGCAATGAGTTAACCACAAAATTCAACGCGAATTCCTTTTATAGTTAGATGGTCCATGTCATCAGCGACCCGCACGTGCTTAATGTTATCCGATCCACTCCATACATTTTCTATTTTAAGAACATTTAGATTACTTTTTGTGTCATTTTTCATAAACAAAGATCCTTTGTGAGCGTTATCGAATCGACATAATGTTCACACGGTGAGGGGCCACATGTTTTTGATTGCGCATATTTTTATTCTTATTGTAACTGTCTTGCCTTATGATATCATGTGACTATAAATTGGAGCAATTTTTGAATCAACTCGTGTTGGCAATAAAAATGGATTTGTTTGTTTTGTTTTTAAGCTCATTAGCGTCATCTGGTGGAGGGGCGCGGAAATGTTCATATGATTATAAAATACACAGAATTATATAAATAGTGCAATGTGAATGTTGTTCTGTTTGATAAATCCTGTTTTAAATCTGTAATGATCAAAAATATTGTTTTCTGCTCATTTAACTTCACATTCATGTCCCTCACTAAGCGTTGCCATCGTGTTTCGTTCTCGGCGATTGAGATTTTCGAAAGTGCAATACTCGAACTATTGTTCTACGCCCGTTCTCTTTCCTTCTCTTTACATACGTATATGTGTATGTATATCTAATTAAAATTACCAGCAACAAATACAATGCAGATCACGCTATTTCAAAAAATCTCCCAATATAATCAAAAGACATACTTTGTACGTCACAGTTGTATTAGTTAATAACGCCACATATTTTATTATTCCGAAAAGAGTTATTGCAAAGTTGATATTGTCTGTATCAGCCCATATACGTCCCACTGCAGGGCACGTGCCTATTCTACAATCGACAGTACGATTGAGAGTGGTTAGGCCATATTGTCCCCCACGCTGGCCTAGTGCGGGTTGGCGGACTTACATACCATAGAAAATTTTATAAATCGCTATGGTATGCAGGTTTCCTCACGATGTGTTCCTTCACCGTTTTAGTGCGTGGTGATTGACTATCAATACACACATGACTCCGAAAAGTCAGAGGTGTGCCCTGGTTGATATTCCGCATATAATTGTCTATATTTGCATTGGTTACTACAACTTGACGGTCGTTATGACATCTATTGGTGTCCATCATCTTTAGTATTCAAATACTTGATGACCTCTTTGGCGCGAACAGCTGGCTGAGTCACCAGTTCAAATTCTAGAGAAAATATTTGAACACTATTTATTATATTAATCGAAAATTGAATATTTTAATTAATTTAATCCTGTTATTTGGTGTAAATAATCTCTAAACTTTGATGTCTCGTTTGAGTAAGTCCTTATTTTAAAATAATGAAAATTGTAACTTTAACTAAATGATAAAAATGATCTTATATACGTAGCCTTGGCGCATAATTCTCCAGAATAACAAAATAATTACATATTAAAAAATCTAAAAGTAGCTACTAGGGAAATTTCATCATTTTTTAAATACAAAGACTATTATAAAATGAACTGCTTGTCTTGGAAATTAAAACCAGAATCTCGAAGTAACACGGACAAGATCGACGTGGCTACATAAAGATTATAAATACAATAAATTATTTCACACAAGAACGAGGCCAAAAGTTTTAAAGTTTTACACTGCCAATCACAGCCGCTTCGACAGCCGGGCCACCACTAAAACACACCCATAAAAACGCAATAATTATGTTAAGTAGGACTGTGTACATAAAAATACAGCGAAACTGTAGGTAATTGCAAAGGTACAAGAGCCAGGAAGAGCGCAATAAAAAAGGAAGTGATTAAAAAGGAATAACATTTTATATAAAAAATCCCTTTGATACCGTTCATAATCACTACGCAGGATGAAATACGATGTCAGTAAAATTATAATGGGGCTCCTCGTAAACAGTACATTTGAATAGAAAAGTTACATATCAAAAATTTTCAGTGATCCGTGCTTTACGAGTTTGTCGTAAACGTGTACTTAACAGGAAGAATAAAGGGGCTCTCAGTTCGGGCTGTGTTTAAAACTCTATGTGGGCATGCGAGGGGACTCGTAATCAGTTTGCGAGCAGCTTCCATTTATGGCGTATTCACTTCCCAATAACTAGACACATACACCAGATTTATTGCCTGTAATAATCTCGGCTCGTATGCTCGTAATTTTTTCAATACATAAATCTCTGGGACATATACTGCGCATATGTAACTGTATAATTATTGTGATAAATTAGTTCCATTGTCAAATACGACACGCTTTAATTTATTTTAAGTTTTAATTTAAGATGAAGGAATTTGTAATACCTTTGTTTGAATATTACGTAAAGATGCAGTGGTGGATTTTATCCTATTAACGAATAAAAATATATTTTATAACCAAATTACTAAAAGTACCTACAAACTATGTTTGTATCCGAATAAAACTAAATCAAGGATAAATTAAGGGTAGTTAAATTGTAACAGTCACTGAGCGGATTATTTCGGAACGCCCCGTGGCTAAGAATGATGTAAAGTAATCTAAAAGATTTTAAGAAAAAAATAATAAGAAACTTTGGTAGTTATAAGTGTAGGTATTAGAATAAGCACTCACTTCCAGGAACTAACTATTGTATATTTTGTAAATTAACACTTAATACATTCACAGACAGAGTAAAATTATAACTATGCGATTCGGAGCGAGATGTGAGTGAGAGATGCCAGACTGTCTTTTTTCATCCAAATAAACCGACCCTTTTATAGGACTACCCGAATGAGGATCGGTGGGGATAAATCTTCCAGAAAATGTATTTAAGCCATAAAATAGGGTCTATCCTTTCTACTAAAAATTAAGGTCGGCCCAAACATCTGGGCTATTGTCCAAACAGAAAGGTTTACCGAAACATGTGTACTATTGTCTAAAAAACATAAATTTGTTGCAAAGGATTACCGCCACTAAAGAACTTAACTATAATAATACAGTTTTATTGCCCCGGCATGAACGGGTCATTACAATTAGGAAGCAATAATTTGCAGCAGCACGGTAGGGAGAATTTCAGTCCACCGTGTATCCTGATGACATTTTATAGCCGCCTTTAGCTGACGATGAAAACGTTCCACCATACCGTTGGACGCCGGATGATAAGCCGTAGTCTTGAAATGCGTCGTGCCTGCCAGTTGATTGAGGTGCTTGAATAGGTGCGACTCAAACTGTCTACCACGGTCGGATGTGATCCTTAATGGTGTGCCAAAGCGTGAGGTCCAATGGTTGTAGAACGCTTTAGCCACCGTTGTTGCTGCCTGGTCTTGGAGTGGTATTGCTTCTGGCCAACGAGTAAAACGATCTAACATTGTGAGACAGTACCTGTAACCTTCAGATATAGACATTACGATTATGTCTATATGGATATGCTCAAATCTGGATGTCGGTGGAGCAAATGATCCAACTGGGGCAGATACATGTCTGGAGATCTTCGCACGTTGACAATCGATGCAGCTGCGAGCCCATTTTCTGCAATCGGAGTTTATTGACGGCCAAATATAACGCTGGGTCATAAGTTTGACCGTAGCATTGATTCCGGGATGCGAAAGTCGATGGACGGTGTTGAATGCAATTCTCCTAAACGGCGTGGTGATGAATGGTCGAACAGTTTGTGTTGATACGTCACAGGTTACGGGGATGTCCGTGCCTGGAATCAGTATACGTTTCAATTGCAAAGACGTATTTTCTTTAGCAATTTTCGAAGTTCTTCGTCGTCCGCCTGCGAGTCAGCGAGTGCCTTGAAGTCTAGAGTTGTTTCAAGCTCTTCTACGCGAGACAATGCATCAGCGACAGGGTTATCTTTTCCAGCAATGTGACGAATATCCGTTGAAAACTGGCTGATGAAATCTAAGTGTCGAAATTGGCGTGGTGAGCATTGGTCTGATTTCTTCCGAAATGCGAAGGTAATGGGCTTATGATCAGTATAAATAATGAACTTTCTCGCTTCTATCATGTGTCTGAAGTGTTTAACAGCAAGATATATAGCTAGGAGTTCGCGGTCATAAGCTGCATATTTCTGCACGGTGGGGCTCAATTTCTTCGAGAAGAAGCCCAGCGGTTGCCAATGATTATCCACAAACTGCTGCAGCGCTGCGCCGACGGCGTAGTCCGATGCATCACACATTAATGCTAACTGTGCGTCGGGCTGAGGATGAGCAAGCAAGGTAGCCTCCGCGAGACTCTCCTTGCACGCGTCGAAAGCCTTTGTAGTAGCTGGTGTCCAGGGCACAGGAGCATTTCCTTTAAGGTTCCCCTGGAGTAGGTCGTTAAGCGGTGCTTGAGTTGCGGCTGCACCTGGTATGAACCTACGGTAAAAATTAATCATACCGAGAAATCCACGTAGCTTTTTGACTGTGTCTGGTAATTTAAACCGTTGTATGTCGACAACTTTATCTGGAAATGGTTGAGTACCAGTTGCAGTTACCATATATCCCAGGAAACGAACTTCTTTCTGACCAAAAATACACTTGCTGGGGTTGATGACGACGCCATATTTCTTAAGACGATTAAAAACAATTTTCAAATGCTTGAGGTGCTCTTCATGTGATGATGATGCAATTAAAATATCATCAATGTACACGTAACAAAAGTCCAATCCCAGTAGCACTTCGTCCATGAAGCGCTGGAAGGTTTGGGCTGCGTTACGTAATCCAAAAGTCATGTACATAAATTCGAAGAGTCCGAATGGAGTAATGATGGCTGTCTTAGGTATGTCTTCCTCTGCGACTGGTATTTGATGGAATGCTCTTACTAAGTCAAGAGTGGAGAAAATGTTCTTCCCGTGCAGTCCTTGTGCAAAGTCCTGGATGTGTCGTACTGGGTATTTATCGGGTTCTGTCCGACTATTGAGTGCCCGATAGTCTCCACATGGTCTCCACTCATCTCCTTTCTTGGGAACCATGTGTAGTGGAGAAGCCCATGGGCTTTTTGATGGCCGACACAATCCTAGTCGTAACATCGCCTCGAATTCTCTTTTAGCGGCAGCCAACTTGTCTGGAGCAAGACGACGGGGTTTGTGCGCAACTGGTGGGCCTGGAGTCGTAATGATGTGATGTCTTGTGCTGTAGCTTACTGTTTTGGGTGCGCCATCCGGACGAATAATATCTGGGAACTCCTGCAGAAGCTCATGGTATGGTGATGAGCCATTAATGACTTTGATGCTTGGTTCCTGACACTCTGTTATCTCCGCTTTGTAGGTAAGCAGGGTGGAGAAGTCTATCAAACGTCTACGTTGCAGATCTGGTAGGAGTCCATAATATGCCAAAAAATCAGCACCTAAGATTGGCTTGGAGACATCGGCTATTATGAACCTCTAAGTAAAATCTCGTCTTAGGCCAATGTCCAACGTTAAATTAGCAATTCCATATGTAGCGATCACTGCTCCGTTGGCCGCAGAAAGCTCGTAGTTGGACTTTTTATGCGGGCCTTGGATACGATGACGAGGAAACACGCAGATGTCAGCTCCGGTGTCCACGAGGAATTGGATTTTGCTGGCTCGATCACAGACGAATAAACGGCGTGATTTCTTAGGGCAGGGGTCGTTTGCCGTCATTAACGACTGCCCGGAGCGTTTCCCGTAGCCTTGCTGCATGGTGGAACACATTTTGTTGCCTTCGTATCAAACCGCCAGTGATACCAACACAAATCACGTGGACGTCGACCACGGCTTCTGGAACGTGAGCGAGATCGTGATCTGTTTCTATCTCGCACTCGCACACGTGAAGTGGGATCGTTGATTTCTCGACGTAGCAAAGCAATCTCGTCCTTTAAACTGACGTACATCTTTTTCATGTCTTCCGATACCGATTCCTCTTGTTTGGTGGAAGTAGGACGAATTCCGGCCTCTGCAATAGCTGAACGCATTGGCAAGTATTCTAAAGCTGCATCTGCAACTTCCGCAGCTTTCTCCAACGGTTGGTCTTTAACAGTTGCTAGGATGGGCTGTAAGACCGTTGGCAATCGTCCTTGCCAAAGTGTACGGACAGTAGATTCCGACATATTCTCACCAGCTAGGTTTCGTAGACGTCGAAGAAACTGTGACGGCTTATCATCTCCCAGGTCCTCGCGTTCCAGCAGCTGACGTGTTCGCTGACTCTCCGATGTACCACAACGCTTTATCAAAATCGTCTTGAACGTTGTATACGGAGCGTCTTCGGGCGGGCTTAAACGGACATCACGCATTGTGTCTATGATTTTAGTTGGTATCTTCTGTATTATCATTGCGTATTTTGATTTCTCCGAGTTGATGCGGGCGGCAGCAAACGCAGCTTCTGCTATGGCGAACCAAACTTCTAAGTCATTCGATTTGCACTCTGGTATAAATGGAGAACACGACGCAACCTCCGGGGCAGATTGTTCGCTAACGCTTCCGGCGTTCATTATACTGCTCACTTTTTCTATGTTTTACTCAAAAACAATGTCTCTTCCACGGAAAAGTCGCGTACTACAATTTAACTTTAATACACTACACTCAAATCACTCTTTTTGCTTCGGGGTCACCACTTTGGTAGTTATAAGTGTAGGTATTAGAATAAGCACTCACTTCCAGGAACTAACTATTGTATATTTTGTAAATTAACACTTAATACATTCACAGACAGAGTAAAATTATAACTATGCGATTCGGAGCGAGATGTGAGTGAGAGATGCCAGACTGTCTTTTTTCATCCAAATAAACCGACCCTTTTATAGGACTACCCGAATGAGGATCGGTGGGGATAAATCTTCCAGAAAATGTATTTAAGCCATAAAATAGGGTCTATCCTTTCTACTAAAAATTAAGGTCGGCCCAAACATCTGGGCTATTGTCCAAACAGAAAGGTTTACCGAAACATGTGTACTATTGTCTAAAAAACATAAATTTGTTGCAAAGGATTACCGCCACTAAAGAACTTGACTATAATAATACAGTTTTATTGCCCCGGCATGAACGGGTCATTACAATTAGGAAACAATAATTTAGAACAGCATCTTTTTAACTAATATTATACAATAAGGTACACAAAAATTCTTACTTAAATAAAACGACTCGCAGATGTTTTATAGTTAAACATCTGCAGTCATATTTTAAAATGAAATGCGTGTTTAAATAATGTTCAAATTACAACTAATAAGCGTGTTATTTTAAAAGCTAAATATAAGTTGGCGTATTGCAACCGCTTTAAAAGCTATATCTAAGTTGGCGTATTGCAACCGCCACAAAACGATTAAAGGAAAACATATATGTATTATTAAAATAATATTTAACTAATCGTGTTAAAGCTAACAAAAGGTCTTTGGAATTTGGAAAACACTTATTTTTAATTCTTTTCTAATTCTTTGTTCTTTTTTTTCTTTTTTAACTTAATCTTGTTTTTGTTTTAAGTAATTATGTATGTCTGGAGGTGGGCGTTGCTAGCTGCGACACAGTTATGTCTTTAACTACTGCAGCTAGCAACATACTATTGTACTCAGGGCTTGTAAAGTTCTTTTGTTTTGAATAAATTATTATTATTATTATTAATGATATTGAGTGTTAAAGTAATTACGAAGCACAACTAAAGAGCATCATCATCGCTCTTTCTGCAGTTCTGTAGAATGCAAGGTTAAACCGTCTGCTACCAGTTTTTTAACAATACTATCGCGTTCTTGGACGTAAGAGACATATTTTCAACTTTGATTATGGGATTCTTATTCTGCTTTATTAATCGAATTTTGGTTTGTTTAACATTCGCAGTTAAAATTTTTAAAAGTGATTTTTAGCTATCTGTATTATTTTATTCCTTTGGATTTTGAGCCTCCTTCGACAGTTTTAGTTCTCTGTTCATTGATGATTGATTAGAAGAAAATAATTTGTTGTCTAGTCTGATAAATCAAAATATTCAAGTCTGCTTTTAAGTGTTCTAAAAATCATTTGTTATCAAATGATAAGAATGGAAGTCAATCACTTATGGTAACGAAACTATTTGAGGTATTAATACGTGATCGGTTTTTGTCCTGGAGACAAATAAATTACTTCAGGTAACGTAAGTGTTTTACGAAAATATCCACTAAATTAGAAAATATTACAATTCCATCAATTCAAATTTAAAAATATAAAATTCCGCTCTACTTGCTTTTTCTTATTTACTTCCTACTATAATAATTCACACATTTACGCGCAATACACCATTGAATACTAATCTCTTTGTGGTTTATTACATCAAAAGACATAATAAATGAGTTATAAATATAAAATGAGGTGACTCCCTCCAGTAACTCGACGCTTATTGAGCTGCACAATAAAGATTTACTTATGTTGAACTTAAAGAGTACAGGTGGCCTCACAATACAGGCTCCCTTGAGTATTCCCTCTTTGACTAAATTAATAAGAAAAAAATCCTATAGCGAATTACTTTGAAACGAACAAATAAAGTTATGGGTTCACAAGATTGAATTAGAAAAAGTATTTGTAATAAAGAAAAGTCTATTCATAAAACTTATGAGGGTAGAATACAATGAGGAAGTGAGAGCCTGATCTACGACGATGACAATGATCGAAGGTATTGGACTGGAAAAGGATCAGTTTTCCTTTTGATGTGACATCAAAAAGACATCTTAAAAGTGATGCCAATACCGTATTTGTAAAAGTTACCTTTCTGAAATTGGGTTAACGGGTAACGTAATATAATGTAGAAAGTCCTTTTGATATTTTGATTTCAATTTGCTCTTATTAAAGGCGTATTTAGTTCTATAAACACACCTTTATTTTCCGCGCAAAAAATCGGAAATGTTTACCTTAATATTACGCTAAACAGATTGTACTTTTGGTATTACACTTTATTGAAGAATTTAAAACTTAAGATTTTAGATTTGTTTGACAGTGACGATAATTAACAATGTCTTAATTTAGATTCTTATAATATTCCGTTAAATTTTTGGCAACATTAAGTATGAAACACTAACATTTGAGAGCGTATCCATAAAATTCACAATATGAAGTCAGACATCATAAGGTAAAAATACTTTTCGACATTTCCAAGAGACCGCAATCTTCTGCATATACACATTTTTATACGCGGACATAATTTTTAAAGGAACCAAGCCACAAAAATCATATTTTCTCGTCAGCACTCTCTTTTGTTTTACGATTTTTTCATTGCAACCACTTTACGAGCATCGGCGAACGCCACTCCTCTTTTATAACCAAGTAACAGTATTGTGGGATCAGGAGATCGCGTGTTTGGTAGTAATTAAACGTCTTCATGGATACGTGATTCGTCTGGCCGTCGGTGTATAATGTTTTACTTTAAGGCTTTTTTATAGTTTCTTCCAGACTAGTTTCGCTTCACTTTCGGTTTGTTTTTAGAGTATTGAGTAAGTGCATTTGTTTTGTGATAGACTTCATCGACGTTTCTATCATTAATGCTTTTGATGTAGCAGGTGCTTAGTTTTTATATTTTTTTTACAGTTTCGTTTTATTTTTGGTACTGCACTGATCTTTGTTTCTTTGAATAATCTCAATCGTCCATAAAATATTTTTTGCATCAAAACGTAGTAATTGTTGTTTTTCAAAATTTTTACGAGTGTTTGTAAAACAAATTACTTTTAGTCATGCATTGTGGCTTATTTATACCTCGATATACTTATGATCTGTAGTAAATTAGGTAGACGCTTGGACTTGTCTCTAATTTAATACAGTAATAGCCGTGCTCCAAAACGAAAAATCTACTTTCTTCGTTTTCAGAAAACTCAAATTGTTGCATTACAGCCAAACCTTAGTCTTATTCCTGTATTACCTGAAGATCTTTGGCTTTGTGGAATGTTATACAATTTTAAATACTTAAGTCTGTTTTGACATGATTGGAAATTATTAGTTCTCTGTAAACAGACGGTAGAAGTAATCGAAAGGACGACTTCTTTAATTCTTTTATCCAGCATTATTTCTTGGCAACATTATTTTGTGAAACATGAAATTAACTTGCAATGAAATATGAATCTGAAATTGAGTTGGCACAATTTGATTATGATTGTGAGATTTACAATCTGCCAACTTCTCTGATATATTGGAGTGGCTGTACGACCTTTTTAACCTAGAATGTTAGGCAAGGTGAATTTGGATATTGTTTTTACAAATCGTCGTTTTTATTTATTTATTTATGTTGTTATAGAGTACAATTTCCATTAAGAGTATTATTTATTTCTACATTCAATGCTTAGAAAGGAAAATCAAGAGTTTTATGGTCTCTGTCTGAATTTATTTTCTCTGTAACTTTTAAAGCCATAATTGTGAATGAGAACATAACTGTATAAGTGCTTTGATTTACCAAAGAGAAAAGTTGGATCAAAAACATTTTTGTTCTTAATTTTCTTAATGGTTTCTTAGATTTACGCGATTGTTACACATTGAAATAAAACTATTATTTACGGATTTTATCGCGGATCTGGTTTAATTTTTACATTTTTTGAATTCCCGACGTTTCGATTACTTTACAGCTTTCGTGGTCACGGGGCGGACTGAGGTATTAGTCATCCGCTCAGTGACTGTTACAATTTAACTACCCTTAATTTTGAATTATTAAATTAAAAAGTTAATTTAAATAACTAATCTGTTTTTGCGTTCCGATCTACGCAGAAGGAGCTCACTGTGTCTTGAGGTCTGGCAGTTGGTCTTTTGGGTTCCGATTTAATTAAGTGTAGAATTGGATCCCATGCTTGTGCAAGCTTCAAGCCATCTTCCCTATTGAAATTTGGATGTTTTTTAATTTCAATAGCTGCGCGAAACATCCTGGGCAGGAAACGGTGTTCTTTCGCGAGGACTTGGGGCTCGTCAAAACGAAGGTAATGCTTGGAACCTTCTTCTATGTGCTCAGCAACTGCAGACTTCGTTGAGCGTCGATGTTTGACGACAGCTATATGTTCGTTCACGCGGGTCCCTATGCTTCTTTTGGTTTGACCAATGTAGGAGAAGGCCACAGTTGCAGTCTATTTTATATTGAAATTAAAAAACATTCAAATTTCAATAGGGAAGATGGCTTGAAGCTTGCACAAGCATGGGATCCAATTCTACACTTAATTAAATCGGAACCCAAAAGACCAACTGCCAGACCTCAAGACACAGTGAGCTCCTTCTGCGTAGATCGGAACGCAAAAACAGATTAGTTATTTAAATTAACTTTTTAATTTAATAATTCAAAATTAAGGGTAGTTAAATTGTAACAGTCACTGAGCGGATGACTAATACCTCAGTCCGCCCCGTGACCACGAAAGCTGTAAAGTAATCGAAACGTCGGGAATTCAAAAAATGTAAAAATTAAACCAAATCCGCGATAAAATCCGTAAATAATAGTTTTATCTTAATTTTCTTGTTATTTTTTGTTACTACAATTTTAAATGCTGCCAAATATTTTTAATAAATACATCAAAGAACACAACACCATAAAATAATTGCCACAAACAATAAAACAAGTGTCCACAATGTTCATAAAATGCAATGCATTGGGAACGGGAGGATTCAAATAAGATTTACAAATATAGCTCCTTATGTCATCAGAGACGTTTTTAAATTAATACCGATTGTAAATCTTGTGTCGTGGAGATGTCGCGTTTAAATTGGAAACACCTCGAGTTCACGCTTCGTCGGGGTGTTTCGGTTCTATTCCTGTTCCTGACACCGCCCCAGGACACTGTCTTTGTTGCAGACATCGCGACTTGTTATAATTACTTACACTCGAAGGGCACACTAATTTAGGAGTTCCATTTTAATAGCTTCCAATTTATCAGGATTTATAAGGTTAGATGCGAGGGTTTTATTGAGGTGTTGTTAGTAAATGTGCATTAAAGACTTTTTGATAGTGTGTAGGATTATCTATAATTTTAGGCGCAGAAGGTTTTTTTCATTTTTTCAAATTTAGGCGAAAAAGATCAAGTTTGATAACTGGACACAAATATCAAATACCTCACATTTTCTTTGTATTACTTACAGATTATATTATGTGAAGGTATTAGATATTTTTTATTAGTTTTACTCTCCACTAAATTAATAAGGTACCGTTTTACGTCTCTCATTTTTCAAGTCGAAACATTTTTGTAGAGGCGTAACTTACACAATTTCAATAACATTTTCCGTAAATGTATAATTCCACGGTTTTACAGAAAATGTTATTGGAATTTGAAATTGTGTGAGCCTGAAAAAAGTTGAAAAGTTTGAAACGTCAAATGTTACCTATCAGTTTAGTTGGATAGTCTTCCCTTGAAAAGGATGCAAACAGAATTTAACATAATGTTATCTTTTAATTCTTTTAGCTTTAACCATGACTTAATTTACTACCGCAGACTTCCCATGTTTTATTTGTGGTCGGAATTGTGCGTAATAAAGTATGGTCCTTGAAAAGGATTTGAAGTGCAAACACGATTTCTTTACAATGCGAGTGATGCATAGTTATTGTTATGAGTACGGTAGGTATGAGGTGTGATCGTATGACTAATAAAAATATTTGCAGCACAAATACGAGTGAGAAATAAGGTCACGAGAAATTATGTATTTAGACTCGAGATTTTTCTAATTCAAACAAAGTAACCAGAATTTGAGGTATGAATGGGATTCAAATATATTTCAAAATACACATTTGCTTCAATAACGTTGAGTGTCCAACACTGTACTGATTTAATGGCAAAGTATAATAGAGAACAGTATTGATTTTAATTTTAACTGTAGTGGAAATCTTTTATCTTACTTTCAGAGTAAGATAACTTCGAACATTCGAACATTCTAAATTCATATCATTTTTAGACAGTAAGTCCCCTAATTGTATAATTTCATACATAGATACATACACCCATGCCGATTTCCCAGAAGGGGTAGGCAAAGGTGAAACTAAGACATCCAGGTTTTGCCTTATGAATTCCGTCACATAATATTATAGGGGGCGACTTATCGCCATATAAGGCTCAAATTCCTGACTGAATTTTGTACTTTTAAGTAAATAAATATTTATTTTGAAAGTACATATAATATGATGCTTGTGGAATATTGATAAACAAATTATAAAAAATTGGCTAATTATTAATAATAATTTGTTCATATTGTTGGGTCTGACTAAATTCACATTGCACATTACACTTGTAAACGCAGTACAGTCACATCGTAAAGTAATTACAAGATAAATTTATTATTAGTAAAATACTCTAATGTTAGTCAAAAATAAATAATTTCTTTAGTTACATCGCCATGTCGTATAGTATAGACTGTATAGTTTCTTTTCGTGTACGATTAACTTTCCGGGAAAGAAGTCGCAACCAATATTATTACTATTTATAGATCTTCTCGGTCAATTGTATCATAGATTAATTAACATTACACATAAATCAGATCATTGTTTCGATAAGCTATTTAAACGTCGCACGTCTGAAAATAGTGTTTTACAGTCCTTTAGTAATTTATGACTCAAGAACGACCGAACCATAATTCTTTTTATGAAAACAAAAACCTATCAAAACACTTCCTTCCAAGCGCAGCACGAATGTAAATACGACCGTATTTCAATATAGACTAGAAATTTCAATAGCAACGAATACACTTATGAGCGCGGCCATCAACATTTTTTTCCTTTTAATCAAATCGCCTCTTGAGTCTCACGAGTAGTTATTTATCTTCGGTCTGTACAAATAAATGTTGCCGTGAAACCATTTCATCATTCAGCACATATCGCCGGCAGCATGGGTGTTTAATGACGCAACGACTCCGAGACAAAGAGAGGCAAAAATATTTCTTCAGATTAGTACGGGTTCTGTCACAGCACTGATTTACACCGTTGCCGCTGTTGGAGACAAAGGAGCCTTGTCGAAAATCGCTGCGGATGATGTCATACGTACTGTTTGAGACACAGTGTAAACGCGTCCAGTAAAGAAGTTGCGAAAGGAGCTTATCGCTTGTGCAAATGTTTGTGGTTTTAAATTTCTTTGTTTATATAAACAGCTTCGGAGGCCAGCTTTTCACTGGTAATGAATCGATTGCATCAAGGGATGAATAATAAATCGATTGTTTTTATATTTCGTATAGTGGCGTATGTGCGGTAAACCACGAAAGCGGCATGAATGCTGCGTAATGGAACGATGCGATGTTCAATTTATCAAAATAAAATCTCGATTCTGATATTCAAAGAATTACTGGCAACTGAACATTCCATAAAAATTTTACTATTCAGCTCAGTTAGTACTCGGTAGTCGGAAAAATCATATATGTACCTGTATTAAAATTACTCGTATTGTATATAGTTTTTCGCAGATCAGAATTATTCTCCTGTTGCGATTTAGAAACAAGCGGAGCGAAAGGCATGTAATATCTCTGGAAGAGTACAATTTCAATTTAAATCACCGTAGTATCACCATAATGTATCCTTACATTAAGAAGAGGAAAGATTTGATCTGGGGGCACGGCAGTGCCCCCTCCAAGTCGAGCTAAAAAGCGGCACAGCCGTACTATCCTTTTCTCGAAGCAATTCGGACCATTTTCAACCCCCCATAACTTCGTTGTGGTTAAAGCAAGAAGCCTGAATTTTCAGTTACTAATTAGGCATTGTGTAAACACGGTATATTTAAAATTTCATTCAATTTGAACCAGTAGTTTAAGAATTAATACTTGTCAAACTTTCGCAATTTTGTCACTCACTGACTGACTGACCGATCATCAAAAGTCTAAGGCACTTCTAGCAGACATAGAACCTTCAAATTTAGAATAAAATTAGTGTTTAGTGTCTAAAGTAAGGAAAAATTAAAACATTTCAAAATTTCTGTCTAGTTTTCTAGATACACCAACTGCGTGAATAACTTTGTAATCTCATATAAATGTATAGGATTACAAAGATACATTTGCAGTTAATGATTCGTTGTACCTGTATATAATAGAATAATAGTTGTAGATTGGTATCTATATATATTATATATAAGGAATAACAGGAGGGGGATGGAAAGGGTGTATTCAACCCATTAAACTGTACAACATTCCTCTATAAAAACATAACAAAGATAACCTTGCAAATAAATAGACTAAATAGCTCGAAAACAATCACCATGAAAGATAGAACACTAATAATCAAATCCGCTATATTTGTGACAAATTGATATCTACAAAAATAAGAAAAAACCATAAGACAGAGGCTTTAAGAAATATCATTATACATGTTCTAGAAATAAAAAGTACCGAAAAGGAATAAAGTAGGACTCTACAAAAAGACGTGAGATCCCATCAAAAACATCCTGTAAAAAAATTCCAAGTCTCGCAGCTCAGTTTATCTACCGCAAAAAGTTGTGAGATCCATGTAATACCAAGTCGATTAATTTATTTAGTCCTTGATTAAGGGACGTTCTGTATAAAGTTATTACGTAAGTTATTATCATATCAATATTAAAAATTCTTTACGTTTTAAATAAATAGATCGACTTGGCCAGTAGCATTATGCATAAATTGTACGATACATTATGTTTTCAGGCGATGGCCAAGTCGATCTATTTATTTAAGACGTAAATAATTTTTAATATTGATATGATAATAACTTACGTAATAACTTTATACAGAACGTCCCTTAATCAATGACTAAATAAATTAATCGACTTGGTATTACATGGATCTCACAACTTTTTGCGGTAGATAAACTGAGCTGCGAGACTTGGAACTTTTTTACAGGATGTTTTTGATGGGATTGTTTGTTTGCATTGTATAGGCACTGAAATTACTGGATCGATTTATAAAAAAAATGACCATAAGAATGCATATATATTATCCCTGATAAACTTAAGCCATTAAATGTTTTCAAAAATGTGTATCACCTGAGTGGTGCCAGGCCGGGCCTCTGGTCTCCAATAATTAGCTACAAATTAAATGTTCTAAACACAATGACACATAATAAATTACATACGAATGGTAATTAGCTGGGGTGTGATTATTAGACCATTGAAACTGTTGGTAATTGCGAAGGTAAAATTAAGCGGTTGAAGACAGAAGATCATTAACTACGAATGTTAAAGAAATTGCTTCATAATTAGTAAGCTTTACAATTTGTATTGCATTCATTTTATATAGATTATGATTTTGGAACTGACTTGATATTGATCAGCCGATAGAAGTCGGCCCATAACTTAATTTGATTTATATACTATCAATATTATGGTTCAGTTTTGGTCATCGGTTATTATTAAGATATTTTCCCAAGGTATTTCTAATGAGGATTTGTGTCATTATAGGTAAATTATGTTTAAGTTTTAAACATAATTAGTAAAGTATAAATTTAACACTAATGTTTTTCAATAAATTCATAATCGCTTTGTGAACGTATCGTGCTAGAAAATACAAACGCATCTTTGTAATATAATGAAGTTAAAAACACAGTACATAAAAAAATCTCCAGACCATAATTAGCTGTAAGATTAGACATAAGTTTTAGATTAAACTTATTACACTGTGAAGTCAACTGTGGCGCTCTTCTCAAAAGCGGTGTCTAATTAATAGAATGGCGTTTACGGCACGCTAGGGCAATACCGTAGCATCATTCCCGCTTCGGTTTCAGAGAAAAACAAGAAATATGCGCGACAGCCAAATTTTATACCCCGTTGTTTATTGTGAACAACGAAAAACCGATTCTTTGTTCAAAGAATTTATTACTAGCGGGCAAAGTTCGTGAAATCGACTTGGAGGCGTAACTCATTAGGAGAGTGTACCGTACCACATTTCCATTCGTGTCTTTGTTGTTTTTGTGAGGTTAATATGAATTTATAGTTCTAGTTTCTACAAGGAAACAATGTATGAATCGTGTCGAAATGTCTGTGATGCGGAAAACATTCGGTTACGATTCTCTAGATTGCTTTGTACGTATCTGCTATAGTTCGTAAGAAAAAAATTTAGACTAAAATTGGTACCGACAATGTTTGTCTCAAACTAGTACTTTTTTAATTTTGTGGGTTAATGAAAAAGGATGTTTTTAACTCGAGAGTACATTGATACGTTTTAATTTGCTATTTTTGTGCCGTAGCTTGATGAATAGGGTTATGTCATCATTATCATAGTTGTGAAAAGAAGTAATGAAAATTTTATTGTAGATCAACAGTTAAATTATTATAATTATTCTTTATAACAATGTTGAGTACTAGACGAACGAATTTGAATACAAGGGCAATCCTGTTCTATCATACAATTGTGTTAAACAGATCAAGGCGAAATCTGCTAGATTAAAATCAACACAATCTAACTTATCTTACTGACACTAAAATACACGTTTAATATTCAATTGGTTTAATTAACCGTGCGAAAAATTCAAATCTAGATAAGCAAAACGTCGAAGAAGATAATGCAGAATTAAATACAATTTCGTGCATTATAGTAGTGAAAATTGCCGCCTTAACAATAGATACGAAGAGCCAATTCATGCCAAAATGTCGGGTTTAGAGTTTAGACACCGTGACAAAATACCAGTACATGTACCGGCAAGCTTGTTTAAGCCGAGAGCCAAACTGTTATCTCGGATCTCGAGTCAAGATCGTGAAGGAAAATCCGTTGTCGAAGCTTTGTATGCATAAAGATTATGCGACAAATCGTGGTTGGAGTATTAAAAATTTATAACTATGATCATTTAGATTTATGGTGACAAGGAGCCGAAATACGGTTTTATAATTTGATCTTTGAAATTTGATAGTAGTTTTTGAATTGATTGCGAGGTTATTACGTGATCACGTCTGGTAAGTTCATATGTTAAAACGTAATTTATTTCTGAAATGTTGTTTGGATATCACGTTTCCTTTAGTGTTGGCGATACAAAATTGTTTTTTGAAAAATACGATACGATACTGATTTGAAAATACGTGACATTCTTGATCTTTACTTGCTTAATTAATTAAGTCAAAAACATTAATTAAAGTTTAGTTTGTTAATTATAGCTCTTCTATTCCGGTTAATATCGGCATAACATAAGCCGTAGCATTTGATCAAATTTATCGATTTATAAATATTTATAATAAATGAGAAAACGTATTTATATATTCGGTGATCTTTTGATCTTTTCGTTTGTTCGTTTTAGTCCTCGATCATTGAAACGTTGATCGTTGAAACTTATAAAACCTATTATGCAAATCACTCGCAATGTGTCTATCACCCAAAATGGGAAAAAATAAACTACTATTATTTTAGGAAAGTGGAGGAATATAGGGGTGAATATTGGATGTTGAAAACCAATTACCAGGGAACTAATCTTTATCAGTATATATACAGGGTATATCAAGACTGCTACCGAAAACGAAGCCGGATGGTAGTTTAAGCGACTTCAGACACAATGGAACAGAAAATATTGGAAGAAAAAGCGACATTTTTTTTTGTTTTTTTTTTTATATGGTCGTATTTGGGTGGTAAATACATTTATTCTTAAAATAATAGTGCATACCCTTTTATTTATAAAGGCTGTAAGGTATAAAACAGTTTAAATTATTAATTTAGCAAAAACTATGGATTTACCACCCAAAAATGACGATATATAAAAAATGTTAAAAAAAATTGTCGCGTTTCTTAGCAAAATTTTTAGTTGCATTGTGGTTGTAGTCACTAAAACTACCACTCGGCTTCATTTTCGGTAGCAGTCTTGAGATACCCGGTATTACAGAGATATAAATCACGTGTGAATCGATCAATAGTTGCAACTAAATGGTGATCGATGTATTAGTACCTATTTAAAAATATATAAGAATCTATTAGATTCTTCACTCAAAAGTAATTCAACATTCTTGAGACATTAAATCAATTATAACATATATTTTATAGATTTATAAGTTTAATATTATTATGTTACTTATCCAAGATAAATTATTTACTCCTTAGTCAGCCCTCTCATTCTCCTATTTATCATACCATTCTAAGGGTGGCTGGAAGAAATTGCAGTACCATAAGGCCGCCTTTTTATTATTTTATTCCTATTATTTTATTCCTCTATTGTAATTGGTTCCATGTATTGTGCAAAAAGGATAAATAAATAAATAAATCACAACCAAAAACTCCGATAATATCAGTTGCTCTGCTCATACTGTTCTCATGATTCCGTTGTGAGCTTACAAATGCTTATGCGATGTCTAGACATTAATTGAGATAATGTTTTAATCCTGGAACTAGTGATTTCACTTCGTATGCCTCGCCGATGAGTCGACTAGCAGTTATTTTGAACGCCTATACAAATACTGTACAAGTGACACGTCTTTGATAAAGATCAAAATGACAAGCTGTTATTAGCTTATTTTTATGCAGTTGCTCGTTCTATGACAGTTGACATATTAAATACTTCAGTATAGCTCATGCTAGGAAACATAGATAGACGATGGACCGACAACTTGAAAAAATGGCGGGTAGCGGATGGATGCGGTCTGCTCAATATCGGGATGGTTGAGTATATAAGGATCGATTCTGATACCTTTGAATGTACATGGGTCTGGGTGTTTGTGACACCGAAAAGTCTCTTAGTTTCTGGTATCCATGACTTAACACTCGATCTAGTGTGAGGACTATTTTTGTGACTGTTGGGTGTATTTATTTATTTAAATGAGGTAATACATATTATTATGTTCATCTATTTTGAAAAGCGTGCCGGGTAATGGATTCGATACTTACTTGGATACTACTTGTACAAGTGAGTGTGTGCAAATATTTATGTCGGGTTCTGGTTATTGTGGGTACGTACGTATTAACTCACTTGACGATTCACATGACACAAGACACGTATGCCAATGTAAAGTCAGGATAACGCGTTATACTTTTGAGTGTCAGAATGTTTATTAAACGTATTATGGTTTGCGTGTACTTATCACGTATTTAATGCTAAAATTAAAAGGGCTATACTATATTATCTATATAAGAAAATAAGATTTAAAATACGCAATTACCACCATCAAAATTTGTAGGAACAAGGAATCCACTGTTGAAACAGAATATATATAGAGCACACATGTGTTCCGGTTTGTAGGATTTTGAAGCTAGAGTAACTACTATATTGAGACTTAACATATTATGTCTCAGGAAGGGCAGCTTAGTGGAATGCCAACCATTGCTTTGTAATTGATAGTGTTCTTTAGTTTTTCTACTGTCCATAAACAGTCGTATTGCTTACCATCACGCTATACCATTCGCCTCATCTTGCCATTGAATAAAAAAAAAAAAAACATATGCCTAAAGATTTCCACAGCAATCTGTTCGGAGCAGCCGGCATCCAACGATTGTCTCCAATCTTAATAAGTATCAGAAAAAAAGAAAAACCCAGCCTCTTCACCTTGTATAAAATTACCACATAATTAAAGCGTCTAGAAATAAATACAATTAAAATATATTCTGGCAATAAATTAGGAAGAAGGAGTGCATCGTTATCATCATCATATCAGCCACAGGAAGTCCACTGCTGAACATAGGCCTCCCCCAAGGATCTCCACAATGACCTGTTGGAAGCGGCCTGCATCCAGCGACTTCCTGCAACTTTAGTCAGATCGTCCGTCCACCTTGTAGGCGGGCGTCCGACATTTCGCTTGCCTGTACGTGGCCTCCACTCAAGAACCTTTCGGCCCCAACGGCCATCGGTTCTACGAGCTATGTGCCCGGCCCACTGCCACTTCAACTTGCCAATCCTATGGGCTATGTCGAAGAAGGAGTTAATTTATTATAATATAAAATCGCAGACTAAACAATGAAGTTAATTAAGCATAATGTATTTTAAGGAAAAAATATGCACATATGCCCATCGTTATTTAAGTGGTCAGTCTTTCTTGGAACGAGTAACGTTAATAGCAATATTTAAAGGAAAATTTATGCTCATTGGAATTTGCAGATAGGTAACATATTTCTCTGATGATGGCGAATCGGCAAATAAGTTCGTATGTGTTCGAAAGAATAGTAAGGCGATGAAGCAGGTAATACAAGTATGTTCCAAAGGCTTTATTATATTTTTATTTAACTAGCGGCCTTATCCCTCTATGCCCTGAAGCAAATGGCTGTAATACATCGCCCTATTGTACCGATGAATTTTTCTTGACCTAATTTCAACACAAATGGAAACTATTTAGTATTTTGAATAAATAAAATCATATGGCATCTACCACCACAGGCGATATGAGTTGCAAAAACCTCAGTGAGTTGCTAACACCATCTGTGTCTAATATGACGATGAATTTGGCAGATCTTAAGACGAAATAGATTCAAAAAAACATAGCAGTATGGTATGTCTTATGTGTCTTTCTATAAGCTAATTTTAATAAAACTTTTAAATCTAAAAATACGAGGAATATTTTTTTTTTGGGTGCAATGAATGGTGAGACATGAACAGTAGGAAAACCAAACAACACCTTGAATTATAAAGCAATGCTTGGCATTCCACTGCGCTCTCCATCCTGAGACATAAAATGTAAAGTCTCAATATGTCCAGTAGTTACTCTGGCTAAAATGTCCTTCAATCCGAAACACAATAGTGCATTTACACTGTTGTTTGGCGGGAAAATATTGCAATGGTACTTATCGAGGCAGCCTTTCACATATCAGAGACCTACCAGTAAATTAATAAATAATAATAATCTATCTTTAGCAATCTAACGACTTTCTTCTAATCTTCAATTGTGCTAATATTGGCATAAAGAATTAAGATATTTAATATCTCCTTAATAAATAAATAATAAACGAATTCTCTGCTAACTCATCCTGCTCTGTAAAGTTAACGCCCTGATATGAAGGAACTGAAATCCATTTAGTGAATGTTGAGGGAAAATAAATCAGCGACGGCGCCTGCCCGTTCGACGACCCTGAGTTGGGAACAATTGGCGCGGAGATGTAAATTAAATCGAGTGGATGTCGCAGACCGGGCCTCGTTTGAACCTCGCCCGGGACTCTTTAGGGCTGTACTTTGAGACTGTTTTAAGAATACTGGCCTGTTAAGTGACTGTGAAGGAGAAACTGTAAGGAACCCTGCATGCCACATTTTATTTAGACGACTTTTATTTAGTTTGGTGGACTATTCATCTCATTTGAAGGGCAGGCTCGTATGCTAATACAAGCCTGTAGAACTCAGGTTTGTGACTGAAGATAATTATGAGGGTTTAGTCTATTAGTTTAATATTATACGTATTAAACTAATAGAAACCAAAGTGTCATTTTTATAATGAAACAGCTTTTCTTATATTTAGACATAGGCCTTGGATTAAGTACAAGTATGCCTATTGCTTCTATGTACACAATGTTCAGATTTTAATTTATTGAACTTTTATAATAACATGATTTACACCTAAACAACAAAACAAAAGAAACTTTAATTTTCCTTTTACCAATTACAGGGCTGTCAACAAAAAGAAATAGTTTAGCGCAAACAAAAAGTTTCGTAGAAATGGTTTCGCGGCAGCCCTAGCTCGTAGCCTTAACATGTTCGCAACGAGTTCTTTCTACTTTTCAAACAAGTTTCTTAGAGTCCCAAACGTTTGTCAGCCCGGAGTGGACGTGGAAAGTGGAAATCTCTAGTTAGGAACTTTAAGATACGTGTTCGATGTTCTACAATGTGCGTGAAATGCTTCAGATGGGTTTGTACTTAAAGTTGAGAGCTGTTCGTTGTTTTCAAAGGTGGGCTCTGTCTGGTTTAATAAAGGAACGATTTTGTATTAAGTTACAATGAATATTGTAATAGACAATGGCTGTGGAACAGAGTTTCATGGATAAAACCCAGGAGTATTAAAACTTGTGCGCGTTTTTCTATCCCTATACGACTATGCATTTCTTTCTTCTCTTAAATATTATTTATCAAAAGGATGCCAGTTTCTCAAAATCTGTCCTACGTCTAGTAGTGAACGGCGATAGGCTAAGTTTATTAATATTATATGGTATTATACTCATGTAGCAGTGAAGAGAGCACATAGTGAGCAAAAATGTTGGTCAAGGGGATCGAAAGTTTCACGAAGGGAAGAAAATATCTCAAATTATTTTTCACATAAAAATTTCTACAAATTATATAAAAGCACGTTTCATAAAATGCAAAGCCGAGTACATACATGGAGTAAGCCGGTGAATCCGTTCCCGCGATACCTTCATAAATGTGATGAGACGAAGACCAATATTTACATCTGAGAACTGGCTTATCACGAGAAATCCTCTTGTGAGATGCTGCTTGATATTTTCTCGGAAACATAAAATGTGAATTTCGTTGAGGCGGGTTTGGCTTGTTGTGTGCACGATTCATTTGCGCTTTTATATTTATTTTTTTGTTGATTGCTCCGTGAATAGACAGGACTGGTATTACGTGAATCGTATTTTTGATGACATTATACCGGTTTTACGTAGCATTAGCAATATAATGTTATTTTTTAAAATAAAAAGAATATATTTAGAAATACGTTATGTATAATGGTTTCCTAGATTTACTAGAATGTTACACATTGAAATAAAACTGTTATTTACGGATTTTATCGCGGATTTGGTTTAATTTTTACATTTTTTGAGTTCCCGACGTTTCGATTAATTACTTTACAGCTTTCGTGGTCACGGAGCGGACCACGATTACGGATTTTATCGCGTGGCATCCGCGATAAAATCCATAAATAATAGTTTTATTTCAATACATTATGTAGACAACTTTTTAATATAATTTCATTTTCATCAGGATGAAAGGATTCAACTCCGAGGCCAGGAGACATCAGAATTCCGCTGCTCGTCGTAGGTGGTGACCAGAAAGGGGTCATTGGATAAACTAGGCTTCGTTGGTAGGTCAGTGGCATTGACATATCTCGTTCGGCTTTTTCCGGGGTTCCGAGAGGTTAAAGATTTTTATTTGTCACAAAGGATGAAAGAATTACAAGCACGGCAAAACGGCCGTAAAATATTAGTAGTTCCAACATAACTTTACTCAAAAGATGATACGAATTTGATTCTAGAGTAAAATATCTGTGGCTTTTGAACTGTAGTCCTACGGCCTTAATGACTCATTTATCCGTATGAACGAATTAATGCAATGATATTAGCTATTAAAAACTCTATAAGTGATAATACATTCCAAAACTTCTGCAAAATCAGGTCACAAATTAATAAAAAAAATCTTAAAACGGGACTAAATGCAAAACGCGCGAATCGAGACTATTCAGATATAAGGAAGGAAGCGTGCTTCAGTATGTGGCTAGCTATTTGAGAAAATTGGCTGCCGACATGCGGATTGCGACGCCGACGCTTGTAACCGAGAGTTAGCCAGACTTGTGCACTTAGCTTGAATATAGCAGATAATGTTTTTTAATTCGTTTAATAAAATAGTGATCATATATAAAGAGCAGTAATGCAATGAGCGAAAGGTTTAACTGATGGCAAGTGATCGCCACCCTCTATTAATATACAAGGTATATCAAGAGTGCTACCGAAAACGAAGCCTAGGTAGTTTAAGTGATTATAGACTCAATACAAATGAAATTGTCGCAATGAAACCCGACAATTTCTTTTGTTATTTTTAAATAAAAAAAGTTAAGTATCGTGTTCGGGTTGTCAATCCATAGTTTTTGTTAAAATAACAATTGAAGTACCGTAAAGGGTGAGCTATATTATTTTAGAATAAAACCATGTATTTACTACCCAAATATGACAGGAAGAAAAAATTGGATTGTGTCTGTAGTCACTAAAACTATCACCCGACTTCGTTTTCGGTAGCAGTCTTGATACACCCTGTGTATGATACTTGGATAATGTATGGACGGTACGGTGCCGGGGCAGTGTCTCAAAATGAAACAGGAATAGGGACCCCGGTAGTCTCACATAGCAAATGAAACACGGCAAAACCGTTCATTTCCTATGAGACAGTAAAATATTTTTAAAATTCTCTTCTAACACTATATTTTACAAAAAAGGCTTGACGTTGCACTTTTGATCTACTTAAAACTAAGAGATGCAATTTTTTTATACTTATATTAATGAATTCGTTTTTAGATAGACTAATCTATCTAAAGATGTATCAAAATGTTATTTATTTATTATATTTATACTCTTTATTGTACATCTTAAGTTACATAATAAATAAATATATCAGGCAAAAATTAAATAGTACAATGGGTGACCATATCGCATTGAGCGATTTATTCCTGGCAACCTTTGGATGAACAGGAGTTGTTGGAGTAATAAATAGGGTTTGACGTGCAACAACAGTACATTAACAAAAGAAACCAAATAATAAATATATATAAGTGAAATATACACATACATATATAATTACATACATAAATAAATACTATAAAATTACACATAGGCTAATATACAATATTACATAAATAAGATATAAGTTAAAAAATAAAAACAATTCTTAATGAAGAAGGGATAAATAGTGATCTTTGACTAGTGATTTAAAAATTATACGAGACTTAGCAAGTCTAATATTTAAAGGTAATGCATTCCATAAACGAGCTGCTTGAACAGAGAAATATTTGTCAAAATATGCTGTGGTATGGATTGGTATATGCAACTTCAGATTTTCTGATGACGTCAGGGATCTCGCATGTCTTTCACTGAGGAATTGGAATCTTTCTTTAAGATATAACGGAGAAGAAGGACTGAATAATACATTAGAAAGTAAAGAAAGTATGTGAGCATTCCGACGAAAGCGAATTGGTAACCACTTGAGCTTAGCGCGAAATGTTGAAACGTGATCATATTTACGAAGTCCAAATATAAATCTTATACAGAAGTTTTGAAGCCGCTCAAGTTTGTCTAGTTGGTCTTCTCTGAGGTCAAGATAGCTGGTATCGGCATAGTCAAGAATTGGTAGAAGAAGAGACTGTGCAAGCGCAATTTTAGTGGTAAACGGCAAGAAGTTTCGTAGTCGTCGCAAAGACCCCGCAGCAGCAAAAATCTTGCGACTTACGGACTGTATTTGAGAATTCCAGGACATTTTAGGGTCCATTAATATCCCTAGGTTTTTTACATATGTCTCACTCAATGGAACGATTGTTCCATCGAGAGACACTTGAGGAAATCGAGTCCAGTCCAATTTTTAAATCATTCTGGGGCTACCAATAATAATGACCTGGGTTTTTATGGGATTTACTTTAACACCATACGATTTACTCCATTTGCAAATTTCCGATAGGTCAGCATTGATTCTCGCTATCGTTTCCGGCAACCCTGCTAAAGTTCCCTGCGAATAGATTTGGAGATCATCTGCATAAAGATGGTAGGATGAAGTAAGTTTTTGAGAAATTGAATTTATAAAAATAGCGAAAAGTAAAGAAGACAAAACGCCACCCTGAGGAACACCAACTGTAGTATCGCACCATGATGAAAAGGTGTTCTCGATACATATACGTTGTCGGCGACCAAACAGGTAAGTGTGAAACCAATCAATTACCGTTGGAGATATGTTAAGAGAGCGCATAATGCCAAGGAGAATATCAAAATCTACAGTATTGAAGGCGTTACTAAAGTCTAATAGAGTAAGTACCGTAAGATTTTCACTCTCCATGGCAGCCCTAATATCATCTGTGACGTTGATCAGAGCAGTGACGGTACTATGACCAGGACGGAAACCGGATTGCATGGGATTAAGGAGATTGTTTTTACAGAGGAAAGAATTGATTTGATTATAGGTAAGTCGTTCAAGGACTTTGGATAGGAATGGAAGTATGGATATAGGGCGATAATCGGAAAAGGACGCGGGATTAATCATTTTTGGTAAAGGAATGACTTGGGCTTCTTTCCACGAATGTGGGAACTCGCCGCAGGTTACAGAAAAAATTAAAATATGACAAATAATGGGTAGGATTTCCTCAAGGATAGGAGTTAACATTTTACGGCTAAGACCGTCACTCGCAATCGCGCTAGACGATATGGACAGGATGCACTTCTTAACATCACAATCGGAAAATTTACTGAAGACAAAAGGTGCATATTTAGGAGTTGGAAGAGAGGAAAGATTTTCAAAGTCATATCTTTGAATTGGAGAAATACTGGATAAGCGACTCGATGTCTAAATCATTAGGACAAGAATTCTGACGTGTCTTCCCAACCCCTATAGAGCGGAGAAATTTCCATACCTTTGATGGATCTGCGTTTTCAATGGACTGATGGTCGATGGATATTTTGGCGTTGTGCATTCCTACACATCTTGTTGCAGTGATTCCTTATAGTAACGTACTTGTCTCTATAGACAGCTGTTGGTTGATATTTTAACTTAGCTTTGGCTTTAGCTTTAAGATTTATCATTTTCTCCCACCAACGAATCAATATCACATTTACAAAATATTGTATATAAAGAAATTTTTCAATAAAGCTAATACAAAAATCTGAAATAAATGTGTAACGGGAGTTTACCGCCGATCGCTAAGAGATGGCGCCACCGTAAAATTAGATCGCAGTACGGTTTCGTTACAAAGGTTGATAATTAAAATAAAAATGCAAAAACCAAAAAAAAAAAACTAAATAAACTAATACACTTTTTTGTTAAATTCCACGCGGACGAAGTCGCGGGCACAGTTAGAAAGAAAGAAAATTATTTATTTGTAACAAGTAGCAATAACAAAAACAAAATATTATAGTATAAGGAATACAAATAGTGCTCGTTACAAAAACGGACCACACCAGCATGTGCTGGTGTTACCAGCGCTGGTCTTCCGTGTGGCCGTGATGTGATGTCACGGGCGTCAAACACACAATATATGTTCATAACTATCTTAAGACAAATCAGAATAAAAAGAAAACATAATAATAATAAATTAAAAAAAAAATTTTTTGTTGTCCAATACATTGAGACAACACAAGCGTAGTACAATACCTGCACCAAGAAACCTCAAACTTGAGTACACGTTGCCGTTGCAATGGGTGGGCATCCCGACCATAGGGAATAAACATTGCAAATTGTATAATAATTTGAAAAATAAATAAATAAAATAAACAATTTTTAATATATGAAGTTAAATATTATTAAATATAAATGAATGTAATAAAATTATAGAAAAATAATGATAATTTGCATAGCAACAATATGTATAGGCCTTTATGTGAATTAAGTAATTATTGAAATATACATAAAACTAGCGGCCCGGCCCGGCTTCGCCTGGGTACAAATACAGATTCCAGTCCAGTATTTTATTTAAAATCAATATGACAGCCTTTGTCTAAACTACTTATCCAATTCCAATCCCATTCTGTACCTATTCTTATGTCCCATTTTATCCACCTTATATTCTATTCTATCCCATCTCTCCAGATTTAAATCATTATTTTGCTACGGAGAGCAACTGTTACTACTCCCACGACATTCATTGAAATCAATTAATAGATATAATTGCTGACCCGGCCACGCTTCGCTATGGCTTAGTTATTATATGATTAATTTTATATTAAATTATTTAGCATAGCAAAAACGCCTGACCCACCATTGCCTGGATGCAGATATTTTTTTATTTTACTCCACACCAAATACATGTTATTTTTCGTATAAGCTCTTGAAATACCTAAACATGAATTAGCTGTCCTACTGTCCTGCTCAATTCCGCCCCATCTCATCTGTTCAGTCACTTCCCGATACGTCCCGTCCTTTCTCTTCATTAACCATCCAGTCTTATACCGTGAATTTACATTTCGTCCTATCAAATCTGTCAGCTATCCCAGTCCTCTCCCCTACCTCCCACTCTATTATATCTCGTTTCTCCATATCCATATAATGTGCCTTATAATTGTTTGACATTAAACACTTTAGCGATTTTGATTATCCATGCAATATTCCATCCCTGATTTCACCCCCACTATGCTGTTTTCTAAAAATATTACGCCATTACTTTTTGTTAGTAATAAAGAGATGAAATATAAATTTTCATAGAAATACACTCACACTCACACACACAATTAATGTAGCAACAATTATATTTAACTGGTTTCTCAAGACACAGGCAACGCCTAATATGAGAATCCCTGCAATATTCTCCATAATTATATAAAATTGTTATTTTATTCAGTTCAGTTCAGTTTTTATTTTTATGTTATTTTGTTAAAGATTTTTCATTTTCAAGTGACATTCTATCTTGAAAAAAAGTAAAACTTCTTACATGTGAATATTATTTATTTAATTGTCCTATATTTATGTAGCTTCATAATATACTCTTTTGGTTACACAAAATAAATTTCTGAACGCATGCATAAATATTTGACAACCAATTCAAATGTCAACCACTTTTCATTACTGTCATTAATTTACATATTTAAAATCTAAAATACGCCATTAATCCAATATTGTGGATATATGTTGTCGATTCCAAACCTTTATTTAAATACGTAATTTAATTTAAGGGAAGAGTTTACCGTATCGACGGTATGAACATTAAATATTTGACAGTTACAAACCCATGAATATTTTGTATGGCAAAATGTTTTTTCCTTTATTTTATACTTTCGTCAATTTAATCGAGATAAAAACTATCTCACCCTTTAAGTTGGAACAAATAACACATATCTACAAAATTTCATTATAATCTGTTGAGTGGGCCCATCGCGTACAAACAACGTGACACGTGAATTATATATATTAAGATAGTAGGAGTATTATTTAGAAGATACATTATTTAAAAAGCACTGGTGTCATGCCGTAGCTTTTCATCAGTTATTTGATGAGCAAGGATGAATTTTATTAATTGTTTCCTAAAACTATAAATATTTCGTACATTCCTTATTGGTGGAGGTATGTTGTTCCAACACATAGTGGCAACATAACTAAAACTTCCTCTAAAAGCAGCAGAGCTATGACAACGCGTGGAGAGTTGCTTTGCACATCGCCGAGGCCCATAGGGTGAGTAGCTAGATACCCAGGATAATTTGCTATGAAGATAGCCGGGTGCTTTATGCTTCAACACTCCAAAGAGAAGACAAGCTAGATGTAGTTTCCGTCTATGTTTCATTTTCAAAATATTGTGACTGTTTAAATAAGGAGTGACGTGGGCTCTTAGTGGAATGTTGAAGCAAAATCGAGCACAGGCATTTTGCACTCGCTGAATTAATTTTTGAGTTCTAGCTAGCAAACGGGGACCAATGACTGTATCCATATAATTTAGTTTGGATAGTACTAGTGTTTCCACAAGCTGCAAACGCAAACTTTCTTTTAAATATGGCTTAATTTTATATAACACCCTAAGTTTGTAAAAACAGTTTTTTACTGAATTTGCAACATGCTTTTCGAAACGTAAGTCACAGTCCATATGCAACCCTAAATGTCGAGCTTCATAGACACGTTCAATAGGCTCACCCATTATCATGACTCTCATCGATGAACTTAAGTTAAGATAAGATAGCTGATGTTTGCTACCAAATACTAGGTATTTCGTTTTGGAAGGATTCAGTAATAAACAATTCCTAGTAGACCAGTTTGCAATGCTTGAAAGATCCTCATTCAGCTTAGTTATTGCACTATCAACTTCAGCTGGACTACAAGAAATATATAATTGAATATCATCCGCATAAATATGATATTTGCAATGCCTTATGTGTGTAATAATATCAGTTGTGTATAAAATGAATAAAATAGGTCCCAAGATGGAGCCTTGAGGTACTCCCCTAGTAACGGCTACTTTATCCGAAGTAAAAGACGAACCATTATTACAACTCATCTTAACACACTGAGAACGATTACTTAAGTAACTATGGAACCATTTTAAGGTTTTATTATCGAAACCATAGTAGGATAACTTAGACAGCAAAAGATTAATATTAATTGAATCGAAAGGTCTAGAGAAGTCCAATAACACAAGTAGTTAGTAGCAAATATGAAACCATCTCTGGTCCTACATTTTGTGACGCCGAATTTTTGACGTGCAGCCATGAATACAGTGTGACGCGATTTGGTTAAGAATTCCGAAAGTGTGACTCCAGAACCTTTCAAGAGCTTCTTTAACGACCAGGCCTTATCACGGACAACAGCTCGTTCAAACTTGCAAAGGATTGGCCGGGGCTTAGTGGCATTGCTTTGGCGACCCATCCTGTGACATCGTCTGACATCACTAGCACTGAAATCATCCAACTTGAGCTGCGTGCGGATCACTTTGACGTCGGTTTGCGCCACATCTTCCTCCTTAGCCTCGTAGATACCATGTAGGAGCAGAATCTTCCGACGACCACTCATCTCCAAGTTGTCTACAGTTTGGGCCAGATAATCAACTTGGCTCTGCAGGACATTCAAAGTGTTAAGGATGAAGGTCCTAAAGGTGTTAAACTCAGAGGCAAGAGTTGTGATGGTGGTTGTGGCTACAGCAAGCGTTTTTTAAAGTTCCGCTTCGAAATTGGCCATCCTGGCATGAAATTCTTCCCTCAGTATGGACACGGTATCTTGGACTGCCCTAGTCATAGTGTTGCGTATTGTGGTCGTAAAGTAATTAACACTGGCAGGTGACTTGTAAAACTACACTAGCACATAAAAGTATTGTTAAATACTGTTTATAATATTGTTAAACTAATTTTTAACTAAAGACCTAATCCGTTACGTGTTTAATTGTCAAAGTCCCGTGTTGACCTCAATATGATGTAAACCGGTTATCAAATTCATAAAATAACCTTGAGTCTTATTTATATATTTTTGTTATTTTTTTTTATGTCCTGATTGTTTGTAGATTTCCATTTCTCAATTGATTGGGATTTGCTCGACGTAAACTATTTTAAAGGGATCCCCGACGCCTACCATTTTATTCATAGCATTATGAAACCTACACGCTTTGAGTGTGCTCACATTAAAAGGGTCAGTTTATAATGGTCATAAATAAATAAGAATTGTGTATTTTAATACGGACTCTATATAATCACTGTAACAAGTGTTTTATAAAATGCGATTCAAACGCATTTATGCAATTGCGTGCTATATTATGCGTACATTTATATAAAATTATGCCAAAGCGCCTATTTATTATGTTACGCAATCTTTTCGTTATGTAATTGCTCATCTCTTGCGTTTTATTTCTAGATTATGTTTGGTAATTATAATACTGTGTATCTTTTGAAGTTTGAAACCTCTCGCGTAATATTTTGCACGTAATCTTATGGTCAAAAACCAAAATGAGTTCGAAAAGACTCTAACTCTGAAGACTTGGACAAATGTATTTATTTTAAATTGTAGCCATAATTACAAAACCGTCTCACCAACTAATAAATAACTATCTTCAAAATAGTCTTTGATCATCCCTCACCGGCATCTCGACATATATAAGTGATTTCGAGGGTGACCTGTTGACTCACATCCCTAAGGATGAGTGCGTGACATCATCGCACACCCCTGCCAGATGACGTCATACATGCAAGGTACTGTCACGGACGATTTTGATCTAGCAAATTGTGTCAATGAATATCGTTGATTATGGAATTAAATGAGAGAAAATAAATATGGAGTATAATTATTATACCGGGTATCTCAAGACCGCTACCGAAAACGAAGCCGGGTGATAGTTTTAGTGACTACAAACACTATGCAACTAAAAATTTCGCATAGAAACGCGACAATTATTTTTTATGATTTTTTAAATATCGTCATTTTGGGTGGTAAATCCATTGTTTTTGCTAAAATAATGATTTAAACACTCTTATACCTTAGATTATTTATAAATAAAAGGGTATATACACTATTATTTTAGGAAAAAATGTATTTACCACCCAAATATGGTCATAGGAAAAAAATAACAAAAAAAAGTTGGTCGCTTTTTTTGCAACTTTTTTTGTTGCATTGTGTCTGAAGTCGCTTATACTACCACCCGGCTTCGTTTTCGGTAGCAGTCTTGATATACCCTGTATTAAATGAATTTGTGAGAGAAAATAAAGAAATCCAGAATCATCTTTGTGTACGACCTGAAAATAAGTGACTGGAATTAAGATGATTCCTGATAAAAATTGTCGGAGTGTGGTAGAGCTTTGCAGTAGCTATGTACTATACTACTGACTAGTAGTACATATTATACATAGTGGCGGTACTTCCATACAAGCCCAAAAGCCCGGCTTGCCTTACTTAATACGCATATACTCAATCCTAAAGGCAAATTAGTACCTTAAATAAAATACATTCGTTTATGCAAAACGTCTATCATTTTTAAATTTACCGCGCGTAATGGAGCCCCGCGCCTGCGACGGAGCACCCGCGTTCGCAGCGCCGCGCCGCATGGCCGCACCCGGCAACTCGTCTAAGCGAGCGTCGAGGTAAAAAACTAATATAAAATTATTTCATTCAAAATCAACGCTGTTCCACGCGTGACGCAATATCTTAAAAAGATGGAACACACCAAAGTATTATCTATCTTTTTCTCTCTCGTGTGCTTTTACCTGGCTTCTGGCGTATATTGCCCTCTCAGTCGCACCTATGGGTGAAATGCTACTACCATGACACTACGTACCTATACATATAGCTATTTGTTAATGCAATTTGTACCAAGCAAAATGCCCGGCTTCGCGGAGTGAAGTTGTGCACTTGACATGTCATATTATGATCCAAATTTATCGAAAAATATGTATGTTTTTCTACAAGTTATATTGGATAATATATATAAAATAAAATTATATTTTTACTTAATTTGGAATTGTCCATCATTTATGACCTGTGGCTAGCTTCACGCTTATTATTATGTCTTTCGAGCGGACGATTAACCAGTAACCACTGAACATCTACGTTAAGTTTTCGTTTAATTATAGTATTTTACGTTTATTACGCATAATAATGGGTGAAAATGTGCCTTGTGATGGTTTGAAGTGTGTGCAAGTGTTGATCAGCGAGGAAAAGGTAAATGCATTACATTTCGTAGACAAACAACTACTCGTATCTGGTCGAAAACCTACGTCTGATTTGTTGTGTATTTCTCGAAAGTAGTGAAAACTATAGAATACAATTTTATAGATCAGTGCACATAACTACTATACCGGGTATCTCAAGACTGCTACCGAAAACGAAGCCGGGTGGTAGTTTTAGTGGCTACAAACACAATGCAATTAAAAAATTCGCATAGAAACACGACAATTATTTTTTATGATTTTTTAAATATCGTCATTTTTGGGTGGTAAATCCATAGTTTTTGCTAAAATAATAATTTAAACTCTTTTATACCTTAGAGTATTTATAAATAAAAGGGTATACACTATTATTTTAGGAAAAAATGTATTTACCACCCAAATATAACCATAGGAAAAAAATAACAAAAAAAAATTGTCGCTTTTTTTTGCAACTTTTTCTGTTGCATTGTGTCTGAAGTCGCTTAGACTACCACCCGGCTTCGTTTTCGGTAGCAGTCTTGATATACCCTGTATACTATATACTGTCGGTGTTGTATATTTTTTTCGAACGATCTACTTAAATTCTTGGAATTGTTCCGGCTATAGTGATTTAAATAATTAAACTGGTTCTTTAATAGTAATTGACAAAAACATGTGAATGCATTAATAGATTTTCAAAATTCCGGTAAACAGCGTATAGAAACCTCTTTATGCGTCATATACATAATATGTGATGAGATTTCTTAACATTATGCTCGCGTAGACAGTAATCTTAGTGTTTTTCAGGTATTCCTTAGCTTCCTTTCAGAGCTCATGATGAATCAAAAAATCACATGCATACACAAAAACATAACATGGACGTATTAACAATAATTTCTGGCCGCGAAGTTAAACACGGCGCCGTACTTGTGCTATTGCAGTGTCGTTTATTAATTTACAAAATAATTACAATATAAAGTTACGTATGCATGCATGCCCAAAAGTAATTTAACTTACACATTTGTTTTACTCATCTATTCAAAACTAATGATGGGCCCTTCAGTATTTTGGCAATATTAAATAGATGGCCGTGAAAATCGCGCCATCTATTAGATTTTTTCGAAACAACTTGTTGTAATAGATTTTTTCATAACGGTGATAAAGATAGTTATTATTTTATTGGTTTTATCCTAATCTTATATAGATCGTATGGTAGGTCTAGGACTGCCTCGATGGCGCAAAGTTGAGGTCTCGGATTCGAATCTGGGGTCGCTTTCAACATATTTTTTTATTTAATTACATCACATAGGCTCGTGCCCTATCGCATGATGAACACGTTCTTCTTTCTTAATATTATTTTGCTCCTGTACCAATACATATTCTTACTAAAAAAAAATTGGGCTTGCCCTAGTCCACAACTCTAGGCACGCCACTGATTATACAGGGTATATCAAGACTGCTAGCGAAATCGAAGCCGGGTGGTAGTTTTAGTGACTTCAGAAACAATGCAACTAAATTTTGTGCAAAAAATTGTGACATTTTTTTTGCTTTTTTTTTTCTATTATCGTATTAGGGTGGTAAATTCATAGTTTTTTCTTAAATAATAGTGTACAGTCAGCAACATAAGTCGCTACACAGTCACGAAATTTGGAATTGTCTTATCATCCAAAATAATAATTATTTTCAATATCGTATGGCACTTCTAGGCATAGATGACTTTACTTGGTTATATTTTACGACTACAGAGTAGTAAGTACAAATTTTAATTCATAAAAAGGTTATCAAAAAATGTGAAGTGTTCAGCGACTTATGTTGCTGACTATACACGCTTTGATTTTTGTAGACGCTATGGTACGCAAGGCTTTATATTATTATTTTAGCAAGAACTATGGATTTACCACCCAAACTCGACGATATTAAAAAAATAATAAAAAAAATTGTCGTTACATTGTGTTTGTAATCACTAAAATTCCCACCCGGCTTCGTTTTCGGTAGCACTCTTGATATACCCGGTATTGTCTCAACCTGTGTGATGTTACTGTCAATATCAAATAGTAGATGCATGCATTTCTTTTGAGAAGATTGCTGGAAACCACTACCACTAAACTTTTGGAAGCTATCTATATCAGCTCGCATAGATACTACCGAAGCATCATCATCATCAGCCCGTCGAAGTACATTGCTGGCTATAGGACTCAGACTACATTACAGAGTACCGTATACTATGGTGAAAAATATATAATATTCAGTCAGAGTATAGCCAGTTTTGTGCAAGTCAGCGTAATTACATCACACCAGTATCGATATCCTCAGACACAGGAAAATTATTGCATAGACCTTCTTCAAATATGTGGTTAATGTAGTAAACATTGATCTGTTGGAACCGACCTGCATCCTGTAACTTCCTACTATTTGTATCAATTAGACACCGATCTACCTTGTGCTTGGTCAAATAACTTCGTCTTCAAGAAAACTTAATTACATATAATAAAGGCTAATTTACCTCGTAGTATTTCGAATATTTCAACCTAAAGTATTTGTCTCCAATTTCCTCTCCCGTGTACATTTTATGATGAAATAATCGTAATAGATTAGGTTCTAGGAAAATTAATAGTTCTCTAGGGGTTCGCTCGCAAACCAGGTAACTTTAGCTCATGTAATAAAGTATACAAGAGCTGTTTCTTAGGTTAACTTCAAGTTACTAATTAAATGTGCAAGCTCTAAGTTTGTGAGGGTTCAATTCCAATAAGAACGAAGTTGATTCGAGAGAACGTGTTATTGGACATTTTAGATTAAAATTGCAGCCGAATGTTGTACCTTCCAATTAACATGCTATTTAAACACTATATTTATCCTTATAAATATGATAGAAATACGACGTACATATGTAACGTTCATTTCTGTATTTTTTTAATGCCGGTGAATGGCGAGACGAGCATATCATTAACCTGATGGCAAGCGAAACGATCGCTTTTGGATAGTAGCAAAACCAAACAACACCATTATTTACCAAGCAGTGCTTGGCAAATGCCAAGCATTGCTCAATGTCACAAAAAAGCGAGTATACTGAAATCAGTATGATCGCATTTTTGAGACATAACGTTTTCAGTCGCATTATGTCCAGTATTTATTTTGGCTATAATGTTCTTCAAACCGGTACACAACAGTGCATTTAAAATAGATATTGCTAGTGTATTGATAGTGGTACTTACCCAGGCGGCTTCCCATAATATATGAGAGACCTACCATAAGTAGGTAGTGCTACAGCTAGTAGAAATGTATTTTTGAAGTATTAGGCAGATGGGCAGTTGTTGCCACCGATATGTCGCTGAACTTGTTTCAGTCTAAAGTTGTGTTAGTATAATGCATTATACTAACACAACTTTAGACTGAAATGAGATATAAATTCTAGTTTATGAAGTTGTTTACACAAAAAACTCACTTAAATCAATTCTATTGTAATGTATTTTTTTGAAATCAAATTACTTTCTTATACTCTTCTATCTTATATTAATTAAACCCGCTAATGCCATTCTAGAAAAAATTACAATAATCAACATTCCAAAAATCGTATATTATTCACGTGGTATTCTCTAATAAACAAAATAAGTTACAAATAATAGCGTGAGAAACCTGAATCGAACATGTTGTTGGATTCTATAAATTTATTAAATATTATACCAGTTCAATCTAAAGTTCAATTAATTTTAATTTAAGTGTATATCATTCACGTGTCACGTTGCTTGTACGCTATGGGCTCCTAAACCACTCAACTGATTATAATGAAATTTTGTAGATATGTGTTATTTGTTCCAACTTAAAGGGTGAGATAGTTTATATCTCGATTAAATTGACGAAAGTATAAAATAAAGGAAAAAAACATTTTGCCATACAAATTGTTCATGGGTTTGTTACTGTCAAACATTTAATGTAAATACCGTCGATACGGTAAACTCTTCCCTCAAATTAAATAATGTATTTAAATAAAGGTTTCGAATCGACAACATATATCCACAATCTTCGATTAATGGCGTATTTTAGATTTTAAAGATGTAAATTAATGACAGTAATGAAAAGTGGTTGACATTTAAATCGGTTGTCAAATATTTATGCATACGTTCAGAAATTTATTTTGTGTAAACTAAAGAGTGTGTTATGACGCTACATCATGCACTACATAAATATAGGACAATTAAATAAATAATATTCACACGTAAGAAGTTTTACTTCTTTTCAAGATAGAATGTCACTTGAAAATGAAAAATCTTTAACAAAATAACATATAAAAATAAAAACTGAACTGAACTGAATAAAATAACAATTTTATATAATTATGGAGAATATTGCAGGGATTCTCAAATTAGGCGTTATTGTTACTACGTTAATTGTGTGTGTGAGTATGAGTGTATTTCTAACAATGATATATTATACAAATACGACGTAGATATCGCACTAGCACTTCAAAAGTGAGGCGTTCAAATTCGGGCAATTGGTGTAATTTCATCCAGTCGCATAGCAACGGTGACAGAGGGAAGACCTCAGTGCTGTCAACATAATTTATTTCGAAAATATTGTCTAAAGTGTCGAATTGTGTGTTTTAAAAGTGTTAAAACAATGGTGCAAAAATATGAAACTAAATTGGACCTACACACCATACGTAAGTATATAAAAACCACACAAAATTTAATTTTTATTTTAAATTAGTAAACACCGCCTTCAATTGTGTAAGAAGGATCGCCTAATACAAAGATTGTGAAGTGCGATAGGGACAAAAAGCGTACGTCATAGATTAACAAGTCAGAAGCGAAACCGATCATACAGAAAATTGACGATGAAAGTTTGAATGGATTTGGATAGTTGTATATTTGTTTCTAATTCAATCATATTTAAAACGATTAAGTTATTTTTTATGAATTATTTCATAATAAATAACTTAATCCAACCACGAACATTACAAAATACATTAGCTTCCCCATATATTTTGAATAACTATATTTACATATATCATTGAATGTTTCCAGATTTCCACGTGATGAGCTTTTGAGACGTAAATGGATATGCACTAAGCACAGCTCGGACAAAAAGAGGGGATCGTGACTGGATGCCTTTAAAACTGATTAATATTGGTTTAGCACATTTAATTATGAATAAAAATATACAACCAAGAAAATATATATATCCACCTAAAAACCTGCACCATCGGTTGTAGTATCGGTTGTTTACTAGTGGCAGGTTGCTCATACGTTACCACCATGTGTACCACCGCAATGTCTATTTCCCCCGCCACACGGCAGTTTAAATGCCATGTTATGTTCCGGTTCAAAGGACATTCTCTCCCGAGTGATCGCTGTACTTATACTTAAGATCTTATGTCTCGGGATGGCGAGCGCAGTGAATGCCAAGCATTACTTTGTAATTTAAGGTGTCTTGGTTTCGCTTATGTCCACGAGCGGTCGTATCACTTGTCATCATTACAACAACAAAAAATATTAATAAGAGACATTTTTCACTGCATGTTTACCATAAACTAATATAAAAAACGGCAATCAATTTATTTTTTTATTTTATCAAGTTTGTAAGCAAATAAAAATATATTTGTTTCAGGTAGACTCATGTAGCAACCTCAAAGTTAATATATTAAATACTTATAAAACCAAATAGGTTGTTTTATTTATCGTCACCCTTCTGTTTCTATCGCTTCGATTCTATGTTTGGATAGCGCAATGCTATCTCTTTTCGTCTCGTACTTTCTGTATAATCTGTTTCATTCACTAAAATTGTCATAAAGTATTAACAAATAAGTATGTATATGCATAGCAGTACAGTTTTTAAACATCACGCAATATGGATATGCGTCATCTTTATTAAAACATCATTGATTTCTAATGATTTCTATGAAAATTAATATTTCATCTCTTTATTACTGACAAAAATTAATGGCGTAATATTTTTGGAAAAACAGCATAGTGGGGGTGAAATAAGGGATGGAATTGCATGGATAATCAAAATCGCTAAAGTGTTTAATGTTAAAAATTTATAAGGCACACTATTTGGATATGGAGAAATGGGATATAATAGAGTGGGAGGTAGGGGAGAGGACTGGGATAGCTGACAGATTTGATTGGACGAAATGTAAATGCACGGTATAAGACGGGATGGTTAATGAAGAGAAAGGACGGGACGTATCGGGAAGTGACTGGACGGGATGGGACGGAATTGAGCAGGACAGTAGGATAGCTAATTCATGTTTAGGTATACAAGAGCTTATACGAAAAATAACATGTATTTGGTGTGGAGTAAAATAAAAAAATATCTGCATCCAGGCAAAGGTGGGTCGGGCTTTTTTGCTATGCTAAATAATTCAATATAAAATTAATCATATAATAACTAAGCCATAGCGAAGCGTGGTCGGGTCGGCTATGGTATCTTTTAATGGATTTCAATGAATGTCGTTGGAGTAGTAACAGTGTTATAATATCTCCGTAGCAAAATAATGATTTGAATCTGGAGAGATGGGATAGAATAGAATATAAGGTGGATAAAATGGGACATAAGAATAGGTACAGGATGGGATCGGAATTGGATAAGCAGTTTAGACAAAGGCTGTCATATTGACTTTAAATAAAATATGGACTGGAATCTGTATTTGCACCCAGGCGAAGCCGGGCCGGGCCGCTATTATGTATAGTTCAAACAACAATCGCTACCCGTCTAATGACGCAACGAACAACGAATACCCTGCCAAATAGAACACAATCCAAATCTAGTTTCCAAATGAACCAGTTATCGTAAAAGATTATACGTTTTAAAACACAATAACAATATCAGAAGCCGTGGAATTAATGCAAATTACAAATAAGATTTCGTAGTGAAACATTAATTTCGTGTTTTGATTCGTGTCTATCCCTCCACGGAGTTAAATTATTATTGCAATTGTAAACGGTTACGACTGACGATTAAAACTAACCACAAAGTTGTTATGTTTGTGTAATATAACATCGCTTTATGGCTAATATGTAGGGATTCATTTTGATATGGGTTTTGGAGCAAGCGTTGCTATTAAAGACAACAAAGCTACAGTTGGTTTAACAATTTTCTCTTTGAAATTGTATCATTACTTGTACTATGTAGGCGTCAGTTCTGTAGAGTTACATAGTTTCGAAATAAAAAAAATGGAACTCTGTGGTGATATGAGCACTACCGAACAGTTTTTATAGCAAAGTTTCAACACACGTCAACCTATAAGGTTGATGGAATTTCTAATCAAAATTACAGGAGGAGACTGGATGCAGGCCGCTTCCAACGGATGCCTATGCATCTTTGAGGCGACCAATGTTCAGCATGACAAACTTATGGTTGAATTATATGAAGATGAAAGATTAAATTTTGTCTGTAATTATTCTGAAAGATTCTGATTTCACTATCGATTACATTCTAAGGAACACTCACCTCATCCCTAGTATTTTACCGTAACATCTCTTCCCTACATACGTAAACTCGATATTATTTATTTATTTTATTTAAACACTTTGTACATATTAATAGTACAGGCGGACTTAATGCCTAAGGGATATTAGAATAGCCCGCGCTCGTAATTCTAATACCTTAGATTTAACTACTATAAGCGACTATCCGTACTTCGACACAGATAAACGCCCCCCTTTTACAACTGCCAATTCTCTTATGGATAGATATAAAAGTATTTTTCAAATGGATTTTTGAGTGCCAGAAACTTTGATGGCGAATCTAAACATTCGATAGCGAGTGGGGATGAAGGGTACCGTTTACATCCTTTTTACTTTTATAGTGACGATAAAATTGTGCATTTGGATATTGTTAGGTAGGGATGTGATTGAGATTTCAATCGAGCAGACTTCGCGCTGGAGTAAGGAGTAATTTTAGGAGTACGAGAAGTTATGGCCGTGACAACTGGGCAATGCGTGAAGTAGAATACATGCTTATAAGAATTATCAGAATCCACTCTATTATTATCTGTATTTTATACTAAAAGCAGGAATTTTATTACAGTAGAAGGACAAAAACAAAATTTATTATTTAGCTAATTATAAATCATCATCATCCATCAGCCAAAGGAAGTCCACTCCTGAACATAGGCCTCCCCCAATGATTTCCACAGTGACCTCAGGTTACATCCAGGGACGTCCCGCGACATTCACCAGGTCGTCTAACCACCTTTTGGGTGGACGGGACGTCCTACGCTGCGCTTTCCGCTACGTGGCCTCCATTTGAGAATTTTTGGGCCCCATCGGCTATCACTTCTTCGCGCTATGTGCCCCGCCCATTGCCACTTCAACTTATTAATCCGCAGGTATACAGGATATGTCAAGACTGCTACCGAAAACGAATCCGGGTATAATAGAAAATTTTGCAAAAAAAAAGCGTCATTATTTTTTGCATTTTTTTTCCTATGGCCATTTTTGGGTGGTAAATACATTTTGTTCCTAAAATAATAGTGTATACCCTTTTATTTATAAATACTCGAAGGTGTAAAACAGTTTAAATTATTATTTTAGCAAAAACTATGGATTTACTACCCAAAACTTACGATATTTAAAAAATCATTTAAAATTAATGTCGCGTTTCTTTGCGAAATTTTTAGTTGCATTGTGTTTGTAGTCACTAAAACTACCACCCAGCTTCATTTTCGGTAGCAGTCTTGATATACCCGTTATGTCGGTTATATTAGTTATCCTACGGATCCCCTCATTCCTGATTCAATCTCGCAGGGAAACCCCGAGCATAGTCCACTCCATAACTCGTACGTAATTATAAATACCCATATAAAATATGCAACACCGTGTAAATTTCTGTTCAGAACCTGAGCTTTGAAAGGAACGCACAGATGAAAATAAGATCCCATCAAATACATCTTGTAAAAAAATTCCAAGTCTCGCTGCTCAGTTTTTCTACCGCAAAAAGTTGTGAAATCCAAAATTACCAAGTCGATTAATTTATTTAGTCCTTGCTTAAGGGACCTTCTGTATAAAGCTAATACATAAGTTATTATCATATCGATATTAAAAATTCCTTACGTTTTAAATAAATAGATCGACTTGGCATAATATATCGTACAAATTATACATAATGCTGCTGGCATTGTTGTTTGTAATCCTATACATTTATATGGGATTACAAAATTATTCACGCAGTTGGTGTATCTAGAAAACTAGACACAAATTATGAAATGTTTGAATTTTCCCTTACTTTAGACACGAAACACTAATTATATTCTAAATTTGAAGGTTCTATGTCTGCTAGAAGTGCCTTAGACTTCTGATGATCGGTCAGTCAGTCAGTGAGTGACGAAATTAAGAAAGTTTGACAAGTTACAATTCTTAAACTACTGGTTCAAATTGGATGAAATTTTAAATATATCGTGTTTACACAGTGCCTGCTTCTTGCTTTAACCACAACGAACTTATGGGGGGTTGAAAATGGTCTAAATCTGAATTGCTTCGAGAAAAGGATGGTACATCTGTGCCGCTTTTTAGCTCAACTTGGAGGGGGCACTGCCGTGCCCCCAGATTTAAGCTTTAAAATGTGCTACTATACAAAACGTGACACAATAATTCCGCAAAAATCCAAGTCCAGTATTTTTAAATCTTAAAGAAACAAATTGCTTAAGATAAACATAGTCTGAATTTTTACCGGTGATTTAGAGGTCGCAAGCGCCTCATTTATCCCACCTGGTCTGGGGCTATGAATAACAATTTCCTTGCGAGCACCGTAACGCCTTGCAATTTTGTTATAGCAACTACATTTTAAATTCGCTGTTACGTAAGCTCAGTGTATGTAAAGAGCGGCGGTGTTTGTAAGGTGTCTTGGAGCGGTGATCTATCTATAGGGCGGATATTGTACTCAGCCTGGTAATAGTGTTTGCAAACACGAGCAAGTTCTGAGAAACGACGTGTGGGTACAGTATTGATTGATAGGGTTATTTAAAGAAATTTCTGTGTGAACAATAACAGCGTCATAATAGACTGAGAGAGCTTAAAATCAATTATTAAATTTCAATTATCAGGCTAGGAGAGTAAACCATGTAATAGAATCGGGTCAAGTTTAATTCTAAATAGTGTAGACATTATACTTTAATTTACTACAAATATCCAGTAAGGGTTTGTAAAAATAATCAGGAATTCTGGAAAGTAGTGGACTTGCAAACACAGGATAGTCACTGGGGATTAGCAAAAGAGCACAAAACGTCCAACCCTACTGAAATTTCCCATGCAGACATCCCAATACCGAGATGTAACAAAAAAAGCAAAAGAACCTTTAAAACAGTACAAATCTAATAAAACAAGCAACTTCAAAGAGTCTACTAGCAATATAGTTGCAAATTGAAGTTCATAACGAAACAGCTTTTAGAATCGATTACTTTCAATATCTCGACGTATTTCTTGCGAGGTTTATACGAACTAAGCGGGCTATCTGTCTGCTGAATCGCTCCGCGAAACGGTCTTATTAATTCCCTTTTATGTCTGGCGGCACACACGCCACGTGATTCTATTTTACAGCTAGCTTTCTTTATGTTACAATAAAGTTGAGATATAGGTGTTAATGCAGGACCCTTAAATGTTCCGCTTTAATTGCGCCGTGCACCTGATCTCATAAGATGTGAGGATGTTTTAGGGTATTGTTTGTTCGTGCTCAATATTGATTGTGTATTTACATTCGTATGCTTCGTTATGTTGTAGAATTTCCTTAATGAATATCCTTTATATTTATTTGTGTTATTTCTAGCATTTAGCATCAAGATTATTTGATGTTAGATTATATCCCCAACAGAGTTTTTGCGTTCGCTTTCGTTTTCGTTCAGCTACCGATTTATGAGTGGCGATATTATTTCTCTTCATCGCAATACTTTATATACAGTATCAACTTATTTAATTTCCGAATCATACTATGGTTATCTAAGTACTAAAGATATCAGAATACCTCCGAACCTAAAATCGAAAGTCTTCGATAGTTGTGTGTTAACAGTGATGAAATACGGCACCGAGACGTGGCCTCTCACTGTGGGCCTCATTAGAAGGTTCAAAGTCACTCAACGATCGATGGAGAGGGCTATGCTTGGTATTTCCCTACAAGATCGACTCAGAAATGAGGGGATCCGTAGGAGAACAAAGGTTACCGACATAGCCCATAGGATTAGCAAGTTGAAGTAGCAGAGGGCCGGGCACATAGCTCGCAGAACCGATGGCCGTTGGAGCCGAAAGGTTCTAGAGTGGAGGCCACGTACAGGCAAGCGAAATGTCGGACGCTCGCCAACAAGGTGGACGGACGACCTGGCTAAGTTTGCAGGAAGTCGCAGATCGTCGCGGATGCAGGCCGCTTCCGACCGGTCGATGTGGAGATCCTTGCGGGAGGCTTATGTTCAGCAGTGGGCTTCCTGTGGCTGAGATGATGATGATGATGATGACTATGGTTATATGGCTTGAAATATTGAACCCTTTAAAAGGTTGTATTGTAGTTGTGAAGGGCTCACGTAAAAATAATACATTTTCAGATTAGTAGATCTACTAAAACACTGTGCAAATATATATTATAATCTAATAATTTTATAATTCCATTTGCTAAAGTCAATACGGGAAGACTGCAATAGCTATTGAATTTCGTCGCAGCTTATTATATTTGAAGCCAATATTACCTGCTATAGCATCTTTGCATATTGCCATCCTATTTCAACTAAATCGTTATGTTATAGGCAATATAAAGTCAAAGCCAATAAACATTTTGGGAGCTGTTTATGCAACGCTCGCCGGCAAATAGCCATCAGATTTCAATAACGTCCTCCGTACGCCTTTTGATGTCCTCTCGGTCGCATGATATTAAATAAACTTATTGGCTAACATCGTTTATAACTTTGTATACGACATGCGATTAGCATTCCTAGTTTACCTTGTACACATAGTTTGCGGTGTTTGCTTTCAGAATTAGTTTTTTAGTTATGAATATATTCAAATTCTTAATGTATACATATAGGTATATATTATAATTTACGTCATAGAAGATAAGAGACTATAATACCTATATATTCTGTGGAAAGCAATTGATACCCGTTGGGCTAATATTATACGTAATAATATTAGCTCAATATTAGCACTAACCAAAATATATCCAACAGTTATATACATAATCTTGATACCCCAGTAAGATATCAAATCTTGTACGATGGGTATAAGAAATGAGAGAAATACTATAAGAAATATATGCACCTTAAAGGCCGGCAACGCATCTCCATGCCCCACGGTGTTGCATATGTTCATGGGCGGCGGTGATAACTTACTATTAGGTGAATTAGGGCATGCTCGTTTGCTCCATAACAAAAATAAAGACACTTCTTGGATTCCCCACACCCAGACCAGAAAAAAATGTTTTAAAATCACAATACAAGAATTTGGCTTGGTCCAGGGATCGAAAACACGCATCTTCTTCTCGCAGCCAACTCTCCATCAATTGCACCACGGAGGCTTTCAATTTATGCCCTCCAAAAATATCCTGACCTTTGAATGATGCATGGTGAGTATTTAATCATATTTGAAGTGACCTATGTATTCATCACTTAAAGGTCAAGGAAAAAATCCTGAATGAAGCTGCAATCTGTGTACGAATTTCTAGGTTTTTTGATGTCCAGAAATTCCCACGGGGCTTAATTATGGAATTAGGCCTAAAACTCACTATCTTTACTAATATTATAAAGCTGCAGAGTTTGTTTGTTTGAACGCGCTAATCTCTGGAACTACTGGTCTGATTTGAATGACTCTTTCAGTGTTGGATAGTTCATTTATCGAGGAAGGCTATAGGCTATATATCATCAAGCTATGACCTATAGGAGGAAAGCAGTAGTGATATTTCTAGCAAATACGAGGAAATTTTGTTCATTTTTCGTGGTCCGATTGGTCGATATTCTAAACTGATAGTCAGAATTAAACATTTTGACCCCCATTTTAAAACGTGTATGCACCCGGGCGGAGCCGGGCCCGACCGCTAGTTTATAGATAAGTCTTGTGTTCACCAAACCTGGTCAATTTTTGATATTTTTATTTATAATGTCTTCATTGATATTCTCAATGTATCTAAATTACATAGGTTTGTAATACTTTTTGCATAGAACATACTCATGCGATCAAAATGAAATTAATGATGAAATTTGACTCTAGTATTGTCAAAGCTTCAGACTCCAATTGAAACATTGCAGGCGATTCCAACTCCTTAAATTGAATTAGAATAGGAGAATCCCAATCACATCCAATAAAGACTGAAAACATAAATGAATCAAATAAACTTAATAATGCAGTGAATTCGTAAATCAACTCTGCAATAAAATCAAGAGCAATCTGTTATTCTCAGAATGAAACTTGTTTAGGGACGGTGAAAAAGTTGTGAAAGTTAATTTTCTTGTTACTCTAAACATTACTGGCAGGATTCGGCTGGAATCATTACCGGTCCATTTGCGGGGAGCAATGTAGTTAAACATTGACATTAAATAATGATTCCTATTTCCTACGGTTCCTGCTGTTTGACACGACGCCGAGTGGGAACGCGAAATGTTTCGCAGATAACGCTGTTATTTTATTAAAAAATGCATTTTGTGCGCCATTTTCAATTCCAACCGTCTGGCTGCCAGTAACATTCCAAAAGTTGCTAAAAATAGTAATAGCTGATACTAGTTTCGATAGTACAGACTGTTGGTTTTGTAAATGTATAACAGGAATTTGTTGCTATGTGCAAGGTTAGTCATAAAGTGTATATAAAGCCCAAAGGGGGATGCTACACACATCATAATGAATAACTTTTACTATGAGACCGACCCTGAAATCGTGCAAATGAATCACCTGTTCCACACAATAATAATCGGTTTAATCTGCAAAATGTATGGAACAGCTAACTTTTTTCGCGATTTTTGGTTTGGTCCTATAGTAAAAGTTGTTTATTATGATGAATGTAACATCCCCTTTAGGCTTTATAGACATTTTATTACTAATCTTGTGTACAGAAATATATTAAATACTAGCTGTATCCGCGACTTCGTCCGCGTGGAATTTAACAAAAACTTTATTATTCTAAAATACGAGGTGTGTTCAAAAAGTATCGCGAATTATGTGTTTTTTCAAAAAATATTTATTTATTCATGAATATCTAGTTTGTCCCCTTCAAAGTAATTCCCATGAGATATTATACACTTGTGCCAACGTTTTTTCCAATCTTCGAAGCACTTCAAAAATTCATTTTTTTTCATCTTGTTCAGCTCCTCCTTTGATGCCGTCTTTATCTCCTCAATCGTAGCGTAGCGTCGTCCTTTCATAGGCCTCTTCAGTTTTGGGAACAAAAAAAAGTCACAGGGGGGCAGATCTGGGGAATACGGTGGCTGTGGCATCATTATTGTGTTGTTTTTGGCCAAAAAGTCGCGCACAAGCAACGATGTGTGAGCAGGAGCGTTATCGTGGTGCAAAAGCCCATTTTTGTTCCTCCACAAATCCGGGCGTTTCTGGCGGATTGCTTCGCGCAAATTGCGCATAACTTGCAGGTAATATTCTTTATTGACCGTTCTACCCTGTGGCAAGAACTCAGAACGGAAGAAAACGGTAAGCAAAACTTTCACATTCGACTGAACTTGGCGCGCTTTTTTCGGTCTTGGCTCGTGCGGCAGCTTCCATTGAGATGATTGAGCTTTGGTTTCCACGTCATAACCATAAACCCACGATTCGTCACCAGTTATGACCCTCTGGAGCAAATGTGGGTCGTCGCGGACAGACTCCAACAGCTCATTTGCAACGTTCATGCGATGCTGTTTTTGGTCGAAATTGAGCAATTTTGGTACAAATTTCGCGGCAACCCGTCTCATGCCCAAATCATTGATAAAAATCGAATGGCACGAGCCAATCGATATGCCTAGGTCCTCAGCAACTTCTCTAACGGTGATACGGCGATTGGCCAATACCATTTTCTTCACTTCATCAATTTTTTCGTCTGTTGTTGAAGTGCTCGGGCGTCCGGCTCGCTCTTCGTCGTTCACATCTTCTCGGCCTTCTGAGAACATTTTGTACCACCGATAAACGTTGCTTCGGTCCAAGGTTACTTCTCCGTATGCCACAGTCAACATTCGAAATGCTTCCGTACACTTAATTTCGTTTTTCACACAAAATTTGATACAGGTTCCTTGATCCATTTTTTTGAATAGGTAAAAATCGAAGATGAGCCAAAATACATGCAAGAAAAACAGCTGTCAACAATTAACTGAATATTCAAATTGGCCGAACTTGGCGCCATAAGTGACAGACATGAGTACCAACATAACGCCACAAAAAAATCGAATTTCGAATATACCTAACCCTCGAAAATTCGAAATTCGCGATACTTTTTGAACACACCTCGTAAAAGAAATTTTCTAAAATAAATGTAGCCTAAGTTACTCCTTATTATATCAGCTACCTGACAAAAAAGGCCCGTCAAAATCGGTTCAGCCATTTCAGAGATTAGCCGGAACAAAGAGACAGACAGACAGACAAAAAAAAACCGAAGGTAATTTTCGTTATAGGTATCGTGTATACCGGGTATATCAAGAGTGCTACCGAAAACGAAGCCGGGTAGTAGTTTTAGTGGCTAAAAACACAATGCAACTAAAAATTTCGCTAAGAAACGCGACAATTTTTTTTATTATTTTTTTAATATCGTCTATTTTGGGAGGTAAATCCATAGTTTTTGCTAAAATAATACTTTAAAGCCTTGCATACCATAGCGTCTTTAAAAATAAAAGGGTGTACACTATCATTTAAGAAAAAACTATGTATTTACCATCATAATACGACGATAAAAAAAAATAAAAAAAATCGCCACAATTTTTACAAAATTTAGTTGCATTGTGTCTGAAGTCACTAAAACTACCACCTAGCTTCGTTTTCAGTAGCAGTCTTGATATACCCTGCATAATGATATGTAGTTGGACATTTTTTTTTATTTTCACTATACAGACACTTTAATTTTATTTATATATATAGATTAAGTAGGTATAGCAGAGGCTTAGTTGTAACAACGCAATGTATCTTGAAGAATATTTAGTGACATTGTTCCTGTTCACTGCAGCTGTTGTCACATCAAGGTCCTATAAAAATACTTCACAATATGTCATTGACATCATGCGGGAATGCGATTGTTTTCCCCACTGACAATAAAATATACAATCCGTTTGCTATACTATCTACTTAGAATCACAAATTATAACATTTCTTGAGAGAAATACTGATGATAGGATATTCACATCCGCCAGATGTCCATGCAGGCCGACATAATTTTGTCAGACGATGGGACAAAACTATCTTTTGTATATGGATATTCTATTTTAATTCCACAAGATATGCCGTCAGATACACAGTAGCCACTTTGTCAAGTAAAGCTAAAACAAAACTGATGAATGACAAAAGAATGATACGATGGTTTAGTCATGTAGATAGGATGGATAAAAAGGGACTAACCAAACAAATATACAAGACGTGTGTAGACGGAAGAGTCGGTAGGGGGCGACCTCACTGAACCTACACCATCCAAATTGATGATACCTTCAACAAGGGTCATGTCAAAAGTACCCTGAATCAACGAGAATGCATGAAGAGGTGAATGAAACTAGTTGAAGTGAAAGTTATAAGTCATAAATGATCATCCATAAAATGCATTATAAAACGTGTAATCAAATATTTGAAGAATAATGTTTACCTTCCACATCCTTGTATTGAGAGCAATTGGCATCCAGAGATGTGGAAGAGCTTAGGGGAGGTCTTTGCCCAGCAGTGCGATCTTTTAGGTTAATATAATAATATATAAATAATAATAATAAAAAATAAAATGCTTTTATTTCAGGCAAAAAACCCATAATACATTAAATCAAGTAAAAGTCTATATATGTACTAATTACACTGCAACACAGTTGGTGCTCTGTATGCCATTGGTTCTTAACCATTTAGTCATGAAGGACTACATGATCAAATTTTTGTTTAGCCATTGATCTCCCGGTTGATAAACTGCTTTGGCTGTTTGCAAAATGTAAATACTTAAACAAAAGGTCTTTCTATCTATGTTTAATAATGTAAACAAAACATGGTAAAATTATTTTAAATAGGGTCTTAGGACGGCTTTTTAGACCACTATAATTAAGCCAAGTATTATAAGCTTATTACGGATTAATATGCGTTACAATATTCAATATGTTCATGTACAACTCATCGCTACAATAGATTGCTTGTTTTGACTTCTTTCGCAGTAAAAGTAAAAAAGTATTGTTATGTCAACTTCAGTGATGACGAATTATTGTCATATGAATCAGATGATTAAGCTAAGTCAGTAAGCTATTTGTGACGTCAACAGTTTTACGATAGGCTTGTCTACGTGCATAATCAGTGATACTCCAGTTGTATCTCTGACCTTAGCTGATTCATACCTTTCTTTGCATTTTCCTTATACTGGCCCTGTGCCTAGTATAGTAAAAAAGTTTGAATGTCAAATCTACGAGTTTTCGAAATCCAACTAATTGGTTTATTACAAAGAAGATCATCATCATCACTGCTGGACATAGGCCTCTCCTATGGCATGCCACTGGGCCCGATCTTCAGCCCAACGTCTCCAACCGCTACCAGCCATCTTCCGGATATTATCACTCCACCTCGTTGGAGGGCGTCCTGCACTACGCTTGCCGAGGCGCGGTCTCCACTCGAGAACACGTCTACCCCAACGGTTGTCGGTTCTCCGACAAATGTGACCAGCCCACTGCCACTTCAACTTACTAATCCGCTGGGCTATGTCGGTCACCTTGGTTCTCTGTCGGATAACCTCATTCCTGATTCTATACTTCAGAGAAACACCGAGCATAGCCCGCTCCATTGCTCGTTGAGCGACTTTGAATTGGTGAACCAGCCCCACTGTCAGTGTCGACGTCTCGGCACCGTATGTCATTACGGGTAGGACGCACTCTTTGAAGACTTTCGTCTTCAGGTTTTGCGGTATTGGCGACTAGAAGACCCGACGAAATTTCCCAAATGCTGCCCAGCCCAGCTGGATTCTTCTTCGAGCTTCACTCTCAAAGTTGTTTCTACCTAATTGCAGTTTCTGCCCGAGGTAGATATATTCTGAAACAACTTCAAGAGAAGCTCCGTGCACAACGATCGGTTCCGGATAAATCTGTTTGTTAAATATTATTTTGGTTTTATCCAAATTCATCCGGAGACCAATGCGTGCTGAAGAACCAGCTAAGCTGGTCAACATATGGTGCAAATCATGCACGGTTTCAGCCATTATGACGATATCGTCTGCAAATCTCAAGTGTGAAATATATTCGCCATTGATGTTGATGCCGCGTCCTTTCCAGTTTAGGGTCTTGAACATATCTTCCAATGCATTTGAGAACAATTTGGGGGAAATTACGTCCCTTTGTCTCACGCCTCGATGCAGAGGGATATGTTCAGACTGCTTATTCTGTACTTGGACGGACATAGTAGCAGCCTCGTACAATGATTTCAACACTTGGATGTATCGCCAATCAACTTGGCAACGTTGCAAGGATTCCAGAACATACCGGATCTCAATGGAGTCAAAGGCCTTCTCATAGTCAACAAACGTCAGACATAGGGGCAGATTATACTCCTGTGTCTTCTGTATAATCTGCCGTACTGTATGTATGTGGTCTATGGTACCATATCCTCTTCGAAACCCGGCCTGCTCCGAAGGATGAAACTCGTCTAGTCCACGCGCGAGATGATTTGTGATGACCCTCGAAAACAACTTATAGACATGGCTCAAGAGGGAGATCGGTCGGTAGTTTTTCAAGAGGGACATGTCTCCTTTTTTTGAAGAACAATACAACGACACTTTTGCTCCATGTCTTAGGAGTTCTCCCCGAAAAGAGGACGGAATTAAAAATCCGCTGAAGTTGGCCAAGTATAGGAGTTCCTCCTGCTTTAGCATTTCAGACGTAATGCCATCCTCGCCAGGGGCTTTTCCATTTTTAAGTTGCCTGAGAGCCATCACAATCTCGTCTAGGCTGATTTTTGGCAACTCATCTGTGTGGTGGCGTGTAAGAGTGGCTCGTCGATCCTCAAAATCGGGTTCTGGACGGGGCATGTGAGATGCGTAGAGTCTCCCGTAATAGTCCTGAACTTCCGACGGAAAGAAGATAAATATGGATAATTATAATAACAGCCCAATGGCAGTATAAATACACTTTTGTTTTCCGGTTTGAAGAACATATCAGACAGAGTAACTACTGGACATATTGAGACCCAACATCTTTGGATGTTGATTTGGATTTGGATGCCGAACGCAGTGCTGCGGCGTGCAGCCAAGCATTCCTTTGTAATTCATGATGTTTGGTTTTCCTACATTCCATCAGCGGTCGTATCGCTTACAATCAGGCGAATGGCAGGCTAGTCTCGACATTCATTGCAATAAAAAAATATACACAACATAATTTTAAATAGAAACATAGAAACCTAATGACATAAACTTACAAATGAAAATAAAATGAAGCATTTCATAATTTAATATTATGTTTCCATTTGAAAACCGTGAACGTAAAAGCTTAATTCGGTTTGTGCAGTATCTATTTTGCATTTATGAAACTATGTTTTAATGACAAGTTGTGCTATTAATCTTGTATTCAAAGGTAAATTATTTCTTTCTATTTGGTGAGTTCGAGCGACAGGCACCAAAACAAGCATCATAGACTTGGGTGAATATCGTTGATAGTGTTATTTGTAAAAACGAATAAAAATACATGAATTGGTTACTTTAAGAAAAAGCAAAATATTTAACGACTATTAAATTATATATATTTTTTTATCTTTTTGGGAAAGGAGATCCTATGATCTCAAAAGCCGATAATAGAAGGTCATACTTCTTTTGTGGTTATTTGTAAGGGTTGTGATCAGTTAAGCTAGCGTATGGATGGCTGTTTTGATTGCGAATACAATGAAGAGTAAGTAGGTAACTAAACTTCCTGTAGAGTCATTATAAAGATTTGATTTAACAGCCTCCGAGGCGTTGTTGGTTAGATGCCAGGTGTGAAAAGAGAGACCGCGGGTTCGATCTCCGCACTGTGACAAATGTTTGAGTGAGCCATAATTATTTGTGTCAGGTCTGGTTGTTTGTGAGACCTAATAGTCTCTCGTAGCATCGGATACCCACAACACTAGACTGGATCTTAGTGTTAGGGCAGGACTATATATGTGACTGTTGGGTGTATTTATTTATTTAAATTAAAAAAAAAACAGTAATATCAACACAAAAAACACAACAAAATCTTAGCTAAGATAAAAATATAATATTACGGCAACACACACATGAAGTTCTGAAGAGATGTATAAGAATACAAGTAATTTTGTAATATTTGTTTTAATTGTAATGCACAATGCATTACAAATTTATTCACCAACAAGTCCATAAGGATTGTCAATAGTCTTGATTTGACCCTATCAGCAAACGATTCTGTTTACAAAATACATCAATGAACAGTTATATTTAAACCCAATTGTCACTAACAAGATTGAAAAAAACAGCGTCCTTGACTTGATTTGTTTCCATTCAGTGAATTCGAATCGACATCAACATCGTACGACTTGATTGAGAAAATGACCGATCCACAATCGTTTATTACATCGGACAACAAACAAACGAGCGGACCTCATTCCGTTACACTTGATTTATGCCCACTGTTCGATACCCGGACGACACTCATTTATATCAATGTGCGCAGTCTGAAAAACCTTTTAACGAAAACGTATTCACATCGTTTCCATATTAATGTTCTTTAAGTTCTAATGACTGTTTCCAAGTTCGACGTTCTGGTACGCTTTTTAGGAGTTTGTTTTTAAATCTATGGGTAATGGTGTTGGTGTATGTTTCTTAATTGCAATCCTGATATTTTCATCTGGAGTGCGATTTGCAATAGCAATTTCTGCTTAAATAAATATTATAGGTGATTGAACTCATTTTGTTCATGATTCTTGGTTTTAATTTTACCGATTGTTTAATTATATTAATTGTTCGTTTTTAAGTTCATTATCCTTAGTGCATCTGTTAAATTGGGATTTTTAAAATTATGATTCCGAATAAATTAATTTTGAGTGTATGCATTGTTTAATCTAGGCATATGACATTCATTCCAGTCAGTTATTACCTATCTAAGTGTTGTCAACGACCTTTAGTTATTTATCTTGGACGTATTTCCCCTTTGGTAGCCTGTACATTTAAATTAAGAGTTTTTATTTATTAATCATTGTGCTGCTAATAAACTTTGCGTAGGTAATGCAGTGGTTCCTTGCACCAACTTATCCAGTGGTATGTTTCATCACTCAAATTGCTTATTTTTTTAATTTACCTAATATATTGAGGTGAAATAAACAAAAATTTCATTATCTGTCATCTTTTCTAACTAAAGCTTGACGTCTTTCAAGGATCACAGCAGTTGCATAGTGGAAACGGTCTACTTTAACCGACTTCGTGCAACCTTCATTAAGACACCCGTCACCTTGTGGACGTCTTACGTTTGCTGATACGTGTCCATTCGAGAACATTATGCCTTAATCGATTATCAGTTGAAATAGAATAGTGATTATCAACAGTCATGTTCGATAATGTGGTGAATTTGCAAACTAAGCTCTTCTTTAGGCTGGGTGTATCTACATTTTGTAAGCTGTCTGTAGTTCATAGATTTTTTAAAGGTAGACTCTGTGTCCCAATATGCAATGAAATCTCCTACAAACAAATGTTTTTGACTTTGTTCAAATCCCAACCCTTATTAAAAGCTAAAATACGAAATAAATCACAAAAAAGTCCTACCTTTCGTTCAGTATCTCCAAGAATATTTATAAGCCGATAGTTCGCGACGGTATAATCGGATTCAACTGCAAATATCTCGCATGAAAGATTGAACAAAAAACAACGTTTCAGCCACTAAATCGCGATAAATCAACGATGCTCGTAGGTGTTTTCGCAAATAGGAGCGTCAAGTGTTCGAACGTTGCCCACCCTGAGACGGTAATAAATAATATTCGGAGGTCATCGATAACCAGTCTGACAGTGGCTGCTCATGCCTCTTGTCTCTTTCTATATTCCGATATTTTTCAATGGGTATTTACGAGGGAGAAGATTTTGCAGAATTTAAATATTTGAAGATTTTGCTATCATATATCAGCTGTTATTTACAACGCCCTTAGATATAGTGTTATTGCTAAGGTTCTGTATTCAATGAGGAAATTGAATAGTTTTGCCATTCGCTATGTCCCTGCATCTCATTGTCTCTCGTTCCACAGCTTCGCTAATAGACCCTTTTACATTGAAGTTTAGATCTAGAGATTTCATAGATATTTGGTTTGTATCCACTATTGCTTGAATGACTCGGTTGCGAATCGTAAAAGTGACCCTGTTTGATCAAAATATCTTGAAATTATTAGTACCTGAGAGTAGTGTGAATTATGTTATGTTGCAGACATGGATGATGATTGATGTTATGTGCCAAAAGATCAGCCTTCAGTGTTTCCAATATGTTTCACTACAACATGTACATAATACCGTATATATTTGATCGAAGATAAAACCAGAGGGGTACACTAAGACACATTTTTATTTTTGTATAGGCCCATATATGTCCCACTGCAGGGCACGGGCCTAGTCTACAATCAAGAGTACGATTGAGAGTGGTTAGGCCATATAGTCCACCACGCTGGCCTAGTGCGGGTTGGCGGACTTACATACCATAGAATTACAAATATACACACACAATACACTAAGACACATGCTCAGATGATATTTAATAGATGTATCTGTTATGGGCCAAGTGATTAATGCGGGCAGTATTCATAATGCCCGGGCAGTATGATTATTGCCGACCCATATAGGGCCAAGTGATTAATTACAAACTAAACTCACCTATTTATCACATAGCCCGGGCATTATGAATATGGCAACATGATGATCAGGAAATGTGATTTAATAGGTGATTTTTTACGTGGTGCGCTGCCGCATTGTCGCATCTGCGATAGACTCATAAATTAGAAAGGTTGAATTGATCTGCTTATGTTTAGTTGTTTTTTAACGTCCGAAACATTATCTTCAGAAGAAAATTAGTGTACCCACTTTATGGATCAGTTAGGTCGACTGTGCTCCAAAACCGACTCGGAACACCCCGACTCCACGTAGTCTTTTGGTCTTTTTCTTTAACCCTAGAGTGTATTTACAAAGCCGGAGGCGCGGAGGGAGAGCAGAAGCTAATTTGTATTGACAACAAGTGTTTTAAGGGTTACGTTGCTAGAATAGAATATCTTTCTCAGGAATAGTGCGTTACCTTTTTATGGGAGTGGTACCAGGGGAGGAGCGACACTCTCCCGCCCCCTCCACTCCACCCAACCCACCCTCTCGTGCTGCCCTATTCTAAATTCGACCACTTCGGCTCATTGTTTTGATTTTGATTCGCTTTACATCACTTTGCCCAATAGGCACTTAGCATTATTCATAATGCCCGGGCAATGTGATAAATTGATTGGTTATAATCACATTGCCCGCTCTTATTGGGCATTATTCATATTGCCCGGGCATTATGAATAATGCCGGAATAATCACTTGGCCCATAACATATCCACCAGATAATTTTGTATGAGCAGATATGAATTTGTAGATTTGACCCTCCATGCGTGTAATGCAGTTGTACTACGGTACGATTATAACGCTGAGGTCTTGGATTCGATCTAGGGTCAAGCAAAGTGATATTGGACTTTTCTAATTTATCAGCCTGGAGTCAGAAATTTTAAATAAATGATAATGAAATTCTAAATAAGTCTAAATGGATTGAATCGACGACAAATCTTACAAATATCGAAATTTACTGAAAAATAATTATCTTAAACAATTTATGACAGCACGCAGGCCATAGCCTACATGTGGGATAAGAGAAGGTAAGAAAAATATTAATAATTAGATTAGCGTCATCACCTCTCTAAATAAATTGTTCATTTAATTAATTGTCTTATATGTATGTACCCTAACATTCATGACTTACTTATAAGTTCAAAAACCTTTGCCGTATCAAATTACATCTAATAGTGCACATTCAAATACAATATCTAGTATTTTGAACTCCTTGGTATTATTTACGTAAGCTTTTGAGACAGTAGAGGAGGCCACAACCTCTCCAATGGCTCAGATCGCCAATTTATCATGGCATCTCTCTGAATCCGATAGCTTGGGGAGTGTATTCTGTGCGATGGCTTGCCTTTCGACATTTTACGATCGGTGATATTTTATCGATGAGAAAACGTAATAAAATACTGAAAGAAAATCTGGTAAAAACAGGATTTTTTTTATGCGAGCTTAAAAAGACTGGTCGTTGCCTAATTCCAAGAGATAAGCTGGTCACTCGCCATGACGTAGGCTGCTAGATTTTACTATAAAGGCATTAAAAATAACATTTTGGAATAATAAGGGCTGTATCTGGGCTGCCATTGTGGAAATATATCGATCAGTTCTCTTTAGCAGTCTACAACGTTTGAATAGTGGCCATAACAAACGACAACTTGATCGATTTTGTTCAATAATGATGAATTACGTCCCTGAACGCAAATCAATCCTAACTGTGGAGATGTTAGGGGGAATTCTAGGTTCAGTAGTGGTCATCCTGTGGCTGTAGAGAGAGAAGAAGAGAGAAAGAGAGGTCTTTCTTTCTAACACACACTGTAGAAAACAATAAGTTCAGGCCTTCGTATTACATAAATAATCTACTTAGAAACCAATTGTTTTGTTCAAAAGTAATCTTATTGTCTCTCCATATCTTTTAAGTTGTTTAAGGTTCAGAAGTCCAAATTTACATATAGTTCTGGTCTAATATACTCCATACAAGAACTAACTTAACTCAAAACATATTTATCTTTAAAGTTTGCTAAGAGTTTAATAAATAGTTTTCTCATGTTGATCTATTTATAGACTCCCACTTAAAGTTTAAAAAGGACATATTAGATTGTATGTCGCTTTGATTTTAATGTTTGCTAATCGGAATGTTTTTTTTTTCGTTTATTATTGTGTAACTGTGTAAACTTTACTGGTCTATGCATTAGTTGTACCATATTTAATGATATGTGTGTTGTTGTAATATTTATTTTCCAAATTCAATAAAAATAAATTAATAAATCTATTACAACTCATGAGGTCTTTTCTAACTTACTATTTTTGGTCTTGTAATACAGTCGTTATGTTTAGAAGTATCTAATATTAGGTAATTTATTATTCATATTAACTATTCCATAATGTATTTAGAAAGAAGGTTACATACATTATGATTCACACAATATACGTAATTTTCTTAGCATCTGTGGGAAGTGGATGACGGTCAAACAAACTTGATACTGACTTTACCTTTTGCGATCGGTGTTTGCGTTTAAAATAAGATTTCATGGATTTTGTGCCAAATCATCCGTTGAGGAAACAATTGTGCCTATCGTGGTTTAGAAGACTCTAATTGTTTGCTCTAAGAAACGTTTACTTATATTTTAAGTTATTTAGTTACAGTAATAGGAAAAGAGCCATGATGTCTAAATATAAGCATGAGACCAATAATTAATTTATTCTTACTTGAATAATAATCTATTAGATGCGGTTTCATACGTTAATCGAAGTTAGTTTTTTGATATTTGTTTACCATATTTGTTTATTTATGTCTACATCAGTAACATATGGAATTGACATATGTAAGATTGCAAAGGTTCGTTAGATTAGGTGATATGTGAATTTTCTGATGCATTGTATTAGCTATCACCATTGCTGAATTGCTATAATTGATACCAACAACGTAAGTACTAACACGATTCACAATAAAACTTTGGATTTCTGCCACCAATTATGATCTCATACGATTTGAATTTCGAACGAACTACATTCATCCAGTTTTATATCACGCAAACTCATTCTATCAGCAACTACGGGTTATTTTATTTTGCATATCTAAATTTCAAGATTACAAATTCCACTTCAATCTTTTTATCCGGTTTTTGAATAAATTTCTCCGATAGCTGGTGGTCCAATATCTGTCAAACGATGTCGACCGGGACTGTTAATAAGCCCCCAGCCCGCGCTCCGTCCGAGCGTTCGATTGAATACGTGCTTCACTTACAACACCACGATTTGTCCAGGAATTTATTCTCGGTGCTACTAGCATTCCAGTGAAAAACCGCTGGTGTTTGTTAAGGGCATTGTTTAGAGGGCATTTGGATGTTATCGCTAATGCTTGGGTGGGTTGCCTAGTTGAATCACTAAAAGTCGTTTTTAGTGACGACAGCGACGTTTGTCGCTATCCCTACGAAGTCGAATAAGGAATTATCCTACCATTAGTGGTGGTAGGATAATTCCTTATTCGTATATTTGTAAAAAAATGAATTCTTAGAATGTTGTAGGAAAGTTTATAAGCCCAATGACCGTGCTTTATGTAATTACCCATTAGCAACTCGGAAACTTATCAATTTCTATATTTTTAAATAACTAATTAAAAAAAAATATTTTAATATAAAATTCCATCTATTATAAATCATAGGCGACGAATTTGTATGTATTTTCTTTGAGATCACTTCCTGGGAATCTAGCACAGGGCCTCGAACTCCACTAGCCAATACTTAAGAAATAAGGTACTCGTATGTGTAGATTGCAAAAAGTGTGCATAGAAAAAATCACCAAGTCATCGGCATGATACCAAAGCAATTATATAAAAGCGATTAACTAATTATCGTGTATTATGTAAATTGCAATAATAACTAGTTATTTTATCTCTCTTATATTTTATAAATAAGATATCCCAATTTTAAGGCCAATGGAACTTTAATATTGAATCAACGGGTTAAATGTCTATCCACTGAAATGAAGGTTTTAGATTGATTTACAAGGGACACGATACTGCCTTATCATGTCTATAGCTCCCACCAATCAGCAGTGTCAATGCACTGTTGTGTTTAGGTTTGAAGAATACCATAGCCAGGGTAACTGCTGGACATATTGACACTTAATATCTTTCGTCTCAGGATGGCGAGCGCAGTGGAATGCGAAGCATTTCGTCGTAATTAATGGTTTTTTTATTTTGCCAGTACATAATAAAACATTTGACATAATATATGGACTGATGGGGATAACTTACATAAACAATTGTATTTAACAACCCAAATACGTCCTACTGCCGGTATGATTTATTGTGGTTAGGTCTTATAGTCCGTCAGGCTGGCCTAGTGTGGGTTGGGAGACTAATACCGTAGGAATACTTTACGAACCAATATGGTATGCAGATTTCCTAACGATTTTTTCCTTCATAGTGCGTTGTGATTGACTATCAATACACACATGACTACTAAAAGTCAGAGTTATGCCTTGGCATTTCAACCCGTGAACACCGTGAACATGTTGCAGCCACATCTGGTCCGGTACCAACAAGCTACCTCGCATTTATTTATAAATTGTAGTTAATTATTTATTTCCTTCATCGGTTCACTGCCTTGGTGGTACAGTTCTACAACGGTATGATTGCAAAGCTGAGGTCTCGGGGTCGAATCCAGGGTCAGGCAATGTAATATCGGATTTTTCTATTCATTATCAGGAGTCAGGAATTTGAGTCCGATGTGGCGATAGGCTCGCCCCCTGCCACATCGTGGGACGGAACACGCAAGGTTAAAAGTGTCCTGGTACCACAGCCTACTCTTTCTGGGAAGAAGGCGTGAATTAATGTGTATTTCCTTCATCGTTGGAGTGTGTGGTATTTCCCGTAATTTTAAACATATTGATAGTAAAAGCAAGAACAATACAAAAAAATATCAAAGATATTCGCTGATTTTGTAATCCCAGGGTGTGAAAAAGAGTAATATTATATTGAGCGTTTTTGATTTACTATGGTTGTTTATATAGGTACTGTTGATTTTCCCGTGTGGTCTTATTACGGAGTATTTATGTACTCGTCACAATTATAATTAGTTTATGTATTGTATCATAGCTGATAAATTAGTAACTGCTACAGGGAAAGAACTGGTTTGTTTATGAAATACGTAATTGAAAATATTTGCCTTATTGGTTTAAAAACATCGTGTATGAGCGGTGAATCGTGAGGTTTTCGTATGCTTTACCTTAGTTTGAGTTTTTGGTTACAAAAAATGGATTGTCCTCTTAGTTTTGCCCGTCATGGCGATAGTTTCAACAAGGTTAGTTAAGAGAGATACGCAAAACTAAATATACGCGTGTAATAAAAAAGGATGAATTACTTAAAAAAAAAACTTTCCGTTTTCTTTTCTAACAATTGAGGCAAAAATACGCTTTTTTACAATATTCTTTTTTGTTTGACTAGACGTCTCTGTTTTATTATGTTAATAATTTGCAAAAAATATTCTAAAAGTTACATGACATTCGTTTCATCGTACATTAAATTGACTTCTTAATGTTATTCAGTTTAATTACAGAAACAATTACGATTACAATACACATAAAACAAACTGCCAAAATCATCCTTAACGAGGACAACCCAAATATTATCTACAGTATTATTTATTAACGTAATTAATGCACTATTTTCTATGTTAACGAGTGCGTAATGAAATGCGAGGGCTGGAATTGGGGAGCCAATAAAATTAGTAGACGAGACATGAAAGTTAATGCGGTTAATGGCTAAGCGAATTGCCAGAAGGAAATTGCGCTCCACTTGGGGACAAATTTGCTTGATTGGGCACTGGGTCGAACAGATATTCAGCAAATCTATCGATAATAATACCGATACTATCGATGGTGATACACATCGCGAAATTATCGATGAAAATCTCAACGGAGTTATAGTGATTTTATGCGCATAATTAGCTTCGATTTCGTTTGCAAAACTTGTAGTGCCGAGTTTGTTTATGAAACATGATCGTTTTTATTGCTTTGCAACGTATTTTTTATTTACTTATTGTTGTATTAACGTGTTGGTATTTTTTAGTTTATTTCAGTTTAAATCTGAATTTACTTTTCCAATAATAATATTGATAACTTGCTACATGTTTTGAATGCGTGAAATGTTTTGAAGATTCAAAATAAAAAAGAAATGTAATTATTTATTTTCCGCTTAATACTTCATTGCCTTGTTATAACAATGGTATCTTTAATTAACTAGCTTTGGTATATCTTTTAACATTAAAAAATATAGTGTGTAAAACGTTTTTTCTTGTTAAAATTAAGACCCTGAGTGTTAATTTTAATAAATAAATCTATATAAAAATTAATGCATCCAAAGAAATAAATAATATAATAAAATATTACGCTGACTATAACTTAATCATAAAATTAATTATGCATACATACACATTATGCAGGAGTCGTAAAAGGAAAAAAATAGTACGACATACAATATTAATTAACTCGTATTATCTATCATAATATTGTGACATGTGTGCTAAGTAATTCTATTTTATACGACATAATATTATCGTGTTTACTTCTATGAAACCTAATTTATTTTAATTATAATATTCAATAGTCTTTGTGCAATTGGTTAGACGCAGGCTGTGAAACCAGAAGACCGTGGGTTCGATTCCCGCACCGAAACAAATGTTTACGTGATCCAGCTGGTATTTGTTTCGGGGCTAGGTATTAATAAGATCGAAAAGTCTCTTGTAGTGTCTTGGCGGAATTTACATACTATATTCTTGCAATTTGCTATGATACGCAGGTTTGCTCACGATGTTTTCTTTCACCGCTATAGTGCGTGGTAATTGACTATCAATACATACGTGACTCTGACTTCAGAGGTTTCTGAACCTGAATCCTGGGATTTGTACCCGTAAACATGACTGACAGCTGCATCTTGTCCTTTTATAAATAGGCCACTTTTTTTTTGCAATGAATAGCGAGGCGAGCATGCTGTTCGCCTGATGGTAAGTGATGCGACCGCTCATGAACAGAAGCAAAACCAAACAACACCTTGAATTACAAAGCAATGTTTGGCATTCCACTGCGCTCATCATCCTGAGACATAAGATGTTAAGTCTCAATATGTCCAGTAGTTACTTTGGCTACAATGTCCTTCCATCCGAAACACAACAGTGCATTTAAACTGCTGTTTGACGGGAGAAATAGACATTGCGGTGGTACCCAGCTGCCTGGGTAGGCAGCCTCTTACATATGAGAGACCTACCACCAGTAAACTATAGACTATATAGAACTAATTTGAGTACTAAGTTTTCGATCCAAAACCGAAATTGCAAATGAAATAGAGTTTCAAATAGGTCGATAGTTCAGCAAAAAAAGTGATACTTGAATGTTTAATAAAGTATCGGACTAACGTCACAAAATTACGTAACATGACTGGTTAATAAACTAAACGAAGTTGGAAAAGGGGGTTTCTTAAACCTAATTAAAGGTCGAACGAACTACATATATTTTCTGGGAAGCCGAAAAATCCAAAAAATACAAACGAAGGTAATATTTTAAGGCTAACCAGTTGGATTCCGTATTCATGGTGTGTTTTTCGGCTTAAGTTCTGTGACCTCAGCATACGGCGAGAGAGTGTGATCGAAATCTTTATTGAAAAATATATTTCAAGACGTACAGTTTTTTTAACAAAACATTTTATGTACAGCATTTTGAACAGGCTTGCGAAGAAGACAGGTAGAAATAATGGCATACAATAATTATAAAGTTAGCATACCCTTGAGTTTAGACTGATGAATCTTTATTTATTGAGCAAATAAGAAAATATTGTATGTTGCCTGGTAATGGTTTAATTTGGATGAATCATGAAAATAAATAATAATATATAAGCTCATACTCGAGGGTGGAGTGTGGGCCTCTTCTGCTATTGAGGCAAGTTCGGAGCACTCCAGGGATAAGGAAGGGATAGATAAATAGAAGAAAGAACATTTTCGTAGTTTGAGGAGGCTTCTTAGCAGGCCATCATAACTATATGGAATGGCATGGGACTGCCATGCAATACAATATATTAATCTGAAGAGTTTGTTTGTTTGTTACCACTAATCTCAGGAACTACTGGTTCGAATTGAAAAAATCTTTTTGTGTTGGATAGGTCATTTATGAGGAATGCTATAGCCATATTATATCATCACTGTATGACCTATAGGAGGAAAGAAGTAGTGAAAAATGTAGCAAATAAGAGGACATTATTATTCATTTTTCGTGGTCCACTTAGTAGATATTCTAAATTGATGGTCGGAATTGAAAAATGTAGTCGCCATTTTGAAAAGTGTGCCTGCACGCGGGCGGAGCCGGGCCGGACCGTTAGTCTTATAAAAAGTGTAAAAGAGGAAGGAAAATCCTCTGCTCAACGTTTGACTAATACATGTGTTTATTTTTTCAATTGCTGCACTTAGTTCATAGTGAATGAAATGAATATGTGAGACATGAATCTATCACATAATTATCGAAATACGTTCAATTTGTATGAGGACATTGCAAAGGCCCGGGTAAATCCATGATTCACATGGCGAGATATAAATGCTGTTTACTAAGAAACTTGTTATGAATGATTAAGTAAGGTCCACAGAACAATTTTCTAAGTTTCGCAAATTTTATCTTGACTTATTTTTCTTTATATGAATTTATTTGTACTTAAAACGAGACATGAAAATTTTGTTTTAAAAAAAAAATAAGATTGGTTTTTTATATTTTCTGAACGTGAAGGTTAATTTATGTGACTCATCTGTGATGTTATTTTGTTGTTGTAACATTAAATTATCGATTTTATTGAAGATTACATGATATTTTTTTGTTGGGTAAAAAACTATTATATTTAGAATATTTCAAAAACGCATAATATTATAATATATTTATTTATAGTTGTACGTTCAATGTAAACTGGTGCCAAAAATAATAAAAAATCATGTATGACTAATGGACACAAAAAATTAAGAAACGTAATAAACATGCAATCTCCCGAAGAATAGCGTCACAAAACGACCATAAAAATAATGACGCGCAAGTCATCACACAGTTTTTTATGCGAACGGTACTCCATGATAGGAACAACAAAACGTATTTGTAAGTATTTAACGAACCGACTTGACCTCCAGTACCCAGTATAGCAAGGCGGACGAGCGAGAAGTACGCATTTTAATTTATTTATTAACAATTTTAATATATAAAATATTTATTAAGTTATGCTATAGTGTTTAGTGAAGTGTGACAAAATGAGGAATTATATTGTGATCTTTGTGGCTGCTGTTTGTTGGACTAGCGCACGTAAGTTGATCAGACGAGTTTTTGTTTTTAATATTTTTCTAGTTCGCTTTGTAAATTATTAAATTGTTTAATAACGTTAAGTCGGAGATTGATAAGCCACTTATAAATAAATACGAGTATACTAAATCGATACAGATAGATATAGCAAGAAATTCTTTACAATATAAAATAGTTGTAACTGTAAACTCATCTTTAAAAGTTAAATAGGCTATTAAAGTTTGCATAGAAGATCGTTATTTTGAAGTTAAAAATATAAAGTATTAGGTAGGCAGTGCCTTGTGTCAAGCCTTCTACGATATAGCCGATTGGGAATCCCATCGCACAATCTATTATTATAAACTTGAAACCCATTAGCTATGGATGTTTTTGTACAGAGGTTTTTATTATGTTTTTATTGACTAGAATTTCAAGTTTACGACATCGTCTCTCTATTGCCAATGCTATGATCATAGTTAGTAGCAGAAAACATCCTGTATTGTTTTTCCTTATTAATTTCAATCTGAAATGATATTTACTCTCAGATAGCAACATACTGGTGAAATACGAGTTACAATGACCTTGTCAAACGCCTCACATTTGGAGCTCAGCCTGTTTATATCCGCTTTGAGCATGCCGGCAAAATAATGTCATGATTACAATCTTTCTCCGTTGGATACTTCATTTAGGTAACATTTGAATTGTCATGTGCATCGAAACAATGGCGTGAAAATACATCCAGTCTAAAGATAATGTTTATAGTCTAAGATCCCGCCATACATCGACCTTCACCGAGATGTTTATTTGATGAAACGTATTTTATATTCAATTTAATATGTCAATAAATATATTGTATAGGGGTTGCCTAGCAAATTTCAGTCCAGAATACGATTAATTAATTATTAAAAAAAAATTTTTTTTTACATTTCACCTGTTTGATTATTAAACAAATTCTATACCAGTCGAAAGTATGAAGCCCATAGAATATGCAAACGTTAGGTTGCCTATTTTTTTCCGGTCACAACCCTCAGGTTGCCAGGTATAAACAGGTAAATCGCTACTAGCATTTTGCACCGGTCTGATTATTGAATGGAAATTAAATGAAAATAAAGATCATTTTATTACGAACACGGTGGTATAGGGTTGCCTGCGAAAAATCAGTCCCGAATTGCGGTTGTCGAATTTAGAAAAGTGAAATATTGCTCCGAGTGACCATCCCATGCCATAGAAGAGGACACAGCATATAAGCTGTTCGAAGTCCGCTCATAAAGAAAGAGGGTGCCCATGCTATTTATTCTTGAGAATGAAAAGGACAGCGATAGACTCGTATATGCTGTGTTTTGGAGTAGTTTATTAGTAAAATAGAGGAAGAGTTATTTAATTTTGGTTAATCAATTAATTATTTATGTGTGTATATATTTTATGTGACACCAAAGTATATACTGCCTCGGTGGCGTAGTTGTACTAAGGTACGGTAACAAAGCTGAGGTCTCGGGTTCGAATCCCGGGTTGGGCAAAGTGATATTGGATTTTTCTATTCATTATCAGCCCAGAGTCAGGAATTTGTGCCCGATATGGCGATAGGCTCGCCACCTATCACATCGTGAGACGGAACATACAAGGCGAAATGTGAGTGTCCTGGCACCTCTGCCTACCCCTTCTGGGAAAAAGGCGTGAGTTTATGTATGTATGTATGTACATTTTTAGTATATATACATTTTTAGCAAAAAAGAAGGTTATATTATTACATATATAATAATAATCTTGCAAATTGTAACTTTATTATTAGAAGACAAAATAAAAAACAACAATTAAAAATACTTCTGTTTATTGTAAAAAATTGTAAAAACAAAAAAAAAATAGTCAGATTCCGAGTCATTTCTTTTGGATTATTGTTACCAAATGGTCGTTTTCCCAATAATCAACCAGAAACCGCACCAGAGCCAACAGCTTTTAAAAATTTCATCATTAAAATTAATTAAATCAACATCCGAATCACACAAAAAACACTTTTTCGCCATTTTTTTAACAATAAATAGTAGCACGTTTTTTCAATTGCAACTATAACCACAATCTACTCCAAAATGATGCACAGCATATACGAGTCTATCGCTGTCCTTTTCATTCTCAACAATAAATAGCATGCGCACCCTCTTTCTTTAAATGGGCGGACTTCGAACAGCTTCTATGCTGTGTCCTCTTCTATCGCATGGGATGGTCACTCGGAGCAATATTTCACTTTAATAAATTCGACAACCGCAATTCGGGACTGATTTTTCGCAGGCAACCCTATACCACCGTGTTCGTAATAAAATGATCTTTATTTTCATTTAATTTTCATTCAATAATCAGATCGGTGCAAAATGCTAGTAGCGATTTACCTGTTTATACCTGGCAACCTGAGGGTTGTGACCGGAAAAAAATAGGCAACCTAACGTTTACATATTCTATGGGTTTCATACTTTCGATTGGTATAGACTTTGTTTAATAATCAAACAGGTGAAATGTGTAAACATTTTTTTTTTTAAATAATTAATTAATCGTATTCTGGACTGAAATTTGCAAGGCAACCCATATACAATATATTTATTGACATATTACATTGCATATAAAATAGGTTTCATCAAATAAACATCTCGGTGAAGGTCGATGTATGGCGGGATCCTATACTATTATAATTGGTTGTATAGTTGTACGCGCTGAAAAAAAATTACCTGTTTTTAGTTTTTATTCAAATCTTAATCGTACCGTTGAAAGCGAGACAGAGAATTGAAGAATGCGTCATCGTGTTTTTTAAGGTAAATAATTAGATACGTGATTTGAAAACATGCACAAATGTTATTTCAAAGTTATTATTGTTGGTATTTAGGAATTTGTATTAACATTTCAAAACCTCGTTTCTCGTTTACATTATGAAATAAGAGATTTTTTGGACATTACTCGTATTCGCATACTCCTGTATTACTGAAGAGGTAGACAGGGGCCTCATTTTGTCACAGAAAGCCAATATAATTTCTTTCTTAAAATGTGATATCGAGTGAGCAAATTAAACGATTTCGCAAATTTGCGAATAACTCAAATAAAATTAGGTAATTGAAACGCGATTGCTTGACCCGGAAAGTGAAGTCACACCTTCATGTATGAAAATCATGTCTATTAGTTTCAATCCATGAAAAATGAAATACCAGTTGAAACGCTTGTATTATATTATATTTTTCACTTTTCTCCTGTTGTTCTTTTTTCCTCTTCAAAAATACCGTCTTAGTTTTAAACACAAATGTCAAAATACTCAACCAAATATTTCAGCGGAATGATAATGTCGGCTAATTTATTTAAACGCACGGAATTAATTTAATAGCCACAGATAGGACTGCGAGGTGTACCACATAATACGTACATTAATTTAACAGGCATCCGGCTTCAAATAGGCCTGAATTATTTTGTCGGTTGACGGAAAATAGTACCTACTACTGTTATTTTTCAATGCCAAGAAAAAAAACCTATACATTTTTAATAAACCCTTTGTATAATTTCGTACCATATTTTTATTTCAATATCTATAATATACTTCTCATCAGAAAAATCGAAACACCTTGCAAGTTTATGTTTTGTAAGAATTATCAGGGAAATGGAAGTGCGTGGTGGCCTGTTGGTAAACAGACTAGACGCGGCTGCCAACATGTTCACGGTGGTCGCGGGTTCGAATCCCAGGGCACACCTCTGACTTACGGAGTCATGTGTGTATTGATAGTCAATCACCACGCACTAAAACGATGAAGGAAAACATCGTGAGGAAACCTGCATACCATAGCGATTTATAAAAAAATCTATGGTATGTAAGTTTGCCAACCCGCACTAAGCCAGCGTGGTGGACTATATGGCCTAACCACTTTCAATCGTACTTACGATTGTAGAGTAGGCCCGTGCCCTGTAGTGGGACGTATATGGGCTGATACAGTACAGTACAGTGTATTAATTTAATTTGAATTTAGAACATCAACATTGCATAGGATTTGAAAACTTTACACATTTGACATACATTTCTAAGTATATTATCACATTTTTCTGATAATCCTTACAAAACATAAACACATAGGTGTTTCGAGTTTTCACATGAGAAGCGTATATTGTAAAAATATCTAAATAATAATTCATCTATCCTCACATACAAAGTATTACACAGCATTTTTTTGTTAAAAATAATAAAATCTAGTCTACCTTTAGGTAATGTAGAGACGAGACATACTACGTATTTATTATATAGTTGCGTACTAATGGTCGATAAAACACGGGCATTTCCACATCATGTTTAGATAATAAAAATGACATGGATGCAAAGGTTATCATATTACAGACACATTTACTTGTAATATATGCAGCTACTAGACGCATATTATAACTTAAAATATTAAGATTACTTGCATACATATATAAACTCACGCCTTTTTCCCAGAAAGGGTAGGCAGAGTTGCATCCATGATACCCAAATGTCGCCTTGTTTATTTCGTCCCACCCAGCCAATCCGCATTAGGGTAGCGTGGTGGACTATATGTCCTAATCACTCTCAATCGTACTCTCGATTGTAGAGGAGGCCCATGCGCTGCAGTGGGACGATACCAATTCCGTCCCACGATGTGATATGGGGCGGGCCTTTTGCGATATCAAGCTCAAATTCCTGACTCTGGACTGATAATGAATACAAAAATCCATTATATCTTTGCCCGACCCGGGATTTGATCCCGAGACTTAATTTTGTAACCGCACCGTAATACAAGTACGCTACCAGGGCAGTTAAAAAAAATAAGATTAATGTTGTCAAATCTTGGTTATGTTTACATACATAATATGTAGTAGTCATAGTACTCGTAAGTCAAAGTTATAAGCAAGTATAGTTCGCGTCACGTAAAAAAAACGCTGTAAAAATGTGGAGGGGGTGTGTTTGCGCAGGATAACTCGCGCGCGAAAGTACTAGGCTCCCTTTTTTTTTAACTAGTCTTAGCTTCGTATATTGTTTACTGGAAGGTACATTGAAAAATAGATATAATATCATGTAATAGAATTAAAAACATAAATTGCCTACTGCGCAGCTTTACCGCCAGCGTTCTTTTTACGTGACGCGAACTATAATTTTCTTTATTTTATTTGTTTCATTTTCTACACAAGTAATGTAATCAGTTATTATTTTGAAATTTAATAGTATTTATAGAGGTATCTAGAACGATGTCTTATGATAATATGGCCAATTGCAGTTTCCAATAATATTATTTATATCATTTTGTGACACGTATCGTGCAAGTGTGTTTACTGTTTACGCTCGTTTCGAATCCCAGGATGCATCTTTGAATTTTCCATTTCATGTGTGTATTGATAGGTATCAATTACATAGAAATTATAATGTTCATGCTGTTTTATAATATTGACCGCTTTCGGCATGCCTAATAATAAAATAAATTACCACGCACATTGATGGTGCATCCACGCCTTGGTTACGGTGAAATTAGGCAAAAATTCGTCCATACCGCAAATAACAGAAACTAACACTTTTAAGACATCTTGACCTAACATATTGTAAATAAATAAACATTAAAATTGAACCTGCAGTTAAATAGTTTGTACAGTTTTCCAAGATATTCCATTTATAAATTTTTTATTCTATTCTTACAAATAAATAAATAACAAAATTTAACAAAGGTTAACTAACACTCTCTCACAATGCTATTCTTATTATCAAATAAGAAAAATACAGCGGTGTGGATGTAACTTAACGGTGAGGGAAAATATGGCGAGGAAACGTATGTATCTAGTGTTGCCAGGTTTAGTTTTGGAAAATTCGGGACAGGATATTAAAATAAGCGGGATTTCGAGTTCTTCAGCGGGACGCCTATTAAAGAAGAGAGAATTATATTTTTTTTTGCTTTCACAAATTATTACTCTCCCTCTAGCAGCATATACTTATCACATGGAAATGGCGTCTCTAGAGGCTCTCAAAGACAATAGCCGTTTTTGGTTATTATTATAATAATGGAAGCGCAGCTCAACCAGACCAAGTACCATATCTCTCGAGGCTTCAATTCATAAGGTGCCATGGTTTCTTAGCATGCATACATACATAAATTCACGCTTTTTTTCCAGAAGGGATAGGCAGAGGTTTCTTAGTGTACTCCAAATATTTCAAAAATTTTCTCGCAACGATTTTGTATTTTTCTCTAGCGTTTGCTACAGATGTACATCGAGATATTCCTTAAATTCTTAGACTATAGCTTTTTTCGGAGTGATCTTTATTTCTAAGATGAAAATTTGTATTTTCCGATACGTCTTTGCACATGAATTCTGATAAATTATGCTCGCCATAATGCTCGAAGAGAATTAAGTGAAGTTAAAATGCGTTTTTCTTCTGAATTTCATCTACATGTACATGTCGGAAAGTAAAATTCGACAGAAATGCTCTCTAAGCGGTATGAAACTTGAAATTGTTACGAAGGAATTGTCATTGGAGCTAGCTAATATTCACTAAGACATAAGTTCACTAATAGTATTTCGTTGCACATATATTACCACCTAAAATAAATAGTGAACAAACCGCGAGAACTTATTCAAAGCCGTATATTTTTATGGAATCAGCCTATGGAAACAACTTTAGAATCGAATTAGATACTAATTAGGTTAATAATGGTAGGAAAATGCGAAATACAGTTCGGATTATAAATAAAAGTGTGTAATATTTAGTTTTTTATTCGTTCTGAGAGGGGTGGTCAAAAAGCGGGACATTTGGCGTCCCGCCGAAGGTTCAATCGGGGCGCGTCACCAAACCCCTGAAAAGCGGGACGTCCCGCGTAAAGCTGGACACCTGGCAACACTATATGTATCATAAAGATTTACTAATCAACTTCAATTCTTAGCTTGTTATTTTAGATCTTGGCTTTGACAAGTTACCGTAGTGGATGAGAATAGTCTCTATAAATTTGAATTTTAATGCTTCTGGCGGTACGTGTATCCATTGATATCAATATTATATAGGTCTAAACAGGAAACAAACACGAAACCAAACATATGATATACTTGCGCTGGCCATCATCGTATAAATATTACATCAACAGCAATTGTGTTCTTCTAACTCTTAAGAATAGGAATATTTCAATGTTTAATTTTAAATAACATTAAATAATCACTGCAAAGTATTCTTTATAACAAAAAAATATTTAAAACAACATCAAAATTGGTCGCAGAGATATTGATAATGAATTTTAGTAGTTCAGTGGGCACTTGCTTTCTCTTTTGCACCCACGTACTTTATGAAAGATGAAGTCAAAACACGATAATTGTATTGTTTTCTGTTCCTGCTATCACCTAATTTGAAATAAGAGTTGCTTTTTATTATTGTTATTTATTTATTTACACTTTATTGCACAAAAAGACAACAGATACAGAGAGAAATTACATATCGACGCAGGAAAGCGATTTTGTCGTATCTCGAAACAAGCAATTTTACACCAGAACCAAAAAAACATATTTAAAAAATGAATAACCTCTAAACTAGAAAACTTAGGAATATCATTTCTTTAATAATAACATTTTAAAATAAAACCTTACATTTTCACGAGGAAATTAAATGCGGTCTTTTTTATGAATTAAATAATATACAAAACGCATATACGCATTTTTTGAGATACGACAAAATCGCTTTCCTGCGTCGATATATAAAAAGTACAATTGGCGGTTTTATCGCCGAAAGGCAATGTCTTACAGACAACCATGGGATGGATTTAAGAATAGGATAAACAGAGGGCAGTTAAAAGTGTAAAGGATAGAACCTACCTAGAAAGGGAAAAGATTTGCAAAATACTTACTAAAATAATTTTAAAAAATTACAAGTAATAAAAGTCATGAATACTCATATTATGTAATGTAAACATATACATAAATATATACAAACATATACATAAATATATACAAACATATACATAAATATATACATATTATTATATCCCTTGTTGTTTTCTATCTTTATTAATCTTATAACACAACATCTTCAATGTGCGTATCATCTGTATGCCGATGATTTGCAGATCTACTCGCAGGCGGGGATTGACTCTGTTACTGAAGCCATAGACAAAGTTAACGAAGACTTAGCCCGTATAAAACAGTGGGCCGACAGTTTTGGTCTGGCGGTCAACCCAAGTTTAATCAGGCAATAATTGTAGGTAGTCCAAGGATGTTGAGTAGGTTGGACACTTCACTTATCCCTCCTCTTACTTATAATGGCACAGTAATTGAATGGAGCTCTGCAGTAAAAGACCTAGGCATACTGATCGATTCCTCTCTGAACTGGCGTGCTCAAGTTAATGCAGTTTGCCAGAAGGTTACGGGTACTCTACGTGTTCTTTATCGCTTGAAGAACTTCCTTCCTGTGAAAACCAAGACAATGCTTGTGCAAACCTTGATATTTCCTTTAATCGACTATGTTGATGTGTGCTATTTTGATCTGGATGTAGAACACCTCAATAAACTCGACCGGCTTCTTAATAACTGCATTCGATTCATTTTTAATCTCCGAAAATATGATCATATTTCTTCTTTCTGCTCACAGTTAAAATGGTTACCAATACGTCAACGTCGTTCTTTACACGCCCTTACAACTCTTTTTTCCATTCTTATGTCCCCTGCTTTTGCTTCTTATTTGTCGTCTCAATTTAATTACTTAGGGAGTAACCATAATAGGAATCTTCGCTCACTTAATCATCTCCTTCTGCAGTGTCCTTCCCACACCTCTAATTTCATACATTCTTCTTTCTTCATTCAGTCAATTCTTCTATGGAATGCACTCCCCCTCGAAATCAGGTCGTCTAGTACTCGTATGACATTTAAAGCGAAAGTCCGACAACATTTAATTGATAAATTGGCAGAATAATCTTAGTATGTTTTATGTAGTATATGTATCTATAAGTATAAAATATATGTAATTTTGTATATTTATGTATGTATTTTTATTTATTTATATAATATACAGACTATAATCATATTCATTTATGTATATATAATATATTCTTCTGATATTAGTTTACACCTGAATTTTTATTTTATTATTATTTAGAGATGCGCCTACTTTGATTTCTCTGCACCACCCAAAGGTTGACTGGGAGAGAATGCCTCAGGCATTAAGTCCGCCTTTATACTTTGTATATAAAGTATTTAAATAAATAAATAAATAAATATTTATAATTAGCAAACGAATTTTAAAAATTATGTATTTATGACTACATTATATTACCTTTTAATATAACTAATAATAAAAATTGAGTCAACTTTCCTATTTAATTCCCCATTTTACTATATTTGTATTATTTATTTACTTTCAGAGTCATGCACAACACCGCAAGGAGCCATCAGTAATTGCGTCTCCCTCTACGATTGCCAACCGCTTTTGAAGGCGTTTGAACAGCGCCCTCTACCGAGCCATGTAGTCAGTTACTTACGGCAGTCACAGTGTGGATTTGATCAGTATGTTCCTAGAGTATGCTGTGGGCCATTACCGGCTCAAAACGAACCACCTTCCACGGTAAGACTTTACACAATACCGTGATGCATTTAAGGATTAGTGATACTTCCATGGACAAGGTCCATGTATGATACAATATACGTGGATACATTTGAAACTATAAAACAATTTTGTTAATATATTATGAATAAGCAAAGTCATCGAATTTAGGTTAGCGTGAGGTAACTAAAGGCAATGATGATATGATCAGTTCTAATTTTTAATGTAACTAATTAAAAATAAGGTCCAAAACTATGATTGGCTTAGTGGTACTGGTACAGATCTAGGTCTAGAGGCCAGTTTTACGAGATAATTTAAAAAAGATCTGTGTGTTAAAAAAAAAAGTGCTTTATACCTATGTAAAATAAATTTGTTTAGATTATTTTATAAACATTATAATAGACTGATGCTTCAAGCCATTATTTTATATTCACACAGCATACTGTAAGTTCTATACAAATGTTAGAATTTACTATGCAGTGCATTAGAAACAGGAACGCAGTATTAAAAGATTTCCCTGATGCCAGTGATCACGTACACTTTGATTTGCATTCTTTACAACGTAATTGATGTGTTCCACAAGATTACTTTATACTTGACAAAACAAGCACGAGGAAATTCATAGTTCCGTGCAGTGATACAAACCCGCCGACCTCATTGGCTCAATAAGAACAAGATCATAATGTTTCAAGTCATACAGGAACAATTATTGTTACTATAATTATAAATCTATAAAAGTGTTGATTGAAGTTAGAAATATTACGTTAGCAATACTTTCAGATAAATATTTTTACCATAAAAGACTATCTACCTGATACTGGGTTCTGTGAACCACTTCGATTTTCTCAGAATTAGAATAAAATAATTAATTATGTAATTGATGGTTGCTTTCTTTTTATCTTTTTCAACTCAGCCGATGCCAAGTTCGACTATCAAGATCAACATTCGCTATTTGGTTCCATGGTTCTCTCTTAAATAAGAGCAATAAATTAACCAAATGTTATAAAATTTTAGCAATCACCACCGGTTACTCGGGCGCCAAACGTGCAGGGCGGTGTAGACCCAGTGTTTGATGAAGACTCCTATCCAGCGCCTCGCAATGACTGCGGCATCGATATGGAAGGCGATCGCATATACGGCGGACAATTCACAGACCTCGACGAGTTTCCTTGGATGGCACTACTTGGATATAGAACTCGTGAGTATCTATCAGACTTTACTGTACTTCTAGTCATTTTTAAAGAATTCGTGAAATAGAACTTAAATTCTGCAAGTTTAAAAAAGAACCGGATATTGATACATTTATAGGCGAGAGTTATTGACGGCCAGTTCGCTGGCTTGCTGGTCAAGTTACGCCCACAAAGAGGATCAACGCAACTCAGAATATATTACTATTAAGAACTGCATGTTATATTAAAAATATAAATATTCTAACTTTTTGTCTTTGTAAAACTAGAGTTCCAGTCACAAATCGAATAAATGACATTCAAAACATTGTTGATGTATTGAGAATGCATCAACTATAAAAAACTGCTTTACTAAATTACCAATTTTAAAACTTGCTACCGGTCCTTTGATGAGACACGTTATTGCAGCTAAAGGGCATGCAACGTTAAAATGTGTCATTGACCATGCAACATTTAAACTGGTTTATAAACATTAACTTTAACGTCTACACATTCTTTCAAGAAAATGCTATTCATTTTAATGTATTTTATTTTAGGTAATGTGACAAACAAAAAATTGAAGCAACGAAGACAAATTATACCTACAGCAATCCATCATATTGTGATGATTCGCGATATATTTTATTTATGAATACTGATCAATTTGGTAGCCTGATGGTAACAGACTACACACGGCCACCAATATGTTTAAATCCCAGGGCAAACCTTTAACTTTTGGGAGTCATGTCTGTATTGATTATAGTCAATCACCACGCACTATTACGGTAAAGGAAAACATCGTGAGAAAACCTGTATACCATAGCGATTTATAAAAAATTCTAAGGTATGTAAAGTCTGCCAACCCGCACTAGAACAGCATGGTGGACTATATGACTTAATCCCTCTCAATCGTACTCTCAATTGTAGAGGAAGTCCGTGTCCTGGAAGGGAACGTATACGAGATGCTACATAAATACTATATATAATAATCAATTTAGTCGATTTTTATAATACATTATCGTTATCTTCATTGCTACCATATGTAAGGAGTATAAGTTTTGAAGAAGATTCAAATTGGCTCGTTTTTCTTGAGTGTTTAATCCTTCCTTTACGATCAGTCATTAAGTTAGTGCTTCAAAGGATACATATTATTATAATGGTTTTTTAGATTTACGCGAATATTACACATTGAAATAAAACTATTAATTACGGATTTTATCGCGGATTTAGTTTAATTTTTATGTAAAAATTAAACCAATTTTTTTAAATTAAATATTAATTTTAAAAATTAATTTATTTCAACATTATAATTATTTATTTTAATAGTAAATACAAAATTATTATATGTGTCGCAGTCAACATTAAATTTAATTCATACCTAATGAATATAAATCGTTCCATTGCGTTTTAAGATGGCGAGACGAGAATACCCTTCGCCTGATGGTAAGCGATAGCTTGAATTACAAAGCAATGCTTGGCATTTCACTGCGTTCGCCATCCTGAGATATAAGATTTTGTCTGAATATGTCCAGTAGTTACTCTGGCTACAATGTTTTTCTAACCAAAACACAACAGTGGATTTACACTGCTGTTTGGCGGGAGAAATAGACATTGCGCTGGTACTCAGGAGGCCTGTCACATATGAGAGACCTACCACCAGTAAAATTTTTAGTTCTCAGATTGTTTTGTTAATTGTGATACAATTTTATCTCGAAAATCCGTGATCAATTTATTTTTATTACTAGTAATTGGTTTGCCTTTGTTGGTGATCCGGACGGGTTTGCTATTTTTGTTTTTATATCAGAGTTTTGTTGTTTTTGCACGGCCAATATTATTATTTTCCATTCGTTTATTTTATTTATTAAATTGGCAGTTCCTATTCCATAACCATATGAACTGTAACAATGTATTTTAATCATTGTGACAAGTATATTATACAATACCTTTGCTAACGTCTTAATTCAAGTCAATATGACCAATCTATTGCTTTTATTTATTTTTTAAATTACCATATTTCTCTTATTTTATTTTGTTTCCAATTACATAGTTTTATTCTCCTAATATTACTAAGTCAATAGTTAGATGCATTGCCTTGTATGTACCTAGTTGCCTTTGTAAAAATATTCTCAGGCACGTATTATGTGATTGTATCACAATTACGAGTAGTTCCTGGTCATTTGTCATCATCCTAGTCTTGAATTACTATTCCATCTATTTCTATCAATGTTTTGCTGAAATCTTTTTATTTAATATGGACTAAATCTATAAATATGACATTATAAATTTCAATAATTATATTTACTAAGCTTTGTGTAAATATGTTTGCATTTACGTGCTACAGATGCGAGGTGGAAAGTTATACGGTTAAATAATCATCGATAGGGTTTTAAATCAGGTTTAAAACACTTTGCCAAAGTAAAATGGACCTAATTACTTGATCCATAAAACATCGACATTGATTTGTTCAGATTTTAAAACTCATACAATACTGTTCACTTCATTCAGTTATACGAGTATAAAATGATTTACGCAGTATTCATGATGAGTTTATCAGCTTTTAATAGTGACAACGACTACTTCCGTGGCACCAACCAACAGGGTTAGACGCTGATTGTAGACGAGAGTACGCAGTTTTGTGTGGTCTACAAGAACCGAATCGAAGGGTCACTCATAGTTTCTGATCTCCACATCACAAGACTTGATACTTTGCGCAGAGTCAGCATGATGTGTGTGACTGTTGTATCAATATTGATTATTATCATATAAATGTTTTCTTTACCAGCTGCCGGTAGAACTACCTATCAATGTGGAGGAGTGTTGATCAATCGTCGATACGTTCTGACAGCCGCTCATTGTATCACCGGGGAAATAGAAAGAGCTGTTGGCATTTTGTAAGTATTGCCGTAATCTTCATATTCTCATCCCTGTACTGTAATTTTACTGTTACTTAATCGTATAATAGTAAGCACGAGACTACTCTACAACCAAGACTTGGATGAGCTGGCCTAGGCCACAGTCCCTTACGTTGACTTAGTGCAGATTGGCATTCGCATACCATACATTCAGGCGCTAGTATACGCCTGAATGATCAATCAGTTAGACCCCTGGTGCCACTTATAGCTTGTTTGCTTTCTAGAATTGGTAGTCTTGGTGTAGGTAGTTTAAGCTACAATAGAACATTTTTAAAGTTTTTAAAGTGGTACAACTGTCTCGTAGAAAACCGTATTGAAGGAATAGTTTAGCCTGTATGTTTTGTTCGGTGAGGAAAATAATTGAAGACCTTTCAGCTGACGGTATTAATATCCACGCAGAAAGTGAAGATCATGCATGGTGGAGGAGAACTCGGCATAGTGACCCTAAACTGTATCATGTTTAAAATTCAGTAGGCGTATATCTGGTATATCTGGTATGGGTTCGAATCCCAGGGCACACCTCTGACTTTTCGGAGTCATGTGTGTATTGATAGTCAATCACCACGCACTAAAACGGTGAAGGAAAACATCGTGAGGAAACCTGCATACCATAGGGATTCATAAGAATTTCTATGGTATGTAAGTCCGCCAACCCGCACTAGGCCAGCGTGGTGGACTATATGGCCTAACTGCAGTGGGACGTATATGGGCTGATACAGAATATCTGGTATCGAAAATAACTTAATAGTCTTGAACGAGTTGATGGATATTATGATCTATACATACAAATATGTAGTTATTTATATTTTACAATATTTATCCTTAAATCAATTGCGCGTATAGAATCACGTAAGCCATTGAATGCAATGCCGCAATCCCGTCTCGAGTACAACAAAAACAAATTACGCGAATGACGTGTGTAATGAAGTAATTAAAAACCGTTGCATATTGCTGTTCGTAAGGAAAACCTCAAGTTAATTGTTATTCTGTGTTAAGGAAAATTTCGATGTTTAGTCAAGGTTCATAAAACTAGACAATAGATGTAACTGATTAATCAGAGCCCCTATTGATGAATCATGACAAAACAAAAATTCGCCTTAACTGTAAGTAAGAAGGAACTGTTTCTTGGTAGATTTAGCATGAATAATCTATAGAATGATGAGGAAAATTGGCGTAATAAATATATCTTAAAATAATACTACGGAATTCACATCGCGCATCTAGTTTGACTATATGAAAAAAGTGAAGTTGGGTAAGCGCTAGTTCTGTTCTTTAATAGGAGCCTTAATGGCGTTTACAAAAAGAATTGTTATCAAAACCTAAATCAAATTAAATCTTAAATAAACCTTAAAACATATAATTATACAAAAATCGAATTTAGGAGATACTGATAATGAAAAGCATAAACATTCATTCAAATATCCTGACAATCGTACTTGTATTATTATTTACAGACACACAGCACGACTTGGCGAATACGACACACAGACCGCCATCGATTGCGTGAAGGATGACTGCGCAGATCCACCGCAAGACATAGCCGTACAAGCTGGCTATCCCCATGAAGGATATACTGATAAAAACAGAAATAGAAAAGACGATATCGGTCTTATTAGACTAGCGAGACGAGCCACACTTACCTGTAAGTATATAAGTAAAAATCGTTTTCTTTAATTTTTAAGTTAGAATTAATGACAGCGTGAGAAAGATGGTGTGACGAGCATTAACATAAATATATGAACAGGGTGGAAAGAGCGTAAAGTGTTTTGACGTAAGTGGTGCGCGCGCTCCAGTACATTTCTAATGGAGCGTTAACGACAGAGAGTTTAATGATAATCAAGATAGTATTTTTTATCACTGTTTAGACGAAATCTATTAAATTAAGTTGTTTAGTATTTATTTTGGCGCAATTTTCACGGCCGTCTTCTTGAAACTCCAAATGTACTGAAAGGCCTATCCTTTTAAATCAATGGTAACGAGTATAGAAAAATGTATATTATACAATGTTTAATATGTTTATATGTATCCAAAATTAGACACTTCAAACATTTTCTTTTTAATCGTGGTACTGGTATTTCTAATGTAAGCTTTAGAGTACATTGATATTTTAGCTTAAATCAGCCGTATATTTCGCGCTTAATAATATTTTTTTAATTTTAAATAAAATGCTGTATAAAGCATCTAGACATTGAACATTACTGAGTAACTGAACCTTAACATTTATGAATAAGATATTTTTGAATGTACTCGTATTTTTGAATAGAACCTTAGTTGTGTCGTTGAGTGTAGCTTCGCTGTAATTTATTTTTTTAAATCTTATTTCGCTCGATTTGTTAGTGCGTGTCTAAAAGAGGTTAGTCAGCATTTTAAAATGCCAGTCATTCAAAACACTTTACAAATGTAAAAATTGTAGCGTAAATTTTTATGCGTTGTTTTATTTACTCGGAATACTTTCAGGTCGTCAGAACAAACTGTAAATATTTTATAAATGTATATATTATTTATATTCACTTCTTTATAACAGCTTCGGTGGTATACTCAGTTGTTGAGACTCATTTTCAAAGGGAAGGGCCCAAGTTCGATTCTTGTAAGACAAATGTATGTGTTCTATAAGTTTACCATACTACTTGTTTCTTAATATTGGATCAGGACTGTGTTTGAATGGATGTGTGAGTGGATGTACATTTTTTTTAAATTTAATTTGTTTTTTTTTTTACCTTTTTTTTTATTAAAGTGTAAATTGTTTCACTTGTAAAAAGCTAACAAACATATTAATGACCTAATGAAAAATATTTTCCAAATAAAATTACTTTAATATCAGCCTTGAGCCAACCATTTACATTCAAATACTAGAAAAAGATAAACAATTTTATTTTCATTTCAGACTACGTGAAACCTATTTGTTTGGTGGACAGTAGTCAGCCGTTGTCGGCAGGCGATGACGTCTACGTCGCTGGTTGGGGACAAACTTTGAGTGGTGCGTGCTATTGATTTTATAATCTTCGTGTTTCACATTTCCAGGAAATTCAATACCCACATACATTGGGAATTACGTCGAATTAGTACCGAGGCTGAATCGATATCAATAGCGTCTTGTAATAGTGGCCTTTGATATAGTATCGATGCATTATGCAATGATTACGCAGAAACACAATTTTAAAGGAAGTCAATTTATAACAGTTTTATCGAGCTGTCAAAGGTCAAATGTCGACTGTCAATTGTGACGAATTTGTTATTTCACAATAAACAACTGTTGGCTGTAGTCACAGATCACTCCCAATTGATACCTAATGCAAGGCAGCGGTTGCGCCCAACACATATAAGCTATCAGATAGATATAAACCGATGCCAAATGTCGCGTCATCAGTGTCGTCCAAGTAGTGGACCCGCACATGTCGTCGCACGTTAGCGAAAATTACATTTTGGGAACATAATATTACAGATATCTAATAATGATTTGTTCAATAAAATGGTGTGCAAAAAACTCAAAAAAATAAAGTATCTAAAAAAACGCAATAAGTTTTCATCGATAACTAATATTCTTTAAATTAATTTGGTCCCGAGCGAGCTCAATTTATACTGGTTAATGTATCAATGTCAAACTGTCGAGTTCGGATGGAGAATCAGCCATCTCTTTTTCGCATAGCAATAACCGTAATAAGCCATCTTTTTTTGGCGAAATCACGCGTTCTTCTAGTGTTTGACACATGTTTATAATAATATAATTCCCAGAAATATCGATATTGCATAACAATAATGTAAATTCATTTTATTAAATGACAATGTCACAAAATATATATTGATTTAAATAAAAATTGCAAATTACCATAATTACGTTATTTTATGCAATTTGAAATAGTTAAATTTGTTAACAAGGTACTTTTACAATATTTTTTTATTTATTTTTATCTTTGGCGCAATTAAATTTCCTTTTTTCACTCTAGTTGTATACGTTTTCAAATATAATGGGAGGGTATTTATCATATGTTTTAGTATACTAAGTTTATTGAGAATCAATAGCACAAGCTATTGCACTAATTTTAACATACGTTGTATATATCGTCTCAAAAACATTCATAGTTCGTCAAGTGGGTTTCATCGTCACTTGTCGATATTACATTTACTACAGCCGCCGTCAGAATTCAAGAAACGGAATAAGTTATTGTAGCCCTTTAGTGCGTGAGGTTTAGTTATTTACTATTTCATATTTTTATCTGATCTTTTATATCAACACTTAATTTGGGTATTTCACCATTATGGTATTCAAAAATACACGGTGAATAACTATCGATACATTTTTTTGTTTATCGACTTATGCCTCATCTCTCCAGTGCAGTCCACGTGACCGCACTGCAACCCGCCCACCCCCCGTGCAGTTCCCTTCGTTGGCGTTTTCGGTTCAAAACAAAACTATCGTAATGCGGTATCTATTGGAAGTGATCTGTGGCTGTAGTTATAGCTTAGAACTGACAATGATTATCCACCGATATAAGATGATGGCCCCGCGTCGGTATACAATTACACCAGTCTGATATTATTCGCACACTTACAGGATGAAATGGGACATTTACGAATGTCAATGACGGGGTTTTTCTGTGAATTACTAATTTACGACCAGTAATTTATTATTTATTCATTGATTCACATACAGATAGCCTCCCTAGCGCAGATCGTTAGACGTGACGCGGGTTCGATCCCCGCACCGAGATAAATATTTGTGCGATCCACAGGTATTTGTTTCGAGTCTGGGTATTTGTGAGACCGAAGAGTCTCTCGTAGTTCCAGATACCCTCGACACAAAACCCGCTCTTAGTTCAGAGTCAGAACTCAGTATGTGACTGGTGTATTTATTTGTATTTATTTATTTACAGGAAAGAACAGCCCTATAAAACAGAAGCTAAAACTGCCTATCTATGACAAGGGCAACTGTGCGACCAAATTCAGAACATTAGGAGCTGATCTGAATGAGAAGCAGTTATGTGCTGGTGGAGCATTCGCCGAAGACACTTGCAGGGGTGATTCAGGAGGTCCACTGATGAAACTGAGATCGGAAGGAATCTGGGAGACCATCGGGATTGTCTCATTCGGCTCCGGCTGTGGCAAAGACGGATGGCCAGGAGTATATACCTCTGTGGCTGCGTATGCCGATTGGATAGTATCCACCCTCAGATCAACCAATGTGTGACAAAGACTTAGGAGCAAGTTTTAGATAGTTTTAACATCTGGAAATCTTTGGGAGTACATTGAAGTATTATACGGAGAGGGATCGCGAACAAAACTGTTATTACCTCTGTCACTCTTATGCAATCACGCTGTCTACCTCATTTCATTGGGTTTCCCCTGTTCTGATAGGTACATGCGTAGTGCGGAAAGATTTTGATCGCAATGCCCGCTCTGTTATTACACCTCAATGGTCGAGACCTATGTCCAGTGAAAATCTTAGAATTGACATGTGTTGTGCAATGGTTCCCAATCTTTATCAGTCAGGCACCCTAATCCAATAAGACGAAGTAATTAGAATGATACTAGTAAGGTAAACAGGCACACTCAAACTGGTGGTAGGTATCTCATATATGAGAAGCCTATTTCTGTCTATGTCTCCCTTCAAAAGCAGTTTAAATGCACTGTTGTGTTTCGCTTACCATCAGGTGAACGACAAGCTCGTCTCGTCACTCATTGCAATAAAAAAAGCACAATTGAGTGAGGATGAATTGTTCCGGGGCGGTCTTCTTCACTTTCTACGGTGCATGAGGGCGCCGCGACGCACACTTTGGGAACCTCTGTGTTAGTGCATTCAAAAGACTTGTTTTCTTCTATGTGAGTAGTTAATTGACGAATGCTCCCTGACCCGCGATAACGATGTGGTTGTGATAATCTTTGACGCTTTCTATGTTTATATGTTTTGACTTTGTGTTACGATGTGACTTGCGACTACTGTTTTGTTTATTAATTTTAATATCAAAACATAATGCTCAACATTTGCCACGTGAATAATAAAGTGCGATAATTATTTTTTACAAAATATTTACGTTGTTTTATTTATTTACAATTGTGTGTTGTGTTATCTATTATATAATATATCCACTACATTGAAAAGTTGCTTATTTAAACGCTATATAATAACGCAATGTGAGCATGTTTTATTTTATTTTAATTGAGGCGAGTTAAAAACACTGTCTATTCTTTTTTACTGTCAAGGAGCTTCGATTGATATAATAAAACCAATTAATTTGACTACTGTGCCTAACATACACAACCTTTAATAAATCCTTAAATTGAGCCTTAAATCTAGACAAATTCAATAGTCTCCATGGAAATATTTTGTTTATTATTTAAGAATTTTTCCCCTTTGCGTTTTTGGAGATAGTGTGTCGTATGTTCCATTGTTTATGGCTCAGACAATTAAATCACTTCCTAAAGCGATTTCAAATATTGATCTATATTTGTAACAAGGGATCACCCAGGAATTTAGCGATGTCATATCCCTTATAAGATGTGACAAGTACCATGGCTGTTACTATTCCGGGGTCAATTGCAGGCAGTTCTTCATTTTTTTTTATTGCATTGAATGGCGAGACGAGCAAGCCGTTCGCCTGATGGTAAGCGATACGACCGCTCATGAACAGTAGCAATATTTCACTGCGCTCGCCATCCTGAGACATAAGATGTTAAGTCTCAATATGTCCAGTAGTTGCTCTGGCTACAATGTCCTTCAATCCGAAACACAACAGTGCATTTAAGCAGTGTTGTTTCACGGGAGAAATAGACATTGCGGTGGTACCTACCCAGATGGCCTCTCACATATGAGAGACCTACCACCAGTAAACAAACTTCATACGAAACAAACAGGCAGAACCAAATAAAATAAAAAGACTAAATAGGAACCAAGAATTCATCCTACAACCTTAAAAATATGCATACTGCCATTTTAATTATACCGTGAAATTTATGACAGCAAAGGCTTACAAATATCACACTCCTTTTCGCATAGCAAAACTATTCCCAGAGGATAAACCTACGCAAAATTCACCCGAACGATTTAATTATCCGTACCGTATTCCATCGCGCCACTTAACTTGATTGTCACCAACACCTATATGCAAATGATACTTTCCGCGTAATTGAATATCTTTGTACTGTCGGAACTCGATGACTTTTGGGACACCGTATTTAGTCAATCAAATTTAATTTACATATGACGCTCTTTTGGTTTCGAAGTTTGAGTGCTGAATGGTAAATGAGATAGGTATTTAAGATATGACAATTTATATATTTGTCCTATACTGGCGTCTTCATTATTGTAATTTTTTAATGCATTTCACAAAGAGTAATAAAATAAATAAACCCAATAATCACACACATAGTCCTAACTCGACACTAAGATCGAGTCTTGTGTCGTGGATATTTGGAACTATAAGAGACTTTTCGGTGTCACAAACACCCAGACCCGAAACAAATACTTATGATTCATACAAATATTTGTCTCGTTGCGGGGATCGAACCCGCGATCTCTCTTTTCACAGCCGGCGTCTAACCAACTGCGCCACGGAGACTTGCAAAGAGTATTCACAAACAAGATATTATTATTAATTCATTTTATTGAACACAATTATGTCAGTCGGATTTGAATTGGCTATACTCAGGCCAAGTGGCAATGGGCCGGGCACATGGCGCGTAGAATCGATATCCGTTGGGGACGAAAGGTTTTAGAGCAGAGGCCACGTACAGGCAAGCGAAATGTTGGACGCCCGCCTACAAGGTGAACGGACGACCTGGTTAAAGTTGCAGGAAGTCGCTGGATGCAGGCCGCTTCCAACAGGTCGATGTGGAGATCCTTGGGGGAGGTCTATGTTCAGAAGTGAACTTCCTGTGGCTGAGATGATGATGATGATACTCAGGCTGAATCTGGACCGTAGCACTTGCTTGGATCATTATAGTTGGTTAAACCTATTGAGGTGAAAGTAATAATCCTCTTACATACAAAAAAAACCAGCACAGAATATAATATGTCGCCCATAAAAAATCCCTTTGTTCCAGGTTTCTTCTATAAATACAAACGTCTGTATCTCTTTAGGGTAGGCAGATAATATTTTAAAGCGCTAAATACTCAGTGCGTGTTGGTAACGGGCCAGACGCGACAGCCAATATGTTTACGGTGGTCGCGGGTTAAAATCTCAGGGCACACCTCTAACTTTTCGGAGTCATGTGTGTATTGATAGTCAATCACCACGCACATAAACGGCGAAGGAAGATGTTAGAAAACCTGTATACCTTAGCGATTAATATGAATTTCTATTATATCTCCGCCAACCCGAAGTAGGTCAACATGGTGGACTAAATGGCCTAACCGCTCTCAATAGTATTCTCATTTGTAGGGGAGGCCCATGTCCTGCAGTAGGACGTGTATGGGCTGATACGACGAATACTATAATTCATACCTACTTATTACTCTGTATCCGGTGTCATTAATCTTGTCACGCAAATAAATGTAACAGCAAAGAGCCCATATTAAAACATAAGTCATGAATTAGTTATGCTATGTTTGAAATTAAGTATTTTAAGCCTTTGTTCACTAGAAAAATGCGATTTACATAATCTATTGAAATATTTAATTAAAAATTAAATATTTCATATAAACACGTCGTCGAAATTTAATATTGTACGTAATAATAAATCTCGCCATAGTAATTTCAACGGCAAAATAAAAATATGGTACAAATTGAATATTTTATCTGGCGTGAAAATATTTCACTCGTGATACCCCACTGAGACTGTTTTCAATTGGAGCAAAAATAATAAATACATTCCTTCGTACACACTCGATACTTAATATTTTGTGACTTTAGCCTTTATTTTTATAGTGCATGTGAATATGATTTTATTAAAAGTATTACTTTTTATAGAGCGACAAACTACTTGTAGTCTTTCATGGAAATTCCCAATTTTGCGTGAGACTTATAAAAATCCTTTCTGGTTCGTTGGTTTGAAGTGAAAGAATTGTTGTTATGAAAAACTATTTAAGCAAGTTCAGATTGTAAAATATTAATGTCGGGTGTAAACATGATCACTTGGTTCTGTATGGAATACGTTAAATATAGTTCTTCAATGAAATCTCAAGTGTATTAATATCAAAATTGTATCAAAATACATGTCAAAACTTATCAGGGTATATTTTTTCCGAAAAACATCAACATCAACATTATTAAATGAATAATGAAAATGAATAATCTTTACGAACCGAGTGGAATATTATATCACAAGTCATATATTACATTAAAAATCTACACATCTGAATTAAACTAATAGGGGAGTTCGAAAAACGGGGAAAACGGAGTTCCAAACTAGAACAAAGTAGAAAAAATAAACGGTAAATCATAACTGTGAATATATTCATTTATTTTCCGTAAGATAACATATACGGCAAGGGGAAACGGCAATCGGAACGTAAAAATTACGACTGTTTAAAAGTAGGCGTCATTTACATAAAACTACTTTGTTGGAAATGATATACCGATGCACACCCCACTTATTTGTTTTCCGTTGAAGAATTATTGATGCGATATCAATTCGTATTCCATCTAAAAGAGATAAATGAATTGAGAGTTTTGTCAATTTTAATAATTGCTTTCGTGCAACTGCGTTTGAGGGAAGTGGAAATTAGAATTATACAGGGCATATCCAGACTGTGACTGGAAAAGAAGCCAAGTGGTAGTTTTATTCACTTCAATTTTTTTTATAAATTATGCGACGATTTACTTCGCATTTTTTTACCTATAGTCCCGTCTCGGCAGTACATATGTAGTTTTTCGTGAAATAATAATGTACTACTTTTCATTATTTTAGCAAAAACTACTCATTTACCACCAAAACACGATGATACTAAAAAATAGTCGCATTATTTGCAATATTTTAGCTGCATTCTGTCTGTGGGTACTAAACTACTATCTAGCTACGTTTTTGGTCATAGTTTGGATATACCCGGAACAGAAAAGGTATGGTAAAAACACAGAAAAGACTGTAAAGCTCGTTGGTGGAAATAAAAAGGCAACATGATTTGTAAAAATAAATACAAGAAAGATTTCATACTGCGAGAATTCAGATAAAGTCATAATACAAAATTGTATCCAGAAAATTCCAAGCTGTTCTATTAACCTTTAGTAGTAAGTGGGGCCATCATGTGAATAGACGTTCGAAACTTTGCTTTTCAGTAGTCCGTTGTAGGAATCCTTGGGGCGGCCTATGTTCAGCTGTGGACTTTCTTTGGCAAAAGAGAAAAACTATGATAAATCTTCATTGAGTTTTTTTGAACTGAGTATCAAAGACAAGTAACATTGCTGTAAGAAGCTCTGAAGAATTTTTTAATTTAATCCCCTCCTCCCCATTCCTAAACAGAACCACGCGTGCTGGCTTGCGAAGCCATAGCTTGATGGTCCAAACAATCTCAGCACGAACCAGTTCGCAAATTCTTTTATGTGCCGCACCGTCAAGCTGTGGAATTGTTTGCCATCATGCATATTCCCTCCTTCGTATGATCCCGGATCTTTCCGCGGTAGTGTGAAGAGGCATCTTAGCAGGCCGGCATAATTGTATCGAATGTATTGATACTGTCGTATGATACCGTTCGATACTCTGCCTGGACGGCATTTGCGCTTACCATCAGCGCAGTGTTGTCAATATGGCCAGTATAAAATAAAAAAAATTAAATATATTTTCATTTGACAGTCATATTTTTGCATACTACGCAAAAGACTAATTTATATTAAAAAAACATGTTTTTAGTTGTATACAAATTAAAATCAAATCACTCAGAATATTTATTGCCGCAGACATCAGCAATAGGGATGATGACAGTAACAACGAATTAATGAAATTATGGTTTAATATAATAATGTATGTTTAATATAATAATGTAAAAAGTGCGTGGTGGCCTGTTGGCAAACGGACTAGACGCGGCTGCCAACATGTTCACGGTGGTCGCGGGTTCGAATCCCAGGGCACAGCTCTGACTTTTCGGAGTCATGTGTGTATTGATAGTCAATCACCACGCACTAAAACGGTGAAGGAAAACATCGTGAGGAAACCTGCATACCATAGGGATTCATAAGAATTTCTATGGTATGTAAGTCCGCCAACCCGCACTAGGCCAGCGTGGTGGACTATATGGCCTAACCACTCTCAATCGTACTCTCGATTGTAGAGTAGGCCCGTGCCCTGCAGTGGGACGTGCATGGGCTGATACAGATAATAATGTATAATAGAAGGATTCTCAAAATAAACATTTGCTTTAGTTTTAAATTAAGATTAAATATATTTTCGCAAAAATAAAAGTACAAAACCTAAGGATCCGCCATATTAGATGAAACGCCAATCAGAAGCGAGTGACGTGTCACTTTCGTAAATATTACTTTGTCATAACGCGAACTTGTTGGCTAGTTTTGGTCATTTCTATGTTATTCAGTATATTTATCTAATATTTAGTAATGCAATTAGTTTTCTGCTACCTACGAAAAAGGAACATTACTCATGGAATAAGGATTCATCACGGCAAATAGCTCAAAATTTGGAACTATGCGATATTCCATATCACTGTTTAATTCGAACATGAATAACGTTTTTCAGTACTCATATACACAGCGATTGGCATGATTATAATACCGAAAGGAAATAAATGAATCGTAGCTTCGAAATTTATCGCTATTGTTATTTATAATAATTTTAAATTTTGATATGTTGTTTTCTGGACACGTCAAACATTATGAACATTGTAAAATAAAGTTATTATTTCCGTCAAAATAGTGTTCACGGAAATTAATCATCGAATTTGAAGATAAAGATCCTGGCTCTTGCCTTTCCATTTTTAGCTATATATTTCTAACTTTTTTACCCATTGAAACATCAATAAACAAATTGCTCGGAGTTTGTGTCGATGTATTATTACATTGCGGAACTACACATTATCGATCTACATTAGAACTCGTCATTACTATTCAAAATAATAAAATGTATACATCACAATATACACGTAAGCATTGCACGAGCAAGCATTTACAAAAGCATGACGTCACACACGGACGCCATTACTATTACGGCGTTTTTGAGCAAAGGTTAAAATGTGAAATTTAAAACGTAATTTTTCGCGCAAATCTTTACTTTTTTCATAAATAAAATTCATTTTATGTAACGTTAAGAGCGTTTATACCTTCCGCGCGCTTTTTGGCTTAAAAACAGGACTTTTCAAACGAGTTATTAGCCACCAATAAACAATTTAAAGGAAAAATAATTAGTACTGATTTTAGAAAAGGTTGTCATCTAGGGATTTTGTTGGAAAACATTACGGGTTGATGGATAATTTGTGAGTACTATAAGGATTACTGAACACAAGTTTCGTTATTTAGGCTTTAAATGGCAATCTAGAAGCTTAAGATATCCGAAATCACTAAATATAAGATGAAAATAAAAATAATATCAGACTAACAAGACCCTTATGGAGGGATTTTGCTGAGAACAATAATGTTTTTGTGTTTAGTTCCTGAAAAATAAAAAATTCAACAATGCGAAATTATTCAGAAACTCTCGTAAAGAACATATTTTTTTTCACTAACTTATCGTACATATTTTTTTATAACAATTGCATATTATAATAGAACAACATCTTATCAATAAATTGCCATTTTTATATTTCAACAAAATTAGTTTTCATGTTTTCTACAAATATTTTAAAAACCACTATAAAACACGCTGTCCGACCTGCATTAAATCAGACCGCCGCAAGGCCTTCTAGAGGGAGGACGTATCGCTCGTCGCTCCGGCCTGGCTGCAGTCGATTTTTGCCGTGCGTAGTAAAAATAGCCACGCGCGGACTTTGGTAGTAATTTTTTTTTTTTAATACCTACAATGATTTTCTAGTGAGTATAAATTATGTTTCAGATAATATAATGGGATGTAATTCCGAGACTAAATTATGTTATGTATTGTAACATAAAATTAAATGTATTTCGTAATTGTAAGGGGTTGTAAGGCCCCTAACTCTATTCATGTGTTCGAACACGAAATGATTAATAAAACGTTCGTAGTGTCTACTGATTGAACACTGATTTGAATGCAACTTAACAATGTAATAATAACGAAAATATGATTAGTATCTAAATTTGTATTGTTCATTGCTTGCACAGTCATATTTGTCTACTTATAATGCAAATAAAATATTTTTATGATATAATATTACCAATATATAAATCTTTTTTTTTTTTTTTTTATTGCATTGAATGGCGAGACGAGCAAGCCGTTCGCCTGATGGTAAGCGATACGACCGCTCATAAACAGTAGAAACATTCCACTGCGCTCGCCATCCTGAGACATAAGATGTTAAGTCTCAATATGTCCAGTAGTTGCTCTGGCTACAATGTCCTTCAATCCGAAACACAACAGTGCATTTAAGCAGTGTTGTTTCACGGGAGAAATAGACATTGCGGTGGTACCTACCCAGATGGCCTCGCACATATGAGAGACCTACCACCAGTATATGAATAAATTACATTTGAATATTACAATTTTGAAGCGCGCGGATCAAAGTTGGTTGAGCTGACTGTATAGCGAGCCGACGCGGCAGCTCTACGCACACAGCTTTGGCCGCTTATGTGTGAGTGAAATTAACGAAGAAATACCTATAGATGACTTTGCGCGCAAGGTGTAAACGCTCATTCTGAAGTAGTTTTTCAAAATCAGTCATCATGCCTATTAACGGTAATATTACTTTAAAAATATGTTGATATGTTATTAGGAACTTTAATAAATAAATACATTATTATTTTAGCATGTAAGCGAGCAGAGTTATTTGAAAAAAAAAGTAATTAAGATGCCCCTGCTGCGAAATATTTTTTCTGAACTGGTTTTGAAAAGAGCAACGCTAGAGTTTCTTGTCCGTTTTTCTCTAGTGAAAACCGCTTTCCGAACCAATAGATCAAAATATGACTGAATCTAAATTATGTTCAATATTTTAATGGATTCAATAAATTATTTTCATTTTCAGATTTTCAGAACCTTAGACCTTATATCTGCATCTTATGCTTTTCTGCGGTCTATAAGAGATAATTCGTCAAATTTATATGTAGAAATCTAATGTTGCGCTTGACTCTATCTGTGTAGTCTCAACTCGAGCAATCGTCGACCATTTTCGGTTTCAAATAAATAAATAAATAAATAACACCCAACAGTCACATACATAATCCTGACCCCACACTAAGATCGAGTATTGTGTCGTGGGTATCAGGAACTACGAGATACTTTTCGGTCTCACAAACACCCAGACCCGGAAGAAATATTTGTGGGCCGCACAAACATTTCTCTCGGTGCGGGGATCGAACCCGCGGCCTCTCGTTTCACAGGCGGCGTCTAACCAACTGCGCCACGGAGGCTCTCAAATCTCCACAAATTATACACAAATATTACTAATCGTTATTCTGTCAATAAAACTACATCCAATGTCCTTGAACAACTGAAAAACATGCCGTGTGTGTAATATCCCATAGCAATCGGTAGGAATCATCTGTCATGTTCGTGAACAATAAAGATCTCTATCGTATATCCTATAAAAATCATTCACGAGATGTAATACCGCCTGTTGGAAAATGTCTTTGAAAATGAGTTATGGTATTTTAAACCTGTTCGGTTTTTTGTTGTGGGTCTATGGCGCTTTGGCTGATGATTGTGAAGTAAGTAAAAAACATCTATATTATTTTCATTGTATTTTTCTTTTTCACTCTCTATATAAAATCATTTAATGTCTTGTCCTTGATTGGAAGAGCAAAACCATCAAACCAACTTCCAGATATATAATCTTTGTATGATAGGCCTGAAAAGTCTTTTTTATCCCGTCACAGCAAAGTGACTACACTCCTGACATCTACAAAGATTTTAGGATATAATTTCGACTGGCAACAAACGATCATCTTTCTCCATTCTATATAATAGGGTTGTGTCCATGATTCGTTCTTGAGCAATATGTAATGGTTCCTAAAGCGTATCCCTAATAAAAAAAAAACAAGAATTTTAAAACAGCATCAAAATTGGATTTAAAATGACTGAGATATTAATATTTTTAAAAGTGCGGTGGGGAGTGTCTCTTTCGCGAGCGTGCACCTTATGGAAGATGACGTCACATCGTGAATGTTGCATCCTTTTCTATTACTTCTATCACCCACGTTTATATATTTGTAACTTGCTATCTGTAAATTACTAAACGGATATAAAAAAATATTTCGGATTATGATTATACATAAAGTAACCTTTCGATATAAACAATAATAAAAGTATTGTATGATATTAGTCTATTATAACAAATCAATTGCTTCTGTTATTCTTTGCTAGGTGGAATACGTGGCAGCGTTCAAGGAAGATATATACTCGTGTGACGATTTCGACAACCAAGTTATAAACGCTGAGGGATTGAAGTTGAGTGCTGGCGGCGGAGATGGGGAAGAAGAAAGCATGACGATGACTGGGAGTATATCACTGAGCAAGGAAATAGAAGAGGGATTTGCGGTACATTCTCTTACATAATACTTGCTTTAGCTTTGCATTTTGCTTTGGCTTTAGCATATCTATATAAGTGTGATAGGAAAAATACTCATTCATGTTACTGGAATAGAACTTTCTAGCAGTTGGTTACACGCTGGCTATGAAACGTGAGGCTGCGGGTTCCAATATTCGTGAGATCCATCGGTTTATAAGGTCTGGGTGTTTTTGAAACTGTTTTTTTTTTCTTAGCTACTGATACCCACGGCACATGACTCGATCTGAGTGTGGGGTCAGAATTACGTATGTGACTGTTGGGTGTATTATTTAATCTTAATAATAAGATAAAAAATTATAACATTTCAGATACAAATAGAGATATACAAGGAAACAGAACTGGGCAATAAGGAGTTCGTGAACGGAGCCAGATGGGACATATGTAGTAATATGCAGAACACTGACGCACCTTGGTATCCCGTGATGGAATGTCTGGGGGTTACTGAATGTCCCATACCAGTCGTAAGTAGCATTTTAGCTGGACATTTATTGACACTCGTGATTTTTCAATTTTGAGTAGTATAAATGGAGTAAGGACATGCTGCAATGTAATTTTTATGTCGCAGTTTCGTCTGATCATCAGATCTATCTTGTCTGATTTTTTATAGATTGTCTGCTAGTCATATATATTTTGATAGATTAGCTACTTACAGGTTATTCAAGGACAAATAGATTACCTAAGATTTAAAGTCCTATAGATTCAGGTTCATGTCTGACAGCCAAGGTATTTTGTATTCTTCGTAATTTTACCACTCTCTTTTTTTAGCCCTGCATAACATATACGGGGCTTAAATAACTTTATAAAGCCCAATTGACACGATGAGAGTTTTTCGCAGCAAGAATCGTATGCCAATATCGCATGATATAATCACAATAGATGATCGTGTTCTTAGAAATATATAAACGATGATCTTTTTAATATCTTTACGATAATCGTATCTTCGAGGCGAGAGACTTTCCCAGTAAAAAAAGGCTTCACTATGTATAGTAAAATTTATTTTCCAGAAAGATTATCCCATCGAAGACCTGCAAATATCGCTAGATAGTGTGAAGAACGTCATGACCCATGAATTTTGCGGCGACTACGAAGTACATTTGTGCGTTGTCGACGATTTAGACGAGCTGTCATGTCACATCATAAACTTGGGTATTGTAGAGAAACCTAGTGAAGATTGTAAACGCTGATATTATTTGGATAATAAACATGCGAAAATTATGAGTTTTTATTATATTGTAAATATAAGTAGTGGAGTAACGCTTAATATTAAAATATAACATTTATATCTTAAATAAATCGTATTGAGTTCGACCGTTGTGATACAACTGATAGATGAATAAAAATGTTCTCAATATCCGTCGCATTGTGCCGTTAATAAAAAATGTTGTAGGTCCAAATCCCCTTTACATTCATCATTCTTAGTTCCCAAAAACAAGTAACACTCTTATTCTTTAGGAACCATCTGAGTTTGTGAAATTAGCGGCTAACTTTTTCAACAAATCATCTTACGCATCTCACATCTTAAAAGTTAATTCCACCTATCATTTTATTTTTACGATGATATATTATTATATTCCATGGTTGACTCTGTATGCTTGAAAACGATAAGGCTATATCCATTACACTTGCTCATTACAACCTTGTAGACTTCACCCACCTCAAATATGTACAAAGAGGTTTTATTTAAACACATTTACTCAACATTTCATTCATCGCTCCAAAGTATTGCAACATTTTATTTATATGCAAGTAATTTCAAGTTTTTTTATTCACTTAAAGCATATTTTTTAAAATCTGTGAATAACATTATTCCTGTATTTATATGTATAGGTAAATGAATGTTAAAAAATAATAAAATATATATTTTAAAAATAAACTAACAGATAGCTCGTAAGTTAAATATTGTACTACTAATCAAATGGACTGTAATTGTCTGAGTGAATAAAGATTTTTTATTATTTATTATTATATTTTGGTTCACGCTAGTAATCAAGGTACCGGGGAGAATTATACGAAATTCCCCTGTAAAATTAATGAGGGTAGAACAGTTTTTTGGACTGACCAAAAGCCGGACATCCCCGGCACGCAGACGCCGCCGAGTTAATAACGCTTGAAACACCTCACTGCTATAATAATTTGGGCTTCTATTTTTTGCTGTATTTAAATTCTTTGTTTTTAATTACCTGTTGTGTGGATTTTTTTAGTAGGGGAACATTGCATCATTAAAGTTGATCGGTTTCAGGCTTATTAGGTTGGGTCACAGAATGCTAAACTAAGTTGGGTGTAATATCAAAATAAAAAAATGCAAAATTAAAGTAAATGCGAAATTAGACTAACGTGTAGTATCAATTGAAATGTCGAGTCCGCAGTTTCTAAACAAAGAAAATAAGATTCGACGGTAGAACCATTGGTTTTTTTTTTTATTAAATACGAAATTATTATTCATACATTATTATTACATTTAGTTTTCGGTCTGAGAAGTTTTTTTTTTTTATTGCAGTGAATGGCGAGACGAGCATGCCGTTCGCCTGATGGTAAGCGATGCGACCGCTCATGAACAGTAGCAAAACCAAACAACATCTTGAACTATAAAGCAATGCTTGGCATTCCACTGCGCTCGCCATCCTGAGACATAAGATGTTAAGTCTCAATATGTCCAGTAGTTACTCTGGCTACAATGTCCTTCAATCCGAAAAACAACAGTGCATTTAAACTGCTGTTGTAAAATTTGATAGTTTTTCATAGTCTAATCGACTTTTGAATAACACATTTAAAAATAAACTCGCAGTCTGCGCTTTTTCAAAAAAATAATATTGCGCTGCATATGAAGATGTCTGAAAGCAACGAAAATACTTAAGCTAATCCGCACAAAAATAAAACTCATTATTCAGAACTAAAAGTCTCTAACGTTCATAAAGTTAGAAAAACATACGCGAAAACTGCATTATAAGTAGCTCCGCGGGTCAATTTCACCACAGAGGAATGCATTCAGAGTTCAAATTCCATTGTTGTTCGGAAGTTATTTATTCATTTATTTTAACAAAATATATTTAATATTTTTTGATTTGGCATACTAGTAAAATCATCACATCGTGAGGAAACCTGCATACCATAGGGTTTCATAAGAATTTCTATGGTATGTAAGTCCGCCAACCCGCACTAGGCCAGCGTGGTAGACTATATGGCCTAACCACTCTCAATCGTAATCTCGATTGTAGAGTAGGCCCGTGCCCTGCAGTGGGACGTATATGGGCTGATACAGATACAGATACTAGTAAAATACCATTGAAATTAAAAATAGTTTAAATGAATAAAAATAAATATTTGTCTCCATGCGAAAATTGAATTGCCTTAAAAAAAATAATGTATCTACTAGCGGTTGGGCTCAGCTTCGCCCGGGTGTAGATTCTTTTTTTGAAAATGTTATATCACCTCATTCATCAAAGATAAAGTAGGATTTTAGTGGTGAAATAATTTTTCAAATCTCTCCCGTTGTTTCAGGCCTATTTAATGCAAATAAACAATCCAATCTTTCTTCTTTGTAATGTTAGTTTAGATTTCATCAATAGTTTCATACCCTTAAATATAATATATATACATAATAAATTTATATTAGTATAATTTGCGAATGTTTCGAATAAAAATAATACACAACTACAGAAATGTTAATATAAAAATTGAAATAAATATTTAGTATATTGCTATAAACTATGTCATTTTGTCATACTGTCTCCCAATTCACTGCATCGCCCGTATGCAAATGGATCCGCCAACTCGTCGTTCCAACGATTCCAAATTGTAATATTATTCAAATAACACATTTATACGTCCTACGGATTTATGTACAGACTGTATTAAGAATTTAATTATGACTCTCAAGTTACGATATCACTTTTTCCAAGCACCACCTAATTTGAATTATATCGTTTTCATTGGCAATAAAAGAATTGATTGGCCCGTTTGTGCCATAAAAATCTTTATGCGACACCAGTACATTTTATTTTTTATATTTATATGTAGTGAAATTGTATTTTAGAAGGGCAAGTTTAGTTTTGTAAGATCTTTGTTGTCTAACATGAGAACATGGAGTATACGCTTTATTTGACTGTCTCCGTGGTGTAGTTGGTTAGACACCGGTGATATGAAACGAGAGGCCGCGTCGTAATATACAAGACTCGATCTTAATGTAAGTCGAGACTATGTTTGTGACTGTTAGGTGTATTTATTTATTGATGACCAGATGAGTTTCATATTAAATTTGTTGTTTTCTTACTTCAAATACTAGCATATTATAATAGGCTCGTTATTTTATTGTCTTTAAAATTAGTTTCCTTAAATACATTTTTATGAGAATAATATTTGAGAAATATTTACAATACGACATTTTTACATACTCATTTAAACACCAATTCACTAAGTTAAGGTATAAAATAAATACATGTTCTTACAGGACGGTAAAAACATTCCCATAACACTAGAATTACGAAAAGTTTCAAAATTTCCGCTTTTGAAACGAAATGTGCATAATTACAAACATTCCTTCTCACAAAGATTGCATTCACTAGCGAATAAGATTAACAAAGCGACTCGCACAATGCACAAAGGCGAATAACCAAGACTGGAGTAATTTCCTTAGACCCGGTGTGCTTCTTAGAAAATTACTGCTCTTCCTTTGTGGTTTTCATGGTAGACGCTGTTATTATTTTGGTGCTACACGACTAATTCCAATAGCGCTGTTAAATAAATAAGCGTTTATTAAATTTTGTTAGGAACAAAAGCAGTTTGAACTATTAGAGGACGCATGTAAATAATTATTACTTATAGCGCAGCGTAGTGTAGGACGTCCCCCAATTGGATGACGATATTCGAAAGATGGTTGGTAGCGGTTGAAGACGATGGGCTGAGGAATGAGCCCAGTGTTGTGCCGGAGAGGCATACATTTGTCCAGCAGTGAACATGGAAGAGCTGATGATGATAACATTTTACGGCTGGTTTGCTTGGCTTGAATATTTAGTCTCCTGCTATTGTTTTCTTTTGCTGAGAGGTGGTGTGTTCTAATCTGTCTGGGTTTTCGATGTCTTGCGTGTTATCTTAGTTTGTGGTACCTTTTTGGTGTATTAGATAAAGAGTTCTTATTATTATTATTATTTTCTCCTAATTTTATTTATCTTTCTTATTTTTACATATATATATATACATTAAAATACATATAAAATATAAAACAATATATATTATTATTAATATACGTGTATATAGTAATAATACTTCCTAAAAAGCATGTCACAAATCGCAAATGATTCCCTCAAACCTCTCTAAAGCGTCAACAAATAAAACAGGAAATTCGTAGAAAACACTTAACACACCCGCCGGACACTCGGGCACTATTTACTAAATTGAGGGAGCGTGCCCGAAGGACTCTCGAGTTGCCGAAAAAAGGGGAAAATCAAAGCGCGACTAAGGTGCCCGGGAACTCATAAAAGTAGTGCGTTTGAAGCCACCGTTCCTTGGAAGTGTGGAACTCATGGCATGTTGTTTGAGGATTGTATTTCACATATATATAGGTGTATTTATAATTGAAATGTTAGTTGAATGAGGTCGAATTGTCTTGTTAGAACACACTACACACTAAAGCCACCGGTATATGTCGGCAACTTTTTGTTGGTGGCATAGTTGGCGGCACTCATTACAAGACGAAAAACCTTTCAGCGACACGTCAGTATTTCGACATGACATCAGGTACATTTTCCTGACATTTTTGAGTGTCGCCGGGCAACCAAGCAGAGCGCTTGCATCGTCGACATGCTGCCAACCAACATGTGGCCGGGCAATACGTGCAGCCGCTTGAACCGTCATAATTATTTCTTATTGGGCGCCGGATTATGTCAGCTTCGGTTTGTAGTGCGCTAAATAAAGACATATTATATTACTAACTTTTGCCCGCGACTTCGTCTGCGTGTACACAATGATATAAACGTGAATCTTAAATTGTATCCTTTTGGCTGTGCGTTGATCCGACAGTTCAGTGCTACAAAATTGTAACCCTTATCTTAAACCATTTAGGGTTAATTTTAGAAAAATAAAGTACGCAGTTATTCTTGTTTCTAGATGGGTAACGAAAATGCAAAGTTTGATAATTCTAGCTTTAACAGTTTCCATTTTCCATACAACAGTTTTTTACCCTTTTCACTCCCTTAGGGGTTGAATTTCCAAAAAATCTTTCTTAGTGCTACTCTACATCATAATAGGAACCCTTGTGCAAAATTTCATCTTTTTAACTCCAGTAGTTCCGGCTGTGCGTTGATCCGATAGTTCGGTTCTACAAAAATTCAACCCTTATTTATATTCATTAAAGGTTAATTTTAGAATAATTAAGTATGCAGTTATATTTGTTTTTGATAGGCTAACTAAATTGCAAAGTTTGATAATTCTAGCTTTATCGGTTTAGATTTTCCATACAACCGTTTTTTACCCTTTTCACCCCCTTAGGGGTTGAATTTCCAAAAATCCCTTCTTAGTGCTACCCTACGTCATAATAGGAACTCCTGTGTAAAATTTCACATTTGTAGCTCCAGTAGTTTCGGCTGTGCGTTGATTAGATAGTCATAAAATCACCCTACTCTCGCAACACTTCAACCCTTATTTTAACCCCTTTAGGGTTAATTTTAGAAAAACTAAGTATGCAGTTATATTTGTCTTTAATTGGCTAACGAAACTGCAAAATTTGACAATTGTAACTCTAACGGTTTCGATTTTCCATACAACAGTTTTTAACCCTTTTCACCCCCTTAGGGGTTGAATTTCCAAAAATCCCTTCTTAGTGCTACCCTACGTCATAATAGGAACCTCTGTGCAAAATTTCACGTTCCTAGCTCCAGTAGTTTCGGCTGTGCGTTGATACGTCAGTCAGTCAATCAGTCAGTCAGTCAGTCAGTCAGGTTCCTCTTTTATATATAGGTACAAAGACACAACAAAGATGATAACTTATAACTATTTTCTTTTATTGAGGAGTATAAAATATTTGTATATTGTATAATATGGATTGTAACTATGATATAATGTTATTTAACTATGAGATACTTTTGTCATTAGTATTATCTTGTTTCGAGAAGACCAAATATTTTATAAAGTTCAGCAGCTACATGAGTGGTGTAACAGGGAATGCAATGTAATAGAACGTACCAAAATAGACATTACTTATTACTTAAATAATACACCATATCAATTAAAATCTTTTTAGATGGACTTTAAATATCATAAACAATAACAACCAAATTTACAAAATATAACATTTAATTCCCGCTAAGAGCAAAACACATAAAGTGTGGGTGAAGTGGACAGAAAAAGCCGCACGCATCAAAAAAATGTGATAACTAGCGTAAGGGAACTGCGAGGGTCCTCATGCTCCCAATAATACGTCGCGGACTTCGCAATAAAATTGTCAAGTGGAAAATGCTGCCATTGAGGTATTCATATCAGAGCGGACATTGTGAACAAAATATTTGCGCACTGTGGACCAACCCAGCCGGCTTAATATGACGCATCGAGAAAAGCTTTTCATCGAAATGTCTCAAATACATATGATTTGATGATATTGATTAATTTTTATTCTTTGAACTATTTCGTGACGCAATGAAGAGGTATCGACATGGACTTTTCTTGTATTTAGACAATTGTGCGATCTCGGTAATCATCCATGCATCCATCAGCCAAAGGAAGTCCATTGCTGAACATAGGCCTCCCCCAATGATTTCCACAGAGACCTGTTGGAGGCAGCCTGCATCCACCGACGTCCCGCGACCTTTACCAGGTCGTCGGACCATCTTGTGGGTGGACGTCCTACGCTGCGCTTTCCGCTACGTGGCCTCCATTCGAGCATTTTCCAACCCCATCGGTCATCAGATCTCCGCGCTATGTGCCCTGCCCATTGCCACTTCAACTTGCTAATCCGGGGGCTATGTCGGTTATGGAGAGGGCTATGCTCGGGGCTTCCCTACGAGATCGAATCAGAAATGATGAGATTTCGGTAAGAGGTTTATTAAATTATTTTTACAGTAAGGTTAAAAACATTAATTTGTTCCTCAAATGCTGAAACGATGATGATGATACAAATATTTTAGGAAGCCGTCAATCGACTTCTACAGCTAAGATTTCTCGACGAGACTATCTCAATGCGAGAATGATAGACCGATTGGCCAACGAGAGCATAATGGAGAGGATATACAGTCTTACTGAACAAGAGTGACAAAGACAGAAAACGAAATAACAGTACGCGTACCGCACTTTCTTTACTCATATTGTTCGTAGTGTCCTCTCTATATGTAATCCTCCTATATCCATGCTTACAGCGCACCCTGATTCGCTCCAGGAAGCAAATAATGTAGGTGTGATGTATCTGTTAAGTTAGATGGGGATTTTTGTAAATGTTGAGTGCTTTATTTGCAGAAAGTTTCAATTCCTTTTAGCTGGGTATAGAATCGATTTTGCGATTAGACTTTGTATTAATATATGGTGAAAATGTTTATATGGATTTTTGTTTCTGGGGCTTAGGTCTAATGAGGGATATTATAAATGTAGGTGGGAATGGTTACTGACATTAATAGTAGGTCAGTATAATATAAACAACCAAACATCCGCTTACAACAATTCATTATGGAGATCCTTGGGGGAGGGCTATGTTCAGCAGTGGACTTCCTGTGGCTGATATGATGATGATGATGATAATAATATAAACACAGTGATCCACCATCAATAGATGGTTAAATGTCACCAATAAACTAATACATTTTTTTATTTATACTTTTTTGGATAATAATAGAGAGATAACATAATAAAAAAGTACAAAAGGCGGCTTTATCGCACTATTATACAACCCGACTACAAAAGATTAACCACTGGCTGAACTAAAAATGCGAGATATACTTTTATTCTGCATCCAGTTTGTACCTACACCAGCTTGCAAAAGGATCAATATTGTGTGAATAACATATCGCTGCTTTAATTTGATAGTGGCACATAGCGAAATGTGTATTTTATGATAATGTTACCTTTAAACACAAATTAATCTAAACTACTATGTGAATAAAACTCATATTTTTGATGATGATTTTTGATTGTACGTTGATATAAGCAACTTTCAAAGAGTTGTCATTATTAAAATAAAATATATAAATAATTAATTATTTTGTTTTATTTAAACTGCTCTCCTGAAAAAAGTTCATTTTTGAGATATGTCGTTATCAAATTAAAGCAGCGATATGTTCTCGCTTTGTATAATTAATTTGTTCAAAGTACAAACTTTAAATCAACAAACTATGCAGACCCAATAAATATTTGCAGACATAAACCCACATTGACCATTGATTACTCAGTAGAACACTTTTATGACTAATTTCATTGAAGCCACGCAATGTTAAGCAAGAGGCAAATAAAAAGTCCATTGCAATTACAGAAACTAATTTAAATGTGCATAATAGGATGTCCCATTTCATTTTGTATGGGGCCTCACGACATAGACATTTAGAAAAAAAGTTAATGGTGCTTAAAGCTTGGACGCTGTCCTGCAATTACGAATTAAAAAGTTCGCCAGCCGGACCCCGCTTTTTTCTCATTTATTTGGATGTGAAGAAGATAATATTGCGCCCCAAAATATACCGTGGTGCATGCAAATTTAATTTCTAGTATAGTGCCCTTTGAGTTCCAATTTGATTGTTGCCGTTCCCAATTACTGTTAATGTTATTTCGTATAAGGACATTCCTGTATGTATGTTTATGTAAAGCGACAGAATTAACTTTAACGATGTTTATGTGGATTAGAAACATTTTGAATGGAAAATGTGAGTGATCAGATTTCTGTAATTTGAAAGTCATGAATGAATGGATAAAGGATTTCCATTTATTCAAAGCTAATCAGAAAGGAGATTATTTTATACATGTATTTTTAAATTTGTGTTACATCAATCTATGTACGGGACTCCTTTACAATTTATATTTGTCATGTGGTCTATTATTAAAATATCTGGTGTACTTTATTGTGTTAAATAAAATAAAGACGATCAAAGTTTGACATTCTCGTACATGGACGTTCTCGTATAAATATTTATGGTATACCGGAGGCCATAAAGTGACTAGAAGTAGATTAAATACTTGGTTACTTATAGAAGGATCAAAACAATGTGGGTGTCTGTTGGGTATATTTATTTATATCATGTGTTTGGGCCTGTGTTTTGTTTTATTGCTGGGAAAAGCCTTCTCCTAATATCAAGTTATAGAATATATAAATACCTAACAAATAGTTCAGTACATATTATTCTGCCCCAATACTCTAAGGTTGCAAAGATTTGTAGTCCAAAGGCGTCCCACAGTGCAAACATATTTTAAACCAAACATAGCGGTCATAAAGATGCGGTTATATTTCTACGGAGAGCATTTACATATAAAATATTTTTATAACGTGACAAGTTATGACGCGGGAGCGATATAAAATCCTTAGTGCTCTGTCAAAGCGTTTGGCTACGTGTCGGTCTCGTTCCAAAATGGAATAAATAACAATAAACGTTTTTAAGTTTTTAACGTGTATGTATATTTTTAAAGAAGCAATCGGCTTCAGTGAAAAGGAAATTAAATTTATAGAAAAACTTTATAAATAAAAAGATCATAGGTGCATCACCGCTCTTTGAAAGCAGAATAAAGAAGAAAAGCAGAATAGTATAATTTTGGAAATATGTTGTAATAACAGTAACATCAAACCGGCCTTTGCTTACAGTGAATGGTTTTTATAATTTAAAATACCCTCACAACTTTTTATTTCTCCTCTTTTTTCAATAATGATACATGATCAACATTCTACTAAAAGACGCACATAATAAGCAAGTAATAAAACAACCGCATTGTATAAAAATGAATAACAATATGTAATAAAACGTTGTGAGAACGTCTCGTCGAGATTAGGGGGGCTCCACATTATTGTTACAATATTATTTTGTTGTTTTATGACGGGAAAAATAATAAGCGCCGTGGCATTTATGACTGAACAATAAAATTCGTACAAGGGGTCCGTTTGTTCTGATTTCGTCGTGCTCAGTGAAGAAGTTATAACTGGTATGAGCTGATATTAAATACTGTTTATGGTTTTAGTTTAATCCGGCTATTGATATTCAGAAAGTATTGTGTGTTTGGAAATGTGTACTGTGAGATATTTTGAATGTGAGTTACATTATCCTATTAATATGGTAGCGATCATATTTCGTATTAAGGCGAAGCAATAGGCGGTTTATACGTGATTATAGAAATATTAAAAAAAAATAGCAGTCGCATTAGATTCATGAGACTTAACATCTTATGGCTCAGGATGGCGAGAGCAGGTGAATGCCAAGCAATGTTTTGTAATTCATGGTGTTTAGTTTTCCTACTCTACAAGAGCGATCAGGTGAATAACATGCATGACATTCTAATAAAACATGAGTTTTAGTGGCACATTTTTTTTTCTCAACAAGACAAAGCGCCTAAAACGCATCTTATGATTAATGTAGTGCAGTCCAAATATATTAGTTGATACAATATAAAAATATATACCGGGTATCTCAAATTAATAAATTAAATTATAACTAAATATACCGGGTATATCAAGACTGCTACCGAAAACGAAGCCGGGTGGTAGTTTTAGTGGCTACAAACACAATGCAATAAAAATTTCTCATAGAAACGCGACCATTATTTTTTATGATTTTTTAAATATCGTCATTTTTGGGTGGTAAATCCATAGTTTTTGCTAAAATAATAATTTAAACTCTTTTATACCTTAGAGTATTTATAAATAAAAGGGTATACACTATTATTTTAGGAAAAATGTATTTACCACCCAAATATGGCCATAGGAAAAAAATAACAAAAAAAAAATGTCGCTTTTTTTTGCAACTTTTTCTGTTGCATTGTGTCTGAAGTCGCTTAGACTACCCTGTATTAATAAATCAACTTTAAAAACATCACTCCGATGTGTTCGTTCAAAAATATCCATAACAATTAAAACCAGATAATTTTGAAAAGAATATATCGGAGTTTCCACTTGCCCTGGTCAAAACAAAAGGCTCTCGCGCCATTGAGATCGATGTTGGCCGAGGGCCACCGTCGATGTATTTACGGCTTACTGCCCCGTAAATTCAACGATATCTGTTGTTGCCTGCAGCTATACCATATACCAACAAGGTATACAGTTCATATTATGCTTATAAGAGGCTAATGGCTGGAATATATCACTGACTCATGGCAAAGAATGTTAAAGAATGATCAAACTGTTAAAACTTTGTATGAAGATTTTGTGATACTAACGCCCGAATACTGGAACGCAACTTAAATATGATTTGCGTTTAACAACGTAAATCCTGCTAAAATGTACTGGCTAAGTGGGCCGTGGGTTGTTAAGAGCAACATCATATTTGAATGGCGTTCGAGTATACGGGCGTAGGACTAATAATTTTTATACAAAACTCATGCTTGAAACCTTGAAGGTTTCGGCAGAGCTAACAATAGTGAGGCCCACACGTTATTTCTGCTTTTTACTTGCGGCCCAGGTTTAATTTTTTTAGTGGCAAGTCAAGTAACACCTCATTGTCTATTTCTCTCGTCAAACAGCACACCCGAAATTTCAATCCGAAACACAACAGTGCAACAGTAGCAGCACTGTTGTGTTTCGGATTGAAGGACATGGTGGCCAGAGCAACTAATGGACATATTAAGACTTAACATCTTATGTCTCAGGACGGCGAGCGCAGTGGAACGCCAAGCATTGCTTTGTAATTCGAGATGTTGTTTGGTTCTGCTACTGTTTATGAGCTGTCGTATCGCTTACCATCAGGCGAACGGCATGCTCGTCTCGCCATTCATTGAAAAAAAAAAAAGTATAATGAACATAACAAGGAATGCAAAGATCGATTATCCATAGTTGGAAGATTTTTGTCTGTACCAAGTTTACATAACTGAGCAGGTCTAGTCGAAATTAATTGATGGGTTTTTCTCTTTCGTGCATTGTGGTGGCTATCAATACAGATCCCTAGTGTTTTACTGACAGAATTTGCGTCAAAATAAATATCAGTTCACCTAACAGTCTGCTTCAGTTAAACATAAACATTAAGCATCTTAAAAAACTAAGACGTTCTACAAATAGCACAAAAATACAAAGAGAAAAACATTACTTCATTGTAACACGAACACGAAACAAAACGAGCCAATCGCGTTGAAGTTCCAAAGTACCAATGCACTCCTTGTTGGGATTGGAGCTATGTCTTACTAATTGTGAATAAGAACTCCGTACAGTTCCCCTTTGTTAACTAAATTAAATTAATTGCAAGGAAATATTTAAATAGAAGAAGCGTGGCATTTCAGCAGTGCAATTGGCAGGAAACCTTATAACTCGCTTTGTCTAGACTTTAACTAGTCGAGACGCTTGTTTTAAACTGTACTTTTTAGTTTCACTCATAACAGTATCATATTTTGTGGCGGTATTTTTGTTTTAGGTGCTGTTGAAGGAAGGAATGTAAGAATGTACTCATATAGTTCAATTTTCTGTCCATGTGCAAGTCTTTCTTTTGTGAAGTCGTAATGAAGTCTTAATTTTAAAATTCTGCTTCCTTCACTCGTGGGTTACTTTATTTTATTCGTTTTCTATGAAACATATTTCTCTAATTTAGAAAAATATACTTTCCGTTTATTTGTTTATTTCTTTGATGATGAGCGCGGCAATAGTTCCGTTTCGGGTCAAATAAACCGAATATAGGGTTTATAATTGTGAATAGAAAATAGTCTTGTTTATTTGCGTATTTAATTAGTTGTCATCCGTCGTCCTCAACCTCTTCCATCGTCATCCATTCAGTTCTCTACTATTCCATATTTCGGTTCTTCAAAATCTTAATCAGTGATCGTCTAACTATTTCCACCTTAAGCATTTTCATCCTTCATCGCTTTCATATAAATTACGTTCAGTATTAGTCATACGTCTAACGTTTCATTCTTCTCATCTTTCATAAAATTAAAATTCTATATGAATATATTTATGTATTAACTTAAAAGAAACAGTATAGTATGTGGCAGAGCTATGTGGTCGTTGAATACACTACACGGGTTAGCTCGACGGGGAAATATCATTGTTACACGGAAAATCCACGGGAACTAAAAGCTTTACTATGGCGTTACATCGTGTGAGATTTCAGGAAACCGAAACTTTAGGGATAGATGGATAAAATTGTTTCATTTGCCAAATCAATGCAAAATAATATTAAAAAATAATATCAACACAAGCAATCAATACGAATTCACCTGTTGCTGCAGTCAGGACTAAGGTCAACAATACGCAAGGCTTCTAGACGGTCATCGCTGGTAATTCTGCTGGTACCTAGTTTTTTAGTGGTTAGATATTAATCAGCATAGCAACCACCTTTAACAGGTGCTGAGAAAACTGTTGACTGTGACCCATTCAAGCGTTTGAGGTTAAGCAATTTCAACTACTCCCGCAAAATTTCGGCTAGGTAATCACTGCCGCAGTAGATTCTGTGTCTAGTCTATTACCAATGTATACAAACACACAAGCCCGGTTTTAGACTGATCCTAATCACATTATTTACCTAACAACCCGTTGTCGGATCGATAGGTTCATAAAAGCCAATTATACCATCCCCATACAAAGTTGACGTCAGACGCAATCCGGCTAGTTTGTATCCAGTGTGGTATTAATAGATTAAACCGACTTTGAAGTGGAGTTGAAATTTCACTAAGCCGAGCTTACTGTACCTGCGATCGCATTTGTGGACTTTTAGCTTTGTGGTGAAAAATAATATTAAAATTTTCAAAACTTTCCGCCATCGCATAATGACAACCGGATTTTTAAATTATTTACTACCTGTTTAGATACCGTTCTTAGGATATAAGCTTCTTGGTTCTTAGAATGTAAACAGATGAAAATCACTATAAGATTGCTATCTGTGAATAATTCAACAGTCATTAATATAAGTAATTAACTACTGAGATAACAGATAAAAAACAAATTCTAAAGACAAAATCAACGATAAAAACAAACTTAATTCAAAAAGAAACGAAATATTCAAATAAGGCAATCAAAGCAAATACAGAAACCGAAGCATAAGTAGCCAAGTGCGTTGAACTCCCAAACAATGCACTAAAGAGTGACCACGAACAAAGAAAATCTCTTGATTAGGCATTGTCAGATTCGTCTGCTATCTGATTGTGCACCTGGACAGACGCAGACGGTCTCCAGTTGTAACCAACTTTTACAACTTGTACGTACAACGAATACAGATTGTTTGCAACCATAAAATGCAAACGTTGTAGTATACATTTGCGGATCGTAAATAAATATTGCTTTAGTTATGTCCCTGCGAACGTCTTGTTAACTTGAAACGTAGCTGTAAACGTTATTGTTAACAATTATAATGATAAATGAGCTCTTTTGTTCAAATGTTTCGTGAGGTAACGCTAAACAGTTGGCTCAGCGGTTGAAGGCTTCGTCTTTAGATGTGATATAAGTATTGGTATTATTTACAAGGGCGCACTTCTTTGCATTAAAACAATAATGAATATAATATAAAATTTACAAAACTATTAATAAGTCAATTAGACGTAGAATAATGTAATTTGCAAAAAAAAAAACTGACTATGGCAGATAAATATTGACTAATCGCAGGCAGAATAGTGACTATTTGCTAAGTAACTAAGAACACACAAATTACGTGTATAACATTGAATATATAAATTTAATTAAAATATAGAACTGATTGGATTTTTTACAATTAAATTATACATGTTCATATGCACTTATAATAATTAAAATAGACATAACATTAACATAAACATAAATCTATAACCGCAGTTCCAAAGTCCATTTCGTATCATCAAATTCCATTAGAAATCAAAACAGGAAATCCGCACTCTGAATTATGCGGAGTATCAACGGAAATGTATCTCTTTTTTAATTTATTTCCCAACGAACCCATCATAAAGGAATGAACCTTTAATATCCTCCTCAGATACTCAAAGGATTCTGATTGGCAAGTAGTGCCCCGCGTGTGTGAACATAATCCGTGAGTGAATCAGTGCAAAAAATCTCCTAGTACTATTACTCTTTTGAAAGCGTTCCGGTGTATTTTCGTTGAGCTGAAAACTTTTGCAATACCGGCGACCGGCTCAAGTCTAAACTCCCGAGGAAAGGGGATTCAACGATCATCTGCCACCGTCTAATAAAAGGCTCGACGTTTTAGAAATATGTTGTCACTGCATAAACTTTACGACTTTAGTTTCGCTACGGTCGAGATGCGAAAAGTTGTGTGGGACGTGCTATAGTGTTGTTTTTGAGTATTCCAGTTATATGCCAACTGTAGCTTAATAAAAGAAACTTATTATATTTCTTTTTTATTTACTTTTTTATCTTATAGTTTTAGAGTCTTTGAAATTGCATCATCATTTAATCAAAATAAAACAAATGAGGTATTGATTGAGATCAAATATAATTTATAGTTTCTATAGCTACATTATCTTTACAAAATTCGATTCAATAAATGTCTGATTGAGTTATATGAGTATATTAATAGTCTAACAAATATTAGATCTATTAACACAGGTTAGGCTTCATATTTGATTAAGTTCATAGACGGTGATATTTCGTTGTCTTCTAAGATAATTATAGTAACAATAGAAGTAGCTTTCTCTTAAGATTTCCAGACCGACCTGTTGGAAGCGGCCCACATCCAGCGCCTAACCTCCTACGACCTTAATACGTATGTTCACCTCAAGACAAAAGTAATTCTACTTGCAAACTTAATTTGTGAAACTAACCCCCAAATACTGGATAGCTACTCAGCCACCGGACTCATTTGATATGACGTTATTTTGAGGTTCTGTTAAATTTCGAAATGAAATACTGGATAGCCATTTAGCTCATAAATCGGTCTACTCAGCAAACATCCAGCTAAATTTCCACAGATTAACGAAAAGTTTGTTTTCAGTTACAATTTTTATTGTATAAATATAAACGTTCCATTTGACGCAATATTCTTCATACATGATTTCCCTAAATTGGAAATTTAACCCTTTATATTTAATATGAGGAATCATTGTAACGTTTTTACTTTTGTTACGATTATGTTTAAAGCTATATTATATATTGCCATGTTATTATTTTAAAAATCTGTTAATAAAATCATGTGGGTGAAAAAACTTATGTCCCTATATCCGTAGCGAGTTTATTAAAAATATTATGATGTTTGTTTATTTTATTTATTGTTTACAATTGCACTCGGTTTTAAAGTTAGTTTTTGGAATATCTTTTCAATAAATAGGTATATAAAATACCAAACAACGGCTGCAGAACCACCTAAGTACCAAATGGAGAAGACTATGTAAATAAATACAATATGAGAAAGAAGCTGTGTTGGATATTATAAACAGGTAAGTATACACGTATTCCTCTAAGTTTTAACGAATTTATATGATAATTAACTATTTAATATATCATATGAATCGATTATTCACACATTTTAAATCATCATCATCATCTACAGCCTGTAGGATCCCACTGCTGGGTACCTATAGGCTTCTCTCATATTATGCCTCCTATATATTATCTCCTCCTCATATAGTAGTATTATGTAATAAATATGGAAAATAAAGTATGGTACAATGTGTATAACTATAAATAATCCTTTGTTTCAGGAGCTGGAGTGGAGTACATAAATATTCAATGTGTACCTATATAATAAGACCGTCCAAGAAATATGGCTCATATATATAGTGCCATGTATATCGGCTATAGACTAAATAAGTAAGCTCAACAAATATATATAAAAATTAAAAAGAGATATATAAAATTATGACATACTTTAACTTAAACACTTTTGCAGGTAATGCTATAGAAATCATGCATACAACAAATCATTTGGACAATACACACCCTTTTGAAATGAGTATGTAATATAAAAATATACAAAAAAGAATGAGACAAATTGTGTCAAGGAAGAAATATTTGCATCAGAAAACAGTGTTTTAAATCAAAGTTGAAGAATGTTATGAATTTTAATTAATATGTAATACATAAAATAAATTGTTTATTTCACCTATTTTCATTGTTAAAAAATGTCATATTATATTTCTATTGTACATTTTTAATAGTACATTTATTAATTTAGTTTTAAATTAATGTTAAAATAATTGTTATTATTTTGTGTTTATATAGAATATAGATATAAATGTAAGACAGATCTAAAGAAATGTAGATAATTAAAAAAATATAATATGTACTAATGCTATTATTAAAATAAATATACTACAATAAAACATAACTCATTTTTATTTGTATTCATTCCATGGTAATTCAATAAAATGCACTGTACGGTTTAAAATATGTATTTTATTATATTATTCCTTGTTGCAACATTTTCATTGGTTATACTATGTGGAGCTGGTGGAAATGATTCAGAAAGATCAATCTCCAATATATGATCATTCTGGGAACATGCTATATTATGTAACACAGCACATGCCTCTATAATAGTAAGCTAATTTTCAAAAACTTATAGCCCAACTTGCAGACAAGAAGATCTTTGTTGTAAAACCAAAGACCCTCTCCACTGGGTTTCTTGTTTTAGTATGGTCTTGATTGTAAGCTTCTTCAGTCTCCCCTTTCCAGAAATGCACATAAAGGAGAATCATTGAAGTTTTTACTATCATGCACCGCGCCTGGCCATCGGCCTATAATGTTTCTTATCCTCAAGTTAGGGTCGCAGACTGCTTGCACATTTATAGAAAAATGGCCTTTTCTGTTTCTAAATGTTTCTGCTTGTGGTCCTCCTAAAAACAAGATAATAAAAATTAGAGCTCTAGCAAATATTCTTATTTCAAACTACAAATAATTTTATGTAAATTGAAAAAATATATTCATAAAATTGAATTCTTTATAGGAAACTACTATTGTAGTTGAACATTGTTCCAGTATATACTGAATAGCTACAATCAGTACAAATCATTGTATGATTAATTATATTATATTATATATTTAGCCCTACAACTGTTTAGAGAGCTTGGTTATATGGGGTACAGTGGGCTGGGGAAGAGCCAATTACCTGCTAAATGTTTTGATTCCAACAAGCATATATTATATACCGGGTATCTCAAGACTGCTACCGAAAACGAAGCCGGGTGGTAGTTTTAGTGACTACAAACACAATGCAATTAAAAATTTCGCAAAGAAACGCGACAATTATTTTTTATGATTTTTTAAATATCGTCATTTTTGGGTGGTAAATCCATAGTTTTTGCTAAAATAATAATTTGAACTATTTTATACCTTAGAGTATTAATAAATAAAAGGGTATACACTATTATTTTAGGAAAAAATAAATTAACCACTCAAATATGGTCATAGGAAAAAAATAACAAAAAAAAAATTGTCGCTTTTTTTTTCAACTTTTTCTGTTGCATTGTGTCTGAAGTCGCTTAAACTGCCACCCGGCTTCGTTTTCGGTAGCAGTCTTGATATACCCTGTATAAATTATTGTGTAGAAATCATTTAGAGTGTGCCTTTATACTGTGCATAATATATTATTCTATTCTTTGATTAATAATATAATATTATGTACAGTAAAAAGGGATACTCTAAATGATTACTACACAATATAAAATACGCTAGGCATTTTATATAACATATATTTTTATAACATATATTTGTGTACATGTAAAAGCTTAATAGTTATGTATACATTATTATAAGTAGAAATTACCTGGAGATTTGATCCTTATATGTATGAAATTTATAACTTCAATCACTCCTGCGATCGCATAGAAATCATTCGCAATATGGCATAGTTGTTGTTAGTTGGGAATTTTCATGCCACGATTTTGTAGTTTAACTAACTCTGCTGCAACTTTGTGTTGTACAGTCGGCTGTTCCACATGAAATACATCTCCAATAATCTTCTGGTAACTGCCAGTCGTAGAATATCATAAAGCAAGTAACAGTTGGTCGCAAGTTTTTATCAATCGACTTCTATTTGTAGTGGGTTCTATTTTGCCTCCAGCAAGGAACACAGATGCAGAACAGTTTCTTTCTTCAGGCGGAACCTCACTTTGTTTGAATGTTTTCTTCTTTGTATTTGTCAAAAGCATTGATTTTTTTCTTGATTGACTCGCCTTGATGAAGCTATATCGTCATCATACAGCGATGAAACCGACGCGAGAGTCATTTTAGTAAATTTTATGTAGAATTGATAAAGTTAAGAGTGGTCGCAGGCGGCCTTAAGACGACGGCTGCTTAAAACTAGAAATTCTTAAAAATTTGACTGTTTGACAGCTGTCAATTCTTAAGTTGCTTTCGAGAATACGAATCGGATGAATAATGCCCCATTAAATATTTAATTCTTAAGTGGTTTAATCGAAGTTATATTTAACTGGAATCAATTTAACAGGTCATTAGAGCTAGTTAATCGGAGTTAAAAGTTAATTGGCTTTCCAGTATTTGGGCATAAATAATAATAATAAATAATAACACCCAACAGTCACATACATAGTCCTGACCCCACATTAAGATCGAGTCTTGTGTCGTGGGTATCAGGAACTACGAGAGACTTTTCGGTCTCACAAACACCCAGACCCGAGAGAAATATTTGTGGGCCGCACAAACGTTTTCTCTCGGTGCGGGGATCGAACCCGCGGCCTCTCGTTTCACAGGCGGCGTCTAACCGCCTGCGCCACGGAGGCTGTCAAATATAGTAAAAAAACAGCAATGTGACCCGGTGTTTCTTATCTGCGAAAAAACAAAGCAAGAACCAATGAGACGTCACATTAAAAGCGCAATTATGTGAATTTATGCTCAATTGGACGATGTTACACAATTTTTTATCGATAGCAATTTCGATAGTGCGCCATAACGCTACTTTAACGAGATAAATGTGAACAAAGGCTATAATTTTTCTATTCTTGAATGGAATCTCCATAATTCGGTTTATATTTGCCGTGCCGTTTGTCATCGCTCGAATGCTCTGCTCGCGCTTAAAATATATTATTTCAAGGTATTAAATAAAGATTTTGATTTATTTAAATATTCTCGATTCTACGTGGGTGCTGTGAATGCAAATTAATGAGAGTAATGTATTCAACGATTTTAGAGTTCATTTAAACGTTTATTTAAGATTTGCATTCCTGAATTGTAAAATGATGAGGTTTGTGCAAAATATTTGTTGTAAAAAAAACCGAGAAAATCACGTGTCAATAAAAGCAGAAAAAAATATCCAATTTATATTTATCTACTGTTATTAGATAATATTTAAAATATATCTGGAGCTTCTGGTGCCGAAAAATTTTCATAATACATTATTCCATAAATTAATCTAAATAAGTTGCCAAGATTTTGAGATTCTTCAGTCCTTATTAATTAATGTTTTGGATGGAGCCTGGGTGTCAGACGTCCAGCGTAGCAAATTCTGAGTACCAAATATCGAAATGACTAGGTCCTTAAATTCCATCACGATATGTGAATTAAAATGTATGAGAACAGAATTCTATTGCTACAACACTTAATTTCTCTTGATATTTTCGTACATACATACATACACAATCATACCCCAAATCATTTTAACCCTGCAATTTAGCCCAAGACCCCATTCGAAGCACACATCAACAGCAGTGATTTAAGTATTTCCCGTATCATTTGTTTCTTCCTTTCCAAATTCCAATATCTTATTTTTTATTTTGTTAAATTGCTTTTCTTTGTACCGTTCCCTCGTGCACGTGAACGCTCAACATTGATTTGTTTTTAAGGATTGACGTTTATTCGTTATTAGCTTGAGGCAGTATTGCTCATTTTATATTTCTGTTATTTTCAATGGATATGTGATGTTTATGAATATGTTTATTGAGAGCGATTAGGAAGATATGAGCGATAGTTGCTATATGAATAACATTTTTATGTGCTATAATTTCAACTTTTAACTGTAAAATTTACATTTGCGCCATACGATTCAGGAAGGTATGCATTAAAAAATTTGATGAAATGAAAACTTTTTTATGCATAAAAATAGTTCTTCTGTCTTTATAGAATTGCTGTTTGGTTGAAACTTAACAGCTTGATTAGACAGTTCGGCATAGGATTGCTTGCCAAAACTTGAAATATCCCATCAAACGGTACTTTCACGACTTGAACATTTAAAAAATCATCAATTTTCAACAATTAAAATGAAGCAAAATCCATTTCAATTTCTAATGAGACGTGCCACGCAAAATTCCATACGCCGACAAACGAAGCAAAAGCAATAATACCGCTGAAATGTAATGCAAATTCGTTTTTGATTGTTCACTCACATGAAAGCGATGTCATGTTCTTTTATGGAACACTCAGCAACCATGCAAAACATCATTCATTACCAGATGCTGACGATAAATAGATTATAACGTTACAAAAAGTGCACGGAATACGATTTTTCCGGCCCTCTTTTACGTAATATAATAATCAAAGGAACATGAGGGGTGTGGAATCAAACGTCTACATATGCCGGCGATAAAGAAAGATTTAAGATCCGGGTCATGCTGGGGCTGTGTGCGATCTAATTGATATTTTATTATGAATAGCGGTTGATATTGAAGCAATTAGATAAGTGATTAATTTTGGAATGTTTTTTGTTTTGTGGGAATTGGTAGATACGTCAGAACACTTTTTGTAGCATGAGTGGTAACGAAAGCATCGGTTCACCAACCCACCATCCTCGGAATTTGTAGTTCTTAGTTAGAATTCATTCCTCATTAGGCTTTTTATGCTCTCTACTTCTACCTTCTTAGTGGTTACAGATATATTGAAAAACGTCGTCATCAAACACAAGCCCCTAGCATATCTGCTCCACTGTATCATATCCGTAAGTGGCGGGCACAGAACCAGAGTGTAGCATCGTCACGCCTCAATAATTCCGAGGGCGAACAGAACCCAGCGAATTGTGTCTTCACCCAACGTCTCTATAGCCAACCAAAAAGTAATTTTTATATTAAACCGTTGCCAAACATAAAAGCAACTTCTGTAAATACGGCGCATACATTAGTTTCACCGGAGATTGTTTGTTCAGCCGATGCTTTTATTTGCCCCACGTTAATATTTATGAGAATTTTCAACGTCGCCGTCGCTTTTAAAACAGTTGCTTTGGTACATTAAAAAGTGAAAAACTACGCGGTGTATTGTTTAATTACATTGTTCCAGTGCAAATTGAATAAAAATACATGGGTGGCGGTACTTGTCGGTATCTGGTCAGTAATTAATTAAAAGCTTAGGTGGTGCCATTATGGGTTTTATGCTAATAGGAGGCGGCTAATATGGAAGGCTTCAAAGGGTTCGCTGTAGGTACGCGGGCGAAACATTAAATTTCAGCGAAGCGGAGCACAAAGCACGGTGCCGCCGTATTAGATTAGCGACCGTGTTTCATTTTCTGGATGCGCAGTTGCAATATAAGTTGATGAGGGGATTTATTAAAATACCATGCGTGCCCATTCACGTCAAAATGTTATTGCAGCTATTATACAGGATGCGTCTGAAATTCTTCGTGTATCGGAGCAAATCTAACGGCAACTAGTGTCCCAGCTAGTTATCGCAAGCTATAGTAATATTTAGTTCATAATTTAGATATATCATGGTAAAGGTTTTAAATATATATTTACGCAGTTGTAAGAAAAAAAATTGTTCGGAAATTCTAAATATTATAGGCAGTCAAAACTATGATTATAATTTGTTACATAGTATAGTTTTAAAATAACATTTTTTATGAAAATTTATTCAATGACAATTCTTCCGAAGGTTTTTGTTGTAAAATTGATGTGGTATAAGAATACTTTTAGTTATATTACTGGGTATTTTAGTTGGCAATAGTTTCAACATTAAAGCATGTAATCAATATAATCCAAAGTATCGTGTCCATAGTGATGTGCAACAGTAGGCGGCAAGCGCACAATACGCGAGCGGCGAGCGGCGAGACGCGGCGCGGGCGGGCGGCGGTGGCAGACCGAGCGACAGTTAAATTGAGCCCGCTACGCCCAGACTCTCATTTCCTCCATCCACCATTGTGCGCCACTCACAATACAAAACATTTTTTTACGAATTTCGACAAAAAGTGCTTTGAATTTTTTCCAATCTTCGCCTCTATTCAGCTCGTAAAAACTTATTGTCTCCCGGCTAAAGAGAGTGGGCGTGTCGCTTTCAAAATGCCTCGCATCGAATTAAACTGCTATCATAAAATTTTAACAACTCAAAAGTATAATTTAGTGACGACGCTAAAACGAGAACTTTACTAATTTTATTGCAGTGATAATTTGGACGATAACTCCTTTAAGAACAAACATAATTCATTTAGCCTTAACTTCTTGCAGATTTGCGTTTGGAATTGCCGTATTATACTAATTAATTGTACTAAGAACGACTTAAGGGTCATTATATGTCTGGAGATACGTTGGTAAAAACGAGACGTATTTTAATTGAGGATAATTAATCATCTCTAGGTCGGGTTAGTTAAAAATCTCTCTTTACTTTATTAAAAATACTATTGACTTAAAATACAGACAACGTTGTTTTATATTATTTCAAAATAAATTCGTCAACTAACCAGCATAAGCAGCACACGCTGAGTGTGGTCCGTTTTTAACGAGCACTATTATATCGAACCTTTAGAATTAGAGTGACCTAACTATAAAAATCTTATTTTTTGGGAAACGTTCATTAAATATTGGTAACATAAAAAATAATTGTACTTATGGAAGATACATCTGGAAGACCGATTTATACATATTTCTACCTTTCATGCATCAATAGGTCCTTCTTTACTAACGGGTCGATAGGTCATTATGAGCCAAAAAAAATGTTTAAAAGCCAAAATCTATTTTTTTTGGATTAGGTCACTCTAATTACAAAGGTGCGATATCTCTTTTGTACAAACAAATAATTTTCTTTCTTTCTTTCAGTAGGCCAATTTGTTGGACTAGGTTCAATGAGATAAAACAGAGTCTCATCTAAATAGTGAAATATACCACTATCCCGCCCACAAATTCATCACGAGAATTTCTGAGGATTGGAATTGATAGTGGGGCGCATTGAAATAACATCGAGCTACGATACCACACTAATCTCTGGAGGACAGTTACTTCTTGGCTTCGAACTCGACGAGACTTAATCAGAAAGAAAATAAGTAGGAGTTACAATTAATTAGATGTTTAATTAGTCGGACCAAATTCAATTTAACAATCGCGATGTCGTAGTGGTTGAAAAGATAGTTAAATCAAAAAATGGTAGCTTCCTTCCATACAATGACAAACATATCCCATCAAAAACATCCTGCAAAAAAATTCCATGTCTCGCAGCTCAGTTTTACTACCGCAAAAAGTTGTGAGATCCATATAATACCAAGTCGATTAATTAATAAAAAAATATTGATATGATAATAACTTTATACAGAAGGTCCCTTAAGCAAGGACTAAATAAATTAATCGACTTGGTATTATATGGATCTCACAACTTTTTGCGGTAGTAAAACTGAGCTGCAAGACTTGGAATTTTTTTACAGGATGTTTTTGATGGGATCTCACGTCTTTTTGTAGAGTCCTACTTTTTAACCGACTTCAAAAAAAGGAGGAGGTTCTCAATTCGACTGTATGTTGCTTTTTTTTTTTTATGTTTGTTACCTCGTTTCTCTGTACTGTGTGAACCGATTTCAATCATTCTTTCTTTGATTGAAAGCTGGTGCTTGTCGTTTGGTCCCATAAAAATATGGTGAAGATCTGATGAATATCTTCGGACCTGGAGAGGGGAACTCCTTAAAATTAAGGAGAATTGCAATGGTTCTTTTTGCATTACGTTCACTAGAAAAGTTAAGTTACAGTAAGAGAGGGAAAAAGGGGTGGGGGTGAGGGGGGGTGGGTGATAAAATTAAAATACACGTAAATTCTAATATCTTCGACAGCTTTTAACCGATTTTAGTGATTTATTTTTCATTGGAAAAAACGTGTTGACAGGTTGATCCCAGGAATACAACATGAAGATCTGATGATTATGTTCGGACCTGGAGAATAGAACTCTTCAAAATTTAGTAGGATTCCAATGGTTCTTTTTGCATTAGGTTTATTATAAAAGTTAAGCCACAGTGAGGGAGGGAGAAAGGGGTAGGGGGAGGGGGGGGGTGTTAACGTTAAAATACACGTAAATACTAATATCTTCAGCAGCTTATAACCGATTTTAGTGATTTCTTTTTCATTGGAAAGAACGTATTAACAGGTTGATCCCAGGAACACAACATTAAGATTTGATTATCATGTTCGGACCTGGAGAGTAGAACTCCTCAAAATTTAATAGGATTTCAACGGTTCTTTTTGCATTGGGTTCAGTAAAAAAGCTAGGCTACAGTGGTTGAGGGAAAAAGGGGTAGGCGCGAAGAGAGGGGGGGGGGGAGCAAAAATAATAAACATGTGAATATTCCAATATCTTTGGCAGTTTTTAGCCGATTTTAGCGATTTCATTGTCATCGGAAAGAACATATTCCTTGTGGTGACCAAATCTTCTTCATTTAAATGCCTATCAACACTAAAAAGATAAAAATAATTAAAATTTTTAATAAAAAAAATAAAAACCGACTTCAAAACAAAAATCCACTAAAAACCAAAAAATAATAACTACTTACCACTCCAAAGCAAAAAAATAATATTTATTTCATGGAACTCGTGCATGTTGATTAATTTGCTTAATGACTTGACTAGCCAACAAAGCAAAATATATGCGTAACATATTGAAGGCGGGTCGCCCAGTACCAAACAATAGATATTTAAATTAATATAAGGCATAGGTCCTACATGTTTGGTACTTGGCGGCCCGCCTTCGATATGTTACGCATATATTTTGATTTGTTGGCTAGTCAAGTCATTAAGCAAATTAATCAACATGCACGAGTTCCATGAAATAAATATTATTTTTTTTTCCTTTTCGGTACTTTTTATTTCCAGAATATATATAACGATTTTTCTTAAAGCTTCTGTCTTATAGTTTTTTGTTATTTTTTAGGTATCAATTTATCACAAATATAGCGGATTTGATTTTCAGTGTTCTTTCATTCATGGTAATTGATATTTTCGAGCTATTTAGTCTTTTTATTTGCAAGTTTTTCTTCGTCATGTTTTTCTGTAATGTTGTAGTTTCATGGGCTGAATACACCCGTTTCCTCTCTATATGCCCCTCCTGTTATGCTTCATATATATAGATACCTATCTGCAACTATTATTCCATTATATACGGGTACAACGAATCATTAACTGCAAATGTAACTTTGTAATCCTATACATTTATATGGGATTACAAAGTTATTCACGCAGTTGGTGTATATAGAAAACTAGACAGAAATAGTGAAATGTTTAAATTTTCCCTTAATTAAGATACTAAATACGAATTATATTCTAAATTTGAAGGTTCTATGTCTGCTAGAAGTGCCTTCGACTTTTGATGATCGGTCAGTCAGTCAGTGAGTGACAAAATTACGAAAGTTTGACAAGTTATAACTCCTGAACTACTGGTTTAAATTGAATTAAATTTTAAATATGCCGTGTTTACACATTGCCTGCTTAGCAACTGAAAATTGAGGCTTCTTGCTTTAACCGCAACGAAGTTATGGGGGGTTGAAAATGGTCTGAATTGCTTCGAGAAAAGGATGGTACGACTATGCCGCTTTTTAGCTCTACTTGGAGGGGGCACTGCCGTGCCCCCAGATTGATGAAATAGTTAATATTCTTATCTGAAAACCTAAGTCCTTTGTAGAGTCAATCTCGTTAACTCAACACATATTGCATCAAAGTAAGTGAGTTTAAAAAGAAGCGTTACAACAGTAGTATTATATTTATATATTGCAAAACAACAATTTTCCCACGCCATTACGTCTGTATGTAGGATTTGAATGTTATGATGAAAGATGAGTAGAATGGAACGTTGACGTATGACTGATATGGAACGTGGTTTGTGTGAATGAGATGACTAATGAAAATATTTAAGATGGAAAGAGTTAGAGGATGAATGATTAAGATGTTGAAGTATGCAAGGACGGAATATAGGGAGAATAGTCTGGAAGACGACGGAAGACGTGAAAGACGGAAGACGTATGAAGTGAAGACGAGTTTTATTTAACATGAAATATATTGAAGATTACCAAGACGATCTTTATTTCATTTGACCCGATACAGAACTATTCCCACATGTATATAACTGCAATGTTCTAGATAGCAATCAGAAAGTTCTAGAACTACATGTCATAATTCCTAGGAATTTATAGTGATTGTTATCGCAGGCAAAATGACTGGTTCACTGAGTATTTTTGATATACGGCCGTTGGTTGTCGCCGAGTACGAGATTAATTGGAACTAACCCGATGGATACTGGACTATAAATCTACTGCTCTTGCCCAGCTCAAATTGCCTTTCCCACGCCGTCGTATGAAATGGAAAGTTTGATGCACGTCTTTTAGATGCAATAACCTATTTGGGTTTTAAATCTTAATTATAGTACATGTATAATTGAAATAAAGGTTATTTTATCAGATGTGTTATTGACGTAATAATACAGAAATGTATCGGCAAGTATAGTCAATGCGTTAGGCTATCGGGGATGTTTAAAACGAAGTCATAGAAACTAGAGCGACTCAAATTATGTGACTAGCAGTAAAGCAGTAAAAGTATCGTAAAAAAAGCTGCGGTCTCGGGTTGGAATCTCGTTGTCTTGTTTTCAGGAATTAGTGTACGACATGGCGATAAACTCGCCCCCTATGATATCGTAGGACAGAGAAAAGAAGGCAAAAAGTGGATGTCTTGGTTGCACCACTGCCTAATTCTTCTGAGATAAAGAGTTTATTTATGTACATATATTATTTATGTAAGTACATATGGTTTTGGCGCTTGTGACGTCACTTACCGGCCTTGCGGAACCAGCGTTGGTTTTATTACCAGCACATGCTGAGCATGATCCGTTTTTTTGACAAGCACTGTTACATTAGTAATAATTACTTGGCTGTAAACCATTGCTAACAAATAAATGTTTCTTTTTGTTTCTTTCTTCTTCCTATGAGTAAAAATCTAATATTATCCGCAGAAAATATTAAATTCCCACATATTAGTAATATTAGAATCAACTGGCTAGTATGCATCACTACATCCGTTTGTCGGTGCGTCAAGTGGAACCCCAGAGACGGAGTGCACAAATCCGAATGCATCTGATAGAAAACACCTCGAAACTCTACCGAACGACAAATACAGGTGTGAGGCGAATGTAATAAATCAAGTCGTTCGTGTGCGCGTCGATATTTGCATGTGAAGGAATGGGATTATTGCGTTACTTGAATGCGATTTGTCTTTTTCATATTTCCATTTCTTCTTACAATGTCTGTGATTTTTTATTGGATTAGACACTAGTGAGTGTAAATTTATACATGTATAAGCAAGAATTTGTGTTTAACGAAGTAATAGTAAGTATATTCAAGTCCTAAAGGAAGAGTTAAAAAGTCATGAATAACATTTAGTTGGCAGTTAGAGGTTTTCGCATCCTTATTATATATTTATTACCTCCGTTGACAGTAGTCTAAATCCGTCAAAATTACCTACGAAAGTATATAAGACTGACGGTATGTTTTTTGATAAGAGTCTCGCCTCCTACCTGTCGATTAAAATTCCAACTAGCCGACATAATTATGTCGACTGGCGAAATAATCACCTCTGATTTTTTTTTACTATATTTTTGGTCATAACAATATTTCTGCATATAACAACAACATTCTATTTATTTCATGATTTCGGTATTTCAGTCATATATTAAGTTTTTTTTCATATCCAAAAGAATACAGTATTGCAATAAGTGCATACATACTTGTTGACCGTGGGTCACACACCCACACTGTACTGTACTGTATCAGCCCATATACGTCCCACTGCAGGGCACGGGCCTACTCTACAATCGAAAGTACGATTGAGAGTGGTTAGGCCATATAGTCCACCACGCTGGCCTAGTGCGGGTTGGCGGACTTACATACCATAGAGATTCTTATAAATCGCTATGGTATGCAGGTTTCCTAACGATGTTTTCCTTCACCGTTTTAGTGCGTGGTGATTGACTGTCAATACACACATGACTCCCAAAAGTCAGAGGTGTGCCCTGGGATTCGAACCCGCGACCACCGTGAACATGTTGGCAACCGCGTCTAGTCCGTTTACCAACAGGCCACCACTTCTCACACACACACCCACACACACACACACACACACAAAAAACATGCCTTTTTTCTCTTAAGCGGTGGGCAGAGTTGTAACCAGGACACCCGTGTCTCGCCTTGTGTGTTCCATCCCACGACGTGATAGAAGACGAGCCTATCCGCACATTGGTCACAAATAACAATGTTTTATTGCTCCTAGTTTATATATTATGATTATCAATTTATCAGCCTAAATGCGACTCTGTACAAATAATGTGAAATGTTTGCAACAGCGATGAGTTTTAATTAACTATTCGATACCATTGACTAGCCTGTCCGTGTTTGATTAATTGAGTTCTGCTATATTTGATATTATGGCAGTTTAATATTAGCAAGGTAATCGTATAAATAAGTATCTATAATGGTAATACAGATGGTCATAATTAGTAGACGATTTGCAATAGTTATAAGGTATAAATTACGTAGTTTGTAGATTTTTCAAGTTATTTTGTATAGAAGCGATATTAGTTAGTCATGATATTAAAACAATTTCCTATGTCTGAATGTTGGGAAATCAGCAATTCCTTACACTTTAAAAATCTTTAATTTTCAACTTAAGTTTCAACTTAAAGTTAACTTTCAAACAACACTCCAACAACAATAAAAATAGTAAATTAAATTTTCATATTCCTTTTACATGCAGGTACGAAATTCTAAAGCGAAGTGGAGCAAATGAAGCCACTAAAAATGGCGATTAAATTGAAGATATAAGTAATAATTTGCAGGAGCATACTCGAAACTCATTATTTTAAAATACAGGGTATCTCAAGACTGCTACCGAAAACGAAGCCGGGTGGTAGTTTTAGTGACTACAAACACAATGCAATTAAAAATTTCGCTTAGAAACGCGACAATTATTTTTTATGATTTTTTAAATATCGTCATTTTTGGGTGGTAAATCCATAGATTTTGCTAAAATAATAATTTAAACTCTGTTATATCTTAGAGTATTTATAAATTAAAGGGTATACACTATTATTTTAGGAAAAAATGTATTTACCACCAAAATATGGCAATAGGAAAAAAAATTACAAAAAAAAAATTGTCGCTTTTTTTTGCAACTTTTTCTGTTGCATTGTGTCTGAAGTCGCTTAAACTACCACCCGGCTTCGTTTTCGGTAGCAGTCTTGATATACCCTGTATGTATTCACAGATAAAGTTTTATTAGACCGACGTGGAAATTTAATGAACGTAACTGATTTGCAGAATTTCAAATTAAACTTTTTGGTCACGTTGTCTGGCCATCGTTTAAATGTTAGTACCTATAATATCGTGAGCCAATGCTTTATGACCGTATCAAGTATAAACTCATATTTTATAGGTAATACTGTCGGATTGGTTATATCAACGTTCAAAGAAACTACGATTTTATGGGAATTAGATATATATGAGACTGAGTATCATAGTGAATTATGCGGGAGCATTTAAATAGCCAAGTACTATCTTCAGTAACCATCTGCATCATCTGCAATTTTTCAAAAGGGAAGCCGAAAAGAATCGATTCGTATATAAGTCGAGAAAATCTTCTTGTCTCTTGAGGCCTTCATGCCCCTCGTTCGACCCCATGACTTTCAGTAGTTCCAGCTAATCCAAAGGTTGTCTGTAGGAAAACACTAAGGCCGGTAATAATACCAATTGTACCGTATTCATAGATTTATTTATGTACGTTGTGTTTTATCTCTTCCTTATTGTATGTTAGTCCACAAACCTAGGTAATAATTTAATAATTTTCACGACATTTTCCTTCACAGTTAAAACTAGCGTTAATTATTTTTTATAAATAATTATAGTGAATATGCACCTTAATACGAAATATATAGACACTGACCAGAACCGTTCGGTCAGGCGAAAATTTCCATTTCTAATTACGATTACCGCTAACTTTTATACATCAAACATAATAACATAAAATATATCACAGCATGTTCCATTCCTATCTATACACAATCAAAAGTAATTAATCAAAAACGATCGTAATTTAACAGCGATAAGCCTTCAGGAAATTGTGCATTTAACACACCATAAAATTACAAAAAAAAAATCTAACGTAATCAAAGGGCGCGCTATCTAAAGGGTACAATTTAGTTAATTAGAGTCGATAGGTAACCATTTCAACTCTTTACGAGCACCCCACGGTCGCGATAACGTTTCTAATTGTCGAATAAAAAAGGATTAACCATGATCCTTGTTTAATAAAAATGTTAATCGCGGGATCTGCCGTCGTAGTATGCTAATGTAAGTGTTACTCTGATGAGTTGGCATGTCAAATAGGAGTTTCGTGTTTGTATATTTGGTGTTGTACTATTTTTAGACGGTTCTATTAGTTGTTGACCTAATATAATAATACTATGTTATTATAAAATAGAGACCAAATAAACAGAGTTGTGTTAAATTTTAAAACTGGAACTTTTCAATACTTTAATATTTTAAACGTAAATCAAAACAAAAAAGCTTTATACACTTCATAAATAATAAAGTTGTCAACTATTCTGTTTTCCGTGATGAATTATGATAAATACCGATAACGTTAAGTGGAATCCGTATGTAAAACCGCGTGAATTTGCCTTGATGCATAAAAACGATGATAATTTAAATTTAAATTTTGTTAACATCTACAGTTCGGACACCATTTGTTCTAAAAAAATATATACCGGGTATATCAAGACTACTACCGAAAATAAAGCCGGGTGGTAGTTTAAGCGACTTCAGACACAATGCAACAGATAAAGTTGCAAAAAAAAAAGCGACATATTTTTTTGTTATTTTTATGTAATAATAATAGTGTATACCCTTTTATTTATAAATAATCTAAGGTATACAAGAGATTACATTATTATTTTAGCAAAAACTATGGATATACCAACCAAAAATTTCGATTTTCAAAAATCATAAAAAATAATTGTCGCGTTTCTTTGCGAAATGTTTAGTTGCATTGTGTTTGTAGTCACTAAAACTACCCGGCTTCGTTTTCGGTAGCAGTCTTGAGATACCCAGTATATTTGGGTTACGTCTTAACTATGTATGTATATCGGCCTGTAACATTCACACACGGGATTCCTCTACGATCGAGCTATCGATTGAGAGGCATTAGGCCATCCGCCATACTCCATGTAGTAAGGATTTTATTTATTTTTATTGCAATGAATGGCAAGAAGAGCATGCTGTTCGCCTGTGAAAGCGATACGACTCATGAACAGCAGCAAAACCAAACACCTTGAATTACAAAGGAATTCTTGGCATCCCACTGCGCTCGCCACCCGTAGACATAAGATGTTATGTCTTAGTTATACTCGCTAAAATTTCCTTCACACCGTAAGACAACATTGCATTTACACTGCTGTTTGGCGAGAGAAATAGACATTGCGGTGGTACCTGTCCAGGCGGCCTCTCACATATGAGAGACCTAGCACCAGTAAAATCCTGAATATCGTATAATTATATAAGAATTACTGTTGCTTTTGTTTTTGTCAACCCGCATTAAGCAAGCTAACCATGACCAAAGCCCTCACCTGAACAAGTAAAAATAAATTCGATAAATTTTTCATCGGTCCCTAATTACTCTTAATGTTTGAGCCCCAATTACACCCGAGCGGCGAAGATAAACCGAACACCCGTACGAATGGACGCACATTACGGAGAAAATTCTAAGGGATTATAAAAAGGGCTTCGTGGTCTACGAGAGGAGCACGTAGCTAATTTTTAAAGCGTGGTTTTACGATCTGCATACGTAGGTGAATTAGGGCTGGGGTTAGGGTCGATAGAATCGATGTATCGATGGTAAGAAGGCTGAAAATGTGGTGAGAATTGTTATTGTGCGTGAATAAATAGTTTTTAGCCGACTGAATAAACTGGATGTTAATTTTTTAGATTTTTCATATTAATTGAGAATCAGTAAATGCGTACGTGGAAAATCATTTTGGAATTTTTTTCTCAATATATTATAAACTAAAGATTACATTATCTGACTACTTATAACCTAGTGCAGTGCAAGAGTATCAGCTACACTCCATCACCCTGGCTATGTGCAATTTGGCGAACTCTAGAAGATTATTTATGCAATATTCTTATGGTGTCTCTCAAGGTGAGTAGCTTTTTTTTACAATGTCAACCTTCACAGTTAAAGTTTAGAAAACAACCGAATAAGTTTATATACATTTTATCGACATTCAAAACAAGACGCATCCCCGCCCTACGCATACTCGTCTGAAAATGAAATTTATTCCAACAATTCATGCGCAGTTCTCCCACAAGTCGGATTATTGTAAATAAGTATTACGGCTGACAACAGAATTAATCCACGTTGCTTTTAAACGAAATGGGAAAAAGTTTGTTAACTAACTCAGCCTCGCCCCGCGCCTTGCCGCGGAAACCGCCGTTGAAATATCGTTCTCACTCGCATAATTATTTGTATCAATAGAATGTTTGCACCGAGTTCGACTTGTTCAAATACAAGCAGAAATATTTTAGGGACCACCCCACTTTATAAAGGTGTGTTTGACTTCACTAATAAGCATGCGGGCGCCACGCAAAAAGGATCCATAAATTTTCTTCCACTTTTACATATGAAATAAGTTTTCTCATAAACGCTGACATACGAAAACAGTTTCTGATTGAAAATGTTCAGCTCGTTCGGGCGAAAAAATAGGGGTTTTAATAACTTTGTGAATTTTAATGAACAAATTCGGTTCGTTTGTTACGGTCGGGCGCATCGCGACCTATATCGCGCCAAAAGCTATCTCGTTAATTGACTGTTGGAATAATTTAAATAAATTGCGGCCAGCGGTTATATTTCAACGGCATATTATAAATCAAAGGATTAGGAGCAAACGGAATCGGGTAAATGGATACTGGCAATAGAGATAATACATGTTATGCTCTGCATACGTTGTAGGGCGATAACGACAATATAATCGAGGGGGTACGCGAGGGGGGAGGGGTGGCGCGCAGCGGGGGGCGACGGACAAAAAGTACTAAGTGCGAGTTAAATACCCTTTGTGTCGCCATGCTGGCCTGTCCGCCATTCATCGGCGCACCGAGGGTCCTCTCATTATTCAGTCAAAATTCGATTATTTTCCCATTTCACAAAATATCCATATCGTCCCCGGCTTTCAGTGTAATTGAAAACGGAGTAGCATTTCGGTCGTCACACCGCTGATCGCTCTTAATTTATTTATACTGCGGCTACTTTCCTCACGCAATTTCATTACGTACAAAAATGATTTCCTTGCTGCGCGCTCGGTATCCTTTAATAAGCTGGCCCGTTCTCATATATCACAACAACAGACGGAAGTAAATATCCTGTCCGAAATGATTACTCGGCACGCGCAGTTAACCGACGTTATGACCGGCTTATTCCCCATTCCGGAGGTATTAGTCTGGTGGCCACCAATTTCTGTAATTTATTAAGAGTTTCGCTTGGCCGTGGCTTTCTGTGAGAAAGAAATGTGCGGTCCCGTGTGATCAAAGACTCCCGTACCGGACTGATCCCTAATATTTCACTCATAATTGGTTTATTCTAAGCTGGCAGCGTTTCCGTATGTGGCCCTTTGATCCGTCCAGTGTATTAAGTTGTAGAGATGTATGGCGAACATTATTCGTTTGGATCTGAGGCTTTTCTCAATGGCGTCATTTACTGTTTGAAATGAAACGTATTGAGTACGCCTGGAGGAGACAGTGAAGCCTTTTCGATATTATGTTGTGTGAAAAATGTTTTATAAGATTCCTTTATGGAGTTTTGTTGCGCAAAAGAGTACGGTCTTGAGATAGGTTTTGTTGAAGTAGAATAGAATAAAATAAGTTTTCCATTTTTAGTTAAAGTTGTAATGTTATTTTGAATTGTATACTATATAAATGAGTTGTATTGTTAAGGCTAAATAATATTTTTTTAATTTTTTTATTTCTGTGAAGGGCGAGATTAGCAAGCCGTTCACCTGATGGTAAGCGATACGACCGCTCATAAACAGTAGTAACATTCCACTGCACTCGCCATCCTGAGACATAAGATGTTAAGTCTCAATATGTCCAGTAGTTGCTCTGGCTACAATGTCCTTCAATCCGAAACACAACAGTGCATTTAAGCAGTGTTGTTTCACGGGAGAAATAGAAATTGCGGTGGTACCTACCCAGATGGCCTCTCACATATGAGAGACCTACCACCAGTAATATAATATGTGCTAGTTTAATATTAAATATTAATAATTGATACCAAACCGAAGCTAGACGCAGACGGCGTTGTTTTAACAATTATTGTCCAACAAACTCTGTCTATAAGCTTAAGTTCATCTTACGCATTTTTGTAGTTGTATCTGGAAAACTAACTTAGGTTTACATCAGCGGCGTGCACAGGATTATGACACTGGGTATGCGGCGGAGTACTCGGTCACAAAAACTTTTTCTTTTATAGTTTTTTAGCATAGTCACAGCCACGCGACGGATCTCTAAGTCGGAAACCATGCCAACATAACAAGTCTTAGATGTACTACTATTCATGTCCATCTTCTACGGCAACGCAGACAAAACTGCGATCGATCGTCGCGGCGGAAGAATTTCTAATAAGTAAAATAAAAAAAACTCACCTAGTCAGCTTTCAATTTTCACATATTCAAGGTTCCGGTTAGTTGAGATTATTATACCTATCCCGATGTAAATAAACGCAAGATTTCGGCCACCTCATTAATTCATTTGATAAACATACATTTTTAACACAAACCTCGCAATCAAATAACATTTAAAAAAATAAACAAACACACTAGTAAAAGCAAATGACTACAATTAATATCGAAACTTAGTAATAAACTGTTAAATGTACACACTTTCAAATGTTAAAATGAAAAATCCGTTAAGAAATCTATTTTTTTTACAAACATAATAGTATAAAATAGTAAACAATGCAAAAACTCATAAAAAAAGCAAAATGGCCCCCGCGAAACACAAAACATTTCTATTTAAACAAATAAAACCTTACTAACCAAAAATGTATAATGTGCATAGGTGATTTATTAGATTCCAGCCTATTAATTTTACTCGGATTATAGGCAACGAACATTTACGATTACTCCCGACAACTGCCGAACTCCCGAGGCCTGCCGCAGGAGTCGCGGCTTTCAATATTCATGGATGTGTGCGTTTGCGACTGTGCACGGAAACCAAAATTACTACACACATGCAAACAAATGTAATGCGGGACGCGGCGGCATGACTTGGTTGATTAGGTACATTAATTTGCTTTGCAGCGCCTCTTGCTTTTCGCGTGGCAACCATAATGTTTGCGTGATTGCAAATAGGTGCTATTTATAAAATATTAGGCGTTTTTAAGTTATTATATTTTGTTTATTCATTTATTTACTATAAATTAAAGTCATCTAAAACGTACGAACGTTATAATAAAATATCTGTGAATGGCAAGTAAAGCACTGCATTTCTGCCTACAAGGAGTGCACGCCCCTGGTTTACATATTTACTTCATTAAACAAAGCTAGCAAGAATTAACAATTCACACTCCAATAATGTCAAAAAGTTAGACGTACCTATGTTGGGCACAAAAATACAGTTTAATAAGAAGAAAAAAATATTTTCAACCCCCAATAGTATGTATGAATTACGTATCCTAATATCCTTCCAATGTGGCCAGCGACTGTATTGTTTTTGCCGGCTGTCAGAGATTTTCGCCCGGACCGGAAGCTGTCCGCCCCTGTCCCTTCCATTTCCGGCCACAAACGCTGACGTCAAAGGTCCGGCGGTGTTTTATGTTGCCATAAAAGGATATTTCTTAACATGTGTGGTTTTCATTGAATAATGTTATTTTATGTTGTTTTTTTATTCTTTATGAATATTTTTGTTTATCTTCATGAAACAATTTATTGGTAAAATAATTTAATTAATAATTTTTATTTTATTTTTTGTATACGAGTAATATATAATAAAGTAAAAAAAACACATATATTATAATGTCAGGATAAACCGACTGTAACCCAATAAAAAAAATATTAGTGAAAGGTTGTTCAAAATGTAGAATCATAAGTCAGCATACTTGCGTCGGTCTCTGAGACGGAGTTTTCCATCGTGTTTAGTAATCACTATTATATCTAGGAAAGAAGAATGACAATTTTAATATGAGACTTAGAATCGGTGCAAAGATTTTTGTTCCTCCATGAAACCTACTTTTTCGTGTAGGAAAAAATACACATTTTCAATAAATATACACATAACTGCGACCCAGGCCCGGTTTCCTTGGAGATATTAACTTTAAGTCCAACAACAAATACTTTTTTGCCTTCGGCTCTGAGAACAAAATCTAAAATGGGATGATAATTACATCATTTTGTAAAAATCTGTCTGGGATATCCCACAAGAAAACTTTTTTTTTATTTCATTTGGTGGCGAGACCAGCATGCCGTTCGCCTGATGGTAAGCTTTACGACCGCTCATGAACAGTGACAAAACCAAACAAATGCATTGCTTGGCATTCCACTGCGTTCGCCATCGTGAGACATAAGATGTTAAGTCTCAATATTTCCAGTAGTTACTCTGGTTACAATGTCCTTCAATCCGAAACACGACAGTGTTAACTGCTGCTTGGCAGGAGAAGTAGACATTGCGGTGGTACCCACCCAGGCAGCCTCTCACATATGAGAGACCTACCACCAGTAGAAGTTTAAGGACAAACCATAAAAATGCTATCATAAATTTTAAGCAGTAATGGTATCGGGATCTACGATATTTTTACGGATATAAATACTCTTTTATTTATTTATTTATATATAATTCTTTATTATACACCAAAATGAAAGATGCTTACAAAACACATAAAAACTAAAGGCATGGTTACAATAGGCGACCTTATCGCTAGCTCCGATCTCTTCCAGGCAACCTTTGGATGGACTGGATTATACTTAATTATATAATCAATCATTTAATAATCATTATAAAAAAACCTTAGTCCCAATTATGAAGATTTTATTGAGCCCCTATCATTCGCAATAGACCCTATAATAGATTATAACGAGTACCAACGATAGTTTTCATTAGGGATCTTATTTCGCATTTTGCCAGACCCATTGTGTTAGAAATGAAAGGAGCGGCTCTGATTGGAAGCATTTGTTAAAAGCACGAGTTTTCCGTTCCTATGAAAGAGTCTTTATTGCGCTGATTAATGTTTACAGCCGTAGTTAAACGAGTGTACGGCCAATTCCTAATAGCTCTTTATAAAAGGCGAGAAATTAATTTTTACCTTTTCTATTTGAATTTTTGTATGGCGATAATTGGCTGGGGTGTTTCAATGTTGTATAGGAGTAATACGGTGAAGAGATTTATGGTATATTTATTAGTACGTTTTTATGTTTAGTGATGATGAATTTGCTTGGCGTGGTGAAAGTTCGAGACTGTAGATTGCTCTTTGACGACAAATATACTGTACCTTCGGGAGTACATTGGGAGTACATTGGCAGTAGCTCTTATAGCTATTACAGCGACAGAGATTTATTAATGGTGGCAGCTACCTTAAGATACAAAGGACTATCTTAGCCATCAGATAATTTTGATTATTTTCAGTCCAGATCGCTCGTATGGTATTTGTTATTTTTTTTTTAAGCCTCTACACATAATTGTAAGCTAACAAATCCTAACTATCTTTCTATCCTAAATATCTTTCTTTCCTAAATTATTTCTCTAATACTCGACACGTTTCCTCTACCATGGCACAATCACTACAATGCGAGCATACTAAATCATTGTATTCTTCCTTATCTTTAATTCACTTCAAAAACCCGAAGAATCGGAAGTTTATCTCACATAATTACACCAAAATCAATTTCATCACGAAATTGGCGTATTGTGTCCCCTACGTCACATTCGTATGATAGTTGTTGGTGGAAATAATTACGCACCGGTCGGTAATTGGGACAAAAACCCTTGTTTAACCGGTCCAAGATCTGCGAGGGACACTATTGTACAACCCTAAGGTCCTTCCACTGACCGTCGAATTGTAAATTGTACGCAATAAACGGCCAGTTAATTTGGACCATTGTGTTTTAGTTTCGGGTACGGAAGCGGATTTGTTTTGTTGACAGTTTCCAGGAATAGAATTTAGTCAGAAATTATAGTTATTTTGGGAGCTGATAAATGATAGTTAAATTATAAAAATTAAAGTTAAAATACCATTGACTCGAGCAGGGTAACATTGTCTCAAGAAAAAAAAACGTAACTCGCGGAATTTTGAGACCGGAGACCCATACGCTGGTGGAACTATATCGTTATACGCCCGGATAGCCACAACTATACATGATGGCCAAAAACCAGTCATAGTGATGCGCACTCAAATGTGTCGCCTGTCGGGTACAGTCTCTATATCCGGTTCTGAACTATCATCATCATCATCATCATCATATCAGCCACAGGAAGTCCACTGCTGAACATAGGCCTCCCCCAATGATCTCCACAATGACCTGTTGGAAGCGGCCTGCATCCAGCGACTTCCTGCGACCTTAGACAAATCGTCCGTCCACCTTGTAGGCGGGCGTCCAACACTTCGCTTGCCTGTACGTGGCCTCCACTCGAGAACCTTTCGGCCCTGAACTAACCAGAATAATTTTTCAACAGAATATTTAAATTATTTTTTATTGAAAATTAAAAATAAACAACTCTTGCTGTTCGCCTGTTCAATGCGGGCTCTATAGCAAGCTTAATCAAAGACCTAGATTTCCAGTATGCAGACCCCATCGACCAACGAAAATAAGTCATAAAGACCACTAGTAAAAACTACATAAAATCTTTAACTACACCACAGACGTAACTAAGAAATTTATTTGAAATATTTTTGTCTATATTTTACAGTTTTATTTAATATATTTTACAGTACTTAATCACTTCGGCGGTATTAGATGCTTTTACCAAAGGTCTGGAAATTTACGATAACTGCTCAGTTTTAACGACCCGACCACATTAACAGATAGTTATTCAAAGGTAAATCATTTAATGAACTTAGTTAAGTCTGCTCGGATTAGTGTTTACACTTCAAGTGTAATTTTTAAGGTTAAAAGGCTTTAAAATATTTAGTATTTTAGTGTAATTAATGTTGGTAATGTTTCCAATGGTAGATAATTTATACTTATTTTAACTACAGCCCGTAATGTGGTATAAAAAAAGTAGATGAAATAAAATGTAGGATTCAGTTTTCGCATTATAAAAAAATCAGGATAAACTTACCCGCGTCATCGTTACTCCAGTACTGAAACAATCGAATATCATAAACTATTGATAACATAGAAAAAACAATCGGTATAATTTGTAATTTTTGATGTCTCTTCAAATCTATCTATATATATAAAAGAAAGTCGTGTTAGTTACTTCACTTATAACTCAAGAACGGCTGAAATGACTTGGCTGAAAATTGGTGGGGAGGTAGCTTAGAACCAGGAGAAGGACATAGGATACTTTTTATCACGTTCCCGGTTTTCCGAATTTCTATTAGCTTATTAGCATTTTCTCATGCAAAATGTTCATGGGTTCGTAACTGTCAAACATTTAATGTTCATCCCGTCGATACGGTAAATTCTTCCTTCAAATGAAATAACGTATTTAAATAAAGGTTTCGAATCGACAACATATATCCATAATATTCAATTAATGGCGTATTTTAGGTTTTAAAGATGTAAATTAATGACAGTAATAAAAAGTGATTGACATTTAAATTGGTTGTCAAATATTTATGCATGCGTTCAGAAATTAATTTTGTGTAACCAAAAGAGAATATATTATGAAGTTAAATAAATATAGGACAATTAAATAAATAATATTCACACGTAAGAAGATATACTTTTTTTCAAGATAAAATATCACTCGAAAATGAAAAATCTTTATTAAAATAACAATTTTACATATGGAGAACATTGCAGGGGTTCTCAAATTAAGCGTTGCCTGTGTGTTGTGAAACCAGTTAAAATAATTGTTATTACATTAATTGTGAGTGTCAGTGTGAGAAAGTGCTAATAGTGTATGTTTGTGTGTGTGTGTGTGTTATGTGTTATATGTTTACTTTTATCACGAATAATTTAAAGTGGCTTTTTGTTCGCTATATGAATATTATTTTATTCACTGATAGAAATATTATATATTTTGAAATGTTATGCCGAAGAAAATCGAAACCACTGAAGTTATTTCTAAGAAAATTTATATTTCATCTCTTTATTACTAACAAAAAGTAATGGCGTAATATTTATGGAAAAACAGCATAGTAGAGGTGAAAGAAGGGATGGAATATTGCATGGATAATCAAAATCGCTGAAGTGTTTAATGTCAAAAATTTATAAGGAACACCATTTGGATATGTTGAAACGGGATATAATAGAGTGGGAGGTACGGGAGAGGACTGGGTTAGCTGACAGATTTGATAGGACGAAATGTAAATGCACGGTATAAGACGGGATGGATAATGAAGAGAAAGGACGGGACGTATCGGGAAGTGATTACATAGACGGGATAGGACATGTTTAGGTATACAAGAGCTTATACGAAAAATAACATGTATTTGGTGTGAAATAAAATAGAAAAAAATATCTGCATCCAGGCAAAGAAGAAAAAAGAGGGCTTTTTTGCTATGTTAAATAATTGAATATAATATTAATCATATAATAACTAAGCCATAGCGAAGCGTGGTCGGGTCAGCTATGGTATCTTTTAATTGATTTCAATGAATGTCGTCGGAGTAGTAACAGTGTTATAATATCTCCGTAGCAAAATAATGATTTAAATCTGGAGAGATGGGATAGAATAGAATAAAAGGTGGATAAAACGGGACAGTAGAATAGGTACAGGATGGGATTGGAATTGGATAAGCAGTTTAGACAACGGCTGTCATGTTGATTTTAAATAAAATATGGACTGGAATCTGTATTTGCACCCAGGCGAAGCTGGGCCGGGCCGCTAGTAATGTATATAAATTAGATTTCAAAATATGATAAATACATTGATCACCTAAGGAAGTCTCCTAGATATGCCTCAATATCATTCGGGTTGTTTGAGACTGTTCAAACCATAAAATCTCACACAAAGTCAAGAGGTGTGTAGAATTATTAATGACAAAAATATTTGCTCGGTGTAGATAACTTGCCTGGCTATTCACTCTGATTTTTTACACTTAACACAACACTTATTAACACATTTGTCGCGACGGCATTATTGTCGACGGTAATTAAAAACTGGTTTTATCTTCCACAATATTTTATGAACATAGCCGATATACTCAACAAAACATTGAGAAACCGATAAAATTAATACCAAACTCAAAACTGTCACAAAAAAAAAAACCTTTGAAGCCAATAAGAAATGGTAGCCAAAAAGGTGTTAGGCACCCGCATAGTTAATTTTAGAATAATTACCTTCATTTTATAATATAAAAGATAACAAATAAGAAGGTAGTATTAAATTGTATTGTATCACCCCATATACTTCCCACTGCAGGGCACGGGCTTCCTCTACAATCGAGAGTATTATTGAGAGCGATTAACCCGTATAGTCCAACACGCTGACCTAATGCGGGTGAGTGGACTTATGTATATACCATAGAAATTCTTATAAATCGCTATGGTTTCCTCACGATGTTTTCCTTCAACGTTTTAGTGTGTGGTGATTGACTATCAACACACCCAGTATACAGACAATATTAAATATTTGCTGCAATATTTTTAGAAATATAAATAATAATTTATGGCTTAATTAATAAACTCGAATTAGCAAGGGATTAAATTTTGCACAAGGGTTTAGAATTGACTCGATTATTTGTTCATTCTTTTTACTTTCAAAATCAGTGAGTTGTCGTGTTAGACCGAAGTACAGCTGTGTAAAAATAGCGTCGTGAATGCCTAGCTATTCAAAATAATCGAGTAAATTCTATAGCTTTGGGGTAAAGTTAATCCCTCACTAATACGAGGTTATAAATAAGGCCTTTGCTCAAAGCTTAGTTAACCACAGTTTTTTATGAGAATTCTCTAACGATGTCCCCACATTGACGCCATATTTTAAAACAACAACAATCCAGCATCCTATTATCGTTGGTAATAGGTATACTAAATTAATAGACATGTTAAAGAGGGATGGAGGGCCACACGAACCGGTCTCCACTTTCTAATTCACTTAATTTGTGCCCTTAAATCTCATATTGCAACATGGACGGCAATAATTGTGTTTGTACCTCGGACCTCCGTGGTGTTATTAAGGCAGCTTCCTGTCGCAACGCTTTGTACGCAAAATTCAATAGACATTGATCGTTATACAGTTGATGGATATTTGTGTACGATCGCATAGCGACTACAGTACATGAAAGTGATAAATATTTCATAGTGTTTCAAGATTATATCGTTCTGTTTATTGATTTACGCCCTTTTTTATAGACAATTTTTAACCTATTGAAGCAATCGATTTTTTTTGTCATTTTCGAATGACTTTTGAAAGTTTGAGCGAAGGAGACAAAACATTCGAAAACGCATAGTATTTTAGAAAACTGAATGGTTTCTGTTGTATAGTTTTAAACAATCACGAGCATTTAAAACAAAGAATTACTCTGTACCTACTTTCTAAACGTGACATATTTGTCATTTTTAAATGCCCATAATACCAATCAGCTTATAAATAACTTAATTATTATCTATCCAATAACAACATCAATCTCTATGCTATCACGTAATAAGACCCCAGTAAAGCGTACACAGGGCGTCCATTAGAGGCCCGCGTCAGACAAACTAGCTTATTGCCGTAATCATATTGCCTTCACGAGAACAAAGACTATACAAATTATACAATATCAACTGTCGACATGTTTGGCAGAGCTGCCCAATTATTCAGCGATTCGGATTTGTTCGCAATGTAAATGCTTACTTTAGTCGAGTGAGTTTTTGTAGAAATGGTTTAGAAATCTTTATTTCTATAGTAACAGTATAATTTTAGGTCATAAAGATAGTTTTGTTCAGAAATTCGTTTTATAGCTGTAGTAACCGAAGTAATAAAGATAATTTTTGAGTTGTGTTTTAATATTATATACTAATAATTATTTTAAAACGATTATTCTACAAAGCATACAAAAAAATCTTGATACCATTAGATTCAATCTTAGCTATTATTTATTTCATATTTTTACCTGGATTAAAATAAAACTACAATTTAAATATATAATCCCTTTTCAATACTTAAGCTTAAGCATACTATTCAATACATGCACGTAATAACAGGGATTAACATGAAATAAAATAATTATTCCTTTATTCTTTCAATATCCTTGTGCAGTCCCCTAACATAAAATACATTTATTTGCGTCCAGCTATTAAATACAGGTCTGATATGTTTTTCCCTCGATTGTCCTCACATGTTATTAGATCAAGGAATATGAATGCCGTGTTGTTATTGTGTATTTCTTTTGTAAGTCCACCCTTATGTTGTAATTATTACATTTTATTTAGCTACAGTTTGCTTATGATTTTTTGCGTTATAAATATAAATATATGCCGATGAATAGGGATGTTGACTATGCTCAATTTTTATTTATTTATTGCGATAAAACAGTTGAGACATACAGTTTAGTGGAAGATATTAATATACACTAAATACAAAAATCTTCAAACAACAGCATTATCCACAAATTATTTAGACAAAATTAATCTATACAGATATATATACAGGGTATATCAAGACTGCTACCGAAAACGAAGCCGGGTGTTAGTTTAAGTAATTTCAGACACAATGCAAAAAAAAGCGACAATTTTTTTTTGTTATTTTTTTCTTATGACCATATTTGGGTGGTAAATAATTTTTTTTCCTAAAATAATAGTGTATACCCTTTTATTTGTAAATAATCTAAGGTATAATAATCTAAGGTATAAGGCCGCCTCTTGTACTATTATTATTGTGTTGTTTCTTCACTGTATTTTTATTTTGTGCAATAAAGGATTAAATAAATAATAATAAATAATAATAAGTTTACGAGTAACACTTGTTTAATTATTTTGTACTTAGATAAGTAGAAAATGTCAATATAGATTTTTTTGTTTTATTTTGCTTAAATACACAAATACCATTAAAATTAAATGTAATATTAGTAACTGCGTGGTGGCCTGTTGGTAAACGGACTAGACGCGGCTGCCCACATGTTCATGGTGGTCGCGGGTTCGAATCCCAGGGCACACCTCTGACTTTTCGGAGTCATGTGTGTATTGATAATCAATCACCACGCATTAAAACAGTGCAAGGAAAACATCGTGAGGAAACCTGCATACCATAGCGATTTATAAGAATTTCTATGGTATGTAAGTCCGCCAATCCGCACTAGGCCAGCGTGGTGGACTATATGGCCTAACCACTCTCAATCGTATTCTCGATTGTAGAGTTGGCCCGTGCCCTGCAGTGGGACGTATATGGGCTGATACAGACAGACAGTAATATTAGTAATGATTTTCGCCGCCTATAAACATAATTCTGTATCTAAGATTCGTCATTGGCATTTCAAAGTGGGAAGGTAAAGGTTAGATAAAAAGACGTAAAAATCAGAAGGAGATGCCTCACTATAGGACATAACGTTAATACCAATAATTATTATTCTAGAATCTAGGTAAACTTTTCATGTACTATATCCCGTTTGCGAAGACCATTGCGCATTACTTTTCCGAACTTCCCTATTATTTGTAAAAGTAATTTCAACTCCAGCACAACTCCATATCAATCAACATCGGAACCCGGTATCTAAAATAAGGATCAAAAGTACCCTCTTTACAAAAAAACCGTTATCAAATAATTGTGCCTATTTTCTGGAAATCCGACATCACGAAACATTCGACAAGTCCCTATCCTTGACTCTTAACAATGCCAATCAATGAAACATGAAATCCGGCTAAGCAGATGCAGTAATTCTTTTTCAAATAACCAAATAAAACAATTGGATATCGACACACGATTTCCAACCTTACTATTACAGCTTAAGGTTTGTTTTTCATTTAGTGAAACTCAGGTTGTTATAATATTCTAAGTCTGTGAGGGGGTATTGTGAAAGCAAAGCCGGGCAATCAGTTCCATCAGCACTTGAGAAGCCAATGAAACGTGTCTAATGCCTCACTCCGCGAGGGTTAAGTCTTTACGCGTTTGGTTTTGTCATTTTATCAATATAACGTGGTATCTGTTGCTCTGAGATATTTTGAGGCCAAATTGATTTAGAAATGTCCATTGTGAGCGGTTCAATGAGCATAATCTTTAATCGATTCCTCACAGATAACAATAATCGCAGATTCTGTTGATAAATATTTCGTTATTTAGAACGTGCTATAACATTTTCAAATCCTTCTTAATCCCACAACACTCACATTAGAAATATATTAATTACTCTGGATTCACAGCAAATTTTTTCAGGAACTTTTGATAAAACATAGTCTGAATTTAATCGAATCAATATATCAGAAGACATAGAAGCAGTAATAACAGTCTATATTATAAAGCACAAAAAATACAAAAGATTAAAAAAAGACTATTTTCTTATTAAGAATAAACCTATAATAAAACTAAATAATTCAGCAATAACACCATCTCAACTTTACAACAAAAATAAAACGCATTAAAATTATAATAAAACAAACCCGTATTTATAATTCTCGAGTTTGGAGAATTCGCAAAGCTTTTCAGTTCGGGTTGAATGGAACAGAGCGGCCTACAGCGGGTTAAATTCTAGCCTTGGATTTACCAACGTATTGGAAATTGAAGCGCATTGGCACTGGCATCTCCAAAGTATTTTGAACTACGCCCTTTATCCGATCGGTCGACGAACTCCAAGTTGGATAAATTTTACATATTTGATTGAGAATGTGAAATTAATAAGACTGTCCACGCGTTTAAACTCCGAATTATAATTCATGAACTTAGTAAAAATATTTTAGTATAATTTGCATGTTTTATGTTTATTGGCAAGTTTATTCAAATTCTCAAGTGCGAGTAACTATTTGTGTTTCTTTAAAATATTGTGAAATATTGCTGGTCTTTGTTTATAATAGAGAGAGTTACGTGTTAGTCCACATTTTAATTGTAGAATTATTTTACGGACTGCGGTAATCCAGAGAACTGTTTGCTAATTTACCGAACCGATGTAATCAAGTCATCGAATTAAAAAATCATAAAAATTACTTTCTTCATCATAGTGTTATTTTTTCTAATGAAAGCATCTTAATACCTTGTATTTTTGACTTTTGTATATACATACGTTGTTACAATTTATCGAGGCATATGAAATAGGGCAATTACGGTAAGGGATTACTTGGCGGTCGTTGCTTAGTGACGTCACGAGGCATCTAATCCGATTAAGATAATTGCCGAAAACGTTATCGACTTGCAGATTAGAGTAAAAGTACATATGGAGTCCCTGTGGTTAGGACGGCTTCCATATTACGTACTAAGGTGTGTTGTAAGGAAGCTGTTTAATTAATTAGCTCATTGAGATTAGTAGGATCGTCATTAGTCGATGAAGAATAGGATTTTTTTATATTATATTTAATTTAAGAAAATAAAGTTCGTAGGGGTAGACAGGCGGAACTGTCATCTTAGTGGGAAACGTAGAAAGAAAAAGTAATGTTTTTTTGGGTTTTCACATTACATTTATTTTATTTGATAGTTAGATTTCAATTTTTGCCAGTAATTCTAAAACAAAATTTAAATTCTCCTTTATAACAATATCATCTTAGGAATATACATATTAGAATAAGATTACGGTACCTAATCTGGTCTTAAACAGACATGTGTCTGCGAAACTTTGTCATTGGGGGCCTCATACGTAGACTATATTGAGAAATTAGTTTATTTTTGTTTTGAAGAACATTAAACACACGAGTAGGTAATATTTCAAAGTTCTAAACTTAAAAATTGAGAACTCAGGTAATATTTAAATCTACATCAAATTCAAACGAAATTACGGAGACCAAGTAGAGACTGGAAACAAAATGAAGATTTACTTGAAATAAACAACTTTTCAACAATTTGAAGAGACGTAGACGGCAACTTAGAAAGAGAACTTCCAAACTATTTTCGCTATAAGAAACATGAAACAAAATAAATAAATTGCCTTCAAATTGTCAATTACCAATGCTTAGTTCCAATCAGAATTAGATAAATAGAAATAAAATCCAGCAATAAAACGTGAGAAAATATTTAATTTTCTCCAATCAGAAAAACCGAGACGAGTCGTGATTAAGTTTTAGACGATGTTTATACGAAACGAACTTATAGCGTTTCCATTGCAAAGTGCTCTGTTCTGTCTCTTAATCCCCTATAGATTGAATTCTTTGTAATCGCGCATTGGAAAGAAAAAAGTTCTATCTTTTTTTTATTCGAGAATTCTGTAATGCTGATTAAGCAATACCTTAGACGCAAAGAGAATAAGATTGCACACCTGAACAGTTTCTTAAATTAATGAAATGTTTCGTTATTTGCACATTGATTTGGTCTTAAATAAATTAGTGGCGCGATCAAAGGCTCGGATTAATTTACCTTTAGGTATCGTGAGTCGTGATTTGGCTGAGTCTTAAATAAAGATCGCTGCTATCTTCGATGTAAATATTATAAACTGATTAGAAGATGATAGAATATCCGACGAAAGGTGCTGGTTTGAATCTAAGCTTAGTTTTATAATTTGAGCGTTAGTTTTATACTGTATCAGTCCATATACATACGTCTTCCTATAAACATTGTGAGTATTGAGAGAGGTTAGGCCATATACTACCACGCGAGTCTATTGCGCATTTAGAAATCGTTACGAATCCCTATGCAGATATGCAGATATTCTCACGATGTTTTCCTTCACCCTTATATTTTTTAGAGTACATACATACATGCGGTATTGATGGGATTACCCCGCACTATAAGGCCGAAGGAAAACATCGTTACATATGTTTTCTCAAATAATGAATATCCTTCCTCGTGGTGTTGGCACACAGTATGCTATACCAAATTATTAATGAACTGCTCTGATTCGAACCATTTATAAATTTTGCAATTATCACTCTATTAAAAACTAGTTTTGAAAAGAGCAATATTAGAGCTTCATGCCCGTTTTTCTTTAGTCAAAACCGCTTTCTAAAATTGGCGTCCGATAAAAAAAAGAAGAATTAAAATGATGTTGAATATTTTAATTGATTTAATAAATTATTTTCATTTCATTTCAGTTAAAGACGTTAGTATTGAAAAATTTGTTTTTGTTACACCTGTGGGATTCTGTACCAGCTCATATACGTCCCACTGCAGGCCACGGGCCTCCTCTACAATCGAGAGTACGATTGAGAGTGGTTAGGCCATATAGTCCACCACGCTGGCCTAGTGCGGGTTGGCGGACTTACATACCATAGAAATTTTTATAAATCGCTATGGTATGCAGGTTTCCTCACGATGTTTTCCTTCACCATTTTAGTGCGTGGTGATTGACTATCAATACACACATGACTCCGAAAAGTCAGAGGTGTGCCCTGGGATTCGAACCAGCGACCACCGTGAACATGTTGGCAGTCGCGTCTAGTCCGTTTAACCTGTGAGATATTAATATTTAATTTATAGCGCGTTTTATGAATGTCCAGTTATAGTATACCAATGATGTACAGATTCTTAATGTTATTTTTTTATTATATTACTAAATTATTATTTGTCCAAGGTAATCAATTTTAGACTGAGTAATGAGTAAATTTAAATTTACATCTTTAGTAATGTGTTTTATCAAAATATAGTCTTTAAAATTACTCGTAAAGCATAGAAGTAATGTCAAGTGTCAACAGCGACGTTTTAATATTTACCTATGTACACGTCTCGCTTCGATTAGTACGTCTTGTTTGTTCTTAATTAAAAGCACACGTTAGCATGAAATGAACGTCGACTTAAGATCAAAGCGTTCAGTGCCAATATTTGCCAAAGGTCTATTGAAAGAAGTCATTGGCACCGCGTTCACTCTAGAGAAAATATCCTTAACAATACACAACAGCGTTACTATACATTATTCTATTCTGAGAATGTTTTTGCTGTTTTATTGATTCTTTTTGATGAGGATTTTGTGAAGTTTAACGTATTTTTTTTATTCTGGCAACGTCACAGTGACTTTGCACCTGGTGGTAATTGCAAATGCCGTCCAGATAGAGTATCGAAAGTCATCAGACGGCGGTCTTATACCATTCGACACTATCAAGCCGGTCCGCCAAGATGCCTCTTCAAGCCTCTTCGAGTTTTGTTTTTTACAGAATCGCACGGCTGTTCATAATTCGAGTTGTATCAATTCTAAGTACCTGTTGTGAGTTTTTTTAAGGTATCCTTTTTATTTATTTATTAATTTACTTATATATAAGTGGTCAAAATCACTCTACCTTGATGTGATACATAGATGATCTGACGCGAAGCATCGTCGGTCTAAGAGTTATTGAAGAGGAAACCTTGCAATACTGTCATAGATATTATAGTAATTGTAATCTTTTCTACTAAACAACTTATTTCCCGTTTATATCAATTATGTATTTTATCGCCCGTCCAAGCGGAGAATACATAAGTAATCTTCAAGTATATACCCAAGTATACAGACTGTGATTGTTTGACAGGATGTGCTCCCAAATCCATTCGAGCAAGGATACCCAAGATAGACAACTTCATACAAGTTGACGCCACCGACAAAATCGCATCTTGTATTATGTTGACACAATGAGACATCACCACTGTTTCTCGATGTCTTATCGCTTACAAACTTACGTATATTTAGTGCGAATGAACACCTTAATAATAATATCATAAACATATTGTGCTATGAAGATGGCTTCGAAATTATTTTTGTTTCATAATTCTCGGAAATTTTATTATCTATCTGTGTCTTTTTTTCTTAATTATTTTTGCCGACAATAAATCGCCAGCTAATTCTTCATCTACATTGCACTTGTTAATAATTACAGCGATTGTCAGTTAAAGATTATTCCACATAATTATACTATTACTTGGCCTGAGTTTTCCACCATATTTGTGACGAAGCTTGAGTTTTTGTCTACCACTCTGACTAAATGCATTTAGTTATTATACTTACTCTGGTGTAACTATTTTCAAGGTTTTTATGACGCAGTATAACAACTAATTTTATACAGTATACTGTACTTACGAAATGAAATAATAATCACAATTAAACAAGAGAAGGAACAAAGTAATCAACTAGAAATTCTAAAAATAGACAACAATGGTACAGACGTGGATGTCAAGCGAATTCTCGCAATAAACCGCCGAGACGATCTTATACAGCCGGCGGCCACAAGTTTCCAATAAGTAATTAAAATCCGGAGACGCGGAGATTACAGACTCCTATGTCTCAAAGGCACAGTATTTGCTCCCCTATTGGTACATTTCGCAATCTTATGATTTCCTAGTATCGAGTATTGTTATTTGATTCTGTTTTAATGATTTGTAATTTGATTTTAGGGATATTGTTTGCATGTTGTACTAATTGGAGCTGTTTGTATATATACCTTAAGTATGTTATATATTAACCTTAAGAGGAGAAGATAGATCGCAAACATAGCGAATAATTCCGTAGCATTCGTAGTGTATCTAAAATAACAGGAATAAAGCTGTTTTAACCCAATGAAACTACAATAAAATTTATTTAATATCTGCATAAACCTCAACCATTTATCAGCCACACCTTCCATTAAATCCAAACATTGACAAATGTAAAAATTAAAGCAATAAATCCCGCTGTAACCAGAAAGGATTACGGCTGATAAAATCGTAAAACACACGAAATGTTATTAAAGGCACGCCCCTGTTTATCCGAACTGGTAGCATTTTTATGAAGAACAGTGCAAATAGCCAAGTACAAACATTAATCTGCTTTGAACAACAGACAAGATGTAAAGGGACCACGCTGAGTCAATATTTTCTTGGGGGACAGAGATCTTTGTGGTACTCCAGGCGGCAATTAGAGCGTGCTATGATTTTTTATGTAAACTTAATCTACGGACTGAATGTATTTTGTCTCTCGTCTTGTATAATTTAGTTATTATTAGCTTGTTATATGACTGTTAGACCAGGCGTAGGCGTTAAAGCAAGCGTCTTACGAACAAATCACCTGATTCAAATGGGCTTATTTTGTACAATATAATTCAATAACAAGATATAATCTTTATGGCCTTTTATTTTACCAATTTTCTGTTGATTAAATTCAATAATATTAGTTTATATATTTTCGACAAAAGAATATTTTAGTACTTTCGTTCTTTTATATTTAGTCAAAAACCTAAATACATAAAGAGCTGATACTAGCGGGATGAAATAATCTTATAATAATAGCTTTTAACGTCCATTAATATACTTATCGTGCTTTATACTTTATGTGCGAAAGGCATGTCTCTTTCGACACTTTAAGATTTTTTCAACCTTATGTGTCTACTCCTCTCCATAGCCGATCCCAAGTTTCAAAGTCCTTATAACTGTGGCCTTATCCACGAGAAATGTTCTTCGCAAGTCTATTGAATATTAGATACTATTTAATGATTTTCAAACAATTCTCGCTGATCACACAATTGATCAAATCTCTACATTAACTATTTGAACAACAAACCAACTTCAAAAACAGAACTGCGATTCATATCACCACATTACACAAAATGCATTAAACATTTCGAAAACAAACACTGAAATATCCCTTTCAATTCAATTATGGAAGTCGTTAAACAATCGATGCGTGTCTTCATTATTAAATTGTGTTTTAGTTTAAAGCGCGGTTCGTGCTATAATTCATGGTTGCCGCGTGCTGGTAGATTTATTGGCCATACCTCAAGGGGTGACGTCATCATGAATTCGCGTTTCTAACCTCTACTCTCCTTGGATTTGATTTACAGGGTGCTCTTAAAGGATTAATTGGGAAATGTTTTGTAGTTTTTAAACATTGTATAATATCAAATTTTTAAAAAGTGGTAAAGCCACGCTGATGTTCTTGAAGACTCAGCATAAATAGGCAGGCTTTGCCCTGTGAGGTACCACTGTCTCAGCATTTGTTCATTTTACAATATCCGTGGCGTAGTTAGTCAGACGCCGACTGTGGAACTAGAGCCCGCGGGTTGGACCCCTACACCGACACAAATATTTATATGAAACAAAGGTATTTGTTTCTGGTCTGGGTGTTTGTGAGATCGATAAGTCTCTCGTAGTTCCTGATACCCACGACACAAGACTCGATGTTAGTGCGGGGTCAGGACTATGTATATGACTGTTGGGTGAATTTATTAATATAATTTCAAAAACGGTAACCAAATCATACATTTTTCTATATTCTAATTGTACAATGGACGAATAATTCTTAAGGTGATATTATGATTTCAAAGACGAATACTGAAACTCACGTAGCCGGTGGCAATGAAAAATTGAATTTACAAAATAAATCTGAGGTGACAATAATAACATTACAGAGAGTAATGACCTGAACGTCTTCTATGCAATTTTAAACCGTTAATCATTACCCAAGGACCACAGATGCCCAGTACAAGCTAATTTTATCTAAATCTTTAATATCGCACTGTTGAAAAACTTGCTGGCACTTTTTAATGACTTCTAAAAGTAATTAAGTTGATTTAAAGTAGCGATAAATTGTGTTTTTATGCTCATCAACTTTTAATCGGCTTGCAGAAAAATACTTTAATGTATTATATTATCATGTGGGTGTGAAATATGCTTCGGGCTAGAAAATAATTCGCGTTTTGTTTTCGGAGCAGCCTGTATGTTGGTAATTTAGCGCTACCTCTGAAATCGAATAAGATTAGAGTTTAAATTTAAATTAATTTAGCGGATTATTAATTTTGAATAATGGTCTTTTCTTTGGGTTTTGGAACTTCTTGAACTGTAAATCAGAACTTAGGATATAAACTGTAGTTATGAATATTATGTTGTTGATAGTAGATACTAATGATACTAAATAATTATGACTAATAAATGCTGTCCATATTGTAAGAAGATTATGAAAAGAGTGACAACTTGTTTTGAATCATAATAAAAGAATCTTTACCTATTACATTTAGTTGTGAAGTATCAGTATTACTAAGCGGCTTTTGAGTCGGCTGAATTAATATATTCATAAATGTAAACTTGATTTAGTTTTGAATTTTAGGCTTAAACTTGCAACGAAATTTTATATGCTCTTTGTGAGATTTTAAATACTAAAATAGGCACTTAAATTCTATCATTAGTTTATTTTCAAAGTGATAAGAAGAAATGCAACCAATTTGAATGAACTATTTTTATACTGAACCTACGAAGGGACTACAAATGATAATGAACTTAATACTCATAGTATGTTTAGAATAGTGCAAATTAAATTCCCATTAAAAGGAGGTAAAATTCATTATGAAATATTGTAGAGGATTATTATGTGTTTTGTAGTTACCATTAAAGTTATGAGATCCTGGTAGATTTTATGCCAAGGCATAACATACACAACAAACCAAAATGTACATCTATTATTGAAATAAAACGACTAAACTTATTAGTTTTATTTCAATGTGTAATATCACGTACGAAACCGTTATAATGTACTATATTGAACTGCTAAAGTATAGTTTATCAATGCAGTATATTTTTCTCCAGGAAGACTGGGACTTATAAAGAAAATAATGGCCCAGGTCGCCTTCACCTGAGTGCAGATACTTTTAAGACCAGGCCATATTAGGAACATATTATTTCATCCGTCATAATATATCATCTCCTTCCATTTCTCTGAGTTTGCAAATTAGCAAATATATTTGGATTCCTCGCTCATCCGTCGGGACACTATGTTTTTCTGTATGAAGTCTATGTGTTAATCCAGGGTATCAGCTATACCCATACCAAATTGCATCAAAATTGGTCCATCCGTTTGGACGTGAAGAAGAAGAAAAAACACACAAACTTTTTAATATTAGTAGGCTTTTAACAATTATCACTTCTTACAAACATATTCCCAAAACCGAATAAACAAAACATACAAACCAAGTTAAAACTTCTCAAAAGGAACATCCATTTGCGTATTTAAATGATAAGCACTTCGTTCGCTGGTTTATTCGAGATTACCGGGACTTTAGCAAGTGAAGCTAATTGCAGTTGTTGGAGTTAGCACGGTGCCCGGGAATATCTGTTAAATCCCCGAATGAGTGTTAAAAGATTTATATCAGTGGATGGAACGATCCCGGGACGTAATCCCGTCCGCGGGAAATTAAGACATTTGCTGAATCTTTGAGGCGTTTCCATTCCTTATGCCAAAAATGATTCTGCAAGTGCAATAAGCGTTACGAGCTCGCAAAGTGGTGTCGGAGATTAAATTTCAATCAGATTATACCGAGCGTTAAATGAGTAAATTGTATTGGAGTGAGGGAATAAATAGTTGAATTGCACTGGATGTTCGTTTTTTCCAGCAGAATATGTGAAGCAAAATTTAACATCTTTTGCACTCTCTCTTCAGGCACTGAAAGTCCACGGCTGAAAATAGCTCCCCCCCAAAGGATCTCCACATTTACTTTTGGACTATTGGTTAATATGTTTTTTTTCTAGTCACGAAAACATGAAATTATGCCTGCCTGCTCGTTACCCGACATACATAAGACAGGGCTATAGAGTACATTAAATAGTAGTATTTTTAACACTCATCTAAATGTTAGCCTGATAATGAAGGTTGAGATCAATAAATAAATATGTACTGTCACATACATAGTCCTGTTCCAACACTAAGAACGAATCTTGTGCCGTGAGTATCAGAAACTACGAGAGACTTTTCAGTCTTACAGACACCCAGACCCGAAATAAAAAACTGGATCACACTAACTTTTATCTCGGTGCGGGGATCGAACCCGCAGCCTCTCGTTTCACACCCGGTGTCTAACCAACTGCGCTACAAAGGCTGTCAAATCAATATTCATATGTATCAAGATAGACCTCTAACAAGTTTATGTAGCATCGAACCCCTTCGTTAGTGATAAAGTAAACCACTATAAGCGAGACACTGATTCGATTTTACATCGAACGCTCAGTCGGTGTACCAAATCTAACTGCGTTTACGATAATTACGTTTGGCGTCAGAAATTTTCGCCAACTAAATATGTATTAATGGCGACGCCAGGTTTACGCAGAAATTGTATTTCAATTGAGGTTTCGAATAGGTTATAACAAGAATAAACTTTATAATATATAATAATGTTAATGTTGTTTGAAATTACAGACTTTGAACTGTGTTTCTTTTTCTTGCATTCGTCAGCTACAAGAAGTCGATTGCTGAGTATAGGCTGCTTCAATAATCTCCCAATTTACCCATTGGAAGTGGCCTGCATCCGGCGACTTTCTGCAACCTTAAACAGGTCGTCTGTCCTCCTTGTAGGCAGGCGTCCTACACTACGTTTGCCTGTACGTGGCCTCAACAGCAAAGACCAGAACCTTTAGGCCCCAACGGTCATGAGTTTTTCGTTCTTCGTATTGCTTTAGGTGCAAATAAAGTTTATTGAATCCACTGAGTTTCTACGTGCTCAAATTAAAATATGATAAAATTTCGCAGTGGATTATAAAGCTGAAATAGCAGCGGACTGCGCTCATTAAGAGGCTTAATGATGGTCTATGGGCTCGGAAAGTTCGAGTGGAAGCACGTTATATATGACAAGCGTAGTGTCTAACGTCCATGCCAAGATATGATCAGCTTTTATAATAAAGATTGGAAGTTCTCACTGTTAGCAGGCCGTTTCCAACAGTTCTATACAAACTTATTTAGAAGAGACCCTAGTAGAGAAGAGCTTAGAAGAGGGCTTAATTATATTTATTGGTCAACCGATATCTTCGGATAACATGCAACAAAAGGTATATCCAGTTTGAACTTGTAATCTAAAAATGACCAGACTAAGTGTAAAAAATCCATCAGTAAACAAAGCCATTACTGTCGTGGAATGTAAAGCCAAACCCTCGTCACTAAATTAATGGATACTCAAGTCTCACATTGCGATTATAAAGACATCACGAAACAATTACTTTACTACATTTTTGATAGTAAAGTAATCACTGTTTGGTTGTTGCCTTTCTTTCAACTTATTAATCAACAAGGTCATATAATTTTCGTGTTTGTATGGAGTGAAGAGAATCAAATATTTAGCCTATCAATAGATAACAACAGGGCCGGCAGCGACTGGATGCATAAAGTAGTAGACTGGGCTCTTATGCATACCTCGGGAGAGGCCTATGAACAGCTACGAATGATGCTGATGGCTGATAGGTAACAGACAGCTAAAAATGAAAATTTTAATAGATTACGAATGTTTTTTTTTTCAAATATTATTTACAAACTTACTTTATTGATATATTATTATTACTTTATTGATTAGGATTAGGTATATATAATATTTGCTACCCTTGTATTTATAATGTACATATATTCTTATTTGTTAGGTTTTCAATCTCCCCCACATTACATATAATCTTATATAACGGATGATCCATCGTACGTTTGGTTGTCTGGAAGAGATCGCTAATAGCGATAAGACCGCCAGTTGTTACACTATTTCAAAAATGTAAACTGTTTACTTGTATGTAATATGTGGTGAACAATAAAGTGTTATCTATCTATCTATCTATCTACAAACTAAATCTTAAAACTGCACGAATAAAATCTCAAAATTGTAAACAAAATTTCTAATACCAAAAAGTGGACGCAAGAACGTAATAAATATTAAAAGAATGATATTTTAAAAACGTTACACTCTCAAGAGACCCTTTCTCAAGTCGAAGTACTAAGGAAGGTACTCAAGCAGTCTTTTCAGCGTCGCGCCTCGCAGCAGATGCATTTTGTATGAGCTCAAGGGACGTTTTAGATTAACTTGCTTTAATTATAGTCTACGTAAACACGGTAACGCGACGCGTATGTAATCACGATTAGTAATTAGGAGTATGGAGGGTTGCTTTAGTCGCGTATGGGTGGAGTAGCAGCGCGAGCGGAGAGCGAGAAATTATACTATTTATATATTAGTTTTAGGTCATTGTTTTATTTCAAAAATGTGCAACATTCATTGAGTCAAGTTTTAATAATAATAAAATATAAGAACGTCACAATTAGAATGGCATTGCATTTTGCGCTCGGTGTGGCAATTTATTATGATTCTAACAACGTCCGCAGCCCAAACGGAGTTCACCTACTGGCGTAGCACCCAGCTAGCCAACGGATAAAGCTTTGGCGATTAGACGATGACGGACTAACTATATTTTAGTGCGTAACGAATAGCTGTTTTGTGCATTCCGAATTACACCGGCCAAACGTGGTGAATATTGGCAACAAAATTTTTTGAGGGAGTCGAAGAAGACATATTTAGCAATATGCTCCCTCTAACTCAAGATAAAAATATTCAAAGTGTTGCTCACTTAATCTGTTGATACTAATGCAAAAAAGGACCTAATAAATGTTTCTAAATTAGAAAAAAAATGTCGACACATTAAATTTTCCGCTAACACTGGAGCATTCGTCTGTTCCTACTTACGTTGTTAAATCATGGCGTGTGAGTCAGAAACATGTGTTATAAGAAAGTTTGTTAATATTTAATGAATTCCCTGTATGAGCGGTGTGATTTGTAGGTGCTTTGCGCTTAATTTTCTCCTGAGCCGCGAACCGCTAATTCAATCATTTGACAGGCAGACGCGTTTGGTGGGGACAGCTTTGGGATGTGCGTCTTTTGAAAATGATTGCCTTATAAATTGGATGTGAAATGTTTGTTGCTTCCCTTAGATGTTTGGTGGCAACTGTTTATGAATATACGGACGGTGGAGAAGTTGGTTTATTATTATTATTATTTATTAATTAAAAATCACATAATTACAAATTTATGCATAGGTCCCACGAAACCGTATTTCGGTTTGACCGTGGAATCACTCACTGTATGCAAGTCTCACTTTTACTTAAACATTAACTTCTGACTCTTGGTCATAATTAGAAGAATAATGTCAGTGTTAAAAAACACAAAGATCTATAACAAGTAAGATAATTGCTTTCCTAATAAAATATATAGTTACTAATGCTCAAGAATCCATTTAGATTTCATTTACCCCTTACTGCATTTTCAATAGCCGTGAAATGACGCGGAGTGACGTAGGATATTTTGAAGACGAAACAAAACTAATTTCTTAACGTATATCACCCAACTAAAAGAAAAACACACAAAAATAACTTCTCAATGTCTATTTCACTAGACCAAAAAAGTAAAACGATATTTTTGGCCAAAAATTGCATTAGAAAATAAATAAAAAGGCGAACGGCGTACAGACGTCTGTCACACAGATATGTGCTTGATGTATGTGTTCTTCAGTTTATTTGCCCTGAGACTGACAGGGCGCAAATTAATGCAACCAATACAAGTGCACTGCCCTTAAATATTGTTATTTTCCATTAAATTTCGAGTGACGTGTCTCGAAAGTTCGTGGCAGGTTTCACAAGACTTCGAAGCAAGCCGATGTATGGTGCTAATTATCTCGCTTTAACTATTTGATGTTTCAATTTTAATTACCTATCAGATTTTAAAGATATATTTAACAGACAAGCTTTGTAAGAAATATATAAGTTTTGAGCAAAATCAAACACAAGTAATTAATTAAAGAAGAACAGTGAACCGGCCCGACTTTGCCCGAATACTATCTGTATTTGATTTCAGTCCACATCAGAAAGATAGTATTTCGCGTATTGTTTTATTTTTTAAATCAACGTGATTTTTGGGATAAAAGTAGCCTATATGTCAGCCTATACCTCCCTACAAAATTTCATCAAAATTAGTCCAGCCGTTTCAGCGCGAAAGAATAACAATTACAACCACAAACTGTTGTGTTTGTAATATGAATTACTAAACATATTGAGACTTAACATCTTATGTCTCAGGATGGCGAGTGCAGTGAAATGCTAAGCATTGCTACTGTTTATGAGTGGCCATATGTTTTGCCATCATGCGAATGGCATGATCGTCTCGCCATTCAAAGCAATAAAAAAAGGAAGAAAGATTTTACTAAAATTTTGTAAAATTTTTGAGACCAGGGTAAGTTATTATCATTCAGGTAAGTTAATCGAGATAATTATCCCAGAAAAAAGCTTTATACTGGGTTTTATTTGTTAGTAACCAATACAATCTATGAGAAAACGATAATATGCGACAAACAATGAATATTCTGCAGATTTAATGAGGCGAAATTTTGAAATCTTCTCGACGATGCATTACGTAACATTCCTAACTCGATTGCCATAAAATAATGTTCATTCGTATCCGCACAACAAACAAGTCCAACGGTATATTAGGCCAACAAAATACAAACAAACAGAATGTAAACAAAAAAAAATCTTAATTTCACCCTTGCATCACCGACACATAACATAATGAATAGTCTACAAAGGGAGCTTCGTAAAAAGGGCTAATCCATCCACGAGGGGATTCCAAGGTCAGTCGATATCAGTACACGAGCCTATATGGCTATAACGAACCCCAGTACAATATATTTAAATACAATATAATATGATTATCAGGCTGTCCCCCTAACACAGACAAAATCGATAGTGTCTGCAGGAACGTATATGCAAAATAAAACGATGCAGCGGCGCATTGCGGTACAACTTTCCGTATTACTTGTACTAAACCGGAACAAATTAAGATGTTCTTGCAAGTTTGTGTTGCTAATTGTGTAATTTAAGCTATCCGGGATTGTGGTTCAGTTTTATATACTATTCTTGCTTGCAATTTTAAGATTAAGAGTACTTCCCCTTACGTTGATTTTACGATTTACAACATTGTATTTTGTAGTATGTTGTTTTACGATATTATTGGCGGGAATTTTTATATTGTTTTGTTGTAATTTTTCAGAATAGTCAGAAAATTTTGTGTATTATAGTGGTGAATCTTCAAGTTATGATAAAATCAGTGGTACACTAGACTATCCTCTCTTTTTTCCTTCTATTTTCTCAGTATATCGTCGGTATGAGATTCCTTGAGTGATACGGCCGTCATTTGAACTCTGATGTAATTTGAATTGTGTATTTGTTAAGATTCATTGGTGTACAAAAAAGAATAAAATAAATAAAGAACGTTTTATTGACAGACTGTCCCGCCGTCACACCCACCACTGCTACTTCTGGCATCCAGGATCTTCAGTGGCACACAAAAAATTGACACCGAGCTGCGGAGCTCGGCGAGTCTCTGAAGGACACTAGTTTGTCTTTAACCGGCATCGAAATAAATCATAAAGAAAAACAAGTAAGAGTTTAGTAGTCCAATATAATTGTCCATTTCCCTCCGCAGCAAATCGGGTGACAAAATATTGAGTTGAGAGATATCCTCTGATATAAAGATAAACAACTGGAGAAGCTGATGTTTATAAAGTCCGTTTATAATTTAAAATCCAATAAATGATAAACGACTAACGTTCTGCAGTTTGTGCGTGTAGTATCGCACGGGCCAGGTTTCATCGTATACCTGTGCATATAGTGCTGACTGTTGGCGTATTTGCGCTGCGACACACGCCCGTGACCGTGACATGCGCCTGTATACCACTTGTTTGTTTTTAATGGATGATTGTAACTTCCGTACCGGAAACCTTAGGTTTTAGATATTTGTGTAACTAGCTTTTGCCCGCAACTTCGTCTGCGTGATTAACTGTTCTTTACAATATGTTTAATATAGGGTATATCTAGACTGCTATCGAAAACGAAGCTAGGTGGTAATTTTAGTGACTTTAGACACAATGCAACAAAATTTTTTGCAAGAATGCCGATATTTTTTGTTACTTTTCTTCAATCGTCGAGTTGGGTGGTACATACATAGTTTTTTCTAAAGTAATAGTGTGCACCATTTTATTTTTAAAGATGCTAGGGTACGCAAGGGTTTATATTATTATTTTAGCAAGGACCATGAATTTACTACCCAAAAAAGATCACAAAAATAAATTGTCGGCTTTCTTTCCAAAATTTTTAGTTGCATTGTATATTATTTTATGGATTCAATAAATATTTTCATTTCATTCCAAACCACCCGGCTTCGTTTTCGGTAGCAGTCTTGACGTACCCGGTATGTGTGTATGCAATCAAGCATACGTACATAGCGATGCTTGATTGCATAGGATTTTCTAAGATTTTGCTCCATATTTAATTGCTTCTATATTTATTTATTTTCTATGCACTTACTAGCGATCTGGCCCGGCTTCGCCCGGGTGCAGATAATTTTTGAGCCATATTCTTTCGCATGCTCACTGTTTTATATTTGAACTCAAGGTAAATGCCGTCCACGATACTGCTTTTACCGTTTCCTCCTTATTATTTACCTAAGTAGCCAATATGTATGTATATTTGAATAAATGGACATGCTACTGGAAAACAAAATTTTCGTAGATAAAAAGTAGCTTATGCTTCCATAATCCATCATAATCATAATCACAATCCAGGGTGTCAGCTACCTCTATACCAAAGTTCATTAAAATATTTATTCTGTACTTAATATTTGCTCTGTACTTTATTGATTCCAAATTTTAGTTTTATTTTGTAGTAAATAATTAGGTATAGTGTTGATTTGTTAAATTTTATGAATGTTGTATACGTCTAATTGGCATTCATATCAGTGATTTTATATGCTTTGCCTTATATATCTGTAATGCTATTGATGTGTTTGCTGTTGGTGTACCTATTTTAAATAATTAAATAAATAAAATACATTCTGTAATTTTTGCGTCAATGGATAAAAAAAATCAGCCACACATCTATAAACACCAACTTACGAGTTACGCGAATACGATATTAGTAAGGATACTTTACGATTTAAATGTAAAATGATTGCAAGTTGAAAACCTGACATAATGACCCACGTTGGTACTTATTTTTTTAAATTGTATACAAAAATACAATATATCGAAATAAAAAGAAAGAAAGTACAAATGGCGATCTTATCGTTTGAAGCATTATCTTAAAGACTACCATGGGATGGATTTAAAAGAAGGAAAAAGAGATGGCAGTGTAAAAACAAAGAATGGACGCTATATAAAAAAGGTAGTGTTCTTTAATTAGCCTCTTGGATGATGACAGCGTTTTCGCCTGTCTCGTCATAACAGGAAGCGCGTTCCACAATCAAAACTGCTTTGACAGCAAAAAACTTGTCCATAAATGTCGTAGTGTGAACGGCATTCTCAGATTCTCAAACGACCTCAACGATCTCAAAAGTGAGTCAAGAAGAAAACAACATTGGTCTTTAAGATAAGAAGGAGTGAGAGGATTGAACAAAAAAAATCTTAAAAAGAGAAAGAATATGAGTCGTATAGGTATCCACTTGAGCTTAACACGAAACTCAGACACATGATCATATTTGCGTAGACCAAATATAAATCTTATGCAGAAATTTTGAAGTCGTTCAAGTTTATGCTACTTAAGTTTATATTTTTTCGTATTTTAGTTCCAACTTGTTTGTATCATGAGCGATGACTTGTTACTTCTTTAAGCGAGGTTTTAAGTGAATACTTTTGATAGACCATACGGTAGAAGTGATTTAGGTCGTGAGTTGTTACAGAATAGCGCGGCATTCTACGAACAGCGGTGACCGCTTACCATCAAGCAGGCCATACGCTCATATGACTGCAAAGACTTATTTAAAAAAAAAAACCTCTAAAAAGCATAACTATTACATAGGCAAAACTAAAAAAAAACGAGGTGTTAGTGGTTGCTAATTTTAAGCTATTATGTTATTATGTCTTAGTAAACATATTTTTTTTATATTGTTTATACACTTTGTATTGCATTTGAAGTGGCCTAAGATGAAAGATTAAAATAATTTTATATATCTAATTGAAATAAAAAAGGGTATTCTTGATTTATTTATTTTTCTCTGCTATACCAATTTTGGTATGAAACGTGCCAAATACAAAATAATTTCAAATACATTCTCCAAATGAAGTTTACAATCGAATAATCTGCCAATCGCGTGTCGGATAATGTAAAAGTTTAACTCTGTAATAAAGATGTAACAAAAAGAGAACCGAAATAGACAAGACATGAATTTATTTGGCACCAGCAAAAGTTTTAAGGCTCATTTTCATTAGTCGATGGAGCCTGCATACTGGGCGCGGGAAACGTTATTTTTATGTGAAGGTTTGTCGATATTTAAGATGGTTAGTATACCGATCTATTTCGGAAAATTATATAACATTGCGTAGATCGCTCTATTCGAAATGGTAATCAGATGAAGCTTTTTTCTATACATACAGGGTATATCAAGACTGCTACCGAAAACAAAGCCGGGTGGTAGTTTAAGCGACTTCAGACACAATGCAACAGAAAAAGTTGCAAAAAAAAGCGACAATTTTTTTTTCGTAATTTTTTTCTTATTACCATATTTGGGTGGTAAATAAATTTTTTCCTAAAATAAAATAGTGTATACCATTTTATTTATAAATAATCTAAGGCATAAAAGTGTTTAAATTATTATTTTAGCAAAAACTATGGATTTACCACCTAAAAATGAAGATATTTAAAAAATCATAAAAAATAATTGTCGCGTTTCTTTTCGAAATTTTTGGTTGCATTGTGTTTGTAGTCACTAAAACTACCACCCGGCTTCGTTTTCGGTAGCAGTCTTGAGATACCCGGTATTGACAACCTGTTTGATACATTTGCTTGAAATTATGACGTCTTTTCAACCTATTAGGTGTAGTGGTCAATATATGGGCGGATTCTATCACTGCGCCTTCACGTATCAAAACCTACATAAGATAACCCTAAAAGCCAACGAACTTAAGATTACAAGAAGTACACGTATTGTTGTAAACTATATCAAAGTTTAACACTAAATTCACATTATGCTAAAAACGTATTCATAAAAACTTAAAACTTTAAAATCTCTCGCACAAAAGCATTTTATTAAAAAGCAGTCACAGAGATTGTGAAATATATTATTTTTTTCCAAGGCAAATGCGGTTTTACATTTAAAGTTCCCACGGCGACTATTCGTTCTAAGAAATCGCACTCCCAGGATAAAGTTGTGTTTAATTGCATGATATTTTTTAATTTACTTTCGCGAACTTAATTGAAATACGAGTTTTCCCTTTTATAACGGTGTTATCAATTTTCTACAAAGGAAAGAGTAGTGTTAAAATTACTGTAGTTTAAAGTGAATGGTTTGATAATTAATTATAATTAATTTCAAATTTTCTTTGTTAATCATGTAAGTTTTATATAAAAGAACACTAAAGTGAAGGTTTTCGAGGTGTTTTATCTGTGCAACTTTGCTGACAAACCTAATATTCACAAATCCATTCATTAATTTTCTTTTCGTTGTTCAATAAGTTCCTGCTTAATCTAAAACTCAAATAATACACACCGTTTATATTTTTTCATAGAAAATTGTGTAATACAAGTTTTTATCCAGAATTTAAATCAAGAACAGTCAATCAAACCAATCAATTCTTTATGCATCACTTCTCCAAAAATATCACCCTGAACTCACTTGAAGATAGTTAAGGCAAAAATAAGTGTCAATTTTCAAAATATTTTAAATTCGATATCCCCAGTATCCTTGTACTACGTATTGAGCGTTATTTAATCCCCTCCCTGTGCGAGGGTGGTGAGGGCAGGGAAGTAGGTCATATTATTGCGTCGTAGACGAATCGTATTACAGTGCAATGTTTACCTGCAAACGGAAGCCCTCTATTTGTGAAACGTTGTAATATTTTAGCAATGCTAGCGTATACATTAAATTTTTAACAATAAAAAATCACTTTTTTATTATGCAAAAATTTCGTCAACAATTTTAAGAGGTTAGGCCAGCCGCGACTTCGTAAAAAAGACCGGAAAAACGTACCTGTCGCAGATCACAGTCGCAGAAAATGATTAGCGTCGACGTCCTATAATCTTGTAATTGTATATCGGATAAACGTAATAATAATTTTTTACACTGGCCTTTATTATGACAACACTGCGCCTGATGGTAAGCGCAAATTCCATCCAGGCAGAGCATCGAATGGCATCAGACGACAGTCCCAAGACATTCGATACAATTATGCCGGCCTGCTAAGATGCCTCTTCACACTACGGCGGAAGGACCCGGGATCATAGAAAGGAGGGAACACGCGACACGGCAAACAATTCCATAGATTGATGGTGGGGCACATAAAAGAATTTGCGGAGCTTTTGATTCGTGCGGAGATGGTTTGGACCATCAAGCTATGGCTTCGCAAGTCAGCAGCAACTATTTATTATACTGAGTATTTTACATTGAGCAGACGTTATATTTTTAGGAAACAAAAACTTATACCTTATAAATTATAGCAACATATTTATGAATTGCTTTGAATCGGACCAACTTGTAACTTTTGTAATAATGTGTTATCACTGTATTGTATAGTGTTTTCAAAAAGAGCAACACTAGAGTTTCTTATAAACTTATTGACACTTCATATAAATGCATTATTTAAGTGAATTTAATGCGTGAAGCATTCTCTTATAGTCGAACATCCGTTCTCATCTATACTCCATCGGTTTAAGTACTTAACTAAATGTAAACAAACCATAAAAAAGGTTATTTAACATTGCCATTTCTCATTTCTAAATTAATTGAAGACAATTTTTTTTTACATAAATATAAAACTACATTGCATGTTCAAATTTATTATAACGATTATAATTATGAATGTGTGAGCTTGGAAACAATTAAATTATGTAAGATGATAATTAAATTATCTAAATTAAATTATCAAATTTTACATAATGCAATCTGTCTATAAAAAAGACCCAAACAGTCAGGCATCCAAAACATTTTCATAAAAGTTACAAGAAATATTATGCTACAAAATTTTTAAGTACGACTTTACCGTAATGCGACCATTTAAATGAAAGATAATGCGTTAGGTCGGATAACTAAGCATCATCATATGTTATCTATGGCAACCAATTATTATTCATTGCGTTATTGTACTTATTGTTTTCGTGAAGCGGTGAAGTGTTTGGAAGTGTTCACCGTTGTTCTTTACTCTGTTTTAGTTATTATTTGTTAGAAGCTGCTGTTAATTGTTGACTGTTGTTAATACTTGTTACTTGGTTGACTAAGAAAATATTCGTAAATTGGACATTGCAATAAAATGTTGAACAACCACGCATCACGTGTTCTGGTTTGTTTACATTTAGTTAAGTACCTAAACCGATGGAATATAGTAAAAGCCACTTTCCGAACCGGGCGGTAGAAAAATAAATAACTGAATCGAAATAATTATATTTATAATATTATTTTATGGAGTCAATAAAATATTTTAATGTAATGAACATTGAAATAATTTATATGGAAGGTATTTTTAATAACCCATACTAATAATATATCTAATTGAATCAATCAATCAAATATGAATGAAAATAATTGAATCATACAAATTTTGTAATAATTCCTACATTGTAAACTGGTTTTGAAAAGAGCAACACTAGAGTTTCTTGCCCGTTCTTCTCTAGTGAAAACCGCTTTCCGAACCGGGTGGTAGATAAAAAATGACTGAATCTAAATGATGTTGAACATTTTAATGGATTCAATAAATTATTTTCATTTCATTTTCATTTCATATCAAACATAACACAAAAACCAGCACATCGTTTCCATTAACCCACTATCAAGAAAATCATAAAGCAGAAAGCCAATTTTATTACCAGTAAAATATGATCCATTGATTATTTCATAAAGCCTTTTACCATACGATTGGACAATAAATATGGATCCATTATGCGAAATCGGTGTGCGTGGTCATAACGCATCGTCTTCTTGCCGTTCTTAGACAGGTATAAGCCATTAGGGAATAATAAAACGCCCTTATCGGACCATTAGACGCTCATAAAATAACAGTTAGTCATAATATTATAATGTGATAAATGTTAATGTTCGTGTTTTTCCGTTTAGAATGGTTAATACTTTCGCTATGTGATAATTTTGGTTATGTTGTTTATGGAGTTTGGAAATTGCTGACACAATTGAAAAGTTTAATGAATTGAATCATACAAATTAATTATATGAATAAAGCTTGTACTACATTGACGAATACGATAAGCATATCTCAGTGTGTTATATTTTACTTACTGAAAAATTGACACTCGTGATAAAGTTATCTCAATTTTCCATTTACGCAATAGTAATATCATTTTTTTTAAAATCTGGAATGGTTAAACCACACAAGCGGCCGAACGCAAACTCATATATTAAGTTATTTTTCAACTTACTAACGCCCAAATACTCGAACGCAACTTAAATATAAATGGCGCTTAACTTCGTTAATCCTGATTAAATGTACTGGCTAAGTGGGCCGTGCGCTGTTAAGAGCTACTTATTATTTGAATAGCGTTCCAGTATTCGGGCGTTAGTATTTTTTTCTTCAACGATTGATCAAAATCATTTATAAACTAAATATTCTTATACTAGACACCTTAACCCCACATCAACATACAAGTGCCTCGGTAGCGCAGTTATCCTACGGTACGATTACAACGATAAGCTCACGAGTTCGAATCCCGAGTCGTGCAAAGTGATATTGAATTTTTCTATGCATTATCAGCCAAGTGTCAGAAATTTGTGCTTGATAGGCTCTACCCCAATTACATAGTGAGACGGAAAATACAAGGCGAAAAACGGGTGACTTACTCTTCTAGGAAAAAAACGTGATTTCATGTATTTATGTACATAAGTACAAGTCGTATGTATACATTAGAAATTACTAAACTTTTTAGTCTCTCGAACACACACTCACACGTCAAACGAGCAGATTACATTATCATCCGATATGAAATAGGATTTAGGATTTAACGGTAAGCTTATCAGGGTGATTTTTTCAGGGTCTTAGGCAAAGTAAGCGCGTACATCAATCACAATGTCACCTGAGCGTCGCGCAAATAGTTTACTCCCCTCGTTTTGAACGCCATTCGCCCGTCAAATTTCAAGAGAAATCATCTGTTAACCTAGAAAAATGTATACAGAAGGCTTAAACTACAATTGGTTTAATTCTTATACATTTTTTACCAAGAATGCAGCCAATTTTTTTCTGAATTCTCAAAACACGTATAAAATGAACTCTATAAATCCATAAATAAGTATGTTAAAACATTCGAAATTTTTTCTGAGGTAATACATAAGTAAGAGAAAATGATTGAGTATAGCACGCTGTGATGTCATTGTGCTTATAATAAGCGCATACGAGAGATATAGCCGGATGAACATCACATGCACTCATTTTGGGATTTATGCTACACTCATAAATATTGGATTTTAAATAGTGATCGGCAGTTTTATGATTTATTTTTTCCCACTTATCATTATGTAAGGTGAATGCAAAATCTATGCATATATCTATGTATATTTGTAATTCCTCGGGAATACTAAAGATTAATTACTTGCAAAGATAAAAAAAACAAATAGGAAGTGAGAAAAATACTTAAGTACACAAGAAAATATAAAAAAAAAGAAATTTTATTAGCCTTCTGTAACCACGCACCAAGCAACGTATGGAAAGCATACATCATGCGCACAATACCTGAACACCATAATGGAGTGCACCGATACGGATTTTAATATGGAAATTCATCCGATTCCCAGCACTTCCCGTCTGTAACAACATTCCTCTTTGATATACAAAGTTTTGCCCATTCAAACAGTGTATTTAGATATAAACTCGGTCTGTCTGAACCCAGACGTAGCTTCGGTACGTGATTCCATACTTACTAAGAAAAATAACAGAACTAGCTTTCATGAAAGTTTTACAGGCGTGTTACGTGAAGAGGTAATTAGATTGTTATTTATAATTCATAAAATTACTGGTCTCTCAAATGTGAGAGGCGGCCTGGCTAGGTACCACCGCAATGTCTGTTTCTCCTGCCAAACAGCAGTGGTAATGCACTGTTGTGTTTCAAATTGAAGGACATTGTAGCCAGAGTAACTACTGGACATATTGAGACTTAACATCTTACATCTCAGGATGGCCAGCGCAGTGAAATGTTAAGCATTGCTTTGTTATTCAAGGTGTTGTTTGTTTTGCTATTATTCATGAGCGGTCGTATCACTTCCCACGAGGCTAGCAGCGTGATCGTCTCGCCATTTACAGCAATAAAAAAAATGATATCAAATGTATTCAGTCAAGTAATTTAGAGTCAATACTCTATTGTAACTAATAACACTGTTGTTATGCGGTTTGATTTACTGACATAACGAATCTGTCAAATCGTTTTAGAATATATTGCGTTGCTACAACAATGTCTGCAATTATAATATTAAAAAAATAATGTTTAAGGCAAGGATATTTAAATTCATATTGTCACTCTTTGTGTATGTTTATAAATTATTTTAATGTTAATATGACACAAAAACATGTTATGTTATAAAATTATATTTCAAAAATAAACTAGTGTGATTGACATTGAATATGCGCATGAAATATGAATCGTAAAAACATAGCTTGGCCCTTTTAAAATGCTGTTAGTTTCAAACACTTGCACGAAAATAAATACATATGCATATACATTTATCGTGTTAAATATTCATTTCACTTCCACTCCCAAATTCATATATTAATAACATTTGGAAACTAAAAGCAAATATTGAAATTACTTCGCATATCAATATATTTGAACAACTTGTTTAACCTTTCGATCGTCTATCACTAACTAATGCAATTACAACAAATACACAATTTCGTAAAGTGTATGTGTAAATCATGAAAATTTCAATGTTACTTTTCGATTCTCGATCGAGTTCTTGATGATAAGTCGACAGGTTCCCCTTCTAGCCATTGCGATTTCATTTGCTTTATGTATTATAGTATAGAGCGTTTGTTAGTTTTGTGATTTTTACTGTAATCGAGAAAATGTTTTAGCTGTAGTACACATTAAGAACTAAAGTTGCAATAGTTTGCATAAAATGAAAATATGTATATTCTTTGTTTGAATCACTATGAAACATAACTACCCCGTGCATCGTTCCGTATTAAATTGTTTTTGTATACCTTCATAGCATCGTCATTGTATACTATGTTGTTGGCACAGGTAAATCCTACTTTAATTTGGTATGTTTGCATACTATATATTTTGTTTTGTAAACCTTTTGTTTTACGCTAGCAATTGGTTGCGAGCGCCCTGATTTCTTTTCTTTTGTCATATTTCTTCACGACAGCCTCCGTGGCGCAGTTGGATACGGGTTGGCTGGGAAACGAGGGGCCACGGGTTCGATCCCCATACCGAAATAAATATTTGTGTGCACCAAAGGTATTTGTTTAGGGTCTGGGTGTTTATGAGACCGAAAAGTCTCTCGTCTGATACCCATGACACAAGACTCGATCTTAGTGTGCAGTCAGGACTATGTACATAATTATGTGACTGTTGGGTGTATTTTTTTATATTATTATATCTTCCATATTGTTACATCAACTATGTAACACTGTAAAAACATCACGTTTACTTCCCAGCATAAATCATAACAGATTATGTTAGGAGATGAACGGGAGCGCCACTGACTGATGCATGAATAATTTATCATGACGCCACTCTGCGATAAAAATATCTTACTTTCAACTACTTGGAGTGTCTCTCAAAGTTTGTCTCATAAATTTGCAAACAATTCTTGGTAGTTAGAACACTAGAAACAAGTTAAAATATATATTTTTATGAATAAAATCTAGATAGAGCAGAATATGCTTTCTTTTAGGTTTTTACATTATTTGATACCGGACTTGTTAGTTATATTTTGCATTACATTAGACATTTAAGACCACAAATAATTCACCTATTAATATAATAAAACTTAAAAAGTGCTTTTGAATTACAATCAATTGTTTATTTAATGGACACGAAAAAATTAATGTAATTCATTTCCTAACCATCACCAAAGAAACATGATTAACCCATCATGTTCAAGCCACTATTCCTAAAAACTAAATTTACACCAATTGACAATAAAATGTCATTAAAGAATCAACTTACACTAAAACCCAAAACCTCAGCAATCACATTATCAAGTAACATCAAAGTAAATTCGAAGCTAATAAAGTAATCATTCCACACATTCACGTCCTAACGTCAGGAGATAAAGCGTGGGTCTTTATGAAGAATTACAAGTTGAAAACGCAATACCGCAGTTTACATTCAGGTCAGAGGCAATTCATTTAAGGAATTGAGTCATGACTCCTCCATAATATATAGATAGGCAATCTCGCGAGACACGCATAACCGATATTTTAACAGGCACCCCATTGTGGTTTATAGCGCCTTGATGCAAAATTAAACAGAAATGTGATCGAGTATCAGAATATTCGGGATCCTGTTTTTGGGAGAATGGAAAAGTAGCAGACGATTTAAGTGTAGGGAATGCATTTCAGTAGCATTATTAAGTAAAAGATCAATATTGTGCGGAAACAAAGATCGGATTAAGTCATTCTTATTGGATTGCGTTTTCGATTATTCCCGTTTGGCATTCACATCAGCATATTTTCCTCTATCGTTCACTATAGAAAATAGTTCAGCAGAGCTCGCAATTTCTGACTTTTCCCGCAGACTCGTTTTGTTTTCATCAGTTTTGTTACTCACTTTTATAAGTTGAAAGTGTATTATTCACTTCGCTGAGTTAAATTCTTCAATAGTTTTGATTGTTGCAAGCATTCCACCCAACCGGTTTAAAATTGATGATTGTCACAAAATTCTTGCACATAAATTTAATTCCTACGGATACCCACGCAAAAAACCGCAGCATCATACCCACACTGCATCATATCTAGTCATAATCATAACACGTTATAGTTTAAAGCGAGCGCTCGTCGATGAGGTATTTTGTTTATTTCATACAATTTTATTGGCACCGATGGGTATAAAGCCGGGATAAAATTTCAATTGCCAGTGCCGCAGACAGCAGAGTCGTGTCCCAGCAGTATATTTATTGTGTCGAACCCTAAAGTACTGGCGTTGAATGGACTTTAACGCACCTGGAAGTGATAGAATTGGCCTTTTTTCACGAGCAACAAAAAGGAACGTGGAGCAAGATCGAAAATAATCAAGTTCTGGTGCTTTTGAAATAAAGGTGTGTTTTAGAATATTTTATTTATGGACGGTTGAAGGTGTGAGGAATGGTATGATTAGGGCTTGGTGAGTAATCTCACTGTAATAATGGCTTACTGCTGAGAAAATTTCGATTAGGATGGTTTAGGCAATAGCCTTAGACACTAGTTTAGTTCCGGATGTGAATTATGAAAGATTCCTTAAAAATTAACTACTAAGCTTCAAAGACTTACTTTGAAAAACTAAAATACTTATTTCTATTATGCGATAAACATGTCACTTAAAATATACTATTACAAATGAAAGAACAAAAAAAATATTCTTTATCGCTTCTAGAATCCAATATATCGATAGTCCGAGGTAAGCCCTGTCGCTTCCACTTGAAAAATTTCAATCGTACCTCGCCGCAGACTGCGAGAGGCCGCAATGAAAATCCCTAAAAAACGTGAAAATGCTCCCAAAAACCCGCGTGTGCAGTGTTGAGATACGATTACACTCGGCTCTTTTAAAAAATAAAATATCTAAAACACTGCACACATATTTTGTTGCAAATTTTGAACAAACAGTTACAGTTTTAACATTATTAAAAAGTTGCCCATGCTGGCTCCGGATTTAAACATAAAAGTATGTACTTCCGCGAATGTTGAAATTGGATAAGGTAATTTTGTGTGGTTTGTTTTTGTATGAAACAACATAGATGAAATTGCTTTTCCTGGTGCAAACATAGCAGTAGATAGCAATGTACTTTCATCCTTTGGTAGGAAATGACTCTCATTTGCCTACCACAAGCAAATGTTGTTAATTCCATTTGTCTAGAAATTAGGTGTCACATTGCTATCTAAATATTTAATCCCTCCATTATAGCATGAGCATCAATCTCAACATTCAACAGTTTCATAGACAATGAAGAAGTAAAAATAAAAAAGACAAAAGCAAATGATACAAGCCCTAAAACCTCACTTAAATGTGACAGTACAAGGGAATAAACAAAAACACGGACGATTCGCAGTGTAATGCGATAAATATAAAGGGGACGATACAATTTTTATCAGTACGTCTGCGTCCATAAATTCGCGCTTACACGTTGGATCGCTATTGGAGCAAACGGACGATGTCGCGCGTGCCCTGGCAGATAAATCTGGGTTCTAGCTCGTTTATCAAAACGAAATTTTTGCAATTATTGCTGTATATTAACTGTTTGGGATTTTTTCTTGGAAAATTGGTTTTAAATTTTAAATATAACCCTTTCATTTTGTATCCTGATTCTGCATCCTGTACATGGTTTTTGAAGAATTAATCCATGTATTAAATTGATTTTTGGAAAACGAAATAATTTGTCACTCATTTACAATTTAATTTATAAAAAAAAACTATTTGTAGACTTGTTTCGACTACGTTTTAATATAAGACAAATAAAATATTACCGCCCGAATACTGGAACGCCATTCAAATAATAAGTTGCTCTTAACAGCGCACGGCCCACTTAGCCAGTACATTTAATCGAGATTAACGTAGTTAAGCGCAAGTTATATTTAATTTGCGTTCCAGTATTTGGGCGTACAAGAATTAAATGTACCGTTTTGCAATTCAATCGCTTAAGAGTCGTTCAATACACCGGCTATTTGTTGCATCATACTATGATTATACCTTTACATCTATATATAGAATAACATTTTAAGATTTCGTTTTGCACAGACGTTAGACGCATCGCTCAAGCGAACCGTAAACTTGATAAACAACAATGCATTTCTTAAGTTCGCGATCCGGCACTTTATTTCCATCACAACTTTAAAGTGATACATATGTTTATTACACATATTTACATGATACAGCACGATAAGGTACACATAAATTATTCATAGTAAGCATGCAGCGAGAAGACGCGTTCCAAGATAATCTCGCTTGATTTACGATGGGAACTCGGCTATTTACACTGCACTTCTATTTACAACTCCGAATACTGTTCCAGACATGCAAACTGAAGGAAAGTTTCGAGAACCTTCGATACACTTTGGGATTGTTTCGTCTTGCTACGGATTGTTTTGTTTAAGTTGCGTCGTATCTGTGTTTAAAGTATTTTTATTATTTACAAATTTTATCGTCCTTTTTGTTTGGGTTAATGGCTGGTTTTTCGTAGTATATAATGTGTATATGTTATGTTAATTCCCAATCTGGTAGTGTCAATTAGCAGCAGATAATGTCTTTTAATAATAAATAAAAAAATATAGATAACAAAATTTCAAATCTCTTCAAGTTGCGGCAGAAGATTCCGTGATTATAGGAAAGAGGGAAAACATCGGCCTTTAAAATAAGATTTAACATACGTTAGACTTAAAAAATCACACCAACAATTTTATACATTTCCCTGCTATACAAAATAACATAAATGTTTTTTGTTTTTAGATTTTATAACAGTTTATTATCATTAGTCCGCCAACCCGCACTAGGCCAGCGTGGTGGACTATATGGTCTAACCACTCTCAATCGTACTGTCGATTGTAGAGGAGGCCCGTGCCCTGCAGTGGGACGTATATGGGCTGATACAGATTATCATTAAAGATGGCCTAAAATATATTATACCTATTTTTTTTGCTTCGCAGCACACATTAAATATACTACTATTAAATATTCTGTGCTTCATTGACATTCGCTATGATACTTTAGCATTGCATCCTCGAGATTTAAATATCACTATGTAGTCCACTCCTCAAGGTACTGGGCATCAAGCACAATTTTTAGAGTAAAATTCACTAAAAAAAAGAATTAAAATGACTAATTCAATACCCCTACCCACTCCCGTCGCAGGTGCCGGGGATCGACACTCGCGCGCCCATTCACTTGTTTTGTGCGGGCATCATTTCATGTTTAATCAAAATTAACATCAGGGTCTCATTGTCTTGCAAATTTATAGTTTATTATTATTAACTTAATTGTAATGGGAAAACGTAAACGTAACTATTCGCCGGAACACATAAAGAAAAAGATTCGAAAACTGGAGAAACGTCTGAGACGTTATGATAGTTCGGACGACGAACAAGTAAGCTCATCGCTATTTAACATATAAAAATAATACATTAACTATAAGATAAATATAATCAATATCTTGTCATTACAAGTTATTTGAAACACTTGTATTTAAACAAATAATTACCGATAATTATGATTCTATAGTGAAAGCTCGTCAATATGTTTCTCGAACTACCTACACTCAGAATATTAAATCGAATATCTGCTATTTCATTATGAAGTATGAAATTATTTTCATTGTAATGTAATTTAATTGTTTTCTGATGATTGTTTGGATTAATAATAGTGCTGTAGTACTATGACGTGATCATAGTAATGCACATATAAGTATTAAGATGCAGACGTAGTCCTGTTTATTTGGTTTTAGTACTGTGATGCGATCATAGTCGGAACTTAATAATATTAAATTAGTACCATGATGCGATCATGTCTGTCTTACTCTTCAGATGGTGAACAAACCATAGACCGGAGTCCTGTACCGTTATATGATGAGTATCCGGGTCCAATGTCGGATTTATGTGATTCAGATGTTGAGACATCTAACCGATTTTATGTTAGATCTGCCGTAAATTTAAGACGGCATAATAGTGCAGCGCCTCCTATGGCGGATGAATTATCCCAACCAGAGATGTCTTATATGGACGCGGGGCCATCAACATCAAATGTGGACCCCACCACATCTAAAGATATCGAAAACACGAATTTCATACCTTCTAATATTCTTGAATTCCTGGGGTATTCTAAGAAAAAACAAGAGGTTTTTGGACCCGGTATCCAAGAAGAAATCGCCAAACGTTGGGGTAGTATTCTATGTGAGGGTTTAAATAAGGATCAAAAGAAGGAAATATTGGAAGAGATCTTTGTGCCGGAAAATTTTCAATTGGTTAAAGCACCTAAGCTGAATCCTGAAATAGCAACTGTGCTGATAGTTTCTACAAGAAATCGGGATAAACGTCTAGAAAAGGCGCAAAATCATTTAGGCCTGGGGATTGCAGCCTTGACAAACTTAATTAATATTCTAATTAGAGATGATGTGGATCAATCCGAAATTATAAAACGCTTGTCGCCAGCAAACCAAATTCTTTTCGACTTACATTTTGAAAACACTCTAAATCGTCGAAAACGAATTACTTATTCTTTAGATATTTTTTTTTTAGATATGATACATGATGTACAAAGAGACTCCATGCTCTTCGGAGAAAACTTGACTGAAAAAATAAAAACCGCTAAATCTGCTGAAAAGTCAGGTCTTCAGATCAAGAAGACTCAGCTTAATAATGAAGTCTTGATTTCTAAGAAATCCGCAAGTTAACAGGGAAACTGGAGAAACCCACCGCGTCAGGCTCAACGCGGATTCAGACGGGGTGGAGCCAAAAGTCGGCCGACTTATCTACCGGCGCGGCGACCAGCTCCCACGACTTCTGCGTCGGAACGCCAAGACCAGTCGAAGAATCGGCCAAAACCGTCGAACCAAACTCGATAGAGGTACATTCAGGCAGATTACAATTTTTTTTACGTAGTTGGAGATCTATTACAATTGATTCAGCCATTTTAAACATTGTTAAAGGATATAAAATCCCTCTTTTACGTCCTGTTTTTTCAACGACAGATCCAGTAAATTTAATTTTTTCAAAACACGAATGTATAGTAATATATCAAGAAATAGAAAAATTATGCAAACTAGGAGCAATAATCTCTTGCAATGATAAGCCCAATCAATTCATTTCCAGGATATTCGTCATACCTAAGCCAGATGGTAGATCTAGATTTATTTTAAACTTGAAATCATTTAACAAATTTGTTGAGACTCCTCATTTTAAAATGGAGGATTACCGTACGGCTATTAAGCTTATGTCTCATTTATGCTATATGACGACTATTGATTTAAAAGACGCATATTTTCTGATAAGTATTCACAAATCATTTAGACGTTTCCTAAGGTTTAAATTTGAACAAAAAACTTACGAATTTCAATGTCTACCTTTTGGTCTCTCTTGCCCACCATACGTTTTCACCAAATTACTGAAACCTGTTGTGACTCATCTTAGAAGTAAAGGTTTTTTCATAGTTAATTATTTAGATGATTTCTTGTGTTTGGGAAAGTCTTATGAAGATTGTCTCACTTGTACTACGAAAACAATAAATTTATTAACTTTTTTGGGATTCGTGATTAACTATGAAAAGAGCCAACTTTTACCCGCCCAGTGCAGAAAATTTCTGGGCTTTGAACTTAACTCTATAAAAATGTCTTTAAGTCTTCCAGTAGAAAAAAGAATTAGAATTCTCAATCTTGTAAAGGACATTTCTAGAAGAAATAATATAGCAATTAGGTTATTGCTAAATTTCTTGGTGTCCTTACATCTGCTTGTCCAGCTGTAGCCTATGGTTGGATGTATACAAAACTTTTTGAAAGGGAAATATTTTTAGCCCTCAAATATAATTGTAACAATTATGACGCTCACGTGTCGATTAATAGTACTTTGTTGAATCATGATTTTCATTGGTGGATGGAGCATATTATCCACCTGGGATCCAAATATTATTTTAAATTTTGTTTCGCGTCTTTTCCCTAATGAAAATTTATCATTAGGGCAAATTACAAAAAAGTTAGCAGTCCTACTAGCATTGTCCACCGGACAACGAGTTCAGACACTGTCTCTTATTAGAATGTCAAATATAAAAGTTAATGAATCTTCTATCCAAATCATAATCAAAGATATTATTAAAACTTCAGGACCGAATCGCCCTATACCTAATTTGTACATACCTTTTTTCCCAAACAGAATAGAAGTGTGTCCTGCAAGGACGCTCTCATCGTATATAGCGGCTACAGAAAAAATCCTAACTTGCAGAAAACCATTTCATAATGCGAATTCATCCACTATTAGTAGATGGATAAAACACATCATGAGTGACAGTGGTATTAATACGGAAGTCTTCGGTGCGCATAGCACTCGTCATGCGTCAACCTCTGCAGCGTATAGAAGAGGTTTGTCTATAGATGTGATTAAAAAATCGGCTGGTTGGTCAGGAAATAGTTTAGTTTTTGCCAAATTTTATAATAGACCCTTAGCCGATGGCAATGAGAGCGCCTTTGCAGAAGCGGTATATGAAAATATATGATAATGTACCTAGTACCTATATTAAATAATGTCATACTTCATCACATAAAAATGTACTTAATATACATAGGTATAATTAATTAAGATACTATCACGTACTGATCTCAGATACCTTATAATTGTTTGCTTTTCCGAATCTATTTGTGTGAATTATAAAATATTTCTTAGATACAATATTTTTCTTTTTATTTTCACTGAATTTCGCAAAACACTCTGAACATCCTACATAGTGATATTTAAATCTCGAGGATGCAATGCTGAAGTATAATTGATGGTTAAACAAACTTACCTTTGTGATGTTTGACCATAATTATACGAACCCATTTGTATCATAATACAAATTGATCCCTTATTTTCTATATTGCGAAATTTGACTCTGAAGAAATGAGTGCGCGAATGTCGATCCCCGGCACCTGCGACGGGAGTGGGTAGGGGTATTGAATTAGTCATTTTAATTCTTTTTTTTTAGTGAATTTTACTCTAAAAATTGTGCTTGATGCCCAGTACCTTGAGGAGTGGACTACATAGTGATATTTAAATCTCGAGTATGCAATGCTTCGTATAATTATGGTCAAACATCACAAAGATATGTTTGTTTAACCATCAATTATAAATAATCGAAAATAAAAAACGAAATAGCGAAAAAACGCACTTATTTTTATCGATGATCTATTACACATAAATTTACAATCGTTTCCGTAATAAAAGAGCCTAAATTATTTCCGCAACTCATTTGTCGGTAAAATTATTACCGAAATACACATTTTTAATACCTCTAAAAGCAATTCTGGAGAAATTTCCGCTAAAATCCCTCTAGCAACGCCTTCGAAGGTTTTTTACGATTTTTGCTGCCCACGTTTTTAATTACCTGTTAATATTTTATCACTGAAAGAAAATTAATAGACGTATCAAAAATATTTTAGTTTTAAATATTATTTTATGAATAACTAATTAGTATTCGGTACTTGGAGATATTTCAATAATTATCAACATAGGTATAGACGGTGAAAAGTAAACTTAATTACCGAAAACATAATGACACTTCAAGATAGTCTATCGACTCCTTTTGATTTACTTAAAAAAATGCTCGTGATCCTTCAAAGTGATTATGGATGAAGAAGCTTGCATTTTCTATGAAATTTTTCATTGTACATAACTATATACTAATATAAATTCTTAATTACAAACTTACCTTGTTTTGTAGTGTTCTTCGTTTCAGGTGCTGAATACTTACCCATTTCCAATAACCCTCCTTCTCGGAAATTGATCAACGAGCTAAAAAAACAACATATTCTTATTCTATGCAATTCACTTTTCCTATCTAAATATTCCATATATTAACCCGAGCAAATCATGTAATCCCAAAAAAATATTTTTTCAATCCGCAAATGATACTCGACATGCGAAGTAAATGAAATCCAAACATTATTAGGCGGTAAGCCGCTACGCGCTCACAAAGTCTTGTATGGATTTTTCCCTACACATACTTGAGGTACAAAGGGCTTAAGCCCCTTTGAGGAACTGTCAATATTCGTTTTACATACCTTTGTTGCGCATCTGGCGAAATCCGTCGCGTTGATCGAGAAAAATCCTTGCTGTTTTCAATTAAACGTGTACGTATTGATGGAACACGAAATGGAACCAGTGGAAGTGAAATAAAAAGGCAATTTATGAATAATATTGAAGGTCTATTTTAATGCAAGCGAATAAAGCGATATTACGTAAATAAATGAACAGATCTGGCAATTAGAAACATTAAAATGTAGTAATAAGTAATATTATGCATTTGTGTCTAAAAACTTATTGTAGGTTAATATCGGTCCAAAATATAACAGTTGATATTTTGAATAAAACAAGAATACATGTCACACGAAATTAGATTTTCGGTGAAAAAGGTGAATTTTTCCTGAAGATAATGCTCCATTTTGCACTTTTATGGCAAAGTGAGAGGTGTAAATTGGATTTGCGTTTTCAAGTAGTGTCCAGAAAAATTTTGCTACTGCACGCGAATATAAGGGAACCTCGTTTCGTATTTTGTACGTATATTTTTATATTCTTGGAAATGGAGGAGTTTAAATGAATTCATTTGTGCATATATGATTTACGCTAGTATAAGTACAGGACGATATGTTTTGTCAAATATTAAAGAGCTATCACCATGAAATGCCTCTTCAGTTCGTTATCAGTTAGCACCTATACACCAAAGAAAGTAATAAGGAAAAAAAAACAAAAGCATGGAAAGCTAAGCGATCGATAAGGAAGTAATACTGCGATTACGTAAGAAGTTAAACAAATATGATCTGCTCCAATTTCACTCCACAGAAGTTATAGAAGTTTCAAGCATTTACACTCCTAGTTCATATTCTGTCGCAAAGGCAACATAAGCTTAGATTTAAAAAAATATATACTGAAAAAATGATGAAATGAAATGATGTATGAAAATGACTCATGGTTCTTATATAATGTACGAGCATAATGTTACGTAACACGTTGGATTATTCGTCATCTTGAAGCATAAACGCATTTATACGGAATATTGTTTGAAATTTCAAACAGCTTTTGTATCCTCTTTAAGCTTATTATGATGACCCACTGTAAACAAGTATTCCAGCACTTGCAAAAAAACGTCATTATGAAATCTGATGCAGTATTTTAATGGCGCATTTTTTATTCATAAAATATCCTGATGAGGAAAACATTTAGATTCATCGGCACTTCACAATGTACTTTGACCATTCTAGATGCTTCTATTGTCTGTTCCAGAAACTACATCGCAAATCACGCCACTATCGTCTTTAAGTTTTGAACATAAAGGTAAAAATGAATATACTTTTAGATCTTGTAAATTTAATATTTTGGACTCCACACTCTAACAATACTTTACAATAATTCTGTAGTATTCCATCATATATAGCAGAAACCCTATCACCCACTGTTATAATTAGGTCTTTAAGTTTTTCAACGTTCTAGAACACTTCTACAATTAGCCTTAGTGTCTGTAGGTACAAAATGCTGTACTTTTACACTATAAATACTATTCTGGAATGTTCCACCCTTTGTTCCAGAAACTTCATCACAAATCGCGCTAATTACATTTTTAACTTTTTCAATAATCAAAATCACTTCTGCAACTTTAGTTCTAGTACTCCTAGGTTTAAAATCTAAGATAACACTCACAGAATGAACCCGACGTGAGTTGCAATAGGAAGCGCGGTATGGACTATGGTGCTGCGTTGCTCCACTGGCCTACTGCAGCCGCGCGCATCTGACCCCCAATGATAGTGAAAGTGAATCAATACGGGCTCTTCTTGGCTGTCACCTCTTGTATATATACTGTTGTAATTAGCTTCCTGGTGTATTTATCAGTTTAATCTAGGTATCCTGTTGTTAAATGTGATGTATCAATAATTTTTTTATGTGTTTATTTAAATTCAGAATGAAATCGTTGACCGTTATCGATTTCTGTGACCTTGATTTTATGTTTGTATTGTTACATTATATGACTTTTGAATTTTCGTAAGGATTGAAATGCACGAAAGAGATATGTACGTTATTGTTCTGATTGCTAACTTCTGTGAAATATTTTCATAAAATATAGAAATGTTTAAATGGCAAACATCAGTTCGATAAGCGTCCGGTAGAGGCGCTGTCGTCGTATTCATACGCGTAATACTATTGAATACACATACGGTCTGGAACAGAGCTATGACAAACAGAACATTGTTTCCTATCTATGACCCAAACCTAAACACAACAATTTACTCCTGTAGGTTACAAAAAACAAAATCCCAGAAAAATCTCCTCAAATTTCGGGAACGATTCAAATACCTTGAGATAATCACCTTATCACTGCCTGGCGGATCTTAATTAACAACAATAAAATTCTCAAGGCACCTTCAGAGGTATTGGGGTGTATAGAGATTAACTAGGGTCCTGCCCGAGCCTCTTAGTTAAATCAGGCGATGGTACAACAATGGAAAGGAGATTATCGGCGTTTTGCAACGAATCACATTATGAATAGTAATACCGTGAATTTGACTTTGTCTTTAGTGAAACGCTGAGGGGAAGTGATAAATGGAGTTTCAATAGCCATTGGTGGTTAAGTAATAAAAATATACAAACGATTTAAAATTAATATTATACTTTATTGTTATTGACTTTATCGGTGGCCTAGTTATACAACGGCGCGATTACAACGCTGAAGTCTCGGGTTTGAATCCCGACCTAGCCGAAATAGCCTCGCGCCCTATCATATCGTAGGCCGAAACACATAAGATGTAACGTGGGTGTCCTGGAGCACATCTGCCTACTCCTTCTGGTAATGGTTCCTTCTAGGCGTGATGTTTATGGCATAGGAACCTCCTAATGTACACCACAGAACCTGGTCTTCTGTTTTTATGTTTCTAGTAATTGCCAGCCCTCTTGTGGCTATCGTCCCACCATCTAGCCAGAGGAGGTTCCACGCTACTATTTCTAAGACGTGATATCCTCCCCAGAACACATTTACACATTAGATGATTATTCACCAAGCACTTGAATCATGAAGGGAAACGTCTTGAGGAAACCTTCATACCGTAGAGATTTATAAGATTTTTATGGTGTGTAGTCTGCTGATCAGCACTAGGCTAATGTGAGGCATTCCGCCCTAACCCCTGTCAATTCAAATTTCATCATATTATATTCATAGAAACTTAATAACCTGTTTAAGTTTGTATGTTTTGTTCTCTTCGGTCACACTAAACTTAAAAATCGTTTGAAAGAGAGAAAATATCCGATAGCTAAAACAGATTTTAAAAGTGTGTATGAATAAGGCCGTAAGAAAATATGGCTACATAATTAGCAGTAATTTAGGATTTAATAATATAGCCTATATGTCTACGCATCCTCTATAGTCTATAAACGTAATGCTTCATTGAAAAACAATTGTTCTTAAATAAGATATTTACAGCATCACAAAAATTTTCATACGTAAGGCACGGGTCTCCTCTATAATCGAGATTACGATCGAGAGTGGTAATTTTTGCCATATTGTCCACCACACTAGCCTAGTGCGGATTGGGAACTCTTAACATCCGCAGTAAGTTAATCTTTTAGGGAAATTTACTTGGCACATCTTAGGAAAGTTTTGGAATGCCGTAATTAAAATGAAATAAACCATTCTTAAGCCCATAGAGATGAGGGGCTTGTCTGCCAAATCGCAGGTTTCTGGTTTCGGAAGATTATATTCTATAGATAAACATCTATTCATATTATAAAGTATTCGGTGTCCATTATTTTTATTTGTATTTTGTATAAAGGAATATTTTTCTAAATTCTGAAGACGTGTTTTGGCTACTTGTAGATTTTAAAAAAATGTATTTATCATTCATCATATTATTAGGAATTAAACAAAGATAATAAATACATAACAATTAAATATCCATATTATTCCCGAGATAAAATAACTATGAAGAATTTGAATAAAGATATGTACAAAAGAGTGGAGTTTTAATGAAAAGGAAACTAAAACTGAAATTTATTCAGGGTTTTGTCGCTGTCTTTCCTAAAGTGACATTTTAAACTGTATGCTAATATGCTAGAATACAGCATGACACATAATTGTACTCTATTTGAGAAATTATATTGAGATATACTAACACTGGTATAAACAGTATAGACATGAAAACATTTCCATCACAATATAAACGTCTACCAGTCGTATTTCAATGATTTACCATTTTGATTTCCAAATATCCATGAAGTATGAAACTTTAATTACGTATTTCAGTCATGGCATTCCGGCCTTTATATTTGTATCGAATAAAGACGCAAATGGCGTAAGCAGACGCATAATATGCGTATGCCACGGTCCGAATCGCTTCGCACAGATCGAATTTGTCTGCAAAGTTTGAATGTTTCTGTACACAGAGTTAAGTTCAAAATGGCTGTATGGCCGAGATGAGGGGACGAGTTATTGACGCAGACTACCTAGTTGGTAAACAAACAAATGTACGAATTAAATACACCTACAAATTGCTATGTTTTATTTTTTATGAAATTCATCATATTGTGTAAGATGAGTTTGCTAGCACACTGGTTTTGTATAACTATAGAAAACGATAATGTATTAGTTTTAAGATAAATTGAATGAAATGTTTAGCGGCAGTGTATTAATTTCTTGAATGAGGACATACGCTTGTGTATTGTTAGTTCTAATATTCAATACAGTTAAGAAATATTATTTTACCTTTTTCTGATATTCTGTATCAGCCCATATACGTCCCACTGCAGGGCACGGGCCTCCTCTACAATCGAGAGTACGATTGAGAGTGGTTAGGCCATATAGTCCACCACGCTGACCTAGTGCGGGTTGGCGGACTTACATATCATAGAAATTTTTATAAATCGCTATGGTATGCAGGTTTCCTCGCGATGTTTTCCTTCACCGTTTTAGTGCGTGGTGATTGACTATCAATACACACATGCCTCCGAAAAGTCAGAGGTGTGCCCTGGGATTCGAACCCGCGACCACCGTGAACATGTTGGCAGTCGCGTCTAGTCCGTTTACCAACAGGCCACCACGCACTATATGATTTTTTTCTGATATATCAGCATGGAATACAGACTTTCCCGCCAAACGCACAAACATGCACTGTTGTGTTTCGGATTGAAGGACATTGCAGCCAGAGTAACTATTGAACATATTGAGTCTTAACATTTTATGTCTCAAAATGGCGAGTGCAGTGGAATGCCAAGCATTGCTTTGTAATTCAGGGTGTTGTTTGGTTTCGCTACTGTCCATGAATGGTCGTATCGCTTACGAGACGAATGGCGAAAGGAGCACGCCATTCATTTCTATAAAAATACAACTAACCCCGCAGGTAATGTCATTAAAGCAAACATACATCAAACAACAATATCTACATAAACTCATTGCCAACCCGCACTAGGCCAGCCTGGTGGACTATATGGCCTAACCACTCTCAATCGTATTCTCGATTGTAGAGTAGGCCCGTGCCCTGCAGTGGGACGTATATGGGCTGATACATACATACATACCATAGCTGCAAAAATAAAGCAAAATGAATTTAAATAATAAAAATCAGGAAGCAATCCGTGAACGCAGCAAACATTTGCCCGCCTTTTAATTATTCTCATTAAAATTATAAGGGTTTGTTACTTAAAATTAACAAATTATTAAAAGACAAACTAAGAGTAATTGGATGAGGAATTGTTCGAGCGAACGCTCTGATTGGCTTCGTTTGAATCTTCAAATGCACTTTGTTTACTCGACATAATGGAGGCAGACGACATTTATTCACTTATTTAGCTGGAGTTTTGAATGGTATTTACTGTCTCAGTAAACTTGGAGTGAGGTTGACGGTAAATTAGGTTTTGTTAGTTAATATTTTGCGTATAAACTGGAAACAGCTTTTATATATTATGTGTTTATTTCGCAATTGTTTTTTGTGAACAACAGCGACTCACTTTGCTTAACATTTATTTTATGTTAAACAAACAAGATTTTATTATGTGTCAAAAATATAGTTAGATCAAAAAAGTAAACAAAAATAAATTAAATATATTAATATTTTTTGTAACGTATCCCTACATACTGTGATATATTATATTTTATTATACGCACAACACAAAAACCCCTCATCCAGTATAGTATATTACTGCGTAAAAATAATGAAAAAAAGAAATAGAATGAAAATTCAATATATGTTCGCATTTAAATTTTTCGTAACGTATCCCTACATAATTTAATATATTATATTTTATTATACGCACAATATAAATAACTCTCATCCGGTATAGGCTATCAGGGAGATGAAGATGCTGCGGTGGACGCGCTATGTTGTCTGTCTGGACCGCAGGCCCACACATCCCTGCGGCAGTGCGGCGGGACCGTGCCCGCAACATTACGGAAGCCTATAGAAATGTCACTGAGATTTAATCTTAACAAAACATAGGCAAATTGAAGAAAAAAGTGACCTCAAAAATGCTAGGTGGCTTTGTAAGTGCATTTTGGCATGTTGGTGGCACTAAGCTGCATATAAGTTATAAAAATATTAATGAACTGCGGTGTTAGAAACCAATTTGTAGCATTTGTAATGAACACTCAATTGTAGACTAGTTTTGAAAAGACCAACAATAGAATTTGCCCGTTCTTCTCTAGTGAAAACCGCTTTCCGAAACGAGTGGTAGATAAAAATGACTGAATCTAAATAACGTTGAACATATTTATGGATTCAATCAATTATTATCGATTTCATTTACGCAAGACTGTGTACAAACATTAGAAACTCTTGGTGTCTCTCTCACTTTTGACAGTCATGTGTGTATTTTACGTCAATTTCCTTGAAAAAATATCATAGTATATGGTACCGGGGATTATAATTTATGCCCAGAATTGCGTTGTTAGATACTCGCCCTGTTGATATTTGGGACGAACATCTAGCAAACTGTAAATCATATTCGTATCTACTCTATCTAGGTAATTGTTTGTAATTCAAGTATACGTCTAGATGAAAATCTATCTTGTAATCAAAATTACTCATAACAATATTTGTAGATAGACATCAAGACAAACACGAGGAAAATGACTACGTTTCCCACCATTAATAATACCTTAAACTCGTTGTTTGACGCGTTACTATAATAGACCTGTCATCCGAACATATTTCGCGAGTTCGCGCCGAACCGACGCTGTGAGACTGACACCTTCGCCATTGTAACTTGAACCCCGAAAAATTAAACAATACCATTTCTTCTCTTATATTCTGTTGCTGCCTCTTACACAATGGCATACATAATATATTTACAAACACATGATTAGAAGCAATTCAGATAAATTAATATATTAGTATAAAATCACGTTTTTGCTTCACTACAAGCAAAATATTCTTTGAAGACTATAAATACTTTTACATGAGCAAAAACATTGTAAACTAAAGCAACTTTATAATAAGTTCATTAATCGTACTTCGCGATCGACACAAGGGCTCAACACTAACTGGTCCTGTGTTAGAAATGTAGCCGTCAGGCGCAGGTGATAACAGAATGGAGTAATTAGAAACTGACGCGCCAGTTAATAACTGAGCTAAGTTTGACACGCGGATGTGCCGCAGACACTCGACAAGACTCCTTCATATTAATCAATTGGTTGTAATATTTAGCGTAATAAAAACGATTATCACTTGGACAAAATATCGTGAGGATTTTTTTAACTGCGTGAACCCTCAATAAGCTATATGGTGGACTATTGCCTAACGGCCGTTCTCTATATCCTATCTATAGTAACTTTGACAGCCTCCGTGGCGCAGTTGGTTAGACGCCGGCTGTGAAACGAAACGTCGCGGGTTAGATTCCCGCATCGAGATAACATATTTGTGAACCATAGGTATTTGTTTCGGCTCTGGGTGTTTATGAGACCCAAATGTCTCTCGTAGTTCCTGATATCCACGACACAAGACTCGATCTTAGTGTGGGGTCAGGACTATGTATGTGACTGTGGGGAGTATTTATTTTTTTATTTATATACAAGGGGTTAAAATAGCTCCCATGACGATGTCGGTAATTACTACGCTTCATTAAACAAAAATAGACATATATGTATATTTATCTAATCCAGCTATATATAACTATAAAATGACTCCCTATCTTTGTTATCGAAATGTCTAATTCTTCATTGTTGAAGGACCTTATCCCGATATGGACTAAGGTTATTCTTTTGAACTGTAATTCGTTTTAGAACTATGATACTTGAGTCCGGAAGATGCACACTGGCTGTCAATGTTTGTTAATTTTTATTTTTCCCATGATTTAACTTTTGTTTTTATCCAATTTACTTATGTAAGCACGTTTATAGGTATTGCAAAATTGAACCAAATTAATAATAATAAATAGTAAATATACCCAACAGTCACATACATAGTCCTGGCCCCACATTAAGATCAATTAAGTCTTGTGTTGTGGGTATCGGAAACTACGAGAGACTTTAATTTTTTTGAAAATATAATACAATACCTATGTTTAATATAACCTATGTTTTTGTTTCCACTTACTCCCTTGAAGGCAACCATTAAAATGGTCGGTTGAGGTTTTAGCAAGCTTTTAGTTTTAAATAATCCTCCTTCTTCTGATTCTTAGAATAATTATTAAAATCCCTATCTTATTATATGAATAGGTAAATAATTTGATCTTTAGGACATTAAGTTACACTATAACTGAAAATTTGCGAATAAAAACCTATTCAAAATTTTGAAGACTTCTAAGTAATTCAAAACTTAAAAAGAAAATAATCTTAAAGTATCAAAACTTCACACAAAGATACCCAATTAATACTAAACACATTGAGCTCCATAAAGTTTGAGGTCTCTCAGACAGTCATTAATTGTAGGTGGGTCCAGTGAAACTTTATCTTCTAAATTAGGGTGCACTCCAACAAAATCATTTATATCAATTCCCAACTCAGGTCGCCGGACCGTTGCAAATTATTAAAACCTCGACACCGCAGCGCAAAAGCTACTAATTAACTTCGGTCCACGTGAGGGCTCAACATCTGCTGCCAACCGATGCTTCTTACTTACAACATCCAAACTATATGCATGGCATAGCACGTGTATCGCTTAATTGTAAATTGGCTTCAGTTAACTTTATTAAGTAAGTTTAGCGATGTCAAGTAAAGTCGTATTTATGCTTTGGATAGATTGAGGTTGAACGAACTGGGATGATAATTTATGTTTTAAATGCATTTTAGAGGTTTTGTTATATTTTAAGATTGATAGGGTTGAGAGCTTTGACTTGTAAGATCGTGAATTTGATTTACAAGACAGTCATGGTGAAAGTAATAAAGTATAAAGCCATAGTAGTAAGTCATAATTAACTAAAGTACTGAGTAAGGTGCTGATTGGTGTATAAAAGATTGCAATAACATTTCCTTTATGTTTTTAAAGGGTTTGAAATCTAACCTTAATCATAAATAAAGGTATCTACAATATGAAAAATGTGGAATCCTCACTTTCTGCTGTACAATTGCTTGGATATCCGTCATAAGCAAAGTAGTTATGCAAGATTTTTATCGGCCACAATCCCAATTACTCCATCGGCACTTCAGAGAACTTTGGGACCTTAATATTAGTACGCCAAACTTATTTCAATGCATTGCTTAAAGGAGCACCACTTGAGAACATACTATTGCTTAGCAACAGTTTATTAGAGAAAAAAAAAAGAACAAACCAAAGATACACAAGCACCACCTACCGTTGTTACATAAATCCTTATTTTTCTACAATGCCTGCGTAAATAATCATCTAAAGCAATCTACGCGATGGAATGTCGGAAGCCTGTACAAGAAATTGTTTCTGCAACTGAGAAAGAAAATTGCGGGAGTAAAACGTTAGTACTTTTTACACAGACCACTATCTTTTAAAGAAGCTTACAAACAAAACTTCGTTCAGAATTACGAGAGTTGTCGGGCTCTGTGAATTTATGATAGAAAATACGCTGGGGAGAAATCTAGATGGCTATAAAGTAATTTAATAGATGTTATGAAATTCTCCGATCGTTATAGACAGCTATGGAAGTCTCAAGTATGGAGAGACGCATATTGTGACGTCACTGCACTTGAAAGGTAAGTTGAGAACCGAATGTATGAATAAAGCCCGATATTTTGAAGCTATTTCGTGGAATTCTTTGTTGCCTAAAATCTTCGCTATAAATTACTACTAAATGCCGTTAGTGACGTCAAACGTCTCGAAAATAAGGTTAGACTCATGCACGGTCTAGGTAATTTACTGAATCTGATTTCTCCTACCATTACAATAAGTAAAACTACTTTAAAGGATTGTTCTGATGATAGTAAAAACTATGTAACAAAAGGTTTCATTTTTGATTGCATACCATTTAACACAAAACCTCAACCATAATCTAAATGAAAACAGAATTCCACTATAACAATAAGCCTAATAATGAAATGTGAATACGCGACCTCTCTATTTTAATTTTAAAAAACCAGAAGCAGACAAAGCAAATAATTTAAGAGTAGACACGTCTCCGCATAGGAAATTAAAAGATGCACGTAAATAGCGCAACTCCATATTCTAAAAAGCTTTTAGTTTTCCATGGATGACAGACAGGACGTAAAAAAAATACATCCCTTTTAAAATCACGTCATTCGATATTCTTTTGTTTAGGGCCAGCAATTAAAAAGGAATGAAAATGTTGGAATTTGAAAAGCTTCAATAAAATTTAAAACTTGTTGTTTTTCATCGTTTTAGCCGACCGTGGATTGGACCGTGGATATTTGCTGTTGCGTTTATAATATACGAATCCTTCCGTGTGTTAAATTTTAATTATTCAGCATATTGTAGCTCACTGTCTATTTTATATGTTTTCAACTTGTGAAAGCCAACTGCAAGACACGGGATTTAAATAAAAAAAATCAGGGATTTTTGATTTTAGGGAGTGTGATATTTGATTGCTTCATAGTTGAGCGCGGCAATTATGTTATTGAATCAAAATATGTGTAATTGTGTTTTAGGTTTTATTCGATAATTACCCCTTAAATTTAGCATCGGTAAAAATGATTTAGACAAGAATATTTGGTTAGGTTTTATATTGTCAGTCCATGCGACACTGATCCTTGTTTACACTGCACTAAGAATACCTACATATACGAGAAAGTGCAAACATGAAGCATTGTGAATTTTCTGAATTTTGCTTCGTATATAATTTGATAGTGAGTGACCTTTACCATACCACCGTCATAAATAATAATAATAATAATAAATAAATAAATAACACCAAACAGTCACATACATAGTCCTGACCCCACAGTAAGATCGAGTCTTGTGTCGTGGGTATCAGGAAATACGAGAGACTTTTCGTTCTCACAAACACCCAGACCCGGAAGAAATATTTGTGGGCCGCACAAACATTTCTCTCGGTGCGGGGATCGAACCCGCAGCCCCTCATTTCACAGGCGGCGTCTAACCAACTGCGCCACGGAGGCTGTCAATAATATTATATGTATTATCTACCGAATCATATTTACATAATAATAATAAAGGTAGCCTCCATAATACATCAACACATAGCTTTCAAGTATTCACTTATCTATATATTAATACGTGATGCAAAAACTTTGGACCCCTTTTTACGAAAATTGCGCGGACGCAGGAGCATAAAAATTGGCACACTTATAGTTTATATGTAGGAGAAGTGCATAACGCTAATATTTTTCAATAATAATGCTTATAAAGTACATTAAATCAAAAAATAAAACATTACACACACTACCATGCATTTCACACACACATACATACACAAGTATTTGTACACGCATACATACTCTGTTGTCAAATTGTATCTTTTCTTTTTCATTTTGTTCTTCTGACATAGACATATCAAACAAAAAGGTTTATTTGCCTCATTTAATATAAAACAAAAGATTTTAATAATAATGCATAAAAAGTACATTATATCAATAAATAAAACATTACACAAACCAGCAAGCATTTGACACACGCATACACAAGTATTTGTACATACTCTTTGGTCAAATTGTTTTTTTTATTTATTATAGACCATATTATAGACATAGTTGAATGTCAAACAGAAAAGTTTGTTTACTGTGGTTTTATTGAATGTCAAACAGAAAAGTTTTATTTGACGAATACTACGTGAAATACTGAGCGCTCATACAAATTGTGTAGCAGTAAGATACATTTAAATGTACACGGACTATCATTATATGCATAAAGAAAGTTCTGTAGCAGCAATCTGCAATAGCAACATTCAGGTACAAAAAAAATTGCTATTGCTGGTTCAAAGCAATTATTGTAGTTTACGATTTCAGTAATTGCATATACTTCAGGATAAACAAGTGATTTTGAGAGATACGTACGTTTAAATGTGCACGAATTATCAGAATAACAGCATCATCATACAGGTAAAAACTTTTTCTCTTCTTGATTTGGTCGAATTTCGACCACTGGGCGACCACTAGTTACAGATAAAACCGCATACTACAAGTATAACCCTGCTACAATATTAGAATCTGCCCAGTATAAACTGTACTGGGACCGAACTATAATTACAGACAAAACGATACATTTTAATAGACCAGACATACTTTTATTTGATAAAAAGAATAGTACTATATACAGGGTACTATATCAAGACTGCTACCGAAAACGAAGCCGGGTGGTAGTTTAAGCGACTTCAGACACAATGCAACAGAAAAAGTTGCAGAAAAAAAGCGACAATTTTTTTTTGTTATTTTTTTCTTTTGACCATATTTGGGTGGTAAATACATTTTTTCCTAAAATAATAGTGTATACCCTTTTATTTATAAATAATCTAAGGTAGAAAAGTGTTTATAATATTATTTTAGCAAAAACGATGGATTTACCACCCAAAAATGACGATATTTAAAAAATCATAAAAAATAACTGTCGCGTTTCTTTGCGAAATTTTTAGTTGTATTGTGTTTTTAGTCACTAAAACTACCACCCGGCTTCGCTTTCGGTAGCAGTCTTGAGATACCCAGTATTTAATAGACGTAGCCATACCTAACACCCATAATCTTGCATCAACATACAGTGAAAAAATAGCCAAATTCACAGACCTATCAATAGAACTTAAAAAGCAGTGGAATGTACATACGGTTAAGACAATACCAGTAGTCCTTTCTTCCACCGGCGTAATCCCCCATAATTTACATGATAGCCTCCGATTACTTGGTATGCACAAGTTGTCTTTCATCCTTCTACAGAAAGCTACATTACTCAATACTTGTAGAATAGTGAGGAAGTTTTTATCAACAAACTAGCTGCTTATATATCTAATTTTTCCTGCCTGGCCCAAAAGCCCGCGGAAAACTGATTTGCCCTACTGACGTGGGAGAATAAATTTAATATGAAAAGAAAATAATAATAATAAAATAATAGTAGTAGTAGTAGTAATAAAATAATATAGTCATGTCATTCCCAATATACGGCACTGAATACGGCAAACTTCAGTTTTCTTTAAAATTTAAATATAATAGAGACAGCAATTACCTACGTAATAATTTTGCTTTAAAATCCAAATAAAAAAATAAGTTTGCTGGTAGCCTATACAAATACTTGTGAAACTAAACAAAGTTACAAAAACCTGCTCTTGAGCCTCGGAACTATCGTCAGTAATGGACAGCCTCTTGAAATTCGCCGCGCCCCGGGTCAAACTGCACTCCCTTGCCTAAAACCCAAATTATACGCCGGGGCAAATTGTCTCCGTTGGCCTATCTACTTGATTTGGAGATGTCTGCTCTGGGTACAGTTGGCGACAAAGGTTTTGTTAATACTTTGGAATTATGTTTTTTTTTGTGTGAAGCAATTTGTTTACTAGGTGGTAAGTATTCGGGAATATTATATTAACTTGTTATATTTCTAGACTTTTTATAAATGTAAAGCATATTTTTCAAATTAAAACAATTGATTTGTCAAAGTAGATAATCATTTGAAATTAAAAAATATAAAAGCAGTTACTCAATACTGGTGGTAGGCACCACCGCAATGTATATTTCTGTTTCACTGTTGTATTTTGGTTTGAAGGACGTTGTAGCCACAGTATCTAACTACTGGACATATTGAGATTTTACATCTTATGTCTCAGGATGGCGAGCGCAGTGAATGGCAAGATTTGGTTTGTAATTCAAGGTTTTGTTTGGTTTTAATATCGTTTGCGGCGGGTTAGGGCGGCCCGCAGATAGGGGTAGGTAGACAAATAATAACGCGGGGTATTTACGTGGTTCGGGCTTTAATAATTCGCATCAACGTCTTACACTCGGCACTGTTGCTGGTGGTATGCATCTTGAGTCACTGGCCTTCTTTAGACACTAATCCGGGTCTTCGGCATGTGGCGGAACCCGGCGACAGCTCGCCGGCAATGTTGGCTGCCACGTGGCCGGACACGGCGAGCAGGTCAGCGGCGTGGTGCAGGCTCGGTCGCAGCACGGGGCAGGAAGCGGTGCGGAGCAGAAGCAGTCAGCAAGCCAGCGCATGGAGTCAGCACTCCGTGCCGTAAGCAAAAGGAAGAACCCCAGCGGGTACAGCAAACAAGCGTGGTAGCACGCAGCTTTTTTAAGAAAAAGAAAAAGAGGGCGCGAGCGACGTTACACGCGTATTTATGCATGCGCCGATGACAGTTCGCACGTCACATTTGACAGCTGTCAAGAAATTGAATTAACCAATCAGCGCAACGGAGGCGTTGATTGGCAAAGGCAATACGATTTAAAACGACCTCTGAGCCATAGACCGCAACTATTACAGGTGACATTCTCACAACATCACACGTTCATGAGCGGTCGTATCGTTTACCAACAGGTGAACGGCATGCTCGTATCACCATTCCTTACAATAAAAAAAAAACAATTGATGGTTTGACAATCATAAGTACGGATAAGACATTTTATGTCTGGAAATCAACAGGTTTTTATAACTATGAATGGCAAGACCTGTAGGTGATTCGCCTGATGTTAAGCGAAACGAGAGCTCATGGACAGTGGCAAAACCAAACAACACCATTAATTACAAAACAATGGCATTCCATTGCGCTCGCAATCCTAAGAAGAAGACCTAAGTGTCAATATGTCCAGTTGTTACTCTGGCTGCAAGTTTTTTAAACCGGAACAAAACAGTGCATTTATACTGTTCTTTGGCAGGAGAAAGAGATATTGCAGTAGTACCTACATTGGCGGCCTCTGGCATATGAGATACCTACCACTAGTATAGTATTTTTTCTCTGATATACGTAATTTTGAATGATCACAACATAATCATATCGTAAACACATAGTTAATGGAAATAGTACCATAATACAGTAAGCAGACATTACAAGCATTTGAGGTTTAGAATGACAAGCTTGTTAGACATGAGCCCTCGAAAATTCAGCTTACAACCCGACTGTACCGTGCGAGTGCACTCCAAAAGTTAATAATTCGAAACCCGTTCTCGCAGTACTTGTCTGATTCCCCATTCATATTCATATTTATTTCGTTTCACCTATTCGCCCCGGGACGCTTCTCAAATTTAAATTTAAATCCTTAATTTTAACAAGACACGCGGCATAACTTGCCAGAGTCGTTCAGACATATTGTTCGACTGCGCGGAAGCAATCTCCATTGTTACACGATTTTGAATTAAACAGAATTTAAGTCGCGAATATCGTATTAATGTAAATTAGACGAGAAATGTACTCGTTTGTTTTGCTTTTTGTTCTGTCTCGTGTGGAAATGCCGAATGTATTGTTTGGTTCTTAATACAATTGTGTGAAGTTGATTTCGAGATCAAAGAAGGTACGAGTTAATTATGTTTGAAAATATGAAGGTAATGTTGTTTACGTGAAGACATGGCGTTTAGAATTCATAAATCTTTTATGAATATATACAATATGTGTTTTCGGTGCCGACTTGATGTTATAATAATAAATAGGTAACCAAATATTAAATTTTCTCCCGTTTTCTTCTAATGTTATTCATTAAAAAATAATGAAGGCAAAGACAATGATAGCAATTTGTAATTCATAAGACAATTCATATTGCTACATAGAAAAATATACGTTAATTCGAAGTTAGGTAGTTTGTTAGAATTGTTTCTTCACAATATTGAATCAATTCATCATCATTATAATAATCTCGGCCACAGGAAGTCCACTGCTGAACATAGGCCTCCCCTAAATATTATATTCGTTTCGAAATAATTGTGGTTTTGTTAAAATTTTAATAACTAATAATTTTTATCACATTGTTTTGGCTTCTTCATCAACTCCTATGTATTCTTGTCTACTTAGACTAGACCTGACTCTAGGATATTCTGCTCACATACCCATTAGAAGATTTAATGATAGTGTGGTAATTTAAATGCAATATTGAAATTGAATCAAGCAAAAACTTGGCGTATCTCTAAAAACTACAAACTTGTTTTTAGCCCATAACAGAAATATTCAGAAAAAATATAAAAAAAAGGCAATTGGACACAAACAGCTGCCCATTTAAATTGCAAAGCGGCAAACAAAAATATTTGTACAAATTACTGCTATAACCCAAGCATTTTTTAAAATGGAGTTTAATCATAAAATGTCTAAAACAATAATTAATTTCTCATACGATACTCAATAAAAAACTGAAAATAAAATTTATATTTAACCAAAGCGAATAGACAAAAAAAAATCCCCCGTGTCGAAAACAAGAATTGCCTGCAAAGAAATGCAATTACATATAAAAAATTAACGGCGCCTGTTACGTAATAAATTTAATTAAAAGTCGACTACGTAATTGCGTGAGTACTTACCTATCTTGAGATCTGCTTGTGAATTGAAATTAATTGAAAAAAATGAGTGGAATTTTATTAAAATTCGGGATTTTGCTTCCATGAGGTTTAATTGTGTGGGAGCCGTGAGGACACTTTAATGTCTCACAATTATATCAAGATAAATTTGGACTGCTTTTATTTGTGTTCTGAATGTTAAAATAAATTTTATTTTTGTCACTTACGCAGACATTTCAGTGTAAAAACATATTATGGATGACTAGGCAAATTTTGCACATCTATATGAGATGGAATGACAAGTAATTTAAAAAAAAAACACTCAAATTTCAACTACGATTCTTTCATAGCACTACAGTTTTGCTGGGCTCTTTATAAATAAAAGCCTATTTAAATGAGTGTCCCTAATGAAATTGTAATAAAACAATACACAGCTTACGAACTGTCCAAAATACCAAATAGTTAAGCACCAATATTTATCATACAGAATGAACCACAAAGTTCCAGTCTAAACTATTCCACACATAAAATATTACTTTATTAATTTGCGAAGTGGAATAACTATTGGAACCGCAAGGCCAAGAATGCAATCACCATTCGGTTAATTAATAATTCTGAAGCGGTCTGAGGACATAAAGTCTGCGGTCCTCGGGACTACCCCCCCCCCGACTTCCCTTCACTCCTTCCCCCGCTATTAGTACTCCGTTTTAATACTGCCCACATTTAGCGAGAGTCACTCTCTACATATTAATTTTACGAGAATATTTCTAAAGAACGGTTATGACTTATCCGACAAATTGGACTATAACCCCTTGGGGCTCGTTTTTGTATTTATGGAAATTTGTTTTATTTTTACGTAAATGTGTATTTTGATAAAGTATATAGAAACTATGAAGTATAATAAATATATTGAAAACGTGTAAGATATCTTTCAACTATACCGAAAAAAAGGTTTTTAAGTTCTAAATTCGTTTATCTAATGAGTGCACGTCTTGCAAAGTTTCTGTTGAAGTTTCATCAATCCACAGCTAATAAAAATATTACAATGGAATATTAAATGACTCAACTTTCATAAAAACACGTGTAACATTTTCTATGCCCTTCATAGGCAGACAGGTATGCGGCCCACCTGATAGGAAGCGGTCACCGCAGCTCATGAAACTTCGCAGTATGTATCAGCCCATATACGTCCCACTGCAGGGTACGGGCCTCCTCTACAATCGAGAGAACGATTAAGAGTGGTTAGGCCATATAGTCCAACACGCTGGCTTAATGCGGGTTGGCGGACTTACTTACCATAGACATTTTATAAATCGCTATGGTATGCAGGTTTCCTCACGATGTTTTTCTTTACCGTTTTAGTGCGTGGTGATTGACTATCAATACACACATGACTCCGAAAAGTCAGAGGTGTCCCTGGGATTCGAACCCAGAATTTGCAATTCGCAGTGCCAGGGGCCTAATACTACCAGAATGCGGCCTACCGTAGCCAAATAAAAAAGCTTCACTATCACGATACCTTGGAGATGTATTGCAACTGTCGTTTAATAGATAAAGACGTGCTCTCAACTGAATAATGAACAAATAAAAACCTAATTAAATTCTTCTTCGCTTTAGCTTAATTAATATACAGATTTTTAAAAGAACTTATGGATACAAGATAAACTAATCCAACGTTTGTTTACCACAGAGCTCGCCGCGATGTTTTAATTCATGTTATTTATTACTTCACCTAAGTCTTGGATTAATTTACCACTATTAATAATATAGCGATGTCAAGTTTATTTGAGAAGTTTAATTTATTTATTTGTGCGTTTTATTACAAGAAATATGATGTCAAGAAAATATTCGTGGGTTTGATAACAAAAAAGGTGATGTCAAGAAAATTTATTCATAAATAATGTTTGATATTTCTATACGTGACTTACACTAAGAAATTGTATCGTACAATTCAAAGTCAAAAGTTTTAATTGTGGTAGGATATTCATATCAATCTTTGAAAAGGATATTTCGAGCTTGGTGTAACATGCGTCGTGTCACAATCATGCCTAATATAATTATAATATCAAATAACAATGTATAATAATAATTTTATTAGGCACGTCAATATTTCATGTAGGTAACAATTACATATCGCTATCACTACATAGTATAAAACAAAGTCGCTTTCTCTGTCCCTGTGTCCTTTTGTATGCTTAAATCTTTAAAACTACGCAACGGATTTTGATGCGGTTTTTTTTTATAGATAGAGTGATTCAAGAGAAAGGTTTATATGTATAATACGTATATATTATTGTACAGAAATCTATTTGTACCCGGGCAAAGCTGGGCCGGGCCGCTAGTTAGTATATATAGGCCGATGATTTCGCTCTAAATCTATACTAATATATAAAGCTGAAAAGTTTGTTTGTTGAAAACCTTTAACCTCAGGAACTACTTGTTAAAATTGATATTGATATTGATAGGTCGTTAATCGGGGAATGCTATAGCGTTTAGAATATGCAATATATCACGCTAGCATATACAGCAGGGAAACAGTAGTGAAAAATCTAGCAAATACGAGGACACTTTTTTCGTTTTTGGTGGTCCAATTGATCGATATTCTAAATTGATTGTCGGACCTTTAGGAGGATATAAAAATATTCATGAAAAATACGTAGTGTCGAAATATACCTACTTGATGCCAAGCGATGTTAACAAATATTGCAGGAAGTCGCTAGAAGCAGGCCACTATCGGTTCGGTAATATTTCAGTACCTACGTACTGCAGTAGACTTTATATTACTGAAGGTGATAAATTATATCTGCATTCTTCTAATAAATAGAGTAGAAGATTTTGTATGTTTGAAGGCGCTAATCTCAGAAACTTCAGGTTCGAATTGAAGTAATATTTAGTGTTGGATAGTCGATTTGTCAGGAAAGGCTATAGGGTACTTTACGGAAATGCTTTGGCAGGCAAAGCCTCGAGCAATTATACTGGTAATCAAATAACGCAGACGAGAAACAAAGGCAGTTCTGGTGTATGCTTTACTAAAATGTACGTTAAAATTGTGAACGTTACAGCATTTTCAGTGTAGCAGACGGTAGGACGTCGTCTCGCCAGACATTTTCCTACGGCTTTAATGAAACCACATCGTAACATAACGTATCTGGTTATTATGACGTTGGAATTTTAGGGGCGTTCGCAGACTGCCTTAACCTGCGAGACCTAATGTGTACTTGCATTATTTAGTTATATTTTCATGATTATCGAGCTGTTTGGGTTAAGGTCTGTCCCGCAATGTGGGTTTTCTGAAATTGTAAAGGTACTTTTATTGAAACTTCCATATCTTAGAGCCTTCATTTGCCCGAGGCCTTAATTTGATCAAAATATATTTCATTGCTTTTAGTGAATAAATATCAATTAAATCCGAGTTTGTACCGGGGTAGAAGGGCAGAGACACTGACATACCCTTTTCAGCCTCATATTTAATAAAAAAAAGATGCAATAGTTAAAAAAAGACGTGAAAATACTAAAATTAAACCATGGACCTAGAAATAATTATATTTCCGCTAAGAATATTGAGACTGCTTCCGCTTTTTTTCCGTCTTAGTAAAAAAATTAACATTTTTTTTGACATAGTTTTGAATAATGCTGCTTTAAAATATTACAGCAATGAATCCACCTTTAATGCATACGTCTTAATACATACATCTACTCAAAGCACAGGATACTAAAATTTAAATACAAAAGCCAATAAACTCAATCACGCATTTGAAATAGGAATCTAATAAACTCAAAGATTTGAAGGTAGGATAAACTAAATAAAAACCTACACACAGACTTGTCTATGAAGTAGTCGCAAGTATTACCACAGACATAATTCTAAAATGATGTCGCAAGCTCCTTCCAATGTCTGAAACATAGCTTTTCAGATTTTAACTATTTACTATGGTATCACATCTACGGTTTCGCAATGAAATTTTTCTGTTTATCCAAAAATGATTGAAAGTTTTTAATGCAAGAAAGAAAGAAACATATTTTATTTGTTTTATGCTTAGCATGTGCTGCTAATGAAACCAACGCTGGCCTTCAACAAGGCTGGTAAATGAACTCACAGATTGAAGATTCTAATTAATCGTTTCGCAGTAAAATAAAAGAATAACAAAAAGGAAGGTGACTTAATAAAACATGAAGTAAACCAAGCCTCTTTCTTTTTTATTGCAATGAATGCCGAGACGAGCATGCCGTTTGCCTGATAGTAAGCGATACGACCGCTCATGAACAGTATCAACACCAAACAACTAATATGTCCAGTAGTTTCATTGGCTACAATTCATTCCGAAACACAACAGTGCATTATACTGCTGTTTGGCGGGAGAAGTAGACATTACGGTTATACCTACCTAGGCGGCCTCTCACATATGGGACACCTACCACCAGTACACACACTCACATTTCATTTCGACACGGGACGCTTATATGCTCCGTCTTTTTACATTAATATCTGTGATCCAAACGTAATATTCCTGTTCGATGAGATGGAAACATATTTCAGCTTCATTCATGTTTGACGTACGTGAAAAATTGTACATAACTGTATCGTGTCCAATAATCTCAGCGCGGTGTTTGCTAAAGTAGTTTCAGAGCAATATTGTGCGTGACAGCTTCTGTGTTAAAGGCCGGAACTATCGCTATATTCATAGTCTGTCTTTTACTTTTTTTCTATTCATTATCTATCCACCTAAACCATTCATCATCCATCTATATATATAATATATTATTATAAGAAACGATTTATAAGAATTTCCATAGTATTTAAGTTCACCAACACGTATTAGGCCAGCGTGGTCGACTCAGCTCCGTGGATCTCACTGGATTTCAACCTTTCACTTCCACTGTAGATTGTCAAAGTTAGGACGGAATAGATAATATAGTCGTCTCCATTAAGTGCCTCATTATATTGTACCGCTTCAAAAAGCTGACGAATGGAATTTCGCGAACTTGACTTGTCAATATGAAAAAAAGAACAAACTTTGCAATACGTTTTATTTTTCATCTTCAAAGATCGCTCACGATTTGCCTAATGCCTACTAAACATTTTCAAGGGATTCGGTGATCGGTTTTGTTTTGCCATCTTCTTTACCACTATATACATATAAGTACCTATTATACATCTTCAGGAACTCAATTTTAACATATGCCTTCACCAAGGATTTCCAAGCTGATCAACTTTCAACAGAAAGTTACCTGCGTTCAGCGTCTTCCACTATCCTTCATCAGATCTTCTACCCATAAAGAGTAAATTTAAGCAATATTTTTCTAAACAAAAATATAATATATTTGGACGTGACTACACATATGACCCCGAGATCGCGACAACACAGTGCGTGTGACGGAAGTAAGAATATCGTTCGTGCGGTAAACGCTCCACAGTTAACTATTGTACTGACGTTCCGAGCGGGACCGCGCGGGAAATGAAAATATATTTACATTTCTCATTGTTAATAATAAATAAAAATGTATGTTTTATTGTTTTTTTTAATAGATGGCGAGACTAGCATGCCGATCGCCTAATATTAAGCGATACGATCGCTCATGAACAGCAGCTATACAAAACAACTCCTTGAATGAAAAGCAATGCTTGACATTCCACTGCGCTCGCCAACCTGAGACATAAGATATAAAGTCTCAATATTACCAATAGTTATCTTGTCTACAATGTCCTGCACTCCGAAACACAACAGTGCATTTACACTGCTGTTATGTTAGTATTAGTTTTGTACAAGATTGCTGTATAATATTAGCGTTTGTATTAGCCTATATGTCCCTCACTGATGGCTATCTAATTTATGGTTAAGAAAACGAACTTATCTTTTTGAGTTTAATCTGCAAATATATGAGACCAGTGCCCCAAGCAGGAACATTTGGCTCTATAGTATAGTAATCGTAATAGTAAAATTTTGTATTGGAAATTGAACAGCGCCATTGTGAGCGTATTTGGAACTAAATTATGGCAGCGGGAAACGTTTACGACACTATAGTATGGTAATAACGATAGTTTTACTATACAAATGTATGAAAAGTGGTAGCAGGAATAATTTTTGACGTGTGGTATCGCCGATTTACTATCGAGAAATACGATTCTTTTGTCACCGACATTTTTACTGGGAGAACACTATCGAGAGTATATTTTTGCATTTCTACACATCGAATTAAGGAAAAATGTTTTAATTACGGTCATGCTTAGTGTCTCCCGATGCCTTAGTGTTATTGTGTGTAATTATCTACTCCGTATTCCGCTAATAATATGAAATTCAATGCGGCGATGTGAAGTTACAATTATTGTGGTAACTTAATTATGAAGGTTATTTCTTAGACTATGGACTGTTTGGAATCGGATTAACGAACTTGGGAATCTTGCGAATAAGTATGAGGATATAGAAAGTCTGGAATTTATTGTAGTTAGAAACATACCTAACCTAAACCTGTAAAAAAAGTATAAATAAAATATTTACATGGAACTTTGATTTTAGTTTTGCGTACCTACTTAATCATTTTATATTAAAAGTCTATTCAATATATAGTAGAGCAAGCTCTTAGGGCAGAGAAGTGTGAGCATATAATATGTGAAAATAGTTGCCGAGTAACTTAACGAGCAAGAATATAGAAAATACTTTCATAAAGCTCTCCTCCTCAAAAGTGTAGAGGGATTTTATAAAACATATTATATACATATCTTTATCTATAACTTAAATAATATGAGAGTTATTAATTTGCATTAATTGTTTGACAACTAATAAAAAAAATTGTGACGTTCGGAAATCTAAATGCATAATTAATTGGAGTCATTTTGTATATTGCGGAATAAAAGCAATAAATATTTATTACTTTTTGCTTATTAATTTATTTCCATCTTTCTACGCGACATTAATGCATGTATTATATTTATTTGTTATTTTATAATAATAATAAATTAATTTACCCACGTAGTGGAATGACAATTCCGCACGAATCATTCAATAACATTCGTTCATTACCCTAGGTTATCTGTCACTATCGTAACGTAATAGTATCGAGTTCACGAGAGTATGGTTAATCGATTCATGCTACCGATATGGAGTAGTAATAGTATAGTAATCGTTGTCACGATACTATTACTATACGATACTTCAAAATGTTCCTGCTTGGGGTACAGTGGGCGGTGAGAGACAACCATATATCGTCGTGAAGATTCTAAGTGTACTTCACTTGACATGTTTTAATGCAATAAATAATACGGTCAGATAGAATATTCATTATTTAAAAATATCCCAAAGTTGTGACATTGTTGTGACAAATATACCAACAAACCACTAAGAGAACACTTACTTTACTATTACAAGTTTTACTTACTATAAAAGAATAAACACACATAAAAGGCGAAATCTTGCCCTTTCAGACGAGTTTATTCGGCATCGTAAACTCCTTTTGTTAGTTGATAATTAAAATGACGTTTGAGATGCAACTTCTGTTAGAACAGTTTAATGTGCGCAAGACGGTTAGCAGTTGCTATTGTAACGTCGAGACGTAAATATTATATTTGTATTTTATATTTATACTATATAATAAATAAATAAGTAATAATAAATACACCCAACAGTCACATACATAGTCCCGACACCACATTAAGTTTTCTGTCATAGGTATAAGAATCTACGAGAGACTTTTCGGTCTCATAAGCACCCAGACCTTTTCTCGATGCGGGGATCGAACTCGCGGCCTCTCGTTTCACAGCCTGCGTTTAACCAACTGTGCCAAGGCCTGCGCCTGTTGCTATATAAATCTACATTCACAAGTTCGCATTTGTGTTATCAAGGGGTAATCAGAGGACTGAGAACGACCCACAAAGCTTATTTCCGTCTTAACATAGGGTGCGCCTGTTGCTATACCTCCTGCTGGTTACAATTTTTTGTAACAATATATAACGATATGCGACTGCCTCGGTGGCATTGTTGTACGGTACGGTTACAAAGCTGCGGTCTCAGGTTCGAATACCGGGTTGGATAAAGTGATATTGGATTTTTATTCATTATCTTTCCGGAGTCAGGTATTTGTGCCCGATATGGCGATACGCTAGCCGCATATCACATCGTGAGACGTAACATACAAGGCGAAACGTGGGTGTTCTGGTACCACCTCTGCCTACAAACCGCGCAAACATTGCATGCATGAGCACATGTTCGACTTCTCGACTAACTACTGGACATTTTGAGCTTAACATCTTATGTCTCAGAATAGCGAGCGCAGCGGAATGCCAAGCATTGCTTTGTAATTCAAGGTGTTATTTGGTTTTGCTACTGTTCATGAGCGGTCGTATCGCTAACCATCAGGCGAACGGCATGCTGGCCTCGCCATTCATTGCAATAAAAAAAATACTATCCCTGGCTATTAAACAAAATAGGTTTACATCAAGCCAAACGTATGCAAATGAAAATTTCAATTCAAATTCATACTTTACGATGTATTAAACATTTCCTTAGAGTAATAAATGGCCAGGGCCGTCAGGACATTATTAAAATACCGCATCACTGTCCTGACACGTTTCTAATTAAATTTCACACAAGAGAGAATGCTCGTAAAATTTTATAACCCTTTGAGTTTTCATCAGTGAAATGTTATTGGCGGTGCTCTGTCTATCCCGCTGTTTGTGTTTGGGGTATTGAATAGAGATTACTGATGAATAGTGTTTTATTTAGAGCCAAATGATTAGTGTAAAAAACACGTAGAAATGTTTAATATTAGACTTTCTATTCTCCTTAGTCCATTGATTTGTCACACCTTTGCTACGGAGGGAAGTGGCTAAAATATTTCCATATCTTCCTATTATTTACTTCGTGATTAGTTTCGTTGCGGGTTAAAGACAAGTTAGACATTCCCGGAGACTCGCTTGCTTCAATGCTCGGTGTCATTAAAATGCGTGTCGCTGTTGATTCTGGCTTACATGAGTTGCAATAGTGAGTGTGAGGACGGACGGTCTCCTACTAGACTGACTGTGGCTGATCAAAGACGCATCGTATGAAATTATAAATGATGGCATCCGCGTCACTGATTGTGAAATTAGTGGTTTCATGTTCTGTTGCTAATATATTATATGTGTGTGTGTGTGTGTGTGTGTGTGTGTGTGTGTGTGTGTGTGTGTGTGTGTGTGTGTGTGTGTGTGTGTGTGTGTGTGTGTATGTGTGTGTGATACGCATTACGCATAATACTTGTAACAGGGGGGTTACTATATAAAATGGATACGAACTTAATGTTCGGACGCCGTATGTAAAACTTCACTAATGTGTCAAGAGACTCTACAAAATGTTGGATTCCTCCATCATATATTATCATAGACTGAGTTCGGAGAAAATTATAAGTATAATAGAGTAAAGTATTGATTTTTATGTATTTTTAGAAGTGGAAATCTTATATCTTACTCCGGACGTCCAACATCTGAACAATCGAAGATTTTATAAAGTAAACTACCAGGTTTGGCAATTGTGATACCAAAGACTCCTGTATTTTTTAATAGCCAAGGCACAAGATTTGCAACTTTATGTTGAGACCGAGGCTATATGTATGACTGATGTATTTGTAAGTATTCTAACCTCCGATTACTATTTGCTCGTCGGATTTACGCAATATAAATATTGACATTGTTATATATCCACTTAAGAGACCGTAAAGTTAGCGCATATAGCACAGAGGCACGAGCAATGAATGCTCTAGAGAATAATAAGCCAACAAAAGAAAATCATTATTTGTTTTCCTACTCGCCTCCCCCGTCGCGGATCACGTCATTATTCTGCGGATCGCTCGGTTTATACGTTTTTTTTCTCATTCGACGTCGTGTAGTAATTAAAGATAAATATAATATAAAACGCTCCACTTCACCAGTATCGTCTCGCTTTGGCTTTTGTCTACCTAAATGGACTCCTGTTGATAGATTGTCATCCATTGTTTTCTTAATCTGCGAAGCGCTCGAGGAAAGAATAAATGATTTATAAGTTGCCGTGAGTCGTGTTCGGATAGGAAGACAATGGCTTTGCTATTGTTATAAAAATAATACGGCCTTTTTTCGTAATAAGTCCCCCAAATTGAGACAATATAAACATATTAATGGCTGTATTCGAGTGTTGCAAATGCGTTTGAAGCGACGTGAATTGTTCGTGAAATATGCGGATTTAATTAAAATAAAATGACGTAGCTGAATTTTTTAAAAGGTCTATACGCAGAATGAAATAAAACATTAATTGTTTAATATACATTAATGAAGTCTCATACCGATGCTGTCCATATACATGATGTAACTATAATTTGGTTCGCATTAACTAATATAACAATTCCGAATTATATTATTATTCCAACGTAGATTAAGTGAAAATAAAATTATTTCAAATGTAAAACATGCAGTTATCAAAATGGATATCAATAGTATTTATTTATTTTATATCAATAACATTGCAAATAACTTAATAAAACTTGAACGAAAGGGACGTTAATTTAATTATTGCATCGTAGTAATGAAATTTTGAAATAAACTTTAACAGCAATGATTTTATAGATAAAGTCTATTTCGCCCACACTCTTCACTACATCTCCTGTCAAATGAGCTGGACAGTGACAAAGAATTAGATAAAAGAAAGGAATAAATAAATTATTTATTCTTGATAACCCCCACATGGCTATAATTAACACAACAATAATAATAAAAAGTAAAATAAGTATTTGCGCTATATTTTACATTAAATAAATTAAAAAAATATATTAAAATTAAGCAAAATAATGATAAAGGTCAGTAACAGATTAAACAAAGTAGTAAGCTCGCCGAGGATTGGGTCAAGTGGAGTAACAAAGGGGAGACCGTTGCCCAACAGGGGGACAAATTAAAGGCTATTAAAAAAGTAACTAACTCAAAAAGAACAAACAAACAACAACCACATAATGTACACCAAGTATAAGTATTTATATACCAGTAATATATCACAGCTGTATACAGTGCTATCATGAAAATGTCTAATTCAACATATTTTACGGATATCTCCACGACGCTGGTTTTCAACCCATATTTTAGTTACATAGATAAGATTATAAGTAAAGGATTAAAATCTGAACAATTTTAGCTGTTGATATTTCAGGTGGAAAAAAGAACAGGTGGGAGTTGAGTAAGTAAAAATAACAAAGAGTACTGACAACGCTTCTAATTTTAATATTATTCAAAACAATCTTTACAGCGCACCTATCCCAATTGTGGAATTTATTTCTAGTGATGGTAGGATATTCACGTCCACCTGGATAGAGCTTACAGTTCAAAAAGGAATACATACCGCCATAAGTATCTGCGCAACAGTGTTACATTGCAAGCTTATGTATAGTTCGATCCCGGAATAATTATGTCGACCAACAATGGGTAACCATCATTTATTAATGAATACTCGATCTGGAATGCACTGAATTTACCATGAGGTAAATTTATATTTATTTTTTATTCAATCATTTTATAACCTGTATGAAAAATACGACAAAGACATTTAATTTCACAATAAGACCCCTTATTGAGGTTTTCTGCAAGGGAATATATGCTTTGTTTAGGAACGGAGGCCGCAACTACTGAACCATAATGTCGACGCCCTTAGGTGATGCAAAGGTGTTGGCAGAATGAGACTTCCTAGATTGTCATGATAAATTAGAAAAGCCGAGGGTCGTGCGTAACGTAATTATAATTAGAATAGTTATTTCTAACGCATAAACTTCTGAGGACTGATGATTCAGCTTTATTACTGGTCGGAATATCGAGACAAACAGGCCGTTTCCTTGATCATAAACGTTTCACCTGCCTGAAACTGAACTAAAATGCGCATTTTACTTGGCGGCAGATATACCTAGTCAGGTCATAAATTCTGTCACATGTTTAATATAAAATAATTGAAACAAGTTTATTCATTATGTAACCATTTATATACCAAAATGAACTTAACAAAACATAGATTCTTATGACACTAAAGTTTATTCAAAATGACCTCCGTGATTTTGAATACAGGCCTTCAATCTGCGCGGCCAGTTGTCTATCGCAGCACGAACGAGGTCCATGTCAATATCGGCGGCTGCCTTAATCAAGGATGTTTCGAGTGACTCCAAATTGGGATGAGGCTTTGAGCACGCCTTTTCCTCCAAGTGTTGCCATATCTTGTAATCTAACGGATTCAAATCTGGACTGGAGGAAGGCCAGTCTTCGTGCCGGATGAAGTCGATATCACGCGCCGCCAGCCAGTCTTGTGTGCTCTTCGCTCTATGAGCTGGCGCCGAATCTTGTTGGAATACCCAGTGCCTGTTATTGAACATGATATGAGAAGCAGGTTCCACAAGGTTCGTCAGGACTGTATTTTGATACACAACTGCATTCGTTTTTACACCTTTCTCACAAAAATGTACCTCTGTTAAGCTCCAATAAGAAACTTCCAACCATACCATGAGCGAGGATGGAAAATGACCTCGTTGGACACGCGGAATACGGTTGCTCGCTTCTTCACTACTGTGTGCGTACACCTTATCATTTTGTCTGTTGTAGCTCTCTTCTACGGTAAAAAATTTTTCATCTGAAAAAAGAATTTCCCGATATTTTTTCCCGCGTACCGCTTCAACAAAGCGCGGCATCTCTTCAGTCTCAGGTCTATTAGACGAGCATTCAAACGATGTCCTGTTTTTCTTCGATATGCCCGAAGCCCTAAGTCTTCATTTAACACCCTTTTCACCGTGGTTCTGCTTAACCCCATCTAAAGGGCCAACAGTTTCTGCTTACGTTTGGGATTTCTTTGAATTCGCGCCTTCACAGCTTTTATCACTGCTGGAGTCCTAACAGACCGAGGGCCACCACTTCTTGACCTGTAATCTACACTAGAGTCTTCATTGTATTGTTTGATGGTACGATAAACGAATCTTTTGGTTATATTCAAATTTTCCAGTATGTCAAAAATTTGAATTTGCGCGTAACCGCAACGATGCAACGCAATAATTGCAACACGGTCTTCTTTAAGCGTCCACTCCATATTTAAAAATGAGTAAAATTCTAAAAAGTATTTTTATTTTCATGAACAGCTCTAAATACGAATTCAATAAAAAAAATTGTGGCCAGCATTCTAAAATAAAAGTTTTTACTGTGTGACAATACTTATGACCTGACTGTGTACACAAAATTATGTTGAAATGAATACTTATCAAGCTATGACAAATTACGACAATCAATAAACGACAAACACGCCAGACAAAACAATATTACATATTCTTAACATTTTTGTAAATTCTCAACGTCATAAAAGTGTTTATTTTCAAACGTATAATAAGAGCTAGTGGAATAGCCCGTCACCTCGACGTAAAATAAGCAATTTCCTTTTGTATCAGGTAAGGTGTGCGCTGTTTATGACCTCTGCTTTACGGTTTGTTTGTACGCGCTTCGGTGAACTTTTAAAATCGAATTTTAAGAGCAATTCCAATAAACTTGGGCACCGTAAAGTTGAAATCCATTTTAAAATACGTAGCTTCGGGTAACTTCGTTACAACTTTCTGTAATAACATGTTGGTAAAGTCTGCAATTTGAATAACTGTTGAGCACTAGTGACAAAGTGGTATTTAATTAATCATAATTCGTTATAAAATGTTTAGGGATTCTACTGTTTTTCCAGCAGTATTTAAAAGTTATATTGTAAGTCTTCTTACGATCCAACTTGAAGGCAGTTAGCGTTGTCTGCGAAACGGACATAACTGACCATAAAATGGTATTATTAGGCATCTCAAACAGGGCGAATAAAAGAAAAACACAAAGAACGAAAACAATAGTCGAGTTTGAAAAAGTCGTAGATGAGCTGGAGGGTTTTGATTGGTTACCGGTTTTGAAAGAAAACGACGTAGATATAGCTGCCCATAAATTCCTTAGCACACTGTCCTCCATAACAGAAAAATATACTCAAGTAGTAAAAATTAGCCGTTCAAAGGCGGTCATTGAACCCTGGATCACTCCGGGCTTATTACGTTGTATTCGGCACAGGGATCGCTTGCATCTGCTAGCCAGAGATCAACCGAACAATCCCATAATTACAACGTCGTACTCTAGGTACAGGAACTTTTGCAACAATCTCTTACGGAAAATTAAATCTCAATATGAAAGCGACCAGTTAAAACAAAACTATAGAAACTCGAAGGCTCTGTGGAATACCATTAAAAAAATCTGTCACTTTAAACAGAAAAATTGTCCATCATCCGAATTATTAACGATCTCCACTAACCCCACAACCTCCCTTTCAAAACGTAATGAATACTATTCCTCAGTAGGAAGCAAGCTAGCAAATAAAATTATAATGGAAACAAAAGAATCCGAGTATAACTTAGCATCTCAAACGTGTACATCTAACGGCCCATCTAGTTCCTTCTTTCTTTCCCCTACTGACTCTTCCGAAATAGATAGCTTGATATCAAATCTGGAAAACAACAGTGCTCCAGGCTTGGACGGCTTCACCAATAGATTCTTAAAATGTTCCAAACACTGTATCATCACCCCCATTAACCCACATTTATAATCTTAGTCTCAGTTCAGGTATATTTCCGAGTACTTGGAAAGTCGCATCAGTTACTCCAATTTATAAGGATGGGCCCAGAGATGTGCCTAGCAACTACAGACCTATATCTCTTCTTAGTGCTTTTTCGAAAATACTCGAAAAGTTGATAAATAAACGTCTCACGTCTTTCATAGAAAGCAATCACTCTCTCTCGGATAGGCAGTTCGGGTTTAGAAGACACAAATCCACCGAAGACGCTACTTACCAACTTGTCAACACTGTCGCATCATTTCTGGATCAGGGTCTAAGTTGCTACGGAGTTTTTCTCGATTTGGCCAAAGCTTTCGACACGGCGTCGGTTCCGATTTTGCTACGCAAGCTGGAAAGATTGGGTATTCGCGGTACGGCTTTAAATTGGTTTCAAAGCTATCTCTCCAATCGTCAGCAGCTGGTTAGTATCGATGGTACAAAGAGTCCCGCGATCCCTATTAAATACGGCGTTCCCCAGGGAAGTATCCTAGGCCCTCTTTTATTCATCATTTATATGGATGATATCCACAATCTTAAACTAGCCTCAGCGGAACTATTTTGCTATGCAGATGACACCGCAATTATTTTCTATGGAAAAAAACTGGGAGAGTTCTAGACAGGCTGCTGAAGAGGGACTATACATTATTAATAATTGGCTTCAGAGAAACCTGCTGACTCTTAACACTAACAAAACAAAATTCTTATGTTTTTCCAAAACTTGTAAAACCCAGCCTTCTTGTTTGCGTGACCTCAAGATTCACAGTAATTGCAACCCTGCTTTGTTCTCAACTTGTACTTGTGAATACATTACACAGACCAACGAAATCAAGTACTTAGGCTTAATCCTTGACGAACGCTTAAACTTTAGATCCCACATAAATTCACTGTCCAGCAGAATTCGTAAGGTTATCGGAATCATGAAAACCCTCCGAAATTCCGCCAATTTTCAAACTATGAAACTAGTGTACTTCGCTATTTGCCAATCTTTGATTAGCTATTGTATTGGTGTTTTGGGGTGGAGCAGCTAAAACTACTATGTTACCCCTGGAAAGAGCTCAGCGTGCCGTGTTAAAAACAATGCTATCTAAGTCGCGTAGATTTCCGACAGATATGTTGTACAAGGAAGCAGGGGTACTCCGGGTCCGTCAGTTGTATGTCCATAAAGCTTGTATTGCGACCCACAAACTCACAATCAATTCCCCTTCATATGCAATACTCAGGAACAAGAGGCTACCATTACTCAAATTGCCATCAGTTAAAACTAGCTTCGCAAAAAGATTCCAATACTATGCTCACCCTTCGCTCTACAACAAGGTCTCGAGACTGTGTCCGGTAAAGAACTCTTCAGTCAAAAAGTGCTCTACCGAAATTTTCAAATTTTTAATACATTTAGATTATGATGCTACTGAAAGACTTGTGAGTTCAATTGTACCTGGAATAAGTAATATTTAATTTTAGTTTTATTCTAGTTTCATTTTAATTATTAAGTTTTGTTATCGTCTTTTACATTGTTTTAATACTATTGTCACCTCATACATTGCACACATACATGCTAATTATTATTATTTTTTCGGCTATTATGTAATACTGTAAGCTTAATCTATTAATGGTATCCCAAGTCACAGGCTACGCCTAGTTTGGGAACCTCTGGTTCAGCTAGAATATAAGATCTCATTATCTTTATTTAATTGTAAGTAGATTTAAGTCTTTGTAATTCTTTTATTTCAATTAACTTATTATTATTATTATTATTATATAATTTTCTAGCTTAGGCTATTGAGGGTTCAAAACCTGGGATAAATTAATTCACTTGTTTTGACTCGAAAACAGAATATGCGAGGCAGGATTGTCAGACGTGGAGGGTTTTTCTTAAATAAAAATTCTAGAATAGAGTTAAGAAGTGATTGCAACCAACATCTAGCTCTAGAGAACTTTCCATGGCGCAGTACAGTCGGTCTACGTCTAGCCAACAGACGAAGATCTTACGATTGACCAACTGAAGCAGCGTCGTCAGCGCAAAAACCACGTCTTACAGTCGGTAAACCTCAAAAGTGTGAAGTATATGTACCTAAAATACAAACATGGTCTCTCAGCAGCATGACGACATAGATAGCAAAATAAATGAGGGAAATTAAAAGCTATCTCTGCCTTTTATAAAAAATGCCATAAACATATTAAAGTGAAAACTAAAAATATTTTTACACGTAAACCCGGCGAAACACGAACCGTTCTTGGAATTGTGATAACAAGGCACGCAGAAATAGAATAGACGAATCAAAATAGCAGGAAAGTCGGCGGAAAACACTGTAATTTCAGTCGGCGCACATCCAGTCTGTTAAAAAAGGAAAATGTGGACGTGAGACGAATGCCAAGCGGGAACGGACCGCCGGACACGGAATATATTAAACTATTCCGATGCCGAATGATCTGACTGCTGCGGATTTTGGAGTTCCATTGCATTCGCTAATCTTTGATTTGGGCACGAAAATTCGTTGTAAGATCTGTTGATTATGTATGCAGTAGATTGATATAATATGCATTTGTTCGGCAGTGAATTTTCTGTGGCTAAAGAGTATGTGACAGAGATATACAAAGACAGATACATATTCCTATTAAGTATACTGAAAGAAAACCAAAATAAACAGAGCATGAGACCTACACATTGATACCAACACTTCCCTACCGTCTGCTACTGGCAAGGACTGTTTCAATTTGAAGTACAATACTGGAGATTACGAGTTGACACTCAAACTCTAGTTACAATATTAGGCAATAGGAGATTCAGTTTCAACCCATATACCCTACGTCCTACTAGGGCACGGCCTTCTCTACAATCGAGAGTACTATTGAGAGTGCACCACGCTGCCCTAGTGTGGGTTGGTGGACTTTACATACCATAATGATTCTTACAAATTACCAAATCTCAAATAAAACCACGAATTGTGTAGCTCTTCTTGATATAATTTTAGAAACGCATGACGCCATAATGCGTTCGATAGATTCGTTTCGTCATTCCCGCCGATAAAAATAAAATACAAATTGCCTGGGATCTTCAGGCGTCCAAATGCGTTGTTGTTATGTTGTTGTCAAAATATTAGAAACGGTCTTTCTCTCTTCAAATATTATGTTGGACATGTTAATACTATTACAGTACGAATAAATCAAATGCTTGTTCTTTATATTATGAAAACACAATAAAAAAATATTCTTTTTTATTTTAATAGTTATAGTTATAAATTTTGCCGCACACCAATAGATTTTAGATGAATTATAATTTGTTTTTAAATATCAGATATCTTAATTTTGATGACTGTATTAAACTTTTCTTCGTTTAAAATGTAGTTAGTATAGCAATTTGGTACTATTCCTTCTATTCTTTCGTACATGCAAGCATAAAATAAAGCATTCAATATTGATAGTGGTCTTATAAAACTGTGATCGCTTTATGTCTTTGTAAAGACTGAAATATATTTCGTGGTATTACAAGGGTTTGGTTCAGTTCACGGTACATTAGCCAGCTGAAATAAGATTTCGATTAAGTTTCAAAATGCCATCCGGATATTTTCAAAGCATATTATATTGCTTAAATGTAAAACTTATATTATGGCTTGGAGTTTCTGATGGTGAGTATCAGATGTAGATAGTGACCACTACACGCGAAATCCGAACTAGAATAATTAACCAATGATAACAGAGTGTGAGTCAATCACACACAATATAACGGGGAAGGAAAATATCGTGAGGAAACCTGCATACCATAGCGATTTTAAGGAATTTCTATGGTATGTAAAATCAGCCACCCTGCACTAGGCCAGCGTGGTGGACTATATGGCCTAACTACTTACAATCGTACTTTCGATTGTAAAGGAGACCTGTGCCAGTGGGACGTATATGAGCTGATACACATTCTAAATTAGAAACCTGACACTTGTTTGGAGTACTATGATGAGCTTCCCACCATAATGCAAGTTGCCGTAGCCAAGTCAGTCAGTCAGTAAATATCTTAGGATTTTATCCATTTATTAAGAATTTCGATGCTTAGGAAAGTATATTTTAGCATATTCATAAAACCATAACAAAGTTGTTCAACACTTGTATGGACATAACCTGGTCGAGTACAATCAATATAACTTTGTATTCATTGAGTACAACCCCTTAGGGCCCTTTGACGCAGATGTGTTGGGCGGAGCGAAGGGCAGGGACTTCAGTACATCATAAGTCAACACTGTTTGTGGTCTTTTAACTCTATTAAATGTTTTGACGTCATTATATTAATTCGTTTTATGCAAAAATAAAATATGTATATGAACATTCACCTAAAAAATGTATTAATTGGAATAATAAACAAATTAATATTTTTCACTACATATTATTTGATAAATAATTAATTCTAGCTTACTGCAGATGCCTAGCGTTTCTTTACTTCTTCTTTTTAATTATTACCCGCCAGTCTCTATCATTATTCATTTTAGTTCATCCAAGGATTATTCGGTGCAAATTATTAAATGCGAAAATAGCTCCATATTATTTGTTTATGCATCCATCCATATACCGGGTATCTCAAGACTGCTACCGAAAACGAAGCCGGGTGGTAGTTTTAGTGGCTACAAACACAATGCAATTAAAAATTTCGCATAGAATCGCGACAATTTTTTTTTATGATTTTTTAAATATCGTCATTTTTGGATGGTAAATCCGTAGATTTAGCTAAAATACTAATTTAAACTCTTTTATACCTTAGAGTATTCATAAATAAAAGGGTATACACTATGATTTTAGGAAAAAATGTATTTACCACCCAAATATGGCCATAGGAAAAAAATAACAAAAAAAAATTTTCGCTTTTTTTTTTGCAACTTTTTCTGTTGCATTGTGTCTGAAGTCGCTTAGACTACCACCCGGCTTCGTTTTCGGTAGCAGTCTTGATATACCCTGTATATCTGTATCCATTGTATCTGTTTTTACTTTATTTTATCTTTGATATAGTAATATTTGATGCCAAAATAATAAAATTACTGGTGTAATAATGATACCGGTGGTAAGTTTTTCATATGTGAGGCCGCCTGTGAGGTATCACAATATCTATTTTTCCCGATAAACAGCAGTGTAAATGCACTGTTATATTTCGGTTTGGAGGATATTATAGCCGGAGTAACTACTGGACATATTGAGACTTTTTAAGTCTCTGCATGGCGAGCGCAGTGGAATGCTCAGAATAGCTTTGTAACTCAGTGTTGTTTGGTTTTGCTACTGTTTATGAGCAGTCGTGACACTTGCCATTACCCCGTCGCACATGCTCACACTCGCATTGGCTGTCGGCTGACGAGCCGCGTGTGAGTGGCAGTATTTAAAACCTATGGTGAAGTACCAAACTCCGCATTTGCTCAGACGTGTCAACGCAGGACGCAGGACGTGAGAGCAAATGCGGAGGTCTGTGCTGCGGGTTAAGGCAAACCGCACGCTCGTCTCGCTATTCAATGCAAAAAATAAGTATTATTTGGTGCAAAAATAATAAAAATATGTGATGTACTTATCTAAACGTTTTTCCGTAGCGAGTGCAATTTGTTCAAATCCGCTTGGTATTTTTCTTTCCTGTGTTGTCACCGTGTTATTTACGAGGGGACCGTTGTGTTTTAATACCTTTTCATTAACAATTTTAAGGTTCACTTTATTGGAGTCGTAAATAACTTGTGCATTTGCCTGACTACTGTCCCGTTGTAATTTGGAAAAATGCTTAATTGCTCTTCAGAGAGAGAAATTTACAATCGCTTTTTTCATAGTACGGGAAGCGGAAAAATATTTTTTATTATTTTTGCAGCTTAATGAGCAAGTTGTTTTTTAATTGTCATTGTAATTGTCATTTGACAGCCCCCGTGGTATAGTTAGATGCCGGGTGTGAATCGGGAGGCCGCGGGTTTGATCCTCGCCCTGAAACATACTCGTATACTAGTAGAACCACTGGTATTTGTTTTGGGTCTGGGTGTGTGTAAGACCGAGGAGTCTCTTTTAGTTCCTGATACCGACGACACTCGATCTTAATGTGGGGTCAGGACTATGTATGTGACTGTTGAATGTATTTATTTATTTATTGTCGTTCGTAAGTAGAGCTTGATTGAGCTCAATATTGTAGTTTTTTTATAATCAAGGTTGGAATGATTATGTTGTTGCAATATATGTAACAAAAATTTTTAAAAGTAAAAGAGAAAATTTTGATTGGCATACGTAGCCAATTAAATCAATTTCAAACTCAGGAACCCACAAGCAGTTTATGATATTAAAAACTGCTGCTACAGAAATCAAGTGAAAGAAACATAAAATAGCCATTCAGATTTTTTTACGTTTTGATACATTCATAAAATACCCTAAATTTATTAAATTTTAAGGAAATACTTAAATCTACAGACATTTTACCTTCGTGTTTTCTGAAAGTGATTAAAATTACGTTAAATAATAATAGCGTAATTTAATTTGCAACTAACTTTTTCAATCATTTTGAAACAGAATCCAATCAACATTAACGTCAAATGAAACAGCCGCATTCCAATTTTAAATTCAAATGGAAATTACCGTTGATGAATTCACACATTTGAAAAACTACCGTAAACTCAGCGGGTGTTCTAAAATTAAATTGTCACCTGGATTCCATTAGCCGATATCCAGAGTTTACGTCGCGAGTACGTCGTGTCCTTAAATTATTAATTAACCCGCCAACGCCGTTGGGATTTATTGGATTGGGAGGGAGATGAAAAAAAATAAATCACGTAATGAAATCAGAGCCACCCCGCGGTCGCTGGATCGTGGCACCAATACAAATGGTTGCCATCCACGATAGCGTTCGGCCAAGCGCGAAATCGTCATTAATATCGCACTCGCGTACGTAAATACCGTACAATAGATACCCGTGCATATTATCAAAACGGTGGAGTTTAAAGTAAAAAGAATACTTTCTATATTTGATTAATTTGTTTCTTTTTTTGTAACTGGCTAAAACGCACTTAATGGAAAACACTAAACATTATCACTGAAAGTATTTATATACAAATGCGAAGTTTGATAGATGTGTTTGAAAAAAATAAATTTAAGGAATATGGACAGTTACTATAATATTTTAGTACCTGTCCTAAAAATCAAATGTTGCAAACAAAAAAAAAATGTTTGTTTTGGCGAATACAATTGTTACCTTACACCTTCATAATACTAAGATGAAATCGGAGCAGTTTACTCCAGAATACTCTAAGGATGAAATGTAACCGACGATACTCGTATTCTTCCTTTGTCCATTTTATCCTAATATATATGCAAAGTTTTCCAAATATCCTTGAACAACAACTTTTGATCTTTTCTTCAGGCAACATTGTCACTCGTTAATATTGTTTTAAATAATACAATTTATATATATATATTTTTATTGCAATGAATGACGAGACGAGCAAGCCGTTCGCCTGATGGTAAGCGATACGACCGCTCATATACAGTAGCAACGTTCCACTGCGCTCGTCATCCTGAGACATAAGATGTTAAGTCTCAATATGTCCAGTAGTTACTCTGGCTATAATGTCCTTCAATCCGAAACACAACAGTGCATTTACGCAATGTTGTTTCACGGGAGAAATAGACATTGCGGTGGTACCTACCCAGATGGCCTCTCACATATGAGAGACCTACCACCAGTAAAGTAACATATTATATCTTAATCTTTGATAATTAATTGTCAAAGTCAAAAAGGCCATTTTTACTTTGAATTATAATAGCTTAGCTCCAAGTCATCGTACGGAACTCTCTAGTGTCTCATTTTAAAAGGGAATTAAATTGTCTCAAAGAGCTTTATAATGACATCACCAAAAAAAACGTCACCCAAGTTTTTTCTCCGTTAGTTTTCCTGAGATAACTTATATAATAGGCATGCAATATCTAAGAAAATAAACCTGAAAATATACATTTCAAGCATTCTGTTTAATTTCATTTTTTATATTTCTCAACGATCAATGTCCTTTATTTTATTTATTTGTACAAACTGTCAAAAATCACCGAAATCTTTAAAATAATTCTCCTTTGCATCCCGTGTTTACACCTCAATGTCAAGAAATAGAAGCAATTTATTAAAAAGAAGTTCAATTAAGAAAGGCCCATATTTTTAATTAATATTTATCTTATTTCATTTCCAAAAACAACAATATAATATGTATGACCATAATATCTCAAACAAAAACCGAAAAAATCACCAAGTAAAATTTGCCGCCATTTATACATCTCGAAAAATCACAACAAACTTGACCTTCAGATTCACTGAATTTCAAAAATAGAACACTAAGACAACCAATCAGAATCACTTAGAGATAACCAATCCACACATTAAAACTAAACGTCATTTTACAACGTGGGTTTTAAACATCAATTATTTTAATCTAGGCAGTGTCCGAGTACACGAGTAGCAAATGAATCGATGGCAAAGTACATGGGGTTCTCCCCTCGCATATTTCGATATATGTGCGTATAAAACATGTGACCTTGGGTATTGGTGCCCGGTAACCTAGCAACGGTATTGTGCGCAGAACCCCTAGTCTAATCTGCTGTTAATACCTACAGAGTGTCTATAGCATATTCTGATGAGTTACGAATGCTGGGCTTGAGAGTATGCGTTTGAGGTAAACGATTTTATATTTTTAATTTGTCAGTCTTTTTAGTTCTGGTTAGCTGTAACATTTGTAGTTTTTGGCCTTCTATTTCTGCCTGTTATTTTTACTCTTTTTTATCAGGTTAGCAATGTGAATTCTCTGAAGATAAAACAGGAAGCAAGCAAAATAATTTGTTATGGGAATAAAAGGGAATATTTGACAGTACAAATTATACAGAAACATATTTCTGTATCTGTAAGAGAATGCAAAGTCCAACAAATATCCTCAAGTACTTTCAATGTATCAGCTTCATAGCGTGATGGTGAGTAAACTTATTCTAATGAGATTACAGTTTTCAATCTATACTTACCTTTGTTTAATATTATTAATGCCTAGATAGGACCCTGAATGACATGTGTTACTTTTTATTCCGAAAAATGTTGTAGTGTTTCCATGAGATGAGCAAACAATTCAAATATATTTTTTACTTTTTTATACTACAACTCATTCCATACTTTTTAAGTATGGAATAAGTCAGTATTACATATGTACCTAGAATGTGAATTAGACGAGGCAGGGCGGAATATAACGAAAAGTATAACTTTAATCTACTGGAATCAATTCCCAAGCCATGCAACCCTGTGTAAGATTTTATTGTTTTGTAAAATCTCATGAGTTTCGTCTGGAAGTACGATTTGTATGAGGTTAGGCTACGAAGTGGTTGGGCACGAGCCACATCTTGAGACAGAAATAAGTACTCGCGGCTGGCATTCCAGTCTGCCCCTTTAGTGATTCAAGCGTGAACTTATTGATTGCAAACAAGTAATTCAATAATAAGCTAATACAGCTAAAAATACTAATACTGAATAAAAACATAATACTCTAATGCATTACCGTAGACCGTATAAAATGCACTCCAGCTTTGCCTTTGTGCAGCAAAAAATAAATCCAAAAATATTATGAATGTTGGCATAGGTATTTCGTAGCCAGACTAACGTGCGTCAGCTAGCAACCCCCTGGCAACAGGGCTGTGCCGCCCTCGCCAACCCCGCGATACAATCAAACTGATAAATACATCACCACATCTATACTACACAGATTTGGCATGAATTTTAAATGTCGAATTTCAAGTTTTAAACTTTTCGACGGTCCATATCGAAATTGAAAAAATTGCATTTTTGCAATTGCAAGTTGAGATAAATGTTTATAATTTAATTTAATTATTTTAAAATATATGGATATTTTATTCCTTCAAAGTTCAATTGTTAGGTATTCAAGCAAATAAAATTGAAAGTTCATTAAATAAACAAAATAAAATATAGAAATCGTCACTTCAAATGTTATTGGTATAAAGTAACGAATTTACAGTTTCGATAGTTTACGTAGGGACCGTCGTTTTCCATTCGTGTCATAATTACAATTTTGCTAGTGGTAATTTCATGTGCCTGAATGACCATTGTACATACATAGTTAAACACAACAAACCACTGTATTCAGTGGTCATAATGATACATGTAAGTGTTTCACAATTAGAATTCATTCTGTGTGTATCTGGGTACACTCAGGTCTGAATTTTGTCGACAATCGGTTATTTGCATTGTGGATGTAGTCACTTAAACTACCACCCGGCTTCATTTTCGGTCGCAGTCTTGATATACTCTGCACTCTCTTATACAGAATATCCTGCCACCACCTATAGAATCTGCTTTAAACTTATTTACTAAAATGTTAATATTCCTAATGTATCTTGAAACTTGGTTAATATTTAAAAACTCCTACAAAAATAAAAAATAAACAATAAAAAATCGCATAATTATTTGTCAAAATCTACAATGCAACAGTTGTAACTTTTTTCATCTTATGCTGTCTACCTTTATGTATCTGGTGTATATAAAGTGTTAATTGAATAAATAAAACAAGTAAACAAAAACGCTGACTTAGCTATCGCAAAAATCTGAAAATACGGTTATACGCAAAATTTGAATAATGCACGATGGTTCATGAGTTATTCATCGGGGAATACAGAGTACCTGGGTTTGATTCACCAAGCCATGATTATTAATACTCCGGCTTGACAAATGACTTGTCACTGTGGGCAAACAGTTATGCCTCTATGTCTACAATGGCACATGTCTGGTGTAATTAACACACAAACATTTTGATAATTGTCCTCGATGCTGGATTAAATGAAGAGTCAGCAAATATGAAAATGGAATTGTAAAAAAAGATCGAATATCAAACACAACATATTATGTATATCTGCATTGCGATATGTTCAATTGGATTCAAAATAGAACACGCCCGAATGTTGTATATGTTATTTAATTTTCATTTTATTTACAGTACATATCCTTATATGTAAAGTGTGTTTTTAAACTGAAGTCCCATAGCAAGTTGACATTCTCACGTTGATTCCAATATTAGTGTAGAATAGCTAACTCTAAAAATTCATTATTATTAAATTGCTCCAGACTTATATTTTTGTCTTTCATTTTTCTGATCCTCTACACTTCTATTAATAATGCTAACTTTTGATTATTTACATCAATATGTATTCGTATTCGCATACTCTGCAAAGGATTATTAAAAGCGGCACACAGCTGCTAATCCCAGACCATTTAGGGTCATGTCGCGAATACTAAATGAAAGTTATTTCATTCTGCAATATAATTCTGTTTTATGTAGATTTCTAAAATAAACTTTAATATAAATTGAAAATAGTATGATAAATTTTAAGATTAAGATATTGTTAAAAAAATTCTAATAAGCTTTAATATCATTTGATGGCAAACTTTTTCTAATGAGTGTTAGTTGAATAACAAAAGTTCTATTACAATTACTTTAATACTACATCAATCTTTCCTAATATAACTAAACTACTTTTATAACTGATACCTTATTAATTATATATATTAATCAAATGAACCCCATATTTTTATCAACGTGGTACACAATAAAAAAATGAAATATTTATTAAGAAAATATTGATTTTAAAAATTAAACCCAAACTAAAAACCATACCAAAAGTACTTACAAAGGTATCTAAACGTATGTAGATATAGGAACAAGAGCAAACATCTTGAAAAGATCAGCAGTGACACAGTGAACTGACGCGTGGCGACACACTTACCTCACTGCCAACCCTCGCATTTTTGTCCTTACAACACACTCTCCCTCTGACACACTTGATGTTTCCCCCCGGTAATTACTTCCCAACCCTCACCCTTCCAAACCTAGGTCCATACCTAACCTAGATATAGCTACGCGTAGGTATTCAATGGGATTTGCAAGGGGAATGCTAAAAGGGTGGGGTTGGTGTGCTATAAATCCGTAACAAAATCGTAGCTGGTGTATGTTCGGCACTAGGGGAGCACCAGTCTATCTTTTATTTTAAACAAAATTAAATTCTTTCTATCGACGCTGCAAAAAATCGTATCACTTCAGGTACGGTCAAAGGTACTTGCCAACGGGAAATTCAGTGTTCGCGGAAAAGGCGTCGGTTCACGCTCGTCGACTTTAATGAATATTCCATTGGACCAAATAAATTGGAAGTCACCTAAAAGAGTGTCCATTAAAAGGAATCTAACATCCATCCTCAAATTAACTTCGGCAAAAGTTTACCCTCAAAATAATTAAGGATTCAACCACAATTATCACCGCAAAATCAAATCGTCCTTTGATCGTTATCTGAAAATGTTCCGGAAGCAATAATTCACTCTAACTTCTAAGTATGATGGTAGAATTTTGCATGCAGTTCAATGTTTAGACAAATTGTGAAGAGAAAATTTTAATAACCAAGAGGGCGTAACCGAAAGTTTTGTACTTTCGCCTTTTTGTGAAGTCACCAAAGGGAGCCACGGTGATGATTATAATTATTTACCAATTGTGAATAAAGTTTTAGAAGTAGACCCTCATAATTAGGACTCGAAAGTATCGTTTAATGAATAATATCTACGATTTGACAAAAAGCAGCAATCGTCCTTACGAGCGAATCAAAATTATCGTGGAAGCGAGGCAGATTTTAATTTCTGTCAAAGGAGCCTTGTTGTGAAGTTAAATTATTTCGCATGACGAAATTCTTTAGAGCTACGCAATTTGTAACTGAATATTAATGCGATGTTCTGGAATCTCATTCGGACTTTGTACACGAGATCTCATTAGGATTTTCAAGTATCAATATAAGGTTCTTTACGGAGTGATTTTATCGCTGGCAAACTATCGATCTCCCCATGGGAGCTGTAGGGTATTATATTGTAAGAGCCATGAAATGAAGCCGTCATAGTCTGGGGGTTTTCGACGGTTCCATCAATCAGACATTGCGGCGTGCGTGACAAAGTCGGGAGTTTGTCAAATCTTATCTTAGCCTGCGCCAACGGAGCGGGTAATAGCTATTTACCTGCCAACCCGTGTTCTCGGATTATCGTCTGTCATTCGATTTTGATTCTTTTTAAGATATGAAAGGAGGATCGCGAGGGTCGTCCGTTTGTCGCAATTTGACATTTAGAAATGTATTTGGAAAGCTCTTTGATATTATTAGTATGATATTGACAAAGACGAAATGGGATTGATGATATTTCGAATCAATTTCAAGATTATAATTTTATGAGAAGTGCGGAAGATCAGATTCTAAGATAGAATGTAAAATAGATTTAAAGATATTAATATTAAAAATGATAAATAACGTATTTCAAGTGAGACGATGCGTCACGAAGGAGATACATGGCGGTATAAATAAAATGCAATGAAGCGACTACAAGAAATATTAAAGTTCGATGGAATCTAGCGTCTGCATTGTGTGATATTACTCGCTTTGCAATTTTCAAACTACATTTTTCATGTTGCAACTTATCAAAGCTAAATTTATTTTTGCCTTGGTGTAAACAATTTCAATACATAAACAAAATAAGTTTTTATTTATGTATAGAAGTAATTAGGAACTTCTTCCTTACTGAGTAATAATTTTCTTAGTCCGTAATATGTTTTAATGTACATAATTATTGAGAACAAAACTCTTTCTAATTTCACAATTTGGTAACTGCTTGATGGCAGCAGGAAGCAAGGAAAGGAGACCTTAAAATATCAGGATATACATTTCTAAAAATAATTGGATCATGGATTTCTCATTCATTATAATTAGCCCTGAGCCCGGAGTCAGGAATTTTAGACAGCCGACATTGCGATAGGATTACAGCACCGTAGGCCCAGAACAAACATGGCGAAACCTAGGTGTTCTGGTAGCACCTCAGCCTACCCCGTCTGGGGAAAAAGCGTGAGTTGATGTATGAATTATTAAAAATGTCAACAATTTGACCCACGCTATGGCCCATTTAAGTCATATATATTCACGAACAAAACAATACACTGTACACATCGGCTGCCATACCGATAAAGCCTTCCTCTAACTCTAATAAAGTTATTAACAAAAGTTGCTAATTGGCCATACGAGACAAACCATATTGCGAACCAAAGTTTCAGACATCTCTAACATACAACACCGGAAAGTTTCACACTATCCAGACACTTGCACCGACCATTGAATAATTACGTGTGCGCTTAGCCAGACCACATTTGTAATAAAACACTGCCCTTACTTTTATATCTCATGTGTTATTTAACAATTTTAGCTACATGACTGTAGCCAGACTTAAGCTAGATCTTTATTACTCATTTCTTAAAAATGAGTAAATAGCTTAACTTGTAGTAAGTGATAACCGCCATCCCGGCGCAAACCAAACGGTTCTCGAATTCGTTTTTGTGCCGCACCGTCAGGCTGTGTAATTGTTTGCCGTCTCACGTGTTCCCTCCTTCCTACAATCCTGGGTCCTTCCGCCGTGGTGTGAAGAGGCACCTTAGCAGGCCGGCATAATTGTTTCCATTGGCATGGGACTGCCATCCGATGCCAATGGATACTCTGCCTGGGCGGCATTGGCACTTACCATCAGGTGCAATGCCGCCACTATGCCAGGCCATTATAAAAAAAAAATCCATGACCTTTAACAATTTTTGAATATTTGCTGACCTCAAAATGTGAAGTGAAATGAAGAGGAAAAAGGATAAGAGTGTTTATCAGGACTTTAGCAATCTCATTCGGATAAAACATGACAGCATATAGCAGAATAATAATAATAATAATAATAATAAGCCTTTTTATTTCCATAACAGTAAAATTTTACAAGCATATTATAGTTTTATTAACTAAATATAAAATAAAATAAGAAAATAAAGAAATAAAATCTAAAACTAACTATGGTTCCTTAATATTTACTTGATTTACCTATAACTATAGTTACTTAATATTTAATTTATTTACTGTCGTGGCCCCTTTCGGGTATAGGCCTCCTCCAGTTGCCTCCATTTATTTCTGTCTTGCGCGATTTCCATCCAGTTTTTTCCAGCTATCTTTACAACATCGTCGTTCCAGCGAGCTCTCGGTCTGCCTTGTTTTCTTTTTCCTCCAGGACCTGTCCATTTCATTACGCGGTTAGGCCACCTATCTTTAGAATATCGGGCAATATGCCCGGCCCATTTCCATTTCAGGCGTTGTGTGTGCTGCAATGCATCCAATATTTGTGTTTTTTGTCGAATCTTTGTGCTATTTTGTTTTTCTGAAATCTTTATACCAAGGATGCTTCTCTCCATACCCCGTTGACACGAGCGTATTTTTGACATGGTCGTATTATTAAAGATCCAAGTTTGAGCGCCGTATGATAGGCAGGGTAGTAGGCTCGAATCCATAACTTTTTTCTTTAAGTTTATTGAAAGCTTGGATTTTAGAATTTCTTTAAAGCTCCAATATTTTTTCCATGTCATATTAATTCGCCTGTCTAGTTCGTCTAAATGTCTTGAGCTTTTGAATGATATTTGTTTACCTAGATAGATATAGCTCTCTACATACTCTACAGGTGCTTGGCTAATTTTGATAGGATTTTTTTTGCCATTGGTAGAGACCTTTGTTTTTGAGGTATTTAGTAGTAGGCCGACGTTTTCACTAGCTGTGCTTAGTTCAGTAAGCATTAGTTCTAATTGCTTTGATGTATTACTAAAAATAACTATATCATCCGCGAATCTTAGGTTGCTGAGGTACTTGCCATCAATAAGTATGCCTTTTCTATCCCAGTCTAGATTTTTCATTATATTTTGGAGAACAGCTATGAAAATCCGGGGTGATAGCGGATCTCCTTGTTTCACACCTCTACGGATATTAAATTCTGGGCCCAATCTATCTAGTTTCACTTGACTTGTGCTTTTATTGTAGATGTCTTTTATTATATTGATGTACGTATATGGGAGTTTTTGACATTTTAGAGCTTCCCATATGCTTTTGTGTGAGATAGAGTCAAACGCTTTGGCGTAGTCCACATACGCGAGGTAGAGATCTTTCTGGAATTCTTCATATTTCTCTATTATTTGATCCAGTGTGTGTATTTGGTCCACTGTTGAATACCCTTTACGAAAACCTGCCTGCTCCGTTGGTTGGCTTTTTTCTAGAGTTGGCTCTATCCTTTTTTCCAGACACATTGCAAATAGTTTATACATTGATGGCAATAGGCTGATTGGTCGGTAGTTATTTATATCTGCTGGGTCTCCCTTTTTGTATATTAGGATTATCCGTGACTTTGCCCATTTAGAAGGTATTTTCTGTTTCTCGAGTATTTTATTAAATAAGGTAATAAGAGGGTTCAACAATGAGTGGCTCCCAAATATTAACGCTTCGTTTGAGATGTTGTCAGCGCCTGGACTCTTTTCTTTTTTCAGTTTCTTAATTTTCTTTATTATTTCTTCACCGTTGAAGAGTGGAATCTCTATATTCTTGTCGTCTGACTCTGAATACTTTTCGTAGCACTTATTATTGCTAGATTGGTCGTAGTACAAGTTCTTGTAGAATTCAGAGGCAATTTTTACTAGGTCTCTTCTTGTTATTTGCTTCTGCCCCTTTTTTTGTGATTTCAGGGTAGAGATCCAGGATTTTTCGGTATTTAACTGCTTAAAAGCTTTCTTTTGACTTCCTGATGTTAATAAATGTTTTTCAATAATTTCCATTCTATGTTTTTCATAGTCCCTTTTAAGTAGTTTGTTTGTAGATTTGTAGAGTTTTGAAAGTTCTTTTTTGTCATGTTTATCTTTGAAAGGTTTGTGTTGTAGAGAAGTACGCTTTTTGAGTAGGTTCTTAGTTTCCTCGGATATTATTTCTTTCTTTATTTTTGTGAACATCGAGTTCCTCAAGCTCTCTTGTATTGCAGACTCTATCTTGGAATAGTAAGACTCTATGTCATCTTCGTCTTCCCAGCATAGATATTTTAATTTCTCACTTAGCGTAGTTATGTAAATTTCTTGTGATTTTTTACATGAAAGGTTGGTTACTGGAATTGAATCGAATGTACGTCTAGTTTTATTTTGTTTGATTAATGTTATTGTTCCTCTCAGGAGTCTGTGGTCACTAGGAAAGGATATTCTGTTTATGACATCCATGTTAGTGAAGAGTTTTGGGCAGTTACTCAAAATATAGTCTATTTGATTTTTGTTTTGCTGGTCCGGCGTTATCCAAGTCCACATTTGTTTTTTGTTTTTCTTGAATATTGTATTAATTATTGTAAATTTATTTTTAAAAGCGTATTGTACAAGTTTTTCGCCCCTATTGTTCCTTTTTCCGTAGCAGAATGGTCCTATAATTGAATTTTCCTCAGGTTTTCTTTGGCCTATTTTTGCATTGAAGTCTCCTAGTAGTATAACTTTACCTGTTGTACGGCTTCGAGCGATTTCTAATAGTTCGTAGAACTCTTCAATCTCTTCTTCAGTAGCTTCAGAGGTGGGGGCATAAACTTGAATAATTGAGATCTTCATCGATCCAAAGCTTAAGTTTAGCACACATACCCTTTCGGATAATCCTATATAGTTTTCTATGTTATTTTTGATTTTTTTCTTAATGAGGAAACCGACTCCATGAAGTCCTTTTGACTCTCCGGTGTGACAGAAAATATGGTTTTCATCTTCCAGGATATTATTACCACTTCTTCTGACTTCCGCTAAGCCTATGATATCGTATTTAATTTTTTCCAGGGAGTACTTTAACAATATCATTCTCTGCGTTGAAAGTAATGATTTTACGTTGTATGTGCAGACGTATAATTTTTGGCAATTAGGAGGGTTGTAGTCTACATCTCCCGCTGTGACAAGCAGTGTTGGGAGATCGAGAGGGGCGGGCATTGGTTGCTATTTTATTGTTTGGTTCTGGCAGTCTGTTTGAAGAGGAGCTTTTTCTTGTAATATGAGCGTAGGTTTTTTTATTACATAGTTATTTATTTTGTTTGTCTTACTTATCTTTGTTGGTTGTTTTTTCGCTTGGTTTATTGTGGTGTTTGAGTTGGATGCCAGCTCAGGGGATTCTGATAAATTTCTCTTTTTATTGTATGTCTTAGTCGGTTCACTTTGTTGGTAGTTATTGTTAAGTATCACTAGTTTGTCATATTTTATAATGACTTTTTTCCCCTGTTCTCTTATTTTTCCTGCTTCAATTTGGAGTTCTTTTCTTTTTTTGAGAATCTCGACTGGGTAGTCTTCCTTTATGTAGTACGACGTCGATTCCAAATTCTTTTTATTTTTTAATATTTGTATTTTCATCCCCATAGTAAGCAAAGTAATTACAATAGGTCTAACTTTATCTCCTTTTATCCCAACTCTTCTCACTGTTTCAATAAAGTGTCTCTCGCAGTTTATTTTTAGTAAGTTGTTAATAATGTCTAGAACTTTTTCCTCTAGGTCTTGGTAGGCATTTTCTTGTTCTTCAACTCCAAAAAGTATAATATTTTTTCTCCTCGTAAATCTCTCAAAATTATCAATTGCCAATTTTTGTGTTTCTAATTTTTGCTCAAGTTGCTCGTTTTTGGTTTCTAAATGTGTAACTTTCTCGTTAATATTATTAATAATGGTATTTTTCAGTTCTTCTTTCATGGTCATCATTTCAACTTTATATTGTCTTATTTCATCCTGCATATTTAATAGCATCTCTTTAATTTCATCCATATTTATTTGTTGCGCCCTCTGTTGGTATTACACAGTATTACAAACGATACTCGTTGGCGTAAGGGAACCGTTTTTGCTTACGATTTGCTGTTTTATCGATTATACGAGTGTTGTTATTCCCGAAGCCACTAGATGGCGCTTGTCTAAATATTTCTTTTTAAATTTAAACGGCAAAGTGATACTTGTTTTAGGTTATGGAATCGATATCTTCTTATTTGTACCTGGATTTATTTGGATGATCCGTTATTCTCTTCAGTGCCAGCCACATAAAAAAAAATAGTTGGAATAAACTTGATTAATTTATCACTGTAGGTTTATTGTCACTGTTTTGTTTTTATAGATTTTTTCACTTTTTCTTTGTTTGTGCGTATGACCGTTTTATGATTTTTATTTACTTCACTGTATTTAATAGTTATTTACACTTTTACACTGATTTTACATCACTATTTTTACTTTTTATAATTTTAAGACAAGTTTATATACGGAGCTATTGTTTACGTTGGCTCAGTAGCGCCCTCTCTCACTTAATCAATAATCCTAATTATAGCAGAATACCCAACATTAAATACTCATGCATATCTCACACATCAGGGCGCAATTATCCGTACCCCTGATTAACACTTCTGTTGTGGCCCCGTATAAAACAGCCCTGTAAAGTTATCAACAAGACTCGCACGGATCTCTAATGGGTCGCAAGGGACCTCTGCTTTAATGGCCACTCGTAAATTGAACGAAAATAATTAAAATCGCGCGAGCCGTACAGTAGTAGACCAAAACATGGCCATTAGAGTGAGTGAATCTAAAGGCACAAAAGGGTTTCCGTTCAATAAATAAAGGACCGTTTAGTAACGGCCAGTAGGGGACAGTATTTAGAGTCCTTTTAAAACCTTGTGCAATGTGTGAAACTGCTGTTTACGCGCTGTTAAATTTCGGACTCTGTAATCTACGAGAAACTCTCTTCGTTTTTAAATTCATTTCTTTAAGGCTTTTTTGGGATTATGACAGAAATTGTGGTAACCTAAGCCGAGCAACATGATTTCCTAAGCACAGTCACAAGTAATTTTCGATTTATTATCTTAAGTCATTTTTATTAAGTATAATATGTTTTATGTTTGTCCCGACTCGACAAAGTAATATTTTGCCTACTGAATTCCTACTATTCATTGTCTACGAATAATTTTTTCTGGCAAAATACGCTATCATACTTAAAGAAAAGTATGTAGTTTTATAAACTATAATATTAAGTAGTCCTAAAAGAAACTTACTAAACCCAGCTTTATTGAACCAAGTACATAACTTTAACTGCTTACTCTTTCTTGTCAACTTGTCATGGGGATTTCCAACCGATTATCGAGTATATTTTTCGCAATAAGCTGTCATCAAAATGCCTCGTCACTGTAATATATGCTTCCGTTTACCTTTTCAACACGTGATCGAAATATCAAACGGCGAGAGATAGGGGATCTCATTTTATTTATAAGGTATCTCTTTAGTGTAGTCATATTATTGTGTAGTTATAGTGGGTAAAATCAGAAATTGATGAAGGGAAATTAAGCTGGATTTTTTCTCCGTACAGATAACATTTCTTTAACCGAATTTTCAAAACTACGTCGTATGGATTAGATGTTTATTTTATTTATATGTGACGTTGGACACACAGACCAGGTGCAATATTCAATAATATTCCAGCTGTAACTTTCATCAGGGACTACGTCATTAGTCTACGTAATATCATTTTCAAAAGCTTAATCATGTTTCTGTTTGATGACTTTTGTTACGGGTTAAACACTAACCATAACCATATCAACATCAATTCCTTGAAGACGCAATGGGGCCTCGAATATAGGAAATACAATGTCCTCGGGGCCCATTGGGTCAGAACCGCTATCTACGCCGATCACACGGTGCCTAGGATTTCCTTTGCCAATTAATCCAATCAGCATCAATGCGCGCTTTCATGACCCGATCCATTTTTATGATTCATGTAACCTTCTAGATGGCTTATTTTGATAATATGTAGGTATGCTAGGGCTCCTGTCTCATCGGATAGCCTCGTTAAAGTAACATTTTAAGCATAGAACTTTGATCCGTGAATAATAGTTTTATTTTAATAGTTTTATATAATAGTTTTATTTCAATGTGTAACATTCGTGCAAAACCAAAAAATCATTATCCTATTTAATTACATCAAGCTTTTGACTTTCTCGTGCTGGCACAAAGCACGTGGTCACAAATCACAAAACTGGTGGTAAAAATGAACGCATCTTGGTAAGTGCGTCTAGCTTCGTGAAGCGACAATTTGCGATAGGTCGCTGGCAGATGCTGGATACAAACCGAAGACAGAGTAAAATGGCGCAATCTGGAGGAGACCTATGTCCAGCATTGAACAACAGTATAGGTAGATGATGTTATGGTGTTATATATACCATACAGTTGTTATCAGGCCGGTTACGAACCAATATCCAGCACCATTAGTCAGTCTATCATGCTTATCCACAAAATCCATGATTCAATATCCTGATTCTGCAATAATTGAAAGCATTAAAATCCCAAAGCCACTTCGTATGTTGTTCGGGTTTTTAGGGACGGCCAATAAACACGCTGTTGCTTCCGAACACGTCATAAAATATCGTCGATCACTGTTCCACTCAACGGAATTAACATTAATTGTTTTATAAGGATTTATAAATGTTTTTGTGATGCTTACAGCCAGAAATTATAATTTCGCTGTTTTATCTATATTTTTGTTTATTTCATAGTATTTTTTTTTATCCTAAAATTGTTCTTACTATTGCATTATAAACGGCATTTTCAAATGTCACATTGCAATGTGATCCAAAATCATTTATCACAATTTTGTATGGGAATAAAACTCTTTCATATGAAATCTTAAAACTTCGGAATTAATTGACTTGTCAGTGAAAATCACACTGGACTAAAATCAACGGTTCTCCGAATATTCGCAAAAGAAGAACACATAGCATAAAACTTTCCTAAAAACAATTTACAAGTATCCCAATTCGAATTTATTAAAATGTTTTCGTATTTCGCATACCAATAAATCCGAACAGCGAAACTAAATTTGAAATTTACATCGTAGAACGTTAGCAATTATCTCGAACTTTCTAGATTTTTTTAAAACAAACATTAATTTCGAGTGCTTTGGTTAATTCACGCTTTCACCATTTTAGCATGGCTCCATAATTCAATAGAGGGCATAAATTTCACGTACAGCACTTTTCGACTGCCCTTGCAATAGAAAGGGAAATTAATTTGTTTTTCTAACAATGGAACGTCTAGACAAACGGGTATTATTCAACTTTCACTTAGTCTTTGCCAGACACTAATAGCCAAAGCCGTGTTAACACAATACATGTATATCATTTTAGAGGTGCCCGGTGCTTACGCAAGTAAAACGAAGCATACGCATCCTCTGAATTAAATAACAACAAGCATCCACTGTTCTTTGAATAAAATAAATAATAAAGAAATAAGCGAATTCCCTCCTTGAAAATTATTCCCATTCTAATGATTACTCAAAAGCCTGAAAAATGATTGATTCTTAGTGTATGTTTAAGGTTGAAAAAGCTGAGGCAGAGAAAGAAAAATAATTTGGATTAAAACATCCAAGGTTTTATAAGTTTAGAATATTATCCAAAATAAATTTCTGAATCATCGTTTTATAATGTAACAGTAGTAGCTTGGTCCTAACCTGGGTCGAGCTAAATATTACATTTTCATCAGTATAGGAGAATTTATTGAGTGATGATCACTTTTTAAAAGATGCACGAGGCGGTACAGCTGTCTCACAGAAAATCGACGTCAAGCGTCAGCTTGTCTGTCGCGATTTGTTTGGTAAGATTGCCGGATGCCCAATACCCCTTTCTTCTTTCCTTCCTTTTTCTTTCCCTCTCCTCACAATTTGATTGGCTGGCAACGTTTCTATGATCCAAAACATAGATAATACACTATATAGGTAAATCCAAACGCTGTGGATGTTCATGGGCAGCAGTGATCACTTACTATTAAGCGAACTGTTTGCTTGTTTGTCCTGTGCAAAACAGCTTGTTTACTTACATTTAGATTGAAGGTTAGTGCTCATGGCAAAATGTACGTATTCACCCAGATAGTAATCACTGTACATCTTTATACAGCGTGATATTGACATATTGTATTTAATTTAAACCACATGGTCCTAACTCCCATAGGTAACATTGTAACAAGTTTGATAAAAATCTGCCTGATAGTTTTGTTAAAATCGCAATTTTAGTTTTCAAGGCTTTTTATTAACCTCTGTAGATACCGAGTCTTTTTACAATTCAGGTAAGTCCTCGAACCGCACTGATGTTTAGCTAAGAGGTAAAATACTCGTATCTACATGAGATGTCCAAAAATCGTAAAATCCAAAATAACGATTTTTGTCAAAAAATCTACTTTTTTTTTTTCAAATTATGTACAATGTCGCCTGGGGTAATGAGAAACATGTGGGTTAAATTAAGTACAATGTGTCAATATCATCCTGTATAAACCATTGTAAGTGGCGAGATCGAGCAAGCTGGAATAATTGTCTCGATGCTCTATTAGTACTATACAGTATACTACACTAATTACCCAATGCACTGCAGGCAATATGTCTTTTCAGCATATTATTAAAACATTCAAACCTTTTCCCAGAAGAGGTATTGAGTATGCTGAGGTGCTACGAGAAAACCCGTGTTTGGCCTTCTTTTTACGTCCCACGATGTGATAGGGGCGAGCCCATCGCCATATCGGGCATAAATTCCTGAGCTAATAATTAGTTAATAGAAAATTCCAATAAATTCACATTTACCGAATTGGTATTCAAACCCAAGACCTCAGCTTCGAAATCCTACCGTAATACAAGTGCGCCATCGAAGCAGTCAAAATATATTCTAGTCTCCACATAAACACTCGTTAGTCAGCCTCCAAAAAATATGCTCACCAACTCCCGAAGGTTTTTCTTTTTATTCAAATACATTGTTTCTGCTTAGATATAGTGGCGGATTTTAATGTTTTATCTGTAACGCATCGCTGGTTTTACTGTTAAAGTTCCCGCCACCTCTTAAAGGGGCGACAGTAAAAGTGTCTTTTTATCACCCACTTAATACTGCCCTTTGTGCGAATATTTTGGATTTTAATGCGGTATTTTTAGTATGTTTGTATACTAGTATACACGCTAGCGTGTATGTATCAGGTTTTTTATGTAATATATAACACTATACATTGATTCCTATTTTTCATGATTATAATGCATTATTTTAGAAAAATCATTGGCACCATATTCTCTTAAATTATAAATCTTTGGCTACGGAAATGCACTGTAGTACAAAACAGGTAGACAAGAGCTTTTTTACTTAAATATTTGGCGAATAACATATTACATCCGAACCTTAACCTTGCATGTACAATATCAGGACATCATGCAATCCTAAAAAAGACGTAAACTTCATGAAAATTCAATTTATTAAACCTGTAAATCATACCCAAACCGTTACTGTAGCACGTATAAACCATTGAAATACCAGGGGATCATATCTTTAACCTGTTTAGTTTTAACAATATTCGTGTCACCTCATAATTGTAAACGCTTGCCCATAAAGCAATTATTGTACTGTGGTGTCTATAATAATTAATAATCGTCGTCGAAACTAGAATTTAACAGCACACTTACTTCTTATTAAAGGGTTATAAAATTTTATGTTTCGCAGGATCTTCAGCAGACTTGTTTAATTAAAAACGCTTTCTGAATAATCAAGATGCTTTAATATGTTTTGAACGCGACGTTATTAACATACTACGTGTTATTAAACTGTTTTATGTTCACACTTTATGGATATTTTTATAATTATTTTATTTAATATTTCAAGTTTTAAATTATATTTACTTTATTTCATTTAATTTAAAAAATATAATTTTAGCCGTTATTTTTAGGGGTGCATTCTTTACATTCTACTGTTGTGCATCTAATATAGGAGTTGTACTAATGATGAGTGCATGGGCGAAACAATATTTGAAAAGTTGAAGAAAATTATAATAATAGCTGCAGCTTGTTACAAGTTTACAAAATGTTCAACACAGCATAAAAAGCTAACTGAAAAACTAGACAAAATGTTTCAATTAAAACACACGTTAACACGTAAAAATTAGCAATACAAACGTGAAAATATTCCGAGTAAATTAAGTCCATTCACTTAGTCGAAATCGCGAGCCAGTTGTGCACAAAAAGTTTTTTGTTTTGTTTAAAAAAACCTTTCTTGAAACTCAAAAGAGACGTAAAGGGTTGTTCATTAACACTAAACACGGGCTGGCTGCTTGAACACGTACAAAACAGATTTAAGCGCGACTGTACCAGTTCGTGGAATTCGTTTTTTGAATATCTGCATTCTGAATATATTATGTTCGTTTGAGTCTCGAATATTCGATGATGTACAGTCGTCAATTATTAATATTGATTTTTTTTGGTAAATTTTGGATGAAAATTATACGTGTATTTTTTTATTGCTGAATATTATCATTTTTAAAGTATAATATTTATTTGTATTTTTAAAACGTGATGCATTATTTAAAGCATGCAAGCAAGCATTTTTATATACGTGATATGTTATTCTTCCAAAAAAATATAATTCAATAAAATATGTATATTAAATATCGATATTAATTGAACCAATTAAGCCAAATCCACTATCCACTCTCAATCGTAGTCACGATTGTAGAGGAGGCCCATGCCCTGAACTGGGACGTATATATGCTGATACAGAAATAATTATTTCATGTAAAATGATTCAGTAACACAATAAAATGCAACTACCACGTCAAAAAACACCACCACCACCTTGAATCCAACTAAACACCTGCCAAATTAAACAAAAATTCACCAACGAGTTTGAAATGTTCCTGCCGGATGGCATCTCACAAAGTATAGTTTGATGGTCGTAAAAACATCCCTTAACGACCGTCCGATCTCGCCCTTGCCCCGCCCAGCGCTACAGCTTTTATACCCTGTTCCATCTTAACCCCAATAATAAAATGTGGGTTGTAAATAGATAATAAGAGTGAACGCGGCAGACGCCATTAAAGGCGCCATCAGTAGTTTAACTGTCGCTTTCTGCGACTAATCGACTCTGTATTTTAATATCTTAAGGCTTTCTTTTTCAATATTGTTTTTGGAACTTTTCAACATTGCTGTTTTTGCAAAATTGTGTGGTGGACTGTTGGTAATAGACTAGACGTGGCTACCAACATGTTTGCGGTGTTCGCGGGTTCAAATCCCAGGGCACACTTCTGGCTTTTCGTAGTCATATGTGATAGTAAATCACCACGCACTATAACAATGAAGAAAAACATCGTGAGGAATCCGGCATACCATAGCAATTTGTTTTATTTCTTTGGTATGTAATGTCCGCCAACCCGTACTAGACTCTTGTAGTGCACTAAATGACCTACGGCCGATGCCAATAATCAATCGAAAAAATTAGATTGAAGTCAATCTGGATTGTTTTCTACTTTTCGATTGGTCTCCTGTCATGTTGCCATAGTTTTTCACTATTGAGATTGATTATTGGCAATATAGTATCAGAAAAAAACGATTGAGCTGTCAATCTAAAACGGCAAATTTTGGATTGGGATTGTTTATTGACAGCGGCTGATAACCACTCTCAATCATACTCTCGATTATAGAGGAGGCCTGTGCCCTTCAGGGGGACGTATAGGGGCTGATACAGATACAGGTGTTTTGGAGTTCTATAAAGATCTATTTAGGATATAAAAAAAGTCGATTTAAAATTATACCTCAATTGCATGTAGTAATTTTATTTGAGGTGCCACTGGTTAAAAACGTTATACGTATAAGTACTAACAGATCGTTGTAAAGTAAGAAAAATTCCGAGTGCTAAATTTGTAAACTAATATAGAAGAAATATTTAAACAGGATTGACATTATCATAGCACACATTAATTTCTTCTGAGAATACTTTTTTTAAACAGCAGCAAATTTGTGCAATAGTTCATTACGTGGAAAGAATTTGTAAATTATTAAAAAGATAAACTAAAAAGAATATCAAAGAATGTCTATTGTATTTGAAACTCTGTAATGTTATCATAGAAATGGACTGTTTGAACACATCTCGTGCAAGAAGGGAGATATTATATCATAGAGTGAATATTTACACTGTACTCCAAAGATTTGAAGTTAAACAACGGTAATAGCTTAAATGGGTAAATAAATGTATGAGGAATTTTCATTCGGCTTATAACCTAAGGAAATAAGTTTTAATTGAATTAATGTAAATGTATAAAAACTTCATTCTGCTTAGACGTATAAGTAAAAGTGAAATTAGTTTTAATAGAAAAAAAAACCGAACAATTTTTTTTGGTAAGCCTCCCCTGGGTCTATAAAGATATTGAAAATTGTAGGACAGTGACATAGAAATATAAACAAAGCAGATAACACAAGTGAAACACAAACACTAAAAATAATTATCACTGCGCCAACAATGGACCATTCAGCCAAATGCTTCGGTAATGCATAAGCAGTACCGCAGCGCTGATTTTCAATGCGAGGACTATACCTTGTAAAATATACGATGATAATTGTGACAGCTCACGTATAAAGTTACGTTTTTTTTTTGTTAATATGTTATACAAATAAAATCTGTACTTCATGGACGGACGGGTACCGCCCCCTTAGAGATGTGCCACACATAACGATTAACCACAGACTATCAATAATCGGATTTGAAATGAAAACAATACATAACAAAAATGTAAATATAAAAGTAACTTGTTTCTTAATTGGCGAAATATGTTCCATTTACTGATTACATTAAAAATATGTCCATTGAATAAAAGTTACCGATAATATAGTTAATATATTTTCAGATGTTATTCTAAAGAATGGAAATAAAAAATAGTATCTAATGACTGCACGATTGTAACAAAAATATTTCCGGTCCGGTCCGTTCGGTATCGGACGGTTGTTGTGAAATGGCAAGGTGTCGACGTGTGAGTTATCCAGGGCGAGCGGCGCACGGCAACAAGAAGGCAGTATCCAGAAATTGACGCGACCAATCACAGCGCAGTACATGGATCATTATATGGTCCACCCGCTATATGCTGCGAGCTGTATTTTAGTTGATAAGATCGTAGATTCTAAGTTATGATTGTAGTTCAGATTGGATTATCAGCGAAACAGTTCAGTCAGGAGAAAGTGCAAAGTATTGTGTCCAGTGAAATAGTGAAACAACAATCCAGAACAGTTGTCTACTGTTTTGTTGGTTATTTTTTGAAGAACGAAAAAGACTGTTTTGAATAGCGAATGTCGCGAGTTTGTGGTTCGCTTGCAAGAATATTTTGAACGTGAGTATCAAAATGGTGGACCATTGTTACCTTTAACCCAAGTTGGTAACAGAGTTGCGGATGCACTTGGCATTGGCCGAGCGACTGTGTCTCGAATAATGCAGGAAAAGTATGGCGAGCCATCATCAACGCAAGGTTCAGACGAAGAGTCGGAAAAAAAATTGTCGACACCCAATAAGAAAAGAAGGAGAGTTTCAAGCGTAACCGACATTGATGACTTTGACACCGCTGCGATACGTAACCATGTATATGCGTACTATAGACGTGGTGAATTTCCAACATTGAGAAAGTTAAGTGTGTCCCTTAAAGACTCCGATTTATTTAAAGGTAGCTTGCCGTCATTGGTCACTATATTACATAAAATTGGCTTCGCTTATAAGAAAAGCGATAAAAGAAAAATAATAATGGAGCGCACCGATATTGCCTTGGCACGGATAGATTTTTTAAGGAAAGCTAAAGATATTGTGAATTGGGATAAAGTCGTGTTTCTGGACGAAACGTGGCTTAATGCTAACCACACTGTACCAAAAGCGTGGACGGATAATACCGCACAATCTGTTACCAAAGTGTCCGAAGGAAAAGGACAACGTCTCATAATTACGCACGCAGGGTCGGCAAATGGTTTCGTACCCAATTGTTTGTTGGCTTTCAAATCTATGAAAACTACGGAATATCACGAGGAAATAAATTTTGAAAAATTCAAAGAGTGGTTGTTAACTTTAATGAAAAATCTCCATGAACCACATATAATAATTATGGATAACGCACCGTACCACTCCTTACAGAAGAATAAAGCTCCTACAGCCAGCTGCAAAAAACTCGAGCTTATATCATGGCTAAAGGGCAAAGGCATTGAAGCTAATGAGAATATGCTAAAAACCGAATTGGTACGTCTAGTAAAAGATAACAAGCCCAGAAAGCCAACTTACATTTTGGACGAAATCGCGGAAGAACATGGCCATACGGTCCTTAGATTGCCACCATACCATTGCCATTACAATGCTATCGAACGGATTTGGGCTTATATCAAAGGTTTGTTTTTTATCAATAATTTTATTATACTAAGTACCTACTTTATTACATAAACAAGTTCATAATTTGTATTTTTATTTTCACGACACCACCATTTACGGCTTACAAAATGCTAACATTATTGCATAATGCCTGTCACCAAGTTACCGCAGATGATTGGAAAAAGGTTGTTGAACACACAAAAAAAATAATTATAGAAGACTGGGAGCGAGATGTCCACTTCGACAGCGTTTGTGATCAAGAATTTATTATTAACGTAGGGGATAGTTCTAGTGAAACTAATGATGATGATGATAATGATGTTGATAATAATGAACACGATTTAGGTTGTACGCCATTATATTGAAATACATAATTTAAAATTCCTTGTTTGATTTTACACTAAGGGCCGTATTTCTTACGTTCATACGGCCGTTTCACCGAATAAAAGTAGGCATGAGCCGAAATCGCCACTGTGGGACGGCTGTTATTGTAGTATTAGTAATAACTAATTTTTAAAGTAATAATAATAATTAAAATAAACACAACACGACACCACCATTTACGGCTAACAAAATGCTAACATTATTGCATAATGCCTGTCACCAAGTTACCGCAGATGATTGGAAAAAGGTTGTTGAACACACAAAAAAAATAATTATAGAAGACTGGGAGCGAGATGTCCACTTCGACAGCGTTTGTGACTAATATAAGTCCCCGGGATTATGGGCTTTGGGTCACAGAACGCATAGACTATTACAAACAAAAAGTATGCGTGGGCGAACCGCATTCGTCGCTATAGGAAGCGGTGGGGTCGATTCCAGCAGAATCGTACTTTCCAAAGTGACCAAAAGAGGGTGTATAGATGTTGGGAGCGTTCTCCACAATGTGTGGTAGATGGGCGGCTGCCTAGTGTTCATGACATGCGTAATTATTGGGCAAATATCTGGTCGTCATCTATCTCCCACACTGAAGCCGACTGGTTTGGTGTTGTTGAGCGAGCTTGTGACTCTATACCAATTATGGAAGCTATTTCAATTAGTCCAGAGGATGTCCTGGTTGCAATCCGTCCGACACAAAACTGGAAGTCTCCTGGTCCGGATGGTTTGCACAATTTCTGGTTGAAATGGCTTCCTTGTTCGCATGCTCGGTTGGCAGCACAATTCCAGGATGCGCTTGATGGAGGATCGCTTCCAACATTTATGACTACCGGTGTTACTCACCTCCTCTATAAATCTGGTAGTACCACGGACCCAAAAAATTATAGACCTATTACATGCCTCCCTACCACATATAAACTTTTTACATCCATATTAAGGGTTAAAATAGCAAACCACCTCACCTCAAATAATATTCTTTTTCCAGGCCAAACTGGATGCAAGAGTGGGTCGCGTGGTACTAAAGAACTCCTTCTCATAGACATGACCATTTGCCAACAGGCTCGTCAAAATCGTAGAAATTTATCAGCTGCCTGGATAGATTATAAAAAGGCATTTGATTCGGTGCCCCATACTTGGCTCATGAGGGTGTTAAGTTTGTACAAAATTGATACAAACTTATGCACCTTTCTTGGGTCTTGTATGGAACAGTGGACCACTGTCCTTAGATATCCAGGTGGTATGGTTTCTCCTGATTGTGACGAGCCAATAAGAATCAAGCGGGGTATATTCCAGGGTGACAGTCTGAGTCCACTGTGGTTTTGCATGGCCCTGAATCCTCTTAGCACTCTGTTGGTGGATTCGGGGTTAGGCTACCGTCTTCGGAGAGGGACTGAGCCTATTTCTCACTTGCTTTACATGGATGATCTCAAGTTATTTACATCAAAACAAACAGAATTGATTGAGTTGTTAAAAATAACTGAAAAATTTAGCAGCTCAATCAATATGGAGTTTGGTGTAGTTAAATGTGCGATTATCCATGTAAAGCGGGGGGAAGTTGCAGTCTCTGATGGCGTACAAGTCTGTGATGCTTTAATACTAAGATCCCTTTCCGAGACAGAAAATTATAAATATCTGGGTATGTCAGAGGCACTGGGTATTTTGAGTGCAGACGTAAAACAATCGGTGAAGGAGCGTTTCTTTGGCCGCCTGGCAAAAGTTCTCAACAGTCTTTTGTCAGGTGGAAACAAGATTCGAGCCTTCAACGGTTGGGTTAGGCCTGTGCTTATGTACTCTTTTGGCATACTCAGATGGACTCAGACCGAATTGGACGCCCTGGATCGTAAAGTCCGGACTCTACTGACTGCACATCGTATGCATCATCCACGTTCGTCAGTGATGAGATTGTACATCCCGCGGAGATGTGGGGGCCGAGGCATCCTTAATGCTAAGGACTTGCATAATCGCGAGGTGTGCAATCTCAGGGATTATTTCCTTCACAGTGACGTGGATATGCATAGGGTTGTAGTTAAGATAGATAAAGGACTTACCCCGCTCTCTTTGGCGAATGAGAACTGGCGGAAACCACTGGTGATGAGCACGAAAGATCGCGAGGAAGTATGGAAGAGCAAAGAGCTGCATGGTTCATGGGCATCGGTTCTATCGGGCCCTCCATGGACCTGATGTGGACCGACCTGCGTCTGTATCTTGGCTACGTTTCGGTAACCTCTTTGGGGAAACTGAGGGTTTTGTCTTTGCAATTATGGACGAAGTTATTAAGACGAACAACTATAGGAAATACATCCTGAAGGACGGTACGGTCAACATTTGTCGGGCATGCCACCGTCCAGGCGAGTCAATCAGGCATGTTATCTCCGGTTGTTCGTATCTTGCTAACGGCGAGTATTTGCATAGGCATAACCTAGTAGCCAAGATCATACATCAGCAAATTGCTCTTCGATATGGGCTTGTGACTCTTGAAATGCCATATTACCAGTACGTTCCACAACCAGTTCTTGAAAATGGTCATGCAACGCTATACTGGGATCGGTCTATTATCACAGACAGGACTATTCTAGCCAATAAGCCTGATATTGTGATAATAGATCGATTGGCGCGCCGGGCTATACTTGTTGACGTCACCATCCCGCATGACGATAACCTTGTCAAAGCTGAAAAAGACAAAATGTCTAAATATTTAGATTTGGCACACGAGGTTACCGATATGTGGGATGTGGACTCAACAGTTATTGTCCCGATTGTTGTTTCTGCACATGGACTGATGCCAAAGAGCTTCGACCAACATCTTCAGCTCTCAATTGGTCGTTGGGTCAGGAGTCAGATCCAAAAGGCGGTGTTGTTGGACACGGCACGCATAGTGAGGAGGTTCCTCACTTTGGATCCCTAACCGCCGGTGGCTTGGGTCTTGAGCCCCGCCACCGAAGGGTCATTACTTTTTTATATTTTTATACGACAAATTGTTTTTTTTTATATATACCGGGTATCTCAAGACTGCTACCGAAAACGAAGCCGAGTGGTAGTTTTAGTGGCTACAAATACAATGCAATTAAAAATTTCGCCTAGAAACGCGACAATTTTTTTTTATGATTTTTTAAATATCGTCATTTTTGGGTGGTAAATCCATAGTTTTTGCTAAAATAATAATTTAAACTCTTTTATACCTTAGAGTATTTATAAATAAAAGGGTATATACTATTATTTTAGGAAAAAATGTATTTACCACCCAAATATGGCCATAGGAAAAAAATAACAAAAAAAAAATTGTCGCTTTTTTTTGCAACATTTTCTGTTGCATTGTGTCTGAAGTCGCTTAAACTACCACCCGGCTTCGTTTTCGGTAGCAGTCTTGATATACCCTGTATATGATGTGTAAAAATGTAAAAAAGAATATTATGGAAATAAAGAGAAATAATTAAAATAAAATAAAAAACTGTTTTACCAAATCACGAACAAGAACACTAAAAACTTAAACAAAATTATTGCTTTCCAAATAGTATTTATTCCCTATTGGGAAATTATTTACTTGATACCGGATATACGGTAACAACTTACTGTCCAGAACGACAATATGCTCACTATAGAACTTTAAATCGTAAATAAATTTTAAAAAAACACTTCGACTCGAAATATATATTCGTTGATCACACAGTGTTTTTAGAAATCGAATCCGCAGTGTCGTATTTCACAGTCGAACGCTTAATTACTTTTGCCATGGAGGTTGTTAAAAAATGGAAATTAAAAAAAGTTAAATAAACTGGTTCAATCAATATCAAGCAAATATTCATTATAAATTATTATCTGTTTATTCGTAAAACATCATTTGAAAAATTACTACACATGCAGACGCTGAGTATTGCATAAGAAAAAAAAATTATAATGTGTATTAAATTAAGGATTTAAGAAAAGAAATAAGGAGGTTTGTTTTATAGCAGTGAATCGCGAGTCTCAGCTCGAGCTAGCAAGTGCGAGCTCATCGACAGTAGCAACACCAAACAACAACATGAATTACAAACCTTGGCATTCCACTGCGCTCTCTATCCTGAGGTGCAACAAATATCAAACAAATACACGCTTATTCCCAAAAACACAAAAAGCACTACACAGATGTCGAGTGTTATATAAGAAGATGATCTAATAATGTGTATAAAATAGTGTCTGTGCGATTAGGATGCGAGACCCGTGGCAGGTAATCGAGTTAGCGCGGACGCTCCACGCCGATCATTAGGTGCTGCAGCATCACGTACGACGCGGATACTGAATGTTACAAGAAGATTCAATATAATTTTACTGGTGGTAGGTCTCTTATATGTGAGAAGTCGCCTGGGTGGTCCATTTCTCCCGCCAAACTGTAAATGCACTATTGTGTTTCGGATTGAAGGACATTGTAGCTATAGTAACTACTGAACATGTTGAGACTTAACATCTTATGTCTCAGGATGGCGAGCGCAGTGGAATGCCACACATTGCTTTGTAATTCAAGGCGTTATTTTACCATCAAATGAACTACATGCTCGTCTCGTCATTAATAGCAATAAAAAAAACGACTTTTGGTTTCGTAATCTTCAATAGAAAAAAGTCACGTGATGCGTCGTCTTCTCTCATCTTCCTTGCGTTTCTCTGGTATTCAATCCTTCCGTACTTCCACATCCTAATCATTTATCTAACTCTTTCCATCTTTAGTACTTTCATTCGTAATCTCTTTCACATAAACTAGGATCCATACCAGTCATTCATCTTATGTTCCATTATACTCATCTTTTATAATATTCCCATCCTACATGTTTAATAATCCAGGCCATATGTGTCCCGCTACAGGGCACATACCTCCTCTACAATTAGAAGTAATTAGGCCATGCAAAGTTCTTTCTGTTATTTTCCTCCATCATAGAAGTGCGTTGTAATTGACTAGTAATGCATTGGAAAGTTGTTTCAGCGCTTTGGAAGAGAATTATTATTAATTTTATTGAAAGTTTTCTTAGGCGTATGGGTAGAAAAACTCAAAATGTTTTAGGAAAACTTAACGAGCCAATCTTATTTTTATTCATATAAGAAGTCTATAGGTGAACATAGACTTCTACCAAAGATTTACCAGCACAGAGTCGAAAGAAACATTTTCACAGCGACATCCTACAGCCTTCGCTATGTTAGGTTTTACTTATTAAGTAGTGGCACTTTCCTTAATTATTTTAAATGAATTTATTCCTCAGAAAGTATTACCGCTTCTAGAATCTCTATGTCTACTCGTACGCCGCACCACACAAGGCATCAGCAGTTTTCACGAATGCGAGATAATTTCGATCGCCATCGGGGTAGTCCGCACGAGATCTCTAACAACCATCGTCAGAATTTCTTCATTAATTTTTACCATTGTGAAACGAATAAGTTGAATTTTTCTTTGTTTTATTTTTATCTTGGATAAATTAATACGTGATATTATTAGTCTGTGTGGGGTGTATTTATGCTTTAGAAATAATAATTTAGTATTATGGTAGTCCTTTGTTGGAGAAAAAGGACAAAAAGAACCGAATGAAAAAAAATCCTTACAAATCATTCCGTATCCGTTTCTATATTTATTTATTAGCCTTATATCTATGTATATATTTGGGATCCTAACAAATCGTTACGGATCAGACGTTCTTACATTTATTTATCACCTATATATTTGGCAGAGAATCTTTTCCATATGTTTTAGCCTTCGACAATATATCATCAACAATACCAAACTAAATTATAGTTCAAAATTCAAACCAATGAAAGCAAAACTCAGGCATACACGCGTAAACATAATGACCATAGCGCGTCGTAGTCCGTACACATCGTGACAAATTAGCGTGCTGTCAAAATGTATTCCCATTATAATAGCATTTCCTGGTAGTGTCGGATGTCCGATAGAAATAAATCTGCAACAAATGCGCCGTCAATCCGCGACCATTTGTTGTCGACTTTGGTTGTCGTTAAATCTGAGTGCTGTACACACTGACATCGCGTTCGGGAAACAAGTATATTCCATTTGATTATGTTGTTTTCAAACACAGTTGGTTTTGAACTAAGCAACTGTAAGCAAGGCGTTTAATGTCAAGTTAATGCTGGTCCATGCCCACTATAAAGCAATTATTGATTTATATGTGTTATAAAAATATTATATGTGCTCTGCAGTGGGACGTATATGGATTGATACAGATATAATAATCATTGATGATACTCGTATAAATATAAAGCTTGAAAGAAGATCTATATAAAAGTTAAGTCAATGTGATATAAATAAGAAAGTTTAAAAGAAAACCTAAATAAAAAAAATATCACTCTGACTCACAAGACTGACTGAGTTTTAAAATTTAATAGTTAATTTATTTTTAACTGATCTCTGAACAATTTTTAGCCTAATACGTATAATTTTAATTATTTTCACCTGGTAACTTCCTACTTTAAAAAAGTAATCTGAATAGAATACGGGTAAAAGGTTATAAGTAAAATACCACCGACAATTTCATTATACAGACTTATCCACATGTTAATCCCAAGTATTTATTTTAAATTAATTCAAACAATCTACCTACACTTCACTTATAATCCATAAATATAAAACAAATTATCCGCTGTTCTTCTCAACCGTGTTCGCCAAACACAAGACGCATGGAGTAAAGATGGGGAGGAAAGACAAAAACTTAATGACAAGTGGACAATGACGAAGATTCGAAACGCTTGTCGCCGTGAGACGCCGGGGAAGGCGACGTAAAATACGATAAACCTTAATAGAAAATACCATTTCCCCCTCCCTATAAGGATATGACATTGTATTTGAAATATATTCTTTGTCTGGTTGGCCTAGTTGGGACGAAAATGAATCATCTTTTGAATTCTGTTTTAAATCGGTGATCATCTTTTAAATCATGGCCTAGTATATTTTTGATATCCAGTTTAATTCAGCCGTTAAAATTACGAATTGCATAAAATGCAGTATCAGTTATAAAACACACGCACTAGTAATAATAATAAGTGGAAATTGTAAACATTTTTACTCAGCGTCTAAAATAATATTTATTTTTATTCTCTGTGCCACGGGAGGGATTTATTTTTATTTACTGGAAGTAAACATTTGTATTCCATCGTTTAAACTCTAAAAATAATTACTGGCATTTATGCAACCTTCGTGGTGGACTATATGGCCTAACCACTCTCAATCGTACTGTCGATTGTAGAGGAGGCCCGTGCCCTGCAGTGGGACGTATATGGGCTGATACAGACCCAACGTAAAAGGAACTCTACTTTTCACAGAAATAATTGACATTTTGACGTTGCGAAAGCGATCGTCACATTTTTTCTTCTGCAGCAGTTAAAAGGGGCATTATTGCTAATGTATATCATGCGATCCTAATGAGAGTGATCTGCCTGATATTAAATAAATTACTATCCAACTGGCCACTACAAAAAAAGCAAAGTACAGTCGCGCACAACAGTAAATCGAAACTCAATGATTACATCAGTGTTTGCGTGGCAACCTAAGACTCTCAACGAAATCAAATCAGACAATCAAGTGGAAAAATCCATGTTCGGCGAACAAACAATCTACTCGAGTTACGCTTTCGGGAGTGACGCAGGACGGTCCGCACCTCTCCTGCTTATTTGATCTCCGAGAGGTCCCGCGGGACCACGCTATTTGTTTTAAAGCTTTATTACTAAGTAATGTGTACATAGGTCAACCCTCTAAAAATTTCCCCACTGGGCTTATGTTGACCAATATCTTTAATGGAAAGGTATCTTGTACGTACTTGATATGTAAATTTGGGTTCGTGGATTCGGAATGTTAGCTTCATTTGAAATGGTACAAATGAGAATTTTAGGCTGTAGGGTTTCTCCGTTCCTTTTTATAAACGCTTAAATTGATTTGAAAAGAACCAATACCATAACTTTATTTTGACAACAAATATTAAAAACAAATAAAAAAAAACTTTCTAAGGATATTCCCATGTTCTTAAAAATGAGACTACTACATACGTACGGGATTTTAGAGGCATATTGCAAATGTGTCTTTTTTCAGTCGATTGAAAAATCGGCCCCAAAACAATAAAACCCTAACATCCGTATCTCTAAATTAGAACAGTGGTTGCTTCCTATTGTCCAGTAATTTATTCACCGGTTCCAATACAAAAAACTTGTCCTTCTGAACGAGGGTGCGAACCCGGCCCAAAAAGGTGTCAATTTTTGAAAGATTGCACCGCGTCATGAATATTATATGAACGAATCGAGTTAAGGGTATTTGCGATAATGTTCGACGCTCGTTTGGATGCTGTCAGCCTATGTCATTTCACACGGATTTGCCCTTTGTTAAAAGTAACACGTAGTGTGTCAACTGGAGGCATGGGAAACGATATAAGGAGATTTGTTTTTTATTTTTTCGCTTTTTTTGCATGCAAGCATGTTTCAGACATTTTTTTTTCCACAGATTACTTTAGGAATCTATTTTTATTTGTAATTTAAAGTGTATTTGTATTATCTTTATATCTTTCTCTTTACAAATTTTCATTTACGACTGATTATAATGGTTGGAAATACCAGTGATGTGAAATTAGGAAGTTTTCTATTATTTTTATAAATTACTTCAATTATCTATCTAAATGATCCAGTACCTCAAGAAATTATGTAGGCTCCAATAACTTCATCACGTTGCTCATTGCTTCTTGTCTGCTACCTGGAGAGAGATACAAAATTTAATTAATAATTATTATAGCACACATAATGACAGCCTCCGTGACGCAGTTGGTTAGACGCCGCCTGTGAAACGAGAGACCGCGGGTTCGATCCCCGCATCTAGAGAAATGTTTGTGTCGCCCACAAATATTTCTTCCGGGTCTGGGTGTTTGTGAGACCGAAAAGTCTCTCGTAGTTCCTAATACCCACGACACAAGACTCGATCTTAGTGTGGGGTCAGGACTATGTATGTGACTGTTGGGTGTTATTTATTTATTTATTTAATTGTAACTGGTGATTGATAATAATTGATGATTTAATTGTAATTTTTAAACACATCTAATATTTCTAGAAGACTACCTATATTATTTAGATTTAATTTCACTCAACAACAAACAACAAATTGAACATACTACATAGGTATAACAGTACAAAACAAGCCAATGTAACACCATTTTCCACCACCTTAGGTGTACGACTTACTGTGGTACCATTAAATGCCCTTACTGCGCTTATCAACTCACACTAGAAATAAGCTGAATTTTACTCATACCTACTAACTTCATAGGCTCACCAATTGTCACGGGACAAAAAACACAAGGTGAAACGTGGGTGTCCTAGTTGGATCTCTAGTAGCGCCAATCCCGTCTAGAAAAAGTCCATAATATTTTTTCAATCCAAAATATATACAATAGTGCTTACTTTCTACCTTACTAAAGAAATTCAATCCACATTCAACCGCTTAACTCTTCACGTTTAGACCCTTCAATACTTATAAAATTAAATATACATCTTTAAGTAGATAAAAAGAATTTGGCATTTCAATAAAAAAACAAGAAACAAGTGCGATAAATAATAAATTTCACGCACGCTAACTGTCCAACAGCGATAGTTTACGAACGGAAATCGTAAAATAAGTTTTTGCGTCGACGCCGTCCTCGGCAGTGGGCTCTAGCAGTTTTATATTCTTTACCGAGCACTATTTCATACGTTACATTAAATTTTGCGAATATATTCAATATTTCTCACTTGCTGTATAGTTATTTGATATTTATTATGTTTGTGTTCCTTTTGGTAAGTAATTGATGTAACACGAGACCAAAGCTAGTATGTTTTTTGTAAACCACATTATTCGTAGCTTGTAAAGCTATGCTGTAGGTTGCAATATCTACCGCAAAGCTAGGTCGATTCGAAGCGGGTATTCAACTGTCTCTCGGAAAACCCTCGTCTAGTAGTAACAGCTTTCAATATTGCGTTTGATTCGTTGAAAAAAAAAACCATATAATTGGTATAAGATCCAACCACATAGAGAACAACTCTATGCATTTTTTTATTTCGTGGAATGGGGAGGCAAGTATGATGTTTGCCTGATGGTAAATGGAAAGAATTTTCCAACATTTTCCAACCGCTCAACATTTTTTCATTCTTGTGAAAATCAACATTAAAATATCATTCGGCAACGTATGTCTAAGAACTGTCGCTATTTGATTTCCACTGAATTTCCATCAGGTGTGTATTGCCACTTCGTATCAGAACAAAAAAAGTAGGAACGCAATTGCGCTACATACTAAACATAAACCATTTAAATATTTAAATGAAGAACACATACATAAACCAACTTCCTTTCTATTTATTCATTATGTTTCCTACAAAAAGTATTATCTCTATACCTTTTAAGCAAAGCTCGTTCTCATAGCGAGCGCCTCACGATCCCAAGATTTGCATGTAATTATCATTTTTGATTCGCTCTTCTTTTGTGTAAATACTTGTCTAAAAGGTAACACCGTAAATGACACAACGTTGAGGAAGATATGCTGAATTATTTATACGGTAATACGCTCCTCGAGACGAGCTAGTGATGTGACATACTTGTGTTTATCTAATCCGTTTTTTGACATGACCGTAGTAAAAGATTTGAAAATGTTAGGAATTAGTAAAAGACTGTTAATAGGGAAATAAGACATAAGAGCTAGTATGTAGAAACGGTCAAATATGAACCTTACTTAATTTTAAAGCTTTTGCGCACGTTATTGGTCAAGGAGTTTTAAAAATTGATCACCCTGTCCAATAGATCATACAACCCATAATTTTCAGTTGTTGAAATCCTAATAAAATAATCTGTAATATGTATTTCTCTGTAAATAAAGTCTATTGAAAAATGAGGCCGAATGGCCATATTTTTGAATATTAACACATAATTTACAATATTAATTAAAATGTCTCCTAATAGTAAATCTGTATCTGTATCAGCCCATATACGTCCCACTGCAAGGCACGGGCCTACTCTACAATCGAGAATACGATTGAGAGAGGTTAGGCCATATAGTCCACCGCGCTGGCCTAGTGCGGGTTGGCGGACTTACATACCATAGAAATTCTTATAAATCGCTATGGTATGCAGGTTTCCTCACGATGTTTTCCTTCACCGTTTTAGTGCGTGGTGATTGATTATCAATACACACATGACTCCGAAAAGTCAGAGGTGTGCCCTAGGATTCGAACCCGCGACCACCGTGAACAGGCCACCACGATTTTAATAGTAAATAGATCTTTTCATTAGTTTTTGATCTTGTGGGATAATTTTTCCATAACCCTCATGACACACAACTCCATGTTATGTACCATCGTAAGTACTCGTATTAATTTATTGTAGACGTCTATATTTACTACTGAAACGTTAATAAACAAAAACATTATATTATCACTAAAATTCCATTAAACTATGCTGAAACTTTAATTTGATTGGAGTACGTGTATCGCTAAATAAGTGAGCTATTAAAAAACTTTAATAGAAATATTTTCGATAACATTTTTTTTTATCTTCAGTGCATAGTTGTGCATTGTTTTAGAGTTTTCTAATAAGTAATTTGAACCCGACAGATATATAGATAGATTTTGTAATTTTAGTGCCTTGTGATTTGTATCACAAAATATCCTCTAACTCGAAAATTTAACCATATTTAAACTCTAAAACGGCAAACGAGTTCAACTGATTATGATAACTAATCATCGACCTAAGAACATCTACTACAGTTGTATCACAAGTGCATTATCAGACTATATGGGATTGGGAGGTAAAAAGGAAGAAAACCTACGGATTTTGGGCCTCCAGCAAAATCTGACACATCGGACACATTAAAGTAAAGTCTGTACATCAGTTTTCTGATAGAGTATGCTACCACTCTGGTAAAGCTTGCCTATTTCACAGTGCCTTTTGTAATCTTATTTTGTTATTTTTTTTATTCATACTAGATAATTATTCACTCCTTAGACTACGCTCTCATTCTCCTATTTATTATATCCATCCATCCCAAGGTTGCCTGGAAGAAATTAAACAGTGCGATAAGATCGCCTCATGTAATTTTTTTATTATGTTATTTCTTTATTCTAATTTAAAAAAAAAATGTCACCCAACTCTCACAGACATCCTGACCCAACTTTAAGATCGAGTCTTGTGTCGTGGGTATCAGGAACTACGAGAGACTTTTCGGTCTCACAAACACTCGGGCCCGAAAGAAATATTTGTGGGCCGCACAAACATTTATCTCGGTGCAGGGATCTAATCCGCAGCCTCTCGTTTCACTAGCGGCGTCTAATTGACTGCGCCACGGAGGCTGTTAATTGGTTTTATGTATGGTGCTAAAAAGGATAAATAAATGTGACACAACTACTTCTTCAAAATTCTCTGAAATTACCAATGGATTATATATAAACCATTACTATCGATAAAACTCCGCTCATCACTAATCCACATCCCCGTTTCAACGTTAAATACACTTCAATGGGTATTACTTTTGGGTATTTTTGGCGCTTAAATAAATTATAACATTTGACTAAGAACAGGTTTTAATGAATTTCCAGTGGAAACTCACGTAACATGATGCCATTTGAGATAACTCAGTTGCTTTGACGACATAAAAGGGAATACGTTTTGGGGCTGTCAACACTTCAATATGTTTAATTTGAATAGACCTCGATATGAAGGGAACTTAATAATTTATTTTTATTCACTGAAACCACTCTTGGGAGGTCAGATTAATGTATTAATTTAGTAGCATAAAAGGAGGAAATTCAAAATATAAATAGTCGATAGGCGTCAAACTTTTACAATTTTCACTTTAATGTCATTATTCTATTGATTGAATTTCATTATACGCATCTCAAAAAAATAAAAATTAACCAAATAATGAAGTGTCAGACTCGCAGTATTCGTACTCGTATTCAAATCTTGATTACAATTTTATAGTAAAGGAATTCATTTTACAGTTCAGAACTTATCGGCTTTTTTAATACTTTATAACAAAAACAAATTCTTAGCATTTTATTGTCATAAAATGCTCCGTAGTAGGCAATTGACAGCCTCCGTGGTGCAGTTGGTTGAACGCCGGCTATGAACCGAGAGTTCGCGGGTTCGATCCCCGCACCAAAACATTGCGTGAACCAGAGGTATTTGTTTCGGGTCTCGGTGTTTGTGAAACCGAAAAGTCTCTCGTAGTTCCTGATACCCACGAAACAAGACTTGATCTTAGTGTGGGGTCAGGACTATGTCTGTGTTTATTTATTGATATAATAATTAGCTAAATTAAAACATACTAGCCCTCCATTCAGACTTCTAACTCAAAACTCTTTCCACTGTTTTAGCACGAGTATGTACGAAAACAAATGAAGACCGTAGAGGTCTCCATGATTCTTTTGTAATTAGGGAATGAATGAGCTAGATTTTTTCTGCTTATTGCGAAGGGATTGAGAATAGAAACTCCGTTGATGGGTTTTTATTGCAACTGTAGGCTGGCTCAGAGGAACAATTCATTTGTCGCGATAATATGGTGTTAGAGTCGGTTCGAATGTATTGTGATGGGTTTTTTTTTTCTATTGCTCTTAAGGTGTAGGTAAAGGGTGTCATTTAAAACCATTTTTGGTTCAGGTCAGTTGTTCGTATACTATATAAAAATCTGATTATTATCCTACTAGCAAGATAATATTTTACTTATTTTCAATATATTTTTTAAATTGACTTAAATACGACTCTAGAATGGCGTTAACCATTATCAAGTTAATTTTAATTCAAATAAATCGGATATTTAATATTTTAAGCTATATTTGATGTTCATGACAATATATCCAGTCGTTTCGAAATATTCAGTTTCTATCTCAGTTACTTTAAGAATTCCAGAAAATACAAACCAACTAACGCCATCTAGTGGCATTAAAGGTAAACGTTTCAACTTAAATATTACTGCGCTATTCCGAATTTGGTAATAGTCGAAGTGGTCCCTTAATGCTTTCAAGTATCAATGAGTACTCGAAGAATATAAATATTTCTATTTGCTATTCAATAGTTCTCAAGTTTCAGTGGGTAGGGATATTCGTTATAAATTGTCTACATATTTTCTATTCTATAAATTTTGGAAGACAAGAACTTTGTTAATATTTACTTTAGATTTATTTTTAATCCTTCTCCTTCGAGTGCCTCTTCAGTGTTGAAGGCTCGTTGATTTTCAATCCTACCCAATACTAAAATATTTCAGACAACAGATTATCAATTTCAATTAAATCTTTATCGACCCTATACCTACGCCTTAAAACTGAATATTTCTTCCAATGAAAATACAAAATAACGAACTGTCACGTCACAGTGCAACGTCAACATTGACATTTCACTCAGAATTTCATTGTTGTAGCGAGTTATTGTGCTTGACGTGAAAATTATTCGAGCGCGGGCGTTCGCTTCACGGCGACCTGCACTTGAAGGCTTCAAATAATTACAAAAATAACACTGTAAATGTATTTATTGATTCGATTTTTATTTTATCATGATATTGACAGGCTCAATGGCAATTGAATGCAAGCCAGCTGTGAAATAAGAGGCTCTGAAGTCGATTCTGCATCGAGAAAAATATCTGTGTTGAAATATTAAGGTCTATAGTGAGACCAAAACGTAGATATCTTGTAGGTTCTGATACAACTGACTTGGTATCTAATTGTACTGGAAGACTACATTTTTACAGTTTAAAAAAATCTTTGCATTATGATAAGTGGCATTAACTAGACTATACTGTATTGTGTTCTTATTCTTCCTAATGTTGGTCAATATTATTTATTTTCTTTCTTTGTTTTTTTTTTTTGATAAAGTTATTGCTTAAGGTTTGAAGCTTCAAACATCACGGACCGATCCTGCTTCCGGTTAGACCTATTTAATACAAATGTACGGTAGTATACTATATCAGCCCATGTACATACGTCCTATTGCAGGGCACGGGCCTCCTCTATAATCGACAGTACGATTGAGGAGGATTAAGCCATAACGTCCATCACGATAGCCTAGTGCGGGTTAGCGGCCTTAAAATACCAAAGAAATTCTAACAAATCGCTATGGTATGAAAGTTTGGTCACGATCTTTTCCTTAACCATTATAGTGCCTGATGACTGACTATCAATAAACACATGAAAAGTCAGAGGTGTGTTCTGAGATTTGTACCCGCGACCACCTACAAGCCACCACGCACTTGGTGGTTATTAGTGAGATAACAAGTAATAATAATACGGATTTAAATACAAATTTCACTTATTTATTACCAAAAGTTATTCACAGATTATTGCACTGCCTGTTCCAGGACAATTGTTCTACATTTTCATCCATAAATTCATGTATATTAAATCAAACTTAGTTGTAAAATATTAATTCAAACTCTAGACAATTTATCATTGAGTCTCATTCCAGTTTATTTAATGAGACCCGCTGAGTTCGCGGCAAATCCGATTACAGAAATATCACATTTTATTAATAATTTTGAAGTACCTAATTTTATCTTTTATACTCTTGCCTCTTGGTAATAATATTTATATTAGGCCTTATGAATGCTTCGATGGCGCAGTTGTGCTACGGTATAGTTACGAGCGATGCCGCGGTCTCTGGTTCGAATCCTGGGTCGGACAAAGTGATATTGGCTTTTTTAAATTTATTTTCAGCGTGGAGTCAGGCATTTGTGCCCGATATGGTGATAGGCTTTCCCTTTATCACATCTTAGGACGGAACATACAAGATGAATCGTGGATGTCCAGGTAGAACCTCTGCCTACCGCTTCTGGGAAAAAGGCGTGAGTTTATGTATTATATTTTGTAGTAATATAATTATGTAACTAGCGGTCCGAACCGGCTCCGCCCGGGTGCAGATACACTTTTCAAAATGGCGACCAAAATGTTAAATTCCGACTATCAATTTAGAATCAATTTAGAATATTTAGAATTAAAGTGCGTGGTGGCCTGTAAAGTGCGTGGTGGCCTGTTGGTAAACGGACTAGACGTGACTGCCAACATGTTCACGGTGGTCGCGTGTTCGAATCCCAGGGCACACCTCTGACTTTTCGGAGTCATGTGTGTATTGATAGTCAATCACCACGCACTAAAACGGTGAAGGAAAACATCGTGAGGAAACCTGCATACCATAGGGATTCATAAGAATTTCTATGGTATGTAAGTCCGCCAACCCGCACTAGGCCAGCGTGGTGGACTATATGGCCTAACCACTCTCAATCGAATTCTCGATTGTAGAGTAGGCCCGTGCCCTGCAGTGGGACATATATGGGCTGATACAGAATACAGAATCAATTTAGAATATATAAGGATCCCTAAGATATCGAGTTTCACACCAATCACACCACGAAAAACGAATAAAATTTCCTCGTATTTGCTAGATTTTTCACGACTGCCTCATATAACATCATAACGTGATGATATAGAGTCCACGACATGACCTATCCAACACAAAAATAATTCTTCAATTTGAACCAGTAGTTCCTGATATTAAAGGTAACAAACAAACTTCAGCTTTATATATTAGTCCTTACTAATATTATAAAGGTGAAAGTTTGTATGTATGTATGGATGTTTGTTACTCTTTCATGAAAAAACGGCTCAACAGATTTTGATGAAATTTGGTATAGTGATAGCTGACACCCTGGATTAACACATAGGCTACTTTTTATCCCGAAAAATGTAGTGTTCCCGTGGGATGAGTCAGGAAACCAAATATACATATTTTCTACTCTTTCAAATTCAAATTGTTGGCACGGGATGTCCTCTCCTACGGAAGGGAAATATAGTCGACGGCACGCGGGAAATATAGTTAGTAGACACGCGAAATAATATGTTCTTGATGTGGATTGGACTCAAAAACTATCTGCACCCGGGCGAAGCCGGGCCCGACAGCTAGTTTATAGATAAAAAAGTAGACGGCTAATAAGCAATATTAAAACATATTTGCGTCGATAGAAGATATTATGTATTTATAAAATAAAACTCTGTTTACACCATAAAAACACTAAATAATAGTATTCAAATTCACATAATTTATTCATAATATACAAAAAAAAGTGTATTTATTCAAGAAGCATTAATATTTAAACATTCTGCAATCATTATCGACTCACAAAAAACAGAAAATTAAAATTTCAAAGTACGATTGCTGATGCACTAATTAATATATTCATGGAGACACCTAATGTGATCCCATTCATCGCCAAATAAATATTTAATCACATACTATACAGTCATTTGTTAATTAGTTTTCTTCGCAGACTTCGAAGAATTAATACTAATTTATTGAAAAAATCTTGTAATTTAAAAAGTAATCAAGACTCTTTTTACGTTATTTTGATTTATTTTTAAGAAGCCACTGATTTTTATTATTTTGTACGTATTTATTTGATCTTCTATGATGTAAAATTATCTTATTGTACACAGTTTAATGAAACAGCTCTATATAAATATTCAATCTTTATACTGAGTGGATTCATTAGCTGTTCTTAGAAATTATTTCAAAGTAAGCGTATTGCAGGTGAAGTTATATCTGTTGATAAGTATTTGATGTATAAATAAATCATTTTTCAACATAAAATTTTATTTTAGGTTATCATTACATTAGAAATTAGTTATAGGTACTTTTTTAAAGTCATTTACTCAAAATAAGAATAGTTGTAATAGGATTAGGTGAGTTTGCAATGTTTTAGAACCTATCATATTTTAAATGTAATATATCGTAACCAAAAGTAACAAGTACAAATTTATATTAGAATATATCACATATTATTATATTAGTATATGCTACAAATAATTGCAAAAATACACAGTCAGGTCATAAGTATTGTGACACAGTAAAAACTTTTCTTTTAGAATGCTAGCCACAAAAAAGTTTATTGAATTCGAATTTCGAATTGTTCATGAAAATAAAAATGTATACTTTTTAGAATTTTACTCATTTTTCAATATGGAGTGGACGCTTAAAGAAGACCGTGTTGCAGTTATTGCGTTGCATCGTTGTGGTAACGCGCCAATTCAAATTTTTGACATAATGAAAAATTGTTATATAACCAAAAGATTCGTTTATCGTACCATCAAACGATATAATGAAGACTCTAGTGTAGATGACAGGTCAAGAAGTGGTCGCCCTCGGTCTGTTAGGACTCCAGCAGTAATAAAAGCTGTGAAGGCGCGAATTCAAAGAAATCCCAAACGTAAGCAGAAACTGTTGGCCCTTCAGATGGGGTTAAGCAGAACCACGGTGAAAAGGGTGTTAAATGAAGATCTCGGGCTTCGGGCATATCGAAGAAAAACAGGACATCGTTTGAATGCTCGTCTAATGGACCTGAGACTGAAGAGATGCCGCGTTTTGTTGAAGCGGTACGCGGGAAAAAAATATCGGGAAATTCTTTTTTCAGATGAAATTTTTTTTACCGTAGAAGAGAGCTACAACAAACAAAATTATAAGGTGTACGCAAACAGTAGTGAAGAAGCGAGCAACCGTATTCCGCGTGTCCAACGAGGTCATTTTCCATCCTCGCTCATGGTATGGTTGGGAGTTTCTTATTGGGGCTTAACAGAGGTACATTTTTATGAGAAAGGTGTAAAAACGAATACAGTTATGTATAAAAAATACAGTCCTGATGAACCTTGTGGAACCTGTTTCTCATACCAATAACAGGCACTGGATATTCCAACAAGATTCGGCGCCAGCTCATAGAGCGAAGAGCACACAAGACTGGCTGGCGGCGCGTGAAATCGACTTCATCCGGCACGAAGACTGGCCCTCCTCCAGTCCAGATTTGAATCCGTTAGATTACAAAATATAGCAACACTTGGAGGAAAAGGCATGCTCAAAGCCTCATCCCAATTTGGAGTCACTCGAGACATCCTTGATTAAGGCAGCCGCCGATATTGACATGGACCTCATTCGTGCGCTGCGATAGACAACTGGCCGCGCAGACTGAAGGCCTGTATTCAAAATCACGGAGGCCATTTTGAATAAACTTTAGTGTCATAAGAATCTATGTTTTGTTAAGTTCATTTTGGTATATAAATGGTTACATAATGAATAAACTTGTTTCAATTATTTTTTATTAAACATGTGACAGTTTGGCGTATTTCGTCAGACTTTTCGTAGGTACAAATATTTTCACGCCACAAAGTTACAAGACGAATTCTAGACACTATAATTCCCGCAATTTAACACAAACTTTACCAAACAAAACAAGGATTTACGCTATACCAGTCCCCTCAAAACAAAAAACTAAAAGAAACACAGTTGACACGATCATGTATTCGCAAGGCGATCGGGATTCGTTAGCCCGACCCATACCTGCAACGCATATGTTAAAATGCACCCAACTTTACGAAACTAAATTTTCTCCTTGTTTATTTCTACAGGTTGACGTACAAATCGAATTCTCTTTGATTCGAAGAGTTGGAATGAAAACAAAGAAACTAAAAGCGAACAAACACTGATTTGTTTCGAGTTTTGTTCTATTGCTTTATGTCGATTGAATAGTGCGGGCTTAATTTCGCGATTCATTTGGTTCTGATGGACCTGCTAATTGTATATATCGTTTTATCGTTATTATATTATCTGATTGGTTTAATAATAGAAAACATGAGCTGTGAATCGTGAGTGTCTGGGTCGTCCAACAGACATAAACATCGTCCTGACTATTTCATCATTACTCAAGAATTATACAATATCATTTTGTGGATCTTACAAATATTCGTCTCGCAGGAATCAAACCCGCGGCCTCTCGTTTCTGAGCCAGAGTCTTAACCAACTACTAAATACTGCCAGAGTTTTAATTATTAGGCTAGATCAAAAAGCTGGAAGCGAGTAGTTACCTAATTTTACATTTTGTCCATCGGCTTGAGGCTATATAAACAACTGTTTTACATATGTAAGGTTTGTGTAGATACAAAATTAAAATCAACATTATTCCTCAACTATTTTATATAACAATTAATAACGAAATACTTTTATTTAAAAGTACAGTCAATGATTAAAACGTCCTAATTATACCCTAGAGAATAAACATAACATTTTGACGTGACAACGTCTTAAATTAGGTTGCGGCTGGGAGTCACTTATGAAAAAGTGTAACGCCCGGTAACGTAACGGTGCGCGCGCAGCACTAGAGAATTATTTTTCAGTTTCACCCACTTTTTCCAAAATTGTCCCATAGCCCCCCCCTGCCTTCCCCCACCCTTATTCCGAAATAGTGCCTATTAGCCTCCCCACGAAACCTACCCCCCCCCCCCTCCCCTACCCCCACCCCGAAAATTTACCTCACCCCCCAATCCTATCTCGGCCAACATAGGTCGTAGACCCACCGAGTTTGGTATCCTCGGAACCGTCTTGGTGAGGGCTACAAATTGACCCCGCCAGAAATCCCAAATTACGCAAAAAATTACCCCCCCAAAAAAAATATTTTACCTCCAAAAATTAATTTAAGTTAGCCTCCCCACGAAACCTTCCTCCCCCCCCCCCTCCCTTACCCCCACCCTGAAAATTTACCTCACCCCCCCCCCCAATCCTATCTCGGCCAATATAGATCGTAGACCCACCGAGTTTGGTATCTTTGGAACCGGCTCGGTGAGCTCTACAGATTGGCCCCAACCAAATCCCCAAATTCCTCCCTCTCTCCCCTAAAATATTTGTCCAGGCATAACTCCGTCATTTCTTAAAGTAAACCCCCCGTGTTTGGAGTCAGAGGAATCGTCTTGACGAGCTCGACAATCGAGAGCAGGCAAAATACGATTTTTCTTATTGACGTGACAACGTCTTAAATTAGGTTGCGGCTGGGAGTCACTTATGAAAAAGTGTAACGCCCGGTAACGTAACGGTGCGCGCGCAGCACTAGAGAATTAGGCGCATTGAATCGGCGCATGCTTGTGTCTCTGTCTTTGTCTTTCTCGAACGTTCTTGGCGTTGGAAAAACAAGAAAGCGTCACAATACAAGTTCACACGTGTGGTTAAAGTATCGTCAGCTGTGTCTGTAGTGAAAATATGGAGTGCTTAGATTCGTCATTACATGTACAATGTTTTAGTAAACAAAATATATTTCTATAGTTAAAATTTGTGCAATTCTTATTTTCATTCAACTCCTTGTTCCTATTGTGCAATTTAATTATATTCATATCAATAAATATTCTACCGAGAAAAAGACGTTGTCACGTAAAATCTTCGCCCGTAAAACCGACTTTATTTTAACTTAATATACAAACAACATCTTTAAAACATTTAGAAACTGAATATTCTCTTTTGACAAAAACTAAAGCACAAACTAAGGTTTAATCAAAAGAGGCTAGTAAATAACAAGACTCCATAAATACTCATTACGCTCCACAAGCAAGATAAAGGACTTATAAACTTAACATAATTCCAACCCTTCTGACCCTTATAAATGGTGTTCGTTATAATAATTGCTTGAACCATCCAAACGTATGAACGTCGACAATACGTCACAGTGCCTCCCGATGGTACCATTCATCGTGGCTCAACTTTTTTACTTTTTCAATACAGGTGCTATTGACGTTTTGAATAAAGCCTTTCGTTGAAAAAATGTTTTGGTGTTCTGTTTTAGTAGTAGTTTTTATTGCAACGAATGATGAGACGAACATGGCATTCGCCTGATAGTAAGCGATACTACCGCTCATGAATAGTAGCAATACCAAAAAACACCATTAATCATAAACCAATGCTTGGCATTCCAATGCCCTCGCCATCCTAAGATATACCTAAGTCACAATTTGTGAGTTCACTAGGTGATCTAATTCTTTTTCAATATATTGAACCTATCTGTCAATACCTGTTATGAATCAAAAATATATTATGGTAATTTTTCCCATGTAGCACCGCTTCGGAAAAAAGACGTGAAAGTTGTAAAAAAAACCGTGCAAGAAACCCCTCAGTAACACGTACTGACTTATTTTTTTTACTTCCACTTTATCGTGCATACATAGTATCAAGATTTTGTCCTCCAAGCACGGTCACCACACAAAAATACTAACAAACATAATTGTTCTGTGGTGTTTTGTCTTCATCTGTATCTGTATCAGACCGTATACATCCCATTGCTGGGCCCGGGCCTCCTCCACAACTGAGAGTAAAACAATAATGTATATTTCTCTTTATAACAACAAGAATATTTGTTGGTTGTGTAATATTCGTATACGCCCAAACAAAACAAACGCTGACCATTGGTTAAGACTCATTGCTAAACTTCACTTACCAATTGCTACACGAAATCACTTTGTAAGTTTAAAAAGTGATCTACTAAAAAAGTTACGATTCAAAAAATTCAATATTACTTACCAAACTTTTCTGATTTTAATACAACACAATGAACTCGCATAATTGTAACTCAATCAAATGTCCAAATTAAATACTGACTATTATGCTCCTCCATTATATTTTCACCTTTAAAATTCGCAATAAAGGGCGCAGCTCATTCTTTTGTATCACTTTAATAACTCTGGACACATAAGTTATTAATGATTTTGTTCTTAATCAAAGACTTTTCTGAAAATATGTTTCTCAGAATATTCTCTGTCTAGCTCCGTTAATAATGTTTCGAAATAGCTGCAAAAATGAAAAAATCGTCGTATTTATTAAAAGATAGAATTATGTTTATTAAGCTAGCAAATATATTTATGTTATTCTAATAAAATATTTCTATTAATTTCTAATGAGTTCAACATCAACATCAAGAAAATTGGTTTTGATGTTTGAAAAATTGATAATAGTACAGTGTACTTCTGTTCTACTGGTTGTAGGTCTCTCATATGTGAGAGGCCATCTGGGTAGGTACCACCGCAATGTCTATTTCTCCCGTGAAACAACACTGCTTAAATGCACTGTTGTGTTTCGGATTGAAGGACATTGTAGCCAGAGCAACTACTGGACATATTGAGACTTAACATCTTATGTCTCAGGATGGCGAGCGCAGTGGAATATTGCTACTGTTCATGAGCGGTCGTATCGCTTACCATCAGGCGAACGGCTTGCTCGTCTCGCCATTCAATGCAATAAAAATTAAAAAAAGAAAAAACTTCTATAGCAATATAATAAAGTTAAAACGTTTGTTTGTATGCGCTTATCTTAACAGACAACTTGAAAATTATTTTTATAATTGATAGCACAATTCACGAAGTAGATATGTGTTAAGACATGATGAGGCTTGGCATCAAGACATTAAAAAAATGAAGATTCTAGCTAGTTAGATTTGTTTAAAGTATTGTTTAGAGAGTATAAAACTACATTTATCATACAGGGATAAGAAAAATAGCGAAGGCCGGTGCCCTGTTATAAAATATAATAAAACCTTTTTACTGTTACACAGTACATAGAACTCAGCTTTTCATTACAAAAAAAATCGAAACTCATTGTTGTAATAAAGGTAGTTTGAGAAAAGTGTCACTTACACTGCATGTTGGGGAGAGTCGAGGGGAACTCGAAGGCTCCATTTAGAGGGAAAGTTAAATCACAATATCATGTATCGAATGAAATATTATCGATTAGGAGGAGCATCGATTTATAATTAGATTACTATCGATAATTGACTATAAGTTTCGGGTTCAAATCCCACGTTGGCTAAAGTAATATTGGATTTTTATATGCATTATTGTCCCGGAGTCGGAAAGAGCCCGATATGGCGATAGGCTCGCACCCTACAACTTTGTAGGACGGAAAATAAAAGGCGAAATGTGGATGTCTTGGTTACACCTCTAACTACTCCTTCTGGAAAAAAGGCGTGAGTTTATGTATGTAAACAATAGAATGACAACGCATCAAACAAATTGTAAAGATCGAATACAAGATAAATAAATTAATCCACATCACTGAATCGAATGAACATGAAAAATGCATGTTTTGTTATCTTAATAAAACCACAAACAGCATTTATTAGAAATACATTACCGAATGCAACGAATATAAAATTTTAATAACTCGTCTAGACCAAACATTTATAGAAAGCGATTTTTGCTTATCCAATCCCAAGTTTTCCACTTAAGAAGTCAACATTGATCGCGAACGTTTTATTGGCGGTTTGTTTTAGTCCGTATTCGGTGAATTCATTCCTCTTGTTTAGACTCAATCACATTCCGACATGATAAAACGGAAAATAAAAACTATAATGAACCAACTTCATCGGGCAAATATTTGCGAGTCTGCAAACTGAAAGACGAAATAATGACTAAGAGTTTCTCAACGTACCAACTTTTGACTAACCGAAGTTGCCATTGTGGAAACTGCCAACTCTGTGTGCAGCTTTTATTATTTTTTTATTATATAAACTTTATTTCGGCAACAATGAGCGAAGTACGAAATACGGGGTACAATAAATTTTATTGTAGTATGTTTATGGTTTCGTGTGAATTTCTATTTTAAAATTCGATTTTGACGTGAGTAATCATGAAAATATTAATTCTTCTTCTTTCTCTATTATTTAGTTTCGAGTATTATACCGGCTATATCCAGATTGTGACTAAAAACAAAACGAGGATGTGGTTCCAATAACTTCAAAAATAATGCAACAAAAAAGTTGACATAAAAAAGCAAGGATTTTTATTCGCAATTTTTTTTTCATCGTGATCGGGTTAAATACCTATTTTTCGCAAAAATAAAAAAAATACACTTAGGTATCATAGCGTCTTTAAAAATGTAATGGGTTACATAATTCTTTTACGAAAACCTACGTATTTACTACCCAGACAATAAATTGCAAATAAAATTCGCCCGGTTTTGCATTTTTATTTGAAGTCACTTAAACTACCACCTGGCTTCATTTTCGGCCGCAGTGTAGATATGTCCTATATAAGTAGCCTACATACTTATAGAGGTATTAGGCCCATTAATTTGACCATATATAATCCCTAAAACTATAAGTTGAGAGACTTCAACAGATTTAAGAGGTGGCCACTTAGAGCACTCTATGCAAACTTTCCAAGGGTAATATCGACTAAGTCGCTTGTCTTGTTGCCATCAATCTGCTGAAATGGCCGAGGTATTACAAAGTTGGCCCTTCACAAATCCCGAGAGGTCACTTCCTCTTACAGTTAATTATAATAATTGGCAAGGGTCTGTTACAAGTTCGGGATGGTCATATCGCAAAACGACGTAGTTAATTGTTTAGTAATTTGATTTATGTATTTGGATGGTATTTAATAGATTGACAATAGACTTTGTAATGATTTTGACTTTAATTATAAAGTTTAGGATAGACTTTTAAATTGAAAGCATAATACATAAATAAAAATTATATCGGTACTGAAAAAAAAAAATTATGTTGTTGTTTGTTTTTTTGATTTCAATCTCTCGTAGTTCTTTTTCGTATAATTTTTGTTCGTGTAAAAATTCTCTCATTGTTTAAATGAGGTTCTTGTTATACAGGGTATATCAAAACTGCTACCGAAAACGAAGCCGGGTGGTAGTTTAAGCGACTTCAGACACAATGCAATAGAAAAAATTACAAAAAAGAGCGACAATTTTTTTTTTGTTATTTTTTTCCTATGACCATATTTGGGTGGTAAATGTATTTTTTTTCCTAAAATAATAGTGTATACCCTTTTATTTATACACAATCTAAGGTATAAAAGTATTTAAATAATTATTTTAGCAAAAACTATGGATTTACCACCCAAAAATGACGATATGTAAAAAATCATAAAAAATAATTGTCGCGTTTCTTTGCGAAAATTTTAGTTGCAATGTGTTTGTAGTCACTTAAACTACCACCCGGCTTCGTTTTCGGTAGCAGTCTTGAGATACCCGGTATAAAAGTGTGACTTTTGTCTATCAAATTATTAATTAGGAGTTACACATCTATTCATTAACACATTAAGAAAAAAAGACATAAGTCTACACATTACGTTTATTTCTTAGAAACATATTTATATTACACAATAACAATCATACACAAAACAATCCAAAACCCATTTAACAACGAAATAGAATTCCAAATTGCATTATAAACACACGTAATTGTTCGTAAATTCTCTATTTATCAATTTCCTACCGACAATGTCGAGACGAATTGCGTTTAAACTAATTACCTGAACAGCAAGAGACCCTTCATTTGTGCTTGTAACTTAATTACTTCGCTGATACACAGTATAACATGACCTATGTTTTATGCAGAGAGGTACTCAAATATATTTCATAGCAAAACTACTTGAGCGGTCAAGTGTACTGGTCAGTTCTTTTTATGTTTATTGTTTTATTGTTTGTAAAGTGCAGTATATTTTTCTCTTTTGGTAAAAGCTATTATCAAAACTTAAATCAACTTCAAATGTGTAAAGTTTTTTTAAAATCTGGTGTTATAATATAAATGCAGTCAGCATTGCGCCTTATAGATAGCAAAAAGTTACCCAGATAAAGTAGCAATATGCATGTGATAACCATATAATTATATATCTTGCCTAAAGATGGAATACGAAACGAAACAATTTTCTCATTGTAGCACCAATATTGTTAGTATTAACAAATATTCGTTGAATATAAAATGCTAATAAGCCAATAATAATATTGATTTATCAATTAAGATATCATTTATAGTATTTCTTTAATAAAAGATTCCCGATTTCAATCTAAACTTTCATATACAATTAATCTTATAAATACATAAGTACAATCAAACACCACAGGTATACATATTTGCTCATGGAGATTATCTATTACCTCGAGACATGACTAAAGTTAATTATTTCGGAGCAGTTCAATACGCATACGTTAAGACGAGAGCTCTTTGGGTCTCGTTGAAAACTAATATATTCGTGAAATTGCCAATAAGGGCTGCTCTTGTGAAATCACATTTGCAAACGATTACCCATTATTTAGCAATTGAAATATTTAAGAAAATATAGTTATATAGGTATTTTGAAGATAATCGACACGGTGGTAAATAAACGAGTAGAAAATATGGAGATATAGCAAAACATATTGAGTTAGATTTTGAAACCGTAATTTTAAGTCCGAAGGTCCAAAGTCCAAGATTTGAAAATGATTTCTTGAAAAAAAAAGTGCTCATAAAATAAAAGCCTCACTGCCTTTCTTTCAGGGATTCAGATTGCTGGAGACCAAGAGATGATGGTAGGTTATTCACATTTCCTTGAATTATGACTACCGTACACGTTGGAAAACATTTCATAGTGAGATTTATATGGCGTTGCGTTTTGGGTTCAGTATACATCCTGGTTCGACCGAACAAACTGTAGATACTCCTTTAGTGCATTTCAACTACCATCAGGTGTGAAAAAATTATCTAGCGTCAGTATAACAGTATAAAATAAAAACACATATTAAACAATCTAATGAACCCTTCATAAACCAATACATGCCAGTATGCAAAAACTTTGAAAGCAATGAATAAAATAGCATTATAGTAACGCAAATAAGAATTACACCAGCGGAGTCTATACAACAGAGCCGCATAATCGCAATAGCTATGAATAGAGATTTTTCTATATAGCAATATGTTTATATTTTGCCGGTAAACTTTTAATGTATGCCCGTTTCGCCAGTGAAAGGGGGGCGTATAGGGAGGTGGGAGGGGAGAAACTTGCTCCGTCGATTCCAGAAGCTTGAAGAACTAATTTAACTGCGTCCCCTAACTGCCACTTCAATAAATTTTAAACTAGTTATATATTGCTTTTTTTTCTAATATTATAAATCCTGTTTATATTTGTAGATGCAGTTTTGAAATTATGGTTGGCTGAATTTTTTTTTGTGTTAACTATTATTTAAACTTGAAATTTTAAAATACACCAAATGTCACTCACAAAAACCTGTCCATTAGTATAGTGAAAAGCAAATCACTTATTAAAAAGTGAAAATTACAAAAATAATGTTTGATGTAATAATGCAGCAACTCTAAACAAACATTATTCTCGGAGTTGCGGCAAACCTCTCGTGTCACATCTGGCTTCTTGACTATAACATCACGCTCTGTTTCTGAAAGGCAGCGCAGAGGTATAACGCGGGCAATTTACTAGTTTTGTATAAGAAAGCTGAGTAGAATAAAACGTTAGACTAGTGACTGTTATGGAACGTGTTACGTGAAGTAGATTATGAAAGAAAGTGCTAAAGATGGAAAGAGTTAGAGGGTGAATGATTAAGATGTTGAAGTACGGAAGGACGAAATAGGAGGGACCAACATTGAAGACGATAAAAGACAGATGACTTATGAAGTAAAGACGTATTAAATGGATGACAAAACTATATTGAAGAATAACTAACCGATCTATGTTTAATATGACTCGAGGCGGAACTAATCCCACACGCATGGCATAAATAGAGTAGATAATAACTGTCACCATATGTTAATTATGGTGATAGGCTCCCTGTCGTCCCTGGCACATTTTGCAATGGCAATAGCCTCGGTGAAATAGAGGTGGTAATCCTACTTTAGGTTTTGGCAAATTTTCCATAAAATTCTTGGTGATAATTGTTTAAAAATACAGCTGTAATAGTTACTGTGATGTTCTGGTGTTTAGGTTGGTAGTTTAAATAAAACACAGTGATCGATTTCCAGCGTCCGAGGCCCGTCCACTAGGTCCGACTTCTCTCAGTGTACTAACCGGTGGCGGGCACTCGCTCACTTTTATATATTTCTCATACTTGATTTACATCTACCTACAACACTATTTAGTCAGTACGTCACAGTTACTATTTATGGTTAATATGTGTAATATTGTAGTAGAATACAATTATTAATATTTATCGGCTCGTTTGTGTCGTTAATGACTTACCTTTTTTTATAAGGGACAACTGTGAGGTAGTGTTGTTTGCCGACGATACTTCATTAATATTTAAAGTAAATCGACGTAATCCTGATATTGACGACGTAAACAACACCCTCTCAAAAATAGTACATTGGTTTAGCATTAACAATTTGTTATTAAATAGCCAAAAAACGAAATGTATAAGGTTTGTGACACCTAATGTCAAGAAAGTTAATGCTAACATTAATTTGAATGGGGATGAGTTGAGCCTTGTGGATACAACTAAGTTTTTAGGAATTACATTAGATCCCAAACTTCAATGGGGTTCTCACATAGTCGCTCTAGCTAAAAAGCTGAGCGCCGCAGTCTTTGCGGTGGGTAAGATTCGCCAATTGACTGATGTTGATACAGCTCGATTGGTATATTTTGCCTACTTTCATAGTCTGATGAGTTATGGAATTTTACTGTGGGGTGGTGCTGCTGACATTAATACCATCTTTGTTCTCCAAAAGCGAGCTATAAGATCAATTTATTCGCTTGGGTCCAGATATTCTCTTAGAGAAAAGTTTAAAGAGATAAATATAATGACAGTAGCATCACAATACATTTTTGAAAATTTAATTTATGTTCATAGAAATAAAGAAAGTTTCTTAAGATTAGCGATATTCATAACAAAAATACTAGGAATAAGAATAATCTAGCTACTCTTAAGACCAGACTCCACAAGATCAGCAAATCTTTTAAGGGTTACTGTATACACTTTTATAACAAAGTTCCCAGTCATATTAAAGCCTTATCTATTACAAAATTCAAAGCTACTATCAAGCAAAAATTATGCAATAAGGCATATTATAAAATTTCGGAATATTTAGACGATAACAAGGCTTGGGAATAGAATAAAATTAAATGAATGTGTAGTATCTCGGAGCGTAAGTTTTGGTGTGCTCTATAATATATCATTTAAATCAAGTAACTTGTCAAATTTGCCATTATTTTCCTGTGTAAGTGATTGGGTATGTCATGCTCGCTTAAAGGTCTGTGCTTGCGGTGGCATCGTGTGCCAGGTCGGTCACTTCCCTGCAACATGGTTGAGGAGGCCGATGGCTGGCACATGCGTCATACTCGTGAACGGGTGCTGCTTGCGTAGACTGGTCTATCCGATTTACTTACATTGTAATGGATTGATTGATGGATTACATAAGGCTTTCGCAATTATTCACTGCTTTGGCGAAAAAGAGTATACTGATTCTTCGTTCTGGGCGACTTCACTCAGCCATAGTAATTATAATATAATAATATTCATATCAAAAATATTTATTGTAAAGCAACATATTATTATTAAACTGCTCTGATTTAAACCAACTTGTAAATTTTGTAAAAATTCACTACATTGTAAACTGGTTTTGAAAAGAGCAACACTAGAGTTTCTTGCCCGTTCTTCTCTAGTGAAAACAGCTTTCCGAACCGGGTGGTAGATAAAAAAATGACTGAATCTAAATGATGTTGAACATTTTAATGGATTCAATAAATTATTTTCATTTTCATTTTCATTTTTCATTTGCTATACGCCACGTCTTCAAACCGTTCCGTCATCCACAACTATGATCTATCTCATTCTATATCTATCTCATTCACCCTTGGTTCGCGTTGTGTATAGTTCGAGACGACAGATGCTAAGAGTATGAATATATCAATACACTACAACAGCATCATTTTAAAATTTAACTTTCAAAAATAGTCTTAAAGGAAAATTTATTCCACACCAACTTGAAACAATATCTAGAAAAATACTCTCGAGCTAAACGTAATTTTGCACATAAAAGTAAAGATGATCATCCATAAAATTTTCCAGTAATAGTGGGTACAATGTAATATCTAAACTTTCATAGCAATTTCGCAAAATGATATCTGCATTCGGTGTCAAGGTAGTTCTCCTAATTAGACGGCCGACTCCGCGCAATGCATGTTAACGACTGACATTTGCATTTGAACCGCGCTGGATCAGGACCCTAAAGGAGGTTCACACTGCACGAGAATTTAGATATTGACGATAGAAAATATGCAATATATTTTATATGTATCACGAATATTTTGCTGTAATTAAATTTGGGTACAGCTAACATTTATTTTTGAAGAAAGCAAAGACATGCAAATATTACAAAATTATATAGGCTCACCCTACATATTGGATATTGATGGCGGTAAAACGAGTGCAGATAGATCATATATCAGCCTCAAGAGAAAATCTCATCACGAGCAATATTTTTCCGGGTAGGTGTGGTGTAGGAGAAAATAACTCACACGTCGATAAATTATGTATCTTAATTTTTGAGCTATTATAGTATTTCATAAACTAAGATACCTAAATAGATTTAACCTTGGTAATGTCAATACCATCAAAATCTCAATACAATTATAAATACAATTCAAAATATAATTAAAATTATGAAATACCTATATTTTTATATGCATACACTCTTATGTCTGCAAAAACGAAGACAAAATTTCCATTGATGCCACCCACAACTAACCAACCTTCCCAATTAGCAATAGGGACCGAGCTTAAAACATCACAATTATTTTCTTGACCCAAAATAATTCTTATATAATGTCAATGCAAGACTAGGCGAGTGTGCATTCCACTTTACCATACCGCCAACATAGAGGGGGGGCAGAGTAACTGTCAAAATCACCACGTGATCATTACACCGGGGAATGAGTTGGAAAATGAGCGCTCACGGATAATTGGCGTCCCGGAATGAATTTGTGATTCTGTAACGTGATATTTTGATGAGGTGCGAATGAGGTGTTACGTATTGTTTACTTAAGGACGTGAGTTATTGAGCCAAGAATAAAAGTGCTTTAATAGTGTATCACATCAAGAGTACCTTTGTTATATACTAGAGATAGGAGTATTACTCGTTTATTGCTTTTAGTTAGGATTTTTTCCTACTGGAGGCAGGTTATGATGCTGATATGTAATTATGGTAAATAAATACACCAAATAGTTTACGATGTAATCCTGACAACACATAAAGATGCAAGTCTTGACCATTAGAATTAGAAAACATGAATGTTTTCGGTCTTTTTACATTCATGATAAATATAAGAGGAACTAACATTCTTCACGTGAGTTTAAACAAAAACTTTATTATAGTAAGTACCTATCTCGAATGGTCAATAACTGAAAAATAAATGACAAGAAAACAAACTGCTTTTCATGAAAATCTATGAAACCGTTCTTTTTAAACACTACAGCACTTTGAAAAGGTAAGTTATGATGAAATAGACAACATAAATCCTTCTTAATGGAAGAAATTAGTCCATCGTTATTGGATTATATGAAACTCATATAGAAATTCGTTTGTATAAGTACCCATGGATAGAATATATGGACTCCCTGAGGTCTCTGGTTCGAAGCTCGGGTCGGTAGAAGTAATATTGGATTTTTGTAATCATTATCAGCCCTGAACCCAATTCGTTCTGAAATTAATGGTGTTTGGTTCGCCCTATATCACATTGTGTATGGATAAAAGAAAAACTACACCTTGGAGCAAAAATATTTTTAAGCCAGAACTCTGTAAGCCACTTGCAAACTGCTGAAAAACGCTTTCAGATAATTTAATTAGTTATGAACTGTAATTAAACGGAAAACAAAGCTTTGTACTTCCTAAGCTATTCCTTCAAGACCGTTAATTTCTCCGCTCTCTCTTCTCTCTCTTTCTTGAATAATCTTTTTATGCTGGTTATTTGTAGATGTTTTTATGCGTTTCATGGCTTTCAGAATATGACCAATGGTCCATTTTTTTTTTAGTTTTATATATCAAGTATTCCGATATTGTGTGGATTTATAGCTTTGACCAACAAACGATGTGGTCTTTTTCTGGTTTTAAATGCCAGGTATTATGATATTGTGTGGATTTATATTTATTTTAACTTTTCATATATTATCTTCATAATCAAAATATGTAATAAAAAATATATTTTGTAATGCTATTTTCGCTTCTAACTTAGCTAGCGAAACGCTTAAAAAGTAGATAGTCGGCGTTATTTTGCTAAATGGCTGATACATTCAAGAACAATGATTACCAGTTACCAATTGATGTGTGTCCTTTATTGACGGAATTGCACACCAATCCCAGATACTTTGCGGCACTAGATAAAAAAATAACACACCTTATAATTGTTTCGCTATAAAACAGAATCACTTAACAGTATATCGAAAACAAACAATTTTCCTAGCACAAAGCAACTTAAGGCACGCACAACTTAGCATTAAATTGTTATGACGCCATTCTCCGTGAACTATTATAAGCGTCTGGAAGACGCTTTGTTATTATAGAATATAGCTTTACTAATATTGCCCGCAACTTCCAACCGACCCAACAACAACCCAACCCGCGTAAAAATAACTGGGAAACAAGTCTCGATAAATAAATTTATTTTTTCGGGATATAAAGTATCTTATAGTCTTTCTTGATAAATTACTGGTGGTCCCTGATGTGTATGAGCACGCCTGGTTAGGTACCACCGCAATGTCTATTTCTTTCGCCAAACCACAGTGTAAATGCATATTTGTGTTCCGGTTTGAAGGACATTGTAGACAAAGTAACTACAGGACATAATGGGACTACACATGTTATGTCTCAGCGAGGGCAGTGGAATGACAAGCATTGCTTTCTAATTCACGGTATTTTATGGTTTTATTACTATCCATTATGCGGTCGTATGTCGGCGAATCCCATGCTCGTCTCACTTCTCACCATTCAACGCAATGAAATAAATGGACTATCCAAGACTAAAAGAATAATTTCAACTGACTCTGAGACTCAATTCGAACAGATACTCCCTAAGATTAGCGCGTCCAAACAAACAAACTCTTCAGCTTTTTATATCAGTATAGATAATATTTTTGTTTGTTGATGTTCGCAAAATTGCTGTATTCCTGTGGGATATTAAGCCACCCGCCGCGTCTCGCTGTTTCATGCAAAACGACCCGTTTCCTGTTTATCGAATGCTCTAGACTTTTGCGATGTTTATATACAGATGCTTTTAATGTGCAAAGAGTTTGAAATCGTAGTTTTTGTAAGGAAATTGGAAATGTTGCTTTTGAATTACTTAATAGATGTTATTTTGCTTTTGTTTTTAAATAGATTATGGCCTAACAGCTCTACCTACCCTTTCTGGAGGTTGGCGTAAGTTTATGTATACATATATATTTTATTTTGATTTGTATATTTGATTTGTTTATGTATGACTTCATTGTAGAAAATTCAGTGGATCATTTACTACAAACTGTATCTTGCTCATAATATGTTTTATTGTTCTGTACGGTTTCCAAATACCTATATAACAAACTAAATACATACATACGTTTTCTAAGAACTGAAATCCAAAAGTGGCCGTATACTTAAAGCAAATATACGGACTTATTGCCGTCTTTTGAGGAAAAAAATAATCAGTTTTAGTTTATTTTTGTGAGAATGAAATTTTTGTTCGTAACAATTTCTATTGAATAGTAATGTGAAATGTCTATCAAGATAAAGAAATTTAAACTCAATAGAGTATTTTGAAATAAAATTTTATAATGACGGAAGCCCGCCCAAAAATGTTGAAAACGGAAGCGAAACGTTAAGGGGGAGCTACACAAAGAGGTAAAAAAAACAATATAATTACTGTGACGTGATTTAAGATGTGTATGTACATATCGTATTGTTACAGAATATTCTGTTGAGAATATAATAATATTGACATATTCGAGTAGTCGACGAAAGCCAAATATCTTTGAAAAGCTTTACATAGCGGTATAATCATTGCAACAGTTTTTCTTTCTCGTAAAAAATACCCATGATAACATTGTACATAGTTTATAATATAGAAAAATGCCTATACACAACCTTTAATTAAATACTTTAAAAATATTCCGTTACGTGCCTCCAGAACAAAAACAAAAACAGCCGCAAAATAAATTAATATACGTGAAAACACGGCAAAATAATTGCTTAAAACACACTTGTGCTGTATATTAAGAACGAGAGGGTCCGTCCGTACATGCCCGGCGAAAGTATTGTAAAAACCCTTTGTGAGTTACCCTTTCATGGAACGTTTCGCGTTGAAATGCTCTTTTATACGTCAAGAGTACGCATAATACTTTGGAAACACCGGGCCCCACGAAAACAGATACTGGCTTGAACAATGCGTGTTTTGATAATATAACGCTTTCGAGCTGTGGAGTTCTGGGGGGTTAACCTATACTACACGAAGTTCGGATGTTCGGACGATTGCGTCATCACAGGATTAAAAAAATCGACTTTTAGAAATCAATATTTTTATGTATGAAAATTAGGACTTTAGCTTAATATTACGACGATACGGTGATAGTTCGATACAGGATTTGAACATTAAGTAAAGTATTTAGATATATTCGTACAGTTTTACGTGCGATGTTCGAACATTCGTCGTCGCGTCGAAACAGAGTAACCCCCCTACACAATCGCCGAGCGAAACGGTTAAAAAGGTAACTTGCGATGAGCGCGGTGCGTACCTTTCTGCGGTTTTATTTATGTATCTCAGTTTTTTTTGGATACAGTGTGAATTGTATGAGCGATGAGTACAGCAACAAGAAAGCAACCTATTCTAATATGACGATGGTGCTGGTAGTTATATTAAGAAGAATAGAATAAGTGTTTAAATACAGAACGTTAACGGCTGATTTAGGATGCCAATTCGGATGAATTTTGTGATTTTTAAAGAGCGGATATTGTTGGCATTTAAGTATGCAAGCTGTATGTTGCAGAGAGCATTGTGTTAATGATAATGCTGAATGATGATAATGTACATGATATTGGAAAAGAATAGAGAAATATATGACTATGCCGGACACAACCAGCGTATTATTTGGAGTTTTTGTAATACTGTGTTTTGGTGCTTGGGCTGATTGAGCAAACTGATATTGTGATTTGTATTCATTATAATTCTGGAGTAAGGAATTTCTGCCAGATATCGCGATAGGATCTCCCCTATTACATCGTCGAACGCAAATATTGAGATACAAATATTGAGATTGAGAGATAATATACGAGTATACTGGAGGGGACAATGCAAAAAAAATGTTTGTAACAAAATGAACGGTACCGTCCGCTTCTTCTATTTCTGTCTCTGTCACGCCTACGCTCTAACATTATCTTCGCTCTCGCTTCACTGTGTACCCGTGTGCACGCACAATACGCAGAGATTTTGATCCCGATGTCCGCTCCAGTATAATACCTCAATGAACGCAACACACAAGGCGAAACATGAGTGTCCTGGTAGCACTTCTGCCGACCCCTTTTGGAAAAAGGCGTGAGTTTATTTTACTATATATACTGAAATAGACACTCAAACGTATATCCCTAAGGGGTAAAGAGTATTGCAGAATCACGTAAGAGCAATTGAGAACAAATCTAATTCCAGATATGTGTATCATGACTGAAAGGGTTAAAACTCACGTAAACTAGATTATCCTACTTAAAGATGCATAAATGCATATACACTACCTATGAACATTTTGAACACCAATAGAATAACTCATAATTAAACAAAAATTAAAAAATAAGATGTCGAAATTAAATGTCTAATTTAGATGCTATATACATTCTTGTAAATAGTATGCAGCTTACCTAATATTTTACGCTTGTGTTTAATGGTTTATTAGTGAATAAAGCATTTACGTAATTGACTTAAAAAATAAAGTTATGATTTCAGAACGTGAGTGATGTACAAACTCGCGACCGTAGGATTGGTAGTTTTTATCCTGTTTTACCAACAGGCCATCTAGCTGCTTTTTATTGTTTATTGCTATGAATGGCGAGACGAGCATGCTGTCCGCTTGATGGTAAGCGATACGACCGCTCATGAACAGTAGCAAAACCAAACAACACATTGACTTACAAAGCAATGCTTGTCATTTCATTGCGCTCGCCATCCTGAGACATAAGATATAAAGTCTCAATATGTCCAGTAGTTGCTCTGGCTGCAATGTCCTTAAATCCGAAACACAACAGTGCATTTAAACTGCTGTTTAGCGGGAGAAGGCGGCCTCTCACATGAGAGACCTACAACAAGTATATTTTAATATAGTGCTTTAAATATAATCATCAACTCCAATCAACTAAGGATTATATTTAAATCAATAGTTACTCCCCACATCTACACATACAAGATGACCCTTTGAAACGGTCCCAATCAACGAGCTTTATAATATTACACGAAAATTTACATCGCAAACACTAACATTGCTATCAAAATTCCCAATAGTTCCTTGAGGCTTACCTTTTGTAAACTAAAATGGGACGCAATCATCTTCCCAGGATTATAGATACGGAATGTCTCACTTATGCTCGTTGCCCGGGGCACGACCCTTCGTCCTCGGCAAATATTCCATATAATCATTCGGTTTTAATTATTATTGCAGTGGCTAAGTTTTGTTTGATCTATTGATTAAGTTCTGTCCTGCGGGTTTACCGTCTGTAATGTAGGGTGTAGCTGTTTATGGTTTGAGGATTGGAATTTATTTTATAGTTTAAGGAGTTATTTTGGTAAGAAATGATAGGTCTGGTAGTTTGAATAATTCTGGATATTTAGACGATCTTATTTGGTGGTATTGTTGCAGGTTTCTATCTATAAAAAAAGAGCTTAAATGTTGTGTTTCAAATGGCTACAAATTTATTCCTAAATGTTTTCAACTTACGTAGGATATCGTAGCATGGGAATATTCGATGATATTTTTAATACTGCAGGTTAAAAGAAAAGCAACACGAACTCAATTATTCTCGAAGAGAAGCAGTTTGACTTATTGAATAAAAATATTTTCAACATAGTGTATGAGTTTCTTCAAAGTGCGTGGTGGCCTGTTGGTATACGGACTAGACGCGGCTGCCAACACGTTCACGGTGGTCGCGGGTTCAAATCCCAGGGCACACCTCTGACTTTTTGGAGTCATGTGTGTATTGATGACAATCACCACGCACTAAAACGGTGAAGGAAAACATCGTGAGGAAACCTGCATACCATAGCGATTTATAAGAATTTCTATGGTATGTAAGTCCGCCAACCCGCACTAGGCCAGCGTGGTGGACTATATGGCCTAACCACTCTCAATCGTACTCTCGATTGTAGAGTAGGCCCGTGCCCTGCAGTGGGACGTATATGGGCTGATACAGAATGAGTTTCTTAATAAAAGTGAAACAATTTAGCATTTAACACGCAACCTTAAATACAGGTAATAAACAAAACAATTCTAACACTACGTAAACATTGTCGCGACTATTACGACGACATAAACATAAAAAACTCATCGGCAACGCGAGAAATATTCCTAATATCGCTCGCATGTGTGGAATAAAAGTTTTTCCATTTACTAGTACAATGCTATTTCCCTACAGAAGTCGTAAACATGCGGCCAGAGGTACCCATCCCGCTCCCTTCCCGGGGAAGTTAAATTTTATACCGGTGTTTAGTCTGCGCCAGGAGAAAAATGTTGCACCTCCCTGTCCATTAGCAGAGTAAAATTAGACGTTAATTTTTTAAAAGTAAAATAATCTTCAGCTTTAGGCTTATTTGTTGTGAGTTACGTTACGAGTTAATTATTTTAATTTAATAAATAGGGAATGATATTCATTATTTTAAATTATGTTTTGTGGACATTATTTGGATTCCAATAAGTGGACGTCCTGTATGATCATGATCCATGTCTAGCTTAATAATCATTAAGAGTACAAAATCGATTATTAAAATATACACAAACTTGTATAGTTTTCTAGATAAAATCGATCTTGCTGGCTGTAAAATAATTAACAGTTAAAAACAAGCTAACTATTGACGTCCATGTGGAAATTTAAAGAGTATCTTAAAATAGTTAAACATTAAGCTGGAGCTCTAAAGTTTCTTTCTCTCTCCCACGTATGCAGGCTACTTCACAACGTTTTCCTTTTAAAACAAGCGATATTTCGATATTTTTAAGTTTAAGAATGTCATATGAGTTGTCCTCAAATGAAACTCCCTCCATTGTTAAATAAAGTCAAAAAGTAGCTATTATTCCTTTGATACATCTTAAAACCCTAACAACAAATTAAATCACAAAAATCTCATAAAACAAAGCATAAATCTCAAGCGAAATTTCGCTTAACTAAAAGCAATTTTTAATAATTATGTTACGTTGTCTATCAGGCGTGCGTTGTGGGGTATCAAGAGGCTTCAGACAAAGCCGCATTGCAAATAATGTTATGCCCGGAACGCCCCATAATGAGAGTTCATTGGATTACAGGTTTACAAGCCCAAATATCCAAAAATGCAGGTGTATTTAAATAACTCAGTCAATAATGTCTAATTTAGAAGGAATGCTTTCCCGAGCCCACTTGCGGCTTCGGTCGGATGTTTATGCTTATCCTCATTATGTTAAACGTTATGAGACTTTAGGGTTTTTGTATATGAGTATAAACAGAGGATTCGCTTATAATTTTTACTTTTTTATTTATTGTAAATTAGGTTTTATTTAAGTCGGTTAGGGTAGTTAGAATGTACGATTATGCCATAAGGAAAACGTTTTATTTTTAAGGCCATAAATAAATGCGCATAAATATTGGCTGATCACTTTAAAATTAAATAATTTCATAAAGATAACGCTCTTAGGGATCTTTTTAGTAGAAATTAAGTTTCTGGGAAAACCCTAGCAATTACCCAGTCTAGGAATCGCACTCGGTACCCCAATATACTTTTCAGTAAATAAAGTCACAAGACGAGTCAACAAAGTATTGCTCCGTGGAAATTGTCTTTGTTAACAAAATACTCAAGAAGTTTGCACATGTTAAATCCTTTCGATGCTTAATATTGGAAAGGGAAAATAGACAATGTGCGAGACTGCACAATCATCTATTTATAATGCTCTGTCAGATAGTCTATGTAGCTCAGGTGTCGTATCGGAACAATTTTCAGCGACTGGCTACACAAAATAAAAGACGCAGAAAAGGGTTACCTCAAACGCGGTGTCGACTTTTTGAGACTAAAGAATTTCGTTTTAAAGGACGCTTTTACTCCGTTTTATTAGATTGGGTCAACATTGAGGTAAAATAGCGTAGATTTTAGTGGCAGTATACCAAATTAGATATCATGTAATTGACATTTAAAGTATGGTTCAAAGGTGAAACGATGTCTAGATATTGGCTCATGATAGTATTTTCAAAGCTGAACCACCATAATCTGATAATAATAATATGAAATTAATGCTTATAGAAATTATATTGCTGCTGTTATTATAACAATACAAAACTTAACAAATAGGAATTAAGGATTAAATAGGGATTAACGGATTAAGGATGTCATGGCGACTATGGATTTTTCTATTTGGATTACCCTGCATTTCCTTTCAAGTATATTAACTTTAATCTTCCAATGTTAAAAACGCATAAAGACACTTAGTCGTGTTTCAGGCGATAAATCGAACCTATGACATAATTGTTGGTAGGTCTCTCATATGAGAGAGGCCGCCTGGGTAGATACAATGTCTATTTTTTCCGCAAAACAGCTGTTAGACGTCGACTGTGCAACGAGAAGCCGCGGATTCGATCACCGCACCGAAACAAATATTTGTGCGAACCACGGGTATTTGTTTCGGGTCTGGGTGTTTGGGAGACCGAAAAGTCTCTCGTAGTTACTGATTCCCACGACACAAGACTCTATCTTAGTGTGGGGGGCAGCACTATGTATGTGACTGTTGGGTGTATTATTTATGTTTATCTATACTATCTATCTGCTCTGTGAGCCTCCTGTAGATTCACTCTCTTGTCTTCCGTCATGTCCGCGAACAGCGCAGCAATAATGCACCACGTTCCATTTACACCTCCAGCAATTTGTTTTGAATTTGCGTGCATTTTTCTGAACACGTAGGTATCCTTTTTTCACTTCGCTGGAGCACTTTAAAAAGATTTATCTTTGTTTGTCACTGGAAAGCGTTTGTTTGCTTGTGATTTTTGTTATTTTAAAGTTTTGGAGTTTTAAAATAGCCCAAGGGAGTTATTTGACGGTACGAGATGGAGTGCCACTGAAAAGGACTAAAGGGTGAAGTGAAGGGGAGTGCATTTTGCAAATGAGCCTTCGTTGTGAATTTGGTAAATGTGTCCTTATTTTTATAAACCGAATTGTGGTTGTGTTTCGGATTGAAGGACATTGTAGCCAGAGTAACTACTGGACATATTGAGACTTAACATCTTATGTCTCAGGATGGCGAGCGCAGTGGAATTTTGCTACTGTTTATGAGCGGTCGTATCGCTTACCATCAGGCGAACGGCTTGCTCGTCTCGTCATTCATTGCAATAAAAAAAAAACGTTTCTTGATATTTTATGAATACAAAACAACACATTCAACTACATCAATATTTAAGATCACTTCTCACTCTTTAATTTTCATTAATCATACATTACATATTTCCTACTTAATCTAAATTCAAACTTCTATACACAAAACCATTTCACTATAATATCTTTCTACAATACTCCGATAAATTAACGTTGCAACTTTATCAAATTTTCTTTGAAACAATAGACAAAACCAATACAAGCGGTTATATCTTAATCCACCCTTTGTTTAGCATATTTATTGCATTACAACTAAAACAATCACGGGACATTTGTTCAGCGATTGCTAAACCGAATTGTTGGCGTGGCGACGCTTGCCGTGGCGACGGGTCGCCACGCTATATAAGGTCGACAGTGTATTTTATATTAATATATTATGGTACATATTATTTATTATTCTTTTAAAGATCGTATTTTCAAGTGTCCATAAATGTTATATTATATTTTTATATTTAATTAATTATAGTTCATAATATATCTTCAATTAATATTTTTTTTTCTTTAAACATTTAAATATTTAATGTATTATTAAGTTATCCATCATCCATCAGCCAAAGGAAGTCCACTGCTGAACATAGGCCTCCCCCAATGATTTCCACAGAGGACCTGTTGGAGGCAGCCTGCATCCAGCGACGTCCCGCGACCTTTACCAGGTCGTCGGACCATCGTGTGGGTGGACGTCCTACGCTGCGCTTTCCGCTACGCGGCCTCCATTCGAGCACTTTCCGACCCCATCGGTCATCAGATCTCCGCGCTATGTGCCCTGCCCATTGCCACTTCAACTTGCTAATCCGGTGGGCTATGTCAGTTATTTTAGTTCTCCTACGGATCTCCTCATTTCTGATTCGATCTCGTAGGGAAACCCCGAGCATAGCCCTCTCCATAGCTCGTTGAGTGACTTTGAGCTTCCTAATAAGGCCCATAGTCAGAGGCCACGTCTCGGTGCCGTAAGTCATCACTAGCAACACACAACTATCGAAGACTTTCGATTTAAGGCACTGAGGTATTTTGGACGAGAAGACGTCGCGTAGTTTTCCGAACGCTGCCCAACCGAATTGGATTCGACGATTGACCTCTCTCTCGAAGTTGGACCTGCCTAACCGGACCACTTGTCCTAAATAGACATATTCGTCAACAACTTCAAGAGTCGAGCCCCCAACACCGATGGGGGTGGGCACAACATGGACATTCGACATGATCTTCGTTTTGTCCATGTTCATTTTAAGACCCACCTGTTGGGAGACTCGATTGAGGTCTTCGAGCATAGTGCTAAGGTCTTCCAGCGATTCTGCCAAGACTACAATATCGTCGGCAAACCGAAGGTGAGTGATATACTCGCCGTTGATGTTGATGCCGAATCCTTTCCATCGCAAGAGCTTGAAGGCGTTTTCCAGCGCGGCAGTGAACAGTTTCGGAGATATGACATCTCCCTGTCTCACGCCTCTCTGTAGTGGAATAGCCTTCGTACTCTGATCTTGTACTCGGACCGACATGGTGGCGTTGTTGTATATACACTTCAACACTTCGATGTACCGATAGTCTATATGGCACCGCTGGAGAGACTGTAGCACAGCCCAAGTCTCGATCGAATCAAAGGCTTTCTCATAGTCCACAAACGCTAAACAAAGCGGCAAGTTATATTCCTCGGATTTTTGTATAACTTGCCGAAGCGTATGGATGTGGTCTATGGTACTAAAGCCTTTTCGGAAACTGGCTTGTTCGGGAGGCTGGAAGTCATCAAACCTGCGTTCGAGACGATTTGTGATGGCCCTCGAAAACAACTTATAGACATGGCTCAGGAGCGAGATGGGCCTGTAATTCTTCAGCAAAGTGTTATCACCTTTTTTGAAGAACAGTACCACCACGCTCCTGCTCCATGCCTCTGGCGTTGAGCCCTCGAGGAGAACGGAATTGAAGAGCCTCTGAAGGACTTTCAGTATCGGCGTTCCGCCTGCTTTCAGAAGCTCTGAAGTTATTCCGTCCTCGCCCGGCGCCTTGTTGTTTTTAAGTTGCTTCAGGGCCATTTCAATCTCACACAGGCTGATGTCCGGGATATCATCGCTAAAGTGTCGGATCAACTCGGCTCTCGGGTCTTCGGCCGAGCTAACAGCAGGTTTGGCAACCGAGGTGTAAAGCTGTCCGTAGAACCTCTCGATCTCCCTTAATACCTCTGCCCTCGTCGATACTACGCGGCCGTCTTCCGTCTTCAGCCTAGACAACTGGCTTTGCCCAATAGACAAGTCTCTTGCAAACACTTTGGAGCCTCCGTTCCGCTCGATTGTCTCCATAATGCTCACAGTATTGTGAGCACGGACATCGTGTCGCAAGGACTTCCAGATCTGTCTATTGAGCCGCCGATATGCTTCGGCGTCAACGGAAGACTGCAGCGCTAAAGATCGACGTTCGGCCATGAGGTCAAGAGTGTGGATCGAGATTTTTTGTGGTCTATCTCTACGGCGAGGTCTAAAATACTTAGATCCCACCGTATGGACAGCTTCTACCAAACCGCTGTTTAGCTCGTCCACTGCAAGGTTTTCTCCTAGACAATCAAAGCGATTTGTCTCTTTGATTGTCTAGGAGAAAACCTCGAGTTGAAAGCTCTCGGGGTTTTGGATATGGGCGCGAGTAGGTCGGAGCGTAGATTTCATCAAGCGACGCCTTTCCGATTGGACATTGATATTCAGTGTGACCCTAACCATTCGGTGATCACTGCCGGTTTTCACCCTGTTGATCACAGAGACATCTCTGAATATCCGTCTATTCGTCGTCAAGATGAAATCTATCTCGTTTCTCGTAGAACCGTCAGGACTCAGCCAGGTCCATTTCCTGTGAGGCGGCTTCTGGAAAAAAGAGATTATTTAAGTATTTAATGTTTATTAAATAAAGTTACAATTTTCTGTAAGAAATTCGTGATACTTCATTTTTTCATTAGGCTATATTTAATTCCTGTAATAATATTATCTTTTATGCATATTACTTGTACACACACGATGTTTCACATCTGCCAGGCGTCCAATGACGGCTCACATTTTTTTAGTGTTGCAATGAATTCAAATATTAAATGTTTCATGCACACATAAATTCACGCCATTTTTTCTTAGAAGTGATAGGCAGTGGTGTGACTACCCATGTTTCACCTTGTGCTTCATCCTACGTTTAGTTAGCGGGCGGGCCTATCGCTATTTCAGCCATAAATGCCTCCAGGTTGATAATACATAGGAAAATACAATACCATTTTACCCAACCGGGAATTTGAACCCAAGACCTCAGCGTTGTAATCGTATCGTACTACAACTACGTCACCGATGCAGTAGTAAAATGTTAGTAAGGGTAAATAAATTCAAGAATTTAACTCGCAATTTAGTCTTCTGAAGTCTGTCCATCCTCCAAGTCATAACAGGATAGCTTTATTATCAAATAACTGAATCAAAACATTTGTTAATCATGCAATATTTATCTCTGTATGGAGTTCGGATGAAATTTTTCGTTCTACAAATTTCTTCTCAAGCAAGTACGCCAAGAACCACAAAGACATTCAAAAAATAACATCTTGAAAGAAAGAATATTTATTACCTAAAAACACTTTATCATACAAAAACAAATGGCTACAACATCACACAACAAAACAACATCAACCGGCAGATATTCAGAATCACGCTGTAGCTATATATTTTGTTTCCGTTTGTAAAACTCCCCATAACATTATGTTGATGGCAGCAATAACTTTTGAAATATTTACGAATATACCAAACGGTGCGGTTGTGATAAATAGGAGACACTCGGCGGATTGACCGTCTGAATAAAGATTAGCCGACCAGACTGTTACATTTTTCACTCGCCGACAATTTGCTCCGATTGTTCTTTGCGGATAGAGGGATTTGTAAATTTAATAGGAATGGTGTGTTATAAACACAAATAAGTTAGTTTGAATTATATTAACATTGAATCATATTGCTTAAGTTTTTGTAGGAGATGCATAAATACGTATTTTTATCCTGAAAGTAGTAACAAGCATGTCGCATCTCAGACTTAATCTGGGTATTTCCAGTTTCAACCAGATCAGTGTAATTTTATCAACCGGCTAAAGACAATTAAGCGATATGCAGCATCCATATTTACTTCTTTTCATTGCCGTGCATTTCTGTCTCTGTATAATGTATGTATATTACAAGATATGAGAAGATCAAGCAGTCACTTAGGTTTTTTAAAGTCTAGACATCGTAATATTCATTAGTATCACGTGAGATACTTTCCAATAAAACATTCTTTAAAAAAACATATTAAAAAAAAGACTGCCTCGGTGGCGTAGTTGTACTACGGTAAGCTTGCAAAGCTGAGGTCGCGGGTTCGAATTCCGAGTCTTGCAAAGTGATATTGGATTTTTCTATTCATTTTTGCCGAATTCCAAAACGGTAGAGTCGCACCATTATTACTCCCAAAACCTAACGCCAAACAAAGCTCGGATATTAAAGAAATCATTTTTATTACCGCAATCGTCAGCTCATCGCTTCCCTCGTTCATTAACAATGGATTTTGTCGGCCTCGTGGAGTCCCTCTTGTCGGGATTATGTGAGCAAATCCCTGGACGTTACAGTTGGGTCCACTTACTTCGTCTCACCTATAGCGTTGCTCATTGTGCAATTCGTTGTTAGGGGACACAAGGATTTATAGTATAGCGTGCATGTTCGACGAACGTTTTAAGGATAATATGTTAAATAATCACTGGTGGTAGGTCTCTCATATGTGAGAAGCCATCTGGGTAGGTACCACCGTAATTTCTATTTCTCCCGTCAAACAGCAGTGTAAATATACTGTTGTTAGTTACTGTTATTACTCTAACAGAGTAACTACTGGACATATTTATATCTTATGTCTCAGGATGGCGAGCGCAGTGGAATGCCAAGCATTGCTTTGTTATTGAAGGTGTTGTTTGGTTTTGCTACTGTTTATTAGCGGTCGCATGGCTTACCATCAGGCGAACGGCTTGCTCGTCTCGCCTTTCAAACAATAAAAAATAATAAAAAAAGTACCTACGTAGTTACACCTAATAATTACATTTATTGTATTAACCCATATAAGCGCCACTGCAGGGCACGGGCCTTCTCTACAATCGAGAGCACGATTGAGAGTGGCTAGGCCATATAGAACCACCATGCTGGCCTAGTGCGGGTTGGCGAAGTTTACATACCCTAGAAATTCTTACAAATCGCTTCATACTTAGTCTAAATTGTACACTGAGGTGCAAGTCTTTTGTTGTGGATATCAGAAACTATGAGAGATTTTTGGTCTCCCAACACCCACAAGCTAAACAAATATTAATTTGAGAAAACAAATACAAATTATGAAATTGCTTAATTTTAAACAACGAATTCAGGTAAATGTTATCTAATTTAAGCAAAATATTATAACATACATTCTGCAGCAGACTACAAATTAAAATGCCAATAAAATATTGACAAATTATCTTCTCATTTGCTTTTATTTCTTTCCGTTCGTATGTCCCCCACTGACCAACACACTAAGGTGAGTCAATATGAAATTCCCTAATTAGCGGACCCTTTACAACCGGACCCAATTATAAAGCTTTTCAATAGTAACTAATATGCCAATTAAAGCAATAAAACTATTGAGCTTTAAAATCCTTTTTGATGTTCATAATACGGCCGTCCTTAATTGCCACGGTTATTGTTGCAAAATAATTGCAGATAGTTCAGATTTATTTATAAAATTAATTTTATTATTTTAATTGCAATAAATGACGGTACTAGCAAGTCATTCGTCTGATGGTAAGCGATACGACCGCTCATGGATGGCAAAACCAAACAACACAATGAATTACAATGAAATACTTGGCATTCTACTGTGCTCGTCATCCTAAGACATAAGATGTTAAATCTCATTTAAGTCAGTTAGTGCTCTGGCTACAATGTCTATCAAACCGCAACACAACAGTGCATTTACACTGCTGTTTGGTGGGAGAAATATACATTTTGAACGTTAAATGAGGAACCCCGTATTTTATTTATTTTATACGCAATCGATGTATTTTTAATTTAAGTTGCTTACTTTTTTTATTTGACAAACCATGCATTATAAACGTAATAGAAAAGTTCTTCCTTCTAGTCGACATAATTATGCTGACACTCATCGCTATATCTGGATGCTACGACAGAAAGCGACAGGATTTTAAGGAAGCATTACGTATGTAGGTCGGCAACCTATTCCACAAAACAACACACACACACACAATATATCAATACTATACCTACATTAACAAGTAAATTTCTAATTCCCTGGAGATGCATGATCTATAATCATGAGTAATCATCTTATGGCTGTAGAAAGAGGTAGAGTAGGTCATATTAATGCTGAAATTACTATCTTGCACGTATATTTAAAACGTAAATTTTTCAATGCTTTTTTTTATCATTGAATAATTTACGAAAAATACAATTTGTTAAAGCAGCACGATTTTGACACATCGTAATCGGCTTTGAAGTAGCGAAAGAGTTATTTATTCAGGGTTTATTGATTCTTTATGTATTCGTCTTATGCTGACAGCCTCTTTTTTACATACATATGTCTATTTTTATGCCCATATGTTTTACTACCTTGCCTATTAGTTAAGTAGTCTAATTAGTTGTGTTATATTAGTTGTTATTTAACTTCCAATTGAATAATCTTTAATCTAATATGTGTTCTGTCCTGCATTGTGTTGTATACTATGCTGTCATGAATAAATAGTTCTTTCTTTCTTCTTCTTCTTCTTCCTATTGGCAAGGTATTGGCTTAGGAAGATTATTTTCATTACATAAGTCCATCCAGCGTAACCATGACCAACCGCCACCTAATGGTAAGTGATTTGCGAACTTTTTGGATTAAAAAAATAATTTTTCACACATTGATTGAGATAATAAATAAATAACACTCCACCGCCACATACATAGTCCTGACCCTACACTAGGATCAATTAGTCTTGTGTCGTGGGTATCAGGAGCTACGACAGACTTTCCGGTCTCGCAAGCACTCAGACCCGAAAGAAATATTTGTGGGCCGCACAAACATTTTTCTCGTTGCGGCGATCGAACCCGCGAACTCCCACTTCACAGTCAGCGTCTAACTGACTGCGCCACAGAGGCTGTCGTAATATGTTTTCATAGTATAATAATAAACATTTATACTCGTAATCTAAAAGTTTTAACATGTCTAATATAATAAAATGTAAAGAGAGAAAAACTGACCCTAATATTTGACAACAGTATGCCCAAACGCATTTGCCAAAAGATCGTAGACAGTCAACTTTCGAAATCAAATCAAATCATCAAAATCAACATCTCAAACTCACCGCTGAGATAAATGCGCAGTCACGTCAGTTCAGAGTCGATTTCCCCAAGGAACGGCACCGACTCGACAAAACGCAAATATCTAATTACAAATTCGATCCTTCCAATAAATATTCCAATGGCATTATATTTACATAATACCGACTACGTTCGCAATATTAGATACAGCGGTACCAATAAATACGTATACAGACTTTTGTGAATGAGAATGTTTGTTTGTTGTGGTTTTGCGCTTTTCCATCTCTACCGATTGTTGTGAAATTTTACACACCCATTGTAGAAAATACAAGAAGAGATATATTACTTTTTATCCAGAAAAAGTATGGTTCTTGAAGAGCAGAATAAAAACTAATAGAGTGTGAAAAAAATACGTTATACCCGTTTAAAAGCCAAGCCAGCCGACACGAATAACTTGTAATAGACGAATATTTAAAGCATATTTTAGAATATCTTTGTTCCCCGGTTATTTTTAGCAAGTAGGGAAGCAGTCAAATAAAATCATAAGTTTGAAAGTTTAAACGGATCATAAAGAAATTTTGAATACACTATTTCAGAAGTGCAGAAAAGGACTTTGAGTATAACTGTTCGTTCAGAAACAAGCACCAAAGCGGTTTGAAAAATAATTTCCAATTTTCCAACAACAGGCAAGCAAAGCCTGGAACAAAATTAAGTTTATTTATCTTGTATTTTTACAAATAAGAATCGTTTTAGTTAAAACAATTTTAAACAAAACCTCAGAAGTTCATTTAAATAGCTGTAAATTGTATCATTGTAAGTTTATGGCTCTCGTATATTGCGCTGGCTTATACATAATGCATTATTAAAATATCTGCTAAATTTATAGTCTTGTGAGCATGGTAATTATGAGAGGACAATGATCTTTAATAAACTTTCATATTTGTGGACATTTTAAATATTTTGTAAAATAAAATAAACTATTATTTTTTAAATATATTTTTTTGTTTGTTGTAAGACGAAAGAAAGAAATTAATTTATTTTAAATCGTAAAAATCAATACATTTGTGCGCTGTTATTGATATGGATGTTTCTACATTGATCTTAATGCGACTATTCGTCTTACCTGAGGAGATTTTAACCATAGCGCACTACATTTAGTTTATTGTACTGACAGCTGAACCTGAATAAAACTAGAACATTTAGTAGGAACCATATCAGCATCCAGAAATAATAATCAATGTCACTATTCATGTCAGATTCATGATAAACCTTGCTATTTTAATTTAAATAAAAATATCATTCATTGTTAGAGAAATATGTAATAATATATGACCCAAAATATAAAAACAGGGTCAATCATTTTTTTATCTGACCTAAAACATCTCCGGAGACAATCAAAGCAGAAACAATAAACATAACAGTATGCAGACTACATCAAAGACTACAAAGCGAAGACTCAATTACAACGAATTGATAGTTTGAGAGCCCCTTATTAGGTAGACCACGAAATAAGGCAATTTGCCGGACAAAGGCCCCTCGGAACGAACGCTGACGGCGATTCAAAAGTTTCCAGATGACGGCCGACGGAACCCCTCGAATTTATTGAATTTCATCCCGAAAAGGATGACCACATGTCCATTGTTCTGTCGGACAGTAATTAGGGGCCGTCACAGGTACGTCGAATATGATTTAATTAATGTGGGGGATAGTAAATATTCCTAATTGATACAATGATGGACACCCTTTGATTTGAGATGCAAAAGGGTGGATTTAAATAATTTTGAAGCTTAAATGGTTTCATGTTGACTGTACCGATTTTAAGATACGATAAATACATAAAAAAAATCAGTAGAAATTTAGACGATCTTCATTGTGAGTAAGTAAATAAGTTTAGAGATAAAACGAGTTAATATTCAGGTTTTATATTTGGTACCACTAAAATATGACATATAGAACATATTATGCAAGTGAACATTAACAAGAGTCCTGAAAAATATGAATATTATGACTTGAGCATTCGCCGAAAGAACAAAGCTGAAAGCCTCCTCAAAACATACGAAAATTTACAAAGATTTATTTACGAAGACAATACCCTAAATAACCCTAAACATAAAAATACCCCTCTTTAATATTAAAAAGTCTTCACAATTTCCTCTCGGTGCAAGGGTCCCTCCGTAGCCTGTAGCAACGGAACAATTTGTCCCACAATGAAGGCAGCATTCAATAATTTCTATAATAAATTCTGTCGGTGACCGCGCTGGGGTAGTGGCAACTACACGCAATTAATTATTATATTTCCTTTTTAGATGGAAATACTTCGCATACTTCGTTTATTGAATTTTGGAGTGTATTAGTGTTACCAAGGATTGTGTTGTTTACGGTATCTATTGTGATTTCAATATATTTATTTGTTCTTTTATTAAAGTATTTATTAATTAAGACAATATAAGATAATGTTTTTTTTTTGAGATACTGCATACGCAACACTAAGAAATAATGCTTATGCATTGAATTTGATCATTTAGATTGAACTTTGTATAGCATATTTTCTGAAAAGAGCTGAGAAAAATCTAGTAAATAATAAAAAAAAAACTACGAAACATTAAATAATAAATGAATTTCTATCAAAAGATAATCTAAAAGAACCTGGCGATCCATCACACATCCATCGATAAAAATTAAACTGATCTAAACGCCACGTATGAAACTTAAAATAAATGATATCGCTGAAACAGTATAGTTCAGGGATAGCGAACCAATGGTTAAGAGCGTGGTGGCCTGTTGGTAAACGGACTAGACGCGACTACCAACATGTTCACGGTGGTCGCGGGTTCGAATCCCAGGGCACACCTCTGACTTTTCAGAGTCATGTGTGTATTGATAGTCAATCACCACGCACTAAAACGGTGAAGGAAAACATCGTGAGGAAACCTGCATACCATAGCGATTTATAAAAAAATATATGCTATGTAAGTCCGCCAACCCGCACTAGGCCAACGTGGTGGACTATATGGCCTAACCACTCTCAATCGTACTCTCGATTGTAGAGGAGGCCCGTGCCCTGCAAGGGGACGTATATGGGCTGATACAGAACCAATGGTACTCGTGCTGTAAACGATATGCGACATTATAATTTAGGCACGTTACCGAACTTAAAGTTCATTATGCATTGAAAAAAAAACATTATTGTTTTCTCAAAACAAGAAACATATTTAGCAGTCGTTGGCTGTTGTAGTATAGTTAGTTTTTCAATACTCAATATCTTGCATCCTCAATTTATTGCACACCACATGTAACAAAGATGTTACAATTTTATAGAAAAGTACAATGTGGACTCTATTGGGCACGGCAACAATTTATTTCCCAATAATATTGAACTCAAAATTATTTAACGGCACGTCTATGGCCCTAATTTTTTTATAAAATTCCGCACTTTGTTCGATAAAGGTTCGCCATCCCTGGTATAGTTGATCGTAAGTTCATGCACCTTGGGCAGTGTCTACGGCGATTCGTTACGCTAATGTCTGCAATCTGTCGCTCATTGTAGGACATAACTCAAGACAGCGATATAAACGGTCTATAGCGATACTCAGCAGCGATATAATGGCGAGTTTGTTAGCTTGTTTATTGTTATTGCTCGGATGATACGGACGCCACAATCGTCACGAGGGGGAATGGATTGATGCTATCAATTTTCGCTGATAAACCATAATGTTAGTTGAGAAAAATACGTGAATTTTGGCCATGGATTTTTATTTATTTTTTCCGTGTCCCTCATTCACTATTTTACTATATCGCTATTAAAATGGTTTTTAGTCTATATTTAAGTAATAATTAATTCTCAAACTAATATTAAATAATATTATTCAGAATCGGAGCCTTGGACCTCAAAATAACTTGTGTATGATATCAGTAGACAAGTTTGAAATATTATGTATAATATAGTAGATACTCCATATCTCATCTCCTAAGTACAATAAAAAATATTCTAGTATTGCTAATTACAAGTGAAATTGATCTAGTACATACATACATAATCGTCACGCCTGTATCCCATAGGGGTAGGCAGACACTATAGACCGCCACGTTGCTCGATCCTGATATACTACTTTCGCTTCATACACTTTCATCAACGTCTTCATGCATTCTCGTCGGTTCAGGGTACTTTTAACCTGACCCTTGTTCAGGGTATCACCGATTTGGATGGTGTATGTTCGGTGAGGTTGACCCCTACCAACTCTTCTATCCACACTCACATTATGTATTTGTTTCATGATTCTCCTTTCATCCATCCTCTCTACATGACCAAACCATCGTAACATTCCTTTTTCAATTCTCGTCACTACATCCTCTTTCACTCCACAAGTTTTCATCACCACGCTATTTTGCACTCTGTCACACAAGCTTACCCCACACATTCCCCTTAAAGATCTCATCTCTACTGCCCTACTTTCATGCTTCTTTTGCCATACCCAACGTTCACTACCATACATAAGCGTTGGAATTAACATTCCTCCATGGACAGCCAGTGGTGCCTTTTTGGAGACCTTCCGACTACTCATAAAGGAGTGTAGCGCACCATTCACTCGATTTCCTGCATTCACTCTTGTTTCAATATGGCTATCATGCTTTCCATCACTTGTGAAAACACAGCCCAAATATACGAATTCATTCACTTGTTTTACTTGCTCATTACCTATCATAATATCGCACTTTGTCATATTCTCTTCCCTTTCAAATACCATAATTTTCGTTAATCTAGTAAGCATTACTTAAATCTAGAAAAACCATATCGAATTTATAGTTCTATAGTAAATTATACACCACACACCATTAACACAAATAATTAATAAAATACACCATAGCGGCGACCGGTTAATTAAGAAATCTCGAGACATTGTAAATATTGCTTAATTCGCACTACGTACACGATATACATTCCGCTCGAAGTAAGGGAAAATGTAAAACTGCCATTGTTCTTCATATAGCCGGGCTCTAGGACACTGGTTCTCAAAGTAAGTTGTAGGATACTCACATCCGCTCGGAAAGCGACCACCATACATAGCAAGGACCAGTTATAATGTCCATTGTAAATGTGGGAGTTTTTGGGTTCATATAAAATAATTTAAAAAAACAATACAATTATCTGACGACCTTGATCATTTCAGTAGCGTATTGACGGCAACGGCAGAAAATAGAGACAGATGGAAAGAGATGAAAGGTTTTCCCAGCAGTGAGACATTATAGGATAATTAAAAAAAAATCTTACACGTGGAATTAAATAATTTTATAAAATTACTTTTTTATTTATTTATTTTCAATCACATTATAATACATTTGTCTAACTTTTACCCAATGATTGATAAATTGGGACTTTAGCTACTATAATCAGTATATTTAATGATAGTCTCCTAAATTTACGTGAATATTGCATTTACAAATATTAAATCTTTTTGTATTAAAATTATTATAAAAGAAGCAGCCATTTTGTAAGATTAACTTTTTGAAAAACTAATACCTCTGTTCGCCCGGTGTCCACGAAATCTGCGATCTTTGGAAAGTCCCGGTTAATAAATTTTCAAAAAATCAATATTGAATAATATAACCGAACGTCAAAGGGTCTACGAGAACGAAACTTTGAGAGACGTCCTCCAGGACCTTATTAAAGTTTAAAGGTTCCGCCCATTATTCATGAGGTCTCGCATGATTCCCCACACGTAATAGTAGCTATAAATTGGGTGAACTTTATTGGCTATTAAAATAAGTAATGAAACTGATTCGTGTATCGCGTGCGGTTTACATTTGCTTTCTGGTGCTAGTTTAGTTATAGTACATTAATATAGGGATTTGTGTGTCCAATTGTTGGGCACAGGGTTTCTCCCAGGATAGACTTTATTCTTCCAAATTAATGTTTTACAATTACCAATACCGGGATTGACAATACCGGGTTTTGTATACCCTATTACTGGTGTGATGCATGATTGCGTTGATAGGTCACCAAGCTCGCATAATCGAGTTGAGAAATGTTGAATTTAAAATTCATGAAGCGAATTTGAAATGCCATGCATTGATTTGTAATTCAAGATGTTGTTTGGTTTTGCTATTGTTCATGAGCGGTCGTATCGCTTACCATCAGGCAAAGGGCATGCTCGCCTCGCCATTTTTTGCAATAAAAAAAGCGAATTCCGTAAGCAGGTTTTCAATTTAGAAATAATTAAAAACTTAAAAACACCAAACATTCTAAGTTCTGAGCCATAAATATACAATTCTTACAGATATTAGAAACGACGAAAGACTTTCACAACACCTAAAGCCAAGACAAATAATCATGCATTTTTTTTCCAATGCGTTCATTGAACCTCTGACTTCTCGTTTCTCAACCGGTGTCGTATCCAACTCTATCGCTTGAAACATGCAACATTAAATAGTACTAGTGGTCGCCCAGGGGTCGAAATTCGACCAAATCAAGAAGAGAAAAAGTTTTTACTTGTATGATGATGTTGTTATTCTGATAATTCGTGCACATTTAAAGTACGTATCTCTCAAAATCACTTATTTATCCTGAAGTATATGCAATTACTGAAATCGTAAACTACAATAATTGCTTTGAACCAGCAATAGCAAATTATTATTTTTTTTGTACCTGAATGTTTTTATTGCAGATTGCTGCCACAAAACTTTCTTTATGCATATAATGATCGTCCGTGTACATTTAAATGTATCTTACTGCTACACTATTTGTATAAGCGCTCAGTATTTCACGTAGTATTCGCCAAATAAAACTTTTCTGTTTGACATTCAATAAAACCACAGTAAACAACCTTTTCTGTTTCACATTCAACTATGTCTATAATAAACAAAAGAAACAATTTGACCAAAGAGTATGTTTACGTGAACAAATACTTGTGTATGCGTGTGTTAAATGCATGCTGGTTTGTGTAATATTTTATTTATTGATTTAATGTACTTTTTATGCATTATTATTAAAATCATTTTTTATATTAAATGAGGCTAATAAAACCTTTTTTTTTATATGTCTATGTCAGAAGAACAAAATGAAAAAGAAAAGAAACAATTTGACACCAGAGTATGTATGCGTGTACAAATACTTGTGTATGTATGTGTGTGTGAAATGCATGGTAGTGTGTGTAATGTTTTATTTTTTGATTTAATGTACTTTATAAGCATTATTATAGAAAAATATTAGCGTTCTGCACTTCTCCTACACATAAACTATAAGTGTGCCAAATTTTATGCTCCTGCGTCCGCGCAACTTTCGTAAAAAGGGGTCCAAAGTTTTAGCATCACGTATTAATATATAGATTTTAAAGTAATCTAAATGTTTTGAAGTGGTTTTATCTGATATTTTATGTGACAGAGAATTTTGCCTAGATTGTAATATGCATGACATGAATGAACCTAATCGTTTGTTGAAATCTTGTTTTAGGTGCTCTTAATATATATTACCATCTCAAACAGTTCTACGTGTTTATATAATATACAATGTATATGTTTAAATACTACAAAGGAAATACGGAAAAATAACCGATACATTCTGTGCTCATTGTTAACTGCTTGAAAAACAATAATTATATCAACAATTCTCTTGCAGGCAGTGCACTCCTGATAGATTTACGCAGATATCTTTAAATATAATGTATAAATTGTCTCTATAAGCGGTCTTTTTAGCATACAAAATAAAGCATTGTATTACTTGTTTAATCATTATTGTTATTATTCGTGCTATGATTACCTATAAATTAAAAAAAACACGCGAAATTAACCCAGCTTAATATTTACTTCTATAAATAAAAGATTCCTTAACATAATATTAATAAGAAATTAATCCAGCTTAATATTTAATTATATACGTAAAAGATTCATTCATAATATTAATAAAATTTATGGAAACTTGCATTTCAGCATTACGTATTTATAAACAGATTTCTGTAACGCGGCATTTACCTGGCCCTTTAGCCGAACACTTTACCACAAGACACAACCAGACTTGATCACTCAAGCTCCATTTCTATAGTCTTGCATACTTTTCATTAGACAGACGACACTGAGTGGTGAATGTAAAAACTCCACTAAGGAGCTCATTAAATATGAAGAAATCTCGACTGAATAAAATATTGAAGTGCCTTTCCCACAAAGAGAAACTGAAACTAATTTGCTGCTTTATTTACTGTTAAAGTATACTGTTGCTTAATACTTCAGCTGGAAGCGTTCAGACTTCATTTTAATTAGTACAATGTACGTGCTTATAGTCCGTTGGAGTTTAAATAAGTGCTCGTGTAGTATGAGCCACTTGTAACAACTTAAACGTTCTTTGTTTACTTTTGTACTGTCAGGGCCCGCAAAAACTGGAGAATTTTCCTTGAACATGTTCTTAGTGGATATTCTTTGTCTAATAGAATATTAAAAGACAGGGGCTAACTGTTGCTTTTTTGTTTAAAATTAAAACAAGATACCTAAACTTTTCATAATATTTACATACTCAACATTATTGGAGAATTCGATCTTTTGTGTTTTTTGTGTGATCAACAATTATTTATTTAAGGTCTTTGTTTTTTAAAAATAAAAACGATGTTATCTTAACCTTTGATACAATGAGACATGCAGTTCTGTTAGCATTATTTTATTAATTTACACAGTACAATATATTTTCACTGGTAATTGTCTATCTCTTACATAGTATAAAACAAGTCGTTTCCCGCTTATCTGTCCCTATGTATGTTTATCTCTAAAACTACGCAATCGATTCCGATGCGATTTCTTTAAATATATTAAGGGAAGAAAGGTTATGGTATATGTATAGTGTCCAAGTTTGTGAGAAAAAATACACGTATCTGCTGTGGAGTGGAATCGAAGAACATGTGCGCCCAGGCAAAGCTGGTAAAACTATACAATAAAAAAAACAGATGAACTCTTAACCTCATGTAATCAGATCTCGTATTTCCATGCTCGGTTATCAGGGGAAATTCTTCCCATTAACCCACACTAATCACAGCCCAGTAAATTAATTCCCATTCACATCCTTACAATCCGTTGACTTTCCGGTATGCATTGAGCGAAGACACTGATTTCCATCAAATTAAACATCGTCTTGGCGCAACTATTTATAAAGATTCCACCGTGGGGTGGGCGCTATTCAGGATGTGAAATTTGACGTGTGAGACCTCGCTACGGTTCAAATAGATCGCTCTCATTGTGCAAGTTCGAAAGGTGAAATACATCCGCCTCATAACCATCTTTGTATTATTCTTTGTGATGTCTTCAAGATGAGGATTTATATAGAGCTACTCAAATAACAAAAAAAAAAACAAAAAAAAAACTTATTCGAGTTTAGTTGCTCCATTATCGTATTTAGTCATCGGAAGTCATGTCCTCAACATAGGCTGATCCATCTGACTGACCACAAAAATCTATTAGAATCGATTATAAACAGTTTTTATAAAACAGTGTTGATTTTTCCGTATCCTTTAAAAATATTTAATATGAACTTTTGGCTGCGTAATTTGGCACCGCGATGATATATAAAATACATTGTTGTATTGTTTGTAAATAATAACGACGTATACAAAATCCTTTTTATCCCCATTTACCTGTAATCTTATTTCACAACGAAAATGTCAAGATACCATCAGCTCTATATTACATATCTGTCTAAATAAAAACCTATCCCATTGCGTGTGAATAATAATACAAAGAAAGGGCTCAATAAACGACGCACGTGTATATTTCCAAAATACAACGATCCATTTCTCCCTTATTTCCACTTCATTTTGCGAATAACCGTAGGGGTCTTCTTATACTGGACGCTGAGCAACTGCGCATTTATATAGATTCTAAACACATTCTCCAAATGAACGCAATTTAAAGACGTATGCGTTTTTGGATTCTCAATTTGGGCGTACAGTTGGTGCTCGATTCAATCGTAATGACGTAATATTTTCGCTTAAGGCCTACGTCATGGATGTAGTAATTGAGCGATTTGTAGTGAATCTTTTGTATATGAACATCGACATATATTCACGACCGCTTGTTTTGACGCAGGGGTAAATAAAGACGTAGGTAATCGTTTTTCAGGTGGAATTTTTCCTGATTAAAAATTGTTTTAATACCCGTTTTAGATTACGTTTAAGATTATTTAAATAAAATAAGTATATAAACGACTAAATATGTGTAAATACATATGAAATACCCTATTACTAAATAGTACGAAAATTATTACTAGTCTGAGGTTCGCCTACAATTTTATTTGTTGGTCTCAAGACCAACAGAGAAATATATCGAGACTTTGATCAACCCAATTTCTACTGTAACACTAACAATTACCCAAAAACCAAAGCAACCCATAAAACCAATTTAACAATTCAAATTTGAACCCAAAACGCCAATATGAGAAATATTGGCGTTCAAATAACTAAAGTGAATTGCAAAGCCCCAGAAAGCCATACCCATGCCCGTATTAGCATCGAGTGGATGACACACACTCATTGGATTAATCCATATTACTCATGCATCAAAGGACCTCAAACAGCCAGCCCTCCTGTGATTTACCGAACAATACGAGCAAATTATAAGCAAGCTACGTTTGAGAACTACTTGACCCATTTCTGTCAATATTAAATTACATCACAATGGAGGGCGAAATATATCAGTAATGGGACTCGTATGAAGACAATGGCAGGATTAAAATCTTGTGGATTGTTAAAGAATAGGTATGAAGTAGTGTATAAGGCAACGCAACACATTTCAAACAGCTTTTATATTTTTAAATCACAAAATTAAAGATAATATATGATGATTCGGAAATATCATCGTGAAAGCTGATTTCTATCGATGGTCAAATTGCCTAGAAAATGGATACATAAAACTTCACAATTCCCAAGATTGCCATACATCTAATAATGAGGCTTTCCTCGCATCTTAATTATTAATTTAAAATATACAACGTAATCTCCAACCCACTATAATTTTCTACCGCTCAGAAAATACAAAGAACCCTAATTACTTTAATTTGCAAAATAGAATTGATATTGAAGTGAAATTGAATACTGTTAATGTAATTGCTTATTAGGAGCGAGCGGTAGGCAGAATTCTTTGAAGAAATGACGGATATCATAATTATGTAGTTTATTGATTGACATAAGTTACTCTATGTAATCTTTACTAATCAAATACATTATGAACTACACAGTAACTACACAATTTTCACTTGTCGATCAACTTGGCAATAGTTATCTGGTATTCAAAGTAGCAAGACGTGTTTTATAATGGCAAAATCAATAAATTGTTTAAAACATGAATTGTTATTCGAGATGGATTTTGTAAATAATATTGGGAGGAAAGTATTTGCTTATCCTTTCATAAATAGATTGAAGATATCAACGATTTTCTATTGGATAACTTTCTTCTTAGTAGTCCTTACTTCGGCCCAGCTATTTGTTACTCTATGTCTCACTAAATTCGAAGATTGGTTCCAAATTATCAACATAGCACCGAATTTCGGCGTGTGCCTTATGATTGTGATCAAATACGCGAAAATGTACTCCCATAAGGGGATTTACGATAAGATACTAAAACATTTTCAGACCGACCTTTGGGATTTCGTATCGGATATTGTAGACCATCGCATGATCTTAGAACAGTACACGAAAACGACTAGATTGATCGTAAGATTTCAGTATTACTACACTGTTGTATTAACAGTAATTGTTGATTTATTTCCTAGAATTATAATGCTTTATGAGTCAAATGTTTTGGGAAAAGAAGATGTTTATTTGTATCCCTTCGACGCTTGGTATCCTTTCGATAAAATTAAATGGTACTACACTGCTTATATTTGGGAGAGTTTCACGACTGCTGTTGTGATATTTATCTACGCGTACGCTAATATGGTTCATATCTCATATACAAGGCACATTTGCATGGAGCTCAAAATACTGGGCAATAGCATGGAAAATTTAATAAGCCCTGAATATGTTTTTGAAATCATGCAGAATAGAAACGTTGATGATGTTCATAAGAATATAAAAAATAAATTAAAAGCTATTATAAAACGTCATCAGTACCTGGCAGAGTAAGTTTTTTTCTTCATTATCAATTAATTTATAGAAATTACACAACTTAACCCCATAAATTTCGATTCATTCAAAGCGTTGAATAAAACAATGCAACCAGTTTTTTTTTTCAAACATTTTCCCCTTAACAGTCATCAATACGATAAGATTTAATGTTGACTTCGTTATATAAAATGTCTATCATTGTTGTAGTGTAGGAAGTCTTCAAATTATGAGCAGTAAAAATATTATAGGCTATTAATGATTCTAAAAGAATTGATGATCGTGTTCAGTAGTCCTCATTAGAGAAGCCTACATCAAAGAGTAAACCGCTATTTAATTTCTTCTTCTTTATCTTCTTAATCAGCCCATATACGTCTCACTGCAGGGTACGGGCCTCCTTTACAATCGAGGTTTTAGGTTAACATTGAAATAATGTAAATCTTATTAATATGTTTTTATTTTAGAACAACGTCAGAATTGGATGAAATTTTGGGAGATGCCATGCTGCTGACATATATTTTTGGATCGGTCTTTATTTGTCTAACAGCTTTCACAGCGACGGTAATGTATTTGCCGGATGACGGTAATAAAACTCATTGTGTTAATTACTTAATTATTATTAACACCACACGTTATAATTAACGGATTAACGATTTATCCGAATATCTGCGACAACTTGTTACTTTTATAGTAAACACGCGTATGTCTATGCTTCACCGCCGACTGCTGGATCTCGAATGCCTTGTCTACGGTTCGGAGGCGGTTTATATTGCAAACTGTCATGTTCCCACTCTTACTCTGACTGTGGGTAGTGAAATAGAACCACAACGGGGTTTCCTTTAGTAAAATTACTTCTGCAACTACCCTAGATTCCTAAGGGCCGATTTACAATTATTTAACATATGGGCTTTACATAAGAACACACGACATATTTATTACCATGAATATATAACACCCTTAAGTTCAGATATTAAATGTGTATTTTCTTGTTGGTGTATGCAAACCTATGAACAAATGTATGCGTTCTCTTGTGTGTCAACTGAATGTATTTCCGTTCTTTCTTTTTATTTATTACACAATTACATATTTATAAAAAAAATCCTTTACAGGTTGTCGAAGATACTTACATGACCGTACGCTATTTTTCTTTCTTTTTTTCTTTGCTCGTTGAAGTATTTTTCCAATGTATCATAGGACAAATTCTTATTGATCACGTGAGTAAAATATTAATTATTGTAATAGCCATTAATCAAAAGACGTTACAAAAATCTGTTTTTTGGAAAGTGAATGCCAATATAGTCAATATTGGCACGGCAGACCATGATTTAATTGGCCCCACAAACTTGACTTTTAACATAACTGCTACATTTTTTGGTACATTGGAATAGATCAGTTTTTATTTTAAATCCTATATACTAGTAGTAGCTTGGTTTTATCTGCCATCGAAAGTTTTCAACTCGCATTGGTGCTGGAGCCAAGACTCCATAAGTTTGAAAAAGAAAAAAAAATTGTCTTTTATAAAACACTTTTAATTTTCATGTACGCAATCCTGCACTTCTCTTTTTGCTTGAACTTACTAAAGGCTAGTTATTAATTAAAGACATAAAAATTGAGTTCTCAATACCACCAGTAATTCAGTAAACAAAAGTATTTACCTGAGACATTATCTGACATAAGGTGATGCAAAATGCTTTAAGTAATATACAATGTATGAAGACCGACTTAATGCCTAAGGCATTATCGGCCAGTTGAGCTTTAGAAGATGCAGAGAGTTTTTTTTACAGAGTGAAAAATTCGAAAGGGCGGTCTATTTTGCAAACTGGCCTCATGCTGAACTGAAAACAAAGAAAAGCTTGTTGATACTATTAACCCGCTCTCAAAAACCTTTCGTATACTCGGCCAACGGGTATTTAATAATGAATTTGGATACATTCTGTGGAGTAAGTAAGCCAACATATTTACCCGTCTATAGTCTGTCGTGTCGTGTCGTATAATAGCGAGGCATATTCCTGAGTCGGTTGACTCACTATAATGCACATTAACAACACTAAACAGATCTCAAAGAAACCCCCTTTACAGAGAAACACACGCAGAAAAAAAACTAATTTAACCTTCCAAAAATGTTTGCTTGATAATTTACCTGTTACATCAAAGATCATCTCCTTCCCTTCCTCTCTCTATTGTCTGTTTATCAAGACTAGTATAGGGCCTTTCTTCATGTATTGTAGTTATTTCGGTGATACAATCATACCTATCATCTGGTGAGGTGGGTACTTATTTAGTGAACCTACATTATAAAATTATTAAAAATATTATGTCTAACATAATCTGCCTCCAGGGTTGTTTAAAATTAATTAATTTATCAAACTGCTTTGACAGCATTGAAATAATATGTTGAAAATTACTGATAATACGGTGTTTGACGTTTTAAGAGGTTTTGTTATATCTTTAATTACATGCTACAATTATCATCTGAACTCTATTGGCTTCTGGCGAAATTTGAAACAACAATTACTTTTTCTTTTAATTCAACGCATTGTTTGTCTTATATGTTCTTATTCTAAACAAGTATATCATCTGTAATCTAATGTTATTAACATGTTTAATCTTCGATCAAATATATACTAAATACAGGGCCCGGAACAAAATTACACGCCAAGAGTGGCCGAGGTTGCTTATACTTTTACATTTGAATTTTGTACTACGAGGAGTAGCAATAAGTCTTAAATTATTATCAACTCCGGGTATCAATAAACCTTATTCCTTTAAATTAATATTTATTATGTTTTGGACCATACTAAAATCAAATAAGAGCGCTTATTTGTGATCTTATTTCACTTGCCGTTTTTTTGGGGCCGTTACTTCTACAGTCTAGTGTATATTTTATCGATGTGTTTAATGTAATGAAATGTGAAGACACAAAAATTGTTCCTTATATTTTGACAACAGCACGACAACAATTACGCTTTCAGACGCCAAAAGATTGTAGGCAATCTATTATAAAGATTTAATTTTATTTCAGATATGCAGCTTATCCTATCAATTCTTCAACTTACTACGAACAGCATACAATTAATATTTCACAAAATAATACATGTACTGAAATAATTTTATTTTTCTGAACAATGTACCACATGCACGTCATAACTCACTTTCTTGACACAGACTAATGGGTCGCTATTTCTATTAGAAATATTTATTTTGCTTCAAAGAATTATTTGTTATTTAGTAAAATAAAGAGATATATTCGGCAATGTTTTTTTCACTTGTTTTATATTTTATCGTCTAATTTCCCGTTTAAATAAATTTAAGAATTCGTCAGAAGACACATAACTCGTATATGAGAATAAATCTATTCAAATTCATTGGCCATATGGAACAATAAATAAAACCCAGAAGATGAAATTAAACCATTCCAATAAAAAGTATATGTGTGAATAAAGAAATTATATTGAATATATGGCGTGCACACGACTGCGAAAATGAGGAAATCGGAACGGAAAATGGCGCCGATATATTGAAATAGAATCGGTGAGAGTCGTAAAGCCAAGATGTCTACGTCATAACACGATACAACCTTATGAAGGGAATATTGTTAAAGTTCGCGTTCCATTACGCATTTCGCTTAGATAATCCGATTTGAGTATGCAAAATTGATATCGGTATGCATTTTTATTTTGCTTATTTCTGTATCAGCCCATTTACGTCCCACTGCAGGGCACGAGCCTCCTCTACAATCGAGGGTACGATTGAGAGTGGTTAGGCCATATAGTCGCCCATGCTGGCCTAATGCCGGTTGGCGGACTTTACATACCATAGACATTTTTGTAAATCACTATGGTATGCAGGTTTCCTCACGATGTTTTTCTTCACCGTTTTAGTGCGTGGTGATTAACTATCAATACACACATAACTCCGAAAAGTCAGAGGTGTGTGCTGGGATTCGAACCCGCGACCACCGTGAACATGTTAGCAGTCGCGTCTGGTCCGTTTAACAACAGACCACCACGCACTTTACTTATTTACCTTATTGTTATTGAATGGGATGGTAGTCTAGTCGACGGCAAACTGGGCTTATAGTCGTAGGTTCAAGATCTGAGCAAAATTTGGAAGTTTATCGCATCCTCGTTATTAACTATGACGGCTAAAGACACGTCATAGGAAATACCATGAAAATACAAAAAGTATGGAATATCGACCAAATCGTAAGGAGGAGTAAGGCCTGAATCTGAGAAAAAGCCTGAGCCCAGCAATGGAACCAATGATATTTTCAAAATATTACAAAACTTACCTCAATATTTTAAATGTAAAATATTTAAATAAATACCTCAATTTTTCTACCAGACTTTTAAAACTAATTCCTAAAACCTACTTTATAATAAGTTTCAGCAATGCATCTCTAACTCAAGAAAATTGCGCTAAAAGTGTCCTCGTAAAGAAATCCCCCCTTTTATAATAACCATGGCAATGAACATATACAATAAAATAATAATTCGTTTACTACATGTGTAATCATTAACATTATCGTAATCACGAATCGAAATTAATTTTAATTATAGAATTAATCCATATCAGAATCACGAATTGTTTTATAGTATTTTTATGTATTTTATTCCCTTATATACGGGTTCGATTCCGAGTATCGTCAGTCCAGTGACTCCTACCAATATGGGGACACGACAACTAGGAATACTAGCAATATTACTAATATTGCCTATAGGCCTTCTAAGTTCGAGCAGTAAGTACTATTTTAATTTTAACTTCACAATTTTTTATGTTTCCGACTTTTAGTCAATACGTTCTATAGATGTCAACTCTGTATTGATGTTTTCTTGAAAAATTATTAAGTGAATTACACTTTCATAATTTCTACTATTATTGTATTTTCGAACATCATCAAAAGTCATATTTTGAATGTTTTTTTGAACTAATAATAAGCAAATCACACATACATATGTCTTAATTCTACTTTTAAATCATCTTCTAACATAAATATCATGAAGTACGAGAGTTTTCAATCACTTAACATACATACCTTCAAAAACGAGCGTATTCCCACCTTAAAAGCCGGCAAGGCATCTCTATTCCCTATGGTATAGCAGATGTTCATGGGCGGCGGTGATGACTTACCACCAGGTGAACCGTATGCTCGTTCGCCCCCTGTAATATAAAAAATACCTGTAAAATATTTGTCGATCTTACAAACATTGATGTGGGTATGGTAAACGAGTCAAGTTTCTGGTTATTCAGACCGTGTTATAACCAACTGCGTCAAGTAGACTACATAAAACAACAATTGTATCGCCAGACTAAACTTGATTAATCTAATCATCAGACTAAATTGATAATTAAACTTGAAAAATCTTGATTAATATTACTAATTAATATTAAATATTTTTCAGTTGGGTCTCCTGCTTCAAATGCAGCGGCAGAAACAGGTAAATTTACATTAATTTTCTCTCTTAAAAATCTACTTTCCATGAAAAGTATTTTATGCTCGCTTTACTTCAAGAATTACGAATATGAATCCTAGAAGCTTACTAATACAGTTCACTTGTACTTAGAATCAAACCTTGATTATTTAAAACTAGCATGCTTATACTATATGCGTTAATTAAAACATCAAATATAAACTCAAGACTTACTTTTTAAATAATCTAAATGCAAATAAATAATAATCTTTGAATTAATCTCAGAACTCCTATTATCACTACAGTATAAATGTCTTGTTATAAGTTATTGTCAACTCTGATAGCATCAATATAAACCTAAGTGGTTTCTTATGCTATTTACTAACAATTATTGTATATTTTGTTAAACAAGTTAAACAAAAGAAAACAAAAATTAACTATTGGTAAAAATATAATATTGATGCCTTCTCGGTGCAGATGTCGACACCAGTGGAAAAAACGCAGCCAGCGGTAAGTACACAATAGAGACACAAGCGATCCTCCCTATATCATACTAATACCAATTACAAAATTCCTTTATAATATGTACAAAAAATTCGATCTAATAAATTTCAAAATTTTTTTTGTTTTTCATATATGATTCATCTAACCACTACAATTTTTTTTTAAATATTTATTTAACTCATTGTTTGAGATATGTTTTCATAATATTAACAACATATTAACATGTCCAATATAATAAAATTTGAAAAGAGAAAAACTGTTCCTAATATTTTATTCACAGCATGATAACAACGCAATCAGATGCCTATGTCTACGAATTTTTCATAGACAATCTATAAAAAATTAATTATAATTTATCTAATACGCGACTTCTAAACTATTGTGGCACTTCATTTATTTTAATGATATTTTTCTAACCTCATTTTGTATTCCATGCTAGACTTTTAAGGCTCTTTAAAATCTTGTATTGTAATCGCTCTGTGGCTAAATAATTTAATAAATATAATACTTTATAAAGACTTAAATAATAATCATAAAATGTATTTTCAGCTTGGGCACCCCTAGAAAATGCATGGCGGTCGACTTTTGGTGCTTTTAGTGGTAATATGTTTTATTGTCGTAATAAAATTTGGTTACTATTTATAACATTAATTGTAAGTCACAATTTAACCAAAGGCACAGAAGGTTACTTTCGACACATTGGATTAGATATTTTATTGAAGGTATATGCTAAACTGACGATTTTCTTTGGAATGTGATAATTTAACGACATTATGAATATCCAAGTAATTCGCTAGAAACATATTTTCTAGTGCCCAATTCTAAATTCACTGAAATTCCAATTTAAATTGTACTTATTTTTCCAGATGTATTAGGCGCGCGCAAACGAAGAGCCGTTGGTGATCCTCCGGGTAAGAAAAAATTTACACACAAATTCAAATACAAAACTATAAAATGAACTTTATATAAATATACAATATATTAAAATAGGCGAAATAATAAAGTAGACCGATATCGTCACCAGTCACTGCGTAAGTGATACGCTAAGCACTTATGAACTCTAAATATCATTGGACGAAATATAAGAGACAATGTGAGGCCAACGGTGTCTACATCATAGGATTATCTGAAGCATATTTTTATTCTACTGATATATGCAGCCAAAATACAATGTCCATCCCGCGAGAAAGTGGATATTGTTAGATCACCCAAGCGTTTGCATTTAAAATAAAGCTTTAATTGCTTATAAAAGATAAATCTAACACTTTAGAGTATCAAGAAAAAAGATAAAATTCATACAGTAAAAAGATAAAATAAATCTCATGGCAAAGCAAATTCATAAATGGTCGTCGTATCAAACATGAAACAAAACTCTGTTTTTCTGTTTCACAAATTAAAAATGTCTGTTTAAGGTACTGATGGAACGGAAAATTTACCCGGAACAGATGATGAATCACAAGATGATGATTCTGGCAACGAAAATGACGATTCTACCAATGGAAATTATGACTCTAGTGATGGAAGTGACGGATCGATTGATGATGACTTGTTTGGCGATTACGCAACAGCTGCAGCATCGGCATCAGTGGATGGTAAGTAACACTTATATTCATTTCATATTTCATAAAGTTATGTTACTCTAAGTAATCTAATTTGTCTCTTAAGTTTCTTATACAATAATTATTGTAACCTTTATTATTATTATTTTTTCTATTATTTATTCTTATCTGAAATATTACAACACCTACAGATGGTTCTCGACAATAAATGTTAAATAAAAAAAACAAAAGTATTGTACTTTCATTTACAGCGTCAGGTGGAGATGCCAACGCGAACAGTGTGGCCACAGTAGACACTAGTAAGAATTCAGTTAATTATTTAAAATTAGCGTAGTTCTTCTTCAGTACTTTTTCACACTAATCTAAGTAGTCTAAGTAACTGATACCTAATGGTAAACTTAGTGCAATACGAGTAAGATATCGAATGTCGATTTACTACGGTGATCGGCAATTGAGCCGCCCTATTCAACATTTCAAAATTCTGGATGTTTCCTTAATATTACCCATTTGGGTTACTATAGCAAACTATTTCTATGTAAGGTGATCACCATCAGCGAATATGGACATATATCTTACCACCATAAAAATTAAGAAAGTATGAAGGAGTCATTTCAAATCTCGAATACTGAAACTCCTTCATATTTTCAAAAATGTCCCTCTATTGATTTATTTCCTGTAAAAATATGTATCTCTAATTTTGGTATCCATTGACTTGAAATTTTGTGAATCCATTTACTGATATTACTAATGTTTTTGTAGGTGATAACGGCAGCAAAGTATCTACTGCTGCTACTGCAGGTAAAAACCTACAATAGTTCATATCTAACTTCATCACATATTCGATAATGAGGTTCACATTAATATATATCAGGCTTTTAAATCACTAATCCTACTTACCTATTAGTATTATAAATTCGAAAGATTTTGTGTTTGTTACTTCTTCACGCTGGCCCAATTTTGATGGAATTTGGTCTGGAGGAAACTGACACCCTGGATAAATACCTAGCCTACTTTTTATCCCGGCAAAATGTAGCGTTTCTGTGGGATATGCAAGGAATCTATAAATTTTTCTACAAGGAATGAGTTTTGAGTAAGAATACTAGGCGATGGGTCCAATACTTACGATGCGGAAAAGTGGACCATTGTGTGGTTTAAATATCGAGGAGCATCTGACAATTATGTTTTGCCATTCTATTCATCTTAAATTTATGAATAATATTCTTTTTTAAATGTATTCTATGAAATATTATACTTATGCTCTTTTTCGTAGAAACTACCGGCAGCAGTGGAAAAGCTGCAGCATCAGGAAGTGCCAGTAAGTTTATTGTTTTATTTTGTGGTTTTTGAGTAACTACATTATAGTGGGTGCAACGTTTATATGCATCACAGTATATTATTATTGTAATGAAAATAAATGGCGAAATATGTAACTTAATTACTAATTTTACTGCTTTACTTATGCCACTCGGACAACGTTTACTAATGTGTAAATTGTAATACTCAACAGGTAAGAGAATTGTTGGCAAACCAGGACGGAAACCTGGCAATCAACCAGGTGGAGGATCAGGTGGAGAGCCAGGCAGTGCAACAGGCAATCAACCAGGCAACCAACCAGGTGGACAGCCAGGCGGTGAGCCAGGCAACCAACCAGGTGGACAGCTAGGCAGTGGACCAGGTAGCCAACCAGATGGAGGATCAGGTGGACAACCAGGCGGTGAGCCAGGCAACCAACCAGGTGGAGCACCAGGCAGCCAACAAGGTGGAGCACCAGGTGGGCAGCCAGGCGGTGAACCAGGCAGCCAAGCAGGTGGTGAACCAGGCGGACAGTCAGGTGGTGGACAAGGTAGGTGTCGTCACAACAGAAAATCATACAGATACTAAACTCCTAGCATGTTCACCCGGAAATTTTCCCACATACGATTATTCTTTCACAGCTCTGTTATTTATTTCAAAACCAAAGCCAGCTTTTTATTATTTTGATTACAACGGCATACGCAGTAAGTAATTCAATTTTAATATTATGAATAAAGATTTTAATGCGAATATTATAGATGGAAAAACAATAAATTTATTCCGAAATATATTGCCTCATTTATTGACAGATATAAAACTAGCATTTACGGAAAGATTTACGGTTAGTATACTTATCCAGTGAGAAAGTAGATACTGCTAGATCTCACAAGCGTTTAAAATAGAAGTTTTACTTGCTCATAAACCGTTAAAAAAAACCAACAGTCACATACATAGTCCTGACCCCACATTATGATCGAGTCTTGTGTCATGGGTATCAGGAACTACGAGATACTTTTCCGGCTCATAAACACCCAGACCTAAAACAAAACCAAGGATCTTCACATCGACTTGTTGGAAGCGGCTTGCATCCAGCGACTTAATGCAACATTAGCCAGGTCGTCCGTCCACCTTGTAGCCGGGCGTCCGATTTTTCCCTTGCCTGGATCACACAAATATATTTTGTCTCATTGCGGGGATCGAACCAGCGGACTCACGTTTCACAGTCAGCGTCTAACCAACTACGTCACAGAGGCTATCAAAAATACATTGGGGCATTAACCACAAAGATACAATTCCTCATCTCATAACAAAGGAAATGCAATAATAGTCGAACATGAGAAACCTGTTCTTTTACAGTAATGAAATAAAATTGTTACAGGAGGCTCCGATGGATCGGGAGGCGGTACCAACGATGGATCCGATGACTTTTATAATAATCTGTCAAAGTCTCTAGCAGCGGCCTCTGGTAAACAACTCATAATTTCCGTTTTCTATTTCATACAGCTCAGTTGCCACACGAATGCGAGCTAAGTCCAAATGAAAATAATTGTTTTTTGTACATCTGTTATGTCTGAGTAATCGTCAATCACGGGACTAAGTGTTTAACTTTTTTTTTCAAACTGCATCGCGAAATCTCAACCTTTCGTTGGAAAATATAACGTGGCGATATGATTACACTATGTAACAATACTAAAAGACTACGAACACGACGTAACATGCATTGGCTTAAACCAAAAAAATAAAGTGATTTATCAGAAAAGAGAATTATCAGAAGATTACTGTTACTACTAGACAGATGGTTGTCGACTTTCACGATTCAATTATAATGTATAAATAAATCTCTAATAACAATGTAATTTACAGCTTCTGCGTCAGGCAAAAATGCTACTGCGACAAGTGTAGCATCGACGAGCACTGGTAAGAATTCCAGAAACTATTTACATTGGTAAATGTTTAAATCATTTACAATTTACTATGGTAAATGTAGTGCCATCCAACTACATTGTCATTCGGAGAGAAACTTCGACTGTCTGTCACCAGTCGATACAATTATGCCGGATTTTCGAAAGCAGTGAAGCGGCCAGTATACAATAGCGATTCGTAAGAATTTCTATGCTATATAAAGTCCGCCACCCCACACAAGGCCAGCGTGGTGGACTACATGACCTAACCACTCTAGTAGGACGTACATATTATATGGGCTGATACAGATTCAAAATCTGGTATACATATGTATGTACATAGATTAAATTCGGAACAGGAAACATTTGTATGGCGCACTATGAAAATATCGTGTAAGATCCTGACTTAGACTCCATCTGGGCGAAAAAATAATTCTACCATTAGAAAAATATAACTGTGAGTGAGTAGTATGATGGAGTAGTTTCATTTCTCGAATTTTAAAACTCTATATTTATGTCGTTGACGTGTTTAGGTGTGAAATTTTGTGAAAACAATAGGGTACTTGACAGTTTTTTGGAAAGTATCTCAAATTGTTCATTTTACCATAATACACTTGCAATTTGATTATTTCTTTGTTAACTGCTATATTTTCAATAAAAATCATGATTGAAGTTTGAATGATATATAAGACCGCCAAAACGCTATAGACGCCATATGTGTGGGTCACGTGATATTATTACGTCACTTTCTTGCTAAACAAACATTTTCATTCATTATCAAGAATAACTTTGATTAGGTTACAGCTAAAAATACCTTAAATGGTATTGTTGCGGCATCTCTTCCATTAATTTTATAGTTTCAGTTATTTCTTCATAATAATTACACTCTAGTATATTATTAATATAAATTAAATAATAAAATAAACATACCTATATTATGATAATTCCTGCAGGCGCTTCGTTATAAGTGTCATTTTTGAAAATTCATTACACATTGAACCGTTGTCTTTGCTGTTTCATTTGTAAATACTTCAGAGCCGCTCCCTCAAAAGTTGCGAAAATTATTCCCATCCATATTATCCGTATTAATACAGGTGTGTAGACTCAAAATACACGAATACATCTACTAAAACATCGGATAAAATGTTCGTGAGCATCTTTCCAAAGAACACCAAGATTCGGGTAAAGTGGTTAAAACTCGCTCGTATAATAATGGAATCATATAATAGGGTTATACAATAATTACTTGTATTTTTCATACATTGTTAGCTTAGTTTCTTTTTTTATTGCATTGAATGGCGAGACGAACGTGCCGTTCGCCTGATGGTAAGCGATACGACCGCTCATGAACAGTAGCAAAATCAAAACAACACCTTGAAATACAAAGCAATGCTTGGCATTCCACTGCGCTCGCCATCCTAAGACATAAGATGTTAAGTCTCAATATGTCCAGTAGTTATTCTGGCTACAATATCCTTCAATCCGAAACACAACAGTGCATTTAAAATGCTATTTGGCGAGAGAAATAGACATTGCGGTGGTACCTACTCAGGCGGCCTCTCACATACGAGAGACCTACTACTCGAAAAAGCTTTAGTTTATAATTTAACGAATAGTGATATTTACAAATGTATGTTTATAAGGTTTGATATTAATAATTTAATTGAACAGCGTTAAAGTTAGGGTTGTTTTAAAAAAATAGTCCTGACCACTATCGCGTCTATTTTTGCGAAGTTTTCACTGTCCGCTTTTATACTTTAGTTTCCATCGTACAATTGTTACAGATAAAGTTCGTAGTGTGCCCTTAGCGGCGCAATGGGATCAATATTTCAGAAATTACTGCAATACAACGGAAAACGCTCATGAAATGTTCTCAAAATCGACTGACAACAAAAAAATGACGTCACTATAAATGCAACCAATGGCGTGCGTTTTTAGTCACGTGGTCCAGCTCGAAAATTTATTTTATTTTATAATGATTTCTTTCGACAATCCAACATTGTTTTAAATACTTCATTAGTTAATTTGGTTTAAAATAATATTTACAGTTAGTCTAGTAACAATATGTTTCATATTTTCGACATAGTCAAATACCCTATTACTAATCTTCCTCTTTGTTGCAGATGACAATGGCGGCAAAGCATATTCGGCCTCTACTGCAGGTAAAATCTACAATATTTAAAACTGACTCTGTCCCATAGCCAACTATGGGACTTAAGTGATAAAAATTCGCAATGATATTTTACAAATACCCTATAAAAATATGTTTTTTTTTCTGTAGAGACTAGTGGTCGTGGTGGTAAAGCAACAGCAGCAGCAACCGCCAGTATGTAAATTATCATTAAATATTTTTTTATATTTGTTTCAAACCTAATGGTCTTCAATTGGAAAATTTCGTAAACACAAACACATATTAAAAATTAACGTCATTTTTCATATCGTATTCTGTAAATTGGCAATGTCATTAAGATTATATTAACGCGCTAGTGTAGTTTACTGTAGTATAAACACTGTCGACAGGTGTAGAAACTCGTAAACGCGGCCGTAAACCAGGAAGCAAACCAGGCGGTGGACAGCCAGGCGGTGCACCAGGCGGACAACCAGGTGGACAGCCAGGTGGACAGCCGGGAGGACAGCCAGGTGGACAGCCAGGTGGACAACCAGGAGGACAGCCAGGCGGACAAACAGGAGGACAGCCAGGTGGACAACCAGGTGGACAGCCAGGTGGACAATCAGGCGGAGAATCAGGTGGACAACCAGGAGGACAGCCAGGCGGACAACTAGGTGGACAACCAGGAGGACAGCCAGGTGGACAACCAAGAGGACAGCTAGGAGGTCAACCAGGTGGACAACCAGTAGGACAGCCAGGTGGATCACCAGGTGGACAACCAGGAGGACAACCAGGTGGACAACCAGGAGGACAGCCAGGTGGATCGCCAGGTGGACAACCAGGAGGACAACCAGGTGGACAGCCAGGTGCGCAACCAGGAGGACAGCCAGGCGGACAACAAGGAGGACAGCCAGGCGGACAACCAGGAGGACAGCCAGGTGGACAGCCAAGTGGATCACCAGGTGGACAACCAGGAGGACAACCAGGTGGACAACCAGGTGGACAACCAGGCGGACAACCAGGAGGACAGCCAGGCGGACAACCAGGAGGACAGCCAGGTGGGCAGCCAGGTGGACAAACAGGTGGACAACCAGGAGGACAGCCAGGTGGACAAACAGGTGGACAACCAGGAGGACAGCCAGGTGGACAACTAGGAGGACAGCCAGGTGGACAAACAGGTGGACAACCAGGAGGACAGCCAGGTGGACAAACAGGTGGACAACCAGGAGGACAGCCAGGTGGACAACCAGGAGGACAGCCAGGCGGACAACCAGGAGGACAGCCAGGCGGACAACCAGGAGGACAGCCAGGTGGCCAACCAGGCAACCAACCAGGTGGTGCACCAGGTGGACAACCAGGCGGTCAACCAGGAGGACAACCAGGTGGTCAAGCAGGAGGACAACCAGGAGGACAGCCAGGTGGACAGCCAGGAGGACAGCCAGGTGGATCACCAGGTGGACAACCAGGCGGACAACCAGGAGGACAGCCAAGTGGACAACCAGGAGGACAGCCAGGCGGTCAACCAGGCGGACAACCAGGCGGACAACCAGGTGGACAGCCAGGTGGACAGCCAGGTGGACAGCCAGGTGGACAACCAGGCAACCAACCAGGTGGTGCACCGGGTGGACAACCAGGTGGTCAACCAGGAGGACAACCAGGTGGTCAAACAGGAGGACAACCAGGAGGACAGCCAGGTGGACAGCCAGGAGGACAGCCAGGTGGATCACCAGGTGGACAACCAGGCGGACAACCAGGAGGACAGCCAAGTGGACAACCAGGAGGACAGCCAGGCGGTCAACCAGGCGGACAACCAGGAGGACAGCCAGGCGGACAACCAGGCGGACAACCAGGAGGACAGCCAGGTGGACAGCCAGGTGGACAAACAGGAGGACAGCCAGGTGGACAACCAGGAGGACAGCCAGGTGGACAACCAGGCGGGCAACCAGGCGGACAACCAGGAGGACAGCCAGGTGGACAGCCAGGTGGATCACCAGGTGGACAACCAGGAGGACAGCCAAGTGGACAACCAGGTGGTCAAACAGGAGGACAACCAGGAGGACAGCCAGGTGGACAGCCAGGAGGACAGCCAGGTGGATCACCAGGTGGACAACCAGGCGGACAACCAGGAGGACAGCCAAGTGGACAACCAGGAGGACAGCCAGGCGGTTCAACCAGGCGGACAACCAGGAGGACAGCCAGGCGGACAACCAGGCGGGCAACCAGGAGGACAGCCAGGTGGACAGCCAGGTGGACAAACAGGAGGACAGCCAGGCGGACAACCAGGAGGACAGCCAGGTGGACAACCAGGCGGGCAACCAGGCGGACAACCAGGCGGACAACCAGGAGGACAGCCAGGTGGACAGCCAGGTGGACAACCAGGAGGACAGCCAGGTGGACAGCCAGGTGGCCAACCAGGCAACCAACCAGGTGGTGCACCGGGTGGACAACCAGGTGGACAACCAGGCGGACAACCAGGAGGACAGCCAGGTGGACAACCAGGCGGACAGCCAGGAGGACAGCCAGGTGGACAACCAGGAGGACAGCCAGGCGGACAACCAGGAGGACAGCCAGGTGGACAACCAGGCGGGCAACCAGGCGGACAACCAGGAGGACAGCCAGGTGGACAACCAGGCGGACAGCCAGGTGGACAACCAGATGGCCAACCAGGAGGACAGCCAGGTGGACAACCAGGAGGACAGCCAGGTGGATCGCCAGGTGCGCAGCCAGGTGGACAACCAGGAGGACAACCAGGGGGACAACCAGGTGGACAGCCAGGTGAGCAACCAGGAGGACAACCAGGTGGACAACCAGGAGGACAGCCAGGTGGACAACCAGGCGGACAGCCAGGTGGACAACCAGATGGCCAACCAGGAGGACAGCCAGGTGGACAACCAGGAGGACAACCAGGTGGATCACCAGGTGGACAACCAGGCGGACAACCAGGAGGACAGCCAAGTGGACAACCAGGAGGACAGCCAGGTGGTCAACCAGGCGGACAACCAGGAGGACAGCCAGGCGGACAACCAGGCGGGCAACCAGGAGGACAGCCAGGTGGACAGCCAGGTGGATCACCAGGTGGACAACCAGGCGGACAACCAGGAGGACAGCCAAGTGGACAACCAGGAGGACAGCCAGGCGGTCAACCAGGCGGACAACCAGGAGGACAGCCAGGCGGACAACCAGGCGGGCAACCAGGAGGACAGCCAGGTGGACAGCCAGGTGGACAAACAGGAGGACAGCCAGGCGGACAACCAGGAGGACAGCCAGGTGGACAACCAGGCGGGCAACCAGTCGGACAACCAGGTGGACAACCAGGAGGACAGCCAGGTGGACAGCCAGGTGGACAACCAGGAGGACAGCCAGGTGGACAGCCAGGTGGCCAACCAGGCAACCAACCAGGTGGTGCACCGGGTGGACAACCAGGTGGACAACCAGGAGGACAGCCAGGTGGACAGCCAGGTGGACAACCAGGAGGACAGCCAGGTGGCCAACCAGGCAACCAACCAAGTGGAACACCAGGTGGACAACCAGGCGGACAACCAGGAGGACAGCCAGGTGGACAACCAGGGGGACAGCCAGGCGGACAACCAGGCGGACAACCAGGAGGGCAGCCAGGCGGACAACCAGGGTGGACAACCAGGCGGACAACCAGGAGGACAGCCAGGTGGACAGCCAGGTGGACAGCCAGGTGGCCAACCAGGCAACCAACCAGGTGGTGCACCGGGTGGACAACCAGGTGGACAACCAGGTGGACAACCAGGAGGACAGCCAGGCGGACAACCAGGAGGACAGCCAGGTGGCCAACCAGGCAACCAACCAGGTGGTGCACAAGGTGGACAACCAGGCGGACAACCAGGAGGACAGCCAGGTGGACAACCAGGAGGACAGACAGGCGGACAACCAGGAGGACAGCCAGGTGGACAACCAGGCGGACAGCCAGGAGGACAGCAGGTGACAACCAGGAGGACAGCCAGGCGACAACCAGGAGGACAGCCAGGTGGACAACCAGGCGGGCAACCAGGCGGGACAAACAGGAGGACAGCCAGGTGGACAGCCAGGTGGCCAACCAGGCAACCAAACCAGGTGGTGCACCGGGTGGACACCAGGTGGACAACCAGGCGGACAACCAGGAGGACAGCCAGGTGGACAACCAGGCGGACAGCCAGGAGGACAGCCAGGTGGACCAACCAGGAGGACAGCCAGGCGGACAACCAGGAGGACAGCCAGGTGGACAACCAGGCGGGCAACCAGGCGGACAACCGGAGGACAGCCAGGTGGACAACCAGGCGGACAGCCAGGTGGACAACCAGGGAGGACAGCCAGGTGGACAACCAGGAGGACAGCCAGGTGGATCGCCAGGTGCGCAGCCAGGTGGACAACCAGGAGGACAACCAGGGGGACAACCAGGTGGACAGCCAGGTGCGCAACCAGGAGGACAACCAGGTGGACAACCAGGAGGACAGCCAGGTGGACAACCAGGTGGACAATCAGGTGGACAACCAGGTGGACAACCAGGAGGACAGCCAGGCGGACAACCAGTAGGACAGCCAGCTGGCCAACTAGGAGGACAGCCAGGTGGACAACCAGGAGGACAGCCAGGTGGATCGCCAGGTGCGCAGCCAGGTGGACAACCAGGAGGACAACCAGGGGGACAACCAGGTGGACAGCCAGGTGCGCAACCAGGAGGACAATCAGGTGGACAACCAGGAGGACAGCCAGGTGGACAACCAGGTGGACAACCAGGTGGACAACCAGGTGGACAACCAGGAGGACAGCCAGGTGGATCGCCAGGTGAACAACCAGGCGGACAATCAGGCGGACAACCAGGAGTTCAGCCAGGTGATTACAGACAACAAAATACATATTTATATACACAATATACTGGGTGGAATCGCTTATCGTCACAAAAAAAATTGTGCATGGCAAGTACATGATTTAGAACCCTTTGGCATACTTATTTTAATTTTTTTTTTGTTTTTGTTTATGTTGTGTCAAATTAATTTACCACTACTAGTTACTAATTTAGAATTAGTTATTCATAAAAAAACGTTGTTTAGAGAAAGATGATATAAATGAAAAAAATCTTCATAAATACACATCATTGTTACCCTACTTTATACAATATGAATTCGAGTAGAAACTTCTAAATCTAGGTAATAAAATCCTTCGATGAAGCTGCCCTCACCACCGCGCCGCCGCAAGCGCAAGTACAAAGTGTGCCGCCGCGCCGCGCCGCCTCCTCCCGCGTCGCCGACGCCTTCCAGTGACGTTGTTACTTTCTCAGTCGCGCGAAATGCGGTACCGAGTGACGTTGTACGAAATTATTTTGGTTATTGGTTAGTTTCTTGCGGTCAAAATGAGTGCTTACACGAACAGTGAGTATGTGGCAATGATGACATGCTATGTCCGATCCAATGAAAACTTGGCTCATGCAAGAAGGATGTATGCAGATCCAGAACATCTGCAGTCTTTGCGTAGGAATGGTATCATGAATGATGAATCCACGAGTTCCCAGCACAAGAACTATTTTAAAGACTTATCCGAGGCTACTCGATCATGGTAAGTTCAGACTTCCTAATCATGCAACAATCCGTGACCTTCCACAGCGAAGTCGTCTATTCTCAACTTTGATAAAAGGTTTAAATAAAAACATATGCAGCTTTTTCTAAGATATTAGGAACGTTATGAAAATAATATGTTCAATTAAAATGTAAATCTTAACAAATTACCAACATCTACATTTACTTAAATTATCCTAACACACTAAAATTCTAAATAAATCAAAATGTTATATGGTACTATTTAGAGTAATAATACCGATAAATAGGCGCAAAGTAAGTTCAAGGTCGATGCTCGATAGTCAGCTGTGGCGTGGCGTGACTCATACAAGCGCGCGTCTGTGTATTGAGTATTGACATGTCGTTGCACTTTTAATTGTAGGGTGATTTAGATAATATGTGTTTTGGGGATATCTTGTAATGATATTGTTTATGGGATAGTTTGTAGTTTTTAATGATTAATATTGTATATAACGTTAATTTCACATACACAATACACTATGAAATTTTCAGGACGATAAGCGATTCCACCCAGTATATATGACTTTTTTTATGCATTTTACAATGCAATAAAGTCTTTTATTGTACATTATATTTTCTAAAAATTCCAGGTGGACAACCAGGTGGAGGACCTGGAGCTCAACTAGGTGGCAAACCTGGTGGAAAACCAGGCGGCAAACCAGGCAGCAAACCAGGCGGTAAACCAGGTGGTAAGCCTGGTAGCAAACCAGGCGGTAAACCAGGTGGTAAGCCTGGTAGCAAACCAGGTGGTAAACCAGGCGGAGGTCCAGGTGGACAACCCGGTAAGTGGCCAGTGGCAGCACAGCAGCTATGGCACGCGACAGATCGAGATGGCAATCGAGTTATGAGGTGACGCGTGTCTTAGAGCTGCATGAGTCCGTATCGACCGCTTTTATCGATTTTGATTCCACTTACATTATTCTTTGTGTATTAAATTGTTGTGTAATGCATTGACTACGTAAAAAAATATTCTTATTCCTACGGTTCTATTACGTTCATACTGTCCTTCCGTAATAGGTTTTCTCATATATCTTCCATGTGCAGACATCGATCAGTTTCAAATAGTTTGTTCTATTGCGCATAATAAACTTGACATAATTATTTATACTCTTATGTCATTGCGTTGCAATAAATATATATCTATCTATCAAATTCAGAAACAAACTTCTCCCATTTTACTTTGGTTAAATGAACCCGTACATAAATAAATTTAACGTAAATATCATAGCTACATCATTTATAATTCTAACCTATTTTTGACCGCATTTTACGGAATATTCCAATGCTACCGGTTTCTCTTAAAAAAAAGAATGCCCATGTAACAATGAAACTTGATATCAGTGCAAAGAATTTGTTCCTCGACGATTTCTACTTTTTTGTGTTGGGAAAAATATATATGTAATTTCAATAAATATAAACATAGTATAACATATATAACATATTGAAGTGCGTGGTGGCCTGTTGGTAAACGGACCAGACGCGGCTGTCAACATATTGACGGTGGTCGCGGGTTCGAATCCCAGGGCACACCTCTGAGTTTTCGGAGTCATGTGTGTATTGATAGTCAATCACCACGCATTAAAACGGTGAAGGAAAACATCATGAGGAAACCTGCATACCGTAGCGATTCATAAGAATTTATATGGTATGTAAGTCTACCAACCCGCATTAGACCAGCGTGGTGGACTATATGGCCTAACCACTCTCAATCGTATTCTCGATTGTAGAGTAGGCCCATGCCCTGCAGTGGGACGTATTTGGGCTGATAAATATATATATATATATATATATAAACATAGGCCTCAAGTTCTTGGAGAAATAAACTTGAAGTCCGATAAAATTTATTTTTGTCGGCTCTGTGAATTAAATATAAAATATTTTTTTTTTGTTTTTTTTTTATTGCAATGAATGGCGAGACGAGCAAGCCGTGTATGTGCAATGTGATGATAATAGCTTAATTTTATTTAAATCGCCCAGGATGAAACAGGAAAACGTTTAAGAACAAACTACAAAAAATGCTGCTATGAATTATAAGCAGTATCGGTATCAACGAAATTTTTTACCGATACTATGAATCAGGGATGTTGCGAATATTCGCATCCGCATCTGCAAATGCGGAGCTTCCGCATAGATCTGGACATCTGCATCCGCATCCGCAATAATCAATGCGGATATTCATGCGGATGTAATGCAAGATGAGACACGATAGAAATTTGGCGGTGCCGGCGAATGGCGCGTGCCGTTCGCACGTGACATCGACCAGTGGGAATGAAAGAAATAGTGACATGGAGCCCTACTATATTCATCCGAAACGAAGTTCGAAACTTCGGACGATCGAAGTTTTTTATACATAACGAATGTATCTACTTTGTAAAAGTTCGAATTCGTATAACGTACATCGTAACCATAAGTCTATGGTTACGACCATAAGTCAATAAAGACCATTAGTATATGTAGGTACATTCGTATCGTATATAAACTTCGATCATCCGAAGTTTCGAACTTCGTTTCGGATGAATATAGTAGGGCCCATGATCCGACGCGTTTGTTGTTGCTATGATTCTTGTAATGAAGATGACCGTCGAGAAAACCAGAAAATGGTTGCACTGAAGCTCAAAAGCGAATTCCTTTTTTTACCGCTGTAAAAAAAGAGTCTATGTGGAGTGGTGTTCATCGAGAGGAATTTGAGATATTATCGCTGATAGCACTAAGATTTTATCCACTCCACGGCCAATAAACAATCCCAATCCAAAATTTGCCGTTTTAGATTGATAGCTCAATCTTTTTTCTGATACTATATTGCCAATAATCAATCTCAGTAGTGGAAAAACTATGGCAACATGACAAGAGACCAATCGAAAAGTAGAAAACAATCCAGGTTTACTTCAATCTAATTTTTTCGATTGGTTATTGGCATCGGCCGTAAGCAGTGTTCCTAGCGAACAATTATTTGCAGCGTGGGTTTAATTTACGAACCTCTTCCTAACCGCCTTGTATCAGAAAAAGCGGCGTTATATTTAATAACTACTAATTAACCGACTTCAAAAATGGAGGAGGTTCTTAATTCAACTATATGCTTTTTTTAGTTTGTTACCTCCTAACTCTGTACTGGGTACACCGATTTTGATTTCTTTTTCCTTGATTGAAATCTGGTGCTTGTCATTAGGTCCCAAAAATATGGAGAAGATCTGATGAATATTTTTGAAAGTATATAGGAGAACTCTTCAAAATAGAGTAGAATTCCAATAATTGACCTAGCCTAGCTATACCCTCGCGAATCATTTTGGGCAGAAAACGGTGTTCTTTTGCGAGGACTTGGAGCTGATCAAAACGAAGGTAATTCACTCAATTTTCAATAGAGAAGATGGCTAGAAGCTTGCACACAACACTTACACAAGCATGGGATCCAATTCTACACTAGCCCCCTTCGCACACGGAGCTACTCAAACATGATGGAACTAATCAGCAACTTCAAATTAACAATTATTTCTATGTACAAAAGCACCGAGCAACAAGTAGCAATCGTTATGGAATATTAGCACGATTTGGGCTCACACGTATGTGTACTCGAAAGAATAAGCAGATTATCATTTGCAGCACAATAGCTGTGTGCACACACCAATTACTTGCCAACGCGTTACCAACGTGTTGGTGAATAATCGCGTCGTGTGCGAGCCTCATATGTAAATGTATGGGCGTTGACGTCGAGGTTGTAACCAATTCTTTTTGAGTAGCTCCGTGTGCGACTGGCCCTAATTGAATCTGAACCCAAAGGACCAACTGCCAGACCTTAAGACACTGTGAGCTCCTTCTGCGTAAATAGGAACGCAAAAACAGATTAACGTTTTAAGTTAACTTTTTAATTTAATAATTGTAAATTATGGGTAATTAAATTATAATAGTCGTTGGGTGCATGAGCTAATACTCAGTCCGTCCCGTGACTATGAATCCTGTAAAGTAATCGAAATGTCGGTAAGTTAAAAAATGTAAAAGATTATCCAAATCTGCGATAAAATCCGTAAATAATAGTTTTAGTTCGATATTCATTCACAAACTATATTTATAGGATGTTAAACATCCGCATCCGCATCCGCGAATGTGAGCCTTTAAAAATCCGCATCCGCATTCGCATCGGCGGATATGAAAAAATTCGGCATCCGCAACATCCCTACTTATCCCTAAATGGGCATTCTTCTTGTCAAATGTAACCGTATCATTTAAATATTCGTGCAGTGTTTTTAATTTTTATGATTTTGTTAGATACTTGATAGTCGATAGTGGATTTTAATCTCCTTTCAGTTTGACATTTCGTCTGATCATTTCAATATTGTAAGGCATCTGAGTCAAACAAGAACGTTTTTCCACCATTCCATACAAAGATTTACGAATTATTAACAGTCGTAAAATATTCAGGTGGACAACCAGGTGGAGCATCAGGTGGGCAACCAGGTGGACAACCAGGAGGACAACCAGCTGGACAACCAGGAGGACAACCAGGAAGACAACCAGGTGGCCAGCCAGGTGGACAGCCAGGAGGACAACCAGGTGGTCAGATAGGAGGACAACCAGGCGGACAACCAGGAGGACAGCCAGGAGGACAGCCAGGTGGACAGCCAGGTGGACAGCCAGGTGGCCAGCCAGGTGGACAACCAGGTGGACAGCCAGGTGGACAGCCAGGTGGACAGCCAGGTGGACAGCCAGGAGGACAGCCAGGTGGACAACCAGGTGGCCAGCCACGTGGACAGCCAGGAGGACAACCAGGTGGTCAGACAGGAGGACAACCAGGTGGTCAGCCAGGAGGACAGCCAGGTGGTCAACCAGGCGGACAACCAGGAGGACAGCCAGGCGGACAACCAGGCGGACAACCAGGAGGACAGCCAGGTGGACAGCCAGGTGGACAGCCAGGTGGCCAGCCAGGTGGACAACCAGGTGGACAGCCAGGTGGACAACCAGGCGGACAGCCAGGAGGACAACCAGGTGGACAGCCAGGAGGACAACCATTTGGTCAGACAGGAGGACAACCAGGTGGACAACCAGGAGGAAAGCCAGGCGGACAACCAGGAGGACAGCCAGGTGGACAACCAGGAGGACAGCCAGGCGGTCAACCAGGCGGACAACCAGGAGGACAGCCAGGTGGACAACCAGGCGGACAACCAGGAGGACAGCCAGGTGGACAGACAGGTGGACAACCAGGAGGACAACCAGGTGGACAGCCAGGTGGACAATCAGGTGGACAGCCAGGAGGACAGCCGGGAGGACAACCAGGTGGTCAGCCAGGAGGACAACCAGGTGGTCAGCCAGGAGGACAACCAGGTGGACAGCCAGGAGGACAACCAGGTGGCCAGCCAGGTGGACAACCAGGTGGCCAGCCAGGTGGACAGCCAGGAGGACAACCAGGTGGACAACCAGGTGGACAACCAGGAGGACAACCAGGTGGTCAGACAGGAGGGCAACCAGGTGGACAGCCAGGTGGACAGCCAGGAGGAATACCAGGTGGACAACCAGGTGGCCAGCCAGGTGGACAGCCAGGTGGCCAGCCAGGTGGACAACCAGGTGGTCAGACAGGAGGGCAACCAGGTGGACAGCCAGGTGGACAGCCAGGTGGACAACCAGGAGGAATACCAGGTGGACAACCAGGTGGCCAGCCAGGTGGACAGCCAGGTGGCCAGCCAGGTGGACAACCAGGTGGCCAGCCAGGTGGACAGCCAGGAGGACAACCAGGTGGACAGCCAGGTGGACAGCCAGGAGGACAACCAGGTGGACAGCCAGGTGGACAGCCGGGAGGACAACCAGGTGGTCAGACAGGAGGACAACCAGGTGGTCAGACAGGAGGGCAACCAGGTGGACAGCCAGGTGGACAGCCAGGTGGACAGCCAGGAGGAATACCAGGTGGACAACCAGGTGGCCAGCCAGGTGGACAGCCAGGTGGCCAGCCAGGTGGACAACCAGGTGGACAGCCAGGTGGACAGCCAGGAGGACAACCAGGTGGACAGCCAGGTGGACAGCCAGGAGGACAACCAGGTGGTCAGACAGGAGGACAACCAGGTGGACAGCCAGGTGGCCAGCCAGGTGGACAACCAGGTGGCCAGCCAGGTGGACAGCCAGGAGGACAACCAGGTGGACAGCAGGTGGACAGCCAGGAGGACAACCAGGTGGACAGCCAGGTGGACAGCCGGGAGGACAACCAGGTGGTCAGACAGGAGGACAACCAGGTGGACAGCCAGGAGGACAACCAGGTGGACAGCCAGGAGGACAACCAGGTGGACAGCCAGGTGGACAGCCAGGACAGCCAGGAGGACAACCAGGTGGCCAGCCAGGTGGACAGCCAGGAGGACAACCAGGTGGACAGCCAGGTGGCAAGCCAGGTGGACAACCAGGTGGACAGCCAGGTGGACAGCCAGGAGGACCACCAGGAGGACAACCAGGTGGACAGCCAGGTGGACAGCCAGGTGGACAGCCAGGTGGACAGCCAGGTGGACAACCAGGAGGACAACCAGGTGGTCAAACAGGTGGACAGCCAGGTGGCCAGCCAGGTGGACAACCAGGTGGACAGCCAGGTGGACAGCCAGGAGGGCAACCAGGTGGACAGCCAGGTGGACAGCCAGGAGGACTGCCAGGTGGACAACCAGGTGGACAGCCAGGTGGACAGCCAGGTGGACAGCCAGGAGGACAACCAGGTGGACAGCCAGGTGGACAGCCGGGAGGACAACCAGGTGGTCAGACAGGAGGACAACCAGGTGGTCAGACAGGAGGGCAACCAGGTGGACAGCCAGGTGGACAGCCAGGTGGACAGCCAGGAGGAATACCAGGTGGACAACCAGGTGGCCAGCCAGGTGGACAGCCAGGTGGCCAGCCAGGTGGACAACCAGGTGGACAGCCAGGTGGACAGCCAGGAGGACAACCAGGTGGACAGCCAGGTGGACAGCCAGGAGGACAACCAGGTGGTCAGACAGGAGGACAACCAGGTGGACAGCCAGGTTGCCAGCCAGGTGGACAACCAGGTGGCCAGCCAGGTGGACAGCCAGGAGGACAACCAGGTGGACAGCCAGGTGGACAGCCAGGAGGACAACCAGGTGGACAGCCAGGTGGACAGCCGGGAGGACAACCAGGTGGTCAGACAGGAGGACAACCAGGTGGACAGCCAGGAGGACAACCAGGTGGACAGCCAGGAGGACAACCAGGTGGACAGCCAGGTGGACAGCCAAGACAGCCAGGAGGACAACCAGGTGGCCAGCCAGGTGGACAGCCAGGAGGACAACCAGGTGGACAGCCAGGTGGCAAGCCAGGTGGACAACCAGGTGGACAGCCAGGTGGACAGCCAGGAGGACCACCAGGAGGACAACCAGGTGGACAGCCAGGTGGACAGCCAGGTGGACAGCCAGGTGGACAGCCAGGTGGACAACCAGGAGGACAACCAGGTGGTCAAACAGGTGGACAGCCAGGTGGCCAGCCAGGTGGACAACCAGGTGGACAGCCAGGTGGACAGCCAGGAGGGCAACCAGGTGGACAGCCAGGTGGACAGCCAGGAGGACTGCCAGGTGGACAACCAGGTGGACAGCCAGGTGGACAGCCAGGAGGACAACCAGGTGGACAGCCAGGTGGACAATCAGGTGGACAGCCAGGAGGACAACCAGGAGGACAACCAGGTGGACAACCAGGAGGACAACCAGGTGGACAGCCAGGTGGAAAGCCGGGAGGACAACCAGGTGGTCAGCCAGGAGGACAACCAGGTGTTCAGCCAGGAGGACAACCAGGTGGACAGCCAGGAGGACAACCAGGTGGACAGCCAGGAGGACAACCAGGTCGACAGCCAGGTGGCCAGCCAGGTGGCCAACCAGGTGGACAGCCAGGAGGACAAACAGGTGGTCTGCCAGGAGGACAACCAGGTGGACAACCAGGTGGACAACCTGGTGGACAGCCAGGAGGACAACCAGGTGGACAACCCGGTGGTGGACCTTGTGGCTCTCCAAGTGCAAATGCTGTGCTTGAATTCGAAGGAAGTGTTTTACAACAACTGGAACAATTTTTGAATAGAAACAAGCAATTGCCGTCTAGAATCGAATTCTTAAGATTCAAGAGACGAGGTAAGATAGTTATTGAGTAACTATGAATACCTAAAGTTATTCCTTTTCGTTAAGAGACAGTTAAACTTTTATATTGTAATAGATGATTAACAATCTTTACAATACATAAATATTTTGTACCCATAAGCCATTTTCCAACGAATCTAATTACTTATAGTAAAAACAGATATGGTTAAGTGGCGAGTGAATAAAAGGAAGAAAAAGTAGTTACTTTTATACAGGCCCATAGAGGCGATTTCAAGCAAGAATTAAATTTTAGCTTTTTTTTCCAGTGTTGAGGGGACCATATAGATACCTTCCACGCTGTATCTGCAACAAATAAGGTAAAAGAGCAATTTTAATGTAAGTCTATCATTTTATACGTCCCACTGCAGGTCACGAGCCTCCTCTACAATCGAGAGTAGGATTGAGTGTGATTAAGCCATATAGTGGTCCACGTTGATCTAATGCGGCTTGATCGATGACATACCATAGAAGCTCTTATAAATCGCTATGGTATGCAGGTTTACTCGCGATGTTTTTCCTTCGCCGTTTTAGTGCGTGGTGATTGATTATAAATACACACATGAGTCAGAAACGTCAGAACTGTGGCTAGGGATTCGAACCCACAACTACCGTTCACAACCGCGGCTGGTCCGTTTACCAACAGGCCACCACGCACTATATTGTTTTTATGGTGTGAATTATCTAGTTTCTTCATAAATAACTCAATTTTTCATACAAATACGCAAACTTTACAGGAAAATCTATTTTTAAAACTGTTATTCTAAGTGCCAATTTTTTTTTTTTTTTTTAATTACGTAGCTTAACGTTTCCATGGTGGTAACGAATATGACTTCTCTGCCTTATAGTGCAATCTGATGAAAAAGCTACATACATAGCTAGATATTTTCACAACGCCTTCTCTTTGTGAGTTACTAAATGTGAAAAAGTGATTGTATCAAAAATAGCTTAATCTGATATAGATTTTATTTTTGTATACATAATCGAACTATGAGTCTCCTTAACTGTTCCGTATAGTCTCATTTGTTACCGTGATCACTATTCGAGCGAATATAAATATTCTATATAACTCTTTAAAGCTCTTATCTTCTGCCAAATGTTAATTTTAGTAGTTATATCAACGTTCTTTAATTTTCGATGACGGATTCAGATCATAACATTGTTGATAAATCTTTGTGGTTTTTTTCAATGCTTACTATTAAATTTTATATATGTATTAAAGAAAAAAAAAACAACCCAGGACTTTACCATACCAAACTTTTACATACCGGGTATCTCAAGACTGCTACCGAAAACGAAGCCGGGTGGTAGTTTTAGTGACTACAAACACAATGCAATTAAAAATTTCGCCTAGAAACGCGACAATTTATTTTTATGACTTTTTAAATATCGTCATTTTTGGGTGGTAAATCCATAGTTTTTGCTAAAATAATAATTTAATATCTTTTATACCTTAGAGTATTTATAAATAAAAGGGTATATACTATTATTTTAGGAAAAAATGTATTTACCACCCAAAAATGGCCATAGGAAAAAAATAAAAAAAAAAATTGACGCTTTTTTTTTGCAACTTTTTCTGTTGCATTGTGTCTGAAGTCGCTTAAACTACCACCCGGCTTCGTTTTCGGTAGCAGTCTTGATATACCCTGTATATCTATCACATCCACTTTTCCTTACAATATTTTCACCTTTAAAATGGTAATTTGAATATATTTCACATTTCCAGGATCATCAGATGACTACGCATCGACGCGAGGTATCGGGATGACAAAATGACCAAGCCACGAAATACGGATTCCGAGTTATAAATACTAATCCATATAAATTAATCATTAGTTTATAAGTTAATTATTTTTAATGGTGGTGGTGTATACTTATTCGCACAATATATTAATCAGCAAGCATGAAAATTGTGTTTTAATTTAGATTTGCCTTTCCCTGAGTTGTTCTTAATATTCACTTGTAATTGAACATAAGGGTGGTCAACTTTTAGTACTAATCATATTAAACGCTATAGTACTGTAGAGTGCAAACGACTCAATTTACTGTCTTTATATTTTATCCGTTAAAAAGAAACGATTTCAGAAATCATTTTCAGAAAAAAATATAATTTTCGAACCAATACTAATGCGAGAATATAAAGCTGAAGAGTTTGTCTGTTTGTTAAATTATATATCGGCACAGCTGATCTACAAAATTAAGGCCGGCACCGACCTCAAAATACATATTGTTGGCCTATTTAGGTATTTTAGATATGCTAAAGGATTAATTTTACTTCTCTTTTTATTAAAATTTTGAAGTCGGTTTAATTAATTTATTTTTTAATTACTACTGTATAAATCAAATCTTATTACCCGTACCTATCTAAGTTGGGACGCCGACACACAATAGTCAACATTTATGCGCATAATAACAAATATTCAATGACAAAGAATATTAATTCAAGAAAAAAACATGCGTTTTGTTTTGTAAAGTAATTGTCGTCATAGTATAGTAATCGAAAATTATAATTTTATTGATTTTACTTTTATTTTGAAATTTAGAATATTATAGCTATCACAAATAATGAAATGAAATGAAATTATTTAATGAATCCATAAAATGTCAGTTCAGATCAATTCTTATTTTTCGGCTTTTGCGGTGTTGCCATACCCTAATTCTACCAATGTCACGTAATAATACCAGCTGAAACAGAATTTCCAATTTTTACCTTGAGAAATTACGTATATAACATAATATTCCATAAAATGCCATTATTTAGATTCAGTCACTTTTTTTCCACTCCCACCCGTTTCACAAAGTTGTTTTCGCCTGAATGTTACCTTTCAACTCCTATTAAGTTAATAATAATAGTTGAATAATGGTTTCTTTCATTAATAGTTGAACCTATAGACTCGTATTCCGCAATAATTATTTAAACTATACACACAAACCTGTACAACATGTTGGGGTCTACAACGAAAATTTGAGCAAATAATATACGCTTTATAATATTATATCCTAAAATCGAAAACTTGAATCAAATATCTCGAGCCATAGCACACAACGATAGCCAAATGCAAGATTGTGGACTTAATTAAACTGTAGTTTTGTATGAGCCTACATCGTCCGCCTCTAAACAACTGATTAAGAGTTACTTCAAACTCGATATAACTTGTATAATTTATTTATTTTAGTTACCAAAATAAGATACTTTATTCACTACAAATATTTATATCTAACAAACAAATAATAAAAACAAAGTCAAATGTTCCTCCATAAAGAGGCAATACGGTATACAAAGAATGACTTGCATGTTAATTGTTTATAAAAACATAAATATATAGCAATATAACAACAATAAAAATAAAATATACAACCAGTAAAATATATACAACAAATAATTGTAAGAAAAAGTAGAAACAAAAGCAAAAAAAATAAATTTAAGAACTCTGAGGTTTTCATAAAAAATTCAATGAACTAAAAATCTGTATTAACCAGTTTATAATTTACTAGCGGCCCGGCCCAGCTGCGCCCGGGTACAAATAGATTTCTGTACAATAATATGTACGTATTATACACATACATGTAAACCTTCCTCTTGAATCACTCTATCTATTAAAAAAAACCGCATCAAAATCCGTTGTGTAGTTTTAAAGATTTAAGCATACAAAGGGACACAGGGACAGAGAAAGCGACTTTGTTTTATACTATGTAGTGATTATAGAAATTATCTAAATCCAGTGATCGTGGTAGGCAGTTATAAAGTTTTATACCCATATTTACCCAGACAGATAATAAAACTAATGACAATATAAGAGAAATAATAAATAATTACAATATATATAATAGCAAACTTACCGGAATTCTTACGAAACTGCTTATTGCCTAAAACATTGGTCCAATTGACCACCAAACACTACCACCACATTGTACACAAAATTATTGATTTCAAAAACACAGCAACCAATAATTATTATAGAAGTAGGTACTTTACTTGTAACAATAACACAAAAAACTATCACAAGAATGTACACAAAATTAATGTAATCGATAGATTCGACGCGACAGCAAACCACGCGTTCGAAAGTGGACTGTATGTACATGTATGAGCCAGCGAGAGAATAGGATCAAACTACCCTACGTTAGATTTTTTATATTTATCTATGTAAACAATAATAATAGGCATCAAATGAAAAAGAAAATGATTAAATATTAATAAATATCTCGAAATAAAACTATACGTAAGCAAATTAATTTGATTAAAAAAAGACATAAAAATGCGGTGTATTGAAAATGGAGTAGCTACTTCCAGTATGTCGTAATAAGAGATTTTTAAATGTCTACATAGTACACAACTAATAAAGAAATGTCTATCCATTTAGTTATATTTATGATCCAAAAATATCTCATATTTAAACATAATATTAAGAATTGTTCGCATCAGTGCCTTAACAATACATAATTGATGCTTAACGCTCAATTGCTCCGCTACCTGGAGGATCACTCGTTGATCAGTGACCGACAATACGGTTTCCGTCATAATCGATCGACGGGTGATCTTCTAGCGTTTGTCCTGCATCGCTGGGGTGAGGCGATTGACCGGCGTGGCGAGGCTCTTGCTGTGAGCCTCGACATTGCCAAGGCGTTTGATAGGGTCTGGCACCGTGGTCTCCTGTCCAAGCTTCCGGCATACGGTCTACCCGGCAACCTGTGTTCGTGGATTTCCGGCTTTCTGCATGGGCGTAGAATACGTGTAGTCGTTGACGGACACGCTTCGGCGCTCATGTCAGTAAATGCCGGAGTTCCTCAGGGCTCGGTGCTGTCGCCCACCTTGTTTATTCTGCATATCAATGACATGTTGTCGCTTGGCAACATTCATTGCTATGCAGATGACAGCACGGTTCATGGGCGATACCACTGCGGGCCTCCAGGTTGCCGTGTCGAAACTGTGAAGGGACGCGAAGATCTTGTCATTGAGCTCAACCGGACCTTGGATCTCATTTCTACATGGGGTTCCAGGAATATGGTTGAGTTCAATGCCAAGAAAACCCAGGTGTGTGCGTTCACGTGCAAAAAATCCCCGTTCTCTCCCCTCCCCATTCTTCAGGGTACTCCCCTCTCAGTGCGGAATGACCTGAGTATCCTTGGTGTGGATATCTGCTGTGATCTCAATCCAAGGAATCACATCGAGGGCGTAATATCTGCCACATCACGCAGGGTTGGAGTCCTGAACAGGGTGCGTCGGTTTTTCACGCCCGGTCAGCTTTGTCGCTTATATAAAGCGCAGGTCCGGCCGGGTATGGAGTACTGCTCGCACCTCTGGGATGGATCCGCCCAGTACCTGCTCGATGTCTTGGATGGATTGCAGCGGCGGGCCATCCGCATTGTGAATGATGCAGACGTTACGAGCAACTTGGAGTCGCTACAACTCCGGAGAAATGTCGCCTCTCTAAGCGTGTTCTACCGCCTGTATCACGGTGAGTGCTCTGAAGAATTGTTCAACTTGCTCCCCTCCTCTCCATTCCTAACCAGAACCACGCGTGCTGGCTTGCGAAGCCATAGCTTGACGGTCCACACCATCCCGGCGCGAACCAAACGGTTCTCAAATTCGTTTTTGTGCCGCACCGTCAGGCTGTGGAATTGTTTGCCGGCGCACGTGTTCCCTCCTTCCTACAATCCTGGGTCCTTCCGCCGCGGTGTGAAGTGGCACCTTAGCAGGCTGGTATAATTGCATGGGCATGGGACTGCCGTCCGATGCCAATGGATACTCTGCCTGGGCGGCATTGGCACTTTCCATCAGGTGCAATGCCGCCACTATGCCAGGCCAGTATAAAAAAAAAACAAAAAAAAATTCTTTGGACTGGAATGGTTCCTCCATTTGCAGTAAATGTCACTTTTCTCAACATCACGTAATTATTGTGGTTAAGAATAAATATGAAGAGAGGGAAATAAAGTATCTGCATACAAGAATAATCATAAGAAGAAACATAATAAAAAACAATACAACCGCTAAATTGTTATTTCATTTACTTAGAAACCTACGTTTAACTCTAGCTCGGTTTTCCCTAAAGTAATTTCTAAAAGTCTACTCAGTGAAAATACCGGGCTTTGAAAATTACTGGAGGAAATTATTATAGTATAAATATATTTTATTTAATATCGAATAGACCTACATATTATGTCCTGTTGGAACGTCCTATACCGACAGAAGGCGCTAATGCCAATAATCAAACTGTTAACTCTATCTCCATTTATAGAATGTTCTCTGTGGTTCGCATAATGGTTTGCGAATGTTACACATTGAAACATCGATTAGTATTATATACAGAGATAGATGCGCAACTTTTTATTTTATTTTTCGACGTGATTTCGCCATCAGAAGGCTCGCTAGGCACACACCCGAAATTTCAAAGTTATGTAAATCATGAGAAAATTATATTATTATCTATTTTTATTTTTATTTCAAATTTATCCTTTTTCAACCAGCTCTCAGCTAGTGTTGATAATTTGCAGGCATTTGCCTGCGGACCAGAGTCAGCCAAGCCAGTGCAATTTATTATAATATGGTGTTATATACATACATACTTCAGTAATCTGTGATAATATAGGCAGTGTGATGATTTATTAACAGAGTTACTATTTAGTTTTCGTCTAGTTGCAAGAACTTTCTCACAATTCGACAGGTATTTGAGATTGCTACTTTTGTAATATACAGAGATTCATTTAAGTTTAATAGTTTTAGGCTATGGCGTAGGTGCTTCGGGATAACTCCTGTTGTGGATAAAACTATTGGTACTATGTAAACTTTATCTTGTCTCCAAATTCTTACTATTTCATCCTTTAAATCTGAGTATTTATTATTTTTTCCGCTATTGTCTTTTGAATATTATGTGTATTAGGAACAGCAATGTCAATTATGTATGTGGTTTTATTTTGTGTATCCTGTAGGGTAATATCGGGTCTATTGAAATGGATAGTCCTATCAGTAAGAATGGCGCGATCAAAATATAGTTTATATGAAGAATTTTCTACTACAATCTCAGGTTTATATTTATATTAAGGTGTTTAAGTGTCATGTATGAGTTGGTATTTCAGTGCAAGCTTTTGATGAATGATATTGGCTATTTGGTTATGTCTATAGATATAATCAGTTTGTGTTAGACTAGTACATGCTCCTGTTATATGTTGTATGGTTTCAGGTTGGCTGTGACATCTTCGGCATTTATCATTCGTTATGGCAGGGTCTTTAATTATAAATTTCCTATAGTTTTTAGTATTAATTATCTGATCTTGAATTGTTGTCATAAATCCTTTGTTTCTGGGAAAAGACTTCCTATTTTGAGCCATTTGTTGGATGCTGTGGTATTTATATGGATCTATTCTATATCATGTGGATGTCTGCCATGCAGTACTTGTTTCTTCCATTCTTCTATTTATTTTTTTGGCTATCAATATCATCTGTACTTTGTAAACTGTTTTCTTCCTGTAGGTTTAATGGTGTGAAATTATTATAATGCTAAATTATTCCGTGATATATTTTACTACTACTAGATTTGATGTGAAAGAATATTTTTAGATTATTGATAATTTGTTTTTTCCAGAGATTATAAATGTCTATAAGGCCTCTGCCTCTTTCTTGTCTTTAATGGTTAATCTTTCTATAGCTGATTTAGGATGGAGATGATTATGTATGGTGAGTTTACTTTTTGTGGTTCGTTCTATACTCTCTATGTTAATTTGTTACCATTTTATTATGTCTAATTATTATAATATTATTATTGCAATGACTGGCGAGACGAGCATGCCGTTCGCCTGATGGTTAGTGATACGACCGCTCATGAACAGTGGCAAAAACCAAACAATACCTTGAATTACAAAGCAATGCTTGGCATTCCACTGCGCTCGCCTTCCTGAGACATAAGATGTAAAGTATCAATATGTCCAGTAGATACTCTGGCAACAATGTCCTTCATTCCGTTAAGATAAATAGCAAACACAAATAATGCTGGGTATGGATATCCCCGAACGATATCAGGTGGTATTACTACTTAAAAATGTTGCCGAAAAAGCTACGATTATCTTTGTAATTTTTTTCTTCCTTTTGTATTTGGGTCGTAAATATATAGTTTTTCCTCAAATATGTACAACTTTCATATTTTAAGACTCCACGGTATGCTAGGGCTTAAATTATTATTTTAGCAAAATCTATAGTTTTACCATCCAAACATGATGATAATTTACTGGTGGTAAGTCTCTCATAAGTGAGAGGCCCGCCTGGGTGGGTGAAACCACAGTGTCTATTTCTTCCGCCAAATAGCAGCTAAAATGCACTGTGTCTGGATTGACAGATATTGCAGCCAGATTAACTGTATGTCTGTATCAGCCCATATACGTCCCACTGCAGGGCATGGGCCTCCTCTACAATCGAGAGTACGATTGAGAGTGGTTAGGCCATATAGTCCACCACGCTGGCCTAGTGCGGGTTGGCGGACTTACATACCATAGAAATTTTTATAAATCGCTATGGTATGCAGGTTTCCTCACGATGTTTTCCTTCACCGTTTTAGTGCGTGGTGATTGACTATCAATACACACATGACTCCGAAAAGTCAGAGGTGTGCCCTGAGATTCGAACCCGCGACCACCGTGAACATGTTGGCAGTCGCGTCTAGTCCGTTTACCAACAGGCCACCACGCACTTAACTACTGGATATATTAAGACTTTATATTTTATGTCTCTGGATGGCGAGCTAATTGGAATGCCAAGCATTGCTTTGTAATTTAAGGTATTGTTTGGTTTTGCTTCTGTTCATGAGCGGTCGTATCGCTTACCATCAGGCAAACGGCATGCCCGTCTCTACATTCACTGCATTAGAAGGAAAAAAAAATCACAAACAAACATTGTCGTTTTCGATTAATTGTTTCTTCACGAAAATTTAGTTGCATTGTGTTTGCAGTCACTAAAACTATCACCCGGCTTCGTATTCGGTCGTAGTCTTGACATACTCTGTATGTGTGCTTTGTTATGGTATTCGGTGATTGGTATATTGCAAGTGACTGTACTGTATTAACCCATATACGTTCCACTGCAGGGCATGGGCCTACGCTACAATCGAGAATAGAATTAAGAGTCATTAAGCCGTATAATCCACCATGCTGGTTTAGTGTGTGTTGACAGTCTTTACACACCAAATAAATTTTACAAATCCATCCATTCACTAGGACAGAAATACCAAAACAATTATATAACTGTAATTTACAACAATTAAATTACCTTTTACCTCATTTATACCCGTCATGATATTCAATCTGACAGAGTTTGGCTATGACCGCAGGTTCGACAAACGATCTCACAACCACAAATCCAATCACGATACAATAAACATTAAATTAAAACACAAATAGTATTTAAAATGTCGGCTTGTTCATTCATTACGACAGACTCACTGTTTATGGAACAAATAGAGCGTTTACAAACCCATAAAATAATCAGTCAGCTGACCGTAAAGTGAAATGTTAAACAAACATATGTTTTATCGTGATAGGTATTTTTCATGTCATCACCATCGTCGAAGTTAAGTTTTAGATGGATTATTAATTGACCAAATCTCAGAAGATTAACTTCCTTCCTTTTTAAATTAACTTGTATTTTGGCAAACCTTCCCATATTTAAAAATCCTGCCAAGGATTTTGTTTAGGTTCTGGCTGTTTGTGAAACCGAAAAGCCTCTCGTAATTTCAGATACCGATGAAACATACTCAATACATACATGACGCCGAAAAGTCAGAGTTTTTTGTATTTGAACTCGTGACCTTCGTGACAATGTTGGCAGTCGTATCTCGTCCGTTACTAACAGGCCACCCGGCACTTAATAATTAAATATATTATGTCTTAATATTAATATGCTTAATTATTTTAAATGAAAATTCATATTGTACCGACCCCATAAATACGGACAAGACTAAGAAAACACAATTCAATCATTTTAAAGTATTTTTAATTACTGCCCAAAAAATAATATTTGAAACACATCTTAATTAAATAGTTTCAAAGCATGTATTACTTCGTTTTTATGAGATTTATGAATCCTCATAAAAACGCTAATATAAACATGTCGTCTGATAAGGCGTATACCTAAAGTAATATCACAGTACAAACACGAAATAAACTTAACAAATTGGTCACGATTATTGGCTGTAAAATAAATTATCTGTAAATAAAAATGTAATAGACAAACCCTAAACAATCGATATCAATTTTTTCTAGCTTTTGATATTATTAAATTTGCATCAACAAACCAATGAAACGCCTATTAATTTTTCCACGTGTAGGTAAGAGACGCTTAAATTTAAAGTTTATAATGAAAAAAGCAATACAAATATCCCTTAAACTTTTTGGGTGACATGGTAGCGACTCGACGTAATAGGAACATTTTTATGACGTTATGATGAGCAGAGCGATCGCTTTCTTCAAATGTCATGTCGGCAACACGTGTGGGCATTTGTCGCCGACATGATTATTTTCTTATAGGCCGCCGGGTTGTGCAGCTGTGTCGCCGGTTCAGCGGCTATGGTGCGTAGTGCGCTTTAAGTTCACTAAAAACTTGCTATACAATAATCTTGTTAATTAAGGGTAAAAATACTTGAAGCATGTATTTGAATAGTATTCAAGCATATAAAGCTGCATCTGTGTGAATAGTATTCAAGAAAGTTCTGGGAAACTTGGTTTCAAGTCCGATTTCATCTCTATTCCCGACAGGACCGTAGCCGTAACATTTTTATTGCGATTTTACCTCTTTAATAAGTCAAAGACTTTGTAAAATGTAATAATGAACCATGGGTATCAAAAACGCTTTTATATAACCCATACGATTGACAGCACAGATGGAATCAGACATTTACTTGATGCGCGATGATGGAGAGAGAAACCAATTAGTATGTCTTATAACAAGATAAGGAAGTGCGTGGTGGCCTGTTGGTTAACGGACTAGACGCGGCTGCCAACATGTTCACGGTGGTCGCGGGTTCGAATCCCAGGGCACACCTCTGACTTTTCGGAGTCATGTGTGTATTGATAGTCAATCACCACGCACTAAAACGGTGAAGGAAAACATCGTGAGGAAACCTGCATACCATAGTGATTTATAAGAATTTCTATGGTATGTAAGTCCGCCAACCCGCACTAGGCCAGCGTGGTGGACTATATGGCCTAACCACTGTCAATCGTACTCTCGATTGCAGAGTAGGCCCGTGCCCTGCAGTGGGACGTATATGGGCTGATACAGAATAACAAGATAATATGTATTACATATCTGTTTTTCTTTAATCCATTTAATAAATGATTTACAGTACCACAGGACTGTAGTAGGAAATTAATAAAGAAATCTAACCTAAGCTTTATTAAGAAAAATACAAAACAATAAAAACAGAAGAGCGTTAGTACGCAAGTGTCACATTAATTTAAACTTTTTTCTGACTTCCAGCATTGATTAAACAAAAACAAATGCCGCACCTACCTTGTAAATCTATTTTTTATTTCTGTATTCCTTACCTATTTATATTTGATATTATTACTTTCTTTAGTGATTGTCGTTCAGATAGTGAAAATCACGACTTTCAATAAAACATAAACTATAAATATCAACGTCACTTAATAAAACCTTTCAAACTGTGATGCGGCGAAAATTAATAATGGCGGAGTACAGTTTGATAATAATTTTAAATTTATTTATAATGTTTATAACTGTTCATGGTGAGTAGTATTGATAAAAAATAAGGAAACATTTAAATGACTGAAAATGGAGGCAAGGATATAATTATAATGAAGTCATTATACATTTCATTCAAAAAACCAAAGGAAATACAAAAATAGCTGTTGTTACTTCATGGCTGTTATATGATATATCTGTGACACCTCGATCAGACTGACCAAATTTTACTGTAGTTTTAGCGAGCTACTGCATGATCGTTATTAATGTGCTAATCGCTTTTTGTCACCCGCTTTTTTTAATATATTTTTGACTGCCTCGGTGGCGTAGTTATACTACGGTACGGTTACAAAGCTGAGGTCTCGGGTTCGAATCCCGGGTTGGGCGAAGTGATATTAGATTTGTCTATTCAGTATCAGCCCAGAGTCAGAAATTTGTGCCCAATATGGCGATAGGTTCGCCACCTATCACATTGTGGGACGGAACATACAAGGCGAAATGTGGGTCTCCTGGTACCTCTGCCTACCCCTTCTGGGAACAAGGCGTGAGTTTATGTATGTTTTTTTGATTTCAAATGTATTTTCTTCCTGCTCTGTTACATTCCACATTAAAGATAAGTGAGTGTAAATGGACTCGCCAAGATTCAGTATGTATATAGGTATGTATCAGCCCATATACGTCCCACTGCAGGGCACGGGCCTACTCTACAATCGAGAGTACGATTGAAAGTGGTTAGGCCATATAGTCCACCACGCTGGTCTAGTGCGGGTTGGCGGACTTACATACCATAGAAATTCTTATATATCGGTTTCCTCACGATGTTTTCCTTCACCGTTTTAGTGCGTGGTGATTGACTATCAATACACACATGACTCCGAACAGTTAGAGATGTGCCCTGGGATTCGAACCCGCGACCACCGAGAACATGTTGGCACTAAGGAATGCAAATCTCGCGAGATTGGGGTTCAAGCGAGATCTCGCGAGTTTATGAATAACAATACTGCGAGATCTCGCCAATTTCCAGATCTCGCGAGATTAGAAGTTTTGTGTGCTTTTTTAAGCCATTATTACGAATTATTTTGAAAATAGCTCCCTATGAAGCATAAAATGTCCAAAGAATCGTCTGCATTACGGCTTCTTATTTTGTTGGCCAGATAACCAGCCGCTGAAAAGGCCCTTTCGCATTCAACTCTAGTTGGAACCACAGATCTCAGACAGTTATTCACGAACTATAAAAGTTCGCCTTTAGACCCCCCGAACTCGTATAAATTAATTTCCTTTTTGATTAATGCCTCCAGAGAATTCGTAGTTAGTTTTCTGTCTCTAGGTTATTTGAACGCAGCAGTCAATGTTTCCCGTAGTTCTTCTTGCAATGAGATACTCTTGCGTGTCTCAGAAAGAGATGAAAGCGGTTCATTATTGTCATCATCTAATTCAGCTATATCCTCAGCAGTGGCATAATGTTGATGCGATCGACCAAGATGGATCTGAATTTGTCCATTTCTGTGAATTACTCACATTGTATTGCAGATGCAAACGCTCTATAAGTGATTTAATTTCAGTTCGAATCACATTTTATGCTCGAGTGCAATCTCGTTAAACTCGCTAGATCTCGCCGTTTTTTCGCCCGGGATCAATCTCGCTAAAAAAACGCCGAGATCTTGCGAGAGAACGAGATTGCATTCCCTATTTGGCAGCCGCGTCTAGGCCGTTAACCAACAGGCCCCCACGCATTTTAGATTTAGATTCAGTCCTCAGTGTAAATTTCTTGAGAACCACTGGTAATAGTGCGTGCTATTAACAGTGGCTTGTCGGACTGCCATTCAGGTTTAAACCTGGCTGGCAGAAAGTCTGTGAAATATGACTTATAACAAAGTACTATGTAATATTACTCTAAATACAGTGTATATCAAGACTGCTACCGAAAACGAAGCTGGATGGTAGTTTTAGTGACTTCAGACACAATGCAACTAAATTTTGTGCAATAAATTGTAACGATTATTTTTGTAATTTTTTTTCTGTCGTCGCATTAGTTTGGTAATTACATATTTTAATACACCCTTTTATTTTTAAAGACGGTATGGTACGCAAAGATTTAAATTATGATTTTAGAACACTCGACGATATTTAAAAAAAATGTCACGTTTCTTTGCGAAATTTTGAGTTACATTGTATTTGTAGTCACTAAAACTATCACCAGGCATCGTTTTCGGTAGCACTCTTGATATACCCGGTATTTAGAATAGTGTGACACTAGCAATAAAGATTTTTATTTATTCCAGGTACATTTATACCCCAAAGAAGCAGTCCACCCATAATATACAGCGCCGGTAAATATGATAAAAATTATGGGTACTGGTTTAAAATATTGGTCAAATTATGTTATAGCACCTAATGATATATTTTGTATTGCAATTCTATTACGGTAATGATATAATTACCGTGATTATATCAAGTTCATTTTTAAAACGTTTAAAATTACAGGAAATGACTACCCAACTTCTCAATCAAATAGCAAGCAGTCACAATCGCCCAACGTTGCTGTATAAATATAAACAATCTCAACCAACAATTATGTATCACTTGTAATTTTAGAAATTATCCTACAAATATTATAAATGCAAAAGTTTGATCTAATACAGATCCTAGCACCGAGACAAATGTTTGTGAGGCCCACAAATATTTGTCGTAGTTTCTGATGCCCACGACGAAACACTTATTTGATCCTAATGTAGACTATGTGTGCGACTGTTGGGTGTATATTTATTTTTTCATTGTTAATACTTTCTACGAATACACGAAGAAGGCGATTATCCGAAAGGAGTGGCGAAAGAAAGAAAGAAAGAAATGAATAAATCTATTACTGGCACGATAAATTACAGAGGAGTTAGTATAGAACAGTTAAGGTAAAACAAAATTAAATAAATAAATATTGCGCCAGAAAAGGTAGCTCTCATTCAGCTAATATGCTGCAGCACAGCAACGCTGATTTTCGATAAGAGACCTTCATAACTTGCGGAGTTCAGCCTTTAATAAAATTAATACTAAAACTAAACAAATGACATAATAACCTAAAAGCGGACTAAACAATAATGTATTAATAACTTGACGCTCGTCAACACCTGGGGCCCTACTCTGTAAATCCGAAACGAAGTTCGAAACTTCGGACGATCGAAGTTTACATACGATACGAATGTACCTACTCTGTAACAGTTCGAATTTGTATAACGTACATCGTAACCATAAGTCTATGGTTACAACCATAAGTCAATAACGACGATAAATATATGTAGGTACGTTCGTATCGTATATAAACTTCGATCGTCCGAAGTTTGGAACTTCGTTTCGGATTTACAGAGTAATACAGGGGCCCCTGAAGTGATGACGACGATCGACAGAGTGATACGGCAAAGAAAGAATACTAATATTCTGTATTTTCAGGTAATGGTACAGGGGGAGGTGGCTATTATGATTACGGAGGAGGGTACGGGTACTACCCAGTGATATATTCAGGACCAAGAGCTAGATATTACGGTTCCTACAGTGGAGTACGTACTCGTGGTCTGGCCGTCAACTCAAGTAAATGTCAGGCAATTATTTTAGGTAGTCCAAGGATGGTGAGTAGGTTGGACACTTCACTTATCCCTCCTCTTACTTATAATGGCACAGTTATTGAATGGAGTTCTGCAGTAAAAGACCTAGGCATACTGATCGATTCATCTCTGAACTGGCTTGCTCAAGTTAATGCAGTTTGCCAGAAGGTTACGGGTACTCTACGTGTTCTTTATCGCTTGAAGAACTTCCTTCCTGTGAAAACCAAGACAATGCTTGTGCAAACCTTGATATTTCCTTTAATCGACTATGGTGATATGTGTGCTGGATGCAGAACACCTCAATAAACTCGACCGGCTTCTTAATAACTGCATTCGATTCATTTTTAATCTCAGAAAATATGATCATATTTCTTCGTTCCGCTCACAGTTAAAATGGTTACCAATACGTCAACGTCGTTCTTTACATGCCCTTACAACTCTTTTTCCATTCTTATGTCCCCGGCTCCACCTTCTTATTTGTCGTCTCAATTTAATTACTTAGGGAGTAACCATAATAGGAATCTTCACTCACTTAATCATCTCCTTCTGCAGTGTCCTTCCCACACCTCTAATTTCATACATTCTTGTTTCTTTGTTCAGTCAATTCTTCTGTGGAATGCACTTCCCCTCAGAATCAGGTCGTCTAGTACTCGTTTGACATTTAAAGCGAAAGTCCGACAACATTTAATTGATAAATTGGCAGAATAATCTTAGTATGTTTTATGTAGTATATGTATCTATAAGTATAAAATATATGTAATTTTGTATATTTATGTATGTATTTATATTTATCTATATAATATACAGACTATAATCATATACATTTATGTATATATAATATATTCTTCTGATATTATTAGTTTACACCTGAATTTTTATTTATTATTATTTAGAAATGCGCCTACTTTGATTTCTCTGCACCACCCAAAGGTTGACTGGGAGAGAATGCCTCAGGCATTAAGTCCGCCTTTATACTTTGTATATAAAGCATCTAAATAAACAAATAAATATTCTTAATATTACATAAGACACTTGAAAAAACTAGCAGTTCATGTGATTTCCATGGAAACAATGGGTTTCACAGTCTACTAATCTAAGAGATACCATTGTTGTGGTCTACGACCTAAACCTCCTTTATTAATAGCTACATTTTCATTTTCTGGTGTTGTGACAGGACATACATAGGTAACTGCTGTTTGCTCCTATCATAAGAAATTATAAAGAAGGTCTGCGTCCAGCTGTGGGAGGTATATAGGTCGATATTATTATTATACTGACTACCTTGATTACAACGCTGAAGTCTCGGGTTTGAGTCTCGGGTCGGGCAAAGTGGCATTGAATTTTTAAAATCAAATCAGCCCGGTGTCAGGAATTTGTGGCTGATATGTCGACATGCTCGCCCCATATGACATATCACATATGTCAAATAATGGGAGGGAATATAGAAGGCGAAATGTATTGTCTTGGTAGCAACTCTATCTACCTCTTCGGTAAAGAGGTGTCAGTTTATGTATGTATCTGTTTATCATTAAATATATCACTATAATTCTCGTTTATTACGTTTAAAGTGGACTTTGTCACCTGACATGTGCAAGCTATGGAGTAAAAATTCTATCTAAGAGTTTCCCGACCGCTATGACCTATACTTCTTTAGATGTCGTTTAATAGATTATTGACAACTCAAATGGCAACGGCTAAAATATACCTAAACTATCGGCCCGGCCCGGCTCCACCCTGGCAATTAGATAAAAAAAAATTAAATATTCTATTACCTGTCAAAGATTTTTTCAAATCGGTTCAGTAGTTACAGACCCTATTCAAACAGTCAATATTTCCTTTTTATAATTTAGTATGAATAAATAAATCTTCTATTTACTTTACGCAGCGGCGTGCACAGGATTATGACACTGGGTATGCGGCGGAGTACTCGGTCACAAAAACTTTTTCTTTTATAGTTTTTTAGCATAGTCACAGCCACGCGACGGATCTCTAAGTCGGAAACCATGCCAACATAACAAGTCTTAGATGTACTACTATTCATGTCCATCTTCTACGGCAACGCAGACAAAACTGCGATCGATCGTCGCGGCGGAAGAAATTCTAATAAGTAAAATAAAAAAAACTCACCTAGTCAGCTTTCAATTTTCACATATTCAAGGTTCCGGTTAGTTGAGATTATTATACCTATCCCGATGTAAATAAACGCAAGATTTCGGCCACCTCATTAATTCATTTGATAAACATACATTTTTAACACAAACCTCGCAATCAAATAACATTTAAAAAAATAAACAAACACACTAGTAAAAGCAAATGACTACAATTAATATCGAAACTTAGTAATAAACTGTTAAATGTACACACTTTCAAATGTTAAAATGAAAAATCCGTTAAGAAATCTATTTTTTTTACAAACATAATAGTATAAAATAGTAAACAATGCAAAAACTCATAAAAAAAGCAAAATGGCCCCCGCGAAACACAAAACATTTCTATTTAAACAAATAAAACCTTACTAACCAAAAATGCATAATGTGCATAGGTGATTTATTAGATTCCAGCCTATTAATTTTACTCGGATTATAGGCAACGAACATTTACGATTACTCCCGACAACTGCCGAACTCCCGAGGCCTGCCGCAGGAGTCGCGGCTTTCAATATTCATGGATGTGTGCGTTTGCGACTGTGCACGGACACCAAAATTACTACACACATGCAAACAAATGTAATGCGGGACGCGGCGGCATGACTTGGTTGATTAGGTACATTAATTTGCTTTGCAGCGCCTCTTGCTTTTCGCGTGGCAACCATAATGTTTGCGTGATTGCAAATAGGTGCTATTTATAAAATATTAGGCGTTTTTAAGTTATTATATTTTGTTTATTCATTTATTTACTATAAATTAAAGTCATCTAAAACGTACGAACGTTATAATAAAATATCTGTGAATGGCAAGTAAAGCACTGCATTTCTGCCTACAAGGAGTGCACGCCCGAGTATGATGGCATCAATATTATGTTCTAACAATATTTACCTACTTATTTATAATTATTTATTGTACAGAAAACATTTAAAATTAATGTTCCAATTCAGGGACTAAAAGCTACAGCAATTTTCTACTTATTTTGTGGTAAGCCCGTTACTTATAAGATATACCATTTTGAATGTAATATATCAGATTTCTTTTCAAATAGAAATTCTCATTATTTAATTATTTGTTTTTCAGTCGTGCACATTGGACGCTGTTGGACGTTTAATTTTCAATAATTGATCATGATTCAACGGAATACGAAGCAAACGTGGAAAAGCATTTAATATTAGCATGTATATATGTATTATAAATTACATGCAACGAATATTAGACAGGTTATTGTTGCGTTATTACAAAAATGTATATAATATTTAAAAAAAGGCTAGAAACTATTCTAGAATTAGAAATCAATTAATATTAATGCATGGATATACAAATACAAAAAGCCTTTATTACTGATAAATTCAATTTCCAATACTATTAAACTAATATATACAAATTACAAGTTTTATATATTATATTATGAGTTCTCATGTCATGCATTAAATTTAGACTAATTAAATAATGGTTTTAACAGTTCTTATCTGTGACATTGGCAACATTATCCGTTTTGCCCTTTAGCATAGGCCTCCCCTAGGATTTTCCATAATTTTCTGTCAACTGCCTTTCTTTGCCATGTTGTTTCTGCTATTTTTTTTAATTTCATCTTCCCATCTCATTTTTGGTGCCCTTTCTTCCTTTTCCCATCTCGAGGGTGCCACACGGTAACATCTTTGGTCCATTGTTCTCCTACCCAGTTCCACTTCAGTTTTTTCACTGTGTAAGTGACATCTGCAACTTTTGTCTGGCTTCTTGTGTTGGTTAATTTGATTCTGTCCTGTAGCTTTATGTTCAAAATGCTTCTCTCCATTCTGTTTTGACAAATATTTAAATGCATGGCTCTGTTTGTTAGTAAGGACCCAGGTTTGTGATCCATAGGTTAAACATGGTAGATTGCATGAATTAAACACAGTAGTCTTGTCTTTTAAGAGTATATGCAAGTTTTTATATACTTCTTTAAGGGACCAGTATCTTTTCCAAGCTTTATTTATTTTTATAGTTCTTATGTTCTATGGTCACAGGGACATATGCAAAAAATATAAGGATATTGAAAAATATGTGTAGGGAAAATACACATGCTTAGGACTAATTATCTCACCGAAAAACCGGATGCAAAAGGAAGTGAATATAAGGACATAGGACTCCCAATTTAAGTGAGAATATTTTACTATCTCTTTCGCACACAAAACTTAATAGTTTTGACGTCACATATACTGAGTACCCTTTTATTACTTATAATCAAATATCTTTAGTGGCTTTGAAGTATGCTCCGTTAATCCAATTTCATGTTCAGTTTTATATGAATCATAATAATTTGAAATGGAAGAAGAAGAATAATAACATATGTTTATGATTTTATACGAAATTTAGGCAGCCATTTTTAAAATTCATTTTTATTTTTATTTATTTTCTGTAAGCAATAATATAATGCAAAGACAAGTTTGTAATATATTATAAGTTATTTCAATAAATATTAACTTATTTAAAATAATGAAAAGGCATGTATGAATTTATTTTATTTTCATAAAGCGATATCGTTATTACATATTTTAACATGTAAAATCATGTATAAATAAAAAAAATAAATAAACAAAAATATTTACTTTCATTTATCACTGTAACAACACATTTTATCAGCGACAAAGCCATCCAATGCCGCACTTTAGCGAATGGATATTCGGCTCCATGATTTGAATATCAAAAGAATTTCGACAGCAAAATACATTGTGAATTTCGTGTCGGCTTTGAAGGTAGTCCTGTGGATGCTCCACGTGACAGATTCGCTCATAATGCCAATGTATCGAATACAAAGTAGCCAGGATAGGAACCGCATCCGATAGGGAATCTAATTTAAAAATAAATAAGTTTGTGAATGGCCCTTTTGTTTTTTAGTAGTGGCTGGTGAAGTATTAAAAATATGTTGAATTTTGTCGAAATAAAGTAGAAGAAAGAAAAATATTTATTATTATTGCATGACCAACCCATACAACAAGGGCAATGTAACATATAAGGTCATTAACAATATGCCATTATATGCGCATGGCCAGACAACAATAACCCCCCTTTCGTCTATATGGTGCAATACAACGCAGTTTTACTGCAGCGCTGATTTTCAATGAAGGGTCAGGTCAATTTCAAGTAGCCAGTAATGAGAAGGTTATCTCTCGCCTGTCAACACAATTATACTGACATAAGTATACATGGCTATACGAGTATTGAAATAAATGATTTTCCGGATTTATCGCGGATTTGGTTTTTAACTTCGAGACATTTCGAATACTTTACAGTTTTCGTGGTCACAGAGTGGACTGAGGAAATCCGCTCAGAATCAAGTCAAATCCGTGAAATCTATAAAAACGATATAATAAATATAACAAGGAAATATTTAAATTCTGTTTTCAAGTGTGGTAAATTATGAATCAATATTGAACTTACCGTTAAAATCACCACCATATCTCCACGAAACCTCGCATGTCGAAGAAGCGATTCAGAAAAGTCTTGTTTTATTATTTAGATAGTAAGTGTCCACCGGTACCCAAAGACTGGCATATTGGGACACAATAAAGGAAACACTTTTAAGCTTTATTAGTATTATAAATTACATATTATAAAACAACTCTTGTCTCCACTCAAAAATCCATCTACCTTCATAAAAAAACTATCTTCAACAAAATATTGACACTTAAATAAAACTCTCAATCTATAAATACCCTACACAATAATAAATGATATGATATGCATACAACAAAGGGGATTTCGTTTAGGCGATGAAATGAGCCGAGTAGAGAAATGAAAGTGGCTGCTCCCTGCATCTGTGAACGCAAATCTCATTTGCCCTCACTACATGCCTTGGAGGGCGAGATTGGATCCTCCGCCAGTTTTTTGAGTTTGTGTAATCGACAATACGGCGTTCAAATCCCGAAGGTGAGCCTGGCAATTTTAAACCTTGTAAATATGGAAGATGAATGCCGTGAAAATTATAGGAAGGCTTTTTTAGGTGAGTTATTGGTGGTAAGTCTCTCATATGTGAGAGGACGCCTGGGTCGGTACCACCGCAATGTCTATTTCTCCCGCCAAAAAGTAGTGTAAATACACTGTTATGTTTCGGTTTGAAGGACTAACATCTGTCACAAGGTGGTGGGCACAGTGGAACCCAAGCATTGCATTGAAATTCAAGGTGTTGTTTAATTTTGAAACTATTAATGAGCGGTCGTATAGCTTACCATCAGGTGAACGGTATGCTTGTCTCGCCGTCGATAAAGAAACTGCAATATGGGCTGGGCTAAAGTTAATCTCTCGTTTATCAGAGTTTATTAATAAGGCCCAATATGTACCCACGAGATCCAAAACTCAACACACAAAATAAATTTACTGGTGGTAGGTCTCTCATATGTGAGAGGCCGTCTGGATAGGTACGACGGCAACACACGGCAGTGACTATTTCTCCCGACAAATAGCAGTGTATTGAAGGAAATTGTAGCCAGAGTAACTACTGGACATATTGAGACTTAACATCTCATGTCTCAGGATGGCGAGCGCAGTGGAATGTCAAGCATTGCTTTGTGACGCAAGGTGCTGTTTGATTTTGCTACTCTCCTTGGGCTTGGGGTTGATTCGCTTACCATCAGACGAATGGCCTACTCTCGACTTGCCATTGATTGAAATAAAATAATAAAAAATGTGGTACTCTAAGTATCCTTAATACTTATAAATAGTCTAAATCGTTATAATTAATATTAATATTGCATAAAGTATCATTTTTCTACCCACCTGTATCTTGTTAAACAAAGGATTAAATAAAACAAAAACTATTTAGTGGGCTGGTTTTATGATTTACATAGAAATTAATTTACATTTTCACATAAATCAATCACAAATTTTTGGACTGTATTGTACTACCATTAAAATAAGTTACAGCTATGTACGCAGATGTAATTTTGATATCCAGTTTTTATTTACAGTATTAATTTATAATTTACTATGGCGACCATTGGATTTTGTCAATATAGCAATTCTAGGACTTAAAGTCATACAATTTACCATCGAAATATAATTATGGGTTTCACAGGGATGGGTCATAACACATTTTCAGCTCCAATTTTATTTTACTGGCCAAGTTTGATTATAATTCTACATTCAATATTTCTAATTTATAAAATGTCAATATTTTTATAACATGTGGTGTACAATTAAGACATTGAGTATTGAGTAAATTGAGATATTATAGTAGAGGGGACACCGCAAACAAAATGTTAGTAAGAAAAATGAGCGGTACCGTACCACTCCTGTTTTTATCTCTGTCTTCCTGTTTCTATCTACGCAGCAACATCATCTTTGCTCTCGCTTCACGTGTGCTCGCACATGGGGGTCCTGTACCAGCACAATGCGCACAGATTTTGTTCGCGATATCCGCTCTAGTATAATACTAAATGTATTATGAAATTAAATAACTTATTCTCGGGTAATTTTAGTGGAACAGCGCTGAAAACGGTTGTTAGCATGCGGAAGAATACTTTTGTTAAAAATACACCCATCCTCTGAAATTTGTGCATATTTCCTCGGAAAGTCAAATAGACGGGGAAAGCTGAAAGGATGCTTGTGCGACACTATATAATTTTGTCATTCTCTATGAACAACAAGGACTTTTAACAGGGAGGAAGTTCTTGAAACGCGGAGTACCGGTGGCCTTCTGAGAAACAGAGGTAACCTGGGCTCGCCAACTCAAGCTTGAATCAATAAGTATATCTCTTATGTATTGAAGCTTATGTCCTTTATATTCTAGACCGCCCTCTGTTCTCTTACTTTTCATAAATTCATCCAAAGGTTGTCTGCGATAAGACCGCCATCTGTGCTGTTTGGTTTATTGTATTTTTTGTGTGCAGTTAAGAGTAAAATAAATAAATGAGCTGAATATATGTACGTGGATATAATATATTTCAAGGGTGTAAATCGTATTTAGTCTTATAGATTTGATTCTTAACCGTACAAAAACTTCCAATGTAACTTATAATAATGGTACTATACCTATAATAAAATTATCACAGATTTAGTCATGTATTCAATTGTATGTACATTCACGCGTTAAATATAAATCTGTACACATTACCCATGCAAGCACCCGCACGTCACAAATTCAGCTAAATATTACATTATCTAAAGTAAAATCTTCTATAGACATATCTTGGTATTGCTGGCCCTGGAAACAAAAAAATCTATTTTTAATTTATTTATCTACAAAATTACCGAACGTGGCCCCCTCTTATCTATGGACAAATGGTCACTACTATCTAATTATACTAATACGTACCGTTTAAAGTTTCATACATTTCAAGTTTAAATAACCATGGAATAATGGTTTTACAGAAAATTTCATTGAAATTGTGTATTGTACGCCTGGATAAAGTTGAAAAGTATGAAACGTCAAACGGTACCTATTCATTTAGTTGAATAGTAATGTAATACGAGTATGATTAAAATTAAAATAAATTTGATTTTATTTTTGATTAAAATCTGTTTATTTTAATTTTCATCGTAATTTCTTCGGTTCGATTTTCAGATCGGATAAAATAAAATTTTCGCGTTGCGCCAGTTAGTTTTGCAGTTAGAACAACATGTTTTTCATATGAATTGATACTTTGCAAAAGATGAGTCATAAACATCATTCAAATACTTTACGACACTCATAACAATCATATACCGCCAAATGTGAGTGAAAGGGTAATCCTAACTCTTCATCGGTCTATGTTATACAATGATTGAGAAGCAGGATATTAAATGAAATAACATAGGCTTAGACCTATATATTTAAAGATGTTATGCTAACGCAAACTTTATCATAACTTACTATACAAACCTTGTTGCAATAACAAGACCCTGACAAAATAATAAAATACGTCAAACATACGCATAATTAATTATTAAATAATTAATGCCATACTATAAGTTTATTGTCGTAGGTCGTAATTTTCGGCTACAACGCTCAAAACAAACATTTGTGAACCACACAAACATTTGTCTCCATACGGCGATCCCCGGGATTTTATTTCTTTCTGTCTAGTGTAGTCAGAAACAACGAGAAACATTTCCCTCTCACAAACAAAAAAAATGGCTTGGACCTACAAACATTTGTCTAATGGACCCAAGAATCTCACTTTATGCGTAAATCATGACTAATAGCGCTACCGAGGTTGTCGGATATATGTATGTGACTGTTGGGTATATTTATTACCGTATTATACGACCGTGACCATGATTGCACCCTTAATACAATAATTAACAGGAGACCTTAATTCAGATATAATATAAAGGTAATGCAGTCATTAAAAATATATTTATACGTATTCTCACCAACCTACGCAGTGGTAGAGCATTTGCCATTCCATTCTTATGATTGTGGCTAATGTTTTGGCATGGTATATTTTGTCTTTTTCTAGCGCACCAAAGTGGCTCAAACGCTCTTGAAAACAAGCGCAGTGAAATGTCTTGCTCGTCGACACTATTGTGCTGGTCTGACCGAAATCGAATGTACACAAGTTTAGCCCAAAATGTTCCAGAATTGCAACGGACAATGTAACGGGTTAACTGCCGATATGTATGCATGACTATCACTAAACGGACCGATTCGAATATACTAATTATAAAACATCACAATTCTCACAAGGATTTAAACCACTTAAGATATCGAAACCTTGTCAGCTACTCAACAAAATGGTAAACAAACAAGCGAGCATCAAAATAATACACCGAAGGCAATTGTTAGCGTAACCAAGCGTTATTTGGCGCACGATACAAAAACATTTTCAATATGACCAAAATGAATAATCACTGGCTAAAACATAAGCTCATAGTGCCACAAGCCACTTGCGGGACAAACGTGTTTAAACCTTTCAATTTAGGGCACAAAGTCCCTTGATACATCGCTGTGTCGGATTTCACGCTCGTCGGTTCGGAAATGCACAAAGTTTCCTTTTGTGGCGTTTCTCATAACTTGATTTGTGACGGCGCAACCCTTCAGCCGGGTTCCGGCGTGGCGCCGCAACGGCGAGACGCGTCACTTCCGTCACGCTGCGGGGACTTAGTGATGGGAGGAAGCGACAGCGTATTATATTGTGATTAGATAAACGCTACGTAGATTTCTTCTTGGTTTAATGAATTCGTGTAAAGACTACTTGGCACCCTATTGGTCAAATTGCAAAATGCATAAGCTTTAAACAGCTTGTTCAGAGTTTTAATTCCTAGAACAAGCTATACACTTCGTTCGAGGTCCTTCTTTAACATGGCAATAGTCCCGCCTCTACCTCATCTTAGGGCAGAAATAAGATCGCCAATCTGAAAGTGGCACTAAATAGTGATTAGGAGCACCGACACCTATTCAAGTGTTAGCTAACTACATGATACGCATATATAGAAGTAGTAGATTATCAAGACCAAAATATGATTTAATGATTTAATACTGAAACTGCAAATGAGCGAATGTGGGAGAAACCACGGCTGCTTAGATCAAGGTACATTGCATCTTGAACCTATAAGTATCTTAGGGCTATTAAAAACGTCGAGCCTAAGTGAAACAAAAAAGTTTTGCGCTACTAGTTGGCCTCGCATATTGCATATTTCGTAAAATTTGCTTGGAGTTGCGTTGTTATTGCTTTTATACTAGCCCAAAAATTGTTACACTAATAAATGCAGATTTTCCCTTACATTTTATCGAGGAGTGTATAGTCCACAATGCTTGTCTGTTACTAGAAATAGATCGAGCATAATAATTACCATATCTGAATTATAAAAGATATTTCTTAAAGTCATCAAAATTCACGTTTACCTTGTTACTTGCCATTTTGAATAATACGAGCAATGTTGTACTCATTTTGACAAGTAAAAATCATAAGTATTTTTCAAACTACAATACAATACATTTTACATTTAACATTCACGTATTTTACAACCAAAATAATTCATATTTTTTTATACAGTTCAAGGTAACATCAAATCGCTGCGTTTATCGCTGCGCTTGCCACCATATCGCAGCCTTCATGAAGCAAGCATTGCACGTATTACAGACGTGCAAAGTTTAAAGTCAGACAAGCACCCATTTTCATTAAGAATAAACTGAAATTAACGTCATGTTCACATTTTAACAAGTAAATTGCTCAACTATTCCCGGAGAAGGATTATCCTTAATTATATCGCTATTCAAAATTCGCTGACAAAGCGATTGAAATTGCGATTAAGATCAGCAATTTTAAAAATTTTCGTCTGTATAGCTTATTATAATGATGTAGAAAATTCGTGAGGAAGCGTGCATGCTTGAAAATTCAATATTATTTTTTGAAGCGACAGGAAATAGCATGATCTATGCATAATCTATTTATACTGCAAAGTCCTATAAAACTACATATATTTAAGTGTGGAATAAGAGGTTAAAAAAATACTTAAATTATAGCAAAAATAAGATAATATCATAAAGATTAATTTGTTTTCACCACCGATGACGTAAAACAAACAGTCTTTTATAAAAGGAAAATACATGTCGCGACTGTCACAGCAAAAAAGCTTATGAAACTGTCACAAGTTGGAAACAACGGAAACTTTCCAAGACATATCCGTTTTTCCACCCTCACTTAAAACAATTGTTTCTGGAAGAGATACTTCTAAAAAGGGCAATAAACAAACTACGAAAGTCGCAATAAATATTCTGTAATTTTTAACATTTTTGTTTTTCTTACAATGTTATAAATTTAGAAAAAAAATAAAAATGACTTTTTACATGGTAACATAATCTTCACGACTGTATGTATCCCTGATCCCATAAGGGCAGGTAGAGACTATGTAATGTTTTAGTATTATTTGTAATGGTTAAACCCGCATTTATTTTATTGGATATTATAAAATATGCAATTTTTATCATTATGTTGAAAAAAAATTTTTTTTCTGTTCTCATCTTCGTAATTTTAACGTATTTTGTTCTTAATTTCTTTATTTCGGCGATTACATACTTCCTAGGCGTACAATGTACATGTTTACCATTGGTATGCCTTTTACAAATTATTTAAAAGCCTAAGCGGCTCTATTCAAAATTCAGTGTAACAGCTAAGAAAAAAAAACATAATACAAATAACTCTTCATCTAAATGTATATCTAAGAAAGAATAAACAAAAAACATTTCAACGATATTTCTCCACGAAAAACAAAAGGTCCAGCTAATGTAAATTAATTTAACAAGCACACATTGCGCCCTCATTTTTGTTCGCAAACATATAAATATGCATTGGATAAATATCAAAAAGGTTGAAAACAACGGCACTCCAATTAATTCGTCCAAAACAGTTTTATTTAATAAAATGAAATATACGCGCGAATGCTCACCCGCTTGGACTTGTGATATGTCAATTTCATAATTAAAATACGTTTGACCGTTGTCCAAAACGCCCCGGAGATTAGAACCACTCTAATTGAATGTTTGAATGGGCCCGTGCCCCAGAAATAAATGAAGTCATCGGGAAAACGAATCAAAAAGGCCTTTATGAATAATGTGCGAGGATTTTGCCTCCTTGTGACGGGATAATTAAATTTATTTTTCATTTGGTGAGTGTGCTGTGAAATATATAAGGCTAAAATATTTGTGGCCATTTGATATTTTGGAGCAGTCATTGATCATAATATTCCTGTACTTAAATATAATAATGATATACATTTATCAAACTAGATAGAACCAACCAACCTAACTACATATTAATTAATCTCTCCCTGCCTGACTTTTCTTACTTTCACGTAATTTCGGAATAACGTGATTTTTCAGCCGTGTATCTAAATGATTTAGCAATTATTTTTTTGCGATTGAAATTCGTAAATGAAGAAGAATATTGGCGAAAATTTGCTCATATTTTGCTGATGTATTTATAAATTTTATTCAGTGTACATATTTAGAAACCAAACAAGGATAATCCTTTTCCTAAAATAGGTCCCTTACGGCCGTTCTCTCTATCCTATCTATCTTTAACACGAGGTTAAAATGGATATCGTTACTATGTCGATACCGCTGTATGCTTCTATAAACAAAGATAGACATACAATAGTATCTTGCCTAGATATGTATAAATATATGCACCTTATCTTAATATCTCTGTCTTTTTTTACTGAAGCAAAAAATGTATCGAAATATCGAGAGAAATCTCTTGTTAAAGATAGATACATTATAGAAACCGGCCGTTAGTAATTTCGGTCCCTTCCACATCGTAGAACAAATTAAATATGTGTGCACTTGTCACATCTGTGCCGACCCTTTTGGATACCCGTTGCATTTATGGATTTAATTAATAAATACTAAGTACACCCAACAGTTACATGTACAAGATATATCTTGACTGCAATGGAAAACAAATGTGGATGTAGTTTTAGTAGCTTTAGACACAATACAACTAAAAATTGTGCAAAAAAAAAACCGTATTTTTCCATATCGTCGTATTTTTTTATTCCTATGAATGGGAAGACGAGTATACCATTCGTCTGATGGTATCAAAACCAAACAGCACCTTGAATTACAAAGCAATGCTTGGCATTTCAGTGCAGTGCGCTTGCCATCCTGAGACATAAAGTCTCATTAATGTCCAGTAAATATCTGTTTTTTCCTAAAATAATAATATATAGCCATTTTATTTTTGAAAGACATGGGTACGCAAGGGCTTAAATTATTCTTTTAGCATCAACAGCTATGAATTTCCTACCAAAACACGATGATATTTAAAACAGCACTAAATAAATTGTTGCGTCTTTTTGCAATTTTTTAGTTGCATTATATTTGTAGACCCTAAAACTACCACCCGGCTTTGTTTTCAGTCGCAGTCTTGATATACCCTTTGTAGTCCTGAGCCCATAGTAAGATAACAAGCCTTGTGCCGTGTGTATGAAAATAGCTGAAACATTGACTCATTGCTGAATCCAACCTGTGGCCTCAATCTCAGTCGGATTTTAACCAACTGCGCCACAAAAGCTGACAAAATTATCTGTAAAGGTTAGCATCCGTCATCCAGAAGTTAAAGGTAACACGAGTTATATCAACCAGTTTGCAAAATATGGCATCTTGTGACCGGCATTTAAGATCGTATCAGAATTAAACATGCATAAATTATTTGCATATAGTTACTCATTCCGCCTTGGTTAAATATAATTATTTAATATCTGACCGGTCATAATAATTTCCTCATCTCAGACATTGTGGCTAGTAGATGGATGTCAAATGAAAAACCACGGGTTCATATCCAATAAGACAAGTGATATCAATATGTATTTATTTCGTGTCTGCGTTTAGCGTGGTTGACAAAAAGTTAGTAACTTATAAAGGACATAAGAAATATATCTTGACCTTCAGATCTTCGAGGCAATATGTTTTTTTTAATTATAGTCTAAACAAGTTGACAATTCCCCCCCTGATTATACTGCACTATACAATCCTAGTGAGGATTCGTCGGCGAGAGATGATAATGTCTCATTACTAAAAACTATAGTGTTAGAAAAGATTGTAGACAGAGTAACTACTGGAAATATTGAGATTTTACATTTAATGTCTCAGGATGGCGAGCGTAATAGAATGTTAAGCATTGCTTTGTAATTAACAGTTTGGTTTGGCTACCGTTCATGAGTTGTGTTAGGCGAACCTCATGCTCGTTTCGAAATTCATTACAATAAAAAAATACTATATGTTGCCACCATATAAATGTGAGGAAGTTAATAAAAGAACATCAATTTACTTTCATGTTTTAATTTAATATAATCCAAAACTTGAGTATTGCTATGGTTTTAAGGATGTTAAACATTATTATTGTCGAAAATACAATATTGTGAGCCAAATATCACAGAATGTTTCCTGCGCTGAACCAAAAAGAAGCAATAAACTAGTTGTTAATATATGTACCGAATCTAGTTTAGCAGGTTTAGAGGAACTCTTAACACCTGATCAATAAATCTAGTATCTTGAAATAAAACTAGTGTGTTTGAGTGCTAACTAAAGAGCAATATTCATTTAATCCTGTGACATAGTTTATATTCCGTAGAAAAATAGGACGTAGTAAAATTTTTAATATCATCATCATCATATCAGCCACAGGAAGTCCACTGCTGAACATAAGCCTCCCCCAAGTATCTCCACAGTGACCTTAGCCAGATTGTCCGTCCACCTTGTAGGCGGGCGTCCGACATTTCGCTTGCCTGTACGTGGCCTCCACTCTAGAACCTTTCGGCCCCAACGGCCATCGGTTCTACAAGCTATGTGCCCGGCCCACTGCCACTTCAACTTGCCAATCCTATGGGCTATGTTGGTAACCTTGGTTCTCCTACGGATCTCCTCATTTCTGATTTGATCTCGTAGGAAAACACCGAGCATAGCCCGCTCCATGGCTCGTTGAGTGACTTTGAGCCTTTTAATGAGGCCCACAGTGAGAGGCCACGTCTCGGTGCCGTATGTCATCACTGGTAACACACAACTATCGAAGACTTTTGAAACATTTCAATAAATAAATAATATTCAACCTAACAGGCACCCACGAGTACATAGTCCTGATCCCACACTTTGAAACTACGAGAGAGTTTTTTGGTCTCACAAACACCCAGACTCGTATCAAATACCTGTGGAAAACACAAATATTTGACTCGATGCCGGAACCAAACCCGCGGCCTCATGTTTTACCATCTGCGCCACGGAGGCTGTCGAAATTAGCCCTATTGTATTAATTAAAATTACGAAGAAACTTATTTGTAGCAATAATTCTGATAAAAATTGAGATGGACTTTTTATCGCTTCATTGGTCAATTAATAGTATGTTTTTTTTAAGCTTTCTATGTTTCTGAGCCTTAAGTCGTAAAGTACTGGGTTCAAGTTCTAGTCTACGTTGTGAGAATTAAGGAAAGCCGAATAATTTGATTGTAATTAAATAATTTCTAGAACTGTGAGATTGTGCATATTGTCAAACAATCAGAAAGTACTTTCGAAAATTGACAATATTTTTAATTGATTTCGCCAACACCTTTTCGCCCTCTTTCTCAAAATCACATTTCCGATAAAAATTAAGGAAGTAATAAGCGACGATTACCTTCACATTATAAAATAGAACTTCCTTAACGTACAGCGTTCAAATAACCATTAATTAATGTTTTGTAAGCAATGCCTTCGGGCTATCGTTGTGATCAGTACGTGTTACTCATAAACTGTGGGTTGTGCAAGGTATAGTTTGGAATGGAAATTAATGTCTAACATCACAATCTTGTTAAGTATTAATAAATAAAACAAACAATTACATACGCTTGATCCCATAATTAAATAAGGGTTGTGTCGTGGGTAACAAATCTAGGAGATTTTTCGACTCACAACATCACAACAAACCCGAGACAAATATTTGTAGTGCACACCAAAAGTTTCTACTATGAGCTATGGAGACTTCGCCAACACGCACTAAGCCAGCGTGGTGAATTATATTATGGCCTAATCTCTCTGAATTGTCGTCTCAATTGTAGAGGAGTTTTATGCGCTGCAATGGGATGTATATAGGCTGATAACAAAAAAAACACAAACAAAATTTAAGCAATATTAATTAAATATTTGATATTCGTTTACAATCGAGTGTGCGGTTAAGAGTGTAACCACTCTAACCAGGCCTATGCCCTGAAGTGGAACGTATATCAGCTGATACAGAAAACCCTTTTGTTCTAAATTATTTATACTGTAGCCTGAGGCCAAACTAATACCAAAAAATACCTTTCGAAGTTTGATCGTGCGCCAGCGACCTTGCTGACCAGACACTCGTTTCCCTATACAATTTATTTATTTTCTTTTGTTAGCTATTGTCTGATCGATCACGAATATTTGCACACAGCTGACCATTGCGAACTGTGACTTTTATCGTATGCTTGTATATTATCTAAGTTTCACTGATGTGAGATTGCAGTTTGGTATAAACCTTGTCAATATGGAATGATTACTAATATTTTTCGGACTAAATATAAATACATACAGGGTATATCAAGACTGCTACCGAAAACGAATTTTTTTTTACCATTTTTTAAATATCGTCATTTTTGGGTGGTAAATCCATAGTTTTTGCTAAAATAATAATTTAAACTCTTTTATACCTTAGAGTCTTTATAAATAAAAGGGTATACACTATTATTTTACGAAAAAATGTATTTACCACCCAAATACGACCATATAAAAAAACAAAAAGAAAAAAAATTGTTGCTTTTTTTTCCAACATTTTCTGTTGCATTGTGTCTGAAGTCACTTTAACTACCACCCGGCTTCGTTTTCGGTAGCAGTCTTGATATACCCTGTATATATGTTACATAGCAATTTATTGTTAAATAATTACCTCAATTTCACTAACACAGCAGCGTTACCAATATGATGATAAAAAAAACAATTTATCAGACAGACCTTTTAAAAAAAATTGAATACTATTTAGGATATACCTACTTCTTATTGTAACAGCTGGAATCAGTTAAAGGTTGATCTTTTAATTTGAAATTGACTTTATCAGCTTTGTAATTCACAACTTACGAAACACTGAGTTTTGTATTCACACTTAAAATAAATTTAAATTGTTTATTTTAAATTATTGGACTTTTGACAATTGTAAATGTTTTTATATACAAAAATATGAAAAAATCTGATGTTGTTATTTCTTTATGAAAAATATAGTAATATGTTTACTGGTGGTAGGTCTCTCATATGTGAGAAGCCATCTGGGTAGGTACCACCGCAATGTCTATTTCTCCCGTGAAACAACACTGCTTAAATGCACTGTTGTGTTTCGGATTGAAGGACATTGTAGCCAGAGCAACTACTGGACATATTGAGACTTAACATCTTATGTCTCAGGATGGCGAGCGCAGTGGAATATTGCTACTGTTTATGAGCGGTCGTATCGCTTACCATCAGGCGAACGGCTTGCTCGTCTCGCTATTCAATGCAATAAAAAAAAAAATGTTTGATTTTTTTACCGACTATTCTTATAGACAAGAGAGTTAAATAAAAACAAAACTCCCGACAGTTACAGACATAGTCTCGTATGTGCAATTCTTGTGTAATGTGTATCAAAAACGAATTAAGAAAAATAAGTACCAAACATGTTTATTGCGGGGTGGAGATCGAACCTACGGTCGCTCATTTTACAACTGGCGTCTGAAGTCACTTCGCTGCGAAGGCTATTTACAGTATGTGGTAATTGTTTGTAACTAGTGATAATATGTTGTGTAAATTGTAATAGTAATTTGAGACAAAAAAATATTCAACGCATATCGATAGCTTAGTTTCAAAAGAAGTACATCTCATTAGGGGTTCGAGAATTTCAACTTTATAAAGCCTACAATACTCATACGTTCTTTATGCCCTGCAGTATTAATATTGCATAAACTAGTAACAAGTAAAACATCTAATATGCAATCATTTGTTAACAAAAAACACAGTCAAACTGCATGCTACAATAATTATTCCCTACAATACACTGCAATATTCATATTTAATTCAATTCAGGCATTGCCTCATCCATAAGAATTTAAGCGATATTAGAAACCGTGTTTCATTGTGTATGAATGGCCGATGGTGAATTAGTGGTAACCGACTTTCTAGCCTACTACCTCCGTGCTGACATGCATAATTGTGCAACTTAAAACTATATAGGGCATAAATAAAACATTATAGAATTCATAAATTTATTACATAAATTATTAAACTAACATGGGCACTATTTACAGCTTAAAACAATAAAAACAATATCACTTAGTTACATTACAAATCTGACAAAAAACGCCCATCGAATTGATTTATCAATTTCGATATTTGAAATGTTATAACAATATCCCGATTTGGTTAAGTTCCAATATCTTCCACTACGTCATGCAGTAAACACCCATGCATATTAAACTGTAACTACTAAAATATTTAACAAAAGTAATAATTTACTATTAATATGCCATTCCACATGCACATTGCAGAATGTCATATCAAATATTTTAGATTATACGTATTGTAACGAGACATTTGCTAACAAAATTCACTATAAAATTGAATAAATAATAAAGATAATATACATTGAAAGAAGGATATAAATAAATTGAACTATATGAATTTATCTAAGGTGGTGCAAAAGTTGTCACATTTTTCCATATATTGTGATTAAATAAAAATAAATTTATTTGTCACAAACGTCTACATACAACGTACATATTCAGCTAATAACAGCTGTTATAAAAATAACAATATTAAATAGATATAGGATAGTTCGCACGTCGTGGCCAGGACATTATAAAGGACCACTCGGTTAAAATATGTGCCACAACTCAAGGCTGATTGTTCAATTAAATTACCAACCAAGTAATTAACCAACCAATTAGTTACCAACAAAGATTTTTTATTAAAAAAAAAATAGTACAAAAATTATGAAGAACAGCATCAAATTATTCTAAACCTGATATGACTTTACATCAGTATATAAATACTTAAGAAATAATTATCAAATTTGATATTGCGATTATTAGTACACAAAAAAGTTAAGTGTTTAGTTTTGTAAATTGTGATAACTTTGCGCCACCTTTATCGTTACATTACGTAGACATTAGTGCTCCATTGACTAGTAAATTTCACCGTCCGTAGGGTTTACCTTGGTTGCTGGGCGGCACGAATCCGTAGCCCGAGGCGCCTACCCTCACGCCGCTAGTCTGCGAGGGGTCGCCAGCGGGGGACGGGGGGAATAACACCGGACCTGGAACGTTAACACCATGCGTCACTACCGGATTGAATCAATGACTAATTTATAATTTGAATGGTTGATCATATCAATTATTGTTAAACTGTTGGTTGTTGATTAGATGTTTATTTATTAGGGAGAATGACGCTCAAAAACAAGAGCAACATCTTACAGAGATTATTATTATTTATATATCAATTTTAGTTTCATTAATTCCATTCCATCTTTGGTAAATGATGTGTACACCTGTTATTGGCATACATATCAGATTCAAACATTGTTGTTGATGCTTGCAAATACAGACTTGAATTTAGAATCATGTTTGTGATTTGCATTGCAGTAATTACTCTGAGATATAAATTGTTATGGTAGTGTTTCAAGTCTGTAAAAGAGTATCCTACTAATATTACAAAGGCAAAAGTTTGTGTGTTTGTTACATCTTCGCGCTCAAACCAGGAGACAAATTTTGAAAAGTAATAGGACGGTAAGTGTAATGTAAGATAGTAACATTGAGTTTTAATATTTAAAACATTTATCACGCGAAATAGTTCATATGTCTCTCAAGTAGACTGGATTCTGGACTCAAAAATTAATAGCAACAGGGGGAGCCGGGCTGGACCGTTAGTAATGAATAAAAACGAGTGATATTGTGTAAAACAATAAGTAAGCAGATCATTTTGAATTCAACAGAGCTAAGCTATATGCAATACCGGATCTAAAAAGCTAATTTCATTAAGTCACAAGACACGTAAGGCCACGCGAAGATACCACTAACTCACAAAAAACCTACTTGAAATAAGTTTTGCTGTTGCATTTCGATTGACAGTGAGAGTGTTGGAGAAGTATGTGACTGTTGGGTGTTGTTATTATTATTATTATTATTGGCTGAGAAATTGATGATAGTAGAACTAGTGGTAAAACAGTTGTATAGCCGGTAACCGAAAAACATACGCGATGGTGGTAAACTTGTCTTGGAATACGCAAATGTGTGTTATCGGGTGGACGGCATAATTACGTCGAACAAATGATATCTTCTCTTACTGATGGATACTCTATTTGTAAATCATTATATACGGCATCAGGTGAATTATATTAACTTTATCCTGCCAGCTATAAATATGCTTGTATGTACACTTTTTATGACCCCATAGCTTGAAGTTCAGGAGTTCAAAAACATCACATAGATACTACATAATGTAATTGTCGTAATATTACAAAGTTATAAGTGCATTCTAGCTGCCAACACTATTGCCTGTTGAATGACACAGCAACAATTATTTTTATCGATTTAAATTTCCTCCTTTCCAAATGTTATGTGCAATATTCTTAAATACCTTTAATTTATTTTATCGTTGTTACACAAAATAATATCAGTATAATAACTACGACAAAATTTTTTTTTACTTTTCCAAATGACAACATAATATATAATCATACTAGTCTAAAAAATATTTAGACCGCAACCAAAATGATTTTATATCCTAAATATGTTAACAAAAGTTTACACTCATTGGCTATAAACTGTAGCCGTTACTCCATAATTTCAAGGGAGATTGTTGACAGACAGATTTGACAGCCTCCGTGGCGCAGGCGGTAAGACGCCGCCTGTGAAACGAGAGGCCGCGGGTTCGATCCCCGCACCGAGAGAAATGTTTGTGCGGCCCACAAATATTTCTCTCGGGTCTGGGTGTTTGTGAGACCGAAAAGTCTCTCGTAGTTCCTGATACCCACGACACAAGACTCGATCTTAATGTGGGGTCAGGACTATGTATGTGACTGTTGGGTGTTATTTATTATTATTTATTTATTATATGCTAGATATCCCAAACAAGGTATACTTTAACTAGGTCAAGGTATATGGTATAAAATAACAGGATTTTTAAATACCATTGTTATAAACTGGTGGCTAGACATTCGTCTCCAAATAAAACCTTTTTAACGAACACATTTAAGCTGTTTTTCAGAACTAGATTCTAGAAAACTTAGAGTATTTTTATGGCCTTTCGCAGACAAGCATGCGGCGTGCCTGATTGTTAGCGATCACAACCACTCATGGACCTTCGCAATGACAGAAGTCTAGCACAAAGAGGTGTCTCAACCATAAGAAGAGTAAAAACCGGTTATTTCAACTGGGAACAAAATTGTGTTCCTACCAAACAATTGTGTCATTAATGGCAGTACAAAATTCTTGATTTAAAAGTCTCGACGGCTTTAAAGACCAATAAAAGTTGTACTTAATTTTTATCTCAAAGATTGTAGATAAAACTGTCAATTAATGCCATCATAAGACGTTCATCATAGTAAATTATTATTATTTGTCAGCGTCGCACGCCGCGGTCAATTGTTAATCAATTGTCGTGATCTTATCATGTTTGACAATAGAAAAAATGTATTATTTGACATTGTTCAGTTAACAGTTGTGAGTGACTTTTATCGGCTTTCGAACAATGCAGATCAAGGTCATCAAAGCTGTAATTGCAATTTAGAATATTTTGTTAAATTATGTAAAAAACTAATTGTTTTGCATAAACAATTTTAGTCTAGTTTTTTATCCTCGACACTGTTTCGTTTTAGTATTATAATATGGATTATACGTAGTCTAGTGTTTTCGTCGTATTTTCGTGCTATAAAGTCAGTGTTTTTTATCACAATAATAACCACTGTGACTAAAAAAAGTAATTTGCAGCTTTGCTCGCGTGACAAACTTATATAGTCTAAATATTGACTACACAAAATTCTTAACATACTTCTTACATAAGAGATGCCTGAAAACCTTTTCAGAAATTCAACCATACCAACCTCATGCAAATATTTATAATATATCCTATTAAAAAAACGGTGTTACAAACATAATTCGGTCAGGTTTATGTGGTATCACACCAAGATACCATGCCGTAAATATCAGAAAATATGAGACTTTTCAATCTCTCAACATTAACACCTATTCAATGTCGGAATTAAACCCGCGGCCTCTCGACCCACAGCCGGCTCACTACCAATTTCTCCATAGACACTTAATTAGGCTTTATACATGTAATTTAACAGGTCATTATTAATCAACGAGCAAGTGGTGCTGAACAGATTCGTCTATTGTATCACAAAGTCAATCAGAAATAAAGTATTGTTCGTTATTTTCAATTAAGTTATATAAGATGGAAAATAAACATAATGCTTTGAAGTGCATCAGCTGACTTATTATGCAAGGCGTTATGTAATAAGAAAATTAAACCGACCCGCGATTGAATCATCCAATATTTATTTATTTGTCCAAACGGTCGTAAAAATGAATTTACTGTGAAAAAGTGACTCAGATATTTCTTTCGCGAATAATTATATAGGTATATTTCTTTTATCATGTGATACAATATTTTTGATTTAATGTATTCGCGGCGAGATTGGCCATTCATAATGTGACACGAGACTGAAAAACAATAGCAAATTAAAATAGTAAGTTATAATACTATGACGGTGAAAGAAAATATCATGAGGAAACCTACATAACATAACGATTTGTTAGTTTCTATAGTATTCTAAGTTCGCCAAACCGCACTAGGCCAAGGTGGTGGATTATATGGCCTAACCCGTTTCAATCTTATTCTCGAGTGTAGAGAAGGCCCGTGCCTTAGACGTATATGGGCTGATACTGATACAGCTATAGAAGTTATTATGTTTTGATAAAGTTATAAATACCGAATATTCGTAATAAACATATTAAGGTTTAATCCCATTCGCCCCCATTTTTAGGATAAGGACAACTTCACAAGAGTATCTTCGAAAATATATCAGTTTCCAAAGTAGTTTAATTCAAAATTTCCTAAAATCCTTTTTTAGAAATATCAATGATCTATCTAAATGACAACTATAGAGCAATGATTTACGGAATTTTATAAGGTATACAATCAGAATATCTTTGAATATACGGTATACTATCAAGAGGAGTTATGCCAAAACAAATCCATTGCTGAAAATATACCCAACGTCCTACGACCTTCACTAGCTGAAAATAGACTTCCTCTGATTTTCGGATCGACCTGTTAATATGAATATGTACAAACCTGTGACCTTTTAGTTCCCCATATCGTGTGGGTGGCATTCTAACACAACAATACTAATTTAATAATCTAAGTCTATGTTTACATGTAAATATATATTACACAAACTGATAGAACACGATTACGCCTCAGTTTCAACGTGCGGTGAATGAACAATTATTGTTTGTGGAATTTAAATTGCTCTACTTATATCTCTGTACTTGAAGACGATTAGAAGCTGTTATAAGGATCGATACAATTATAATGGTATGTATCATGCTAGTATTTGGTGCTAGATTAAGTACTCTTTGTAGTATGCTTAAGAATTTTTCGGTTAAGAAAACAGTTAAGTCCGAAGTTTGTAAATAATTCCTCCATTTTATTACCGTAAGTAGAGTGCAGTGTACAGATTATAAGAAAATGTGTAAAAATTTAATTTGAATTTAGAACATCATCTTTAAGATTTGAAAACGTCATATATATCATATTCAATACTAAACAACATTTGACATTTGTTGACATTTGCAAAAAAAACGGGCGGCTTTGATTTTAATTCTTCTTTAAAAAAATACGGTACCAAAATGATTTCAATCATTTGTACATGTTACTGGCCGGTTTTAAAAATGCCGTGGTGTTTAAAACAGTACGTTCTAAATTCAAATCAATTTCGTTTGATGCTCGTTTTTACAGAAAACCACTTTTTATCCTACATTTTTGGTGCGAAGTTCCAAAAGATAATATCGGTTTTCATAACTTTTAGTCAATTTTTATGAATTTATTTCATATTCTTAATTGTCAAAGCTTCATTTATTGCTGTTTAGCTGTCTCAATAATGTTAGCGAAAGTGGTAAAAGCTACCAAAATTATTGCGCTGCTCGAAGAGGGTTGCAGCCAATGCTTCGTGGCTCAGAGGCTAAGTGTGAGTCGCTCGACGGTTCAAAGGACCTGGCAGCGGTATCAAGACACCGGTTCCGTCGAGAGAAGGCCTGGTTCTGGAAGAAAACCATGTACCCAACCACGGGATGATCGTTTTCTTGTGAGTCGCGCATTGAGAAATCGCAAGTCTTCGTATGTGGACCTTAAGAACAACCTCGAAGAAGTAAGAAATGTGCATATTAGTCTATGGACGGTCAGGAGGAGGCTTCTCGCGGCCAATATACGCAGTCATCGCCCGGCCCGCGGCCCTAAGTTACTCCGTGAGCACAGAGTTGCCAGGCTTAGGTTTGCTCGAAATTGTGAATCATTGACTCAAGAAGACTGGAATAGGGTATTGTTCTCCGATGAAGCCAGGATATCTCTGTTCGGTGAAGATCGACGTCGGCGAGTGCTACGAAGATGAGGAGAACGCTTTGCAGAGGCTTGTTTTGAAGAAATCACACCTTATGGTGGGGGCTCTGTTATGTTTTGGGCAGGAATAAATTCAATGGATCGTACAGAGTTAGTCTTCATTGAAAACGGCTCACTGACTAGACATCGATACATAACGGAAGTTCGAATTCCTCATGCACAACCCGCATTGGCCGCTTTAGGCTCTCTAAGACTCAATTTTCACCGGTCTGGCGATGTGGAAGCGTATGTGCAAGAGGTCGGCATTCGTCGTTTGGATTGGCCAGCTCGAAGTCCCGACCTCAATCCTATAGAGCATGTCTGGGACGTTCTGAAACGACCGGTGAGATCAGTACAACCGGCTCCGCAGACCATCAGAGAGCTGAAGAATATGATTACCGCGGAGTGGGAACGTATTCCGCAAGCAAGTATCCGGGATATCCTCGCTAGCATACCCAGACGAATTCAAGCTTGGATTTCAGCTAGAGGGGGTCACACTCAATATTAAACATTTATCTGCTTTTACTTTATTAAAGAAAAAACAAACAAAAATCTTTGTTAATTTTTACTTCACGAGCATATGCACTACTAGCGAGCATACACTACTAGTGAACTTTAGCATTAAAACCCATAAATTTTATCAAAATTTTATGATAATACTGACGAAAACGATTATTTGCTTATTAATTTACAAAATTGTGAAAGTAAAACTACCTATAATTATCAAACAAACCAATAGTAACATTTGAAATGGTTCATTGCTTAGGTGCCCGTTTTTTTTGCAAATGAGTTTATATTCGTGAATATACACATTTTTCTGATAATCCGTACAAAGCATAATCTTGCAAGATGGGTCCATTTTACTGATGAGAAGTATATTTATTTATGTATTTATAAACTTTATTCTACGCCAATGGCAAATTTAAAATAAATAGCAACGAGAACAAAGAACAACGGCCATTGGGATATATAATAAAATAGCACAACCTTATAGTTCACAACGCTGATCAAATGCGGGTTGGCGGCCATCAGATATAGAAAAGCTTTCGAAGATCTTTCAGATATAAATTACCGCTCAGTGGTTTCTTACGTAACCTTAAGTAATATTAACATGTCGGATAGAACAGTAGCCATCTAGAAATCTAAGAAGATGCAAATGTCTTTAAAGTCTAAACAATATCCCGGATATTACAGAAATGTTAAATACGATTACTATCGCCAACTTTCTATGGAAATATCATTTCCTATGAATACGAATTCTTAATACTCGTATTGCCGGATTAATTCCGCAATACTTAATAATTAGCTTCATCTTGCAATTGCCACCGATATTGTATGTATATTATTGATAATACATACACCCTATTAAGTTCCATCCTATGTAAGAAATAAAAGGAAAATAAGAATGTAAAAAGGCTTTATGATCGTAATTAAATATTGTAATTATCAAACTCCACGCTTTACTAAAAAAATCTGCTCAAAGTTATTAAATGATCTTATGAAATTTAATGCGCAATACATATTTTTCTCTACTACATTTTTTCGCAATGACAATATTTTTGCAAACTAATTATGTGTATATTAAGTAATTATATTCAACCTCGAACATAACAAAAATATCGATTATACGTTATGTATTAGCTACCTACACATATTAAGGTGCATTACACAAGTAATTGCGTTTAAATAAACAAATAATTACTTTCATCGACCTCAAGCAGTACACTAATTATCGACATATTAAATTGCATAGGCTTTGTCCGAACTAGGTCTGGGTGAGAACGATTAGAGCATACTAAACTCAATGATATTGGAAGATAGTTAATGCTATATATTTTTTTAAATCAAAGGATACACTAACAATTATACGAGTATATCAGCCCATATGCTGCCCCAATGCTAAGCAATGACCTACTTTATGATTCAGAGGGCTTTTCGCTTTAGTTCATTATGCTGATCAAATTCGGGTTGGTGGCCCTTACATATAGAAGTTATATACCTACAAACATAAACTCACGGATTTATAGCCACTGAGGCAGACATGTATATAGAAATGCTCGGGAAAGCTCCCAAATATGCAGGTTTCCTAACGATAATTTCTTTCGTAGTTACGGAGTCATCAATAAATAATTAAAAATGAATACGCAGTGTTCAAATTCACTGATAGACAGCTTTTCCAACCGCATATGTTATCATCGATCTCAGAATTTGACACATCCGCGTGGATCTCTGAAGTGGATTTTACATATAAAATACAACGATTTTTGTAGGAACGCATGCAAAACTTATATATATGGCCTAACCCCTTTCAATAGTATTCTGGATTATAAAAGAGGCCGGTGCTCTGCAGTGAGACGTATATGTACTGATGCTAAAATTCTGCTACGAACAAAAAACTGACCAAAGACATATTTGATTCTTTTCTCGCGGTCGACATTAATTCCTTACGCGTTTCCTACTGTCAATTGAATTTTTATGCACGTACAATCCTTTTAACGCGTCAATATTTACCTATTCAACCTTCGTACAGTATTATCGAATAACCTTTGTGAAGGTTCACTTATTTGGACTGATTGACAAAAATAAACTGAGACTAGTTTTTACATCAATTCTATACCTTAATTATAATCAGGCATTCATTGAGAAATACGCAGACAGTGATGATAACCAATATTTGTTGAATTTCTGACAGTACTGTTTTCTGTAAAGACACAAATAGCTCCTAAGACTGATCTATATGTAGAGAGAAGTCAAAAGCTATAATTGTTCCAAGTTTATAATTGCTTTGAAATCTTCCAGTACCAAGCATTGCTTTGTAATTCGAAGTGTTTGGTTTTACTACTGTTCATGAGCTGTCGTATCGCTCAACATCAGGCGACCGGTATGCTCGTCTTGCTATTCATTGCTCATTGCAATATTTTTTTTATTAAAAAGTGTTTCTATATAAATATTCCCAACAACCAAGTAAAATAGCATCGCATAGCTAATCTCTATGTGCACGTAACAAGATGGAACACAGCCGAGTAATGGAACCAATAAGTGGACAGTAATTACACCAAGCTGATCCATTCAAGGATATTCAAATAGCCTAACCGGCTGAACATTACAAATTGTGCCCGATTTATTACTTGTTTTTGTTATAATACCGACGTTTGTGTCAAATTACAGCTCATTATCTTTTTGTATTAGTCTAAATTTGTACGCGTGCGCTATAAAACAAGTAATAATAATTTGCTTCGTGTAAAATTAGGAAATTAGCACAAAGGAAAATTATGCTGGAATGGTGACAGGTTATATTTATAATGGTAATAAGCTGAATACAAAAAATGAAATGTAAAAATATATACATAATTATTAATGATTTATGTTAGATATTATGTAAGATAATTAAGATTTTTTTGGGCATTTCTTTGATATTTTTGTACTTATGGCCGAATTGTTATCCTAGTATTAGATTTATTGTTTCGCCTACTGACGGTAGGTTTTTAAGACAAAATTCTATTATTAATTTAACAGTTACACTACAATATTTAAGATCTATAATTTAGTATTTATCACTAATATCCGGATCAAAGTAAATACTCGTTACATTATGATTGATAGATTATTATCATCGAGCGGACCGTATGCTGGCAATTTCATTCATACTTTCTATTAGCGTACTGATATCCATAAAAAGCTCTCTAATTTCTAGGATTTTTTTACTAATAGCAGGTCTCTCATATGTGAGAGGCCGCCTGGGTAGGAACTACAGCAATGTCTATTTCTCCCGCCAAACAGTACTTTAATGCACGGTTGTGTTTCGTTTTGAAGGACATTATAGCCAGAGTAACTATTGGACATATTGAGACTTAACATCTTATGTTTCAGGATTGCGAGCGCAGTGGAGAGCCCAGCATTACGTAGTTTTTCAAGGTATTGCTTGGTTACATTACAATACACACAAGACTCCGAAAAGTCAGTGGCTTTGAACCCAAGACCACCGTCCTAGTTGCCAAGTCCAGTTCGGCCACCACGTACTTAATGAGACGAAATAAACGAAGTGGTAATATGCAACACCACTCTACTGTTTGACATAAAATGCCTTATATTGGAACGGCTCATTTGAAATGGTTTTGTAACTATCGTAAACCTAATCGAGAGCAACAGACAATTACATTGTTAAATGTACGAAGTAACAGCCATAATGTTGGGGTTACGCATAAAACAAATGAAAACGCCGCCAGCACTTATTTCATAATAAAGGGCCATTATAAAAGAGAGTAGAGCTTTGATACGAAATTAAACATTTTAGATATAATTTAGTTTATATTATTTCAATGGAATTTTCTAATAATTGCAGCATAATATTATTAAATAGAGAATAACCGTTGGTATTTGGCAAATTGTGTTGCAGATACGATAAATAAACAGAGAATCAACCTCTTGTTTCGTGCCAAGGTGTTTTGTACCAAGACGCTCTGGTTTGGAAGCCAGGGCAATAAGGAAACAAGAGTCTGAGACAAAGTCGAACAATTCTTCTTTTTGAAATGAAAAGTTTTATAGCCATTAAAATCTGCTATTAACTGTAAAGCCGCTACCATGGAACATTAACCTCATCGAGCACGCAAAAAAAAACAAGTTTAAAATGTCCCATTTAAACGTACCTTGGAATATATTATGCAAATACAGAATCCTTCCTGACTCAAATATGCTAATAACTTCCACATTACAGATAACAACCCATTAGACTTTTATTAACACTAATTATATACAGAACCTGGGATTGTTGGGTAAGCGTACTTGACCGTTTTTTTAATCTGATACAATTATAATTGTGAAAGATATTCTTTGTTTTTTGCGTGGAGGCATTGTCCTATTTCTTCCGTCTTTGTTATTAATACGTATTAATGATAAATATCAGGTAGCTCTCCCTGTCAAATCTTTTAATGCAAACACAAATTAATGTAATGTTAATGTAAGACTACCTCGGTGGCGTAGTTGTGCTACGGTACGGTTCCAAAGCTGAGGTCTTTAGTCACATGAGTGTGGCATGTTTGTTATTACCACCCATTTAGTTACTACATAAATGTAGCTTTAGCTTTGCGTTTCATTACAAATTTCACTTCACAGTTCTTAACCAACTGCATCACAAAGACCGTCTTAAAAATTCAAAAACACACTCCTTAACCAGTACATGCCGTCATAAAAAAAACAAAAAGGTGCATATATTTTTTCTTGACATATTTTTTCTATAATTGTGTTTCTACCTATATTTTTTTTGTATGTCTAATCTTCACTGGATCATTACTACTAACTGTATTTCTCAATTATTGTTCTGTATGTTTCGAAAATACATATAAAATAAATAAATAAATATTTCCCGGTATATCCGCTCTCTTGGTCACGTGATCGTTGCATGTTGCCACCCATTTAGTGGCTGTGTTCGTGCAGCCTTAGCGGATATGTAGACGACCTTGCGGGCCGGATCGCGTTGCTATGCAGTTTTAAGGAAGAATATTACTATACAAACGCGGGATCATTGTTTTGTGCGAAAAGTGAAAGCTGTTTTATCAAGAGGGCTTTGCTCTTTGTCTGGTAGTTAGTATATTAAATTTTTATTTATGTTCCGTGGCATGTATTGGTCTTGCAACTTAAAATTGAGGTGCAAGATCCAATTTACAAGTCAGACCGTCCAGTTTAAATAAGTATTTGAGCCTCAAAAAATGTTAAATGAATTTCTCGTGACTGAAATGTTTGCAGATAGTGATAGGATCCTTTATATCTGGAACGGAAATAAGCATCACATACTAGTCGTGATGATGTATAATTGCAGTTGTATACCAACATTAAAAATCGAGAGCCCGTTTTACAGGTTTGCCGACGTAACATTTACGTACAATCTAGAAAGGAAGGTATTTAACTCGGAAGTTCTTCATAGCATAATAGACAGATATAAACGCACCGTTGGCTTAGTAGGTGACGCACGGTCCAGTGATCTGAATTGGAATTCCTTGGAGCTGTCTTCCTTATATCCCCAAACATAGCGATCACTAATCAAGCAGTGGACAAGTCGGCCTAATTATGCGGATTAGTGAGAGATAACTAAATACACCCACCAGTCACACATAGTCCTGACCTCACACTAAGATTGAGTATTGTGTCATAGGTATCAGGAACTACAAGAGACTTTTTTGGTCTCAAAAATTACCAGACCCGAAACAAATACTGTTGGTCACACAAATATTTGTCTCGGTGCGAGGATCGAATCTGCAGATTCACGTTTCACAGCGAATGTAAACTAACTAACCAACTGAGCCACGAAATATGTCAAAAACTGCCAAGCTGTAAATTATAATTATAATTCACTACTCAATGCTTTAATTTGACTAAACTACCCAGTAGGTGACTATGCGGCCATTTAGTCATGGCGCAAAAAATATTTAAAAGTCAAATCATTCTGCATTAAAGCTGAACAGTCATATTGCACTGACCCTGTTCTGAATAGTGCAAGCAGAAGGAGAAAGAACAATAAAACAAGCAATTCTTCGAGTATGTCTATCATTAAAAGAGCAATGACAATTAACATTTGCGTGCTATTACAAAGCGATTTTATCAAGATGAGGACCAGAATGGCACTTAAAACTTATGGCATTAAAAACGCCTTTTAATATTGCATAACATTTTCATAAACATTGACAAGACATTTATAATAGAGCAGTGTCGTGAATAAAATACGAATGTCCGATTAACTAATTAGAATTCAAATTCAATATTATAATTACCGGAACAGGTAGTGTTTTTTATACAAAACGCGAATGAGACCGATTTCCTGACAATCTATTGTAAACATAATTATGTAACTACGAAGGGTAAGCAGAGGTGCCATTACTGCCAACCACAACCAAGTTTGTAAATACACTTCAGGTCCTTCGAATGGGCGCTATTTCAAAGCGCGTTAAAAAACATTGCAATGATACAAATGTAAATCCATTAGTATGTTCACAAAGGCGATTTTTAAAACACGACGCTTTTTTATCAAGCACTGATTGTCGATGTTGATAGTTGGAAGTTAAATCATTTCATATTGGGAAAAGTAAAAACCGTCAAAGTTGACGCTTTGTAACGTTCTTCATAATATAATTATAAATTAATGTTTAGTTCGTTTCAAACGACTTTTGCATTCGGTTTGAGCAAAGAATATAAATCATTCGATAGTTAAAATAGCTTTATAAACTGTTTATAAGTCCGCTAGTATGAGTGACACATTAGTCCTGACAGTAAAATATGAAATGTTGTACTGTGGAGAATTTCCGCCCCAAACACCTAAATCCGACACAAATGTTTACAGGCTACGCAATTATCTATTTCACTGTAAGAACCGAACCCGCTGCCTCGTGTTTTACACTCCACTTTCTTCTGTGCTTGACGGAAGGTATTGTGATGCGTGTAATGGTGTGAAAGAGGACATTATTACTATACCAAGCACAAACTCATTTGATATAGGATTAAAATACATAAGACAAAATATTAATTACTTACGTTCTGAATACAGCAAATGTCAGACACATAGACGCAAATTATAGACAATAGTCTGTAATTTGCGAACAGGTTATTATCGTCAGATTTTTAATCATCAAATATTTATTCGTCGATTAAAATGAGCAAAAACAATGTAATCTTCTATTTATAAAATTGTTTAATTTTTTGTCACTCTTCATTCAGTCATATTATAATTCGGTATGGATAACTGGGCATTGAAAAACTGGCTTTTAATACAGCTACAATAAAGAAAAATATAAATTATGCAATATTTTAATTAATTACTTACTGCCTCGACTCGACTGCCTCGGTGGCGTAGTTGTACTACGATACGGCTACAAAGCTGAGGTCTCGGGTTCGAATCCCGGGTTTGGCAAAGTGATATTTGATTTTTCTATTCATTATCAGCCCAGAGTCAGGAATTTTTGCCCGATATGGCGATAGGCTCGCCACCTATCACATCGTGGGACGGAACATACAAGGCGAAATGTGGGTGCCCTGGCACCTCTGCCTACCCCTTCTGGGAAAAAGGCGTAAGTTTATGTATATATGTATGTATTAATTATTTATAGAACAGTAGTCATTGATGTAGGTATATAAGTTTTAAAAAAATTCACGGTCGAATTTCGACCACGATAAGAACAAATAAAATATATTTGCACATGAGAGTGCGTGCTCTGATTGCTTCAACCGTGACATTGAAAATGAAACAAATGTAAAAATGTATGCAATACAACGCAACTTCCACACAATTAAACTAACCACAAGTATGTGATGTTATCGCTGCGTTTTGTAACTTTTACAATCTACGTGGTATAGTGAAGGTATTCTAAACTATTTACTGTTAGGATTTTAGTATTAATACTGATCAAATAAGATGAATAAAATAAAATAAAAATGATTTTGCAATATAGCCAGTATTATGGTAATGGTCATATTATTGTCATAATTACAATATACCTAGTGCGAGCATAACCTAACTAACCTATGGCAACAAAATAAAGAGACCTGAATGCTTTACAATTTATCCATATTTGTAAAATACATCCTCGAAAGGAAAGAATCTCGAAAAGAAGGTATCTCCCACGGCCAGCTAATCTTATTTTCATTCCAAAATGTAATAGAAATATACCTGTAACCTGTGCCTGTAACCGTGCCGAACATACCTCTTAATTTCTAATTAATTTTGCAAATCGAAGTTCTCGTACTTAAAACATTGCCCAACCTGAGAATGGAAGCTAGAGCCAAACGATCCACAGTCACTGCTCCAATACGGTGGGCAAACAACCTACATGATATAACCATGAACGAAAATAAACGAACTGTTCCTAATTAATTCTGATTGAGGGAAGCGTCAGTTAGCCGTACGGTCGTGTCGAATCCACGCTTTTTGCTCAACTTAGCATGACTGTCATCAATTCGGACCATTGATATAGTAGAAGCGACACCAAATAAAATAAGCTGTGAAAGAAAAGAGTAAAAACTATATAAGATAAACCTCGCCTTTTGGTACCCGAATGAGTCCGAAAACATACCCCATGTTTCACTAGCCTACCAACCCAGATATTGAGGCCAAGCCAGTCCCGAAAAAGCGGTAACCCGGTACCGTACCGCAACTTCTATCACTATTACTCCTGTGGTGTCCCCTATCTTCCTACTCGCTCCGGTGATTTCTGATTGATACATGAAGACATATCTTGCTAGCGATGTTCTTTTATTACCTCAATGGTTCAAACCCTTTTTAGACAGCACATTGCTACATACCGCACATTATATTGATCGCCAAATATAACGTTTATGAAGCAAAATTACCCGTTTAACCTAAATACGCACAAATCAGTATAATTATTTGTTTCTCCATGGTTGATTTAACAAACACACCACATTGGTGTAGGGAATGAATAGACATTAGAGTTTAGACACATACAGGACCAATCGCCGAAAAATTATGTTAAGAATACGAAAATCTTTGTTATCGAACCCAGAACCTTAGGGTCATTATTCAACTGATTTCAACCTAGAAAACTTTTCGTCGTAGACCTTATATAAATAAATGCTATAGGACCGGATATATTTTTTTTATTATAAAATAATGTCGGTACCATGTACGATCGAGTATCTGGCATAGGTGTTATATTATAGTGTATTTTCTTTTTATTGCACCTTTTGTTTGTTGGCAATATTTATAAGATTAATGAAGCCAATAAGTTTTCTCTTTCCATTACAAATTATTCATAAACAATATTAAAATCAATGGAAATCGGAGTTTTAAGCGACAAAAAGACCTCTTATCCAAAACTCATTAAGCTCTGAGATGAAGTCAAGTCCTCTCGGGAAATACTCGGAAGAATCGTATAAAAATTCCAGTTTTTACTGGTTTAAAATCTCTAAAACGCAATTCCAACTAAAGAATATCTGATAGACAGTTTATGTTAATATATTAATGGATTACGGCAAAAAATATACATAATTATATATTATTATAATTCAAGCGCGTAATGCCTTACTTTGAAATTATTTATTGACATGAGTGTGTGTAATATGCCGATTATTTATTATTGAATGGTGTTTATTTTAAGCGTAAATACATTTGGTTGGTGATAGAATATTAACTCACTGGTGGTAGGTCTCTCATATGTGAGAGGCCATCTGGGTAGGTACCACCGCAATGTCTATTTCTCCCGTGAAACAACACTGCTTAAATGCACTGTTGTGTTTCGGATTGAAGGACATTGTAGCCAGAGCAACTACTGGACATATTGAGACTTAACATCTTATGTCTCAGGATGGCGAGCGCAGTGGAATGTTGCTACTGTTTATGAGCGGTCGTATCGCTTAGCATCAGGCGAACGGCTTGCTCGTCTCGCCATTCACAGCAATAAAAAAAAAAAAAAATTAACTATAGCATGAATGGACCTACTTGAAAGCAGGTTAATGTCACAGAAATTGCATTTTAGAAACACCTTTCTTTACGCAGTTTTTTCTGTCAATGACATTGCTGTCAGATCAGAATTATCCCTCCATTGCCGTCTTCTTTCCCTGTTTTCAAAGTCCTAACTTAAATATTTTAGTTTTCCTAGTTTTTTATATGGTGAAAGGAAGGTGAAGGAAAACATCGTGAGGAAACCGGCATACCATAGCGATTTATAAAAAAATTCTATGGTATGTAAGTCCGCCAACCCGCACTAGGCCAGCGTGGTGGACTATATAGCCTAACCACTCTCAATCGTACTCTCGATTGTAGAGGAGGCCCGTGCCCTGCAGTGGGACGTATATGGGCTGATACTTCTGTATCAGCCCATATACGTCTCACTGAATACAGTTTTTTTTATATTGAAACGAATGGCTCGACCAGCATACCATTTGCCTGATAGTAATTCATACGACCGCTCATGGACAGTAGCAAAAAATACCATGAATTGCAAAGCAATGCTTGGGATTCCACTGCGCTCGCAATCCTTACACATAAGATGTTAAGTCTCAATATTTCCTCTGGCTATATTGTCGTGCAACGCGATTTTTATACGTATACACTCCATCGAAACTCACATATCATTGGTTTATTAATATTAGATATCAACAGCTTATACTACGTAATATATCTAACGTAATATATGACATATGCCATAGATCGGCCAAAAATAAAATTTCAATGTATAACCTTAAGATGGATAACAATAAATTCATTAGTCTTAATTTAAAAGCGACCGTAATCGAAAAAGTAGTATATCGGCCAATAGGCTTATAAGTTATTACATCTAGGTAAAGCGAAATGTTAATGCTGAGTCGATGTGTTAATGACACCTATTCCTACCCTTTCAAGTTTACATATAAACATATACTTGCAGGCGTAAGCTTATACCGGGTATATCAAGACTGCTACCGAAAACGAAGCCGGGTGGTAGTTTAAGCGACTTCAGACACAATGCAACAGAAAATATTGCTAAAAAAGCGACGATTTTTTTTTCGTATGGCCATATTTGGGTTGTAAATACATTTTTTTCCAAAAACAATAGTGCATACCCTTTTATTTATAAAGACTAAGGTATAAAAGAGTTTAAATTATTATTTTAGCAAAAACTATGGATTAACCACCCAAAAAGGATGATATTTAAAAAATGAAAAAAAAATTGTCTCGTTTCTTTGCGAAATTTTTAGTTGCATTGTGTTTGTAATCACTAAAACTACCACCAGGCTTCGTTTTCGGTAGCAGTCTTGATATACCCGGTATATGTAGTGATTCAAAAACAATTACCTTTTAATTTTGTCAAAACATTCTCATAAAGCCCAGATCACCTTCTCTCTGTTACAATTTATACCGTTTAAATATATCTCAATAACTACTACTGACATTTGACGGTATGACTACAAACGAGTTGAATTATAGAGTTTATAATACCGTTACAACTAAACATTTAATGGCATGCATTTGCTATAGTTATTTTCGTTAAAACAAACACAGTGTTTAATATTTATGCGAATTTAAATCCTTGGTTTAGCATAATTTATGTTTCAAGCACGTCTCGAAATCACGTGAATTTAGTGACGAAAATATCCAGTCATTAAACACATTTTATTTTTGTATTTTTCTTAGTACTTTATTTTGTATTTTTTTTTTGATGTTTCAACATCAAATTTCATATAAAGATTTGGGTATACCTCAAAACTTTTAAGTCTAAGCTATTCCATTTTTAAATCTTTACACACCTAGCAATATTTTGAGAGCTTCAAGAGAGCACCTTGATACAACGACATCTAGTGTAACATTCTAAAACCACCATTCAATACACGCTTAATTAAAAACTGTATCGAGGCTATAACAATTATTTAACTGTCAACGTGGCGACAATATTGAATACATTAAATGAAGTTACGGTTATAATTAAAACCAGAACTGGATTGTCCTTCCCTACCCTTAAAGTGGCAAGGCGAACAAATTTGCATTGCGTTGAGTAAGCGATCGGATACTCATCTAACAATGGAATATCATTAAGCATTCATTGAATTATCAATGTTTTATACTGTTTGAGCTGATCAATCTTTCTATGTGCTTCTCTTGAACATTCTAAAAATTTTAATAGTCTGGGTTGTTTTTCACGATAGGGGCTTGAGGAAGTAAACGAGAAAATACAATAAAAAAGTATGTTTAATCTTTTAAAATATATTATGAAATAGTATGAATGGGTGACTATGATATGATCCACCATCTCCATTAACGAAACCACTAGACGGGCGGTCAATTTTAGGACTTTTTTAATCAACAAGTTTAATCGATTTAAGTGAAATGGCCGGACTATTTATAAGGATAATAAAAAAAGCATTCAGCAGCTGCCTTTGTCGTATATACGAGCACAGTGCAAGCTAGTTGCAATTAGTTTTAGTGCGACAAGGGAGCGGACTTGAGTATTAAAACGGGACTCAAAATACACGTACTGTTTTAATGGACGTATTGTATGTGCAGCTCTTTGGATTAATTTTTAATTTGATACAATAATCAAGAAATAAAATAATACTATGTAAGAAAAGGTTAAAATGGATTATAAAAAGAAGGAGTTCAAGAATTGATTCATCAGAATATAGAAATCCGTGACTCTAAAGGACAACTAATAAAATCGTTGAACGCAGAATGTAAACTTGGTATATTTAAGGAACTGAGTTTTTTTTTTGGGAGCTTATGTGTACAGTAGGTTTTCAGAATCGAAAAATTTTGGAGTTTCACCACTTTCTCAGTAGAAAATATACTAAAAAAACGCTAGAAGCTAACATTGCATTTTAATAAAGATGTTTTGGTTCCCCATCATAAAGCTAAGTCCATCAATGGTAGTCTGCATTACTTCCTCCCGCTTCTTTGCACAAGCATTAACGTCAGCCGTGCCCATAGCAAATTGTTTCATATAAACTACTTGCCAAATATAATTGTTGGCTGAACTGACCATCAGCATATTATCGAATGTATATATGTAATTAATCCCTAGTCTTAATAATCTTTGGTGGAGTTTTACGAAATAAATAAGTTTGAAAATCTGAAATACTAAGAAAAATATCCTATTTTCTGGGATATCAAACGATCTACTGAAGTGACCGATTAAAAAAGTTGCTAAACGTAAACAACTTTTGCTTTTATGATTTAGACTTTATTTGAACGGAAGTATAGCAAGGTTCCAATATTTGTATCACAAAAAAAAATACAACGAAACTAAATATATCCTATAATATTTCATGCACCTTCAATGTCTCATTGAAATATATGTAACAATTGATATCAAGAACATTGCCTTACGATTTAGAACCCTATTGTCTTAGAAACGTTACTGCAAAAATGTAAATTTTGCAAGACACATAGATAAACATCACAGCAGGTGACTACCATGGGCGTACCTTTCTGTCCATTGTGAAATGAAACCTAAACATAACTCAACTGTGGAGGTCGTTCTAGTAGTTAACATTTTAAATATTATGTGAAACGCAATACGTTGTGAGAACTTTAATATTTTAGACATTACAACACATATTTAAGACTTTGCTGACCAGGACTATTGTCACGAGAATAGCATGTCTTGTAATATTTTACTAGTAATATTACTAAGGGAATAAACAGTTTTGATTTTCCCACGATTAATAAATTCACATTCATGCAGATTAAATTGATTGCAAAAAATATTTAGATAGAATTTTACGCCACAAGTGATCGATATCTTATAACGCCTCGGAAAACCAGCTCCCTAATACCCAGGACTGCAACATGTTTCTGAATTAGGGCTATTAAAGCCGCTATTTTACTATTCACTAATAAATGTGTTTAAAGTGTCCTTAACAGGTAATGATGTAAATGCTTTTCCGTAATAAACACATCTATTTAATGCTATTAAACTGGAGTAATTACAGATAATTTCACAAGAATTTTAAATTAATTGGCGTTTATGTAAGCTTTTATTAATTTCCATTGATAATAAAAAATAATTATGTTGAGATCTAGAGACAGGTTTAGGGACAGGTATTAAAATGTGCGTGATTAATATTTTTTAATTATTTTTTAATTTAATATTTACGGTACGAAGGTTGTCAGACGAGACGTCTCCATAATGCTGTTTAAGTCATTACATCTAATACGACTTCATCATCCATAAATCAATGACTTATTAGTTATCAAAGCATTCGATCGTTAAATTGTGATAATATCTCATACTGTGACTGGAATTGAACTTATTGTATTATTTGTTGAAATGTTTACGTGCTTCCAGATTTATGCGGATGTAGGGTCTCTTTTTATAGAAAACGATGTATTTGAGCATTAACCAAACTTTCCAGTTAGGTATATAAATAAAACCATGAATTACTCATGTTGTTACAAAATATTAAATCAAATTGGCAAAGCGTTTGACTTTAAGGAAACGAACTAACTATTACAGGAATGAGGAACAAATGCCGTTTCAAAGGTATTTGGAACTTCAATATTGTGTGTAGAAAGCTTGTTAAAACGCATATATCTGTCACCAAAGACATCAAGGATAGAGTTTACGACGGTAACATTGTAACATTAAGATATGGCTAGGAATTTGCAATATTTCGGCTGAGTCACAACGAGCTGAAGGCTGTCTTGCGACTAGAATAATTAAGTCAATGTCAGTTATTAGGACTATGAGTAGCTCTATTTATACTACGTGAACTAAGTATACTATGCTATACTTTGAACAAAGTCGTTTCTGGAACAATGAAGATTTTTCCCAAACGCATAGATAAAATCAGGGATTGTTTTCATATTTAATGATTGAATAACAAATATAGACTACTTATTCACATGCTTAACAGTAACGAATAATAACTATTTATAATTCGATAAGACTTTATTCTTGATAACCGTTGATACATCTATCTCAAAACACATATCTCAAAATTATATTTAAGTATAGGTTATTGTTCTGCTGTTGACTTCACTTAGAAAGTTTAGATAGTGGCAGATGGACCTTTGATAAGCGAAGGGAAACGCAATCGAGAAAGGTGAATGGCAGTATTGTTGATATTTTGTTTAACCGATGATAGCGCAGCAATACTGTTAATACTATTATATCTCGTAGGTGTTTTTAAATAACGTAAATTCGAATCAAGCATGATCTGGTCTATACTTGGATTAGCTATACTATTCGTATATATCATCTTTAGCCCTCGAGCTATAGAAAGTAACTAAATCTGAAAATCTACGTGCCGGAAAGCATTTTGGACGGATTGGCAGATAAAAGCAGTCGTGTGCCTATCTAATACTTATTATATTGGTATGAAAATTCTGACAGACCGGCAACTTGTCACTAGAAATGAATTAATGTTTGAAATGTAGTCTATGCAACAATCCGGTTAAGAGGGCGAACCCGAACGAAATCCCAATAATGCTACACAATTTCGTAAATAAATTAGCTAAATAGAGATAAAATAAAGATTGTAGGAAATCGCTGAATGAAAGCCGTTTCCATCATATTACTTCGAGTATATTTAAGGCAGGATATTAAATTATGGACTAAAATGTATGGAAAATTTGATTATTTACTCTTAACTTTTGTTTGTATATTAAACTTCGATAGAAAAATGTGACAAGCAGCCTCGCAAAATTATGTTGATTACAGCGAGATATTCATCTTTTGTGTCGTCATAATAATGGTTATTATTATTTCATGACGGCACTGCGCACTTCTATGGAATACATAGTGATATACATACATTCATACATACATATATAAACTCACGCCTTATTCCCAGAAGGGGTAGGCAGAAATGCAACCAGATCACCCACATTTCGCCTTGTATGTTCCGTCCGACGATGTGATAGGGGGCGAGCCTCTCGCTATATCAAACACAAATTCCTGACTCCCGGCAGATAATCCAAATTTTACTTTGCCCGGCCCGGCATTCAAACCCAAGACAACAGCTTTGTAACCGTACCTTAGTACAACTACGCCACCGATGCGGTCAGCATAGTGACTGCTTTAAAAAAATCTGTTCGTGTTACAAAATTCAACTCAACAATACCAACTATATGTAAAACAGTTTTAAATAAGCATAAATGTTTGTTTTCGCAACTATCGCCGAGATAAGCATTGGTCGCGATTGTTCTTCTGACCTTTAGCTGTGGTCATAAGATTGTGAACTGTTAGCGCTTTGCATTGCCCTTTTGAACTCGTTTGACTACTCTTCAAACAACTATAGTATGTATTACAATTATAAATACTGGTAATCTTATTAATTATACAAAATAATACGTTCATTTCCTACCATATTTATACCGACACGACATAGTGACTATACAAGGCACCAAACTTATGCTATGAGGAGTCCTTACCCGCTATGAACGATGGTCGTTATCTAAGCGTATACAAATACCTATAACCTAAGGGTTAAAGTTCTGAGGGCATACACTCTTAAACGAGTCTTCGATTGCAAAGGACAACCTCCGTGGAACACTTAGACGCCGCCTGTGAAACGAGAGGCCGCGAGTTCGGTCCCCACACCGAGAGAAATGTTTGTTCGACCCACCAATATTTCTTTCAGGTCTGGGCGTTAGTGAGACTGAAAAGTCTCGTGCAGTTCCTGACACGTACGACACAAGACTCGATCTTAAAGTGGGGTCAGGACTTATGTATGGGACTGTTAGGTATTATTTAATTGTAAAAGGTGTCTCATTCCTAGCACAGATCGGTCACAACTGTATATAGGTCGCTATAGGTGGAATAGTTTCTACCACTTTCAAATTAATGAATATTTACCCGTGTTGCCTCGAGGGTCCCTCGTGACGGCAGATGATAGATAGTTGTAGCTGGAATCGAAGCTAGGCGCGAAGTCTGAGAAGGCGCCGAAGTGCCTGAACTGTGCCGACGTGAGCGCAACGCACACGCATAGCACTAAAGCCTGGGGACAAACAGAAAATATATTAAATTGTTTTAAAATAAAACATATAACTTACAGAAACAAACTACCAAATAATAATATGCATAATGGAAATTCCAACACACGATTATAAATCGGAAAATATTCATGAAAATATGTAGGTATTACATGACCCTTATAATTTAAAAAGTTACTAACGTAAAGTATTTACTCAATATTTCAAATTGGAATAAAAATTAAACGAGTAATATAACTTTATAATGTGATGAAATGATTACAACGCTCTTGTTAACCGTATTATTAATGTATTCGGTAACACCCAAGCTAATTTATCAAAATATAAAATGCCAGCACAGTAGTATAAAGCCATTTGTGTAACATAAAAATAGATAATCTCTGTTTGATTATACCATATTATTACTAACAAGGTCACGAAATATCACAATATTATTTTAATGTGTTTAAAATTGGACAAAGGTGTACGTGGCTACTTAGCAATGGACATTACGTTGTAGTCACGTGTTCGTAATGGATAAATTTAAAATAAAGAATTGCTTATTATTATTTTTAAATAAAAACGAAAAAGCTTGAAATTGCATTCCAATAATTTAAAACTATATGTTACGCACCGAAACAAATATGTGTGTGAACCACAGGCATTTGTTTTAGGTCTGTGTGTTTGTGAGACCGAAAGATCTCTCGTAGTTCCTGATACCCACGACACAAGACTCGAAGTTAGTGTGGGGTCATGGGACTATGTATGTGACTGTTGGGTGTATTTATTATTATTATTTATTTTTGTGGAAAAGATTTGAAGTTATAAACAATCTTTGACCTTTAGGACTCAATCCAAATGGAATAATTATGTAATTTGGGAATATGTTTCTAGTCAGATACATTCAAACCTATCAGGGTTACTAGAACGATTAATAAAACACTTAAATGTTACATACACATGACTAGGATTCGAATTAGATAGTTTATCACGAGAACAATAAGCGTTTTAATCAAGTTACGTCGTTCATACAATTAAGTAACTCGTACAGTCGGCGACTAACTTATTTGAATATTTAAATATAATTAACATTGTAAAATATTTTTGCAGAGGAGCATAAAACTAGAACATGATTCGCAATTTATTTATACTTCGATATATTATTGGGTATATGATGTTTTTTTAGTACTAGTATCGCTCTTCCTTATAGTAGTAGAGCAAAGGCAACACAGAACTGTTTTTTTTTTTAATTTAACATTTTACATATTATGTTTACATAGTTGCTGATTTATTAATAATTACATTTTATAAATTACGTTCACACTAAATAATATCTTAATTGGGAAAAATATCTATGACAGTATTTTTAAACACATATATCTCAGATAATGCACGGGCGACTCTAGTTTATTATTGGATTTCATAGCGTTTATTTGTTGCTATTTTCGACCCTTACTACCCGCAACAACTAACCTAAAAATTTCGGACAAATCAAACCAATTATGGTTAATAAACTCAAGTTATCTTTTAAATATTCTAACGCCTATTTTAAAAAAAAAAACTTAATATGAAAATCTGGTTTAGTATTGGTGTTTTCGACTGTACATATCGTTTATAGAGTGGTCAGTGCAACAGATACAAGAATAAACTCAGCGGTAGGTCTTCCGTGGCCTTCAATACTTTCAAATGTATTTTTGCTAATCGACTTTAGAATGTTCTAGACAATATAGTTTTATAATTGCGTTGCTTCAAAAGGAAAATTGTGCCAAAAATGTTCTATTGCAATTTATTTAGAGATGGCTTGGTGTGAGGTGACAAGATGTACTCAATCCTTAGGTAATGATATAATTATGCATGTCAGAAAAATGTTATTGATCGTTATTTAAGGTGGTCTATCCATTATTATCGAGTCTTGAATTACGGGTGTAAGTCTTTTCATGTTGATCATAATAAAACTATTTGAAATAACACAGTGAACTTAAAGCAAAAAATAATACTAATTTCGATTTTGTATCGGATTTTGGTCCATCATAACATAAAGACCACCTCTTCACCACACCTTTGGAGAAATAAACATTTAATTTAAGTACGCCCTTGCATTACCTACCCTTTAAAGGATGCAGGCATAATGATACACAATTATACTCCAAATATGTAGCAACATTTCAAAGTAAATTTACTATCATTTATGCAGCGAAATTATTATAAACCAATTATTATTATTTTTTTTTATTGCCTAGTAGGCAGACGAGCAAGCGGCCCGCCTGATGGTAAGCGGCTACCGCTGCTCATGGACCTCCGTAGTGCCAGGGGACCAGCACAACAAAGTCGCTGCCTACCTCAAGGATAGTACTCTCCTTAAACCTCGTTTGAAGAAGGACAGGTCATAGCGCTGAGGAAACACCGATGCAGGGAGTTCATTCCAGAGCTTGCACGTACGTGGTAGAAAAGAACGCTGGAAACGTACCGTTCGGGAGCGGTAAGCCTCCAGGTGGTGGGAATGAACTCTACTGCGGAAACGTGTGGTGCGATGGTACATAGGCGACGGTGATACCATCTCAAACAACTCTTCGGAGCACTCCCCATGGAACAAACGATAGAACACACAGAGAGATCCGAAGTCTCTCCGCATACAATTCCGCATATAAACCAATTAAATTTACTATGTAATAAAAATATATATTATTGATTTCCGCGAACCACTTATTTTCACCTAAATCATCTAGTTAATTATCTTTGCGCAAATTTCCATGATAATTGGAGCAGGCGCGGCTGGGCTATAAACATCCAATACTATTTTGTAATTAATAATATCACTAAGCACGGAACCGAGTAAAATTTGTGCAAGCCCGTAAATTACTCACGTTATCTTTGCCTTTTCCTGATATTAACAAAAATTCCTGTCAAAATGACACATTGGCTGAAGTTTGCTGGCTAATGGGCCAGCATTCTTTATCGGTTATATCTAATTTGCGTATCAACATCGTTTAACTTATTTAGTAATATTTACTTATGTATAATTACATCTCGTGACATTACGGCCTTGTCGAACACTTTCGCAACACTACAACTAACAAAGAAGTATGTTTTAATTATTCATAATATGACTATAATTATCTAATAAACAACTCATTACATCACAGTGACGCGTGCAGTCGGCGAGGAAGCTACATCTCATTATACGTTGATTAGACAAAAGGACATGTAGTGATATTGCAACAGAGCTTTATCAATAGCGGAGTAGGAAGGGAAACCACGGAAACGGCGGCGCGATTGTTACGTAACATGTACGGTGCACACATTCAATTTGCTGACGCAGAACTGGTTCGCGCAGCAAGTTTGTGAACTTGATATGTGACCTCTAGTAAGGACTGTTGGAGGCGGACGTATGAACTCTACAAACGCTAGTCAGCTGTGGACTGCAATAAGGTATGCGAGCCGAGCACGTGTGAAACGTATGTACACGGGCGGTAAACAACACGCACTATTTATTTAACTGACGAAATAATTTCCTCGTTGTGAATTACGAAACATTTTACATGCACAATGCCTAACAAAAAGCAATAGGCATAAGATTCGTATGTAATTCCCTAAAAACATCAGTCTGTTCGCCGGTCATATTAATTGTTGGCTGTTATGTTTCTCAAGTTTGAATGATTGACTTGCGCAACAGCGAAATGCAGAAAAATATTCCTGTTTCTGCGTATGCATACGTCAAGTTAATGCATATTTATTGCACTCGGAATGTTGAACATGAAAAATACGTACGAGTAATTATCATACATCACGAGCTGGAATGCTAACGATGTAGTAACAATGGATCGAAGATACGATTGAACAAAACATAGTTATGTAGAAAGATGCAGCTAATGCGGAAGAAGGAATAGAAAAGCAATAGTATGTCACCATTATACAAATGCAAAACATGGTAGGAACGATAAGGATTATCTCGAACACAATCCGTCTAATAGAGATTGTGAAACTACTCTCGTTAACGGCCATACGCCCGTCTACAGCGGCCTCCTGCGCAACGTTCCTTTACTGTTTCAGCTGTTGCGACTGCTTTCTCAGTATGGTAATAAGTAAACTATTTATACGGCTGTAACTGTGACAAATTTTATTAGTTTTTGTTGTGTTCCGTATCTCGCAACTTTGATTTGTGCGCCGCCGTTTCGACATTTTCAAAAGCGTTCTCTGTGTGATTAAAGTCGTTCGATTCATTCATGTGACAATCTTCGATTTAAATAATATTCATTACTCAACTCAAATGATATTTTACGTAACTCAATAATATATTTCTACGGAAATATTTTACGTTTATGGCGTTCTAAATCCAGGTTTGTTTGAAATAAACGTCATAAGTTTCGATTATTGAGTGTTGTATCATTCTATAATCGATTTTATCTGCAGAGTTTAGCGTGAGATACGCAGCTACCGTTCCTACTGAAACTTTGATTATATCAGACAGATTTATTATTTTCTAACAGGTTAGGTTTCCCTGTTTCATGTATTACTAATTTACTAACTAAGAAGCCAATAATTTGGTACGTTGAAAAAATTTACACCTTTATCCATTTCATTTTTCATTATCTTCTCACAATCAAATTGGTCTATAAAATAACTCTGAGATTTTATAGTAAATCAAATGCACTCAACAATAACATAACAAAGAACAGATTACTAAAACCTCAAAAGTTTCGCGAGCCATTAAAAGCATCTCAGCAACATCGACCATAAAGTAAAACCCAATGAAATATCTTAAATATTCAAAGTTGCTAAGTGCTCGGCAAATTTAAATATTGTCTAGGAAGTTGCTTGGTGTATTGATGAAACTATTCACGATAACAAAATGATAAGTCGAGTACGCCAACGTATTACCAACCGGTTGTAAGGGCCTTTAAGTGTGAACGGCATTGCGCAGCCATAATCTTGATACTTACGCTCTTTAATCTATTACAATTTTATTAAGTCTACACTATGTTATTTGCATATTAATCTTTTGTGTAGGGTCATTGGAAATTAATGATATTATCTTATGAACTTATATGAATTATTGATGAAATATTAATATTCGATTGGAATTGCGTTTCTTATCGTGATTAAATTAATGTGATTTTGAAATTTTAATTTAATAAAATTCATAGTATAAAAATTGAATTGTAAAAATGTCACGAGAACAGCCGTTTTAGCCTTAAAGAAAATTAAAGATTTATATATGATTTATTCTGACCTTCATTTTGTATGCATATTTGTCACACATTTTTAAATAATAATCCTACATATTTTCATTGAATTAACTCCCACATATAAAAACCATTACCGCGTTATCATACATTAAATTCATAATAAACAATTAATACCTCTACTATAAGGGCCTCAGCTCGCATACCGACTCAAGGTCTAACAATTTCCTGCATACCTACAGCTTTCTAAGAGTGTGACCACATCAGCCAAATGTATTGCAACTTGTCCACAATGTCGCGAGGCTCAGATGAAATTATACCAATGCAATGCAATGAACAGAATGCAAGCTATTATGAACACATTATCTCACTGGATACGGCGTGTTCCGTTTACGAAATCTCATGGGAATTTAATGTTACGCATTTACTTTATGCTGACAATATACAAAGCATTACCGGTGTTATGTAATTACGGCTAACAGCTGTCCATACTAAAATTTTAATATTAATATGTTGAAATAAATTGTTATGTACATTCGATGTCAAAATTAATCAACGAAAATAAATGCATAAATAAAAAAAAAATTGTTCATGTTACATGAAATAATGATACAATTATTACACCATATTGTGAATGAATACTCACTGACACAATTCGTCCGGTAATCAACGTAACGGTTGATTGGTGTTTCCTTTTTGTGAATCAATAATTTATTTTGAACGATATTTATTCATTCGTGATTCAACCACATTTGTGAACTGACAAGGTGAATAAGGTTTTAATAACATTTAATTTCGTTGTTATTCCATTGATCAACAAATTCATGAGATATGCTCTGTAATTAACATAATAGGAAAAAGTAGGGTTTTAAAAAACATCTCGCACTGTAACTCGAACCTATACAACCGAAACCGTACATGATTTTACGTACCACAGCTTTCAGAATTATTATTTAACGTTTTGTCTTTAACACATTTAAAAATAGATAGAAACATTGAGCTAAGTCTGAATCGAACTTATAACCTCACAGTTCATAACCCGTATTCAACAACAAGACAATGAGTCAACCTATTCCGACAATAGTCAACAAGTTTGTTTGTTTACCTCGAGACCTTTGAGTCAAAAGGATTTCACAAGCGTAATGTATGCGTGGGTCAAGATTTAGAACTGTGATTGCTATTAGTTATTCTGGTCTCCGATTCAAACGGTATTCCTTCAAATCAGATTCACAAATCTCATACAAATTAGCCCTTGTAAATCTTTGAGGTTGCACTGTTGCCAAGAATATGTTGGGTAATGTCGGTCTTGTTCTAAAGCAAGCGGTGTTTATAGCTTTTACATGAGAAATGTTTCAGATATTTAGCTGGTGATAGGTAGCTAATTCTATCGGTTTAGTGATATTAAGGGTGCAAAACTTAGTATTGTAACTTAATCAAGCAATTTAGAGACGTAAGCGGACTCTATGTTTTTTTTTTAATTTCAGCTGGTTTTTCTCTATCAATTACAAAAAATACTTCACGGTGTTTTACTTTGAAATTAAGTCAAAGCCTAGCTTATATCCGTGACAATATACGATCGAGGGCGATCCACCATGCTGAAAATATTCCAATCTCGGCAAATCATATTGTGTCAATTTTAAAACGAAAAACTCGGATAAAATTTTCTCAACCTGGTTATCTAATCCCGTCCATCCTCCCTCTTAGCTAATGGGGCAATATATCAATTTTATTGAAATGTGTACAACAAGATATTAATTCGCCCTAAATTTGTAGTTCGACAATAAAGCGGCCACCAGATTAAATATAAACACCAAAATAATTTATTCACAAAACACCAAATGATTCACTACAACCCATTAGTTTGCGACCTACCGCAACGTTAACGTAGTTTTATTACGCACATAATAATATACGTCATCGGGCTATAACTTCAATGTATCTTTTTTATACTGGTAGAAAATGACGAAAATGGTCTTGATGGTAATCGTAATAATTATAATATTCACATTCATATCTATCGCTCGTCGTTTCAATAATACCGAACTGATGGAAAGTAAAGACTGAATCCAAAACGCTACATTTTTATATTTATTTATTTACAATGATGTATTTCTCTCTCTCATTCTCTCTCTTCAGCCACAAAAAATTCACTACTGAAGTCATATATGCATCACCCCCTGATAATCGCCACATCGACCTGTTGGACGTGGCCGGCATTCAGCGACTTTCTGCAGCTTTTTACCTAGTAGTCCGTCCACATTGTAAGCGGGCGTCCGACACTTCGCTTGTCTTTCCTTTATGTATAAGTGAACTTAATGTCTCAGGAGCTGTTAACATACATACCTAGCCTAACCTAGCATATGTCACTATGACCACATATGATAGATTGAGATGATCTTCCATTGTGTAATATTCGGGCGGATGTGAGCATACTACCACAAATTTCTAAAAAATCAATGTCGTATTACTAAACGACAGACAAATGAGGTGATATTCTCCTCGTGATCTAAATAACGTCCTCTGAAGGTTAATTACGACAAACTGCGTGCATAGATTATGTAAAAATTTACATTCTTTTGTAAGAGGAAAAATGTATGGCAACTGGTTTACTGTTATCTGTTGTTGACAGAAGTACTTATTGTCAATTGTCATCAAGCCGTAATGTGACGCGTGGTATAATATCTATCGTTGGATGAAACTCCATCTGGACGGTACTGCGCTTACCATCAGGTGAATTACGACTGTCGTCCCAGTATAAAGATATCGTCGTTAACTTCATGCATTAACTCCTGATTCCTGGGTGATAATTAATAGAAAAATCCAATATCACTTTGCCCGGGATTCGAACGGGCTACTAATATGGCCAAAATGGAAAGTTCACCTTCTTATTATGAATACTGTATGTTTCTTACTTAAATATTATTTTCATCAGTACCTTTTTACTGGCTGATGGTGTGCGCGCGCATCGTAGAAATGTTATTCTCATCATTTTCCCAAACGCCCCAAAAGAAGTATAAGTTGAAAATAATAATATGTCTCTGCTCTTAGACGTTTACACTATAAATTACAAAATTAATTTACTTAATGCCAAATATTTCATTAACAATAACTAATAAGTATCAAATTGCTTCATTACTAAAACATGATTGATTATGTCTTGAAATTAATTTCAATTTTCTTACACAAATATTTTGTTGCTAACGTAAGGATAAAGTTTTCTACGTTATGCACTACAATATTTTGTAATTGGAAACTATTTTCATATCAAAAGCATGAAGAACTGGCGAATTAACTTGAACTTGATTTTTTTTTTAATAGGAAACTCATAGAAATATTAAATAAGTAAAGCTTTCTTCTGTAGCAATGCGGGATACAAAATTATGAACTAGAAACGTAAAATCCCTGATAATAAAAAATACTAGTCACCCAATTATCGATCAATAACAAAAAGTTCAAAAGGTACTGCCCTTTTTTTCCAGTAATTAAAAAATGCAGTAAAAAAGTGGTAGGTAACATTTTCCATTTTTTTGATTGATAATATTATATAAGCTTATTAGGAAACAATTAAAAAACTATAAAGTGTGGAGTAATGGAGGGCAAAATGATTCAGGACTGTTTTGTCACCACATGTGTTGGCTACTTAATTACGAATTTTGCTAAAACGTATTCTCAAAGTGGGTGCGTCACTCTTGTACAACAGCATATTTAGCAAATAATCTCGCTCCATTAATGTATTATTTTATAATAAGGTCAGTTATGATCAAACGCGGCCGGATCGCATGCCAGCGGCCGCAAACTGTGAACAATTCACAAATCACGCGCATGCGTGCCACTGTGAAACTAAATCAAGTGTGAACGCACCACGTTGCGACAGTGACCACTGACGCAAGCTGCGCCCGCGACACCCAACAAACTGACCGGCTATTGTACTCAACACGTCTGTCAATCTATACATTCCCTATTAGGTCTTTAATTATTTTATTCATTGACTTATATTCTACCATTGATATCGATGTTTTATTCCTTTTGAGGGCTGCTCGTAACCAAAATGATTGGAGCTTAATTGGAGAGAAATAAGGGTTGCTATGGATACAGGATGGCGACAGGTATATATATACATTTTAAAATGTTTCAAAAACCTGACCGTCCATTTTAGTCTAGACAACTCTCAATATATCAGTGACACTTTGACTTAATTATTTAATTACTTCGCGTGTTATAAAATATTAATAAGTCTACGTTTGTAATTCCGGAAGGGTAGGCATAAGTTGTGCCATTAGGGTAGCGGAGTTTGCCAAACTAATTTTCATCCCAAGAAAAGTATGTAAGAGGGGACAAGGGTTGATATGATTAGCACAAATTCTATACCCGATTCAATTTGAAGTACCTAAAGTGAAATTCCCTGGAAACTGAATCCAAACCCATTCGGATTACAGCCAAAACATGCTACCTACCTCAGGGCTTATAAATAATATAATAACAAATAAATATTATTTACTAATATCAAAATATCTAACTGAATATTTCTAGCCTATTTGAAAGCTCAAAACGATCTTTGTAAACAATCTATCCCATATAACATCTGATTCTACCACACAAATCATCGTTAAGACCAGATAAACGTGTACATTTGAAGCACGAAGTGTGAAGCCATATTTAGGGCACATAAATAATACTTACATACATAATTCATCTTAATTTATTAGCACCACGAATGCTGATCTTAAAATTATTAATTTCAACTGAGGTTTTCCCCTTAAAAAACGAACAAAGCACTTACTAATCCTTATTCCCGATTGTGGATGTTAAGGTGTTACAGGAATAATAATAATACGATAACACATTGGATAATACGCTTTATCATTTAAAGTTCCTGTGTCCAAAAATACGATAATCTTATCTATAACTTTTCTAATCTATGGTAAAAATAAAACCACCACGATTTAATTAATAAAGCATAATATCCAAATATTTGAAAATAGAATTCAACGAAATTGAAAAAAGAAATCGGGTTATATGCAACAAAAAACGCAGTCTTAAATACCATATTTACAACACAAACTCGCGATTAAGATCGGTCCGACGTTATCTGTCATAATCTGTTATTAAACTGCATCCGCTCTGTTGCGTGATATGGACACAACTCGTAACAAACACTCGCGTGATTTTTGAGGGATAATTATGTGGCAAAAATTCACAGCATCACGTAAACCGGATTCGATTCACGGCCAAACGCCTCAAATCTCGTGCGTGCGGTTTCACCTATTAATTGATGAATTAATTGATGCTTCGAGATCACAATTAGTCATTATTCGATTTTATTAAATTATGCTAACAACCAGGGGCATTAATGCAAAATTAATTAAATTCTCGTACTTTAATTTAACTGTACTTCAGACTCATTTACGCGTGTGTGATCTTGATTAAAAATAATTATTTTTAAAAACGGAATTTCATAAAAATTAATTTGATGATATAATTCGGTAGCTGGCCGTGAGAATTTCAAATTCGAAGCTTTTGTTATTTTTTCATATCCGTCATCTACACGATTAAACTGTTAGCACAGTATTGAACCAAATGATTTTCTTCATTCACACTTTAAGCACTTTTTTTTATTAAAGAAAAATTATATGCTATTTCAGCTCTGAACTGTTAGTAACGTTGAATTACATAACATAATCAAAATTGCCTGTATTAACTTATTTAGCCTTAGATTTTTTTCTCAAAATTGTAATGAAATCCGTGGCCTCTTGTAACAGCCGACTTTATTCCATTGCACCACCGAAGCTGTCCAACATAACACTACAATATTGTAACAAAACCATTAATTCACTTTATCTTGCAGGTATTGTAATGTCGGATATCTGCAATTTCCTTTCGGTAAGATTATTTTTCTTGTATATGTACTTGTTTACTTTATCTCAATATCTTTATCTCCATTGCTTCATGTACATCCCAATGGTGGGGACTCGACTTCTTCCAAATATCTGTTATATTCTTAAGAAGGCTGGCTTAATTACTTGTGGAATAAAAGCATAATAATAGATTAGTTTATGTTAATAGTTATAATTCTACATTAAAACTTCTGAAATTAATTCCATAGGCTTCATATTATCTCGATATATCTAAAGCTATGATATGAATTTCTAAAAATTTTACTACGAATATAGTATTTAAAATAATTAAAAAATATTTGCGTGCTCACAGAAACATGTTTTCCATAGGTGTAATATTTCACTAAACAATAAATCAAAATTTATCTTTCACTAAACATTAGAGATAAAACGTTTATTTGTACTCAACTTGTTAAAGTAATTTTATCGATAACAATTTTCCACTATTGTCGAGTTCAATGAAAAATATTTACATAGTAAATGTTTGTAATTATATACTGAAATAATTAAATCCTGTTATATCAAACTCGAACAAAGTAAATATTAACTGGTATAAATGATTAATTTTGTATAATAACACTTCTTGTATCACGTCCTATAAAATTATGCAAACCTTGTATTTACCTACGACTTGTTAACATTTTAACTTACGAGCATATTATAAATTAATTTGATTAATTGATGCCTTTTAGATTGTTATAATTCAATTTATTTATTTTATTCTTTTTTGTACACCAAATAATACTTAAACTAAAACTTATATTTAACATAAGAGTACAAATGGCAGTCGTATCGCTCAAGGCAATCTCTTACCGACTACCATGGGATGGACATAAGTGAAGGAAAATGAAAATAGGGCAGAATAAGTGTACTTTTAGAATATTGCTTGAATTATAAAAAAATAGGAAATAATTAAAATATTTAGCTTGATAGATAAAAGGATACAAATATATGAAATTAAACAACATACCTACATGAATTTACTTAAAAATAAACATACACATAAATATATAAAAACCAAATATTATAATAAGTACACACAGACATGCACATTGCTCTCCAATATTTGAGATACATAAGCAAACAACCATTAGTTTTTAAAGAGACAAGTAGTGTTCTTTTACTATTCTTTTGAAGGACAACAGTGTTCTTGCCCGTCTCACAGCAACAGGAAGTGCATTCCATAAACGGACCGCTTGGACAGTGAACGATTTGTCCATAAAAGTTGTTGAGTGCACGGGCATTCTTAGTTTTAGGTTCTCCGACGATCTCAAGGATCTCGAATGTGAATCATGTAGGAATATAAAACGGTCTTTAAGATAAGAAGTAGTGAGAGGATTAAACAAGATGTTATATAGAAGAAAAAGAATATGAGTATTCCGACGAAGTCGTACGGGTAACCACTTGAGCTTAACACGAAACTCGGAAACATGGTCATATTTGCGAAGACCGAATATGAACCGAATGCAAAAATTTTGGAGACGCTCAAGTTTATTAAGTTGGTCCTCGGTGAGATCGATATAGCTGACATCGACATAATCAAGGATGGGAAGAAGGAGTGTTTGTGCAAGCGAAATCTTCGTGGTAACGGGTAAGAAATTGTGTAACCTTCGCAAACACCGTGCTGAAGCAAACACCTTTCTACTTAGCTCACGAAGCTGCGGACCCCAGGAGAGAGTTTTGTCTAAATACAGGCCTAAGGTTTTAACAGTATCACTATATGGGATAGTGATACCATCGCAGTAGATAGAGGGAATCTGATCCCAATCTAATTTTGAGATCATCCTGGAGCTGCCGACAACAATGACCTGCGTTTTAGAAGGATTAACCTTCAACCCATGAGCATCGCTCCAATCACAGATACTTTGGATGTCTTCTTTAATTGCCGTTATAGCATCAGCTATCCTGTCCAGGGGTGCCCGATTATATATTTGGAGATCATCAGCATAAAGGTGGTAGGAGGAGCGAAGATGATCAGTTATGGAGTTAATAAAAACAGCGAAAAGTAAAGGAGATAACACGCCGCCCTGAGGGACGCCAGCATTTACAGGGCACCAGGAGGAAAAATATTCCTCAACACAGATGCGTTGCCGACGCCCATACAGGTAACTTCGAAACCAGTCAACTGCCAATGGAGATACGTTAATAGAACTCAGAATGCCAAGTAGTACATCGAAATCAACGGTGTTGAAGGCATTGCTGAAGTCGAGCAATGCTAGAACTGTAGTAGATATTAGACAAAATCATATAAATTCCACCAATTTTTTTTTATTATATTTGAGATCGCGTTTGTTAATGACCGGCATGCTGTGATATCAAAGCATGAAAAATGTTTAAATTAAGAATTCCAACTTTTTCCTGACCACTCTATTTTCAAATTTTATGTGACCGGCAGCTTTGCGTGGCGTGTCAATGGGTCAAGATGTTATTTACGCGTGTCGTAATGGCAATTCTATTACTTCGGCATTCAATGTGTCGAAATCTAATTCATCGTAGGACAGTCCGGGCTTTTATAGCCGAACCACGTTTAACCTACATGATGCAGTATGCACTATGCAGTATGCACTATGCAGTATGCACTATGCAATATGCATGTGGATGCATCTATGTGTTTCGTTTTTACGCACGTCGCAGTAGAATGCATCGCAAAACACATCGTTTTCGGGTCACTGTGTTAAGGCTGTACTAGACATTGCGTAGTTCAATGTGTGAACGAATTAACGATATAACAATCATCCATCTGCCTAATGGCGAGTACGTGTGAACGTCTTTGTTTCCGCGCTGTCACATAAAAGTTAACTGTTAATTAGTATTTACCGACACATATTAAAACAGCATAAGCCTTTTATCCATTGCTAGTAATCCTGGTTACATGTCTAAAGCACAATCATAGAGTACGAGATTTTATATTACATATCAATTATATTTTGGGCGAGAATAAATACTAAGTATATTGAAGGCACTAGCTAAGTATTTATTAATTCTACTTAAACTAGAACACATTTATTTTGGTTTTTAAAGAAATATTGTAATTGGTTTTTAAAGAAATAAGTGCGTGGTGGCCTGTTGGTAAACGGACTAGACATGACTGCCAACATGTTCACGGTAGTAGCGGGTTCGAATCCCAGGGCACACCTCTGACTTTTCGGAGTCATGTGTGTATTGATAGTCAATCACCACGCACTAAAACGGTGAAGGAAAACATCGTGAGGAAACCTGCATACCATAGCGATTTATAAAAATTTCTATGGTATGTAAGTCCGCCAATCCGCACTAGGCCAGCGTGGTGGACTATATGACCTAACCACTCTCAATCGTACTGTCTGTAGAGGAGGCCCGTGCCCTGCAGTGGGACGTATATGGGCTGATACAGATACAGATTGTAATCTGCACCGCAAGCAATTTTTCCTATTTGTGTACCTGTATTAGCCCATATACATTATACGTCCCACTGCTTGGCACCAGCCTCCTCTACAATCCATTACAATACAATCTCGATTACGATACAATATCTATTTGTGTCTTTTGTATTTAATATAAACAAAATTAAGGCAATAAAATCCTTCACATACACACAAACATAGTATATTTACTATAACCCGCATGAATATCGAATTTATTTGAAAGAACTTCCTCAAACCACACGCAATTCTCGTCACCTACATTACCAAGGTTGCAGATTTGGACACGCGAATGTCCATCACTTCACCTACATAATAATGTTTCGACCGTAACGACATCGGTAATAGAGCAATTCTGTTACAATCTATTATAAAATTGTGCATAAAAGTCAATCGAAAGCGTTCGAAGGCCATGGCCCCGAAAATTTTATTATGTAAAAAATCTTTACTGTTTTGTGACTAATTTACCACGCTATTTTGTGTGAACGAGTCTAATTGCAATGTAAACTGTTGCATGCGATTATATTTATTTAAGCGTCTATTTTCATTATTTTTGCATATCTATGTATTTCTTACCCCTACAAACATAAAGGGCCATAGTGACCCGTGGTATACGTGACCCGTGGTAAGTGTGTCCTGTTTCGGGCTTATATGTTTGTATATCCGTATACAACCATGCTGATGAGAATTGAATCTTACGTTGATGGATGCTCTTTCTCGACTGCACAGCACTTACCAAAAAACGAACATTATCGTACCCCTTTAATAGATACAGGAGAACTAAATGGTATTGGCGAACCAGCAAGCCGGATCATACCCCTAGTATATAAAGTAAATAAATACACTCAAAAGTCACATACATTGACCTGACCACACATTCATATCGAATCTTGTGTCGTGGGTATCAAAAACTACGAGAGACTTCTCGGTCCCATAACAGTCAGACCCAAAACAAATACACAAATATTTGTTTCAGTGCGGGAATCGAACACGCGGCATCTCGTTTTACACGTAATCAACTGCGCCACGGAGGCCGACAAATCATCATAAATATAAAAAGACTCTTCATTAATATTTACATAATCTGCTTAAAATCGTAAATTCAGTATTTGAGTTTATCCGAGTATGCAACTTTCTTGCCTGGCTTAAAACAAAGATGACGGTGCATTCCCAATGGAAAGTGTCGTTGCAATTCTGTATTTGGCAAGTGGTATTCTTCAATCGGGTATTACTAAGGTCATATTGTGTACCCATTATGGAATAGTCTATCTATCTCATTGAGATAGTATACCCACAATGGTCTATCTACTTTTATAACTTGTTTATAATGGGCATTCCTGATTCTGACAACCAACTTATAAAGAACAAACACTAATTTATATCTCTAATTTCCACAAAAGATTTTTAAACATAAAGTGTAATTAACGCATTCTTTTTTCAAATTACCTTTTCGCCAGTAATTTATTTTCAAGCATAGAGTTCTAATTTTAAACCACCTCTTTAATAAGTAAAGATTTTATAACAGGGTTGCATACGCCTCGTTTGCGTATTCTTTTTTTTAATTTAATGATAAGTTCCGAGTACCATAAGAGCCTATAATTACTAAACGTTGTTACGCGACTGCAACTAAGGTATTTGACACGCATCGTCGGCCGTCGCTTTGTAGGCTACACTCCACTTTCAAACTTGCACTCTTAACTACTTAGACTAATCAGTACCTACTGAGAATTCTAACATAATACAATTATTTATAATAATGTCTAATAACTAACAATATAAGTGAATAACCTAGTGAATTCCGATTTATTAATTCTAAGCGATATCAAATCAGTCATTACTCTACACCAAAATCATTAAGAGTCAATTATATTACTTTCATTAAATTAATTGTTATATTAAAATAATGAAATGATGTTTTCAAAGAAACTAAAAGAGAAGACAATATAATTACTTTGGTAAGTACTAAATAGCAAAATGTTATACAGAACGTTACCATGATCCGCTATATAGAAAAAAAGATTTTTGTGTACCAATACTAACAAGAATTCAAATATGTGGTTTCAGTCAATTTCGCCATGTCTCCACCTCGGTCACCAGCCGGCATTAACACAAATTCTAACTTGTTAACTGTCAACATTTACGATTCCTCGCCCAATACATTTCCTTAAAATTTCACAATCTAATTACGCAAAAATTATACAGGAGAAAAACTGACGCGAAATTTAACAAGTTGGTTATGATACATAAATACCTATTCGATTAATTCAATCACTAAACTTAACGCTTTGTTTACGACTCAAAATTAAACCGTGGTTATGCAAATAACTAGTTTATTAATACTAAATGTTACTAAATATAACCTGTTGATATCCTGTTAAATATATCTGTGTCTGCCCATAAACGCCCACTGTTTATCGTAAGCACGGGTCTCCTCTACAATCGAGATATCGATTGAGAAGTCTTAGGCAAAAATTAGGTTTTAGGCTTAGGGCAGGATGGCGGACTTTACATACCATTGTTGTAAAGATCCCTATGGTGTGTAGACTTCCTTACAATATTTTCCTTCACTGTTAAAGTGTTTTAAAAATATTACTAAATATAAGTTGTTGATATCCTGCGTTAAATATCGTTGAGAGTGAAATATAATTCGATATATTTCGATAGCCGAGGTTCAAATTACCCTACACGTTGACACCGCATTATTCAAAATACGCGTTAAGCAATATTTTATCTATTACACCAAGTAATTTTTCTACTTTCTAAAAGTAAGAGATCATTTTGCTATTTGAGCGCAATGTAGGTGCGAAAAGTGTTTTAAAAGGTCATTTATTTCTTTGAATATAATGTCATTCAGATACATGCAGTAAGAAAAGGTAATTAAAATATCTTATTTATTCATCTCCAATAGAAATCATTACGAAATTTAGCGAAATATTTGAAATATGAATCACCTGACGTCACAATTGAACACGAATTAAAATAATAAATGTTCAGCACCAAGCCTTCCAAATTCAAAATTACGAGAATTGCATAACAACTTCGTTGACAAAAACCGAACAGTCACTAAAGTGAAAATGTTCATTTCCGTGCTGATTGTATTCAATATCGTAACAATCACACGAATGCGTCAAAAGTGATAGCACCGTTAAAAATTAAGTTAACATTACATCATGGCGAGTATGTAAGTGTCCGCCATGAATAGAATACGTCACGCGCCGCGGAAAGCCGGCGGAGGCTGCGCCTTGATCAGGGCTACCAACTTTTAAAAACTGATTTTCTTTTGGTCAGTGACATTTTTGTCGGTTTAGTAAAATTAAAGAACACACAGTGCTAATATATTCATTTACCACCTGGATGTTGACGACTGTATTGCGGAAAACGCGGCATAGTGACCCACGCAAGATTGTCTGTCATATCTTTGGTCAGGCCTGATATTTATAAGTTTTCGAACAAGCTAGCATAATTGTTAATATTTCAACCGGCGCGAGATAGTTGTCTTCCATCAGTGGACAATCTACTTGACATCTACTTGGATGTACACCCCATACCAAGAAGTGCATTGTAGTGACTATATAGTACCAGTGTAAAAAATTACGTTCCTCAAATGTCTACTAAAGCCTATAGAGATGATTACTGTTCACTGAGCCACCAGTTCTATTATCAAACATGATTAGCAAATTTGCGCAATGTAGGTGCGAAATTATAATTATATGATATTGACAACCATAAGTGTAACATACTGGTATGAGAGGTGCGTGCAAGCTCGACCGGTCGCGCCAATGAACTTCCGCCTTCCGACAACACACACACATACATACGCACACACACGCACGCACACATGCAAACACGGTGTTTTATTTATCGCTCATATATTTATCAATGTTCTTATTGAGGAAAAGTTTCGATTGCCGATTAAATATATTATAATCAACTGACAATGAACTCTTGTTGTATAAGTAGTGGAATTAAATATTATATTGTTGATTCTCTGGCACTAGACCAGTATGGTGCACTGTGACCGATTACAATTTCAATCGTAAAGGAGCCCCGTGTCCTACAACAGGACTATGTATGACTTTAATCGTAAACTACAAAAATATTTTATTAATGATAAAATATTATAATAAGAAAGAAAACGATAATTCGGTATTAGGCACTAATAATATTTATTTATATTCGTGTACAGAAATATAAGAACTAGAAATACTTATTATGTGCGATAGTTACAAATTGTAAAAGTCATTGAAAATATTCATGTTTTTTTAAATACGTTCATTGACATCGAAATTATAAAGGCTGTTTTTATAATTATAATGGACTGACATAATTTATTTAAAAATTTGAATGCAAACATTAAATTACGTATTTAATCATGTTTTTTGTTCTCAATTTAAAGAGACCCAAAACAAATGCTTGTCAGGATAATTTGCTTAACTATCCAACTTCCCTTTAACGTCGTCGAACATCGTGGTGACCCTTTTAAACGATGTTTGAATTCAGTTTGAACAAAGAAGACAAAAATCCCATAACTAAATAGGTTTTAAAATTGTGTCATAAGGTTTACAAACTACGCCACACTAAAATTAATTATACAAACTTTAATACGACGATGATAAAGTGCTACAAATCAACTTTCTCAAAGAAGATGTGTTTAATAACCATCAATACACATATAAATTATGATAATCGGGTTAAAAATAAATTGGAAACTCGACGTACTTGTTAAATTGGGCAACACAGCCGTCCCATACAGTTATCTAACACTCAAAGAAGTGTAAGCATATGTGCGGTAAAAAGTCGAGAAACTATGCATTTATGTAACTTATGCAATTTATTGATGTAATGGGTAAAACGCTCATTAAAAAATATAATTATTACTTATTAATAAACTAGTGAGTGATTGCTTGGTTTAGAGCCAACCAAATCGTCCTAAAACATATTTAAATTTTCGCTAATTACCTCTCACTTGAACGACTAAGGAAAACGTGAGAAAGCTATCCATTTTAAAAACCACTCGCACTCACATAACATTGAGCATTGAAGCTTTTCAAGCCTTGAGATTGTTTTTAAGATCTTGGCTGTCCATCACACAGCTAAATGACTGGTAATCGACGGAAGCAATTTTGTAAACTAGCGGAATTGTGACAAAATGATGAAACCACACACTTTATACATATTTTAATACCATTTTTTTCAGGCGGAAAATTCCCAAGATTCTTGGCTTACACGGGGTAAACCTCATGTTAGCCTCCTCTGACGGTAAATGCTCACAATATCTGCCACCATTATCATCTTTGGTCACTTTAGCGCAACTCAAAAAATCTAAAAGCAATTGACAACTTCCTTATATGTCAATAACATATAAGCACTTGTAAATGTATGTTAACATGGACAAAAGGTCGCCTTAACCTGGTGATGCGAACAGAAATATATCAAATGATGGAACATACAGGATTCAAAGCGAGGCCGCCGATTATGTAAATACACACAAAGACAAGGTCTAAATGGACATTAATACTACAAGTACGCGTTTAAACTCGCCTTGACTCGCTTACGGCTGAGAAACGGAGGAAAGGAAGTTCTGTCAACAATGGAAATTTGGACAATCGACTTAGAATGCGCTGGACAATACTTTATGCCATTGATATAATATATAATTATAGGTCTTACTGCAAGGCACGGGCCTCCTCTACAATTCAAAGACGCTATAGTTCGCCACGCTGCGCTGGCCTTACGGGTAGCCGAACTTTACATAGGATAGAAATTCTTGTCAATGTTGTAGAAATTCTCCCGATGTTTTTTTTCACCGTTAAAGTGCATGGTAATTAAATTTTAGACATATGAATTGGGAAATTCAGAGATGTGCCCCAGGATTCAAATGCTTGGAAAAGGATAAATAATAATATATGTCTCCAAAGATTCATAAGTTTCCCACGCATTTTACTTGCCCTTAAATTATTCGTAAGGTCGCACAGAGCATGCGTCCGATTGCCATCCGTTTCCTTGTTTCGTAATAATTACACTACAAATGGAATGTGCATAAATTATAATGGATTGATTTGTTTACAGTGAAAAGTAAACATATACCTACATAAATTATACATTGGTAACACTTTTAAAATTGTCGTAATTATACTTGTGTTGTCTAGAGCGCAATTAGATTAATAATTAGGTTAAAAATTATTTCTTATTGTTGCGAAATATACGAGTATATTAAACACTATGCATGCATAGTTGCATTGCATTTTGTTTAATGTTTAAAGTCATAACTTGAAATATTAAACACATTTTACTAGACTGGTCACTATTAGTATTTATTTAAATCTATACTTTACTCATAAATACATAAAATATAAAAATTCAAAAAGAAAAAATTAAAAGTACAAATGGCGGACTTATCGCTAAAAGCCATGCCCTACAGGCAAACATGGGACAGATTTAAATTTTTAACATTGTTGTCTATGATCGCATAAACCCTTATGGTTCTAGGCATTAGATAATAAATTAAGGAATAGTGTCACGAAATTGACCACTTCCATCAAAGAAGCAATATTAGAAAGTACCCAGTACATGCAGATTTGTTATTTTTTGCTGGAATGTTTCAACTCCTATTGCAAGCCTATATTATGTCAGCCGATTGAAATTCTAGTAAGAAATTAATGTTCCCGACACCACTGCACCGAAAGTGATTTGAAATGTGGAAAGAAAATGTACACACAATAATTATATGGATATTTTGCGACAAATGAAAACATTCATGGAAACGTCTTCGTAAGCAAAGTGCGATGTAACATGCAATGAAATCTCCGATATATTACGTCAACAAACTTAAACATCATTAAAAGGAAAGCAAATATATTTTTATGTAATCTTTAATCGGTATATTGATAATATGCGTAAAATTTATACGATTTAATTTTAAAAGTTTCAAGTTATGATTTTATTTAAATTTCACTTTCAAGTTTTTAAGCAACAAACTTGATGATGAAGAAAAGTATTTTCGAATTAAAGTATGCATAATGTTTTGGAAATCTGTATTATACTGTATTCTATAGAATAAATATAAATTTCTCGGAACAACAGTTTGTGCCCGTTAAGGCGATTACTAATAGGCTAGACTCTTGCTTACTGGTTATCTATTGCTAGAGTGTAGCTGCTAAATAATCGACCACCTTCACATCTTGGGACAGAGATAGCCTTGATGAATTTTAGTTGCACATTTGGCTACCACTTAAGGATTTACCTTCAGGCTAAACAGGATATGGGCGTGAGCTTATCTATGAATAAATTAATTATTCCAAAAACTTCGTTTTTTAGTTTCATTTAACACAAAACCAAAACAATAGAAGTGACTGGCATTTGCGTTTCCTGCCAAAACTCTCTTCATTATAATGGTTTCTTAGATTTACGCGAATGTTACACATTGAAATAAAACTATTATTTACGGATTTTATCGCGAATTTAGTTTATTTTTTTACATTTTTGGCTTCCCGACGTTTCGATTACTTTACAGCTTTCGTGGTCACGGGGCGGACTGAGGTATTAGACGTCCGCTCTGTGACTGTTACAATTCAACTACCATAGTAGTTGAATTCACACGTTTGTTGACGTCTAATACCTTAGTCCGCCCCGTGATCACGAAAGCTGTAAAGTAATCGAAACGTCGGGAAGTCAAAAATGTAAAAAATTAAACTAAATTCGCGATAAAATCCGTAAATAATAGTTTTATTTCAATCTCTTCATTATAATTATTCTGTGGCACAAGTCATATAAAAAAAAGATCAACAAAAAAGGTTGACAATATTAATAAAAAACTGCAGTTATGTAATACCTATTGTGAGTTATTATTACATAGGTTCAAATATGTTAATATTTCAGTTTGGGTTACAGGTTATTTGAAGCCACTAGAATTTTTAATAGTAGTAGTCTATGTCAGAGGTCGCAGTTCAAATCCAGATAACATCTACATTTTCTTCTACGATCTGTGCAATGGTTTATTGGCACCATGAGTGGGTTGCGACTTGTGGCCCAAAAGATCCTGGGTTGTTAGTTGATGCGCTTCGTATGAATTTTATCCATATAATAATATTAATGACAACGCGTAAAAAACATATTAAATCCACAAACCAAGCTACAAAATGCGCATTTTCGCTTTCTACAAGTAAATACGTGAAACAGTACAAATGCACTTTCAGTGTTACACAATGCTTGCGACACCGCTCGTAATATCTAACCCTATCATTAAAGTACTATTATTTTGGACACAGTCGCGAGTCGAGACGTCAAATTGTTCTCAGTGTCTTTGTTCATTCATTTGAGGCTGTATAAGATTTAATGTATGGTAAATTGTGTGTTTCTAGAATTATTTGTGAGGTATTGAAATAAAGGATTTATTATGTATATTTGACCACAAAATATTATTCTCTTTATCCTTTTCTCAAACTTTCGTAATCAGCAAAATAAATTATCCTTAAGACAAATAATAACTTAAAAGCTAAATCATGACAAAATATCTTTTAACAAAAAACTTTTATAACTCATTTAGTTGAAAAAAATTCAAATGCATTGTAACTAAATTCGATTTTAATTACATCCGCCTGTTATCAGAGATCGAATATTATCAACCCAGCTATCACTATAATTCGACTACTGAAAAACACTTTCACTACAAATTATACAACTTAGTCCTTAGTCCCTAATATCCCTTAATCTTTCGGCCTCCGTAATAATGAACGTTTTCCCACACTATTCGCTTACTAAATAGGTCGTTCACCCATCGGCAAATGAACAAAGGTTACAATATTTCGGTCACGGGACTGATTATCATGTGCGAAAACACGAAAACTAAAAGCTTTTTGCGATTACCGCGAGAAGCTTGAGAAGCAACCTTTAAAGCACCCTTGGCCTTAGTAATTAATTATATTTTGGCGATACGCGCAATATTTTTGTACGCATACTCGTTTATAAATGTAAGGTGTTAGGAATCATATGATATATTATGATGTGATTAAATTGGATTGAACAGCGTTTAAAAAATTCAAGTTCGGAAACAATTTATGAACATATAAAATGCCCTTAGAATGAAAATTGCAACATGTTTAATATTTTCAATTCTTGCTTAAACATTTTAACTTATTATAATTTATTTTTGTTTCCTTTTAAGACCGCTCTTATCTTTTAAATAAATAAATACTGAGAGACCTACGTCTCTCATATGTAAGAGGCCATCTTGGTAGGTACCACCGCAATGTCTATTTCTCCCGTGAAACAACACTGCTTAAATGCACTGTTGTGTTTCGGATTGAAGGACATTGTAGCCAGAGCAACTACTGGACATATTGAGACTTAACATTTTATGTTTCAGGATGGCGAGCGCAGTGGAATGTTGCTACTGTTTCTGAGCGGTCGTATCGCTTACCATCAGGCGAACGGCTTGCTCGTCTCACCATGCAATGCAAAAAAAATTTTTTATAAAAATCAATTTAAGTCCCAAATCGTATTCGTTTGAAATTACATTTGTAGTCTCTTCGAATTACTACAGAACCATCAAATAGCAATTCTAACAACGACATTTCAGTACGCATATTAATTATACAATGGCCTAGTTAAAGTAAATCATTACATATAAACCATATTCTCAGCTTAATTAATCTTATGAATTCCATTGCTTAACGAGGAAGTAAAATTAAATCGAGATGACGCAACAGATTAGCTCTGCTTGCATTTGTTTCGCTGTCTAGTACAAACGTTATTAATTAATAGTATACATTATTAATTAAATTAATAGTCTACATTATTAATGAAATTAATATTAGGTCGTGAGTGAAGGCGAAGGTTCTAGACGTATGTTAATTAGGGTAATTTTACAGCTGTTTAGACGCGTTTACGAAGAATGTGAACGGAATAACTTTGCCTTTAATGTTTTCATCTTATGTCAGAATGTATACTTTATAATGTATACCTGACTGCGAAAGAAGGGTGTTTATTGTATGTTATAAACATAGTTATGAGCGTAGTTTCTAAAATTGACTGCAATGCTATCTTAATATATTTATTTATTTAATCCCTTATACACTACACAGAGTAACAATTACAGTAAAGAAATGACATAATTTTAATAATACAAGAGGCGGCCTTGTCGATTATTTGTTCTATGCAACCTTTGGATGGTTTTAAAAAATAGAAAACATGAGAGGGCAGCAGAGTGAACAAGATATAATAATATAAAACACCAGAGCATCGCACTTTCAATGTAAACCACTAAGATCTATTTAGATTGTGAAAATAACTTCAAGGACGGTCTAATCTCGGACTAAGCCGGAATGTCTGAGTTCTTTATGTATATTTTTAGTATTCCTCTCATAATCTGCTGTTTCTTTAAATGCCGGCACGCTAACGTAACTACAGTGGAAGTTGAAAGTGCAGTGAAGTACCCTCGCCAGTAATGGTTATAGTCGATACAGTATTGTGGCCAACAGTAATATATTGGCTTAATAATAGGCAATATCAGAACCTCGCAGAGTAGCTTTTTATTGAGATTTTAACTGATTCGACATTAGCACGATATTAACAGTTTGTGTCAAAATTACATGACGGGCAAACTTAATTTGGAGATAAACTTTTTCCTCCATACGGGATTGGAACTTTAGTCTCTACAGCACCCAAAAACATTAAAACCGGTCTACATTCAAGCAAAAACAACTGCACAAACGCGTTACTAATTCCGTGTAATTTGGAACCATAAAGACCTTATGGAGCATTTTAAGGCTATCAATAAATCATAAACTACGATACTATCGTAATATCTTTACGATTTGTACTACAATGAGTATATTAATACATATTTCGAAAGATTTAGACAGAAATTGGTATATGAGGTTTCCCAAACTGAAATATAAAACTTATAAGTGGAAAAATCATACTTATATTCATAAAATGAATATTCCACCTAGAATCGAATACACCACCTCTTGTTTTAGAGCCTATAAACGCAGCTCATAGTTCGCCGTTCTTCAGTTAAAAATAAGATGACTATGTATGAAATTCCGGCCGGGATAGCCAAGCTCATCCGATCACATCTCAGGACAAATAAGAAGAGACAACTATACTTGGTACTAGTGTCTTCTTTGGCTATCTCTATGTAATACGTGTCCACCAACCCCCACTAGGTCAGCGTGGGGACTATAATGCCTAACCACTCTCAATTGTACTCTCGATTGTAGACGAGGTCCGTGCCCTGCAGTGGGACGTATATGGTCTGATATAGGTATAGATATAATACGAGTTATACTATACGTAGTACTGGCATGTTCCTTTGCAGATACTAGCGTATACAACAAATATATGAGACTCGTGTAAAAACTTAACATAAACATGACAAATGTACTGTTTCAAGATCAAATATTTACCAGCGCACTATGATTGCGACCGTGACATATTTAAATACAACTGCACGTAATACACGCAAAATGTCACTTATTAACAATTTCAACTATACTGTGATAAATTCCTAGCTTGTGGTCAATATTTTTAACAAGGTATGTCTTAAACGAAAACAAAGAACAGTCAGCGACATAAGTCGCTACACATTCACGAGATTTGAAATTGTCTTATCATCCAAAATAATAATTATTTTCAATATCGTATGGCACTTCTCGGCATAGATGACTTTACTTGGTTATATTTTACGACTACAGAGTAGTACGTACAAATTTTAATTCATAAAAAGCTTATCAAAATATGTGAAGTGTTCAGCGACTTATGTCGCTGACTGAACTTCTCACGATGCGTGTCTGTTAAAAAAACAACAAAATATGTCATTATTCGGTTTATTTTTTGGGAAATATGTGTCCTTTAACACAACCATTGTATAATATTTTTGCTAACAATAGGTTAATAATTATGATATACTGAAATTTGAATTGTTAAACTATTTAAATGTTACTAGTTAAATGTTTTGAAACACACACATACTTGATAATTAGTCCTTATATCCAGATGTATGGTATAAATATCTTTAACCCAATCAAATATACGTGCTGGAATCGAACCCATAACCCTCAGCCCAAAAAGCCAACTTCTTAATTATTGCACCAAACACTCGTAATAGACCAACAATTTAAATTAAATCATCACAGTTTACGACAACTAGGCTCTGAAATTCTATTTCCTTTGCCAACAAAAAAGTTTATAAAAAAGAACCCGGATAAATAGATAATAGTAATGCTAGATAGAATATAAATCATAGCAAGGAAATCCGTGTGACGGTATCGAATGTTAGATTAGTGACGGGCTACTCGAGAGAATTACTCACAGCTCTATATAAAATTACAGAACATGGACACGCCTACAGAAACCAAGCTATTAAGATACGTGGATTTTGACAATGATTTTTTATGTCTGATGGATTGTTAAATAATTTAATTACATTAGAATTTATTTACGTATTTTTTTGTTTTTGTCTCATTTTTTTTATTTGTGTAATTAAAATTTCAACATTCATAACTACAACCATTAAGATGATTAATAATAACTATAATAAAACATATTTTTAAATCACTTCATTTTTCTACATTTTTATTAATTAATATAAAAATAATTTAAGATATTGAATCGTTAAGTATATCATAAAATATCACAAATCACCTACCTAATGAACCAGAAAAAGCCGTAAAACATTTTCCAATAAAAAAAAACAATACTAGAACAAGCAGAAGTCATCGGATAAACAATTTAATTAACATTCCACGAGTGTAAAGCAGCTAGTAACTGTCCATTGTAAGGTCATACTTGTAGGTGTGCTTACTTTACAATATAAGTAATAATTATTGTTGTATCAAATTCTTGATAGTTCCTACTTTTATGTTAAATGGACAGTTTAATAAGCACACTCAACAATAAATATAAGGTGTCAGTTGGAGCGTGAATTCAAAAGCCTTGGGGAGCAAAGGACGAAAAATCGTAAAGCCTAATTACAATGAGCAGTCAGCCAATGATTAGCGTCGTTTTTTATCTATTATTTATTCGAATTTTAAATACTAGCAAATAATCACTATTGGTTTCATAAGGTTTCTTAAATTAAATAATTAAAATCTTTAGAACAAAACCTATCGTTTTCTATGCCATTACTTTACGCTTCTTACTAAAACATAAATCACAAAAAAATATAAAACATACAATTAAATTTCATGACACCACCAAAATACTATAATATATATTAGGTATGCTTAGAGTAGTTATATATAGAGGGAGCGCTGGTACTTCAAAAACGTAGATAAAAATGGTGGTGCCGGGCCACCTTATTCTGCCCTCCTATTGGCTAATATTTGAACAGGTTGTGCAACATACATAAATTACTTGAAAAAAAATTAAAAATAAATTGTTTATGTCTATTTAATTTCACTCAAACTCGTTTTAAAAGGATAATTGCTAAATATAATTTCGGCTATCAAAGGAATTTATAGCAATTTATTGCTAAATAATTAATTCAATTTTTACTAATATAGGAGCGCTACCAACATTACGAACAAGAAAATATCAACGTTTTTCAAAACGCGAATGTATGACAGCGCTCCCTCTATATATAAATACTCTAAGAAGGTATGTTACAACCGCGGTGATTTTCATCATCAATCATTGCAGAACTTGACACATTTGTATGAGAAACTAGACCATTGACACTCGAGTCATTGTATCCACTTGTCTGTCCCACTGTTACAATGTCAACGTTTCGATTATCTAAGTTGGGTGTGCTTAATGGCCGTCCTCGGTATACAATTTTTTACGAAAATTGCACAATATTTAACTGGTTTCGTACGCGTAATTGCTTCAAAACATTGTTTTTGTTTTAATTACCGTAAGATATTTATAATTTTTAAACAATTAATTGCATATTATGACGGTAACTTCACGGTAAATTTAGCAGCGGATTAATATTTCCTTACGATTAATTTTGTCGCACATCGTTCTTAGTGAATTATCAACTAAATGCTACTTGTTAAAAAAATATTAAACAAACAATAATTAATAAAAACTCATCAATTATTTTTCGGCGGCAAAGTAAACAATAAAATTATTTTCTACTTAGTATTTTCGCGGACACAACTAATGTTCGAAATTCGAATAAACGAACAAACGCATTCCATTTTCAAAATAAATCCAAATTTAAATAATTTATAAATATCACGCTAAAAAATTAAGTAATGTATGTTTACTTACGATTTTCACGTAGTGGTTCATTATGTCACGTGTGTTGTTTACACGCACTGTCACAGTAACAAAGCGCGCGCGGCGGTGGCGGAGCGTTGATGCGTGCGCGCAGACTAACTGACGGAGTCGCTTGCTGGGAAACTGTCAGCCTCTCCCGCTGCAACCAAACGTACATTGGTGGCGGTGCACACAAACGCGCCAAAACAAGTACAAAATAGATCACGTATAATGGCGGGTATTCTGATATTGCGCAAAGGGACCTTGGCTGCCAAAAGTGCCAACTCGATACTTTTAATTGAAGTTACGTAAATTTACGTTAATTTTTCTTTACGTACAAGTGTGTTGGCGGCGTGCGAGTGAGCCGGGTTGTAAGCGTTGCAGCAGCTCGTTCACAATATATAGGACAGAGGTCGACCTCCGATACGCGCGGGAAGTGCGCCGACACCACGTGTTTACTGCGCCCTACAGCACTGCGCTACTCATCACTACGACCTTTTTCCGACTTTTCTTTATCTTAATAGAACTATTCATATTAATCACTTCTAAAATTATATTTAATCTGTGCATACGTATTTAAATTCGAAGTTTGAAATGTTTTCTGAGATCAGTATCAATTTCTTATCGATTTAAATTTTATATTCTTTTTTTAAATTTCATTTTTATGTGATAAATATTTCGGTACTGCTTCTGTTTATTTTAAAATATGTTTGTATATTTTGCTATAATATACAATAATAATAATAATAATTGTTATTGTGTTATTCATAAATTTACCCATAAAACATTACCAAAAGCAATTACCATGGATAAAAAATAAAAAATACTCCATCATTAAAACTCACTGAAGACTATTAATTAAATGATATTTGTTCAGTTTAACCTAAATAATGATCTGAAAATTGACATTTATTAATTGAAATAGTTAATTACAATTCAACAGTTACGCTACGATTGCTACAGACGTAGCAAGTCTACACATATGAGTACACATGCGATGAAGTCATATTAAACCTAGGCGTAGAACCCAACTACTAACATTTACTAGATTTCCCTTCAACATTTTATATGCTATTTTTGATGCATATAATTCAGAATATTTAATACAGTTTTAATGAATTTGTAATACGCAAACATCATCGAAATTACAATATTTGTGAATTGACTTCCTGTAATTTTGCATTTATTATTTTTGCTCTTAGTATGTACATAATATAATTATGTTAAATTAATAATTGATGTGTTTTTGTGACATATGCAAATAGCATGGCTACTATTTTTATACAAGTGCTATTAACTTTAAAACCTAATATGGTAATATGGTCATCGTTACGTTAGTAACTTGTTTTAACTATTAATAATTTATAAATTATATTATTACCGTCTCAATCATGTATGTTCAAACGTTTGAGAAACCGTGAGGTTCTGAGTTCGATTCCCAAGGAGGGAAATTAAGAACAAAATACAGGCACAACGAAGTAATTATAACTGATAAATAAGCACAAAGCAACACAAAGAAGTGTCCTTCGGTTGGTACAATGCGGGCTTGTTCAATACGTAATGGATGGCATGGTAGGTATCTCATATGTGAGAGGCCGCTTGCGCAATGTCAATTTCTCCCACTAAACAGCAGTGTTATTGCACTGTTACGTCCTGGTACGAAGGATATTGTAGCCATAGTGACTACTGAATATATTATAACTTAACATCCTATGTATATCTCAGGATGACGAGCGCAGTGGAATGTCAAGAAATGCTTTATAATTCATGGTGTTGTTTGGTTTTGCTACTGTCCATGAGCGATCGTGTCGGTCACCATCAGGCATTTTGCAGTGGTATGCTCGTCATACCATTTCATAGCATACCTAAGTTTTTTACTGCTAGGAAAAAACTCAGGTAGATTACTTTAGAAGATCCATCCATCCATCCATCAGTCAAAGGAAGTTCACTGCTGAACATAGGCCTCCCCCAATGAATTCCACAGTGACCTGTTGAAGGCAGCCTGCATCCAGCGACGTCCCGCGACCCTTACCAGGGCGTCTGACCACCTTGTGGGTGGACGGTCTACGCTGCGCTTTCTGCTACGTGGCCTCCATTCGAGAACTTTCCGACCCCATCGGCCATCAGTTCTCCGCGCTATGTGCCCCGCCCACTATAGAAGATTACTACTAATTACTACTATAGTGCGTGGTTGCCTGTTGGTATCAGACCAGACGCGGCTACCGTCATGTTACCTCTGACTTTTCAGAGAGATGCATGTATTGATAGTCAATCACCACGCACCAAGAAAGGAAATAATCGTGAAGAAACCTGCATACCATAGCGATCTGTAAATAATTTCTATGGTATTTATGGCCAGCGTGGTGTACTAACCTATCACTCTCAATCGTACTCTGGATTGTGGAGGATGCCTGTGCCCTGCAGTGAGACGTATAGGGGCTGGTTCAGATACAAATAACAAAATTTTAATATACTTATATCCACAGGTATATTTAGAATATACCTGTGGATATAAGGTTTGAAATAGGCCACCACAGCTGTATCAACCATCATACACAAGTCGGATCGCAACGCACGTAACAATAGATGTCATTGTCGACAATGCCGTGCCAGTTTTTTTTTTTTATTGCTTAGGTCTGGGAAACTAGTACACAGGTCATCTGATGGTAAGTGATCACTGCCGCCCATGAACATTCAGAACGCTTGGGTCATATATGTGTAGCCGGCCCTTCAAATCAGGAAGGGAGCGGGAAGGAATAGGGATGAGGAGAGGAAAGATTTTTCTGTTCCTATCATAACTTTAACTTCAATATTGACTTTTAATTTTACATCGATAGCTTATGAATAAGTTATTTCATAGTTCTTTCCTATTAGGTACTATTTTATTTTGTGATCTCCTCTAATAAAATAAACACAATTTTTAAACTGCAACAGTACATTAGCAAATCTTGGAAAGTTGTTATTTTTTGGAGGTTTTACCAATAAATAAAAATAATAATAGTAAAAATATTGGGGATCAGGCAATCTCAGCGAACGAAACGCAACAAAGCTATCGCTTCAAGTCAATTATAAAAATTATTCAAAGAAACTCAGATTATCCTTTACATAATTGTCTCATGAATTCTAAAGAAAATTGAATTATAAAAACAATAATTCATTATAAAATTATGGAAAACCACTTTTTGTACGTAAAAACCATTCTTGATTTTCCCTGTCATGAACTTAGTTCATTGAACCCCCTTATGGTTCATTTTTATATTGTCATGAAGACCGTTCGCCTTATTACTCTAGTGATGAATAAAAACTGCGAAACACTTTTCAGTCTTAAAACACAGACACGAATACGTGGGCCGTACTACTTGATATTTCATCATCAAAATCTCAAACATTTTTCAACAGATGGAGCTAGCGATCGAATATAACTTAAATTATATCTTGTTACATTAACAACGTCATAAAAAAATACCAAAAAAAATAATAATTTATGGGAATATGTATAATAATGGAACGTGAGACACAAAAATAATTACTTGTCCCTAAAGCGTATCGAGGTGTTTCCGCACATAAAACAACTGAACCAGTTCGACTGATAATAATAAAACAATTAGGTACTTTAATCTTAGATTAAATGAAGTTTATGCTGTAATTAAAATCTTAGGTGCATAAACAAAAAACATATTCGAAAGTTTTAAAAAAATATTATTGTTATAATTTGTTATAATTCCATTTTTTTTAATAAATACTAACTGAATTAATCATAGAGTTTCAAAACCAATTTAGTAATCGAATCTGTTGGTCTTTCCGAATGACTGAATGATGAATCAGTTTGAGCAAAGAAGATAAAACATTTTTAACTAAAATAGGTTTATAAACTGTTTATGAATAATACCTTTCTATAATTATCGTGTTATACCTACTCTGGCATTATTAAACCAAGAAATCAGACGTGAAGTAATATTTTTTTGTTGCGTTTCCTTCAGTGCGTGAAATTGCCGAAGACGCTACAACTGATGGTATAATACTCATATCTATGAATGACTGGAAACCAGTCATAGTGCCCCACGCAATACTATCGCGTTTTGAGTCCTGTATATTGAAAAACGTCAAAATCAACTCGGCAATTAATATTATATTTAAATTGCACAGCACTGAAATATAAAATATAATAAAGAAAAAAAATATAAGACTGTAATAAAAAATGACATAGACCCGACAAACGCAACAACGGTTCATATTATTGTTTTAAAGCTTACGAACTCTATATTGACCAAGGGTTTCTTATATTTACACGAATGTTACACATTGAAATAAAACTATTATTTACGGATTTTATCGCGGACTTGGTTTAATTTTTTCGTTTCGATTACTATACAGCTTTTGTTTTTTTTTTTCTTTTACGAAAAATGTAAAAATTAAATCAAATCCGCGATAACATCCGTAAATAATAGTTTTATTTCAATCTATATTGACCACAAAAATATAACAGACAAAATGAAATGACGACATTCTCATGGCTCTCCTCAGTATCTAGTAAACAATAGAAAGAGAGGGTAGCCCAAAGTATACTGGACAATGGCTACTTTTTTTAATGATGGATAAAACAATGAGATGACAAGTTGAAGATGATGATGACGAATCTTAGAATATTTAATGAGACTAATTTTTTTTATTGCATTGACCGGGCAAACGACAGGTCACTTACCAGTGATCACTGCCGCCCATGAATATCCACAACGCTTGAACCCTGGATGTGTTGCCGGCCCATAAAATGGGGAGGATAGTTTGAAGGAAAGCAAAAGGAAAGGAGTATTGGACATCCGACAATGTCACTCACCGAACACAACGTGATAGCAAAAGTACTGCTCACGTCGGTTTACTGTGGGACAGTGGTACCGCCCTGGACGAGCTAACCCATTTATGCAGTCATGTCATGAGTGACAACTGCGTAGCTCTACCACTTCTGAAAAATATTTGTAATAATATTTTGGAAAAATACAGCTACTCCCAATACAATTTAAACTGACATGACGATGAAAAAGTAGCAAAGGAACCTCCCCCCTACCTTTTTAAGTACAAATTATCTTTACTTTTTCAAATACAATCAACGGCAAAAACGTAGTGATTGTTTATTTAACTATTGTATTAAGTTTTGTAAAACCGATTGTACTTGAAATAAATAAAATATGTACTTTGTTTCGTACCTGGCCTTAGTACAGACAGTAGCCCAAAAATTAAACCAGCACTAATTGTTTCCTGTCAGTTAATCAAGTTTGATTATTGCGAAATTAACTTAAGACATTAAGTTTGTAAATTTTATCAACGCACTTAATTTTTTGACGGACGACACTATATTTTAATTAACAATGATAAAATTAATTGCAAACGACCTTATAATACGCGTAAAAGGTACTGCAATATCAATTAATCTGTAATATGTATTAAATGCCAAAGTTTTAGGGGATATGACAATGTGCTTTCACTGAATCCAATGTTAGGTTGACATCAGACAGAGACGCAGACTGATCTCGAATGTCGATCCTTAAATGGGTCACTACCGCGAGTTTTATCCCTTATTTATTGTGACCCTAACTTACCGTATGACACTGTTTAAATAACTGTTAAAATAACCGTCCCACTCATAGCTAGAGCATCAAACCAAGAAATCGGAAGTCTCATCTGTATCAGCCCATATACAACGTGTTACAAAATACCCCGTAAAAATGAATATATTATAATTAATTATCTAAGCAGAAAATATTGTCAACCCTAGTAAGCTGTCATGTTGGGGAAGCAGATTATTTAACAGAAAGGCCTATGTACCTATTTTATCTAATAGTTTTTTCAATTTTCATTCATAAATGTTTGCTACCTCAATACAAGGACTCGAAAACTGGCTTCAAAAAATTATGTTACATGTTACAGTTTGGCGAATTCTTCGTGACGACAATCGTCATCCTTATCACTGTCGCCGTACACAGGAGCTGATACCCTCCGATTTTGCACCCAGGAGGAACTTCTGCGAGTGGTACCTCAGGCAGTTAGATGAAAACCCTAACTACATAAACTATGTTCTTTGAAGGAGGCATCATTCACGAGGTCAGGGTTTTTAAATATGCATAACGATCACGTTTGGGCTCGAGAGAGTCCACATGCTTCACGGCAGGGCAGATTCCAACACCAGTGGCGGCTGAATGTGTTGGCTGGCCTTTATGACAGGCATGTCATCGGTCCCGTCATTATGCCATCACCTCTGAACTTGCTCTGAACGGTAGCAACTATCTAACGTTTTTACAAATGGAATTCCAAGAGGCAATTGACGACTTTCCTGTGGCTGACTGGATTTACTTTGAGAACACAAAGAAACACCATGTTCAGCATGATGGAGCTCTGGCACATTTTTCTCGCAACTTACGAGAAACGTCTTAACGTTCGCTTTCCGCGAGGATGGATGGACCGCGAGGTACCGGTGCTATAGCCTGGTCATTCTCCGGACCTCACACCCTTGGAGTTCTTTTTGTGGGGTGATGTGAAGGACAGAGTGTATTTATCCGATTGTGCAATAATTGCCCAGATGGAACAGCGTGTTAGATCGGTTTTCGCGTCAATAGCACCGACGATGGTGCGAAACGCCACACAAGCCATATCCTGACGAGCGAGGTTGTGTATTGAGCAAGGCGGTGCACACTTTGAGTCATTCCTGTAAATTTGCCGTTTATTATGAAAATGTAAGTGTTCGATAAGGTTGTTTCGGTAGATTACGTCTTTTAATTTTTTTGTCGTTCCGCGAATTAGGTAGAAATGTAGGTACATTCTGCGTAGTTTACTCTTTAATTTTACTGAAATGGGGTTTGCACATCAGTGAAAATATTTTGTTGTGTTATATTATACAGCGTTACTACGGTTCTTAAATATTATGAATGGACTCGTTATAAGGCCCCATTTAACCTCCTTTCGGCTTTTACTAATCGTTTTTTACAATTTTAGTTTGTTACCCTGCTGTCAATCATCAACGCCTCATTACAATTTTTTTTTTTTATACTGTCCTGGCATAGTTGCGGCATTGCACCTGATGGAAAGTGCCAATGCCGCCCAGGCAGAGTATCCATTGGCATCGGACGGCAGTCCCGTCACACATCACACCGCGGCGGAAGGATCCAGGATTGTAGTAAGGAGGGAACACGTGCGCCGGCAAACAATTATGTATATACAGGGTATATCAAGACTGCTACCGAAAACGAAGCCGGGTGGTAGTTTAAGCTACTTCAGACACAATGCAATAGAAAAAGTTGCAAAAAAAAGCGCCATTTTTTTTTGTTATTTTTTTCCTATGGCCTTATTTGGGTGGTAAATACATTTTTTCCTAAAATAATAGTGTATACCCATTTATTTATAACTAATCTAAGGTATAAAAGTGTTTAAATTATAACTTTAGCAAAAACTATGGATTTACCACCCAAAAATGACAATGTTTAAAAAATCATAAAAAATAATTGTCGTGTTTCTATGCGAAAATTTTAGTTGCATTGTGTTTGTAGTCACTAAAACTACCACCCGGCTTCGTTTTCGGTAGCAGTCTTGAGATACCCGGTATAAACACTATGTATCTTTGCCAATTATTACTAAAATTGAGCCTACTAATTAAGTTTATGTTACTTTATCCCATGGTTGTCTAAAAGATTAATAAGATTAATAATTAATAAAGATTAATAAAAAATAAAAAAAGAATATAAGTAAACATAATTAATAAATAAAGAATATTTATAAAGATAACGTCATACGCTGACTCATTATACTTAACAAACCGAATATATTGTAACAATCAAAAAATCCATGGCATAAATCCCGCCAATTTTTGCACCGAATGAACTTGCCCTTGTATATATTATTATAAGTTATAACAGCCTGTAAGCCAACCCAAGTCCGCTTGCGACTTCCGTATGCGGCTGTATATGAAGGTGAATGCCCGGGACCGTGCGCTTGTACCTTACTATCGACCCACCTGTCTACCAACCTGTACAGGGCAATGCCAGCGAGTGGGACTTTTTAAAATCCTTCTCCAATATTTGACACACTTACAAGACCACATGATCGACATCTGAATTTGCGAAAATAATTCTGTTAAATTTATTTGACAATAATGAAGTAATAAACATTGACAAGGCCGTAGGTAGGACATTACTGTGGTCATAATGCTATCGGAATTCGATAACTTTAGGCTTGATCTGCACTGTAATATCGATCCAGTAATTCTACGTCCTATTATGGCATAATCAAACTATTATCAAGTAACAAGTATGCATTGAATTTGTCCGTACTAGTTAAGTTATAATCAAATCCCACTATCACATTTTTTTCTCGCTCTTTTTTTCTAGCCTTAAGAAATCCACTGCTAGACATAGGCCTCCCCTAAGAATTTCCATAGCGTTAGAAGCGGTCTGCCTCCACTGATTTCCGGTTCACCTTCTAGGTAGACTTCCAGCTCTGACTATTTTTCAACCCCATCCATCATTAAACGTCTTCTCAGTGCTATGTGCGCTACTTACTGCCATTTTATCTTACTTATATTTAATACTAATAATAATTAGTTTATCCTTGATAATATGTATAGTATAAAATAAATATTTGAATCTTGTGTTGTGGGTCTCAAAAACTTCGAAAGACCAAAAAGGTCTCCCAACTCCCAGATCCGAAACAAATTTCGTAAAGAAACGCGACAATGTTTTTTTATGATTTTTAAATATCGTCATTTTTGGGTGGTAAATCCATAGTTTTTGCTAAAATAATAATTTAAACACTTTTATACCTTAGATTATTTATAAATAAAAGGGTATACACTATTATTTTAGGAAAAAAATAATTTACCACCCAAATACGGTCATAGGAAAAAAATAACAAAAAAAAATTATCGCTTTTTTTTGCAACTTTGTTGCATTGTGTCTGAAGTCGCTTTAACTACCACCCGGCTTCGTTTTCGGTAGCAGTCTTGATTTACCCTGTATGTATGTTATGACATAAAATGACTGACAGTGTAAGTGAGGCCGCAGGTTCGATCCCTGCACCGAAACAAATATTTGTGTGATCCACAGGTATTTGTTTCGGGTTTAATATTTGTGAGACTGAAAAGTCAATCGTAGTTCCTAATACCCCCGACACAAGAGTCGATCTTAGTGTGAAGTCAGGACTATGTATGAGACTGTTGGGTGTATTTCTTTATGACATGCTTTTCGTAACAAACACAAGTTTTAGCTATGATTTAGTTGTAAAGGTATCATTAGAATTCTATTCGGAATGTAAGACGCATTGTACGAAGGCCTCAGTTTAAATTACGTCATACGTTGCAACAGAAACGTCAGAATTGCGAATGCCTAGCAGCGTGATTCTGAACCCATCTAATTTCCTGTGTTTATGCATAATGAATAAATTAAAACTAATAATCGTTATTATTGAGTATTTCTTTCAGTTCTGGGTATTTGTGAGACCGCGAAATGTATCGTAGCTTCTGATAATAATGACACGAGATTTGTACTTCAGTATTGTACGCATGACTGTTGGGTTAATTCATTTACTTTGACCAATATTAGCTAAAATTCTGGCCTATGTATTAACAAAACCCTTGGTAACCCTAGGTAACCCTTGTATTTAAAAGGAAAAAAACTGTTTCAAAATGGAGTTCTCCATCTGGGAAACCGACTTGAGATTTCACTGTTCACGAAATATTTAGTATCTGATTATTTTAATATTTTATTTGGTTCACTGAACTGTCTCAAGCACTTTTATTCTACTAGTAATGGAATAATCGTACATGATGGTGGGAAACCCGTAATTGTTACTCCCGCAACTGACAGGTTCGAGGTTCCGTCTTTGTACGATAGAACAGGGACGAACGTAACACGGGAAGAAAGAAAAAAATATACAAATATGTTATCTGCACTGGTGTGCTGTATGACATAAGTCCCATGTCCTATGAGTACTATAGTTACTCGTATCTACGCTAAAGTGTTGTATGACGGACATGACCCCATGTAGTGGGAATATCGTGGCTGTTTAAAAAATGTATTTTACTCCTCCCAAAATAGGTTCGTGATAAAGAAACTGAAAATAAAATCTTCCATTGAACTTGAGATGTTAATTGACAATGACCCAAATGTCTCATCCATGGTTCAATGAACGACAAAACCTTTACTAATGCTTCGCTTGTTCCAAACAAAAAGTCATATTTCTTACCCAAGTTTTTTACAAACTTACGTGCTCTGGACATTTGCATCGAGAACCGTATTTGTTATGGTGACTTTAATGTTCTTCATGTGTTATTTGGAGGTTAAAGGACCCCGAACCACAACAGAAATTTGACAGTAAAAAAGACATTATTAGAAAAGATGATGCCATTGAACTTTAAATTGAGTTAATTTTTGTAACTGTCAACAATAATAAAGTTACACCACATAATGACGTTGTTTTCATGTTAGTTTTTTATGTTTTTAATATGAGCAACTGATGGCATGATGCTCTTCGGTGATTACCTATTGTACTGTAGTTTTTTTTTCACCTGTAATGTCATCATTTTTTTTTTATTCTGGCCCGGCTTAGTGGCCACATTGCACCTGATGGTGAGCGCAATTGCCGCACAGGCAGAGTATCCATTGGCATCGGACGGCAGTGCCATGCCAATAGATACAATTATGCCGACCTGCTAATATGCCTCTTCACACTGCGGCGGAAGGACACAGGATTATAGGAAGGAGGGAATACGTGAGACAGCAAAAAAATCCACAGCCTGACGGTGCGGCACAAAAAAGAATTTGAGAAACTTTTGGTTCGCGCTGGGACGGTGTGGACCGTCAAGCTATGGCTTCGCAAGCCAAGTATTATAAATCAAGGCTTGTATCGTGGATACCTAGAACTACCAACGATTTTCCGGTCTGACGAGCACCTAGAAAGCAAATTCTTATGTTCGTTCGTTCGTTCGTTTCAGCCACAGGAAGGCCACTGCTGAAAATAAACCTGCCCCAATTATGTCCACATTGACCTGTAGGAAGCGGCCTGCATACAGTGACTTCCTGCAACCTTAACCAGGTCATCCACCTTGTAGGCAGGTGTCCGAGATTGCGCTTGCCTATACGTGGCCTCCAGTCCAGAACCTTTCGGCCTCAACGGCAATCACTTCTTCGTGCTATGTGGCCGACCCACTGCCACTTCAATTTGCTAATCTTAAGGGCTATCTACATGTGTCTATGCCATAATTGTTATGTATCAGAATATATTTTTCTTGATGCTTGGTTGTTAATAAAATAAGAATAATATAAATACAGACCACATCCTAATTAATTCATCACATAAAAGTGAGAGATATGCACGAAGTGTCGATGGAAATAACTCGCCACATAACAAGTGGTGCTATTAGTGGACCGCCTTGTATATCCTTCCGTGTTGACGCGCCTTAAACCGACAGAGGTGCGGTAGTTATGTATAACGATGTGGAAACATGATAAACTAGATGATCAATACAAATAAATCAGTTAATAAATGAGTTAAAAAATATCCTCATGTTTCTCCCATCCATTAGAAAGCCTCAAAATTATTCTATTGTATCAACTCATATACGTTCCACTGCAGAGCACGGGCCTACTCTACAATGGAGAGTTTGATTGAGAGTGGTTAGGCCATATAGCCATATACCACGCTGGCCTAGTGCGGGTTGGCGGACTTTACACACCATAGAAATTTTACAAATCGCTATGGCATGCAGGTTTCCTCACGATGTTTTCCTTCAGTGTGATAGTGGGTGGTGATTGACTAACAATACAAACTTGACTCCAAAAAGTCAGGGGTGTGCCCTGGGATTTGAACCTCCGACCACCGTGAACATGTCGACAGCCGCGACTGGTCCATTACCAATAGGCCACCTCGCACTTCCTCTAATGATTGCTAATTCTCAACGGATATAAATAAAATAGTACATACGTTTTATTTTCAAAGCCATGAAGTTTATTCAATTTCTATAAAAAATAGGTGTATAGATAGGCGCAGTCTCATTACATTGTGCGATAGAAATGTAACGGACTTTTAACATTCATATCGGACCTTTCAGCGACATAGGCGGGAATAATGAAAAATAAAATGAACAAAATTTTAAACGGCGCCCCAGCCGGAATTTTGCTCATCCAAAGTAGCTTGGAATCCAGCGGATGAAATATTTTTACGATTCAATCTAGGCGTATGGAATTCCACTAAAGTTACACTGCGGCCTTATTCATGACAGATGAAAGGCCTATTTTGGCTATCGAATGTTTAGCGCCTTTCGATAGATTTTTGAATTCCACGAATCCTAGTCACGAATTCCAGTTCAGGTTACTTCATACGAGATTATGCAAACCGAAAAACTCTCTATGCTCTGCTGCAACTGCCTCGGTGGCGAAGTTGTAATTTCACTACGGTATAATTTCAGGGCTAAGGTCTCGGGTTCGAGTCCCGGGTCGGGCAGTGATGTTTTTTTTTTCTATTCATTGTCAGCCCGGAGTCGGAAATTTGTACACTGTATGGTGGTGGGCTCGCCCTATCACATTCGTGGGGCGGAAAATACAAGGAAAAACGTGGGTGTCCTGCTTCCACCTTTGGCTACCCATTCTGGCAAAAAAGGTTGAGTTTATGTATGTACACAGTCAGGTCATAAGTATTGTCACACAGTAAAAACATTTCTTTTAGAATGCTGGCCACAAAAAAGTTTATTGTTCATGAAAATAAAAATGTATACTTTTTAGAATTTTACTCATTTTTAATAATTATATTATATTATTAAAATGGAGTGGACGCTTAAAGAAGAACGTGTTGCAGTTATTACGTTGCATCGTTGCGGTTACGCGCCAATTCAAATTTTTGACATACTGAAAAATTTGAATATAACCAAAAGATTCGTTTATCGTACCATCAAATTATACTTCATTGTATTGACTCTAGTGTAGATGACAGGTCAAGAATTGGTCGCCCTCGGTCTGTTAGGACTCCAGCAGTGATAAAAGCTGTGAAGGCGCGAATTCAAAGAAATCCCAAACCTAAGCAGAAACTGTCGGCCTTTTAGATGGGGTTAAGCAGAACCACGGTGAAAAGGGTGTTAAATGAAGACTTAGGGCTTCGGGCATATCGAAGAAAAACAGAACATCGTTTGAATGCTCGTCTAATGGACCTGAGACTGAAGAGATGCCGCGCTTTGTTGAAGCGGTACGCGGGAAAAAAATATCGGGAATTACTTTTTTCAGATGAAAAAAAAATTACCGTAGAAGAGAGCTACAACAAACGAAATGATAACGCACACAGTAATGAAGAAGCGAGCAATCATATTCCGCGTGTCCAACGAGTTCATTTTCCATCCTCGCTCATGGTATGGTTGGGAGTTTCTTATTGGGGCTTAACAGAGGTACATTTTTGTAAGAAAAGTGTAAAAACGAATGCAGCTGTGTATCAATATACAGTCCTGACGAACCTTGTGGAACCTGTTTCTCATACCATGTTCAATAACAGGCACTGGGTATTCCAACAAGATTCGGCGCCAGCTCATAGAGCGAAGAGCACACAAGACTGGCTGGCGGCTCGTGAAATCGACTTCATCCGGCACGAAGACTGGCCCTCCTCCAGTCCAGATTTGAATCCGTTAGATTACAAGATATGGCAACACTTGGAGGAAAAGGCGTGCTCAAAGCCTCATCCCAATTTGGAGTCACTCAAGACATCCTTGATTAAGGCAGCCGCCGATATTTACATGGACCTCGTTCGTGCTGCGATAGACAACTGGCCGCGCAGATTAAAGGCCTGTATTCAAAATCACGGAGGTTATTTTGAATAAACTTTAGTGTCATAAGAATCTATGCTTTGTTAAGTTCATTTTGGTATATAAATGGTTACATAATGAATAAACTTGTTTCAATTATTTTATATTAAACATGTGACAGAATTTATGACCTGACTAGGTATGAAAATCCCACTCAATTTGAATGGGCAGAAGGGATCAAATCCCCTGCCTCCAGCCAATGTTTCATAGCCTCTTTACGCTTCTAGTAAACCAATGAGAATTGCTACAGGCTGAGGCTAATAAATACAGTCATATTACTAATATTAATCTACCAATATTTACTTGTGGTATATGAATTCACACATTCTAAGCCGCAAATAAATATCGTATTACAGAACAGGGCTTAGTTGGAATTGCCCAATATACCACGGTGTGAATATAATTAAAGATTAAATTGAGTCTAGAATGACATGAGACCCAAGCAATGTTGCCAGCCATTTAGAGTAGTAGACTAGCATGGTAATCAAAAGCATAGTACTACAATGCGTTTACACTGGTTGGCGGCAGAGTTAGGCGAAGTACCCACCAACACAGCCTCTCGCAATGAATCAAATGAAATCAGAAACCTAGTAGGAATTCAGTTATAGACGTCCGCAGGGAACGGGCCTTCGATTGACCGTAGTAAGGCATATTCCAACTCGCTAGCCTTTACATACAATATAACCTAATAAGAAGAAGAAAAGCCAAACTAGTCCTCGTATTATACTCCATCAATCCTTCATAAAACAGCGGTGATACTTTTCGGTTCATAACAAATCAGTTAACTCAACTTACGACATGAAGTAGAAAAAACGGACCTTGATACAACGGGAACACTTTCTATCGGCGACTAAATAAAATACACGATTGGGCATTGCAGAATTTGTTCTTGGAAAAATCGTTGTTATACGATCCAATTATTATTGAAAGTTTGTGTTGTAGCTCAGTGTTTTAAGACTGCGATTCGTTTGAATGTCGAGCGTTCAAATCTGTGAATCAATTTGAATATGTAACCCAAAAATCACCTGACCTTGAGTAACACATAACTCTTGTCGTATTTTGTGGGTAGATTTATAAGCATCAATCACCTGACGCAGAAGCAAATATTTTCGGATCACACAAACTCTTGTATCTGCGTGTTCGATCCCCGCACCGAGAGAAATGTTTGTGCGGTCCACAAATATTTATTTCGGGTCTGGGTGTTTGTGAGACCGAAAAGTATCTCGTAGTCCCTGATACCCACGACACAAGACTCGATCTCACTGTGGGATCAGGACTATGTATGTGACTGTTGGGTGTTACTTATTAAAAAAAAAACTGAACTAGTGGGTTCTGGATTCAGCCTTCCGGCGTTTAATCTAACTAGAACTCATAAATTACTTAGCATCCGCAACCTTGCTATGTATTGTTTCTTTATTAATTGTAGGCAGTTTTATTAGAATATTGCCTTTTAAACAATTGAGTTTCTCTAACATTTATTATTAGCTAGGAGTTAGCAGTCATACGGCCGCATTCATGCATATGTTGTCCCTGGTCGTAAAGGTCGCTGGACGCAGACGGCTTCTAACAAGCAGCTGGAAGTCGTTAGCGCCGATCTATGTTCAGTAAACTTCCTGCGGATGAACTGAGAGAGGTTACAAGACAATAATATTGTGAACCGTGGAATCGGAATAAGCGTGCAATCTTGAAAAGCCTTCACCTTGCCAATTGTCGCGATCAACCGTGACTTCAGTTACGTTAAAAAATATTTGTTACTTAACAACTATTTTTATTGGGGCCAAGTTCATCGGACATGTAAATGCAGCTTGAATGTACAGGATTTTTTGCATAATGTACATGTCGGAGCGGTTTTATATAGAGTCGAAATGATAAACAAAATTATTATTGAAAGATTTGTAAATAAGCCCTAAGCAATCTATGGGAAGTTGTAGAAGTAATTTTCCAATAGAAAGCCCGGTTGTGGTTCTCTTTCACTACCCTCTAGTAACGGTGTAAGCATGACAGCTTGCAATATAAACCACTTTCGGACCGAGTAGGGTTATCAACATTCAGTAGTCGGCAGTAAAGCATTAGCTTTCGGGAGTTTCCCTTAAAAAGTAACAAGTTGTCGAAGATAATCGGCTAAATCGTTAATGCTTTGATTATAACTTGTCGTGTTAGCAATTATGAATAAATAAACGAATATAGACCGGTGACAACGTCACAACAAAAATACTAGAATTAGAAAAATCCAGACTCCATAGGATCAGCAAATCTTTTAAGGGTTTTTGTATAGACTTTTATAACAAAGTTCCCACTCATATTAAAGCCATAATTATAGAAAAATTCAATGCTACTATCAAGCAAAAATTATGCAATAACCTATTATAAGCTTTCAGAATATCGATACGATAATAAGACTTGGGAATAAAATAAAATAAATACATAGTATTCTGAGCAAAGATGTTAATGTGCTCTGTATAATATTAATTATGTAAATTAACGCAATTTGTTTTGCTTTGTCAGCGATTGGATATGTCATGCTCGCTTAAAAGTCTTTGTTTGCAGCGACGTCGTGTGCCGGGTTGGTCACTTCCCTGTAAAATGATTGAGGAGGCCAATGGCTGGCATATGCGTCATACTCGTGAACGGGGGCTGCTTGCGTGGACTGGTCTGTCCCATTTGCTTACATTGTAAATATTGATAACTTTAGGCTTTCCAAAAAAGCAGAGGATACTGATTCTTCGTTCGTTCGACTTCCCTTCACTCAGCCATATTAAATATAACGTAAACATGTTCGTATTTTTTAAATATTATAACAAATTATTAATGACCTGCTCTGATTTAAACCACTAGTAACTTTTGTAATAATCACCAAATTGTAAACTGGTTTTGAAAAAAGCGACACTAGTTTCTTGCCCATTCTTCTCTAGTGAAAACCGCTTTCCGAACCGGGTGGTAGATAAAAAAATAACTGAATCTAAATGATGGGCTAGAACTGGAAGCTAGAACATCTTAATGGATTCAATAAATTATTTTCATTTCATTTTCATTTGATTTCATTTCACTGGCCTGGTCCAATATAATTAACACATGGTTTCTTTTACGACATATGTACATAATATTTAATTTCACGACCACGATCATAATATTTAAAAATATAGGAAAAGCATATATAGTTTTTTTAGAAGCTTTTATTTAACTAGAAATGTATGTATGTAACTATGGGTTTTCGGGCCAAAAATTCCAACTCTATCTTGAAGCAAATATCTTCAACCGATTGGGCTGAAATTTAGTATACACGTATAGTTCATATGTGTGTACAAATTAAATTTTCAACAAAATAGGGCTTGTGACTTCTTTGATATTCTAAGTGTTTGAATACACCATCCACGACCTCTTGAAAAATTCACTCTGTGTACTTACTCATCCCACGTATTTATTTTGTTAGATTTTCTCAACTCAATCTAGAGACATATATAATGCATCAAGATAATAAATCAAGATAAACATCGAAATGCAAAACAACACTAATTGCAACTAATGGAGTGATAACTCAATTTTCCTCTGTTTATTTTATCTTTGTTTATTATGCAAAAACAAATACATAGACAAGGATTGTATAATCTTACACATATAAGAATTTTTATTATTTGCAAAAATCATGGCGTTTCATGGTTCACCCACCTTACTCCTTAAATATTACCCGACTCCTTAGTCCTTAGGTTACTTTGCCCAGGACGGTACTTCATTTGTGAAAAGATTTCTATGTTTTATCAAACATTTAAGGAACAGATTATCTTTTAAGGACGGAAAATTCAACAAGCTATCTATACTCAATTATCCTTGCATGACAAAGCTATTATAAAGTACCAAATACTTTATAATATTGTTTTACATATGTATAATTTTAATAAAAAATGCCGACGTGCGTATTCACCCAATTAAATAAAAGTTCAAAGTCACGTTCGTGAACTTGTGTAATGTATCACTCATCTTCCAGTCATTAAAATAATTGCGCGTGAAGAATGAATTATTTCCTTATTTGTATTATACAATAACAACATCACATGTGGCATAACAATGCGGCATGTCATAATAATATCTTCGTTATTTTTCCCCAGAACAGATAATGTTGTTTGACTAAAGTTGATATGATACAGTACTATTACAGTTACTCTTTCGTTGGGCATAGATGTAATTGGCTCCTTGATATATTCGTAACTAGAAAAACTTTGTGCTTTTTACCAGGCAGGTACCTCATGAGCAAAAGTAATTTGGTAAGGTACTGCCTTTTTTTGCAACGAATGGTGAGACGAGCGTGCTCTTCGTCTGATGGTAAGCGTTACGACCGCTCATGAACAGTAGCAAAACCAAACAACACCTTGAATTACTAAGCAATGCTTTGCATTACACTGCGCTCGCCACCCTGAGACATAAGATGTTAAGTCTCAATATGTCCAGTAGTTACTCTTGCTACAATATCCTTTAAACCGAAACACAACAGTGTATTCACACTGCTGTTTGACGGGATAAATAGACATTGTCGTGGTACCTAGACAGGCGGCCTCGCACATATGAGAGAACTAGCACCAGTCACTGATATGTTATTTTCTACCACCTAAAAGCTGTAAACATTGTTGTGTAAGCGCCTAAAAGATATTCCAGTTATTGATATCTGGACGTTATGAAACATGGCGCCCCATCAAAAGTGTAGACTGCAGAGGCAGTACGTCGGCAGCGCTACAGCCGCGCTGCTTGGTAAATCCTAGTAAATAACAAATTTAAAGACGCCCTTATACCTGATGTGTCTATGTAACGAACGCAATGGTACCTTCTTTAGGGGTTATTTAGAACTTCTGAATACGTCTCCTTTTATGATTCAACCTAACTGTATTGGCATGGCGAAATTAGGAACTAAAATAAAAAAAAATACAAGTATCTATTTACCGCATAGTTTGAAATTTGTTTTATGTAATAAACAACAAGCATTTATATTCATAATCTACTAGTATTAACATGAACCTTTAAAAGATATACCTAAAAGTATGTTCAGGCAAGTACCTGCACGATGCCACTAAAATATCTTATGTACTCGTAGCTGCTGTTAGTACACCCTATCATGCCAATTATTTTCTCTTAAATCGATCCCATGGCTCTCTGTAAGTGATTACTTGGAGCAATAAAACCGCCATTTCCAATTTCTTTTTATATGCTTCTAGCGGTCAGGCTCGGCTTCGCCGGAGTGCAGATAGTTTTTAAGTCCAGTCCACATCAACAACATATTATTATATCGTACCAACTGTTTTATATTTAAACTCAATGTGTCCGCCGTTGACTATATTGCTTTGCCTTCCCATCCCGTTTTACCCCGGTCTGTCCCATCTCATTCTGTCACATGACGAAAAGCATGCAATCCTGCTCCATGCCACCCACTCGAATTTGAAAAAGTTTTATATGTTTACTTGGATTGCTGACTCATCCCCACGGGAACTCTATATTTTTTCGGTATAAAAAGTATCCTAAGTCTCCATGGTTCAGTATATCTTTATGTGAAATTTCATCAAAATTGGTTCAGCCGCTTTAGCGTGAAAACGGAATACACACACTTTCACATTTATTACATTAGTACCGATATATACTGGGTACAATAATGTGGTAACTAACATATTACATACCTCTAAATAAATAAAAGAGACCGTTTTAAATGCAAAACTAAAATAAGACAACAAAGTAGACAATGAATTATTTATTTTATTCGTTTTGTATAATATGTTTGAATTTCGTCTCGAGATAATCTTGTGCGCTAGAGACCCCTCTACACTTGAGATCTGCAGTACTTGAAAATTAAGTTACCTATATAAAGAACAATATATACCTACCTAATTGTTTATTTTTGTTATAGGGACATCAAAAATTGTGTTTACTATTGATATATTTTCATGAGAATTTAAGATGTTATAATATTTTATCTGGGGGCACGGCAGTGCCCCCTCCAAGTCGAACTAAAAAGCGGCATAGTCGTAACATCGTTTTCTCGAAGCAATTCAGACCATTTTCAACCCTCCATAACTTCGTTGTGGTTAAAGCAAGAAGCCTGAATTTTCAGTTACTAAGCAGGCATTGTGTAAACACGGGATATTTAAAATTTCATTCAATTTGAACCAGTAGTTTCAGAATTGTAACTAGTCAAACTTTCTTAATTTTGTCACTCACTGACTGACTGACCGATCATCAAAAGTCTAAGGCACTTCTAGTAGACATAGAACCTTCAAATTTATAATATAATTATTGTTTAGTGTCTAAAGTAAGGGAAAATTCAAACATTTCATAATTTGTGTCTAGCTTTCTAGATACACCAACTGCGTGAATAACTTTATAATCATGGGATTATAAAGTATACATTATTCTTATATCCTATTATATAAATGTATATGGATAAAGGTATAGGATTACAAAGTTACATTTGCAGTTAATGAATCATTGTACCCGTATATAATGGAATAATAGTTGTAGATAGGTATTTATGTATATGAGGCATAACAGGAGGGGTATAGAGAAGGAAAGGGTGTATTCAGCTCATGAAACTGTACAACATTCCTCTAGAAACACATGACGAAGAAACACTTGCAAATAAATAGACTAAATAAATCAAAAATATCAATTACCATGAAAGAAAGAACATTAATAATCAAATCCGCTAAATTTGTGATAAATTGATACCTACAAATATAAGAAAAATCCATAAGACAGAGGTTTTAAGAAAAATCGTTATTGATATTCTAGAAGTAAAATGTACCGAAAAGGAAAAAGGTAGGACTCTACAAAAAGACGTGAGATCCCATCAAAAACATTCTATTTGCCTTATTGATAGATATTTGTAAAATCTATTTAAGTTTACAAATGTTTTGTCTTCTTCGCTCAAATTGAATTCAAAAGTCGATTGAAAGGGCAATATTTGATAATTAAGATTTTAAAAATATCTACGAATAAGGCCGTATATCTTGTCCAGTCGTTTACTTGTTTCTCCAAAGGTTGTCTGGAATTACGGTTTTTCTTATTATTATTTTTTGCAATTAATGGTAAGACGAGCATGTCGTTCGCCTGACGGTAAGCGATACGACCGGCTCATGGACAGTTTTAAAAGCAAACAACGCCTTGAATTACAAAGTAACGCTTGGCATTCCACTGCGCTCGCCATTCTGAGATATAAGATGTTAAGTCTCAATATGTCCAGTAGTTTCTCTGGCTACAATGACCTCCAAACCAAAATACAGCAGTGTAAATGCACTGCTGTATTTCGGTTTATTTGGCGTTATATTTGGCGGGAGAAATAGACATAGCAGTGGTACCTACCTAGGTAGACTTTCACATATGCGAAACTTACCACCAATATTATTTATTTATATATCATATAGCGGCCCGGCCCAGCTTCGCCTGGGTGGAGATATTCTTTCACTCCACTCCACACCTGAAGGCAGCCTTTTTGATATTGATTCGTTGGTGGGAGAAGTGGTGGGAGGCGCCCGACGTGACGGCCCAGTGGTGGCATGCGCGTGAGCTGCGCGCGGTACTGGACAGTACTTGGGCATTGCAATATTACTTTATTTTTCTAAAATAAATGATTTTTTCTAAAATAAATGTAGCTTAAGTTACTCCTTATTATATCAGCTACCTGATAATAAAAGTCCCGTCAAAATGGGTCCAGCCATTTCAGAGATTAGCCGGAATAAACAGACAGACAGACAAAAAAATCTAAGGTCATTTTCGTTATAGGTATCGTGTATATAACGATATGTAGTTGGACATTTTTTTATATTTTCACTTTAAAAACAGACAATTCAATTTTATTTATATGTATAGACTACACTGCATTAAGAAATATGAAAACGTATCTCAAACCCACCAATAATGAATGTTAATTTAAGACATTAATATTTTGTTATTATAAATGAACATAATTATTTTATGTGTACAATTATTTTATTTGCTGTACAGTTCGCCGAACTGGACACTGTGATAGACTACGGACCAAGCTCTCATAATCGAACAATCGTTGTAGAAGAATCCTGGCCGTAACAGTTGGTGATTGAGAGCTACATTACAACGATTTATTCCAAAATAAACTTACTAGAAAGCAGCCTTACAACACACAATGAGAAGGAACCTTTAACATTCATTTCTAATTTTAATTAAACGTACAGTCGCGTTTAGACTGAAGGCGTGACTCACGATTCCACAACACCGGTAGTCAGAACTCAGACTAACCTTTACTAGTTTCTAGCCGGCTTGTTTGTATGTACTAGTTATTCTTGATAGCCTAATTACATGAAAACAGAAAATCAGGAATCGACGTCAATACATAGCGTATTGACGTCGATTCCTGAAATGAAAACTGTATATGGTAGCGGTAAATTAATTATTAATTAACTTTAGTTATTTAATATTTAAATATTTATTTTTATGTAGGTAAAAACATACATAAACTCACGAATTTCCCTATAAGGGGTTGGCAGAATTGTAACCAGGACACCCACATTTCGCCTTGTATGTTCCTTCTCACGATTTGATAGGGGACGCGCCTACCGCCATACTGGGCACTAATTTCAAACTCCAGACTCATAATGAATAGAAAAATCCAATATCACTTTGCCCGACCCGGGATTCGAACCCAAGACCTCAGCTTTGTAACCGTACCGTAGTGCAACTACGCTACCAAGGCAAGTGGTAGCAGTAAATGAATTATTAATCAACTTTAGGTATTTAATATATTTTCATTAGCTAGTTTAATTAATTAGCTAGATGTTAGATTAGGAATTGTATTTGCAGATGATTTCCATCAAGAAACGTTAAATGTAGTAAAAATTCGTGTGTACTTATGTACTTATATAAGAAGTTACACATCTTGTTAAGATAATAAATCACTTTTATTTTTACAATGGCCTATCATTGTATCAGTCCCACTGCAGGGCACGGGCCTACTCTACAATCGAGGGTACGATTGAGAGTGGTTAGGCCATATAGTCCATCACGCTGGCCTAGTGCGGGTTGGCGGACTTACATACCATATAAATTCTTATAAATCGCTATGGTATACAGGTTTCCTCACGATGTTTTCCTTCACCGTTTTAGTGCGTGGTGATTGACTATCAATACACACATGACTCCGAAAAGTCAGATGTGTGCCCTGGGATAATGGGAAAATGGGCCTATCATTGACCGCTATATATAATTTAAAATTACATACTTACGCACATGTATAAACTGTGTGTATAAATGTATATTTTTTTTATCTCCACTATGTTCAACACACACAATTTGCATTGTATTTATAGAATAAAATTGGTAGATTAGATTTAAAGAATAAAAAACATATTTCAAATAATATGTTCATTATAATATGCTATTATAAAATATTATAATTTTATTAAAATGTAAGAACTATAATTTTAAGTAACTCGTTCTGTCTTCCGTAAATCAAGTATAAATTTAATTAATATATTCAATTAGGTGTTATTCACTAAAATAACATTGAGAATTTTATTGCGAATTACCTGCCGGTGCTAATGCTTAACAGACGACCTCGAAAAGGTCGGCTGCCGAGGTTCAAAGCCTTTGGTAATAATACCATTATGACCCCGGGATAAGGAAATAGTGGCTGTACCATGCTGTTCCATATCTATACTTATCTCTTCCTGATGTAATACTAGAATAGCTGTCTAGAAGGCATATGATTTTTTTACATCTAATAGTCTGAATTGAGGTATCATAATATTAATGATTCTCTCTACTACTTTCAAAAGAATTGGCTAATGATTAAAAGAATTGTACAATTGTTATTTAGAGTTAAATACATAAAATCGTAATCGTTAAAGGAATAACTTCGTTGTTTATGGCCATGGTCCACACAAAGGCAATATTTACCGACATTCAGCCGTTAAGAAAATAAAGTTGTAGTGGACTGGTCCGGCACAGATGGACAACAAAGCCGAGAATATTTTGATTTAAGGTACATACCAGCAAGCCAAGCGGAACTTCACTCATAAGACTGGTTTGAAAACTGCGATACATTTTCTTCGTTCTTTTTACCCACCATTTTTCTAAATACTTAGGCCACATCTCACTTCCGCTGCGAAACTCAGCAAAATGTCGAGTAATTTATTATCAAAACATTGCATAATATAAAAGGTTTTCCCGCTTTTCTACACGTTTCAAAGGTATGGGTACGAGTTTGTAAACACTATTCATATAATTATCGAAAGTAATTTGTGTAGATAATCGAAAATGGTGACTTGATGGGATCAAGTGCTACACCTGTTAATGTATGTGAGGATTTCAGAATGACCAGTGAGAAAAAATTACTACTATCTCTAACTGGTCAGGACAATAATGCTGGTCTATTCGAACCCAGATATAAAAGATTGATTCCGAATTCGCTAACGTGACAACTGACACACCTATGAGGTGCATGGGTCACTATCGCGTTTTCTTCTTCTCAGTTCTCGGGTATCCATATTATATTATACTAGCTTTTGCCCGCAACTTCGTCTGCGTGTATATTATAATAATACGGACGTAAAATCAATACATTATATCGCTTCAACAACTTTACACTGTAAGCTCTGCGAAACAGTTGTAAAAAATATATTTTGGTAACATACATAAATCAACTTCAGTGGTTCTGATTTTCACAAAATATAATATCATCCCTTATTTCCACCACCGTAGTGCTTTTTTTCTAATAGTAGTTCACGGCATTATTTTTCTTTTAAAATAAGTGGTGAAATACAAATTTTCATATGAATAACTTCAGCGGTTTCGATTTTGCATACAACATTTCAACCCCTATTTTAAACCCTTTAGGGTTAATTTTAAGAAAAGAGAGTGGGCAATTAATTTAATTTTTCTTTGTAATGATTAACTAAAATGCCAAGTTTTACCAAAAACACTATTTCACCCTTTTAAACCCACTTAGGGGTTGAATTTCTAAAAACTCCTCCTTAGTGCTACTCTACGTCACAATAGAAATCTTTTTGTAAAATTTCACGTTTCTAGCTCCAGTATTTTCGGCTGTGCGTTGATTGGGCACTCAATAAATCATCCTATGCTCACAACACTTCAACCCTTATTTTTACACCTTTAGGGTTAATTTTAGAAAAATAAAGTATGCTGTTATATTTCGTTTTGATTGGCTAACTAAACTGCAAAGTTTGATAATTCTAGCTTTAACAGTTTCCATTTTCCATACAACAGTTTTTTACCCTTTTCACTCCCTTAGGGGTTGAATTTCCAAAAAATCTTTCTTAGTGCTACGCTACATCATAATAGGAACCCTTGTGCAAAATTTCATCTTTTTAACTCCAGTAGTTCCGGCTGTGCGTTGATCCGATAGTTCGGTTCTACAAAAATTCAACCCTTATTTATATTCATTTAAGGTTAATTTTAGAATAATTAAGTATGCAGTTATATTTGTTTTTGATAGGCTAACTAAATTGCAAAGTTTGATAATTCTAGCTTTATCGGTTTAGATTTTCCATACAACCGTTTTTTACCCTTTTCACCCCCTTAGGGGTTGAATTTCCAAAAATCCCTTCTTAGTGCTACCCTACGTCATAATAGGAACTCCTGTGTAAAATTTCACATTTGTAGCTCCAGTAGTTTCGGCTGTGCGTTGATTAGATAGTCATAAAATCACCCTACTCTCGCAACACTTCAACCCTTATTTTAACCCCTTTAGGGTTAATTTTAGAAAAACTAAGTATGCAGTTATATTTGTCTTTGATTGGCTAACGAAACTGCAAAATTTGACAATTGTAACTCTAACGGTTTCGATTTTCCATACAACAGTTTTTAACCCTTTTCACCCCCTTAGGGGTTGAATTTCCAAAAATCCCTTCTTAGTGCTACCCTACGTCATAATAGGAACCTCTGTGCAAAATTTCACGTTCCTAGCTCCAGTAGTTTCGGCTGTGCGTTGATACGTCAGTCAGTCAATCAGTCAGTCAGTCAGTCAGTCAGGTTCCTCTTTTATATATACAGATAATAAGATGTTGCTCGTACTGAAAAATATATGCATTATCACAATTTCCATTTACGGTGTATTTAATTTCGGTTACGGCTAAATTAAAATTTTTATTTACGGTGGCATAGACTATTTTCCAAGAGAAACCTTTGCCCGCATTCCTAAATAAATTTAAAAATATTTATTTTCACAGATGCCTTAATTAATCGCATGCATGAACTTCGAGGTCCGTATCTATTTTAAGATATAGCAAACTTTACGTTTAAACTGTAACAACGGAAGGAAGGATGGCGGTGGAGACCTTGCTCTCACTTCCTGTCGATCGGAAGTATCTATTGGCCTTCTTGCATAGCGACTAATTGCATATATGGATTATTTTATACACTACGAGGTGGAACAATGTCATTGCTGTGTTGAGTGTAAAAATGTAATTCCCTTACTTGTTTTACTTGAGCTGCATTTTTTGTACATTTTTGCTGATTTTATATCGTTCAAATTCGCTCGTGTTATGCAATAAAAGTAATTTCAACGTTTATTGTCCTCGTAATGTATTAAAGAAGGATAATACTTTTTTATTGGTCCTTTATTCAAAACTTTAATAATGACGATTTGACAGCAAAGTGCATGTCTGTGCGTATTGATTAATAAACTTTAGAATATTTAGTTGACTTTTCCAATTTTCTTACAAGGTAATTAACTAATATTGTGAAAATAGTTCTGTGATGGTAACTTTAAACTGCATATTCCAAAATACGGATTTTCAAAGCCTACTAGCTCCTACAATGCAAAATTCTGCAAAGAGCTAATGTAAAATCAAATGAAATTGTAGTTTACATAAAACCATAAAAAAAAAATATGTCAGCCCATAACTGTTGACATATGTTCGGAATTCTTGTGAAGTGTCAATGTTTCAGGTATGCAGATATCCAAATTAATGATGTTTTCGTTCAATCTGAGAGTGGACGTCCATTACCTGAAAATAACCACGTATCTTCGTATGGCAGGAGATAACTATCTGTTCCCAACTAGTATTAGGACGCTATTTCATCTACTATCAATTGCACTGCAGTCACTTTATGGAACTTGTTAATAAATCTCATGGAGTTAGAAACCGCTGCAGATAGATTCGTAGTTTTACCTGTTAGATTAAAACTAGTCAGAGATGTGCACTTTAGGCTCTTACCTTCGACATCTGAATAACGCGTCTAGCCTACTGTCAAGAAGACTACCACTCACTCATAAACACTATTGAAGCACAGTTGTATTTATATAAGACATCTATATTATTCAATGTGATTTTCCTATCTCGATCGGTATATCGGAAGATCTGTATTTGTATCAGCCCATTTCTAAGGACGAAACTCCTGAACAATTTCTATTTCTAAAGATAGAGTGTAAGCCATGTTTAAGCCATAGCCTACTACCACACCCACCTATTGCAGGTTGGCAATCTTCACATATAGAGATTCTTGTAAAATTATCTATGGTGTTTTCCCCAACTCGTTTCGATGTCCGTAATAATCATCATGTAACAACCGATGTTATTCTTAATTCGGGTTCGAATAGAAATAGCAGACTTCGTTTCACGGAACCTTGGGCCACCGCAATCATATATATGAGCATAATAATTATCTCACATCGACAAGTTCCTTGTCACTTACTGTAACCTATAAATTACGAGAAGTGATTATACGCGGTCGCAGTGATATGCCCTTAGATAAAGATAAAAATGTACTTGCAGACTCAATTAAAATTACAAATAACTTTATTGATGACCGCTAACGCTGACGCGTGCAGTAACCAATGTATAATAACGTGGTAGCTTGTCCACAATTGTGTCTAAAAATAATATAGCAATCAATTCGGAAGCTTTATTTTGCATATTGGCTTCATTGGTCAAGTTGATATGCTGTAAGGGGGAGGACCTTGAGACTGATACTAGGTTGGGTAATCTAAAACTTAATTGTTCTCAATTTGAAAAGATCTCTTATGATTATTCTATGCAGGAATGGACATAAATTGCCAATGTAGCAATAGTTTTCGCTAATCTCACTCTCATCCCGGAAACATTTTTGATATTCAGTCACGTAAATAATACCGGGATAAAATAAAATAATAAAACATAAAGATTTTAAGTAATTGTAAGTTAAATAACTTTATTTCAGATAACATTAATTTAGATAGACGTAAACGTAACAGATACAATCAAACCGAACTTTCAACTTCCTAATATAGATTATAGATCTACCGGTATCTAATAGAAGACTAAATTTTAACCGGATTTCCTGGTATCAACCGGTATTTGTAAGCAATAAAACGTTCATAAGATACGTTTGGGTGTATGAAACCATTCATTCAGATCATTTTTTTTTTTACAGCGGCCTGGCATAGTGGCGACATTGCACCTGATGGAAGCCAATGCCGCCCAGGCAGAGTATCCATTTATCCATTGGCATCGGACGGCAGTCCCATGCCAATGGAAACAATTATGCCTGCCTGCTAAGGTGCCTCTTCACACCACGGCGGAAGGACCCAGGATTGTAATGAAATGAAATGAAATGAAATGAAATGAAATGAAATGAAATGAAATGAAATGAAATGAAATGAAATGAAATGAAATGAAATGAAATGAAATGAAATGAAATGAAATGAAATGAAATGAAATGAAATGAAATGAAATGAAATGAAATGAAATGAAATGAAATGAAATGAAATGAAATGAAATGAAATGAAATGAAATGAAATGAAATGAAATGAAATGAAATGAAATGAAATGAAATGAAATGAAATGAAATGAAATGAAATGAAATGAAATGAAATGAAATGAAATGAATGAAATGAAATGAAAATATTTATTGAATCCATAAAATGTCATACACTATTTAGATTCAGTCATTTTTTTTCCACTACCACCCAGTTCACAAGGCTGTTTTCGCCAGAGAAGAACGGGCAAGAAACTCTAGCGTTGCTCTTTTCAAAAATAAGTTTACAATACAGTGATCATACAGGAGTTGAAATTCAGAGCAGTTCATAAATTATTCATAATAATGATTATATTGTACGGCTGAGTTAAGTGTGGTCGCCCTGACCGCGGAACCGGTATACACTGTTCAGCAAAAGCAATGAAAGGCAATAAAAAAAATATTAAAAAAATGAAAAAAAAATGAAAAATGAAAATGAAAAAAAAACAAAGTAATTAATATTATCATTATAAGCAAATCGAGCAGACCAGTCTACACAAGCAGCAACCGTTCACGAGTATGACGCATGTGCCAGCCATCGGTCTCCTCAACCGTGTTAAAGGGAAGTGACCGACCCGGCACACGACGCCGCCGCAAGCACAGACATTTAAGCGAGCATGACGTACTCAAATTGCCTACAACTATGGTGACACAAGTGGGATAATTATTTTAATTATATTTAACAGAGTACACACACATCCGGTTCGGGGACTTATATTATGTTTTATACCCACGCCATACTATCTTCTAAGTATTCTGAAATTTTATAATATGCTTTATTACACAACTGTCGTTTAATATTAGATTTAAATTTATTTATAGATAAGGCTTTTATGTGAGTGGGAACTTTATTATAGAAATGTATACAGTAACCCTTAAAAGATTTGCTAATTTTCTGGAGCCTGGTCTTATGACTGACTAGATTATTTCTATTTCTAGTATTTCTGTCATGAATATCGCTAACCTTTTGAAATTGTTCTGTATTCTTATGGACATACATTAAATTAGCGAATATAAATTCTGATGCTACTGTCATTATATTTATTTCTTTAAATTTTTCTCTCAGAGATTGTCTGGAGCCCAACGAATAAATAGATCTTATGGCTCGTTTTTGAAGAAGAAAGATGGTATTAATGTCAGCAGCACCACCCCACAACAAAATTCCGTAACTCATTAGGCTATGAAAGTAAGCAAAATAGACCAATCGAGCTGTATCAATGTCAGTCAATTGGCGAATCTTGCCCACTGCAAAAACTGCAGCACTCAGCTTTTTAGCTAACGCTGTTGTGTGGGGACCCCATTAAGGAAGGAATAGAAGGAAGGTAGGAAGGAGGGAACACGTGCGCCGGCAAACAATTCCACAGCCTGACGGTGCGGCACAAAAACGAATTTGAGAACCGTTTGGTTCGCGCCGGGATGGTGTGGACCGTCAAGCTATGGCTTCGCAGGCCAGCACGCGTGGTTCTGGTTAGGAATAGAGAGGAGGGGAGCAAGTTGAACAATTCTTCAGAGCACTCACCGTGATACAGGCGGTAGAACACGCTTAGAGAGGCGACATCTCTCCGGAGTTGTAGCGACTCCAAGTTGCTCGTAACGTCTGCATCATTCACAATGCGGATGGCCCGCCGCTGCAATCCATCCAAGGCATCGAGCAGGTACTGGGCGGATCCATCCCAGAGGTGCGAGCAGTACTCCATACCCGGCCGGACCTGCGCTTTATATAAGCGACAAAGCTGACCGGGCGTGAAAAACCGACGCACCCTGTTCAGGACTCCAACCCTGCGTGATGTGGCAGATATTACGCCCTCGATGTGATTCCTTGGATTGAGATCACAGCGGATATCCACACCAAGGATACTCAGGTCATTCCGCACTGAGAGGGGAGTACCCTGAAGAATGGGGAGGGGAGAGAACGGGGATTTTTTGCACGTGAACGCACACACCTGGGTTTTCTTGGCATTGAACTCAACCGTATTCCTGGAACCCCATGTAGAAATGAGATCCAAGGTCCGGTTGAGCTCAATGACAAGATCTTCGCGTCCCTTCACAGTTTCGACACGGCAACCTGGAGGCCCGCAGTGGTATCGCCCATGAACCATGCTGTTCATACTACATTTGAGATATATTTCGCTCAGTGCATAAGGTCGTATTGGGCTAGGTCATTATTTCTTGTTTTTTAGGATCGAATAATTATTATAATGATTTAATAATTAATTATTCAAATGCCATTTTTTTTTTTATTCCAATGAATGGCGAGACCAGCTTGCCGATCGCCTGATGTTAATCGATACGACAGCTCATAAACAGTAGCAGAACCAAACAACACCTCGAATCACAAAGCAATGCTTGGTATTCCACTGCGCTCGCCATCCTGAGACATAAGATGTTAAGTCTCAATATGTCCAGTAGTTACTCTGGCTACAATGTCCTTCAATCCGAAACACAACAGTGCTTCTACACTGCTGTTTGACGGGAGAAATAGACAATGCGGTGGTACCCACCCAAGCGGTCTCTCACATATGAGATACCCACCACCAGCAAAATTCCAATACTACACAGCACAGTATTTACTGCACTACACTGGCCTTGGCAGTGCACTGGCACTGGCACAAGGCCAGTGTAGTGCTCTATGGCCTAACCCATCTTAATCTTACTCTCGGTTGTAGAGGAGGCCCGTGCCCTGCAGTGGGACGTATATAGTGTGACGTTGTGAGAGTGTCACCTCTAATATTTGCGGTCTATGGTTCAATAGTCGGCATAAATCCTATTGTCTATGCCAATCAACGCCTCCGTTGCGCTGATTGGTTGATTCAATCTCTGACATCTGTCAAACGTGACGTGCGAACTGTCATCGGCGCTCGCTTAAATACGCGTGTAACGTTGCTCGCGTCCTCTTTTCTATAACCTGAAAGCCGCGTGCTACCCACGCGTCTTTCCGAACCCGCTGGGGTTCTTCGCCTACTTCTCTTCGTTACCCGCACGGCACGGAGTGCTGACTCCGTGCGCTTACATCGCTGCCCGCTTTTGCTCCGCACCGCTTCCTGCCTGACTGCAACCGAGCCTGCGCCTGCCGCTGACCTGCGCACCGTGTCCGGCCACGTGGCAGCAGACTTCGCCGGCGAGCTGTCACCGGGTTCCGCCACGTGCCGAAGACCCGGATCAGTGTCCAGTGAAGGCCAGTGACTCCTGTTGCATACCACCAGCCACAGTGCCGGGTGTAAACAGTGATGCGAATTTATTAAAGCCCGAACCACGTAATTACCCTGAGTACTCATTTCCGCTACCTACCCCTACCTGCGGGCGGCCTAACCCGAGATACAGAATAATTATTCAAAAATAAATATCATCTATAGAAGACAGTCCCGCTCTCACACCCATGACCAAGGCTAGGCAGTACAATAGAACGCATTTTATGGACACCGGGAACTGAAACTCAGTGGGTCTATGGGAATAAATAATTAAACACACCCAACATTCACACACATAGTTCTGACCCAACATTAAGATCAATTAAGTCTTGTGTCGTGGGTATCAAAATCTACAAAAGACTTTTCGGTCTCATTAACACCCAGACTCGATATAAATACTTGTGGCCTCACTAAACAAACATTCGAAACAAATATTTGTGTGAACCACAAGCATTTGTGTCGAGTCTGGGTGTTAGTGAGACCAAAAAGTCTGTCGTAGTATCTGATAACCACGACACAAGACGCGATCTTAGTGTGGGGTCAGGACTATGTTTTTTTTTTTAATGGCCAGGCATCGGACGGCAGTCCCATGCCAATGGAAACAATTATGCTGACCTGCTAAGGTGCCTCTTCACACTACGGCGGAAGGACCCAGGATTGTAAGAAGGAGGGAACACGTGAGAAGGCAAACAATTCCACAGCCTGACGGTGCGGCATAAAAACGAATTTGAGAACCGTTTGGTATGTGAATGTTGGGTGTATTTATTTATTTTATTTTATTACTTTCCTCGGATTTTTTCATAACTAGCCGGAGCGTATGAATCTTGTTGCTTGTTTGGGAGGCTTAAAGTCCTCATATCTGTGCTCCAGACGACTCATGATAATCCTCGAAAACAGTTAGGAGACATAGCTTAACGGTAAGATAGGCCTATAAATCTTGAATAAGGTATTATCACTCTTTTTGGACATCAGTACCGCCTCATTCCTGTTCCATGCCTTTGGCGTTGTTCTATCGGGTAGAACGGAATTAAAGAGCCTCCGATGGACTTCCAAATATTAGCGTCCCACCCGCTTTCAGAAGCTCTTCTGTAATTCCGTCCTCACCCGGCGTATTGTTATTTTTAAGTTGTTCAAGGGTCATCCAAATCTCAGACAGACTGACGTCCGAGATGTCTTCTCTATAGGATCGAAATTCGAATCAACTCAGCTCTCAAGTCAGCTGAGTTAATAACGGGCTTGATAACCGAACTGTAAAGCTGTCGGTAAAATCTCTCGATTGTCTCTGGCTTGGTCGACACTACACTACCGCCATCCGTCCTCAACATAGACATATGGCTTTGCTGAATACAGGCCCTTTGTGAACACTTTGGAACCCTTATTCCACTTCATTGTCTTTGATACTCACACTATATGTGATATAAATATATATTATGCGAGGTAAATGGCTATTGTTATGGAATAAATGCTGCACGAAATTTATATTGACGCATAAGCGTTTACATGCATTACATAACACGGTATTGTCGGTAATATTGAAATAAAACTATTATTTACGGATTTTATTGCGAATTTAGTTTAATTTTTTACATTTTTGACTACCCGACGTTTCGATTACTTTACAGCTTTCGTGGTCACGGGGCGGAATGAGGTTTTGGTCATCCGTTCTGTGACTGTTACAATTGAACTACCCTTATTTTGCAATTATTAAATTAAAATAAAAAGTGAATTTAAAATGTTAATTGGTTTTTGCGTTCCGATCTACGCAGAAGGAGCTCACAGTGTCTTGAGGTCTGGCAGTTGGTCTTTTGGGTTCCGATTTAATTAAATGTAGAATTGGATCCCATGCTTGTGCAAGCTTCAAGCCATCTTCTCTATTGAAATTTGGATGTTTTTTAATTTCAATAGCCTCGCGAAACATCCTGGGCAGGAATCGGTGTTCTTTTGCGAGGACTTGGGGTTGGTCAAAGCGAAGGTAATGTTTGGAGCCTTCTTCTATATGTTTAGCAACTACAGACTTCGTTGAGCGTCGATGTTTAACGTCAGCTATGTGTTCTTTTACGCGGGTCCCTATGCTTCTTTTGGTTTGACCTATGTATGAGAGGCCAAAGTCGCAATCTATTTTGTATACGCCCGGTTCTTGCAAAGGAATATGGCACTTGACAGGTGGTAGAAATTGACTAATCTTCTTGGGCGGCTTGAAGTAGGTTTTAATAGAATTCGCGATAAAATCCGTCCGTAAATAATAGTTTTATTTCAATGTGTAACATTCGCGTAAATCTAAGAAACCATTATGTCGGTAATATGTTATTTTTTTACAGTTAATCTTGAACTTGATCGAGGGCCGGTACCTTCAAATGTTGTGGTAGGTAGCGGTCGATATGCTTACGTGACCACGAGCACGAACCGACAAATCACCACCAAACTAGTTTCTGTGTTACGCAACCTTTTGTGCGTTTGTATAGACTCTAAATCTCAATGCCCCGGGTTGTGTGACCAAAATAAATAAAACTAAACAGTTGCATAGTCCTGACTCCTGATACATCTTGTGTCTTGGGTGTTAGAAACTACGACAATTTTTGTCTCACAAATACCCAGCCCGGAAAAAAATACTTTTTGACACAAACTTTTTTCAGTGCGGGAATCGAGCCTGCGGCCTCTCGTTTCACGGACGGCGTCCAAAGAACTGCGCAAATATTCACAGATTGTATGATTGTATGGCAGATTGCCATTGAGACAATGAAGTTGTGATATTATCTATTAAGTAATTTGTTCGCATAAAGAAAAAATATTTTTATTTTTTATTTATTCATCCTTTTTTGCACCATACTAGTTACATAAAAGAAATGACAAGACCTGTAGTAATTCTCATTGGTTTACTAGAAGCGTAAAGAGGCTATGAAACATTGGCTGGAGGCAGGGGATTTGATCCCTTCTGCCCATTCAAATTGAGTGGGATTTTCATACCTAGTCAGGTCATAAATTCTGTCACATGTTTAATATAAAATAATTGAAACAAGTTTATTCATTATGTAACCATTTATATACCAAAATGAACTTAGCAAAACATAGATTCTTATGACACTAAAGTTTATTCAAAATGATCTCCGTGATTTTGAATACAGGCCTTCAATCTGCGCGGCCAGTTGTCTATCGCAGCACTAACGTCTAACTAATGTCAATATCGGCAGCTGCCTTAATCAAGGATGTCTTGAGTGACTCCAAATTGGGATGAGGCTTTGAGCACGCCTTTTCCTCCAAGTGTTGCCATATCTTGTAATCTAACGGCTTCAAATCTGGACTGGAGGAGGGCCAGTCTTCGTGCCGGATGAAGTCGATTTCACGCGCCGCCAGCCAGTCTTGTGTGCTCTTCGCTCTATGAGCTGGCGCCGAATCTTGTTGGAATACCCAGTGCCTGTTATTGAACATGGTATGAGAAACAGGTTCCACAAGGTTCGTCAGGACTGTATTTTGATACACAACTGCATTCGTTTTTACACCTTTCTCACAAAAACGTACCTATGTTAAGCCCCAATAAGAAACTCCCAACCATACCATGAGCGAGGATGGAAAATGACCTCGTTGGACACGCGGAATACGGTTGCTCGCTTCTTCACTACTGTGTGCGTACACCTTATCATTTTGTTTGTTGTAGCTCTCTTCCACGGTAAAAATTTTTTCATCTGATAAAAGAATTTCCCGATATTTTTTTCCCGCGTACCGCTTCAACAAAGCGCGGCATCTCTTCAGTCTCAGGTCCATTAGACGAGCATTCAAACGATGTCCTAAAGTTTGCCTGCCCTAAGTCTTCATTTAACACCCTTTTCACCGTGGTTCTGCTTAACCCCATCTGAAGGGCCAACAGTTTCTGCTTACGTTTGGGATTTCTTTGAATTCGCGCCTTCACAACTTTTATCACTGCTGAACCTGCTGCTGCACACCTAACAGACCGAGGGCGACCACTTCTTGACCTGTCATCTACACTAGAGTCTTCATTGTATCGTTTGATTGTACGATAAACGAATCTTTTGGTTATATTCAAATTTTTCAGTATGTCAAAAATTTGAATTGGCTCGTAACCGCAACGATGCAACGCAATAACTGCAACAAGGTCTTATTTAAGCGTCCACTCCATATTTAAAAATGAGTAAAATTCTAAAAAGTATACATTTTTATTTTCATGAACAATTCGAAATTCGAATTCAATAAACTTTTTTGTGGCCAGCATTCTAAAAGAAAAGTTTTTACTGTGTGACAATACTTGACCTGACCTACCTGACCTGACCTACCTGACCTGACTGTGTATAAAATATAAATTAGATGAAGTCGGTTAATTAGAAGGGACACCGTAAAGATGTTTTCGCAAAAAATAACGGTACCTTACTCCTGAATCTGTGTTGTCTCTTCCACGGAATTATTTTATCTACTTCTCGCTACATTGATTTCCCTTAATTCACATAGGTTTTATTCACGTGTTATACCGGGTATATCAAGACTGCTACCGAAAACGAAGCTGGGTGGTAGTTTTAGTGACTACAAACACAATGCAACTAAAAATTTCTCAAAGAAACGCGACATTATTTTTTAATGATTTTATAAATATCGTCATTTTTGGGTGGTAAATCCATAGTTTTTGCTAAAATAATAATTTAAACTGTTTTATACCTTAGAATATTTATAAATAAAAGGGTATACACTATTATTTTAGGAAAAAAATGTATTTACTACCCAAATATGGCAATAGGAAAAAAATATCAAAAAAAAATTGTCGTTTTTTTTGCAAAATTTTCTCTTGCATTGTGTCTGAAATCGCTTAAACTACCACCCAGCTTCGTTTTCGGTAGCAGTCTTGATATACCCTGTATGACTGAAACAACCAAACAGTACAGAGAACAAAGCTCATTTAGTTAAAGAAAACCTATCACTGAGTGGTGACTTGTTGGTAATGAACCGAACGCAAACTGGCAAGTTGGTGATCGCGGGTTCCAATCCTAGAACACACTTACTAAATTTGGGCTCGATGGTCCAGGAATAGTGAGGGGCGACTTTGTGAATAAACCTGTATCAAAGAGATCTTTGCAAGAATTTCTACAATATTTGAAGTCCGCCAAGCCGCATCAGGCAAGCGTGCAAGGGCGGATCCAGACTTCAAGAAAGGTTGTGGGCATAGCAACCCGAAAATCAACGAAGTGGGAGTCTGTGTATGATCTTGCTCATGATCGTTATACGCAATAAAGATTTAACTATGCGATTTTATTATATTGATGTATTATGACATTTAATATAATATGATCAGTCTATCGATCTCATAAAAATACGGAAGTATAACGAATAAGTCCGTTAGGGTTATGGGCATGCCCATCGTGCTTACTATGGTGGATCCGCGCTTGCAAGCGTGGTCGTACTTTAGGGACTTTTTAACTCTCTGAGTCCAAGTCTCGATTACATAGGAGTCCCATGATCATTAGTTGAGACAGCTCCAATAAATAAATAATGCAGGAAAATCGAAATAAATAAAATTCTGGAACTACGGAACAAAATTGTGTCCTTATTTAACCCCATATCTTTTGTACGTATAATATTTTTACCTTACTAGCCAACCTAATCAGTTTTCTCTTGATTGCATTACTGCATATTGGGTAAGAGTGTAAAATAAAACAATAAATACGACACATAATTTATTTCGAAAAATACAATACATAGAAGATTAAACATTGAACATACCATAGGATATAAACAGTCACGAAGATCCTTAGGTGTGTTTTAATTTTTTAAATTAGTATAATAAATCCGATCCGTTACCTTGATTGTAGCAACAAAACATTAAACGCATTTTATACTGCAGTTAGGCCAATTACATTATAACTACACCAAAAATACTCCATTGAGATATTACTAGAGGACACACAGCAAAATATGAAACAGAAAGAGCTATATCGGTCTCTATCACTCCTACACAATCATAGTATATTCCCTCTCACTATACAGGTTTAGAGTGACTCGTAGGTGCAGTCCGCTTAGATTTTGCTCGATGGCCGCTCCCTTCGATCAAATATACACTAGATACAACATGAGCGCTCAGAAAATGGCACCAAAAAAGAGTGCTCTCTTTCGCCTTCAATCACGCACCGACCGTTGCTTCTAAAACGTCGCAGAAATTTAGACAATATTATGTGAAAAGCTACTTTAAGCTCCAGGAATAAGGTGGAATTTGTGTCAATGCATCAATGCCACTTTTTAACAGAACATTTACAGGGAACTGTGTATCTAGTGTATATTTGATCGAAGGCCGCTCCAATATAATATGGCCTATTCGGGTGAATCAGAATGTCGGGAATTCCTTTAATCACTAAATTGGTATCACTAATTCTTTTACGGGAACACGGCGTTTAGATGTTGTTATTGAAGTAAAATATCCCATCAAAAACATTCTGTAAAAAAATCCAAGTCTCGCAGCTCAGTTTTTCTACCGTAAAAAGTTGTGAGATCCATGTAATACTAAATCGGTTAATTTATTTAATCCCTGCTTAAGGGACCTTATGTCTTAAGTTATTACGTAAGTTATTATCATATCAATATTAAAAATTCTTTACGTTTAAATAAAGAGAACGACTTGAAAATTCAGACTACTTGCTTTAACCACAACGAAGTTATAGGGGGGGGTAGAAAATGGTCTGAATTGCTTCGAGAAAAGGATGGTACGACCATGCCGCATTTTAGCTCGACTTGAAGGGGGCACGGCCGTATACAGCTGAAGCCCCAGCTGAAGCTGAGCCCCAGATACAGCTGTGTTTAGGAGAATATAATGATTATCGGAATTCCTCAACGTTCGGATTTACCCGAATTAATTATATCTCAATGTGTATAAAAATTCATCAGCCCAAACGTAACTTACAACGCCTTGCCACCAAAAAATATTTCATATTTTGATCCCACTAGAATAAAATTATTAAAACCTGATTTGCAATCGTCAATTTTTAATCATGAAATAAAATACAACAATATATTAATGGCAGCTGCTCTTAAGTGTCTAAAATCCAATCGTTTTTTTTTTTTCTATAATACATTTAAAATGCCACAAAGCACGATTATAATACTAGATTGATTATAATTTAATTTTAATGATTTTTTTTTATTGCCTTGAATGGCGAGACGAGCATGCCGTTCGCCTGATGTTAAGCGATTCGACCGCTCATGAACAGTAGCAAAACCAACCAACACCTTGAATTACAAAGCAATGCTTGGCATTCCACTGCGCTCGCCATCCTGAGACATAAGATGTTAATGTCTCAATATGTCCAGTAGTTACTCTGGCTACAATGTCCTTCAACTTGAAACACAACAGTGCATTTAAACTACTGTTTGGCGGGAGAGATAGACATTGCATTATAAATATGATTATTACGAAGGATGAGTTTTGAAATCGTTTGAATCGTCAGTCAAATATTACAAAGAGAAAAATCCTATCAAAGATATAATTCCAGTAACTGGAATATACATATTAGCAAACAAATATTTATAAGCATTATGCAACTTATATTCCTATTTTTATACCGGGTATCTCAAGACTGCTACCGAAAACGAAGCCGGGTGGTAGTTTTAGTGGCTACAAACACAATGCAATTAAAAATTTCGCCTAGAAACGCGACAATTTTTTTTTATGATTTTTTAAATATCGTCATTTTTGGGTGGTAAATCCATAGTTTTTGCTAAAATAATAATTTAAACTCTTTTATACCTTAGAGTATTTATAAATAAAAGGGTATATACTATTATTTAGGAAAAAAATTATTTACCACCCAAATATGGCCATAGGAAAAAAATAACAAAAAAAAATTGTCGCTTTTTTTGCAACTTTTTCTGTTGCATTGTGTCTGAAGTCGCTTAAACTACCACCCGGCTTCGTTTTCGGTAGCAGTCTTGATATACCCTGTATAGCTTATTTCTAACAAGTGAGAAAATGACTACGGCGCACATTATAACGGGTATATCAAGACTGCTACCGAAAATGAAGCCGGGTGGTAGATTTAGTGACTAAAATCACAATGCAACTAAAAATTTCGCAAAGAAACGCGACATTTTTTTATCATTTTTTAAATTCATTTTTGGGTGGTAAATCCATCGTTTTTGCTAAACTAATAATTTAAACTTGTGTTTGTACCTTAGAGTCTTTATAAATAAAAGGGTATACACAATTATTTTAGGAAAAAAATATATTCACCACCCAAATACGACCATATGAAAAATGTAACAAAAAATGGTTGCCTGTAAAGTCGGTTTTACGGGCGAAGATTTTACGTGACAACGTCTTTTTCTCGGTAGAATATTTATTGATATGAATATAATTAAATTGCACAATAAGAACAAGGAATTGAATGAAAATAAGAATTGCACAAATTTTAACTATAGAAATATATTTTGTTTACTAAAACATTGTACATGTAATGACGAATCTAAGCACTCCATATTTTCACTACAGACACAGCTGACGATACTTTAACCACACGTGTGAACTTGTATTGTGACGCTTTCTTGTTTTTCCAACGCCAAGAACGTTCGAGAAAGACAAAGACAGAGACACAAGCATGCGCCGATTCAATGCGCCTAATTCTCTAGTGCTGCGCGCGCACCGTTACGTTACCGGGCGTTACACTTTTTCATAAGTGACTCCCAGCCGCAACCTAATTTAAGACGTTGTCACGTCAATAAGAAAAATCGTATTTTGCCTGCTCTCGATTGTCGAGCTCGTCAAGACGATTCCTCTGACTCCAAACACGGGGGGTTTACTTTAAGAAATGACGGAGTTATGCCTGGACAAATATTTTAGGGGAGAGAGGGAGGAATTTGGGGATTTGGTTGGGGCCAATCTGTAGAGCTCACCGAGCCGGTTCCAAAGATACCAAACTCGGTGGGTCTACGATCTATATTGGCCGAGATAGGATTGGGGGGGTGAGGTAAATTTTCGGGGTGGGGGTAAGGGAGGGGGGGAGGAAGGTTTCGTGGGGAGGCTAACTTAAATTAATTTTTTGGAGGTAAAATATTTTTTTTTGGGGGGGTAATTTTTTGCGTAATTTGGGATTTCTGGCGGGGTCAATTTGTAGCCCTCACCAAGACGGTTCCGAGGATACCAAACTCGGTGGGTCTACGACCTATGTTGGCCGAGATAGGATTGGGGGGTGAGGTAAATTTTCGGGGTGGGGGTAGGGGAGGGGGGGGGGGGGTAGGTTTCGTGGGGAGGCTAATAGGCACTATTTCGGAATAAGGGTGGGGGAAGGCAGGGGGGGGGCTATGGGACAATTTTGGAAAAAGTGGGTGAAACTGAAAAATAATTCTCTAGTGCTGCGCGCGCACCGTTACGTTACCGGGCGTTACACTTTTTCATAAGTGACTCCCAGCCGCAACCTAATTTAAGACGTTGTCACGTCAAAAATTCGTCACTTTTTTTGCAACATTTTCTGTTACATTGTATCTGAAGTTGCTAAAACTACCACCCGGTTTCGTTTTCGGTAGCAGTCTTGATATACCCTGTATATCAAAGCAATATATCTCAGCGGTAAGATTCTACTTGAAATGTAAACCACATCGCCTCTCCACATCACCTTTAGAATTATAGAGACCTAAGTAAAAAAATCTTATTTTTTGGGAAACGTTAATTAAAGATTTGTAACATAAGAAATTTTGTACTTATGGAAGATACATCTAGAAGACCGATTTGCACATTTTTCTGTCACGTTTGTCTGTCTGTTTTGATTTCACATCATTCTGCCTTTCATGCGTCAATAGGTCCTTCTTTAATAGGTCGATAGGTCACTTTGAGCCAAATTATGATTAAAAGACAAAATCAATTTTTGGATTAGGTCAATATAATTCTAAAGCTGCGATATGATATGTTTTTTTTTCTTGTTAGTACTGTTTCTGGTATGGTCTGGTTATGCTATGGCATGATTACCGGGGTTCACAGTATGTTGTTTTTGTGCGCAACACTTGTGCAAGTATCACACACATAACGTATTATTTTCCTTCCAAAACCAAACTGTATCTGCGAATATTTCTTTGCTTTGAAGCCGCAATCAACATGAAAATGCGCAAGATTTATTGGGCGTACTAAGTGCAATGGTTCTATGTTATATCAAATCATTGCCCACATTTATTGATGAGAGCATTATGAATGAACGTATAGGACAAATAACATAATAAACAATACACAATTTCAAGTCTTTTGAATTTTAACTACACTAAATATTTGATGACTATTTATGATCTTTTATTTCTCACATTACTGACGTTAGTAGGGCAAATAGGCTTTTGTTACTTTTACGGGAGATCCGCCGCTTTATATAAAAAAATAAACACAAATCGTTATTGTAAAACAAAACGTCGTTTTAAAACACACACTAAATTCAAATGATTAATTTTGACACCATTTTTAAATATGCGACAATACAAAGTAAACTTTAATATTGAAATATCTAGACGAAGAACATGCGGCTATGCTCCAACATCTTGTCCAATACGCGAAGACGCGTCGGGCGTTTCTCGAGCTCGGTATTAGAGAAGCTTTGACCACTGGAACAATGAAAATTGGTTTAAATGTTTGACGAATACTCTAGCAGACTTGAGGCCATTGAAATGTTTAGAATTTTTGTACTAATTTTTTTTTAATACTTTCACGGCTTTATTAATAGGCAGTTTTAAATCAAATTGAAGAGGCTTCTTAGCAGGCCGGTATAATTGTGTCTATTGGCATGGGGCTGCCGTCCGATGCCAATGGATACTCTGCCTGGGCGGCATTTGCGCTCACCATCAAGCGCAACGCGGCCACTACGCCGGGCCAGAATAAAAAAATAAAAACATATTTTAGATACAACATGTTTTTCCCCTTTCAAAATACTGTAAGAAGACATAACATTCGATATCTAAAATATAATTTTTAACTTTATAGGAATAAGTCTGTTAAATAGGAAACATATACAGGGCTGATATTGACACAGTTTTTATTCAAATTTAGCACAATAGTACCTAGGGGGATTAAGGAACATGTATTTTAAATTAACTACCATATGTCAATATCACCCTGTATATGTATATGTAGATTTATTTTTGCTCAATATTAACCAGTTTTTTAGTAATTATTATAGATACCTAAGATACCTAAAATTATTGTATGCCAATTTAGCGGACCATAGTTTTACAATAGCCGATTTTTAATTTCGCGATTTCTACTAATAAAGAATGTATAAATAAATTAACAGTGCGTGGTGGCCTGTTGGTAAAAGGACTAGACGCGACTGCCAACATGTTCACGGTGGTCGCGGGTTCGAATCCCAGGGCACACCTATGACTTTTCGGAGTCGTGTGTATTGACAGTCAATCACCACGCGCTAAAACGGTGAAGGAAAACATCGTGAGGAAACCTGCATACCATAGCGATTTATATTTCTATGGTAAGTCCCCCAACCTGCACTAGGCCAGCGTGGTGGACTATATGGCCTGACCACTCTCAATCGTAAATCGTACCCTGGATTGTGTCGGAGGCCCGTGCCCTGCAGTGGGACGTATATGGGCTGACACAGAGACAGAGAAATAAATAATATTGTACGTACAATGTGAGCGCACGCGCACGCAAGCACGCCAGATGCGCGTAGTACGTGGGCGTGGGGTAGGACACGGCGCGCATGCAGCGCGCGTACAGGTGGCACAGGTAGTACGCGAGCTGCTCCACCTCCGTGTCCGACAGCCGCCCGTCGTTGCACACCGCGTGGTAGCGGGTCGGACGCGCCGTGCCCTTGATGGCGCTGTGAGATACCTGCAAGGAAAACATATTTAATTTAATTATTTATTTATTTATTTAAATCTTCATATTGTTACATCCTTACACAACTTAGTTATAATATTTATGTCTGGCAGTCTAACTTTTCAAATGCTATGAAGGTATTCTTATTTTTTTGAATTTGATTGATGTAAAACTGAGTGTTGTCTTGGTTTTGGAGATTGTGTCTTCATGTAAACGATCATAAAAGAATATTCCTTTAGGAATAGATTAATATTCATTGATAATAAAGGAGAAACATATTTAATGAAATAATTCTGAGCGTTTTAATATACTAAACGTATACAGGGATATATACGTATATTGGGGGAGGCCTACGTTCAGCAGTGGACTTCCTTTGACTGATGGATGGATGGATGGATGGATGAAACGTATACAGGCGGACTTAATGCCTGAGGCATTCTCATTAGTCTACCTTAGGGTTTTGAAAAAATTAAGTACAGCAGGTGTAAAAGTAGATTATAAAACATATGCTAAAATGATAATATACATAAATATAGATATGATACATTATGGATATAGATATAATACATATTCATACATCAAGCAAACACACATCACGATATAGGTGCGACCAGCACATCCGAGTTTTGCTTTGAAATTAAAATGCCTATTTTACATCCATATTCTAAGACGTTTCCTCGAATCTTCCCAACCTTAACTCTGTCGAGGCGACGTTTTAAAAGAATTCAAGGAATCGTCGAAAATGGTATGCTTAGTAAAAATATGTCTTTCCTAGAGGATCATCGAGTGAGATTGAGTCAAGGAAATAGGCCATCAAATACATCATCGATGTATAAATAATGTACAGATTTAACAAAAACTATTTGACATTTCAATATTATGCTCACTTGAAAAGTGACAGTCAAAATTTTTCGCTTAGGTCAAAACGTTAACGATTGTAGAAAGAGTATAGATTAGAAGCGCTTGTAACTTGTCTGAGGGGGCAGGGGAACTGTTTACTCGTTTGTCGCACACTTAGAGTATCTATATTATAGAGAGAGCGCTAGTACTTCAAAAACGTAGATAAAAAACTCGTTAAAAAGTATAATAGCTAAATATAATTTTGGTGATCAAAGGAATGTTAGCAAGTTATTGCTAAATAATTAATTCCACTTTCATTAATATAGGAGTTCTACCAACATTATGGACAAGAAAATATCTACGGTTTTCAAGACGCGAATGCATGACAGTGCTCCCTCTATATTATAAATACTCTAAGGCCGCACATATGAAATAAAAAAATACTTACCAAATAGAAATCGAGCTCGCGCGGATGTACGATGTGCGTGTCAACCACCGTGCCGGGACTAACGTTGTATTGCGTCTTGCCTTCCGGTAAGAAGAATCTGGAAAAAAACCATTGGATATATATTCTGTTTTTATTAAAATGTTATGTATTGCAAAATCTAATAAGAAAATGTACCAGGTTTATCAAGACGGCTACCTAAAACGAAGCAGGGTGATAATATTCTAAGGCTCAATTGCACAAACTAACTTTGCCAATACCTTCGCCCTTGAAATTGTCAATTCCATACATTCGCAAGGTCAAATACATCTCAAATGTATGGCAATGACATTTTTATAGGCAAAGGTATTGGCAAAGTTACTTGGTGCAATTGAGCCTAAGTGACTTCAGACACAATGCAACAAAAAAAAATTCTCTACCCTCCTATTTGGCTGGTATTTGCATAGTTTTTTTAAAATAATAGTTTAAACCCTTTTTTTAAGAGACGTTGTTTAGATTGGATTTACCACCCAAACACGATGACATTTAAAAATCACAAAAAAAATGTCGCGTTTGTTTGCGAAAGTTTTAGTTGCATAGTGTTTAAAGTCACTAAAATTACCACCCAGCTTCATTTTCGGTAGCAGTCTTGATATATACAGGGTATATCAAGACTGCTACCGAAAACGAAGCCGGGTGGCAGTTTAAGCGACTTCAGACACAATGCAACAGAAAAAGTTGAAAAAAAAAAGCGACAATTTTTTTTCTGTTATTTTTTTCCTATGGCCATATTTGGGTGGTAAATACATTTTTTCCTAAAATAATAGTTTATACCCTTTTATTTATAAATACTCTAAGGTATAAAAGAGTTTAAATTATTATTTTAGCAAAAACTATGGATTTACCACCCAAAAATGACGATATTAAAAAAATCATAAAAAATAATTGTCGCGTTTCTTTGCGAAATTTTTGATTGCATTGTGTTTGTAGTCACTAAAACTACCACCCGGCTTCGTTTTCGGTAGCAGTCTTGAGATACCCGGTATACCCTTTATTTGCATCCTTTGTGCACAAAGCACAAGTCTAAGAAGATTGTCAACATCAGGTTTCTGTTTAATGCAAATAAAGGAAAACGTTGCGATTTTGTTTGCCTTATCGTTTGGAAGTATGGTACCTGGTATGATGTCTCTTCTGTACGAGTAGGAAAAGAACTTCCGGCTTGGGCCCCCTCGGTCCGACCAAAGTTTCGTAGGCCCGGTGCAATGCCTTCAGCTCGCCCGCCATTACCTACAACATCGAATATAAATACTATTATTCAAATAACATTCTTCAGTTTTTTTATGTTTATATTAATACTGAATACTTGTTATTCTATCAGTGTTAGGAAAACATAGTTATCAAGTTTGTTTTTAAAACACTCATTGTTTTCTGCTAAAATTAAAATGAATATACGTAGAAATTCAAGCCTCTATTGCGTGGTTGATTAAATTGCCAGCTATAAAACATTTAGTTCTTGTGCAATTATACCTAATATAATATAAAATTATATACATATACAGGGAGCGCAAAAAAATGGCGCACTTGCTCAGTCGGGTACAAGGGCATAATATTAATATCGTAATAAAAAAATAATATTTGGAAAATACCTATCCGTTTTGAAGTTATGACCGTTTAAAGTTTTCAGTTTAATCACCACTTTTTCGCATAAAACCAGTTGGAATAGATGAAGAACAAAATTTAAACACATACGTATTTTTTCGTTTCGTCATTAATTGAACGGTTAACGAAATATACCACGAAAACCATTTTTAACAGCATCAAAACTTTCTTAGACATCGCTTTAACCGATGTTTACACATGGGTAAGGTCATGAACTCTTAGCTGTATAATTTATCCTTCTCTAACTTCAAAAAAGGATATTTTTTGTTTCATTTCAAATAAATCAATCAGTAAAACAGGGACGTACTCAGATTTAAGCGTCAATAAATTAACAACATAATAACTTTAGGTGCAGTTGCATCGTGTATGGATTGACTATTATTTTGTTTGTCATTATTTTCCTTAGTGTCACAAATCCAAACTGAAAGACACCAAGAAATCACATTGGTCATCGCTTAAATCATGTAAGATTGCGAATTTAATTCTAATTAGAAAAGTTTTCGTAATACCTACATAACATTTAAATTATCTAAATTATTAATATTCATTGTAAAAATAATCTGATGACACTGATTAATAAAAAATAATATTTTTAAAATGATGGCCCAATTCGGCCCTATTAGTCAAAGGAAGCCGCCGGTCATAGTGTACTTCGTCGGATCCAACGCGGCTCGATTATTCTTCCTTTGAGGTTGCCGCCGCCCTTTGTGAGCGCGAGCCGAAAGGCGGCAATGTCTTTGTCGGTAACTTTTAGCATTTTGCAAAAGAAGACCGACATCTTGAGGTGTGTTCACACTACACACTTGATATAACTTAATTTGATTAAGTACCTATTCCGATATAAAAGTTACGTTAAAAAAAGATCTTATTATACTGATAGAATGGTCCTTACTTGCTCAAGAGCTTATAATATTATTTAAATATGTCATCAACCGATCCAGTCAGTTACAAATTGCCTATTTAATTTTGCTTATTATTGTATTTAACATTACTTTAATGTGTTTTGAAAATAATGTTACTTTAAAGTAATAAAATTTCTTCTAAATTCTTATACCTAGAGAAATGTCGTCTACCATTACAGCATAGAATTTACATATGAGACTTCTGTGAGATAAAATTAGTGAAATCAATAAACACTAACCACTAATTTACTGCACTGGAGACTCCGTGCCCTGCAGTGGCACGTATATGAGCTGATACAGTACTAATACTAATTGTTCACTTGAATTATTATGAACTCAAATAGGAAAGCTTTGTATCTAATGTGAACAGGCCTTTATCTTTCAAAAATCAAAATAATAATTTATTTTTTATTAGTTGGATTCGGATTGCGATCGCGTGTGCATGTATTAGTCGTGTGCATATTATTGTAAATTCATTTTCAGTTATTTTGAGTAAATTTTATTAATTTCACTATGCTTTGAATATTACCCAATTTGATAGCTTTTGATGTAACTTGTGTTATGTGAAATGTAAAAGAAAAAGTGATTTGTGCTACCAAACTGTGACAGTGTTTTCGTGCGGGTTTTGGCGGATCCTGCGCTTCCATCCTTGCCTATCAAGGCCATTACGGTTTACATTACAAGGTCAGTTAACTATTTTAGTGGTCATTAATTACAACTAACCAGCCCATATGAGTCACCGACGGCCTCCGTGGAACAGTTGGTAAGAACTGCCTGTGAAATGAGAGACCGCGGGTTCGGTTTCTGCCCCGAGACAAATAATTTCCATGAACCATAATTATTTTTCTAATCCCCGCGACACAAGATTTGTATCTTAGTGTGGGGTTAGTACCCATGTATGTGACTGTTGATATTATTAATTTAATATCCTTTTTATGTACCCTGAGCGTTATGTACACAATCGCACGACTTATAAGTAAATAATGAGCTATGCTTATTTATTGTTGAGTGTCTACCGTTCAGTTGTAAGGTTCAATCACTTTAGCGTAATGTGTTAAGGGTTAGCATATGTAAGGTTAGTTTTTTTTTTCTCGGCATCTTTCTTAATATTCGCTAGCGCCATGCAAATGCGTATTAATTAAGATGCCTTCACCATATACTATAATGTATATTAGCAGGTGCGCCGTTTTCTTGTCCACCCTGTATATACCGGGTATCTCAAGATTGCTACCGAAAACGAAGCCGGGTGGTAGTTTTAGTGACTACAAACACAATGCAACTAAAAATTTCGCAAAGAAACGCGACAATTATTTTTATGATTTTTTTAATATCGTCATTTTTGGGTGGTAAATCCATAGTTTTTGCTAAAATAATAATTTAAACTCTTTTATACCTTAGATTATTTATAAATAAAAGGGTATACACTATTATTTTAGGAAAAAATGTATTTACCACCCAAATATGGTCATAGGAAAAAAATAACCAAAAAAAATTTGTCGCTTTTTTTTGCAGCTTTTTCTGTTGCATTGTGTCTGAAGTCGCTTAAACTACCACCCGGCTTCGTTTTCGATAGCAGTCTTGAGATACCCTGTATACAGAGTATTTTTTTCCTAAAATAACAGTGTATACCCTTTTTTTATAAATAATCTAAGGTATAAAAGAGTTTAAATTATTATTTTAGCTAAAACTAAGGATTTACCAACAAAAAATGACGATGTTTAAAAAATCATAAAAAATTACTGTCGTGTTTCTTAGCGAAATTTTTAGTTGCTTTGTGTTTTTAGTCACTAAAACTACCACCCGGCTTCGTTTTCGGTAGCAGTCTTGAGATACCCGGTATATATACCGGGTATATCAAGACTATGACAATTTTTTTTTGTTATTTTTTTCCTATGGCTATATTTGGATGGTAAATACATTTTTTCCTAAAATAATAGTGTATACCCTTTTATTTATAAATAATCTAAGATATAAAAGAGTTTAAATTATCATTTTAGCAAAAACTATGGATTTACCACCCCAAAATGTCGATATTTAAAAAATCATAAAAAATAATTGTCGCGTTTCTATGCGAAATTTTTAATTGCATTGTGTTAGTAGCCACTAAAACTACCACCCGGCTTCGTTTTCGGTAGCAGTCTTGAGATACCCTGTATATATAGGCAATGTTAACGAATAAACAACGTTTGCGGTGTAGCCACTTTACCAACGCTTTTTATCAATTATAAGAGTACATATCCTATCGAGTATGCATGGTTATGAAAAACCTCGCAGGTCTAGATAGCTAACATCATAAACAACAACGTTTGTAATAACTCAATAATACATTACGTGCTTATTTTTTTCAAGTTTTTATTTAAGTTTTTGACATGTGTTACACATGTTGTTACATGCATTCACTGCCGGGATTTGCACGATTTTGTTTAATTATATTTTCGATGCATGTAGAAGAACATTCAAACGGAAAATTAAATGAATATTTATTTTTGTAAGAAAATATAATGTAATAAATTACCTTAAGTCGTACAACAAACGTTGTTGTTTTATGTTAGCTGCAAGGTGGTTGGTGTTTTACAAATAATCCCGTATACATCATTTTCATATCGAGTGCACTGTAATTCGTATTTAAGCGTGTTTATGTATTAATATTTGTTGTCTTTTTAATGGTGTACAATAAAGTATTGAATAAATAGATAATAATCACCTGTGAAAACTGTCCTTCAGACACACCGTCGCGGAATATGTACATCTTCTTAGGTAGCGCGCCCTGTAGCTGCCTGAAATTCTTGAGGTGCTCCAACATCATGTCTTCAAACTGAACTATCATTTCCTCCTGAGAAAACAGAACAAATGTATATATATACATACAAATAAAAATATATATAAACAATACATTAAACCAAATTTTGAAATTCAATTATCTCAAATTATTTGTAAATCAGTAAGGATGATGACTCAATTTTTATTATTTGTATCATTAGTTTACGTTATGCTAAATTGTAACAGAAATATTTTTTACGTCCCTTTCCATAATAAATAAGTTACAATTATTTCAAATTTCATAGAAATTCTTAAAAATTCTCTATGGTATGCAGGTTTCTTCACGATGTTTTCCTTCACGTACGTGGTGATTGACTATCAATACACACATAACTCCGAAGGTAGAGGAGTGCCCTTTAATTTGAACCCACGACACCGTAACATGTTGGCAGCCGCGTCTGGTCCGTTTACCAAAAGGCCACCATGTACTATGCAATATGCAATATTGGAACAGGTTGTGCAACATACATAAATTAATTGAAAAAAAATTAAAAATAAATAGTTTAGGTATATTTAATTTCACTCAATCTCGTTTTAAAAGGATAATAGGCAAATATAATTTCGTTTATCAAAGGAATTTATAGCAATTTATTGCTAGATAAATAATTAAATTTTCACTAATATAGGAGCGCTACCAACATTACGAACAAGAAAATATCTACGTTTTTTAAAACGCGAATGTATGACAGCACTCCCTCTATGTATAAATACTCTAAGATTCTGGCTTACTGGAGTTAAAGAGGCGAGGTGTGAGGACGGGACAGTCTATAAGATTCAATTTGAAATTACCTTAGGCGTTTGAATACTCAGTGCAATGTTATAGCTGAAACACGCCTTGTCCATCGACGCCGTCACCGCAGCTATACTTGGAATAGTTTTCTGTGAAGCAAATTTATTCACATTACAACCAAGACAAGTGATAAGTTGCCTATGAAATTGCCGTTTCGTATACAGATATTTTTTAATTTCTATCAAACAAAATATGCACCCATACTATCGATGGGTCTCTTTCAAAGCAGTGGTAATTTTTCAATACCTTTCTTGAAGAAGTCAGGTGTACGGGAGCCAACAAACTCTTTACAGGCATTTTGGTATATTTTTTTTCCCTTACATGTAAGTTATATACATTTTAGAAAGAGTAGAAGTCTGTCGGGGCAAATTCTGAAGAGTACTAAGGATGACGAAAACTTCCAAACTAACCCTTGTAGCTTAAAGACAGTCTGTGACGTATGAGGTCGAGTGTTCTCATGTAGAAGCTTCGGGGACGAGCGATAAACTAAGACTGACCGGAAATTTGCAAACTTCTATGGAGAAATTATGGACACAACTATGGAATTGTGTCCAGTTCTTAATAGTAAACATCCGCAGTAATGCTGTTGCTATTTAGTAACAAGCCCTGATAGATAATACCGGCAGTAGATCACCAACAGTAACCATTACTTTTAGGGTTAATTTTTAATTCAGGCATTGCCTAGGTTCTGGATCAAGGTCTAATCAACACGATGACTGCTTTCCAATTACACCTAAATTATATGATTTTTTAGGTTTCCAAACATTATAACACAGTTTCAAAATCTGTCATCACGTCAATTTATTATCAAAAATACTTAAATTACGTTTCAAATGGCCAGTATTGTAAAACGGCAACTTCATAGGTAAATAACAAAATGTATTTATCGCCAGCTAATTACTAACTACATAACACATAAATTGAAAGTAATGCGCAAAGAAACAAAAAAAAAAAACAGATAAAGCTTCTAATAAATGTTTCACAGCGCAGAAGCTAATTTGTGAACAACAATTATTAATAATTTTATCCGAACCACTTCCGTGAGCTGATGACGCCAATTTTGCTAGTAACAGACAAATACAGTTTATAACTTGTAAATCGCTTTACAATCTCACGACTGAAATTAATAACGTATGCTAAATGCAGTAAATAAATACACTCAACAGTCACATAAATAGTCCTGACCCCACACTAAGATAGAGTCTTGTATCAGAAACTATGAGAAACTATTCGGTCTTACAAACACCCAGACCCGAAACAAATACTTATGGATTACACAAATATTTGTCAAGGTGCGGAGGTCGAACCTGCGGCCTCTAGTTTCAAAGCCGTCGTGTAAACTGCTGGAGGCTATCAATCAAATTATCTCAAAAATAAACTAATCTTGATTAGTCAAAAGTAGGCGTGTCGATAAATCTTTGACCTGATTGGTATATTTTCGGGATTAATCCGTAGAGATAAAATCGCTTATTAATTTCTGCCGTAATACATGATCACTATTTACCTGTTCTGGGGAAGGATGAGTGACGTCAGCGCCAATGATCATGACGTCACCAGCCTTCAGGCATGGCGGGGTAGACTTAGTATCCAAAGCTTGGTTGACGCCCATCAGTTTGGAATTAACCTGAAAATAAATTTACATACATAAACTCACGATTTTTTTCCCAGAATGGGTAGGCAGAGGCGATATCACTTTGCCCGACCCAGGATTCAGGAAAAAATAATGTTACATTAAATCAATACAATTTTGAAATAGAGCAATATTAGGTCGGTTTGCAGTTGCGTTTTATTCTATGAATAGTCGGTCACCATGGAATTTGGATACACCTTGTCAGATCTAAAGAACATAATTTCCTCTTTCCAAATTCCAAATTTTTTATGAGTTTGATACACTAAACCTGTATTTCAAAATACAAAATGTTTTTTAAACGCTACCATTTTTTATTTACTATTTTTATTCACCATTTTTTGTGTATGGAAAAACATATATTATGTATGTCTTATAAATATAAACATAATCGAGATCCAACACCGGAATTCGTGGAGGAATGAACTGGAAGTCGAATAAAAAAATATTATGTATGGGTGGTATATATTTTATATTGTCTATGCCTTGCGAATATTATTATTTTATAAAATTTAATTAAATATAAATTAATATTTTGTAAAAATCTGTCGCCCGCGATAAATCAGGAAAATGATTAAGAGCGTTTATACCCTTTGCGCGCTTTTTGGCTAAAAACAGGACTTTTCAAACGAGTTAATAGCCACCAATAAACAATTTTGAGGAAAAATAATTAGTACTAATTTTAGAAAAGGTTGTCATCTAGGGATTTTGGCGGAAAACATTATAGATTGATGGATAATTTGTGGGTACCATAAGGATTACTGAACACAAGTTTCGTTATGTAGGCTTTAAATGGCAATTTAGAAGTTTAAGACATCCGAAATCACTAAATATAAGATGAAAATAAAAATATTATCAGACTAATAAGACCCTTATGGAGGGATTTTGCTGAGAAAAATAATTTATTTGTGTTTAGTTCCTGAAAAATAAAAATTTAAACAATGCGATATTATTCAGAAACTCTCGTCAAGAACATATTTTTTTTCGCCAACTTATCGTACATAACTTTTTATAGCAATTGCATATTATGATAGAAGAACATCTTATCAATAAATTACCATTTTTATATTTCAACAAAATTAGTTTTCATGTTTTCTACAAATATTTTAAAAACCACTATAAAACACGCTGTCCGACGTGGATCAAATCAGACCGCCGCAAGGCCTTCTAGAGGGAGGACGTATCGCTCGTCGCTCCGGCCTGGCTGCAGTCGATTTTTGCCGTGCGTAGTAAAAATAGCCACGCGCGGACTGCGATTGCCACATCTTAGTACTTTGGTAGTAAAATATTAAAAAAAAATGATTACCTACAATGATTTTGTAGTGAGTATAAATTATGTTTCAGATAATATAATGAGATGTAATTCCGAGGCTAAATTATGTTATGTATTGTAATATAAAATTAAATATCTTAGATTATATACTCGTCTAGATTGAGCAATGTCAACAAACGATGCGCTAAAAGTGTCCTCACTTTCGTTGATATGAGTGAGTACCGGTCGTGTAATTATTGTAATCCAACTGTCAAGGTGTGTGTGTTTAGGGATGCCTACTCCAGATTATTAACTTAACTTTTCCCCATTACTTGATATACAAAATAGGTTAAATAAAATATTTTTTCTTTATTTAAAGTAATCATACTATTAATTATATTTATAACGCATTTTAGTAAAAACAATAAAGATCTAAACCCATCTCCTAGTGTTTGTTTCCGAATAGAATTAACTCTTTGGATTTATTGCCTGGGCTGTTATCTGATTTCTGTATTTATGTAAAATATAAATCATCATAAGTAAAATGTTCGGAACACACAACTGAAGTCATGTGAGGCTACGAATGGTCTTCTTTTCGTTTCCGCTGTGTAATGTCTCTCCAGCAATTTGCTAGTACGGAATTCGTAGTCTAAAAATATTATTAGGACCTTAAATAAGTTCTCGCTGTTTCTTCAAAGATGACAATAGCAGTACCCCGTTTGTGAAATTTTGAATGGTAATACACATGCAAGGCAAAGAATTAATAAAATTACTATGAAGTGCATGTCGTCGTGGGTTTCATTAATATCGTGTAGGTAAGTATGATTTACTCATTAAATAAATAATGCCATTCTTCTTGTTGTTATTCTGATCGAAATATTATGTAATGATATTTGTGTTTTATAGTTTCTCCCATAGTTTCAACAAATTTTCCTAGTAATAAATTGACAACACTGGCCAATGAAACACATCTTCAAAATAATGAATTAAAAGTTCATGTTTTCTTCAAATAATAGTGGTTTAACAATAATGTTACCGATAGAAAGTGATATTGGTATTATTATACAGTTTTCCCACACAATTGCGATACAATTCAACAGCACAAACCGGCATAATTAATTATTTTTCGGGAGCACGTTATCCATATGTAGTTCAAATGACACTGACGTACGTGAGAAGCGAGTCTACCAAATTTGGTAGACTTTTTTTGAGCCGTGCGGTGAGGTGTGATGTGTCATCTAGACGAGTATATAATCTAAGATTAAATATATTTCGTAATTGTAAGGGGTTGTAAGGCCCCTAACTCTTTTCATGTGTTCGAATAAGAAATGATTAATAAACGTCCGTAGTGTCTACTGATTGAACACTGATTTGAATGCAACTTAACAATGAAATAATAACGAAAATATGATTAGTATCTAAATTTGTATTGTTCATTGCTTGCACAGTAATATTTGTCTACTTATAATGCAAATAAAATATTTTTTATGATATAATATTACTAATATATAAATCATAAGTTACATTTCAATTCAATATTAGAATTTTGAAGCGCAAGGATCAAAGTTGGTTGCGCTGACTGTATAGCGAGCCGACGCGGCAGCTCTACGCACACAGCTTTGGTCGCTTATGTATGCGTGAAATTAACGAAGAAATACCTATAGTTGACTTTGCGTGCAAGGTATAAACGCTCTTAAGGACAAATCATAAAAAATGGTATAAATAATTTTAAGCAGTATCGGTATCGGAATCCATGATATTTCTTCCCGATACTATGAATACTATGAATTATCCTTTGCTAAATAGTAAGTGGCATACCTTGAGCAAAATGTTGCGGGTAGTCTGCGGGTTCAGCCGAGTGGCCACCGTCATCTCCTTGATGCACTGCGTCAAGATACCCACTTGACACTCCGCTAACTGTTTCACCTGATAATATCACAATATCTACAGTCAAAAATAATCCATAAGTAAGGTTTTTCTGTGTTAGTACTGGTTACTATTATATAAACGAAACAATCATTTCAAATGTAGTTTGTTCTGTCCACACTTGTCATATTCTTTTCGATGTTAATGTATATGCATTATTTAGATATTAAATCCTTTACTGTTATATCAATCCTGCTTTTACTCTGCCTATAACCCATCATCCTGGGATACTATTACACTCATATAATAGCAAAAGTAAACAACACCATCCATCCATCCATCAGCCAAAGGAAGTCCACTGCTGAACATAGGCCTCCCCCAATGATTTCCACAAAGACACGAGATGTGAAGTCACAATATGTTCAGTAGTTATTCTGGCTGCAATGACCTCCAAACCGGAACACAAAAGTGCATTTACACTGCTGTTTGACGCAGAGCCGGTGTTAGGGTAGGACACGGTTGGGCGACGACTCTAGGGCGCCAGTGCAAAAGTGCGCAGAATGTCGGGATTTACTGTAACCTATAGTGTATTATCTATGATTTACTGTCTTTCGTTTGGATTTGGATAGTACTTATAGGGCGCAGTAGAAATCTCGCCCATACCTACATACATATACATACATAAACTCACGCCATTTTCCCAGAAGGGGTAGGCAGAGGTGCCAGGACACCCACATTTCGCCTTGTATGTTCCGTCCCAGGATATGATAGGTGGCGAACCTATCGCCATATCGGGCACAAATTCCTGACTGGACTGATAATGAATAAAAAAATCCAATATCACTTTGCCCAACCCGGGATTCGAAACCGAGACCTCAGCTTTGTTACCGTACCCTAGTACAACTACGCCACCGAGGCAGTCAAGTCTCGCCCAGGGCGGCGGTAATCCTACATCCTCTACTGGTTTGACGAAAGAAATAGACATTGCGGTGGGACCTACACAGGCAATTAAAAACTTACTCTAGCATAAGTATCGCGTCCTCTCTTCGATATGATGATGAACAGTAGTTTGATCTTCCTGCTCACCGCGTTACTCAATACGCGATGTAGTTCGTTGAGACGCACGTTGTATCGTTGTTCCATGGGCTCGGCCACTCTCATGCCCATTTGCCTGCCCACGTCCAGAATCTACGAAAACATACATTTTACAAACAAATGCAATTCGTGTCACTCTATATGACCACTGAAAACCAGCGATGCGCTGTGCCTGACGTCATAAAATATAAATATCCAAGAAGGACCGTCATTTGACGATTTCCGTTAAAACCACGAAATAAAATAATGCTATAGATAGAGTTAAAATAAGGATTAAAATATGTATGTACATGTACATATAAATAAAAATTGAAGTGTCTGTTTGTAAAATGAAAATAAAAACAATATCCAAGTATATATCGTTATTTACACGATACCTCTACCGAAATTGATTTTATAAGAAATCTGTCTGTCGTTTGGTTTGTAACCGCTAATCTCGAAAGAAATATCTCTAAGAAGGGCTGGGCCAATTTTGACAGGATTTTCACTGAAAGATAGTTAATTTTTGCGGGAGTAACATAGGCTACTTTAATCCTCAATACATAGTTACGTACCATCTTGACAAGTTGGTCTCCGTTACTCTCGGTGGGCGTCAAATCAATGGCGACCACACCCCAACCTTCCAGAACCTGTGGTTTCAACAGGGTGTTGGTATTCCACGATCCATTCCTTGAAAGAAAATAATAAATAAAAAACTTAACATTATGTAATAAAGTCCATTCTCCATCTACACTTAATATTATAAGGCTGAAGAGTTTGTTTGTTTGAACGCGCTTATCTCAGGAACCGCTGGAACGATTTGAAAAATTATTTCAGTGAAAATGAAAATGAAATGAAAATAATTTCATCACTTAGATTCAGTCATTTTTTTATCTACCACCCAGTTTGGAAAGCGGTTTTCACTAGAGAAGAACGGGCAAGAAACTCTAGTGTTGCTCTTTTCAAAACCAGTTTACAATATAGTGAAATATTACAAAATTTACAAGTTTGTTTAAATCAGAGCAGTTCATTAATAATTTATTGTAAATTTACAATAAATATTTTTGATACGAATATTTTTATATTATAATTACTATGGCTGAAGCCCAAATACTGGAACGCAACTTAAATATAAATGGCGCTTAACTACGTTAATCCCGATCAAATGTACTGGCCAGGGAACGAAACCGGTTGCACATAACGGTACCGGTATCGACCAATTTCGGTTACCTTTAAGATTTGGGGACCCGTTATGACGGTAACCAATGCAAATTATAAAGGTTACCCTTATATACGGGAACCGATTTAATACCGATAACCTAAAAAAGACCTTGCCGGCAAAAGAGAGCGCATTGGAGAATAGTTACTCATTTCCATATTGCATACCAAGTGAAACATATACTTGGCGTGTTGTTTACCCAATATCCCTGGAATCGGTTCATTTTACTTGCGATGTAATAGTGTTGAAAATAAAAGGAAATGAGTAAAGGCAAGGATTTGGTGTAATGTACTGTATAGTAAAGACATTTTTATATCTCAGTATATTTAATTCAATAAATAAATAGATAGATACCTAAATTCACATAAATAATATTATTTAGTACAAAAACCCTATATTTTTAAATTATAAAACATTAAAATAAGATAAGCCACGTCCCGAGCAAATGACCTTGAGCATTTATGTCTTTCTAATGCCTACTATACACGACGTCGTATTCGGTTGCGTCCGCCGACGCGACGTATAAAGGAGGTGATTTGTGCATCTGTTATAGGTATTTAACGTCCACAGATGCGTCCGCCTCGAATCCGATTGCTGTCGGTTTTTGTGGCGTGGCACGGATCAGAGGGTTTTGTTGCGAACGTCCGACTTCTGTCCACAAGTCTTCGCTTTTTTTACCATCGCACCACACTTTACCGCAGTAGAGTTCATTCGAGGGGGTTAACGTCACTCGCGTCCGTAGGCTTTGACCCTAGATTCCCTACACTTGACCCCTGGGTAGTGCCAAATGAGTGATACAGTTCGTGGTGGTAGGACTTAAGTGTCCGCCCGGGTAGCGACCACCGTCCACGAGGCGTAAAGGCCGTCATAGTGATCTCCATAAGGGGATCGCGTTCCGGGATCAGCTCATGGTTTTCCGTTTTTTTCGAGGGGCTTGAGTCCAGGCATGAGGTTGTACCGTGTGGGTATTTTCGGTCGTTTGTCGAAAGGAGGAATGTTGATCCGCTGGCCAGGGAGACCCGTAGAAACGGTTGACCGCAGGCCGCCCGCGGTATAGTACAGGGGCTAACCACCTCAAGAGGCTGCCTCACCATGCCACGCATAATCTTGGGTGGGTCCATCATGCCGGTTGGTGACCGGAAGTGGGGTCTCGGCGGCCCATCCCAGGAGGGTACGGGGGCCCTTCCGTCCGGCGGATCAATTCGCTTCCTGCCGACCCTTTCGTGCCGGTGCCCATTCGGCCTTCTTAGTGCCCGAACTTAAACCCTTCGTTGCCTCTGCACCAATCCCATCCTTTCAACCATGACAATGCAATTAAACAGAGCAGGTCCTTCAGCGGTGCATAACCCCACCACTGCGTTCACTATGGAGTTAACTAATATCCGCGGACCCCATACGAACCTCAATGCCGTCCATCACCATCTCGAGACGGCCCAGCCTACTTTGTTCTTCCTAACGGAGACGCAGATTCGTTGTCCGGCCGATGATTCTTACCTGTTGTATCTCGGTTATTCGCTTGAAGTAAACTTCAAGCCTAAAGCCGGGGTACGCTTGTGTGTTCGGTCGGACATCCGCTGTCGCCGTTTGCACTGCATGGAGGACCCCTCGTTCTCCGCTCTGTGGGTGCACGTGGATCTAGGTTCCCTGAGCCGCATCTACGTGTGCCTTTACAGCTCTCACCACGGGGACGATGAGGCGACTCGGCTGTTCAGGTATCTTAGCCAGGCAGCTAATGACGCGCAGGCGCAGTTCCCGTTAGCCGAAATGGTGGTCTTGGGGGATTTCAATGCTCATCATGAACTGTGGCTGGGATCCTCCAAGACTGATCATGCTGACAGAGCTGCCCATGCATTCACTCTGACTCATGACGTGACACAACTGCTGAATCAGCCCACCAGGATCCCGGATGTGGCGAGTCATGCGCCTTCTCTGCTGGAACTTCTGCTGGCAGGTCACCCCGCCGGGTATCGTGTGACCGTTAGTGCGCCTCTGGGCACTTCTGATAACTGCCTGGTTGGGTCGTCATTACCGTTCGCATCACCACCACGTTCCGTGCAGGTTAAGCAGAGAGTCTGGCATTACTCGTGGCAGATTGGGATGGTATGCGGGAATATTTCACATTCATCTCTTGGAGGCGGCGCTGCTTTGAGGGTAAAGATCCCTCAGCAAGTGTCAACGCTATTGCTGACGAGATCAGACTTGGAATGGAATATTACATTCCTTCCTTTGAGATCGCCAGTAAGGGTCGTGGACGCTCCTGGTTCGATCGTGCATGCGCCGTTGCTGTCGGTGACAAACAGGCGGCGTACCGCGCTTGGATCAGGAGTCGCGCCATGAAGGATCCCAATATCAGTTCCCTCAAAGAAGCCTACAACCATGGCTTGCAAGAAGGCCTACGTTAGGGCGGATGCCCAGCGCGTTAGCAGGATTGGGCGTGCGTTGGCCAATCACCCAACTAGCAGTCGTGCTTATTGGAGTTTGGCCGGAGCCGTTCAATCTAACTTCTGCCGTCCAGCGTTGCCACCGCTGAGGTACCCAGAAGGGTCGCTGGCCCACAAGCCGCAAGAGAAGGCTGCCTTGCTGGCAAATCTCTTTGCGGCTAATTCCCTTCAGAGCACTCACCGTGATACCGCTTGTATCACCCTCCTCTCCATTCCTAACCAGAACCACGCGTGCTGGCTTGCGAAGCCATGGCTTGACGGTTCACACCATCCCGGCGCGAACCAAACGGTTCTCAAATTCTTTTTTATGCCGCACGATCAGGCTGTGCAATTGTTTGCCTTCTTGCGTGTTCCCTCCTTCCTACAATCCTGGGTCCTTCCGCCGTAGTGTGAAGAGGCACCTTAGCAGGCCGGCATATTTGTTTCCATTGGCATGGGACTGCCGTCCGATGCCAATGGATACTCTGCCTGGGTGGCATTAGCGCTTACCACCAGGTGCAATGCCGCCACTATGCCAGGACATTATAAAAAAAAAACCATATTGTCGTATATCAACGAGTGATCCTCCAGGTAGCGGACCAATTGAGCGCTTATGATCCGCTCCATGAGCTTACACATCACTGAGGTGATAGCGATAGGGCGGTAATTGGTGGGGTCCGACGGATCACCCTTTTTTGGGATCGGCTGCACATTGGCCTCCCTCCAAGATTCCGGCACAACACCTGTGCGGTAGGACGCTCGGTAGAGGCGAGTCAATGCAGGAGACAACTTGGCTGCACAAGCTCTTAAAACCACGGCTGGTATCATATCCCATCCAGACCACTGGCTTTCCAAACATCGAGAGACCGTAACTCACGCTGCACATCACACTGCCTGATGCGAATATCCGCACATTGAGAACCCGCAATCAGGCAGTGTGAGCAGTGTCTGGGAACCACGGTCTTCGACGCGGGAATTAGCCGCAAAGAGATTTGCCAGCAAGGCAGCCTTCTCTTGCGGCTTGTGGGCCAGCGACCCTTCTGGGTACCTCAGCGGTGGCAACGCTGGACGGCAGAAGTTAGATTGAACGGCCCCGGCCAAACTCCAATAAGCACGACTGCTAGTTGGGTGATTGGCCAACGCACGCCCAATCCTGCTAACGCGCTGGGTATCCGCCCTTATGTAGGCCTTCTTGCAAGCCATGGTTGTAGGCTTCTTTGAGGGAACTGATATTGGGATCCTTCATGGCGCGACTCCTGATCCAAGCGTGGTACGCCACCTGTTTGTCACCGACAGAATCGGCGCATGCACGATCGAACCAGGAGCGTCCACGGCCCTTACTGGCGATCTCGAAGGAAGGAATGTAATATTCCATTCCAAGTCTGATCTCGTCAGCAATAGCGTTGACACTTGCTGAGGGATCTTTACCCTCAAAGCAGCGCCGCCTCCAAGAGATGAATGCGAAATATTCCCGCATACCATCCCAATCTGCCACGAGTAATGCCAGACCCTCCGCTTAACCTGCACGGAACGTGGTGGTGATGCGAACGGTAATGACGACCCAACCAGGCAGTTATCAGAAGTGCCCAGAGGCACACTAACGGTCACACGATACCCGGCTGGGTGACTCACCAGCAGAAGTTCCAGCAGAGAAGGCGCATGACTCGCCACATCCGGGATCCTGGTGGGCTGATTCAGCAGTTGTGTCACGTCATGAGTCAGAGTGAATGCATGGGCAGCTCTGTCAGCATGATCAGTCTTGGAGGATCCCTGCCACAGTTCATGATGAGCATTGAAATCCCCCAAGACCACCATTTCGGCTAACGGGAACTGCGCCTGCGCGTCATTAGCTGCCTGGCTAAGATATCTGAACAGCCGAGTCGCCTCATCGTCCCCGTGGTGAGAGCTGTAAAGGCACATGTAGATGCGGCTCAGGGAACCTAGATCCACGTGCACCCACAGAGCGGAGAACGAGGGGTCCTCCATGCAGTGCAAACGGCGACAGCAGATGTCCGACCGAACACACAAGCATACCCCGGCTTTAGGCTTGAAGTTTACTTCAAGCGAATAACCGGGATACAACAGGTAAGAATCATCGGCCGGACAACGAATCTGCGTCTCCGTTAGGAAGAACAAAGCAGGCTGGGCCGTCTCGAGATGGTGATGGACGGCATTGAGGTTCGTATGGGGCAGTGGTGGGGTTATACACCGCTGAAGGACCTGCTCTGTTTAATTGCACTGTCATGGTTGAAAGGATGGGATTGGTGCAGAGGCAACGAAGGGCTTAAGTTCGGGCACTAAGAAGGCCGAATGGGTACCGGCACGAAAGGGTCGGCAGGAAGCGAATTGATCCGCCGGACGGAAGGGCCCCCGTACCCTCCCGGGATGGGCCGCCGAGACCCCACTTCCGGTCACCAACCGGCATGATGGACCCACCCAAGATTATGCGCGGCATGGTGAGGCAGCCTCTTGAGGTGGTTAGCCCCTGTACTATACCGCGGGCGGCCAGCGGTCAACCGTTTCTACGGGTCTCCCTGGCCGGCGGATCAACATTCTTCCTTTCGACAAACGACCGAACAAACCCACACGGTACAACCTCATGCCTGGACTCAAGCCCCTCGAAAAAACCGGAAAACCATGAGCTGATCCCGGAACGCGATCCCCTTATGGAGATCACTATGACGGCCTTTACGCCTCGTGGACGGTGGTCGCTACCCGGGCGGATACTTAAGTCCTACCACCACGAACTGTATCACTCATTTGGCACTACCCAGGGGTCAAGTGTAGGGAATCTAGGGTCAAAGCCTACGGACGCGAGTGACGTTAACCCCCTCGAATGAACTCTACTGCGGTAAAGTGTGGTGCGATGGTAAAAAAAGCGAAGACTTGTGGACAGAAGTCGGACGTTCGCAACAAAACCCTTTGATCCGTGCCACGCCACAAAAACCGACAGCAATCGGATTCGAGGCGGACGCATCTGTGGACGTTAAATACCTATAACAGATGCACAAATCACCTCCTTTATACGTCGCATCGGCGGACGCAACCGAATACGACGTCGTGTATAGTAGGCATTAGAAAGACATAAATGCTCAAGGTCATTTGCTCGGGACGAGGCTTATCTTATTTTTTTCAAAGTATATAGGTAATCCGATTCCAAACCAAACAAATAATTCAACACTCTCGTGCGACGTGCGTACTGAATGAAATATCAATTAAGAGTCTCAAAATTCAAAAATCGCAAAGAACGCGTTTGCGTCGAATTAGTGCAAGTAACAATATGCACCAACCGGGGCGACGGCCTTGAGGTCGTGTTTGGTCGACGCACGGCGCATCGACGCTTTGACTTTTGCCGACGACGCTTGGAACATAGAGGTAATCCTTATTTCGGTTACCGGTATGATACCGGTTAAATTCTAGGAATCTAATAAAATCAGCGTATAGGGGTTACCTTTAAAAATACCGGTATTTTTTTTTCGGTTGATACCAAAAAATACCGGTATTTCCGGAACCGTTTTCGGTCCCTGGTACTGGCTAAGTGGGCCGTGCGCTGTTAAGAGCAACTTATTATTTGAATGGCGTTCCAGTATTCGGGCGTGAGTGAAGCGAAGTCGCCCAGAACGAAGAATCAGTATACTCTTTTCTTTCTTTCTTTGGAGTTGGATAGGTCATTTGTCGAGGAATGCTATAGGTTATAAATCATCACGCTAATGGGAGTGATTGCTATTTCAAGTTAACATCATCACCTTATTTTTGAAGCCTTAGCATGCTCTATATTTCTGCTATTGCTAATTGCCACCCACAGAATTTGTAAACAAAAAAATGACCATATATTATAACCATTTTCACGTCTAAAATTATACATACAAAACCGACTGTTCATAGTTTACACGAGTTTCCTTCAAAGATTACACGAGAAAGTATAATATTAGCCGATCGGCTTTGTGAATCACAATCGCAAAATTTTGCTTATTTATGACTTATGAAATGTTATTATCGCCTTCACTTGCTATTTGTGATTGCTATTGCTATTTATTCCAATACTACATCACGCTATGACCTAAAGAAGGGAAGCAGTAATGAAAAATCTAGCAATATTCGTTTTTCGTTGTCCGATTGGTCGATATTCCAAATTGATAGTTGAATTGAACATTATGGCCGCCATTTTGAAAAGTGTATCTAAACCCGGGCGGAGCCGGGCCGGACCACTAGTTGCCAATAAAATAAGCAATGCCAATACTCCAAGTAAACCTTTTTCATGACGGTCTTTCTCTCACTCGCGGATAATACTATTAAACAATATTTTTGTTCTAGTCTTTCATTAGTATAAAACAATTTGAACATTTCATTTATTCATGAGTCATAAGACTTTCTACAGATATAATGGAGTCAACGTGAACAAATCGATGGGCACTTCGAATATCCCAATCAGGACGTGATAAACAAGTAGGGTGAAAGATATTGAAGTGTTGCTCTCAGAGTGACCGTAACGGAAATAGTGGTACATGTACAGTCAACGACAAAAGTCGTTGAACACATTCAAAACGCCAAAAGTCTTGCACACATAAAGCAACAGAAGTGGTTGAGCAGAGTCGGCCACAAAAATTCGTGAACACCTTAAGGTTACAAAAGTTACTGAACAACAAAAGCAACATAATTCCTGAACATGCAAATTGTACATATGTCAGTATTTTTTTTTGATATCTTTGTATTGCGCACGCCCACCGACTTCGATATGAACCAGTTAGCTGTTAACTATCTGGCGAATTTCCGTGACAACTTATAACAATATTCAATGTACGCCCAAATACTGGAACGTCATTCAAATAATAATTTGCTCTTAACAGCGCACGGCCCACTTAGCCAGTACATTTAATCGCGATTAACGTAGTTAAGCGCCATTTATATTTAAGTTGCGTTCCAGTATTTGGGCGGTAGTTTCTCAAAATATTCCCAAAGCCACAACGCGTGTTTTATATCAATGGAGACAATTAAAAATAATAATTATTAGTCAGAATGGAAAATACTTTTTCAAAAGTTTCTGAGCGACAAAATAACTGAACACACCAATGGTACATAAGTTTCTGAACACCTATAAAAAGCAAGTTTGCCGCAGATGTGTTCAGCTACTTTTGTCGCTTTGTTATGCATTCATTGTAAAATGTTATTTCATAATTTATAATTTTTGTTTTTCTCTGCATTGACTTATTGTTTTCTGTTATTGTGAAATAATATTTATTTATGAGAAGTTTTAAGAGTGTTTTATATCAGTTGCGTAAATAAATAATAATTATTATTAGATTCAGAAAGAAAACAGTGGCAGCATTTTTGAACTTTTTTGATTCAATTGGTTTCAGAATACATATCTGAGGGACCCTTCGCTCCGATATTCTAAATTGATAGTCAAAATAGAATATTTTGGCCGCCATTTTTTAGTTATTGGTCCGATTGGTTTCAAAATCAATATCCACTGGGTTCTTTGCTCCGATATTCAAAATTGTAAGATCAATGGAAAACGATACGTACGATTTAGACAATAAAAGGTCCACATAAAAACAAGAGTAGGTACATAAAAACTCAAGAAGTTTAATAATTTATCGTATTTGTTATATTAAATATTGATTATTTACATAAATTCAACACTTAATAGTAAATAAAATTAATTCAAATTTAACCTTTCAAAATAAAAAATAACTCTGACTTAGAGTACTTACAAATTCAATTCAAATTCAATAAAATTTGTATGCACAAATTTACAACAAATTACATTGAAAAAAGTATTAGATATGAAGGGGCACAAATGTAAAACGACTTGCCAACAATAATAAAAGAAAAAGATAACTTTCGTATTTCCAAGATAAAAATTAAATTATTTAAACAAAAATCAAAGATTTGAATGCGGCCCTGGCAGCAAGACTTGGTTTGTGAATTGACATGTGGGTATTTTACTGTATTTATTGTTCCAATATAAGCACATTGTAACTGTCTCACCCACATCATTAAATTATAGATTAGTACTGTCCGATACTAGCATAATTTTACCTATACAATTACTATATCTCATGAAGTGAAATTTAGAAAAATCTGTTGTGATAATTGTTTTTTTAATCTTAACAATTTCTTGTTTAATATCTCGTGCCAATAAGAGATGAACAAGACATTTAAACTTCTCATAAATAAATATTATTTCACAAAAACAGAAAACAATAAGTCAATGCAGAGGAAAGCAAAAAATATAAACCGTGAAATAAAATTTGAGACCAATTGCCCAATATGTAAAAAGTTCAAAATTGCGGCCACTATTTTCATTCTGACTAATAAAATTATTGTTATTTATTAAGTCCACTGATATAAAACATGCTAAAAACTTCTCATAAATAAATGTTATTTCACAATAACACTGGTGGTAGGTCTCACATATGTAAGAGGCCATCTGGGTAGGTAACACCGCTATGTCTTTTTCTCCCGTTAAACAGCAGTATAAATGCACTGTTATGTTGCGGATTGAACGGTATTGTAGCCAGAGTAATTACTGGAGATTTTGAGACTTAACATCTTAGGTCTCAGGATGGCGAGCGCAGTGGAATGTCAAGCATTGCTTTGTAATTCAAGGTGTTGTTTGGTTTTGCTACTATTTATGAGCGGTCGTATCGCTTACCGTTAGGCGAACGGCATACTCGTCTAGCTGCTCATTGCAATAAAAAAAAAAAGAAGACAATAAGTAAATACAGAGAAAAGCAAAAATCATAAATTATGAAATAACATTTTACAATGAATGCATAACAAAGCGACAAAAGTAGGTGAACACATCTGCGGCAAACTTGCTTTTTATAGGTGGTCAGAAACTTATGTACCATTGGTGTGTTCAGGTATTTTGTCGCTCAGAAACTTTTGAAAAAGTATTTTCCATTCTGACTAATAATTATTATTTTTAATTGTCTCCATTGATATAAAACACGCGTTGTGGCTTTAGGAATATGTTGAGAATAATTACATTGAATATTGTTATGAGTTGTCACGAAAATTCGCCAGATAGTTAACAGCTAACTGGTTCATATCGAAGTCGGTGGGCGTGCGCAATACAAAGATATCAAAAAAATTACTGAGTTATGTACAATTTGTGTGTTCAGAAATTTTGTTGCTTTTGTTGTTCAGAAACTTTTGTAACCTTAAGGTGTTCACGAATTTTTGTGGCCGACCCTGCTCAACCACTTCTGTTGCTTCATGTGTGCAAGACTTTTGGCGTTTAGAATGTGTTCAACGACTTTTGTCGGTGACTGTACCATTGTTTTCTTTTAATAGTGTCTGTCTGTATCAGCCAATATACGTCCCACTGCAGGGCACGGGCCAACTCTACAATCGAGAATACGATTTTAGAGTGGTTAGGCCATATAGTCCACCACGCTGGCCTAGTGCGGGTTGGCGGACTTACATACCATAGAAATTCTTGTTAATCACTATGGTATGCAGGTTTCCTCACGATGTTTTCCTTCACCGTAATAGTTCTTAATAGTGTAGTGGACAGTAATTTATTTCCAACTCCTATTAATTTTCTGATTGTTTCGTTGCGGGTTAAAAACAAGTTAGAAATTCCCGGATACACGGCGAGCTTCAATACTCGGTGTCATTACATTGCGTGCCACTATTGATCCTGATTCCTGCGACACAAGAGTTGCAGTGGTGGGTGTGAGGGCGGGACAGTCTCCAGTAGTCATGTATCATTTATTATGTAATATAAGTAACGCAAATATCCAATCCATTTCAGTAATATTCTATAAATAAAATAAAAGATACATGAGTATTTCTTCATATCACAATCGTTGTTGATAAGTAGTGTAAGTAATAGGCCACATAGTTTGTCCAACGGGATACACACAAATAAATATTGACGTAATTCGGAGTTTTAAAATTTTCTGTTTAGGGGAGAAATGAGGATGTAATATCTTATTTAGGAGAGTATGCATCGAATTTTAAGGTATAAAACATATTGTAAATACAGTTATCAAGCAGACAAAGTTGCGGGCAAATAAACGAAAGAAAGAAAAACTATTTATTAGTCACAGACGCAACATAGATACAAAATAGAGTAATATAAAATTTAAAAATGAAAAAATGGCTGGTCGCGACTTTGACCGTGTGGCCACTCAGCTTAATGTTATGTATACATAACGCTGATTTTCAGTGGCCACATTGGAAATGCTAGTACCAAATAAATGTCAAGTAACTCACTTCGGTACAACACCGTGCCTGCCTCCCACTTCCAACATAGGCGGTTCCAGCACTTTAGCACCAACTTTGATAAACTCCTCAGATATCTCCAGACCGAAATGCTTGAAGTAAGGATTTTTGGAATATTTCATCTGAAAACAAGATATATTACATAATAATTTCTTAGGCTTACGCGAATGTTACACATTGAAATAAAACTATTATTTACGGATTTTATCGCGGATTTGGTTTATTTTTTACATTGTTTAAGAGCGTTTACACCTTGCGCGCAAAGTCAATTATAGGTATTTCTTCGTTAATTTCACGCACACATAAGCGACCAAAGCTGTGTGCGTAGAGCTGCCGCGTCGGCTCGCTATACAGTCAGCGCAACCAACTTTGATCCTTGCGCTTCAAAATTCTAATATTGAATTGAAATGTAACTTATGATTTATATATTAGTAATATTATATCATAAAAAATATTTTATTTGCATTATAAGTAGACAAATATTACTGTGCAAGCAATGAACAATACAAATTTAGATACTAATCATATTTTCGTTATTATTTCATTGTTAAGTTGCATTCAAATCAGTGTTCAATCAGTAGACACTACGGACGTTTATTAATCATTTCGTATTCGAACACATGAAAAGAGTTAGGGGCCTTACAACCCCTTACAATTACGAAATATATTTAATTTTATATTACAATACATAACATAATTTAGCCTCGGAATTACATCCCATTATATTATCTGAAACATAATTTATACTCACTACAAAATTATTGTAGGTAATAAAAAAAAATTAAATATTTTACTACCAAAGTACTAAGATGTGGCAATCGCAGTCCGCGCGTGGCTATTTTTACTACGCACGGCAAAAATCGACTGCAGCCAGGCCGGAGCGACGAGCGATACGTCCTCCCTCTAGAAGGCCTTGCGGCGGTCTGATTTGAGGCACGTCGGACAGCGTTTTATAGTGGTTTTTAAAATATTTGTAGAAAACATGAAAACTAATTTTGTTGAAATATAAAAATGGTAATTTATTGATAAGATGTTCTTCTATCATAATATGCAATTGCTATAAAAAGTTATGTACGATAAGTTGGTGAAAAAAAATATGTTCTTGACGAGAGTTTCTGAATAGTATCGCATTGTTTAAATTTTTATTTTTCAGGCACTAAACACAAAAAAAAATATTTTTCTCAGCAAAATCCCTCCATAAGGGTCTTATTAGTCTGATAATATTTTTATTTTCATCTTATATTTAGTGATTTCGGATATCTTAAACTTCTAAATTGCCATTTAAAGCCTACATAACGAAACTTGTGTTCAGTAATCCTTATGCTACCCACAAATTATCCATCAATCTATTATGTTTTCCACCAAAATCCCTAGATGACAACCTTTTCTAAAATTAGTACTAATTATTTTTCCTCAAAATTGTTTATTGGTGGCTATTAAATCGTTTGAAAAGTCCTATTTTTAAGCCAAAAAGCGCGCGGAAGGTATAAACGCTCTTAACTTCCCGACGTTTCGATTACTTTACAGCTTTCGTGGTCACGGGGCGGACCATCTGCCCCGGAAGGGCAGGGGAAGGAAGTTAAAAAATATAAAAATTAAATCTGTGATAAAATTCGCAAATAATTGTTTTATTTCAAGATATATTACAGCAAAGTTGTTAGTATTATATCAAAATACTAGTAATGCCATCTATTGTGTTATTTAAGAACTATTGTTTGATTGATTGATTGATTGATGTGTTCTAGAATAAATTTCCATTCTTTCGCTCACTGCTCTCTGAAAACGTGGTTTTATTATTAGGTTATGGGCCCAGTCCCATATTATTCAGTTAATAAAAAAATAGTTTGCTGCATTGTTATTCAGTACTAGCGGCCCGACCCAGCTTCGCCTGGGTGCATATATTTTTTGATTCCACTCCACACCAAATACATGTTATTTTTCGTATTAATCTCTTGTATACCTAAACTTGACATAGCTATCCTACTGTCTGGCTCAATCCCGTCTCATCCGTCTGTTCAGTTTCTTCCCGATCCGTCCCGTCCTTTCTCTTTTATTATCCATCCCGTCTTATAACGTGCATTTACATTTTTTTTTTTTTTTTTTTTTTATTGTCCATCCAATATTACGTCCCTTATTTCAGCACCAAAATGCTGTTTTTCCTAATAATATTGCACGCCATTACTTTTTGTAAGTAATAAAGTAATAATAACCATTTAAAAAAAGAATTGGCCAAATTGGTCCAGGCGTTGTTGAGTTATGCGCTTACCAACACTTTTTGTGATTCATTTTTATATTATAGAAGAAGATATTATAGTCCACCCTGCTTGCTTAGTGCGAGTTGGCGGATTTTATTTCACGTAGAAATTAATCCGAAAAGTCAGAGGTGTGCCCTGGGATTTGAACCCGTGACCATCGTTAACTTGTTGGCAGTCGCGTCTATTACGTTACCATATACAAATTAATAAAACCTTCATACTGCCTTACCAGGTGACGTAAGTAATAGAACAAATATTTAAAAATATAAAATTGCATATCGTTTCATTATAATGTCTAGATACGGCATCAACGTACCAATATTTTTTTTATTCTTGAGTCTGAAAACAATACTAATGCGAAATTTAAATATGTCCCCCAGCGCATCTAAAAGTATCAATTCAAAAACAATGTCGTTTATGAAAACGAAAAATTATAATTAGATATATTTTGGTGTACTCCGGCAAAACGCTTCGATAGAGTATACCTTGTTTAAAACTGTTGCAATAATCTCAAAAAACAATGGGCGATTTTGGTAGATATGGACATGATTTCAATTTACATTTCACAAAATTATGCGCAAGACGCCGTATCTAGATAATATTATATACACGATATACACGATGTACACATTTTTTGAATTTTGTTCTATTTCGTCAGCCGTCAATGAAAGACAATGGAAAGATAGATCATTTTACGTTGGATGGTAGTTGAAGCTGGACCGTCTTTTACGTCTCCCGTCAAATAAACAAAGATCATCCTATATTGGCTGGACGCATCACGCTTAAACGATACCCAAAAAAAAGGTTTTTAGTATCTTCCTCAGAATTTTTCCTATTTTTCTCACCCCTAAAACCTTCCCAGGACTTCCACGAATATTTCAAGACCAAAATCAGCCAAATTGGTCCAGGCGTTGTTGAATTATGCGGTTACCAACATTTTGCGATTCATTTTTATATATAAGATTTGCAATAAAAACTCGCAAGAATGACGACGAACTATTTAGTAAATGTAACTAAGTTAAAAGGACGGGAGAACTACAACGAGTGGATCTTCGCGGCGGAGAATTTTCTAATCCTGGAGGATAAGTTGCACTGCATCAAGCCAGAAACCGGGAAAGTAATAGAAGCCGCAGATGACGCGAGAACCAAGGCTAAGCTGATAATGACGATAGACAGTGCGTTATATGTACATATCAAAGAGGTGAAGACTTCGTTGGAGCTATGGAACAAATTAAAGACATTATTTGACGATTCAGGATTTACTAGAAGAATATCTCTTTTACGTACTCTGATATCGATTCGGCTGGAAAATTGTGTTTCTATGCAGTCGTACGTAACGCAAATAGTCGAAACAGGGCAAAAGTTAAGTGGTACAGGTTTTTCCATCAGTGATGAGTGGATTGGTTGCTTATTATTATTGATATTACAGATTATTACAGATTGGGGAAACAATATAATAGACAGGAGGTCTTACACTAGTATGTGTTTTAAATTAGCTGATGCCTGATAGTCTAGTGTCATGGGAGGCTAAAAAACAGAAAACAGTCGCTCTCTCAAGCACAGAATCAGAATGTATGAGCATATCAGATGCTTGTAGGGAAGCAATTTATTTGTATAATTTGTCAAAGGAAATTATAAATGAGACCTATACAATAACTATATTTAATGATAACCAGGGTGCACTTAGGATGTGTTCAGGTAATAGTTTTAATAAGAGAACCAAGCACATTGATATTCGCTACCATTTTTGTAAAGAGTGTATTGCTGAGAAAATCATTGAATTAAGATATTTGGAAACAGCTGAAATGCCAGCAGACTTATTCAATAAAGGTCTAGGTCATACCAAGCATTATTATTTTATGCAGTCATTAGGTATAAAGGATGTAACAGTAATGTAATTATTTCGTTTAATTTAAATTGAGTAAAATTTTGTGGGCATCTATGTTATTTTGATAAGTGGGGGTGTTAGTATTATATCAAAATACTAGTAATGCCATCTATTGTGTTATTTAAGAACTATTGTATGATTGATTGATGTGTTCTAGAATAAATTTCCATTCTTTCGCTCACTGCTCTCTGAAAACGTGGTTTTATTATTAAAAGTATTACGATTATCGTGGCTTTTATTCCAGCAGAGGTAGGAAGAAGTGACCCTACTCAAAAAACGAAACGAAAAAGAAGCTCAGTTGGCAATAACTTATTTCCGCTCTGAGATGTGACAAAGTGACAAGCTCCTTATTCTGACCAATTTATTATTTCTTTAATAAGTCGACGATTTCAAACAAGTGTCTCACAAAGCTCTCTACAGCGAGCAGGGACCGAAACCCGCTATACATTACGGTACCGGTATCGACGAATTTCGGTTACCTTTAAGATTTAGGTAACCGCTATGACGCATTATAAAAGTTACCCTTATATACGGTAACCGTTTTATTACCGGTAACCTAAAAAAACCTTGACTGCAAAAAAAACGCATTGATGTAGTTTATCAAATAAATATCATACTTGACGTGTTGTTTACATATTATCGCTAGAATTGGTTCATTTTTTTTGCGGTGAAATTGTGTTGAAAATAAAATGAAATGAGTAAAGGTAAGTGTGTGGTGTAGTTCCATGTTTAGTAAAGACACATGGCGGTATACATACAATCAGGCACTGCCAGCGCTTTGACTTGTGACGAACGGCGCGTGAAACATAGTGGTAATCATTATTTCGGTTACCGGTATGATACCGGTTAAATTCCAGGAATCTAATATAATTGGTGTATAGGTTACCTTTAAAAATATCGGTATTATTTTTTTTCGGTTCATACCAAGTACTGGTATTTTCGATACCGGTTTCGGTACCTGACAGCGAGACATTGTAAGTGGTCTGCATTCAACGACAAACCGTTACCTTAGGTCGTCTTTTCTTGAGCTTAGATATCGGACTACGCTCGGTATTTCCCTACGAGATCAATTCGGAAATAAGGAGAACAATGGTAACCGACATAGCCCTTAGACTTAGCAATTTGAAGAGGCAGTGTGCCGGGCACACATTTTCTTTAATTTATTTATTATATTTAAGAGTAGATAACAAAAAAAATACAATTAGTCTCACAACACCAATTTCTTGGTTGGTCTGTGAGTACATAGTGGTGTTTTACATACATATATTGCGAGTTGCGAGTGCCTAATTATAATGTTGATAGTATATATTTTTTGATGGTTTTAATGTTAGATATTTTTTTTTATTAATCCGTTCAGCGATTTCGGAAGGGAGACCGTTTACCAAGTACTGACGTTGGGACCAAAAGGTTCTACAAGGGCCACGTACAAGCAAACAAAAGTTTCTGACGCCCACCCACAAGGAAGACGGACGACCTGGTTAAGGTCGTAGGAAGGCGCTGGATACAGGCAGCTTTAATCAGGTCTATGTGGGGATGTATGGAGCAGGCCTATTATCAGTTGGACTTCCTGTAGCTCAAGAGACATCACACTTGTGAAGCCAATTCGGTGCATTTATTACCCATGCAGGTATAATAGCTAGATTCACCTGATAAACTGTCACCGTAGACAAGCTATTAGCACATAAGCCGCTGCATACATTATAGTAATCACTGTTTTTAAAACTTTTTTGAAGAGTAAACACTTTATTGTCATAACGCTGAGGTAAAACAAGGGCAGACACAGTTCATACATGTATTAATTTTTTACTTACACTTCTAATGACCTCTTCAATTTTCTTTTTGCGTTGATCCGGCGGTGTGGCGGCTTCCCTCACCATAGTGGACAACTGTCTCTCATTCAGTTGTCTATTGCGTACCTAATATAATAAAAACTTTTAAAATACAAGCCAATGGACAATATATACAAAGCTTCTTTAGCACTTAATTCTTACGAATCTATAAAAAAACAATTTTTATTAGGTTCAACAGTCAACTACATAAACGTCTAGCGATCGCTGGGCGGAATATGTATTTTGTTTTCAAATATACAGGGTATATCAAGACTGCTACCGAAAACGAAGCCGGGCGACTTCAGACACAAAGCAACAGAAAAAGTTGCAAAAAAAAACGTCAATTTTTTTTTGTTATTTTTTTCCTATGGCCATATTTGGGTGGTAAATACATTTTTTCCTAAAATAATAGTGTATACCCGTTTATTTATAAATACTCTAGGGTATAAAAGAGTTTAAATTATTATATTAGCAAAAACTATGGATTTATCCACCCAAAAATGACGATATTTAAAAAATAACTGTCGCGTTTCTATGCGAAATTTTTAATTGCATTGTGTTTGTAGCCACTAAAACTACCACCCGGCTTCGTTTTCGGTAGCAGTCTTGAGATACCCAGTATACTATCACTTTTATACTATCATTAAATCTGTCAAAATATACCTTATTTAAAATGGCATTAAGTTGACATTACATCGACAAACCGTTATAGCGGTCGGGACGTTAAAATACCTTACAAAGTACTTGATAAGTGTAATAATGTGTAATTATTGGTTACCGCCACCAGTCTCTCTTATTTTAATTTAATTCACGTGATTTTAAAGAATTTACGGCTTACTACAAAAAAAAAACTTAAAAGAATTTACCTGTCCATATGAGACCTCCAACAACTCAATAGGGAAATATATTCCTTTGTCTCTTGGTCCAACCCACATGCAATTTAAATATGGATACTGTATGCTGCAAAAATAATTTTTAATTTTTAATTGAAAACATTTACTTAGAAATACAAAAAAATAAAGCCGGGCATATAGTTCTTTCACAGAACGCAAAGCAGAACGCGGGCCCCCTCTAAAATCGAGAGTACGATTGAGTGGAGTTAGGTCATAATCCATGTCAATTTACAACTAGTCACATATATTCAAAAACCATTCAACTTACTTGTATCCCTTGATATCGCGGAAATAATCACCGACGCTGATTTTGATTTGCTGGTTGCTTTCGACGTCGTTGTACAAGAATGTCTGTTGATCGGGTGGTTCGGCCAACCCGTTGCATATAAAGTCGCGAAGCCTGGTAGAAGCGCCGCCTACTAACTTCGCAGTTACCTGTACATATATACAAGAGATACAGCCTGGTGACGGACAGACAGCATAAGCTTAATAATAGGGTACCTTTTAGGTACGGAACCCTAAAAATGATATTAAAATTGCTTTGGTCATGTATGCAAGTAAATAGCTCTAACGACAAGTCAATATACATAGTGCTTAATATCTATTTACTCAACATTATAACATTATTTATATTAATCAGGTAATTAGATACAGCAACGGTCACACGCCGAGTTTTGACCACAAAATAAGATATAAGTCTTATGACGTGGGTATCTGAAGTTAACAAATGACTATAGTTTAATCTCACAACACCCAGAGCTAAGATAAATATTTTTGAAACACAAACATTCACAACACACAAAAAACGACAATCAGTAGTTGAGGATGCCAATACACGCCCAACTTTCATGGAAAAGTTGTTTTCAGTGTTACATTAAACCTGTGAAAATCTATATAATTGGTCGAAAGGAACCTAGTTTATGATATGAAATAAGTTCGAATGTTCGGACGTCATACGTAAAACTTTACGAATGTGCCTAGATACTCCATAAAGGGTTGGATTCCTCTATCTTACGTCGCGACCATAGACTAAGTTCGGAGAAAATGGTAAGTATAATAGAGAATAGTACTGATTTTTAGAAGACTATCGTCCGGGATAATCATAGACTAAATTCAGAAAACATCATAAGTATCATAGAGGATAGTAGTGATTTTTAGAAGTGGAAAACTTATATATTACTTCGAACATCTGAAAATTCCAACTTCGTTTCGGATCATAGAGTAACCCATCTGTATATGTATATAGGACCACCAGTTTCGATAAAAAAATATAATAATGAAACACACACCCTCAGACCCTTAATGAACTCCAAGAAGTTTTCAACGTTACGGCCTCTTTGCTGGTGAACCGACCGATTGAGATCAATACGGAAGTCCTGAGTCATAGCTTCGATCATAGTTTGTTGTCTCGGGAAACCTTTGTGCGCAACTGAAAAAAAAAGAGTCATATGCACGGTCAAGATTCCACGTAGAGTCGAGGCGTAAAACAGTAGTTCAAAGAGGTACTCAATACACCGAAATATAACAATACACACAGGCATTACATTGACATATTAGGTCACACATGCAATGTCAATGGACTCATTCTTTTGTAAAATAGAACACAAAAAATTATATGATTTTTGGAAGTGATAGGGCCAAGCTAGTCAATAATGACTCAGCATGAATGGGCAGGCTCGAAAGAGACAGTACCACTGTCTCAAAGGAAATCGGCGGGAAGCGACATATTAGCTGTCGCGTTTCTTTCCGTAAGTAAATTTCATTCCCATCCTTTTTCCTTCCCGCTCACCTCCCGATTCGTTGAGCCGGCAACTCATCCACAAAGCGTTGTGGGTGTTCATGGGCGGCAGTGATCACTTACCATCAGGCGACCTGTTTGCTCGTCTGCCGAACATATGCGTAAAAAAACTCGCTAAAGTAATTACGGTGGGTCCAGACTTTAATATATTTGTCAACATTTTAACTACCTTACGTCTACCACTCACCGTCAATGTTCACGTAAGATCCAGATGTAAATATAGCAGACTGGAACAAGCCTGTCCACATTTCCAGTCCGTCACCCAAGTCACGAGGTCGGTTTGGACGAATGAAGTATTGTCGTCCAGCCTACAACACGCAACTCAATTAATACCTACACTCAATAGCCGCGTACTGACTAGCCGCGCAGCCTCGCGCGGCAGCCTCAGACGTTTGCTGCGGGACGGTTGCCTCGCGAGGCAGCCTCGATGTGTACATTTTTTGGATCGAGGCAGCTTCGCGCGGCATGGCCGAGCCAGTTTCGCTCAAGAGAAGTTTTGAGGCAGTACGTTCGCAAAGCTACCGCCACCACTGCCATTCTAATAATTTTACGGCTTGTAAAGTAAAGAAAACGGAAACCTAAACGTTTTTGGATGAAACTATTATACCAAAACAGATTAGATTTTTTTCTTCAAGTCAGCTATAGGAATGTTCATTTTCTAACTTATTCTCCATGCATCTTCTCTTAATCCTCTATTAGTATAATCGGGACATTGCGCATCCCAAAGTCTTCTATATTCACCGTATAGTTGTATTAATTTAAGACACTGTTCTTTATCCATGGCGCTAACCTGCGACGAACAAGCGAGGCGAAACACAACCGTCTTGATTGAGCGCGGCAAACGTACCGAGGCGCCTTTGAGCATGGATTAAAACCGACAACGCTCGGCTCGGGCCGCGGCACGCTCGGGCGAGGCGGCGCGGCGTGTGCGTTTGCCTCGGGCGAGGCACGTCCCGACTAGCCGAGCATTTGCTTCGCGCGGCAGGCCTCGCGAGGCTGCTCGGTCAGTCAGTACGCGGCTAATTAATAATGTAGACTAGTGGTTGCCCAGTTGTCGAAAGTCCACCATAATTCATTAATTTTTATGTTGCAACTTTATTAGGGATCTTTTGTCAATGGCTTTACCTCTATAACAAAGGTTGACTTATGGTTTCACAGTTTACTCAGTAAATGTGCCTTTTTCTTTTTTTATCATAAATATAAAAGAAAATCTATATTTAAATGAAGATTGAAATTATTTTATAGACCTTTGTAACAAAAACTTACTGGTAGTAGGTGTCTCATATATATTTAATTTGGGATGGAATATAAGACGAATCAAATAGGATATAAGAGGACAGGATTGCATGGTTTCAGTCATGGAACAGGTTGGTACGTGACAGGATGGGATGTAACGGGACGGGACGAGAAAAGCAGTAAAAAGGATGGCAGTCACGTTGAGTTTAAATACAAAACAGTTAATACGCGAAATAATATGTGTCTGATGTGGACTGGGCTCAAAAAGTGCCGTTAGTAGTAAAATAATTCAAAGACTACTTACTCTAACATAATTGTCGAGGGTACCCTGTTTCAATATAACATCAATGCATTGTATAGCTTCGGTTGGCGGACTGAGCGATGTGCCTCCTTTCATATATCTGAAATTAAATCGAAATAAAAAAAGGACAAAGAAACCTGTTCTAAATTACATGTTTTATTAAAATACACATTTATTATCTATGATTTATACATCTAAGATACATTTTTAAAAAGGAAGCATCTTAGTTATAAAGTTAACATATGTCACCTTTAGAGTTAGAGAGACCTGATCAAAAAAGCTAGATTTTGTCTTTCAATCATATTTTGGCTCAAAATCACCCATCGAGCCGATTAAGCCGAGAGCCGAGTAAGATGTATACATCGGTCTTCTAGATGTATCTTCCATAAGTACAAAATTTCTTATGTTACAAATTTTTAATAAACATTTCTCAAAATTAAGATTTTAGTTAGATCACTCTAATTCTAAAAGTGCGATATTATAATCCTATACAGTGCTTTATATTTTGAGTATTCTTACTGCTTATAGGAAGGCATGAACGCTATCTGCAATCGAGCGACCAGTTCATCTCGTCATTTACGCTAATAAAAAAAGAATGTCGACACGCTGAATGCAGGCTTATCAGATCACTGTGTAAATTCTTAAGGGAGGCTCATGTTCAGCACTGAATTTCGGATGGCTGAACCTGAACGGATAAGAGAGAAGGAGACAGAATATACGTACTGATTGAGGGTTTCCAAATCCACAATCCCGGTAAATTTGAAGACAACATCAAACTTCAATGTTTTATCGTTCTCCTCATGGATTTCCACCTGAAAATAAATAAATATTGCACATGGTTTCCATATGAACAATAACGACTAATTGGACATTACTATACGTGCGGTAGTACATTTTAATTAGCATCGGCTTTAAACAATATTCGCTGTATTTTTCAGTTTGTACAGAATACAGAAAATACCACTTTCGCTATTATATTTCAATTGGCCGGGCCAGCAAGATGACGCGACATTATATCACATGATCATGCTAAACACAGACTTAAATAAAATTCATTTTAAAAATATATTGTACCAAAATAACACACACAACTACATGATTTTATAACATAAACCAAAAATACCCAAAATTAAAAAGTAAGTCTTTTTTCCAAGAACAACATATACATTTATTTATGTTTATCAATTTGAGTCACATCACAGTTATAAGCTTTGATGTACCAATTCTATTCAGGCCACAACAACTACCCTGCTTGTACTTATAAAGCTGGAACCATTCATTTAAAATTAAGGATAGGCCCTTCAGTATAGTTGGAGTTTCAAAAAAATGACCGTGAAAATCGCTCTAAAATAAATATTAAGTAAATTTACCTAATTTAATTAGATTTCGTCTAAATGGTGATAAAAATTGTTTTCTTTATTTTTATTAAGCTTTCTGTCATAATACAATGATACAAGCAAGAATTTTTAAAATCGTTGCGAACGACGACTAATTTAAGTAACGCTCCACTGAGATGCACTAGAGCGGAACACTTTACGCGCTTTCCGCCCTGTCCATATATTAATATCAATGGCTGGAACTGTCGAAGAAAGATATCGATTATTTGAATAACTTACCAATGTATTAATTCGTTCGGCATTATCTTTTATAATCGGTTGCAGCGTATAACAATTTTTTGCTTGGTCAAAAGCAAGGATTTTTCCAGGGAATAATCTCTCCCTAGCTATGTGATAGGCTGTCAGCAGCTTCTGTTTCGGTTTATCAGGATGGAAACTGACGTCATAACGGTACTGAAATAAATTGCTTTGTAAAGAAACGATCTTATCAGAAAACATAATAGAAATCTACAGTTTGTTGGTTTGTTACCTCTAATTTCAGGAACTACTAAACTATGTACTACTACGAATTGAAAAAATATTTTTGTGTTGGGTAGGTCATTTATCGAGAAATGCTAGAAGTGTATAGCGTGATATATCATCACCCTGTGACCTACAGGAGGGTAGCTGTATTGAAAAATGGAGCACTTAAGGGGCCGACTATTAATCACGTGATCTTTTATTTAGCATTTTTTGACCCCTCCTCACCTTTATTGATACGTGGTGAGATTTAAAACTAACCATCGCCCACCATCCATCAACACGTGTATTTTTAGTACATATAAATAAATGTTTTTTTTTTTTCGATTATCTTTAAATACGGGTATAAAGTATAACCCCCTTTTATTCTGAAATATACAACATGTCGGTGACATAAGTTCTTTTTTTTGGACCACGTACAGGGTATCGCATCAGCAGCCCGTACACCAAATATTATTAATTTATCATCACCCGTTTAGCCACAAGATAGTTTTTTAGTTTTTCATATTTAACCACCTGCTGTAGCAAATTGGCTAGGATATTGACACAAAAGTCAAGCGCACAAGAATAAAAGGTTTACAAAGTAACGAAACATAGTATGCAGTAAGTATAAAACATACTGCAATATGACTAACATGACAAATAGTAAAGCTATATCTGACACTTACATTTTTTTTATTTCACCTAGGCATCCTTACATTTTCAACCTAACCATAAACTCGATCTTAGTGTGGGGTAATGACTATGTATGTAACCGTTGGGTGTATTTAATATTTATTTATTATATCTCCAGCACTTTATGAACGAATTTTAGGAAAGTGACACATACATCGATTAACAGATTTTTTTACAGAATACTTGTAATTTTTAAGAATGTATGTGTATTGTCACTCAATATGAAAAAGGCCCTGTAATAAACAGTATAATAATTCACTGTATTTTACATCCATCTACTATTTTTTACGAAACTTTTCCCGTACTTTTTAAAATAAATACTAACATAGCATCACTGATCGGCGATCGACGCTTGAAGGTCTGGAGCGAGGGACGGGGGTCAGGGGCGGGGGCGAGGGTGACTCGAGAGTCGGGAATCGGCACGCGCGTAGTGTTGAGTAGGACATGACTTGAAAAAGAGTTTGTAAGAGTAGCCTCATTTTTGCACTGAGCCAGTACAATGTCCCACTTCAATTGAAGTGAGGCGTACTGACGTTTATTTGTGAGTCATAACTTTGCCTCACGGCTCACGCCAATGAAATGACATTACAGACCAAGTAGTACACCAAATTTGAAGTAGTACACATTAAAAAGTTGAGCCGCTCTTATTTATTTTTATTTATTTACTTTATTTATTTATTTATTTTGCCGTCATGTACGGGACCAATGTACTGCCTCTTGTATGTCCTACTCAACACTACACGCGCGCCACTCGTCGCCTCGCGTCAGTGCGCCGTACTTGTTCTCTGCGAATGCGCGTGCGTTGCTCACAACACATTACGAATTACGATAATATTTTATTCATGTTCATGATGTCGCGATTTACAGCTGTGGAATACACCGATATGGTTTCTTTGAAGGTCTGTTTAGTGGCAGTAATATTTTACGACGCACGTGCTATTTTTATCCCCCGACGAAGCAGTTTTGACCTACTTTATTTGTGTAAAAGGGGACTTGATTGAGCTGTTTTTACTTTTTATTAAATTTGTTATTATACGAATAAAATTATGCCTAAAAACTACAAAGGAATCACCGCCGCCAAGTCAAATGTTTCGCAACGCGGTGACGAAAATGCGGCCTTGCCGCTTTTATGTCTGGGTCAACTGAGGGCAGTAGGTAACATATAAGGCGTGTTGTATTTTAACTAAATTATTTTATTATTTATTTTGTTTGAAAATATCATTTTTTAAATTTTATTGTGATATAAAATCTAATCATTTTAATTTTATTTTAATTGATGTTATTTAATGACGTTGCAATTTAAAGCATTTATAATACCGGCACTTTGTATACACGTGATATCTTACTAGAAACCCCCCCCCTCCTTGTGATGTTTCGTGTATTTTGTTCAACTCTTGCCCCCCTATTCAAACCTGACGTGATTAATGGACGGCCCTTAAGAGGAAATTTTATTCGTTTTTCGTGGTCCGAATTGTCAATATTTTAAATTGATAGTCGGAATTGAACATTTTGGCCGCCATTTTGAAAAGTATATGTGCATCCGGGCTATGTTGGGCCGGATCGCTAGTAATTAAATAAACGGAGCAACAAACTCTCGAATACTTATGTGTATTTATTGTATTCAAAGGAGTACGCAACACAAAAAAACTCCATTGTGTTTTTTTGGACTCATTTAAACAAACACCTTGTACTCATATCCTGCATCACGTAAAATATGTCAATAAATAATATGTAACAAAAAAATATTCAACAAATTTAAAGAATGATAAAATCCAACTTACAATTTTCAACGGCCTGAATTTCATAGGCATATAATTGACCAGAACCTGTAAAGGTTTTGAGAGAGCACTATCGAGTTCAGGCGTGCCCCTAATCTTTGGCGGTATGTGCCGCAAAGAGGGGCGAGGAAGCGGGGGTGCTTGTGCAATTTTCTGCTGGGGTACTGGTGCAGATTTCTGAGAGGGTGCCTGTGCAGATTTCTGCGGTGGTAACCTAGCAGGCGGCTCAGCAGTTTCTTCTTGCTGAATCTTTAATTTCGCAAATGATTCAGACGTGGAAGGTGTGTCTTTGCTGGTCGAGGGTTGTGGAACTTTTGCAACGGAAGTATCAACAGCTGGTTGTTGCCAAACACTTGGCGTAGGTCGACCCCAAGGTGATGATTTTGAAGCGTCACTACTTTTTTGACCGCCAAACGACATGTGACTGTCAGAACTTTTCAGAACACCACGTCCTCGACCAATCCCCTGTGGTTCTTTCCTTACAGCACCAGTTGGTGCACTCTGAGGTATTGGAGAAACACTACGAACAGGTTCCACTTCTGGTAAAGATGAAGCTATGGCTGGTGAACTGGCTTGAACTGGTTCAGCAACTTTTGTTGCAGCCTTTTTCCTTCGCGGCTTTGATTTGGACTTCGATTTTCCGAAGCCAAGGCCAAGGCCATCGGCTTCTTCTTCCACTTCATGTTTGGGCTCCTCAGGCGGAGATACCACATGAGTAGGTGATGCACAAACAGACATTGGTTCTGGCATTTCTATTGGCACGGAAGGTTTCTGCTTTTTTTTGCGAGTCAAGCCCAATCCTCCCGAATCCGGCGTCTCTTCGGCCCGTCCCAGAAATTCCACTCTTGTGTTTGATGACATCCCTGATGTTGACGGCGCTTCAGACAACATGGATGTTACAGGCGTCTCCGTTACTTGTATCGTTGATGTTGCTCTGACGTTGCCATCGTCAGCGGCAGCTCGACGGGCGATTTCTTTCTTATCTTTGTCGCGTTTTTTTCCTACAAAGTTTATGTGATTGTTTACTTAAAATATTTATAATGACTAGAGCTCGCCCGACATTTGAATTTCGGCCATATTTTAAATAATTCATTCAACGTATGTGTTAGAATACAGATAAATTTCCTTTAACGGGATACAAAGTACTCTATCAATTTATAGATTCCTCATAATTTTTTTTCACTCAAAATTATAGACCTAACAATTTAAGAGCGTTTACACCTTGGGCGCAAAGTCAACTATAGGTATTTCTTCGTTAATTTTGCACACATAAGCGACCAAAGCTGTGTGCGTAGAGCTGCCGCGTTGGCTCGCTATACAGTCAGCTCAACCAACTTTGATCCGTGCGCTTGAAAATTCTAATATTCAATTGAAATGTAACTTATGATTTATATATTGGTAATATAATATCATAAAAATATTTTATTTTCATTATAAGTAGACAAATATTACTGTGCAAGCAATGAACAATACAAATTTAGATACTAATCATATTTTCGTTATTATTACATTGTCAAGTTGCATTCAAATCAGTGTTCAATCAGTAGACACTAGGGACGTTTTATTAATCATTTCGTGTTCGAACACATGAATAGAGTTAGGGGCCTTACAACCCCTTACAATTACGAAATATATTTAATTTTATATTACAATACATAACATAATTTAGACTCGGAATAACATCCCATTGTACTGGGTATCTCAAGACTGCTACCGAAAACGAAGCCGGGTGGTAGTTTTAGTTGCTACTAACACAATGCAATTTAAATTTTCGCATAGAAACGCGACAATTATTTTTTATGATTTTTTAAATATCGTCATTTTTGGGTGGTAAATCCATAGATTTTGATAAAATAATAATTTAAACTCTTTTATACCTTAGATTATTTATAAATAAAAGAGTATACACTATTATTTTAGGAAAAATGTATTTACTACCCAAATATGGCATAGGAAAAAAATAACAACAAAAAAACTGTCACTTTTTTTTTGCAACTTTTTCTGTTGCATTGTGTTTGAAGTCGCTTAAACTACCACACGGCTTCGACTTCGGTAGCAGTCTTGATATACTCTGTATAATATACTGTCTGAATTAAGTAATAGTCATAAATTAATAATTTATTGGTAATTTATGTAAGTACTAACCTTTCCCCATTGTTGATGTTTATGAATCTGTAAACAAAAATTGTAAGTTAGTTGCAACCAGTAATGAGACTAAACAAAGACTAGGTGTAAAAGAAATCAAGTGAAATTCATTTCACATTTTTAACTTTTTTCATGAATTTACAGACTCTTAAAAACTTTCTACATTATATTAATAGGAGAAGAATAACTGCCAATACTACATAATGCCAATACTATTGAATTCTGAGAGAGCATAAAAAGTAGCAAATTTATACTAAACTAGCTGTGCCCGCGACTTCGTCCGCAATGGAATTTAACAAAAAAGTTAATTATAAAAACAAAATAGAAAAATATATGTATATTTTCAATAACTATGAAAATAATTGCGACCATGGGCCAGTGTTCATGGGGGTTAACGTCACTCGCGTCCGTAGACTTCGACTCTAGATTCCCTACACGTGACCCCTGGGTAATGCCAAGTGAGTGACACAGTTCGTGGTGGTAGGAGTTAAGTGTCCGCCCGGGTATCGACCACCGTCCACGTGGCGTAAAGACCGCCATAGTGATCTCCGTAAGGGGATCACGTTCCGGGATCAGCCCGTGTTATTCCGGTTTGTCGAGGGGCTTGAGTCCGGGCATGAGGTTGTACCGCGTGGGTAATTTTGGTCGCTGTCGAAGGGAGGAGTGTTGACCCGCCGGCCAGGGAGACCCGTAGAAACGGTACAAAGGCCCAATCTTGGCTAACCACCACGAGAAGCGGCCACTCCATGACGCGCATAATAATGGGTCGTGCCGGTTGGTGACCGGGTGTGGGGTCCCGGCGGCTCATCCCGAGGGGGTACAGGAGTCCTTCCGTCCTGCGGATCAATTCGCTATCGGCCGACTCTGTAGTGCCGTTGCCCATTCGGCTTTCTTAGTGCCCGAACTTAAGCTCCTCGTTGCCTCTTCACCAAACCCATCCTTTCAACCATGACAGTGCAATTAAACAAAGCAGGTCCTTCAGGGGTGCATAACCCCACCACCGCGTTCACTATAGAGTTCACCAACATCCGCGAACTCCATACGAATCTCAATGCCGTCCACCACCATCTCGAGATGGCCCGGCCTGCTTTGCTCTCCTTGACGGAAAATCGAAAATTCTTACCTGCTGTATTTTGGTTATTCGCTTGAAGAAAACTTCAAGCATAAAGCCGGGGTATGCTTGTGGGTTCGGTCGGACATATGCTGTCACCGTTTGCACTGCATGGAGGACCCCTCCTTCTCCGCTCTGTGGGTGCACGAGGATCTAGGTTCCCTGAGCAGCATCTACGTGTGCGTTTACAGGTCACACAACGGGGACGACGAAACACTCGGCTATTCAGGTATCTTACCCAGGCAGCTGAAGACGCGCGGACACAATTCCCGTCAGCCGAAATGGTAGTGTTAGGGGATTTCAATGCACATCACGAACTGTGGCTGGGCTCCTCCAAGACCGATCATGCTGGCAGAGCTGCCCATGCATTCGCTTCGACTCATGACTTGACACAACTGGTGAACCAGTCCACCAGGATTCCCGCATGTGGCGAGTCATGCGCCTTCTCTGCTGGACCTGCTGCTGGCAAGTCACCCAGCTGGGTATCGTGTGACCGTTAGTGCGCCTCTGGGCACTTCCGATCACTGCCTAGTTGGGTCGTCAGTACCGTTCGCTTCACCTCCACGTCCCGTGCAGGTTAATCGGAGGGTCTGGCATTACTCGTCGGCAGATTGGGATGGTATGGAAGAATATTTCGCATCCATCTCTTGGAGGCAGCGCTGCTATGAGAGTAAAGATCTCTCAGCGAGTGCCAACGCTATTGCTGACGAGATCAGGCTTGGAATGGAATATTACATTCCTTCCTCTGACATCGCCAGTAAGAGCCGTGGACGCTCCTGGTGCAATCGTGCATGCGCCGATGCTGTTGGTGGACAAACAGGCGGCGTATCGCGCTTGGATCAGGGGTCGCGCCATAAAGGATCCCAATATCAGTTCCCTCAAAGACGCCTACAACCGTGCCCTCAAGGCCTGCAAGAAAGCCTACGTTAGGGCGGATGCCCAGCGCGTAAGCAGGTGCGTTGGCCAATTACGCAACTATCAGTCGTGCTTATTGGAGTTTGGCCAGGGCCGTTCAATCTAACTTCTGCCGTCCAGCGTTCCCACCGCTGAGGGACCCGGAAGGTCGCTGGCTCACAAGTTGCAAGAGAAGCCTTACTGAAAAATCTCTTTGCGGCTAATTCCCACCTCGAAAACCGTGGTTCCCAGAAGCTGTCTATACTGCCTGATTGCGGTTTCTCAATGGCGGATATCCGCATGAAGCAGTGTGATGTGCGGCGTGAGCTACGGTCTCTCGATGTGCGGAAAGCCAGTGGCCCAGATGGAATACCGGCGGTGGTTTTAAGAGCTTGTGCAGCCTAGTTGTCTCCTGCACTAACTCGCCTCTACCGATCGTCTTACTGCACAGAAATGGTGCCTGAATCTTGGAGGGAGGCCAATGTGCAACCGATCCCCAAAAAGGGTGATCGATCAGACCCTACCAATCATCGCTATCACCTCAGTGATGTGTAAAGTCATGGAGCGGATCATAAAAGCTCAATTGATACGCTACCTGAAGGATCACTCATTGATCAGTGACACACAGAACGGATTCCGTCAAAATCAATCGACGGGTGGTCTTCTAGCGTTTGTCCTACATCGCTGGGGTGAAGCGATCGATCAGCGTGGCGAGGCTCTTGCTGTGAGCCTCCACATAGCCAAGGCGTTTGATAGGGTCTGGCACCGTGGTCTTCTTTCCAAACTTCCGGCATACGGTCTGCCCGGCAACCTGTGTTCGTGGTTTGCCGGCTTTCTGCATGAGCGTAGAATATGTGTTGTCGTCGACGGACACGCTTCGGCGCTCATGTCGGTAAATGCCGAAGTTCCTCAGGGCTCGGTGCTGTCGCTCACCCTGTTTATTCTGCATATCAATGATATTTTATGGCTAGGCAACATTCATTGCTATGCACATGACGGCACGGTTCATGAGCGATACCACTATGGGCTTCCAGGTTGCCGGGTCGACACTGTGAGGGGACGCGAAGATCTTGTCATTGAGCTCAACCGGACCTTGGATTTCATTTCTATATGGGGTTCCAGGAATATGGTTGATTTCAATGCCAAGAAAACTCTCTATTCCCCATTCTTCAGGGTGCTCCCCTCTCAATTCGGAATGACCTGAATATCCTAGGTGTGGATATCCGCTGTGATCTCAATCCCAGGAATCACATCGGGGCGTAATATCTGCCACAGTACGCGGGCTTGGTGTCCTGAACATAGTGCGTCGGTTTTTCACGCTCGGTCAACTTTATCGCTTGTATAAAGCGCAGGTCCGACCGGGTATGGAATACTGCTCGCACCTCTGGGATGGATCCGGTCAGTACCTGCTCGATGCCTTGGATGGATTGCAGCGGCGGGCCATCCGCATTGTGAATGATGCAGACGTTACGAGCAACTTACGAGTCGCTACAACTGCGGAGGGATGTCGCCTCTCTAAGCCTGTTCTACCATCTGTATCACGGTGAATGCTCTGAAGAATTGTTTAATTAAATCCCCTCCTCTCCATTCCTAAACTGAACCACGCGTGCTGGCTTGCGAAGCCATAGCTTGATGGTCCAAACCATCTCAGCACAAACCAAAAGATTCGCAAATTCTTTTATGTGCCACACCATCAAGCTATGAAATGAAATGAAATGTATTTATTGGTCACGTAGGCAATTTAAGAGCTCTTATGACAAGTCAATACATGTACAACTTAATCTCTATATACAATATATTTTTTATACTTAGTATTACTTATTTTAATTTATTGCTTTAATTTATTTATTAATTTTATTTACTTATTTTAAATTTTTTTTTTTTAATTTATAATTACTTTTATTTATTTATTTAGCTTTTATTCATATTTAAAGTACTAGTACTTTATGGTAATTAATTTTTCAAAGAAATACAATATCTACACGTGAGTCAAATTAAATTAAATTTATTAGTGGACCATGAATATTATTACAACGGTGCGTAGCGGTTTATTGTTACCACCGAAACCAACGCGGCCCTTCCTGAGAAGATCCGGCAAAAAAAACTCAGTGGGCTTACACTACCACTGGAACCACGCGACGCGACCCAGTCCTGAGTATATCCAGCGAATAAGACTCAGTGGGCTTTTTTGGGTCCAACTTAAGACAACGACCATAAGTATTTTCGAAACTTCCCGTATGTTTAGGCTTACTGCCGGACCCAACGCGGCCCTGACTGAGAAGACCCGGCGAACAAACTCAGCGGGCTTTACTTTACTACTGGATACTATGGAATTATTTGCCGTCACGCGTATTCCCTCCTTCCTATGATCCCGGGTCATTCCGCCGTAGTGTGAAGAGGCATCTCAGCAGGCCAGCATAATAGTATCAAATGTCTTGAGACTGTTGTCATGATGCCATTCGATACTCTGCTTGGACAGCAATTGCGCTTACCATCAGGCGCAGTGTTGTCACTGCAGGGCCAGTATAAAAAAAAGGTCTTGAAGAAATTAAATTGAAGTAAGGATGGGATAAAACAGGAAAATGTTTAAGAACAAACCATAAAAAATGCTATATCTCATTGAGGTATACAACTGGAAGGGACATCTAGACCAAATAATTTGGAACATTTGCAAGGGTACATGCACGCCACAGATCAGGGAGTGATCTGTGATGTACCCTTATGCTGACAGTCGGCCCTGGCAGTTGTCATTTATGTTATTTATTCTACCTACTTGCTTTCAAAATACCGTATTCCCAACTAAATACCTGTAAAAACCATTCCAGTTCACTTGGAAAAAAATACAGAATTTAATTCCATAAGTAAATTAATGATAATTTGACTAAAGTAGCAAAAATATTCATAAATTAGATTATGTACCAATGCTGTTTTGACAAATGTCATATTTTACAATTGTGTTTTTATATTTTATTTTACTTTGTTCTGAAACAGTAGGTAAAAAATGTGACAAATATATGATGTGTCATATCTGCAGCAATGCCGACTTGATGCTATAATAGCTAGGGGAACACAAAATTTCTTCGACGCATCCACTCCAGTTGTAATACCTCAATGCTATATCTAAATTAATTTAAAGCAGTATCGGCAGTAATGGAAATTATTGCTTTTTCAAACTAACTTCACCACCATTTTGTTTTGAAGCCTTAGCATGCTCTATATTTCTGCTATTGCTAACTGCCCCCACAGAATTTGTGAATAAAAAAACTGACCATATATTATAACCACATTAAAATTTCACACACCAAATTGACTGTTTAGTTTCTTCTTTAAATGGATTTGTAAAACAAGCTCACTTCATAGATTACACAAGATTGTATAAAGATATTAGGCAATCGGCTTTGTGAATCACAATCGCATATTTCAAAATTTTGTTTATCCAAATAAGTCAGGATCAACAATATTTTTTACTGATTTTATCGGTCTATCGATATCTATATTTTATCCATACTAAAATAAATTCCCTGCCATACAATGAATAAAGAATATATTATTCTTTTGTAACCGAAGCTGACAGATTTAAAAAAAATGAAGATGAAAATGTAAGTTGTTATTTTAAGAAGGTTCAAGCGTGAGTTGCAAATGCCACTGGAATTTCAAAAAGAACTATGAACAATATACATAAACGAAATCAGTACTGAAACACATTCTACTGAAATTAAGTTTAGCACTCCAAAAAAAGGGAGACCAAAAAAGCAATTTCGTTTGGATATGGTTGATTTTGATTATGATGTTGTTCGAAGAATGGTGTATGATTTTCACTTACGATTTAATGAACTGCCAACAATAAAATCATTAAAAGCTAAATTATCTGAAGCTATTAATTACAATGGGTCTGAAAAGACGTTGAGAAAAATACTTCACGAGATGGGATTTCGGTTCACTAAAATGGAAGATAATCGAAAAGTTTTAATGGAAAAGCACAATGTAAGTCTCAAACGAATGGAATACCTCAATAAAATACGCAAATTTCGGGAAACAGGAAAGAATCAGGAAAAAATATCGTCTACATGGATGAATCTTACATACATACATCCCACACTAAAGGGAAATCTTGGAGTAATGATAAGGAAAAAGGAGTAAAAAAGCCAATTTCAAAAGGTCAATGTTTGATAATAGTTCATGCGGGAAATCAAAAAGGCTTTGTACCCGGTGCCCTTTTAATGTATAAATCCACGTTATACAAAGAATAAAAAGAATGATTAAAAGAAGCAAATTAAAATTGTTTTAACAGCTCCTAAATCCTAATAGATACCGAACTGTTTGTATTTCGTGCGACAGAGATAACGCTCTACGAAGCCGAAATTAGCAGATTGTCTCTTTCCAAATGTAGATGTGCAATATTTTATGCCGGGTACTGTATCTACTAAGCAATTCAATCGCAATATGCATCAACTAAGAAGTGAGAAATATTGCATCATCCATCCAATTACCGTTTCGACATAAGATTAATTTAGATGGTAATAAATGATTCATAATAAAATGATTAAAATAATCATTTAATCAACTATAATTTGAACAAGCAAAGTTACATATAATAATTTCTTCAAAAAACAAAGTTCGTTCTTCGCCACACAATATGATTCTACCATTAGTATTTACTCCATCTTATTTTATTTGTTTTTAAATAATTGTGTAGAATTTAGCCATATAATTGTTATGTATAACTGTGTAGAATTTAGCCATAAAAATATATAGGTATATAAATGAACGCCATCTTACCTGGATACAAAAATGATGGAAACTTATTTCAATTATTCCCTAACGCCAGGTAAAAATAAAATTTAATCAATCTTCAATCGCGGAGATGTATTATTTATTGAACTATTCTCTTTTAACACAGTATTTGAGTAAACATTTTATCTCACCTTAGAAAAATCAATAGGTACTTCTCTTTGACGTACGTCACAACAGTCTGTACTCTGTGGTCACAACTTTGCGTGACAACCGACAATGTTGCCCACAATGTTGCCTACTCGGGATCACGTGCCATAAAACGTGGTGATTAGGGATCAAAGGGAGATTAGGGACAAAACTGAGAAAACATTTTAAGGTTGAAATGTGAGCCATTAGTTGCACATAATTTATTATAAACAAATTGTAACAATAGAAGACTATATATAGTCCCAAGTGCAACAATCAGTAACAATTAATTTGAGTTACAAAATGTCTTATTAGTCTTTTAAAAATAGCCTCTCGATATGCAGTAAAAATACACTGAAACGAACTTCGGTCTATTACAAAAACTACGCCATTTATGAAGGAGATATTGTTAAACACACAAGTCATAAGTATTGGACTATCGAATTCATAAAAGGTTAGCCTCAATTTCTCGTTTAATTTATGTTTTTTTGATAATTTAAAAAGCAATTTAAAAAATATGATATTTTGGGGGGAATAGAGGCGACTTGAAGGTGATTAATAACGAGACTAAGGTTTATACTCGGGGATTCCCAATGATTATGAGCTTCCCCGCCGCGCTGCGCTGGATGAAAAATAATTTAATTTTTTAATACTTCAATTAATCACGTAGAACTTTTGGGACAATTCAAAAAAGTACATCATAATATATGTGCTATTTTATTAGATACATAAGGTACCTACCTATACAGGATACTTTACTTAATCGACATATTTGTAATTTGCATGCCCAGTCAGGGTTGAATATAGTGAAACTTTCTACCCACGGAACATTTGTACCAATTTATGTAACTTATATTCTGCAAATAAATGAATTTGAACCTAATTACATATCATGTAGTAAGATTTTACATTTAGCATTATGCATAGCATATTGGTTTTTTTATTGAAAATAATAACGAGAAATAAGAATAATGGTATTAAAAATAACATTTTACATGTGAAAAATATTGCAGGGGTTCTCAAATTAAGCGTTGTGTGTGTCTTGAGAAACCAGCTAAATATAATTTTTATTACAATAATTGTGTGTGTGTGCGTGTGTGCGTGTGCGCGTTTGCGCGTGTGCGTGTGCGCGTTTGCGCGTGTGCGCGTGTGCGCGTTGGCGAATCAAAAGATGCGTAGGTACGTAACCACAAAAACTAGTAAATTAAAATTTAAACTCAAAACTGAGAACGGCAACATGTACTAAGTGGTAATAAGTGCAATCCAGATAGAGTAACCACTAACGATAATGGCGGATAGGTATCACTCACCGGTCAATACAAATATGCCCGCTATCTGGGGGAGGAATATAATATAGTTTTGCCTCCAACAAAATAGCAATTTTACAATTTTAATACACAACTGAATATTAATTTCAAAACAACTGAGGAACTTAATATCCGATGAGGAGAAAAGTCCTGAATGAAGTTTGTGGTAATTTTATATTTAGGTTACTACTTACATCGATTTGACTAGATTTGCTAAATGGCACTGCTTTTTGCTTGTGGCCTAATTTAAACAAATATTAATTATTGAAGTAGCTATAGATATAAAGCAATGGAAATTTATTTCAAGACGATGTAATAATACCTTATACATATAATATGACGAGGGTTCTTTTATTAAATATTACTAAAGAACGAACATATTTTTTGCAACCAAATGAAACGAACGTTTGATGTGCCACACCCATACAGGTACTGGGCACATAACATAAAGTCCTAATAGTACGGCCATGCAATGGAGATTTTGGGACTTCACTACATAGTATTAAAAAAAGTCGCTTTCTCTGTCCCTATGTCCCTTTGTATGCTTAAATCTTTAAAACTACGCAACGGATTTTAATGCGGATTTTTAATAGATATAGTGATACAAGAGGAAGGTTTATATATGTATAATACGTACATATTATTTTACAGAAATCTATTTGTACCCGGGCGAAGCTGGGCCAGGCCGCTAGTATTGAATAAATTTCGATATTATTTTATTATACAAGCATTAACTCCTTTAAAGGTGATATTTTCTTTTCCTACAGTATTAAAATTTTCTCCGAGTAAAATGAAAGTGAAATGAAAAAGAACGATCACAACATCAAAGCACAGTTCACTCACCTACTTAATCAATAATCAAGAAGTTACGCACATGATGCAATCTACGGGTTTACGCGAGATATATTTTTATATGATGTAGGTACTGTGATAAAATCTGGAAGCAAATGGACGAATCAATCGATAGTAATAGAGATGCAATTACATGACATGCAATCTGGGGGTAAGGACATAGACAAGGTACTATGAATAGTAAATAGCCCTATTCACTAGGTACGCTACCTTAGCCCTACGTCCTGCTAGATTTGGATATTCAATTTTCAGTCACGCATGAATATATATTATGAAACGTGTATTAAGCACAAGTACAAGAAAATGATTATGTGCTGATTATAGCTTTTCATAACTTTGCAAAATAAATGTTAAAAATACTAATAAATATGTCGTGCGTACGAAATAAAAAGGTAAACTGAAGATTTAAATAAAGATGTTGCCATTTAAAAATACATTAGAACCAAATTAGAACAATACGAGATAAAAAAAAACTTGTAATGAGTTTGAAAACGAGATAAAAAAAATACCTTTTTAATAAGATTGAAATGTGTACATCGTAGAGAAAACAAACGCTACGTTATAACTTGGTTATAACAACCAATGATTAATGTTATAACATATGTACGGTATATACCATGCCTGTACAACTCCGTATTGAACATTTTTCCATGGTATAATCTGTGGCGCAATTTGATTGCAAAACAAAGTTGACAGTTGCATTCAGCTTGCACCCCCCCGTAAACCCTGCATTCCCCTCGGTTGCCTTTCTCTCTTGTAACCAGCTTAGAGTAATTACCACAGTAATTACCTCTAGAGAGAGCCGAAATGTACTGTACATCGCAAAAATGAGACACACCGATACGAATTTCTTTATGTCAGAATGAGATGCAAAATAATGTTCTATTTCATGTGACGTGCCGCTTTTTGTAGTTTGGCGAAAAAAGAATTTCGCCAAACAAAGCGACGTCATTCAAGCAATAAAGCAACCTAATGTCATTGAAATAGGATCTATTTTCATTCAAGGCCACAATATGGCGCTTATTTTGTTGTGTTGCTAGATATAGCCACAGAGTACTTTGTTATATAGATATAGCTATTGATGTCTCATGTGCGGTTACAGCGTGAATCTCTCTAGAGGTAATTACTCTAAACCTTAGAGTAATTACCTCGTAACCAGCGTCTGCGCCGCCATCATACATTTTTTATTTTTAATATGGCCGCCATTACAAGTTGTCAAGTTGTTTACCTTTGTTGTTTATTGTGTTACCGGGGTTTCAATTACTGCGTATAGTTTGTTAAATACAAAGATTGTATTCAAGGATTTGTGAAGGTGCTGGAAAAAATGTGAATATTCATGTTGAGAGGATTCCTAAAGTGGCAGCAGAAAATATGATTTTACTTTTCTCAAGGGGCTACATCTGTACCAGAAATAAAAGCTATATTAAGACAGCCTTACGGCATTAATATACGACTAAGGCACAAACTTCCGATAAGCTTTTAAAAAATTGGAATTAGAGACAACAAATCATCATATTTTGCTAAATCAAAATCCAGGTTAGTAATTCAAACAAAGTACTCTATAAGCTTATGTTTTCATATTTTGATGATAATGGAAACTAAGTGTACTGTTTCTTTTTTTGCAGATGGAACCAATAAAATAGTTGGGCGAATTTAAATATATCGCCAAAAATATAGTCTTGGATAGACACATATCTCATATGCAAGATATAATTGATGTCTATGAAACCGATTGCCTGCATACCAACATGATTTACATAAATTAAATTACCAATATTTCATACTTGGAATCAATAAAGAAGATTAAGGTATTTGATCATTGAATATTCATCAGTCATAATTTGTATGTGTATGTATCAGCCCATATACGTCCCACTGCAGGGCACGGGCCTACTTTACAATCGACAGTACGATTGAGACTGCCTAACCACTCTCCTTACCTTAACTTATTGTCATAATTTATGTTCTTTAAAATAAAAATGGAATCAAAGGAAATTAACTAATTAATGTCCTTTTAATCATCAGTTGTCTGAAAATTATTTTGTAAAATATTACAGTAAATAGTAATCATTTTAAAATGGAAAAAAGAACATTTTAAAGTGTTCGTTTTAGTTCTAATTGTACCTGTCAAGTCAACATTGTCAATTAATTTCTCTAATTTAATTTCAGTTCAAAAGCTGTGTCAAAGTTTTTAGCAGAACTATATCTGCTGCTCAATAAATTATTGTAAGTATTGAAAAATCATACAATCAGTCCGTTTTATTTGATAGTTAATGCTAATTTAATGCAGGGTAAAAGACTTGGTTTGTGTTCATGAAATTGATGAAGATTTAAGCTTTTGTATAGTGTCATATAAAGCAGATATAAAAATTGTAGGAATTGAAACAATTTTTTGATTTCTTATGTTTATGATTGTGCATTTTGCAACTTTTTAATAGAATGAAATAGAATCAACTACCCCATTAGTAAGTCAAACTCAAACTATATCTTTTTGTAATTATTGATATTTTTTATTCCAGCAATATATACCAATGAAAACTCAGTCAGCTCAACGACAAATAAGACTACTGCAATAGTGGCCTTTGTTTATATAAAAAGTTCTATCAATGCAGTAATAGAAAATCCAGAGCATCACACATTTTGGCCAGAAGCAGGAAAAACAAGAGAAAAGTCAGTACCCTCTATAAAATATAACTATTACTATACTCCATCGGTTTAGGTACTTAACTAAATGTAGACAAACCAGAACATGTGCCGCATGGTTGTTCAACATTTAATTGCAATGTCCAATTTACGAATATTTTCTTAGCCAACCAAGTAACAAGTATTAAAAACAATTAATAGCAGCTTATAACAAATAATAACTAAAACAGAATAAAGAACAACAATGAACATTTCCAAACACTTCACCACTACACGAAAACAGTAAGTACATTAACGCAATGAATAATAATTGGCTGCCAAAGATAATATATGATGATGCTTAGTTATGCGACCTAACGCATTATCTTTCATTTAAATGGTCGCATTACGGTAAAGTCGTACTTCTAGAATTTGTAGCATATCTTGTAACTTTTATGAAAATTTTTTGGATGCCTGATGTGAAACTAGATAATTTAATTATGATCTTACATAATTTAATTGTTTCCAAGCCCACACATTCATAATTATAATTGTTATAATAAATTTGGACATGCAATGTAGTTTTACATTTACGTAAACATTTTTTTTGTCTTCAATTAATTTAGAAATGAAAAATGGCAATGTTAAATAACCTTTTTTATGGTTTGTTTACATTTAGTTAAGTACCTAAACCGATGGAGTATAGTTTAAAACGGTTTATGAGGGTGTGGAAGTGTTTAAAATCATATCAAATTAATATGATGAGATTTTAATTCAGACCCTATTGAAGAGAAAATCAGACAAATTAGTATAATTATAGATACAATGATGCTAACTGCCACACCTCCAGTTGAACCTCCAAATCATTATTAGTTACATGATTAAGCAAATTTCATAATAATAGTTTCAATTGGTATGATGATTAGACAAATATAGCTATAATTTTAAATAAATTATTCGAAAATGGAATTTATGGACAGTCAAAACATCAAAAGAAAATATGTGATATTGGGAATATACTAAAGCAGGCTCATTGAGAAGGCACGAAAACTCACTTGCGGGCCTATGCTGCTGGGTGGTTAGTAAAGAAAGTAATTAGTTACATAAATGGTTGTGAATGCCAAGACAAGTTAACGAGAGATGGAAGTCCTGGCATTTACAGTTGGATCAGTATTTGAGAATTTGAGATTGTTCATAAAATTAGGTATAAGTACCTATTTGAAGGAGCAGTGATGTTGTTTAACAGCTAATACTGGTAACTTAATTTAAAAGTATGAATTTAAATATATCTAAATGTTACCAAATAAGCATTTCCAGAAAAAAATATATATTTCGTAATTTTTCTTACACAATTGATAACATCGAAATTAATCGAGTTAATGAAATATGTGATTTGGGCATTATTCACGACCATAAACTCATATTTGACAAACATATAGATAGAATTGTTAATAAAGCATCAAAAGCATTAGGATTTTTAATTACAGTTTCATTAGAATTCAGTTCACTTAAATGTATTAAAATACTGTATTGTTCTTTCGTACGCAGCCACTTAAAGTATGCATCGCAGGTGTGGAACCCTCGGTATGAGATTTATAAATCCCGTATCGTAAAAGAATTTTTTACTCTATTTGGACTTCAGGGCTAGACAGGTCTGTAATGATTATATTAATCGCTTTAAAAAGTATCATTTCTTACCATTATACTTGCGACGCGACATTAATGACATATTATGTTATTTGGTGAACATTGGTAATGGTAGCATTGACTGAACAACTTTTGAGTGGGATATTTATCCGTGCTCATTTAGCTACACTGAGACTACGGTCATTATTGTCCGTACCATTTGCAACTACCAATTATAGACGCAATGCTTTTTTGTTACGTAGTGCCAGTAAATTTAATGAGGTGTCATGCCATTTAGATTTTGATTTGTTTTGCACTAGTACATCGGTAGTAAAACGCAAAATGAGCAATATGTTTGTTGAAACTTAATAATGAAATGTCAAAAAGTACACCTTTTGTAGCTCAAAATGTATATTTAAACATTATATATTGTATTGTTTGATTGTTACTTTTGTTTTTGTTTTCTTTTCTTTGCCAATAATTTAATTAATATCTCTATACCGGGTATCTCAAGACTGCTACCGAAAACGAAGCCAGGTGGTAGTATAAGCGACTTCAGACACAATGCAACAAAAAAAAGTTGCAAAAAAAAGCGACAATTTTTTTTTGTTATTTTTTTCCTATGACCATATTTGGGTGGTAAATACATTTTTTCCTAAAATAATAGTGTATACCCTTTTATTTATAAATAATCTAAGGTATAAGAGTGTTTAAATCATTATTTTAGCAAAAACTATGGATTTACCACCCAAAAATGACAATATTTATTTATTTTACTGGTGGTAGGTCTCTCATATGTGAGAGGCCATCTGGGTAGGTACCACCGCAATGTCTATTTCTCCCGTGAAACAACACTGCTTAAGTGCACTGTTGTGTTTCGGATTGAAGGACATTGTAGCCAGAGCAACTACTGGACATATTGAGACTTAACATCTTATGTCTCAGGATGGCGAGCGCAGTGGAATATTGCTACTGTTCATGAGCGGTCGTATCGCTTACCATCAGGCGAACGGCTTGCTCGTCTTGCCATTCAATGCAATAAAAAAAAAAAAAAAAAAATATTTAAAAAATCATAAAAATTAATTGTCGCGTTTCTATGCGAAATTTTTAGTTGCATAGTGTTTGTAGTCACTAAAACTACCACCCGACTTCGTTTTCGGTAGCGGTCTTGAGATACCCGGTATGTGTCATAGAAAAAGTAGTTCATTCCTTAAATTAAAATAACTTATATTAGCAAGCATTTAAAAATCAGTGCACATTATGTAAATACTGTATATGTGGAAGCTTGTTATCGGCAAATTTGTAACACAGTTAAGATTTAAATATTTATGTCTGTAGGTAATTAGTCTGTAAGCTTTCTTAAAATTGTAAAATAAAATAAAAAAATAACTGATAAGTGAAATCTAGAATAAAATGTAAAAAAAAATTTTCTTTAATTATTCGTTATAAAGAGTATAGACTACAGGCCCGTGGCAAAAAGTGATGGGTCAAATGAACCACTAGGAGACCTATTTAGTAAGATACAGGGGCTTAAAATAATAATATTTAGCACTATGCCGTCACTTGTAAGCTGTCCGTCTGGATGCAGATGAGACTTCAAAAGTACAGGGAGAGGGTATATATTTTGGTCATATATTTTTGTACGGCATTCCTACCGATGGATAGATCCATGAAAAATAATAAGAGAACACGTAGTGCCGTACAAAAATAGTGCGCCACAAATTCAGCAGAACGTTAGATATTCCGTCAATTTTCTTGGTAAATTTGGTCATTTGATTTTATACGGCATCGTTTCCATACAATTTTAATACCTCTTCTAATCCATTATTCCGCAACGCCGTACAAAAACCATGCGACAAGGGAGAAAAATCGGCTGTTGTAACCCACTCCCCTTCAGTGGTCAGGGGGGTGATTTGACGCAACATGAAATTAATTTATTTTGAAAGTATTTTAGGCATAGTTAACATTTTTTCACATGCCGTAAATTTTTTTTGGTCCAAACTTCTGTAGGATGAAAAACACTCTCGAAAAATCCACGTAACTATATACTTGAAGTTGATATTTAGTATGAAAATTTTTGGACGGCATTTAGATTCTTTATTTATTTTTGTTGCAATAGTCTATAAAAAGTCAATTCCGTACAAATCTCAATGTTCATATTGATAAAAAGTTGTGATGTGGAATATATTGTTAAGTGGTCGCTATGAAACGGTAAATGAAAAGTTATTAAACTCGTACTCCGTATCAGCCCATATACGAGTACCTCCCACTGCAGGGCACGAGCCTACTGTAGAATAGGCCCGTGCCCTGTAATCGTAATCTCGATTGTAGAATCTAGAGTGCGATTGAGAGTGATTAGGCCGTATAGTCCACTATGCTGACCTAGTGCGTGTTGGTACGTACGTACGTGGTGAGTTTAATTAATTATTAAGGAATAAATGCATAAGGTAATGTCACAGACATGAGATCATGAATTTGTCTAACTTTTAAAAAATTTCGATAACTATATGTACAAAAAAAATGGAGTAAAATAATTAAAAATTACAACATTCTTTGGGATTTTTTATGATCGGTATCAGCCCATATGTCGTCCCCCTGCAGGGCACGGTCCTTCTCTACAATCGAGAGTATGGTTGAGAGTGATTAGGGCATATAGTCAACCACGCTGGCTTAGTGTGTGTTGGAAGACTTACATACCATAGAAATTCTTATAAATCGCTATAGTATGCAGGTTTCTTCGTAATGTTTTCCTTCGCCGTTTTAGTGCGTGGCGATTGACTACCAATACACACATGACTCCGAAAAGTCAGAGGTGTGCCATGGGATTCGAACCCGCGACCACCGTGAACAGGTTGGCAGCCGCATCTTTTACGATAATATGTGTAAATATCATGAAAATCGATCATATTTTAAACTTTATTTCCCGTTAAAGGGCATAAATATCAAAGTTAGGGCAGTTGACGGTTCCTATTTGTTTTCATTTTTATAGATATATATCAATACACATCAGAAAATAAGATAATTAAAAAAATATATGTCCATGTATAAAGTATATTACATCGAAAATTATTCAAGAATATGAATACTCAGATCAATAGTTTTAAATTTTTGAATATAATATACAATCAGTTTCGCTTTAAATAGACGGCATAATGATTTATACATATTAACACTGGTTCTCTTCGTAAATATGTTAATGCCGTACAGTATCAGATGATCATAAAGTTACCCCTGAAATGGTAGTGTCATTTTAGTCAGCAAAAAGTTATGATCTACATTAAAATGTACGGCATCATTTTTTCTCCATTCATTTACCTGGGTTCTATTTAAAACAACAATAATATTCAGAAAGTTGCTGTATTTCATTAATCTACGATAGTTTAAACTTTACAAATAATTTGAAAAAAGTCATATTTGGGTTTCCTCTTAATTTCTGTTAGAACATTTTTTATTGAATGGCAATGTTATATAACAATTGTATTTAGCAATATAATGTTAAAAAAGTAGTTGCCGTACAGGGTCAAATGACCTTACAGCTTTCATGGTCAGATTTATGATAAATTTAGGTATTATTGATTTTATACATTCGAATGAACTATATTTTTTTGACGGCATGTTTTTAAATAGTTCTTTTGAGTGCTACATAATGTTATGAAACCGATGCCGTACTTTTTCAAATCACCTTCCGGACCACTGAAGGGGAGTGGGTTGCAACCGCCGACTTTTCTCCCTTGTCGCATAGTTTTTTTTACGGCGTTGCGGAATAATGGATTAGAAGAGGTATTGAAATTGTATGGAAACGATGCCGTATAAAATCAAATGACCAAATACTACGCACTACGTGTTCTCTTATTATTTTTCATGGATCTGTCCATCGGTAGGAATGCCGTACAAAAATATATGACCAAAATATATACCCTCTGCCTGTACTTTTGAAGGCTCATCTGCATCCAGACGGACAGCTTACAAGTGACGGCATAGTGCTAAATATTATTATTTTAAGCCCCTGTATCTTACTAAATAGGTCTCCTAGTGGTTCATTTGACCCATCACTTTTTGCCACGGGCCTGTAGTCTAGTATTGACATTTCTAGAGTACTGAAAATTACTATGTTACAAAAATTTCAGCAAAAAGATGTATTATTTAAGTACAAAAAAAACCATTAAAAAATAAATCATTTAATAAATATTTTTAAGTGTTTTATTTACAATCTATATATTTTTCATCTAAAAAGATACACTCACTTTATTATTTTGTTAAGTTTCTTTGGATCACTTTAATGTGATTCACAGAGACTTAACAAAATAATAAAAACGAAAAAAAATATCCTGTGCAGCTACGCGCAGCGCTCGCACTAAGACTGAATACAACTGCCTTTGCCTGTATTCCTTATTATATTAAAAAAGAATAATCTTGATAATCTGTCAACCGACATTCGTGAACGAAAGAATGAGCGGCTATGGCTAAAGATTATATAGGCCAGTTATACGTCTGTTTCTGATTGGTCTGTGGTATATACCTATGTCAAAGATTATAGTTTTCTTATTGGTGTGTGTGTGTAAGTGCGTGGTGGCCTGTTGGTAAACGGACTAGACGCGGCTGCCAACATGTTCACGGTGGTTGCGGGTTCGAATCCCAGGGCACACCTCTGACTTTTCGGAGTCATGTGTGTATTGATAGTCAATCACCACGCACTAAAACGGTGAAGGAAAACATCGTGAGGAAACCTGCATACCATAGCGATTCATAAGAATTTCTATGGTATGTAAGTCCGCCAACCCGCACTAGGCCAGCGTGGTGGACTATATGGCCTAACCACTCTCAATCGTATTCTCGATTGTAGAGTAGGCCCGTGCCCTGCAGTGGGACGTATATGGGCTGATACAGAATACAGAATTGGTCTGTGAATATACCTATAGGTATACCAGTTATCCGTCTGTTTCTTATTGGTCTGTGGTTGAATAACTCCTCTCCTTAGGCTCAATTGCACAAACTAACTTTGCCAATACCTTTGCCCTTGAAACTGTCAATTCCATACATTCGCAAGGTCAAATACATCTCAAATGTATGGCGATGACATTTTCATAGGCAAATGTATTGGCAAAGTTATTTGGTGCAATTGAGCCTTAGTCTGTGGGTTGAATTTGTGGTTGAATCAAGAAGCTTATACGCAAATGGAGATTGCATTCCGTATAAAATACTGAAGCACAAAAATTTGAACACAAAGTCATTTTCATTCATTGTCACTCTAAAGAAAAGGATAGCAGGCAACAGCAACGTCATTCAAGGTCAAATTTTTGTGCTTCACTTTTATATACGGAATGCAATCTCCATTTGGGTTGCTTCTTGGGTTGAATAGTACCAATGATAAAAGAATTATAAAGGATCACGCACAAAAGTAGCTATATATGTCAAGTTATAGTTATGTTAAGAATATCGACGCGAAATGTACATTTATGTATCTGTCTTATTTACACAAAGCTGACTTGTCCCTTAATGAAAGAGACAAATAATAATTCCTTTGTTTCGAATATGGCAATATTTTGTTCACTAACCACACTGGGACCGCCCATAGACCAAAATGACGCCATTTTAGTTATGCTTTCGAAACCACAGACTATTAAACCAAAAACTGCATGAAATGTCAAACTGTGGCGTTATCTGTCAATCGGAGTCACAGATCACTTCCAATAGATACCGCATTACGATAGTTTTGTTTTGAACCGAAAACGCCAACGAAGGGAACTGCGCGGGGAGTGGGCGGGTTGCAGCGCGGTCACGTGGACTGCACTGGAGAGATGAGGCATAAGTCGATAAATAAAAAATGTATCGATAGTTCGATTTGCCAGTAAGTTCATGTGTTATGATCGCTTCTATAACTTAATTACCAACTTGTTAAATGTTTGATATTATTTTTTCACTGGCCTGATCTGATAAATTATACCAACCGGCAACCGCTAACTACGAATAAATAGGATTAAGATTTATACTTTAGTATGTAACGGTTTTATTTCTATTATTCACCGTGTATTTTTGTATACCATAATGGCGAAATACCCAAATTAAGTGTTGATATAAAAGATCAGATAAAAATAAGAAATAGTAAATAACTAAACCTCACGCCCTAAAGGGCTTCAATAACTTATTCCGTTTCTTGAGTTCTGACGGCGGCTGTAGTATATGTAATATCGACAAGTGACGATGAAACCCACTTGACGAACTATGAATGTTTTTGAGACGATATATACAACTAACTAGAGGGAAAAAAGGAAATTTAATTACGCCAAGGATAAAAATAAATAAAAAAATATTGTAAAAGTACCTTGTTTACAAATTTAACTATTTCAAATTACATAAAATAAAGTAATTATGGTAATTTGCAATATTTATTTAAATCAATATATATTTTGTGACATTGTCATTTAATAAAATTAATTTACATTATTGTTTTACAATATCGATATTTCTGGGAATTATATTACAAACATGCGTCAAACACTAGAAGAACGCGTGATTTCGCCAAAAGAGATGGCTTATTACGGTTATTGCTATGCGAAAAAGAGACGGCTGATTCTCCATCCGAACTTGACTGTTTGACATTGATACATTAACCAGTATAAATTGAGCTCGCTCGGGACCAAATTAATTTAAAGAATATTAGTTATCGATGAAAACTTATTGCGTTTTATTAGATACTTTATTTTTTTGAGTTTTTGGCACACCATTTTATTGAACAAATCATTATTAACTGTAATATTATGTTTCCAAAATGTGATTTTCGCTAACGTGCGACGACATGTGCGGGTCCACTACTTGGACGACACTGATGACGCGACATTTGGCATCGGTTTATATCTATCTGATAACTTATATGTGTTGGGCGCAACCGCTGCCTTGCATTAGGTATCTATTGGGAGTGATCTGTGATCGGAGTAAACAAATCTGCACAATCAAAGAATTTCGGATTATTCATTGGTTAATCTCGTTTGTTGAGTTTGTTTAGTTTGCTTATTAGTTTAGTTGTTAAGTTTTTAAAATGCCTCAGTGTTGTGTTGAAGGATTCGAGTCGAGTTCAAGCAAAAAGTACCCTAACATTTCTTTTCATAGGTTAGTAACTGTTTTTACGAAATACTAACAAATATGTGCTAAATTTACATTTTGGGTTTATTTTTATCATTTATAAATGTATTTGGATCTTGTTGATTAAGTTTTAGACTCTTCTAGGCGTTATTTATACAAGTAGTGTAAATAACAACCTCATTGTTTGTTTACACACAAGTTTAGAGATGAGTGGATTCGATACGAAATTATTCATATCGATATTATCATTTTTAAATATTTTGATCTTTATTTTTCAAAAAAAGAAAAAATAGTTTATATTTAACCCTCAATTGGGCGCGCCTAAAAAGTTGCATAAGTGGTCGCGGGAGGTGTCTAGCACCCCAGAATTAGGAAATTAAATAAAATACGAAATACATGCAAAATTAGACTTTTATTAATTAGAACATTTGAACTTACATATTAATCAACTTTTAAACGTATTTTTAACATAATTACCTTTTTTTTAATATGAAAAATATTTTTTTACCTGTTCTAGTTTTAATCGTCACAATTTTGACAGATTTTATTTATATGGTCATTGCACACATGTTTTTGGCATTTGGAACATTCAGTCTTTGTTTTCCTGTCCTTATTACAAAATACATGGCACCTTTTATATGATTGTCCTGAATTCCATGTTGTGTTTTTAGTCGTTTTTGCAGCGGTCGTGGTAGGGTATGCTGGCTCTTGATATTTGGTGAGATTTTAACAGAAATTAGAGAGAAATTAACAACCAGTCGCTTTAAAAATATTCTTCGGGATATATTAGAGTCAATTTTAGATTTGTATATAATATAGGAATTGACATCTGTGATATTGAAAATATGAAAAAATATAACCATCGGCCATCTTTTGGTACGTCTTCCTACATTATAACTGGCGCACATTTGGTCATTCGTATCAACTGCCCCTTTCGTTTTATTATAAAAATGAATAATTTCGGGCTTTCTTTTTTCACCCTCAATAATACAATGTTTTAAAACGGAAATAATGAAATTAACAGTCATCCACTACCTCGGAATTTAGACCACACAAACAGTCACCTGGGGTGTCGTGCACCCCAAAAACGCTCTCCGAGCCCAACCGTCCACAACAGAGCGCCGCTCGCAACTGAATTCTGTACGTTTTACGTGTTTACGAAGCTACCTAGAAGACCAGCGCGCTAAATTCAAATGTTAAAAAGTTGTGAGCCTGCAAACCTGCTCTGGGGTGCACGACACCCCACGCGACCAATTAAGGGTTAAATATATATTCAGACCGACAAACAAAGTGAAATTAAAAATATTTTTTAGACTTATAAACATACAAACCAGTACAAAATGGATACAAAAAATTGGAAGCTATTGGAACCCTGCAATAAATACATTTATTTGTTCATTACATTTTGAAAAAGAAAACAGCTTTCCAACAATATTCCCGGTAAGTGAAATTGTAGTAATTATGATATTTTACCTAATAATCCTATTAATAATACAACTGTTAATCAATAACAAAGATGACATGCAAGATAATTTGGATAATTGGTAGTCCATTGTCTAATGTTCTGGAGAACCTTTTAATGAACAGAAATAGTTTTATATTTTATTATTAATTATTATAATTGTTTATCTTAACCAACACTTTCATATTCATTGATTGAATTCTAAGTGAGACATAATGATTTTCCTCAGTCAAATAATAGCAATAAAAATCTACCTATGTTATTTTATTTTATTTGGTATGTATTAAATATCCTGATAGGTATTTTTGATTTTAGCAAAGAACGGTGCAACGTAATAATGAACGAAATGTATTAGATGCAACTGGGTGTTTGTTTCGACAGGTATAACCTTGTAACGGTTGTAACATGTAAATTAGTATTAGTTGGTCATATGTTTACATTATGGCGACTAAAAAAGTAACGATAATTGTAAAGTATAAGTATATTTTTAGGAATATCAAGAAATAATTACCTCCAACCGTCACATACATAGTCTGACCCCACACTAAGATCAAAATGTTTAATACATCATATTACTATTGTTTATGTAGCAGTTGCATTTTTATTAGTTTTGTTACAAATAAATTTATCATAATATTAATATTTATACATACATAAACTCACGCCTTTTTCCCAGAATGGGTAGGCAGAGGTGCAACCAGGACACCCACATTTCAGCCTCCGTGGCGCAGGCGGTAAGACGCCGTTTGTGAATCGAGAGGCCGCGGGTTCGATCCCCGCACCGAGAGAAATGTTTGTGCGGCCCACAAATATTTCTCTCGGGTCTGTGTGTTTGTGAGACCGAAAAGTCTCTCGTAGTTCCTGATACCCACGACACAAGACTCGATCTTAATGTGGGGTCAGGACTATGTATGTGACTGTTGGGTGTTATTTATTTATTTCGCCTTGTATGTTCCGTCCTACGATGTTGTGGGTGGCGAGCCTATCGCAATATCGGGCACAAATTCCTGACTGTGCTGATAATGAATAGAAAAATCCGATATCACTTTGCGCGACCCGGGATTCGAACTTGAGACCTCAGCTTTGTAACCGTACCATAATACAACTACGCCACTGAGGCAGTCAATATTTATACATAAATTAAAATCTATAGTCCACATTATTCACCGCTTGTATGTTTATGTATGTATGTACCTTATGTTTTTTTTGTTTGATTGAATTATTCGAAAAATATTTTTATTCTAGTGCTGATTTCCTGCCTTCGTTCGCGATGTCCGCTACAATTCCTTTATTCAAAATCAAAATCAAAATATTCTTTATAATTTAAGTTCATTTCATTTGGCGATCTAGTGTTGTTGCATAGTTTATTAAGTCCTTTAATTATTTTTTTTTCGAGTTTTTATGTTTTATATAAAGCAGCTGTTAAATAAATAATTGTCGAAAGAGGCTGACTTCTGTTATACAGGGCTTCCTAGTTCAGGAGTCAGGGTGTTATTATGTTGTAAACATGTTGTAATGAAATAAAGATTAATTATTATTATTATTTTTTATTCAAATAGTCTTTCAAAAGATCTTTTGGATTGTTCATTTCTGCTACCACCGCTTCGGAACGTGTTGTAGCTGTGAAGAAGAAGTGGCGCAAGAAACTTCGTCAGCAACACGAACTGTCTTCTTTTTTCTTTTTTTTTATATCGCCATTTAAAATTACAATGGTTCATGTCACAGAACACAATAATGTCAGTTTATTTAGTTAATTGTGTTTATTTAGTTAATTGTTTAATTTCTATTTTTACATTTTAATTGTTAATTTTGTGTAGATATTTTATTTCTATTTATATATTTAAGTTGTTAGTTTAGTGTACATATTTTCATTGTTGTTTGCTAAATGTCTGTTTTTTTTTAGATTTTAGTTATAATTTGGCAAAAGAAATATTGACATGGTGAAAATTGGTGCTTAAGGAAAAAAGTGTGGTATATTCGAAGTTGCAACCAAATTCTAGCTATTAATAAAGTTGTATTTTATTTCACGTGTGTATTATTTGACAAATCCAATCCAATCATCAGGTAAAACTTACCCATCAAATAAATCATAGCATGAAAAAAATATCAAAACATTGACCTATTATCATCAGATTTAATTTTTAAAGACTTGACTGTCAAGTCCTAAAATCCCCTGTTTATACTCAATTGACAATATGTAAAGCAAAAATTAAAAATGTTATATTAATGTTAGTCGTATGCCACTGTTGATGATCGATATCGATAAAAAATTTGGTACTAGCGTATCACTATTTTTAGGGGCGGAGCCGCCGCCATGTTTGTGAATCAAAGTGGTACGCGTCACGTGACCTTATGCTTTATCCCCTCTATTCTTTAATCATTGAATAGTACTACTTGGCAGTGTTGCCAACTTAGTGGATTTTCCACTAAAACTGGTGGTTTTAACCCCCTATTTAGTGGCGAAATATTGGTTTTAGTGGCTAGTGGATTTTCCTAGTGGTTTAGTAAAATTCAATTTTAATCTATACATATAAATAAAATTGAAGTGTCTGTTTTAAGAGTGAAAATAAAAAAAATTGTCCCACTACATATCGTTATATACACGATACCTGTGCCGAAAATGATATTTAAAAATTTTTGTCTGTCTGTCTGTTTGTTCCGGCTAATCTCTGAAATGGCTGGACCGATTTTGACGGGACTTTTTTTGTCAGGTAGCTGATATAACAAGGAGTAACTTCGAGTACATTTATTTTAGAAAAATAAAGTAATGTTGCAATGCCCGCGCGCAGCTCATGCGCATGCCACCACTGGCCGTCACGTCGGGCGCCTCCCACCACTTCTCCCACCAACGAATCAATATCACATTTACAAAATATTGTATATAAAGAAATTTTTCAATAAAGCTAATACAAAAAACTGGAAATAAATGTATAAGGGGAGTTTACCGCCGCTCGCTAAGAGATGGCGCCACCGTAGAACTAGATCGCGGTATGGTTTCGTTATAAAGGTTGATAATTAAAATACTAAATAAACTAAATAACTTTTTTGTTAAATTCCACGCAGACGTCGCGGGCACAGCTAGTTACAAATAAAATGCGATCACTCAGCCACACCCCTTTCCAAAGGTATTGTTTCATTCTTTGTTCTACGTGCTTATTTTTCAAGGATATTTATTTTTATTGTGTTTGCAATACTGATCCGCTAGAACGATGCGATTTATACGCAGGGATTCCCCGTAGAACATTTTTCAGTCAACTCGTTCGTTCTTAAAACTACGCAGTTGAGTAGATTAAATTGCACTGCGTAGTGCAATTTAAGCTGAAAACATATTGTAGGTTTTTGTCTTACGCATAGAGTAAAGAAGCGGCCATAAATACTAGAGCAACGCGTCTTACAGCGATCTGAACAATAGATTCTTTTGTTGTGTGCACACTGTCGGTCGAAATTCGAGGGCATGACCTTCAAAAACAAAAAACGTCTGAGACATACAGCGCAACTAACATAAATTGACAAGTGGTGAAATTAGGAACTAGAAATGAAAGTAAAAAATATCTTCAACGCTTTCATTAAAATATTCTTTCATAATTTATACAATGTACATTTATACTAGTAGTCCAATAGTAGTAATGATAATAATGTCCAAGGTAATTAAATTTGAAGAGAGAAAAAAATAATGGTTTCTCCGTGCACCACAGCGCTTTTGAGTGATTTGCGATTGTGGACAAACTTGAGTTCACACAACAATAGGTTTGGTAAATATGGCTACCAGCTTTTTAAGCCAAACTAATATAACATTTCTTAAAACTTACAATTAAATTAGAATTTATAATACGTACAAGGTATAATTTTCTTTATTCAATCTGCATACAAATTAAAATTGTTTAATACAATTTGGACATTTCTAATTATTTACATGAGGTGTGGCTGGGAATCTAACATGACTTAATATGTGACTTAATAGAAACAAACACCGCAGTTCTTTGACCAGTTGTTTGTAAATACTAGACTGGACGTAATTGACAGCCTCCGTGACGCAGTTGGTTAGTAGAGTTGTGTTATAACAGGTCAAACTCAATACCTGTTCTTCCTGTTACTGTTCCTTCCAAATAACAGTTCCTAATAACTGTTCTTAAATAACAGCCTGTTATTTTTCAAATTCGGTTTGCCAGTATGATTGGATACGCATTGTTATTATTTATGGTTAAAATACTAGGTGCTTCTCGTTCTAGCAAAGGCCTATTCAGATGGTATGAGGGAGACCAACTACGTAATATGTACGTCAACGTTATTATAACAGATAACACGACCTAATTCAAGAAGCATTTTTCAAAGACGATTTCTACGTACATGACTGCCAACTGCTTTTTTCGCATAAATACTAGGTGTGTCTCGTTTTAACAAGTGACATTCGTGTGTACATTAAAAAGAGACGGGTGATGAGAACAGTTTTGTTAATAACAACTGTTATATTTTAAAGAACAGATTAGGTCTGTGGAACAGATATATGTTAACCGTGAGAACAACTGTTATCTGTTATTTGTCTTCTACCTGTTCTTTTGAACTGTTACGATAAATACGCCTCACTCCTATTGGTTAGACGCCGCCTGTGAAACGAGAGGCCACGGTGGGCCACGGGTTCGATCCCCGCACCGAGACAAATGTTTGTGAGGCCCACAAGTATTTGTCTCGGGTCTGGATGTTTGTGAGACCGAAAAGTCTCTCGTAGTTCCCGATACCCACGACACAACACTTAATTGATTTTAATGTGGGGTCAGGACTATGTATGTGATTGTTGAGTGTATTTATTTATTTAATTATCAGTAATTAGCCAAAAGTTCGTCTGTGCGTTCATTTAAAAAATGGAAGAAAAGCGATTGTGTATGTGCGTAATAGAGAAATTATTTATAATGTTAAATGTTCACTGGTGGTAGGTCTCTCATATGTGAGAGGCTGCCTGGGTGGGTACCACCGCAATGTCTATTTCTCCCGTTAAACAGCAGTTTAAATGCACTGTTGTGTTTCGGATTGAAGGACATTGTAGCCAGAGTAACTACTGGAGATATTGAGAAATAACATCTTGTGTCTCAGGATGGCGAGCGCAGTGGAATGCCAAGCATTGCTTTGTAATTCAAGGTGTTGTTTGGTTTTGCTACTGTTCATGAGCGGTCGCATCGCTTACCATCAGGCGAACGGCATGCTCGTCTCGCCATTCAATGCAATAAAAATAATAATAATAATAATTAAATGTAAAGAACACAAATATGCTTATTGCTTACTTAAAGTAAGAAGTATGGGAACAAATAGTCAGTACCTATTTGTCAGGGATCGAAACCGGTTGCAAATAACGGTACCGGTATCGACCAATTTCGGTTACCTTTAAGATTTGGGGACCCGTTATGACGGTAACCAATGCAAATTATAAAGGTTACCCTTATATACGGGAACCGATTTAATACCGATAACCTAAAAAAGACCTTGACGGCAAAAGAGAGCGCATTGGAGAATAGTTACTCATTTCCATATTGTATACCAAGTGAAACATATACTTGGCGTGTTGTTTACCCAATATTCCTGGAATCGGTTCATTTTACTTGCGATGTAATAGTGTTGAAAATAAAAGGAAATGAGTAAAGGCAAGGATTTGGTGTAATGTACTGTATAGTAAAGACATTTTTATATCTCTGTATACTTAATTCAATAAATAAATAGATAGATACCTAATTTCACGTAAATAATATTATTTAGTACAAAAACCCTATATTTTTAAATTATAAAACATTAAAATAAGATAAGCCACGTCCCGAGCAAATGACCTTGAGCATTTATGTCTTTCTAATGCCTACTATACACGACGTCATATTCGGTTGCGCCGACGTATAAAGGAGGTGATTTGTGCGTCTGTTATAGGTATTTAACGTCCACAGATGCGTCCGCCTCGAATCCGATTGTTGTCGGTTTTTGTGGCACGGATCAAAGGGTTTTGTTGCGAACGTCCGACTTCTGTCCACAAGTCTTCGCTTTTTTTTACCATCGCACCACACTTTACCGCAGTAGAGTTCATTCGAGGGGGTTAATGTCACTCGCGTCCGTAGGCTTTGACCCTAGATTCCCTACACTTGACCCCTGGGTAGTGCCAAATGAGTGATACAGTTCGTGGTGGTAGGACTTAAGTGTCCGCCCGAGTAGCGACCACCGTCCACGAGGCGTAAAGGCCGTCATAGTGATCTCCATAAGGGGATCGCGTTCCGGGATCAGCTCACGGTTTTCCGGATTTTTCGAGGGGCTTGAGTCCAGGCATGAGGTTGCACCGTGTGGGTATTTTTGGTCGTTTGTCGAAAGGAGGAATGTTGATCCGCCGGCCAGGGAGACCCGTAGAAACGGTTGACCGCTGGCCGCCCGCGGTATAGTACAGGGGCTAACCACCTCAAGAGGCTGCCTCACCATGCCGCGCATAATCTTGGGTGGGTTCATCATGCCAGTTGGTGACCGGAAGTGGGGTCTCGGCGGCCCATCCCGGGAGGGTACGGGGGCCCTTCCGTCCGGCGGATCAACTCGCTTCCTGCCGACCCTTTCGTGCCGGTACCCATTCGGCCTTCTTAGTGCTCGAACACTAAGATCTCGATCTCGGCCCTTCGTTGCCTCTGCACCAATCCCATCCTTTCAACCATGACAGTGCAATTAAACAGAGCAGGTCCTTCAGCGGCGCATAACCCCACCACTGCGTTCACTATGGAGTTAACTAATATCCGCGGACCCCATACGAACCTCAATGCCGTCCATCACCATCTCGAGACGGCCCAGCCTGCTTTGTTCTTCCGAACGGAGACGCAGATTCGTTGTCCGGCCTATGATTCTTACCTGTTGTATACCGGTTATTCGCTTGAAGTAAACTTCAAGCCTAAAGCCGGGGTATGCTTGTGTGTTCGGTCGGACATCTGCTGTCACCATTTGCACTGCATGGAGGACCCCTCGTTCTCCGCTCTGTGGGTGCACGTGGATAGTTAGCTAGGTTCCCTGAGCCGCATCTACGTGTGCCTTTACAGCTCTCACCACGGGGACGATGAGGCGACTCGGCTGTTCAGGTATCTTAGCCAGGCAGCTAATGACGCGCAGGCGCAGTTCCCGTTAGCCGAAATGGTGGTCTTGGGGGATTTCAATGCTCATCATGAACTGTAGCTGGGATCCTCCAAGACTGATCATGCTGACAGAGCTGCCCATGCATTCGCTCTGACTCATGACGTGACACAACTGCTGAATCAGCCCACCAGGATCCCGGATGTGGCGAGTCATGCGCCTTCTCTGCTGGAACTTCTGCTGGCAGGTCACCCCGCCGGGTATCGTGTGACCGTTAGTGCGCGTCTGGGCACTTCTAAGCCTACAACCATGGCTTGCAAGAAGGCCTACGTTAGGGCGGATGCCCAGCGCGTTAGCAGGATTGGGCGTGCGTTGGCCAATCACCCAACTAGCAGTCGTGCTTATTGGAGTTTGGCCGGGGCCGTTCAATCTAACTTCTGCCGTACAGCGTTGCCACCGCTGAGGTACCCAGAAGGGTCGCTGGCCCACAAGCCGCAAGAGAAGGCTGCCTTGCTGGCAAATCTCTTTGCGGCTAATTCCCGCGTCGAAGACCGTGGTTCCCAGACGCTGCTAACACTGCCTGGTTGCGGTTTCTCAATGTGCGGATATTCGTATCAGGCAGTGTGATGTGCAGCGTGAGTTATTGTCTCTCGATATTTGGAAAGCCAGTGGTCTGGATGGGATATGATACCAGCCGTGGTTTTAAGAGCTTATGCAGCCAAGTTGTCTCCTGCACTGACTCGCCTCTACCGAGCGTCCTACCGCACAGGTGTTGTGCCGGAATCTTGGAGGGAGGCCAATGTGCAGCCGATCCCAAAAAAGGGTGATCCGTGGGACCCCACCAATTACCGCCCTATCGCTATCACCTCAGTGATGTGTAAGCTCATGGAGCGGATCATAAACGCTGAATTGGTCCGCTACCTGGAGGATCACTCGTTGATATACGACAATATGTTTTTTTTTATAATGGCCTGCCATAGTGGCGGCATTGCACCTGGTGGTAAACGCTAATACCGCCCAGGCAGAGTATCCATTGGCATGGGACTGCCGTCCGACAATTATGCCGGCCTGCTAAGGTGCCTCTTCACACTACGGTGGAAGGACCCAGGATTGTAGGAAGGAGGGAACACGCGAGAAGGCAAACATTCCAAAAAAATTCCAACAAAAAACATTCCAAACAAAAAAAATCCAGAGCCTGATGGTGCGGCATAAAAAAGAATTTGAGAACCGTTTGGTTCGCGCCGGGATGGTGTGGACCGTCAAGCCATGGCTTCGCAAGCCAGCACGCGTGGTTCTGGTTAGGAATGGAGAGGAGAGAATCAAGTTGAACAATTCTTCAGAGAAGGGAGTTAGCCGCAAAGAGATTTGCCAGCAAGGCAGCCTTCTCATGCGGCTTGTGGGCCAGCGACCCTTCTGGGTATCTCAGCGGTGGCAACGCTGGACGGCAGAAGTTAGATTGAACGGCCCCGGCCAAACTCCAATAAGCACGACTGCTAGTTGGGTGATTGGCCAACGCACGCCCAATCCTGCTAACGTACATCCGCCCTAACGTAGGCCTTCTTGCAAGCCATGGTTGTAGGCTTCTTTGAGGGAACTGATATTGGGATCCTTCATGGCGCGACTTCTGATCCAAGCGCGGTATGCCGCCTGTTTGTCACCGACAGCATCGGCGCATGCAGGATCGAACCAGGAGCGTCCACGGCCCTTACTGGCCATCTCAAAGGAAGGAATGTAATATTCCATTCCAAGTCTGATCACGTCAGCAATAGCGTTGACACTTGCTGAGGGATCTTTACCCTCAAAGCAGCGCCGCCTCCAAGAGATAAATGTGAAATATTCCCGCATACCATCCCAATCTGCCACGAGTAATGCCAGACCCTCCGCTTAACCTGCACGGAACGTGGTGGTGATGCGAACGGTAATGACGACCCAACCAGGCAGTTATCAGAAGTGCCCAGAGGCGCACTAACGGTCACACGATACCCGGCGGGGTGACCTGCCAGCAGAAGTTGCAGCAGAGAAGGCACATGACTCGCCACATCCGGGATCCTGGTGGGCTGATTCAGCAGTTGTGTCACGTCATGAGTCAGAGCGAATGCATGGGCAGCTCTGTCAGCATGATCAGTCTTGGAGGATCCCAGCCACAATTCATGATGAGCATTGAAATCCCCCAAGACCACCATTTCGGCTACCGGGAACTGCGCCTGCGCGTCATTAGCTGCCTGGCTAAGATACCTGAACAGCCGAGTCGCCTCATCGTCCCCGTGGTGAGAGCTGTAAAGGCACACGTAGATGCGGCTCAGGGAACCTAGATCCACGTGCACCCACAGAGCGGAGAACGAGGGGTCCTCCATGCAGTGCAAACGGCGACAGCAGATGTCCGACCGAACACACAAGCATACCCCGGCTTTAGGCTTGAAGTTTACTTCAAGCGAATAATCGGGATACAACAGGTAAGAATCATAGGCCGGACAACGAATCTGCGTCTCCGTTCGGAAGAACAAAGCAGGCTGGGCCGTCTCGAGATGGTGATGGACGGCATTGAGGTTCGTATGGGGTCCGCGGATATTAGTTAACTCCATAGTGAACGCAGTGGTGGGGTTATGCACCGCTGAAGGACCTGCTCTGTTTAATTGCATTGTCATGGTTGAAAGGATGGGATTGGTGCAGAAGCAACGAAGGGTTTAAGTTTGGGCACTAAGAAGGCCGAATGGGCACCGGCACGAAAGAGTCGGCAGGAAGCGAATTGATCCGCCGCGCCGGACGGAAGGGCCCCCGTACCCTCCCGGGATGGGCCGCCGAGACCCCACTTCCGGTCACCAACCGGCATGATGGACCCACCCAAGATTATGCGCGGCATGGTGAGGCAGCCTCTTGAGGTGGTTAGCCCCTGTACTATACCGCGGGCGGCCAGCGGTCAACCGTTTCTACGGGTCTCCCTGGTCGGCGGATCAACATTCCTCCTTTCGACAAACGACCGAAAATACCCACACGGTACAACCTCATGTCTGGACTCATGCCCCAAAATAATTAGTACTCATTTTAGAAAAGGTTGTCATCTAGGGATTTTGGTGGAAAACATTATAGATTGATGGATAATTTCTGAGCACTATAAGGATTACTGAACACAAGTTTCGTTATTTAGGCTTTAAGTGGCAATTTAGAAGCTTAAGATGTCCGAAATCACTAAATCTTATATATAAAAATGAATCGCAAAATGTGTTGGTAACCGCATAATTCAACAACGCCTGGACCAATTTGGCTGATTTTGGTCTTGAAATATTCGTGGAAGTCCTGGGAAGGTTTTAGGGGTGAGAAAAATAGGAAAATTTCTGAGGAAGATACTAAAAACTCTTTTTTTTTGGGTATCGTTTAAGCTGATGCGTCCAGCCAATATAGGATGATCTTTGTTTATTTGACGGGAGACGTAAAAGACGGTCCAGCTTCAACTACCATCCAACGTAAAATGATCTATCTTTCCATTGTCTTTCATTGACGGCTGACGAAATAGAACAAAATTCAAAAAATGTGTACATCGTGTATATCGTGTATATAATATTATCTAGATACGGCGTCTTGCGCATAATTTTGTGAAATGTAAATTGAAATCATGTCCATATCTACCAAAATCGCCCATTGTTTTTTGAGATTATTGCAACAGTTTTAAACAAGGTATACTCTATCGAAGCGTTTTGCCGGAGTACACCAAAATATATCTAATTATAATTTTTCGTTTTCATAAACGACATTGTTTTTGAATTGATACTTTTAGATGCGCTGGGGGACATATTTAAATTTCGCATTAATATTGTTTTTAGACTCAAGAATAAAAGAATATTGGTACGTTGATGCCGTATCTAGACATTATAACGAAACGATATGCAGTTTTATATTTTTAAATATTTGTTCTATTACTTACGTCACCTGGTAAGGCAGTATGAAGGTTTTATTAATTTGTATATGGTAACGTACTAGACGCGACTGCCAACAAGTTAACGATGGTCACGGGTTCAAATCCCAGGGCACACCTCTGACTTTTCGGATTAAATTCTACGTGAAATAAAATCCGCCAACCCGCACTAAGCCAGCAGGGTGGACTATAATATCTTCTTCTATAATATAAAAATGAATCGCAAAATGTGTTGGTAAGCGCATAACTCAACAACGCCTGGACCAATTTGGCCAATTCTTTTTTTAAATGGTTATTATTACTTTATTACTAACAAAAAGTAATGGCGTGTAATATTATTAGGAAAAACAGTATTTTGGTGCTGAAATAAGGGACGTAATATTGGATGGACAATAAAAACGCTAAAGTTTTTAATGTCAAAATTTCATAAGGCAATCTTTATATGTACATGTATATGGAGAGACGGGATATAATAGAGTGGAAGGTACGGGAGAGGGCTGGGATAGCTGACAGATTTGATAGGACGAAATGTAAATGCACGTTATAAGACGGGATGGATAATAAAAGAGAAAGGACGGGACGGATCGGGAAGAGACTGAACAGACGGATGAGACGGGATTGAGCCAGACAGTAGGATAGCTATGTCAAGTTTAGGTATACAAGAGATTAATACGAAAAATAACATGTATTTGGTGTGGAGTGGAATCAAAAAATATATGCACCCAGGCGAAGCTGGGTCGGGCCGCTAGTCTTATATATAAAAATGAATCGCAAAATGTGTTGGTAACCGCGTAATTCAACAACGCCTGGACCAATTTGGCTGATTTTGGTCTTGAAATATTCGTGGAAGTCCTGGGAAGGTTTTAGGGGTGAGAAAAATAGGAAAATTTCTGAGGAAGATACTAAAAACCTTTTTTTTTGGGTATCGTTTAAGTGTGATGCGTCCAGCCAGTATAGGATGACTTTTGTTTATTTGACGGGAGACGTAAAAGACGGTCCAGTTTCAACTACCACCCAACGTAAAATGATCTATCTTTCCATTGTCTTTCATTGATGGCTGACGAAATAGAACAAAATTCAAAAAATGTGTACATCGTGTATATAATATTATCTAGATACGGCGTCTTGCGCATAATTTTGTTAAATGTAAATTAAAACGATGTCCACATCTAACAAAATCGCCCATTGTTTTTTGAGATTATTGCAACAGTTTTAAACAAGGTATACTCTATCGAAGCGTTTTGCCGGAGTACACCAAAATATATCTAATTATAATTTTTCGTTTTCATAAACGACATTGTTTTTGAATTGATACTTTTAGATGCGCTGGGGGACATATTTAAATTTCGCATTAATATTGTTTTTAGACTCAAGAATAAAAAGAATATTGGTACGTTGATGCCGTATCTAGACATTATAACGAAACGATATGCAGTTTTATATTTTTAAATATTTGTTCTATTACTTACGTCACCTGGTAAGGCAGTATGAAGGTTTTATTAATTTGTATATGGTAACGTACTAGACGCGACTGCCAACAAGTTAACGATGGTCACGGGTTCAAATCCCAGGGCACACCTCTGACTTTTCGGATTAATTTCTACGTGAAATAAAATCCGCCAACTCGCACTAAGCCAGCAGGGTGGACTATAATATCTTCTTCTATAATATGAAAATGAATCGCAAAATGTGTTGGTAAGCGCATAACTCAACAACGCCTGGACCAATTTGGCCAATTCTTTTTCTAAATGGTTATTATTACTTTATTACTAACAAAAAGTAATGGCGTGAAATATTATTAGGAAAAACAGCATTTTGGTGCTGAAATAAGGGACGGAATATTGGATGGACAATAAAAAACGCTAATGTTTTTAATGTCAAAATTTCATAAGGCAATCTTTATACCGGGTATCTCAAGACTGCTACCGAGAACGAAGCCGGGTGGTAGTTTTAGTGGCTACAAACACAATGCAATTAAAATTTCGCTTAGAAACGCGACAATTATTTTTTATGATTTTTTAAATATCGTCATTTTTGGGTGGTAAATCCATAGATTTTGCTAAAATAATAATTTAAACTCTCTTATATCTTAGAGTATTTATAAATTAAAGGGTATACACCATTATTTTAGGAAAAAATGTATTTACCACCAAAATACGGCAATAGGAAAAAAAATACAAAAAAAAAAATTGTCGCTTTTTTTTGCAACTTTTTCTGTTGCATTGTGTCTGAAGTCGCTTAAACTACCACCCGGCTTCGTTTTCGGTAGCAGTCTTGATATACCCTGTATGTACATGTATATGGAGAGACGGGATATAATAGAGTGGAAGGTACGGGAGAGGGCTGGGATAGCTGACAGATTTGATAGGACGAAATGTAAATGCACGTTATAAGACGGGATGGATAATAAAAGAGAAAGGACGGGACGGATCGGGAAGAGACTGAACAGACGGATGAGACGGGATTGAGCCAGACAGTAGGATAGCTATGTCAAGTTTAGGTATACAAGAGATTAATACGAAAAATAACATGTATTTGGTGTGGAGTGGAATCAAAAAATATATGCACCCAGGCGAAGCTGGGTCGGGCCGCTAGTATAAAATGAAAATAAAAATATTATCCGACTTATAAGACCCTTATGGAGGGATTTTGCTGACAAAAATAATCTTCGTATGTTTAGTTTCTGAAAAATAAAAATTTAAACAATGCGAAATTATTCAGAAACTCTCGTCAAGAACATATTTTTTTTCACCAACTTATCGTACATAAATTTTTATAGCAATTTCATATTATAATAGAAGAACATCTTATCAATAAATTGCCATTTTTATATTTCAACAAAATTAGTTTTCATGTTTTCTACAAATATTTAAAAAACCACTATAAAACACGCTGTCCGACCGGTGTCAAATAAGACCGCCGCAAGGCCTTCTAGAAGGAGGACGTATCGCTCGTCGCTCCGGCCTGGCTGCAGTCGATTTTTGCCGTGCGTAGTAAAAATTGCCACGCGCGGACTGCGATTACCACATCTTAGTACTTTGGTAGTAAAACATATTTTTTCTTTTTATTACCTACAATGATTTTGTAGTGAGTATAAATTATGTTTCAGATAATATAATGGTATGTAATACCGAGGCTAAATTATGTTATATATTGTAATATAAAATTAAATATATTTCGTAATTGTAAGGGGTTGTAAGGCCCCGAACTCTTCTCATGTGTTCGAACACGAAATGATTAATAAACGTCCGTAGTGTCTACTGATTGAACACTGATTTGAATGCAACTTGACAATGTAATAATAACGAAAATATGATTAGTATCTAAATTTGTATTGTTCATTGCTTGCACGGTAATATTTCTCTACTTATAAAGCAAATAAATATTTTTATGATATAATATTACCAATATATAAATCATAAGTTACATTTCAATTGAATATTAGAATTTTGAAGCGCACGGATCAAAGTTGGTAGCGCTGACTGTATAGCGAGGCGACGCGGCAGCTCTACGCACACAGCTTTGGTCGCTTATGTGTGCGTGAAATTAACGAAGAAATACCTATAGTTGACTTTGCGTGCAAGGTGTAAACGCTCTTAACCCCCTCGAATGAACTCTACTGCGGTAAAGTGTGGTGCGATGGTAAAAAAAAGCGAAGACTTGTGGACAGAAGTCGGACGTTTGCGACAAAACCCTTTGATCCGTGCCACAAAAACCGACAACAATCGGATTCGAGGCGGACGCATCTGTTACGTTAAATACCTATAACAGAGGCACAAATCACCTCCTTTATACGTCGGCGGACGCAACCGAATACGACGTCGTGTATAGTAGGCATTAGAAAGACATAAATGCTCAAGGTCATTTGCTCGGGACGTGGCTTATCTTATTTTTTCAAAGTATATAGGTAATCCGATTCCAAACCAAACAAATAATTCAACACTCTCGGGCGACGTGCGTACTGAATGAAATATCAATTAAGAGTCTCCAAATTCAAAAATCACAAAGAACGCGTTTGCGTCGAATTAATGCAAGTTACAATATGCACCAACCGGGGCGACGGCCTTGAGGTCGTGTTTGGTCGACACTGTGGTCGACACACGGCGCATCGACGCTTTGACTTTTGCCGACGACGACCGCTTGAAACATAGAGGTAATCCTTATTTCGGTTACCGGTATGATACCGGTTAAATTCTAGGAATCTAATAAAATCGGCGTATAGGGGGGTTACCTTTAAAAATACCGGTATATTTTTTTTCGGTTGATACCAAAAAATACCGGTATTTCCGGAACCGTTTTCGGTCCCTGATTTGTACTAAAGATAATAAAGTATCATACTAAAGATAACGGAGTAATTTTTTATACAATCAAATATTAAGTTATTGATGTTAAAATTTCTAAGTACACGCGCTGTTTTAGGAATTATAATAGGAAAAAGTTTACTTTGTTATTTGTCTTCAGGTAGTCTCCTTTTTGTTTTCTTTTAAAATGACACTGGTAGTAGAAATATATAAAAAAAAGGCAACAAGAACAAGACGTGTGCTCGAAACACGATCTTGCCTATTAGTCTAAGATCCCGCCATACATCGACCTTCACCGAGATGTTTATTTGATGAAACCTATTTTATATTCTATTTAATATGTCAATAAATATATTGTATAGGGGTTGCCTAGCAAATTTCAGTCCAGAATACGATTAATTAATAATTAAAAAAAAAATTTTTTTAAACATTTGACCTGTTTGATTATTAAACAAATTCTATACCAAGCGAAAGTATGAAGCCCATAGAATATGCAAACGTTAGGTTGCCTATTTTTTTCCGGTCACAACCCTCAGGTTGCCAGGTATAAACAGGTAAATCGCTACTAGCATTTTGCACCGGTCTGATTATTGAATGGAAATTAAATGAAAATAAAGATCATTTTATTACGAACACGGTGGAATAGGGGTGCCTGCGAAAAATCAGTCCCGAATTGCGGTTGTCGAATTTAGAAAAGTGAAATATTGCTCCGAGTGACCATCCCATGCGATAGAAGAGGACACAGCATAGAAGCTGTTCGAAGTCCGCTCATAAAGAAAGAGGGTGCGCATGCTATTTATTCTTGAGAATGAAAAGGACAGCGATAGACTCGTATATGCTGTGTTTTGGAGTAGTTTATTAGTAAAATAGAGGAAAAGTTATTTAATTTTGGTTAATGAATTAATTATTTATGTGTGTATATATTTTATGTGACACCAAAGTATATACTGCCTCGGTGGCGTAGTTGTACTAAGGTAGGGTAACAAAGCTGAGGTCTCGGGTTCGAATCCCGGGTTGGGCAAAGTGATATTGGATTTTTCTATTCATTATCAGCCCAGAGTCAGGAATTTGTGCCCGATATGGCGATAGGCTCGCCACCTATCACATCGTGGGACGGAACATACAAGGCGAAATGTGGGTGTCCTGGCACCTCTGCCTACCCCTTCTGGGAAAAAGGCGTGAGTTTATGTATGTATGTATGTACTAAAGTATATATACATTTTTAGCAAAAAAAGAAGGTTATATTATTACATATACCGGGTATCTCAAGACTGCTACCGAAAACGAAGCCGGGTGGTAGTTTTAGTGACTACAAACACAATGCAACTAAAAATTTCGCAAAGAAACGCGACAGTTATTTTTTATGATTTTTTCAATATCGTCATTTTTGGGTGGTAAATCCATAGTTTTTGCTAAAGTAATAATTTAAACTCTTTTATACCTTAGATTATTTATAAATAAAAGGGTATACACTATTATTTTAGGAAAAAATGCATTTACCACCCAAAGATGGTCATTGGAAAAAAAATACAGAAAAAAAATTGTCGCTTTTTTTTTGCATCTTTTTCTGTTGCATTGTGTCTGAAGTCGCTTAAACTACCACCCGGCTTCGTTTTCGGTAGCAGTCTTGATATACCCTGTATAATACTAATCTTGCAAATTGTATCTTTATTATTAGAAGACAAAATAAAAACAACAATTAAAAAATACTTCTGTTTTATTGTAAAAAATTGTAAAAACAAAAAAAAAATTGTCAGATTCCGAGTCATTTCTTTTGGATTATTGTTACCAAATGGTCGTTTTCCCAATAATCAACCAGAAACCGCACCAGAGCCAACAGCTTTTAAAAATGTCATCATTAAAATTAATTAAATCAACATCCGAATCACACAAAAAACACTTTTTCGCCATTTTTTTAACAATAAATAGTAGCACGTTTTTTCAATTGCAACTATAACCACAATCTACTCCAAAATGATGCACAGCATATACGAGTCTATCGCTGTCCTTTTCATTCTCAACAATAAATAGCATGCGCACCCTCTTTCTTTAAATGGGCGGACTTCGAACAGCTTCTATTCTGTGTCCTCTTCTATCGCATGGGATGGTCACTCGGAGCAATATTTCACTTTTCTAAATTCGACAACCGCAATTCGGGACTGATTTTTCGCAGGCAACCCTATACCACCGTGTTCGTAATAAAATGATCTTTATTTTCATTTAATTTCCATTCAATAATCAGACCGGTGCAAAATGCTAGTAGCGATTTACCTGTTTATACCTGGCAACCTGAGGGTTGTGACCGGAAAAAAATAGGCAACCTAACGTTTACATATTCTATGGGTTTCATACTTTCGATTGGTATAGACTTTGTTTAATAATCAAACAGGTGAAATGTGTAAAATTTTTTTTTTTCATAATTAATTAATCGTATTCTGGACTGAAATTTGCAAGGCAACCCATATACAATATATTTATTGACATATTAAATTGCATATAAAATAGGTTTCATCAAATAAACATCTCGGTGAAGGTCGATGTATGGCGGGATCCTATACTATATGGAATTCACACATTTTATACATAAGTATTTCTAATATGTGTACACGGCATTGTTGCTTAACATTTTTCCACAGTAAATTTATTCTCAATGTGTAATCTATGTTTGCGTACAGAATTTAATCAATCATCTATATACCTATAAAAGAAAGTCTTGTTAGTTACTTCACTTATAACTCAAGAACGGCTGAAATGACTTGGCTGAAAATTGGTGGGGAGGTAGCTTAGAACCAGGAGAAGGACATAGGATCACGACTTTTTATCACGTTCCCGGTTTTCCGAGTTTCTATTAGCTTATTAACATTTTCTCATGCAAAATGTTCATGGTTCGTAACTGTCAAACATTTAATGTTCATCCCGTCGATACGGTAAATTCTTCCTTCAAATGAAATAACGTATTTAAATAAAGGTTCGAATCGACAACATACATATATCCATAATATTCGATTAATGGCGTATTTAGGTTTAAAGATGTAAAATAATGACAGTAATAATGGTAATAAAAAGTGATTGACATTTAAATTGGTTGTCAAATATTATGCATGCGTTCAGAAATTAATTTTGTGTAACCAAAAGAGAATATATTATGAAGTTAAATAAATATAGGACAATTAAATAAATATTATTCACACGTAAGAAGATATACTTTTTTTCAAGATAAAATATCACTCGAAAATGAAAAATCTTTATTAAAATAACAATTTTACATATTGGTACGGGAGCTAGCAACGTTTGAAAAGTAAGAATTTTAGGTCAGCTGATTTTGTGATATGTCGTCCTTCTTGCACTTTCGGTTAGAGTCTGGGCTATCTGGCTGGCGGTAGTGGTTGCGTTCATGCGTTTGTGCCATACGCGAATCTTATTTTCTTTTTTATAAAAATTTCAAAGTATTTTATTATGTCTGTAATTTTAATATTATGTTATTTAAGATAAGAAAAACTTAAATAAATTTGCCAGACATTAATTCGATTGTTAAGTCTGGAATTAAAATGAAAAAGTCATGAAAAGTATTGCAGTATAATGCTAGTATTCGGAGAGAGACAGTTGCAGAATAAGTCGAGAATGATACAGAGAACCATTACAAAAGTAAATTACTTGTCATACATGTAATAAAAAATAATAATAATATTCAAACACTACGATTATTTTTCCATTCCAAATCCCATGAGTCAGAACTACATAGAGCTGTAGTACGAGCTGATCAAAAAAATACACCACTTAACCTGTTAGATTCCATGATGGACTTAAGCCCGACAACTAACACACAAAAGCTGAATGCCTGGACACAAAATCTCTCCACGGGAGACACCGCCTCAACATAACTAATCCTATCGTTGACAAAATAGCATCAAACGCGTGGCTTAAGCGAGGCGAAATGTTTCCCGAAACGGAGGGATTCATGGTTGCCATCCAGGACCAGACAATCGACACAAAAAATTATAGGAAACACATAATCAAAGATCCTACAGTCCAAAATGATCTCTGTCGGCAGTCATAGTAGTCCTGAAACAATTCAACATATAACCGGAGCCTGTAAATCTATAACCCAGACGGATTACAAACATCGACATGACCAAGTAGCTGCAATAGTACACCAATATCTTGCATACAAATACGAGTTAATAACAAATAAAACGTCATATTATAATATTCACCCAAAATAATACTAGAATCGGACAACTGCAAGCTTTACTGGGACAGGACTATTATGACAGACAAGACAATTCATCACAATAGACCGGATATTACACGATAAAAGAAACAAAGCAGTTTTTCTAATTGATATAGCTATACCAAATACCCATAACCTACAAACAACATGTATAGAAAAAATAGCAAATATAACCTTTCTATAGAATTAAAAAGACAGTGGCGAGTTGACTCCGTGCGGACCGTACCAATTGTGGTGTTAACTATGGGTGTAATTCCTAAGTATCTTCATAAAGTTTGAAGACACTCCAAATACATCCCCTAACATATACCCTCATGCAAAAAGCTGTTATTTTAAATACCTGCCGAATAGTTCGTAAATTCCTGTCAATAGAAACATTTTAATAAGCTCATCCATTATTTTTCTATTTCTTACGTGTTTTAACTATCATTATTCATTATCAGTTTCGTTTTGGCCGCAAGCCTGCGTAGCTGATTATTTCGCCAGAAATAGTAGAAATTATTTTAAATACCATATAAATAATAATAATAATAATCATTCTAGTCAGAGCAAGTTTCCAAAAAAAATTAAGCATAAAAAGGAATATAAAATTAGATTAAATTTAAAAACAACCCCTTTTTATTTAAATTGTTCTGATTACTAAATGTAAATTATAAATAATTAATATTAAGTTTTTCAAGTTGTTTCAGCCCATAGTGACGTCACAAAAAAAAGAGGCATCTTCATAATCATCATCATCATCGTCGCTGTCTTTGTCAGTGTCATTCATATCATCTTCTGGGAACTTTCGTTATCTTCTAAACTCTATCATCTGCAACAGAAAAAAAAATAAACAGTGTATTTCTTCTTGTTCGTTATAAACATTTTAGTTATTATTGATAAATATTCCATTTTACACTTACTTGAACAATAATCTGCAACTGAGGATGGTAATTGATCTCCCAAAAACCAGACAAAATCATATTTGTCACCGTTAATGGTCCAACCGAAAGCCCCTGGAGATCAAAAGATGTTGGATGTTTTGAGTGAGCATTTCTCCAAATTTTCGTGACGTAACGAACCCTCAATAAATGCTGTTCAATTCACCTTACAGGGTGGCAAACTGGATGACTTCAGCTGTCTCTGTCGGACTACTAGCATCATACTGCAATACTTTTCATGACTTTTAATTTTAATTTAAGGCCTTAAACAATCGATTAATGTCTGGCAATTTATTTTAAGTTTTTCTTATCTTAAATAACATAATATTAAAATTACAGACATTATAAAATACTGTGTGAAATGTTTATTAAAAAAAATATATAAATCGCGTATGGCACATAGTTAGCATTGTCAAGGATGACTGGCAATACAAAAAATATGTCAGAGAGATTTATATAAAAAACACAATACAAATTACGCCTTCTAAATGCTT